>CM067842.1:124833371-126083371 GCA_034509565.1 Triticum monococcum
ATTGGGATTGAGAATGCTGTCAACCATTCTCAATGTTCAACAACCACCATGATAGTTAAATAAAATTTATTCCTTTCCAGTAGGGAAAAATTGTCTTTTCGCAAAAACCTTATAACCGTAGAGCTTTTCCACCAGCCAAATATGCATGTAGTGATAGCCATTGTTCGTCATTCTCTATGGTGTGAATTTGCCAGTACATTCAATGTACTGACCCTCTGTGGCTGCAACGTCTCATGTTGCAGGATTATCTTACGACGAGTAAGTGATACGTTAGGGTTATGATTTCTACACTCAACTTTGCCGTTGGTGTTGATGGGAATCCACAACCTTGTCACTTCCACTATTTTGGATTGAGGTAATAGTATTTACGTTACTTTTACATGTGATTTACCTCTATTATAAATCCTCGAGTACTGTGTGTGTTATTATACCGATCCAGCGATGACACTTAAGCACAGAGACTTGATCCATTCGGGTCGGGTCGCTACAGTTCCCTCTTGGCACATACGTTTGTGCTTCCAGTCCAGTACATGTGCCATGTCGTGTGCCACAATGGGTCACAAACGTCATGAACAAGATGACCACGCACCTGTCCACAACCATCCGTGTAACCGCGAGGGTCGGCTCTGATACCAACTTGTAACGCTCTCGATGCGGCTATATCTCCCACGTGTCGAAGCATGACTTAGAGGCATAACCGCATTGAAAGAAATGTCGCAAGTGAGGTAATCTTCACAACAACCCATATAATACATAAGGGAAAAGAGATACATAGTTGGTTTACAATCGCCACTTCACACAATTACATGAATAAAGCATTACATTCATCCAAATGCACTCAAGGTCCGACTACAGAATCCAAAATAAAAGAAGACGACCCCAAATGCTACACAGATCCCCGATCGACCCCAACTGGGCTCCACTACTGATTAGCTGGAAACAGAAACAACATGACAAACACGATCTTCATTGACCTCCTCCTTGAGCTCGGTTGCGTCACCTGCACGGTATGATCGGCACCAGCAAGCTGGTTTTGGAAGTATCTGTGAGTCACGGGGACTCAGCAATCTCACACCCTCGCGATCATGACTATTTAAGCTTATAGGAAGGGTAAAAGGTATGAGGTGGAGCTGCAGCAAGAGACTAGTATATATGGTGGCTAACATACGCAAATGAGAGCGAGAAGAGGAGGCAAAAGCATGTTCGAACAACTATGATCAAGAAGTGATCCTAGAATAACCTACGTCAAGCATAACTCCAAGACCATGTTCACTTCCCGGACTCCGCCGAGAAGAGACCATCACGGTTACACACGCGGTTGATGTATTTTAATTAAGATCAACTTCAGGTTTTCTACAACCAGACATTAACAAATTCCCATCTGCCCATAATGGTGGGCACGGCTTTCGAAAGTTCAAATCCCTGCAGGGGTGTCCCAACTTAGCCCATCACAAGCTCTCACGGTCAATGAAGGATATTCCTTCTCCCAAGACAATCCGATCAGACTCGGCATCCCGGTTACAAGAGATCCTCCAAAATGGTGAAACAAGTCCAGCAAAGCCGCCCGAATGTGCCAACAAATCCCGATAGGAGCTGCACATATCTCATTCTCAGGGCACACTCAGATGAGACATCCTACGAGTAAAACCAACCCTCAAGTTGCCCCGAGGTGGCCCCGCAGTCTACTCGGTTCGGATCAACACTCAGAGGAGCACTGGCCTGAGGGGGTTTAAATAAAGATGACCCTTGGGCAGGCCTACCCAAGGGAAGAAAAGGCTAGGTGGCGAATGGTAAAACCAATGTTGGGCATTGCTGGAGGAGTTTTATTCAAGGCGAACTATCAAGCGGTTCCCATTATAACACAACCGTGTAAGGAATGCAAAATTCGGGAACATAACACCGATATGACGGAAACTAGGGCGGCAAGAGTGGAATAAAACACCAGGCATAAGGCCGAGCCTTCCACCCTTTACCAAGTATATAGATGCATTAATTTAAATAATAGATATTGTGATATCCCAACAAATATCCATGTTCCAACAAGGAACAAACTCCAATCTTCACCTGCAACTAACAACGCTATAAGAGGGGCTGAGCAAAGCGGTAACATAGCCATACAACGGTTTGCTAGGACAAGGTGGGTTACAGGCTTGGCTTAACAATATGGGACGCATGATAAGCAAGTGGTAGGTATCGCAGCATATGCATAGCAAAAGAGCGAGCAACTAGCAAGCAAAGATAGAAGTGATTTCGAGGGTATGGTCATCTTGCCTGAAATCCCGCAAGGAAGAAGAACGAGTCCATGAAGAAGAAAAACGGACGTAGACGAACGGATCCTCACAAACGCGACGTTATCGGAACCAACCCGAAGAAGCAACACGGGAAAGAAGCAAACAACATAGTAAACAACCAACACATGAACATGGCATGAGGCACAATCAAGTATGATGCATGTCAGGTTTAATGAGGCATGGCATGGCAAAGTGCACAAACAACCCTACAAACTCTGTTGCATATTGACGAAACATCACGTGACTTATTTAGTTCAATCTTGTTTATGTACCCAACAATATTAAAAGTTGTTAAACATGGCAAGAGGGTGAAGCAAATGAAAACTACCTATCTAGGCAAGTTTAAATGAGGTCGGAACAACAAGCAACAAGTCCGGAAAAATCCTCATGTGCATATTTTGGTTATGGTACTGTTCTGCCCTAAACACAATTTTAGAGTTGCTAAACATGCAAAGTAAAGCCACCATGTTAAACTAGGCATTTTCTACCCCATTTACATATAAAGATTATTTAAATCCGAGCTACAGTTAATTAGTTATGAATTAAATCATTTTAACATGGCATAGGGGCAAATTTAACCTAACAGCATTTAAACATTTTAAACATGGATGAAAATGGCAAATTATTAAACTACATAAAATTCTAAGCATTATATATATAAATTATTTTAATCCGATGCACGGTTTGAAAGTTATTATATGCATGAACAGAGGGGGTTTTCTGTAAAACTGCACTCCTCTAAAAAATAGCCAAAATCACAGCAACAGGAAAAAAAACATATCGGGCCAAATCTGGTGGATCTGGGCTGGATGGAAGCTGCTCACATTGGGCCCAACAGGCCAGAAGCACCGCGGCTGGAGGGAAGGCTGGTCCGGCATGGCGCTGGCTGGGCCATGCGGGGACGAGCGGAAGCAGAGGAGTGGCTGCGGTCCACGTAGGCGAAGGAAAAGGCGGTCAACGCCGCGAGGCAGGGGCGTCCTCTTCCCTAGTTCGAAGAACAGAGGCAGGGCAGGGCAGGGCGCTGCTGGTAGTTGCCGAAGACAAAGAGGAAAACGAGCCCGACATGGAGCGCCGGCGAGATGCGGACGAGGGAGTCGAGTGGCGCTGCTGCCGGCAGGCTTGGGGCGGCGCGGACGAGCAGGACGGAGAGAAGTCAGGGGCGCTTGTAGCGACCCGACCCGAATGGATCAAGTCTCTGTGCTTAAGTGTCATCCCTGGATCGATATGCTGACACACACAGTACTCGAGGATTTATAACAGAGGTAAATGACATGTGTAAAGTAACGTAAATACTATTACCTCAATCCAAAATAGCGGAAGTAACAAGGTTGTGGATTCTCATCAACACCAACGGCAAAGTTGAGTGTAGAAATCGTAACCCTAACGTATCACTTACTCGTCATAAGATAATCCTGCAACATGAGACGTTGCAGCCACAAAGGGTCAGCACATTGAATGTACTGGCAAATTCACACCATAGAGAATGATGAACAATGGCTATCACTACATGCATATTTGGCTGGTGGAAAAGCTCTATGGTTATAAGGTTTTTGCGAAAAGCCAATTTTTCCCTACTACAAAGGAATTTTTTTTATTTAACTATCATGGTGGTTGTTGAACCTTGAGAATGGTTGACAGCATTCTCCATCCCTATTAAGTAACATCATTAAACCCAACAAAATTATTTAAAGTAACATGATGAGATTCACATGATAATCCAAGTACTAGATACTCAAAACGTCCATAACCGGGGACACGGCTAATCATGATTAGTTTATTACACTCTGCAGAGGTTTGCGCACTTTTCCCCACAAGACTCGATCGCCTCCGTTTGGTTTCTCACACTACATGGTGTTTGAGAAGACGGATGACCGAGACATAGTCTTTCAGAAGCGCTAGCACCTTACGATCGGGTAGACCGTACCACCTACATCCCCTACATCTACTAGTCTACCACTGTAAGAGTTCACACAACTTAGTCAACTATGCTAGAGCCCATAATAGCTTGTGGCTACACACGGAAGTTTCTAGTATGAATAGTCTCATGATCCCTTTGAGCCTGGGTGACGGTCCAAAAGAAAACAGGCAAGTCCTGGAATACCCAGGTGCCTCAATCCACCCAGATGTGTGTTTAAGTTGCCACCTTAGATAAACCATTAATTAACAATCTCACATCTGTCATGGATATCACTCACCCAATCCACGTCTACTATCATAGCATGGCATAATAAGCAAACGTAGAACTAACTCGCAAAGGTTTGATAATAACAGGTAATAGGTGCTACCTCATCTACTTCCCATCCCACAATTTAATTATATCCTAATCATGCAATGTGTGAGGATTGATCTAATGCAATAAAACTGGGTAGTAGAAAAGGTATGATCAAAGTGTTACTTTCCTGTAATGTTGATGAAGATGATTCACACTCAAATACTCTTGATAGCTCTACTCATCACACTCCGGTCAATCTATCGTAAGTAAGCAATACTAACCACACATAAGCAATCACTCAAAAGATCAGAAAGATCGAGGAAGACAATTCGGAAAACATCAAAACCAAGCAAATAACTTGTGCAACATAAAACAATTTCTAACAGTACCAAAATTATATGAATTTGGCCTTATTAGAAAGTTTAGGTCAAGAGCTTCAATTTGCAAAAAGAATCAACTCAAACGGAGCTACGAAACTCAAGTTATGATCAAACAAAGTTTGAATTCAAATCTGATCTAATTTAAATTTTAAACTTTTCAAAAACATGTTTGAGTTGGATTACTGGATAGAGGAGATCATAACGAAGAAGTGCGCATTGGTTTCGTTGGATTTGGACAAACGAGTAAAAAGTTATGGCTATTTAAAAAATCAGGGCCAAGCTGTTTTACGGGGAAAAAATAGCTACGGGGTAGGGTCTAATGTATGAATACGTAGACTAATTGATAATCTAATTATTTTATTATATTAGTCTAAAAATAATAAACTACGGAGGTATAAGAAGAAAAAAACAAAGAAAGATACCTTTATAAGGCAGAGAAAAGATAACTTTGGAGAGAGAAGACAATTTCCAGAAGTCGCGCCGGAGAGGAGAAATATATTTTTCTTAAATGAATCTAGTCAAACAAAAATATTAATTTAACCCAAATCGGATGATTTTTGGAGGCTCTATGGATCTACATTTATTGGTGGAAAAGAGGCTTAGAGGTTAAAGGCCGGCAATGTGGGACTAAACGTAGACGAAAATATAGGAAACACAGATGAAAAGAGACGCTCGCATCGCATGGGCCTAAAGGCCTTCCGCCGGCCCACGCGCACGCTGCGGCTGCGGGTTTTTTTTTTACAAAAATTCAGCCTTAAAAAAATAAAAATAAATAAAAAGGCTGACTGGGCCTGGCCCAGTTAAGAGAGAAAAAAAACAATGGGGCGCCAGAAGCTACTATATTGCACATGTAGGCGATAAATAAATATGGGCCGCACTTACAGTTTTTTTAAAATACAAATAGAAGGAAAACCGAATAACAAAAATAAAATAAAAACTTTATATAGGCATATTTTATATCAAAGTTTCTAGAAAAAGATTTTCTATGACATGAACATTTTTCTACCATTAAATAAAATACACACAAATTCTAATAATTCCAACAGTGCTCCTGCTCTAATAAGATCCAACAAAAACATTTTAAAAATATCAAAATGATTTCGAATTTATTTCTCTCCAATTTTCTGTTGTAGGGAATCATGTTACCCTAATTTCCATATATTTTATTTTTGGAGAAAAATAATTTGAATAAAACTCAAATAACTCCAAATTGAAAATAAATTCAAAAGAACTTTTGAATTTAATTCTTTGAAACTCCCAACTCATATTTCATATAATTTGAAGAAGTCATTTTATCTTCTCTCATGAAAATCATTGAGCTGCATGAAGTTTATGAATTGAAATATTTCCAAATGAAATTCAATTATTTTCAAATACACTTTCATTTAATTTAAATGGAAGAAGTCACATCATCTTCGCTCAAGTGTTTTGTATTTGAAAATAATTTGAATTCATGGAGATCAGAAAGCAAATATGAAATTTGGGAAAGTCCTTTTATTCCCTCTCATTTAACTTTCAAGAAGTTTTGAATTCACTCACTTTCAGACAATCAATCAAATCTATCTATTTATTATAACATTCCAAAATTTAGAATTTTGGGATGTTACAGCGCAGGTCAACGCATGCGGCGCAACGCTACAGGAGCTCCGGCGAGGCGGTCTTGGCGGGGACCAGTCGGAACGGGACTGGGGCGACGGGATCCGGCGGATCTTGGCGGCGACGAAGCAGAGGTGCGGGGACAAGGAGGGGATCGGCTTCAGTCGAAGCAGGGCGCGACGGCGGCTTTGACTGCTCGCCAAAGGAAGGGCGCGGGACTTGGCGCTAGAACTTGGAGGCACGCTGATCAACGCGAGGAACTGGACGAGGCACTTGTCATCGACGTTGAGCTCGACCCCGCCTGGATCGAGACGACGGTTGCAGCAGGCGATGGTGTTGTTCGTTCCCTGACAGAGAAGAAAAGAACGATAAAGAGATCGAGATGTGAGAGGAGGATAAAAGCAAAACAGAGGAAGGGAGGGAGAGAAAGACGACGAGGGTTCTGGTGCCTACTGCTGCACGCCGGCAAGGGTTGGCGCCTGGTGGTGGTCCGACGTGGGGGCGCGGCGGCCATGGGAGGAGCTTGGCGGCGCAGGTCCACGCGGGCACTTGAACAGGGCAGCGGGCGGCGGGAACGGGACCGCGACTTTGCGGTGATGGGTGCGGTCAACAGGGAAGGAGGCTCTGGGACGACACAGGGCGGCTCGGTGGTGGACTTCCATGGCTGGCGGCGCCATGATTGGAGGAGGCAGCTACAGGATGGCTCGGGCTCCTTTGGTCGCTGGTGGAAAGGGTGGATCGGGAGGGATTGGTTTTGGTTGGCTGGTGTGTGAAATCGAGGAAGGGATGGATCCTGAGAGGGATTTGGTGGAGTGGCGGCGGCGATGGGACAAACCCCCTAGAAATTAGGGTTGGCTTGATTTGGCAGGGGTTGGACTATATATATGGAAATAGGATTGTGGTTGGACCCTCCGATCGTAATCGGACGATCGCGAATAATATAGCTAGGGAGTCCAAATAATAAAACGGTGATATTTCGTAGACGTTTGGGGATGATCAGATCCAACGGTGACGACTGTCCGGGTCGGGTCTGGGACAGTTTCAGACACGCGCGAGGGGTCGATGCACTGTGTAAAGAGGGGTTAGGCTGGGCCTAGTCTGTGTAGGAGAGATCTCAGGCTGAGAAGAGAGAGACGGAAATGCAGCCCGGCATGGTTTTCGGAGACCGACTATATTGTCACTATAGTTATCCGTTGGGGCATCAAATGGACTCCGAACGCGATGAAATTTGACAGGCCGTCTACCTATACTAAAATACAACTGCACACCAACTTTCAACCTATTCCGAGAACATTTTCTAGCCACTTATAAAATACTATTTCAGACATGTCACGGGCGCGTGCAAGTGTGTCTGGGCTCAGAACGGACAACGGACGGAACAAGGAGACCGGGACGGATGCTGGTTTTGAAAACATGATGATGCAATGCACATGATGACATGATAAAATGCAACATGCAAGCGAATGACATGGCAACGATGGCGAATAACTAGAAGACACCTGGCGCATCAGTCTCGGGGTGTTACAACACTCCACCACAACGAGAGGATCTCGTCCCGAGATCTAGGGTGGCACCAGAGGGGAAAACGGAAGAGAAAGAGAAGAGGTAAAACTAAGTTGCTTCTTTGACAAACGAGTGAAACGAAAGAACCTTGCGAGGTTGAGCAAATTTAAGGAAAAAGGCAACGGAGATGAACGAAGTTGAAAACACTCCGTTAAGACAGAGGAAAAGAAAGAACCGATTCGGGTAGCACTTCAGTTTAAAAAGAGACGAAAGACTTGATAAAATGAAAGAGCTTGATCAAAGGGACACAACACTCCGGTTTAATGAATAACCTTAGAAAAGAACACGATCCTGACAAAACAAGAAGATGGGTTGAAGAGAGCAACATCACAGTGCCTCCGGAACAAAAGAATAGAAGATAGATAATTGAAATAGGAGAATGGACAAGAAAATGCCAACTTCTGTCACAAAAGAGCTTGACAAAGGCATCTTTAGGAGAAGGGTCGAGCGGAGTAGTTGGAAAAAACCAATAACGAAAAGAATAAGCTTGATATGGTCTTATGGAATACATCTCAAATTATGAGGTGACGACCTGCCACTCACGGGAAAAGATTGGATTGATACGAACAAGGAGACGAGAAACTTATTCACCGGAAGGATAAATGAAGAAATGGGTCATTTAAAAGCACCATAAATAGCAACAATCCTTAGGGAAGGCTTTAGGTGAAATATAACCCCAGATAACTCCAATGACGAGATTGATGGATTTAAAATATCTCATTCTTGATAACTTGTGAATCATGAAACACGAAGGAAAATTATCAAAAATGACATAACACCACCTCAAAAGACAAGTGTGAAAGAATTGCACTCCAGATTGCAAAATGAAGAATACCTGAGCTCCTCTGAAAAGAATGATGATGTAAACTTCGAGAAGAGATTAAATCCTTGATGAACCATCATGTAGAACCTTCATGAAGAACTCCGGTAAACAAAAGAATGATCAAACGAAAAGAAGGGTGAAAAGAGTAAGGTTGAAGCCTTGCAATGATTTAGATGAATCTCTGTGGTGATATAATTGTGAGATCTTGGAACTCTGGGAAAATCCTTGCAGTGATTTGATGAAGCTTTGAAATGATATAGTTGAAATAACTTTGAACTCCGGAAAGAAAAGATAAAGCATTTCAAACCGAGAATGTGATATGATGAACCACTCCGGAAAGCAAAAATTAGAACACTTGTATGAAACAATAATAAGAATTACATTGTACGCACCCTTCATCAATTTAAATTAATGACATTCCACGGATTTGGCATACCACTTATTCTCATAGAAAAATGATTGAAAAGAGATATAGCGCAAACTTGAGAAAGGTCTCCAACAATCCACCGGTGGGATTGAAAGAATGAATGAATTGATATGATAACGAATGAAGAGAACTCTTGACCGAACCACCGTAAGAATTAAAAATGAACAAAGAAAAGATAAGGAAGACACCGGGAAGAATTAGCAAATGAACGAAGATACTTGAGGGAATTTAGATGCAAGTGAATGAAGAGATCATGAACTGATTAGAGGATATTTGAACAATGCACTGGTATGATTAGGCGAACGATAACTGAAAGCTGGGAATGAATAATTATGAGATGATGGGCTCCGGAGAATCAAACTGAAAATACTTTGAATTACTCCGGATGGGTGAAAAGAATATCTCACAATTGAAAATAATTATGTGAGGATAGCAACAAGCTAGAATCACGAATCTTTGATAGAACGGATAAGATTTGGAGGAAAAACTCTTATTCGGTCTTCAAAATCCGAGAATGATGACGGGAAACATCACCAAGAATTGTTTAGACACTCCGGAAGAATCAAAAGTGAAGAGGTTGAGCCAACGATGAAAAGAAATTGAGAGATCTTGGAGAAACATATCTGACTAATGAAAATTCATTCTTACATCAAACTTCAAAATGAAATTGTGGATAGCTCTGGGAAAATAAGAAGAGTCAGGTAAGATCCTGGGAAAAGACCTGTGGGTTAGGGCCCACTGAAAAGATACACCGTTGGAATGGTTGCTTGAAAATAAGATTGCACCGGTTGAGTTAAACGGCTTGAATGAGATAACCACCTCGAAATAGGTTTAACGGATGTTGAATGAAAAGACGAGCCTTCTGAGATATCTTCAGCACTCCCGAACAAATGAATAGCAAGAAGTGAATGCTTATGAGGTGCACCAGCATGAGAAGGTATTAGAAAGGAGGAAAAAGGATATGATCAACAACAAAACTCGAATTTAATTCACTGGAGAAGAAAAGAATGAAGAATGACGATCTTGAGGTTCCGTTATGATCTTCATGAGAATCACCGGATACGAACATTGAAAGAAAAGAATGGAGAGACTTCACATCAATAAAATGGATACTCGATAAAGAAATGTGAGTCCTTGAAGAAAACAAGGGAGGGAGGGCGGGAAAACAAAGGGAACTTGGAGACGGATGAAACAAACACCGTTGAGAAGAACTGATAATTGATCTTGCGGATGTTGAAAAGATCAGAACCACTTGAAGAGAGACACACCGGTTGAAAAGGATTGGCATGACAATCTCGATTATCAAGAAGGATTGGTATTCACGTCGGAGTATGAGAACACCGATTCAGAAAGGTATGGAATCAACTCTTGACTTCGAAGCAACTCAAATACCACAGCTCAAAAACAAAACAAAGGATTGGCTTGTAGAATAAGCCAGAACAAACATATGATAGAGATTTCTTCCGAAGTTTTCGTGGTGGGGCTCACACGGGCTCGATCGTACAACACCATGATGTACAAGGCAGTGCACATGACATACGAAGCGTCCCCGAGTCGGCATAGCCAAGGACTCTTTAAGACACAACGAGACCACTGTAAAACCAACCGTGGATAGGCGGACCACTAGACGTTGAACCCCAATCTCATATCATACATCTGTCGAAAAGATTTCCTAAGAGCTACTTCAATTCCCACTTATAAACTCCCGAAACTTTCCAGTTATGCAATCAGGTGTTGGGGATACAGGGGAAGCATAATATCTCACCCAAAACTAACAAATCCTACATCCAGTTGTATCCATCCTTCAACACATAACCAAGAAAACTTCGGAAATCATTTACCTCAACCTTCGAAAAGCATCCGTTATACGAGTTACGGCAATACTCCCGAACTCCCACCCCAGTACTGGGTGGCGTCGAGGTTATCTCACCAACAACTACATAAAAGAGATTTTCGATGTCGGCGAAAAAAAACTCAGGTATTCCAGAACTGCAACGATAAAATTGTGACGACAACACCTCGGAGCTCAACTCCCCAGGACACTGCCACAACCCCTAAATGTCAGGAGGCACCAAGAACAATGCTCTCGTCACAAAACCATCGGAATGATTCCAAGATACCCGTGTGATCCTAACTTTTTTAGTGAAATTTGAGAAGAGAAGAGTCAAAACTCTACGTCAGGATGCCTCACCAGAGCGACGAAGGGACTGAGGAGTAAAAATAATCCTACTCTCTGATATATATAAATCCTAAAAGACTCAAAACATTTTTCTAGACTCAACAACGCCAGCGATTCGATCAAGCAGGGGGCTCCTAAGGTCGGGGAAGGCTCTGATTACCAACCTGTAACGCCCCGGACACACCCGCCGGTGGTCGTTACTCCTAGCGGGATCTATACTGGCCCCACAGATCAATACTAGTCTTTTCTGCACACTTTGTCCTCACTCATGCGCACCCAGGAGCATCTTCCCGGTCGGTCACCCATCCTAACACTAGTCCAAGCTGACCACGCTTAACTTTGGAGTTCTATCTGAATGGGCTCCTGGAAAAGAAGGAATTCCTTATTGATATGAGTAGTCTATCATCCCTAATAAGCCAGGCCATCACAATAGCACTCTCCAAATAAAAATGACAGCAGTTCTCGTGAGCGCTAAAGTTTCTGTTTTTTACATCAAGTTCAACAAGACTTTCCCCAAGTCTTTCCAACGGTTCTACTTGGCACAAACACTAATTAAACACAAAAAACACAACCAAAATAGAGGCTAAATAATTTATTTATTACTAAACAGGAGCAAAAAGCAAGGAATAAAAATAAAATTGGGTTGCCTCCCAACAAGCGCTATCGTTTAACGCCCCTTGCTAGGCATAACAAACACGAATAGATCTAGGTATTGCCATCTTTGGTAGGCAATCCATAAGTGGATGTCATGATAGATTCATATGGTAATTTTATTTTCTTTCTAGGGAAGTGTTCCATGCCCTTTTTTAATGGAAATTGAAATCTAATATTCCCTTCCTTCATATCAATAATTGCACCAACCGTTCTAAGGAAAGGTCTACCAAGAAAAATAGGGAAAGAAGGATTGCAATCTATATCAAGAACGATAAAATTTACGGGCACATAATTTCTATTTGCAACAATAAGAAGATCATTAATTCTTCCCATAGGTTTCTTAATAGTGGAATCCGCAAGATGCAAGTTTAGAGAGCAATCATCAAAACTACGAAAATCTAGCAAATCACACAAAGTTTTGGGAATAGTAGAGACACTAGCACCCAAATCACACAAAGCATAAAACTCATGATTTTTAATTTTAATTTTAATAGTAGGTTCCCACTCATCATAAAGTTCTCTAGGGATAGAAACTTCCAATTCAAGTTTTTCTTCATAATATTGCATCAAGGTATTAACGATATGTTTAGTAAACGATTTATTTTGACTATAAGCGTGAGGAGATTTTCGGATTGCAACAAGGAAATACAATCAATCAAATAGAAATTTTCATAGTTAAATTCCTTGAAATCCATAATAGTGGGTTTAGTAACATCTAGGGTTTTAATTTCTTCAATCCCACTTTTATCAAATTTAGCATCAAGATCAACAAATTTCGAATTCTTAGAATGCCTTCTAGGTAAAAGTGGATCATATTCAGTCCCATCATTATCAAGATTCATATTGCAAAACAAAGATTTAATAGGGGACACATCAATAACTTTTAGATCTTCATCATTATTTTCATAGGAATCTGATTTAGCGGCCATCTTATTGACTAAGTTAGCTTGCATATCCGAAATTTCAGCAGTTAATTTTTCAAGACGAGCAATTTGGGATCTTATACCATCAAATTTTTTAGACATATCATCGAGCTCTTTATTCGTATAACTCATAAAACCTTTTTGTTCCTTAAGCTCATTTCTAAAGAAATTATTATGCTCAAATTGCAAAACCATAAACTTCCTGACGTTGTTTTCGATCTCCTCTAACCTTTTAAGGTGAAGATCACCGAATCTAGGAAGAGCCATCGCGACAAACAAGAAAACTAACACACGAGCAAACAAAAGGCAAACGGGCAAAAAGAGGCAAATAGAGAGGGAGAGGGAGGATAGAGAGAGAGAGAGAGAGAGAGGGCGAATAAAACGGCAAGGGTGAATTGGGGGGAGAGGAAAACAAGAGGCAAATGGAAAATAATGTAATGTGGGAGATAGGCATTGTGATGGGTACTTGGTATGTTGACTTTTGCGCAGACTCCCCGGCAACGGCGCCAGAAATTCTTCTTGCTACCTCTTGAGCATTGCGTTGGATTTCCTCGAAGAGGAGAGGATGATGCAGCAAAGTAGCGTAAGTATTTCCCTCAGTTTTTGAGAACCAAGGTATCAATCCAGTAGGAGGCTACGCGTAAGTCCCTCGTACCTACAAAAAAACAATAGCTCAACGCAACCAACGCGCTTAGGGGATGTAAATCCCTTCATGGTCACTTACGAAAGTGAGATCTGATAGAGATGATAAATAATATTTTTGGTATAGAGATGCAAAGTAAAAAGTAAAAGCAAAGCAATAATAAAGTGATGGAGATTGATATGATGAGAAAGAGGCCAGGGGGCCATAGGTTTCACTAGTGGCTTCTCTCAAGAGCATAAGTATTCTATGGTGGGTGCACAAATTACTGTTGAGCAATTGACATAATTGAGCATAGTTATGAGAATATCTAGGTATGATCATGTATATAGGCATCACGTCCGAGACAAATAGACCGACTCCTGCCTGCATCTACTACTATTACTCCACTCATCGACCGCTATCCAGCATGCATCTAGAGTATTAAGTTAAAAACAGAGTAACGCCTTAAGCAAGATGACATGATGTAGAGGGATAGTTTCATGCAATATGATAAAACCCCATCTTGTTATCCTCGATGGCAACAATACAATACGTGCCTTGCTGCCCCTTCTATCACTGGGAAAGGACACCGCAAGATCGAACCCAAAGCTAAGCACTTCTCCCATGGCAAGAACAACCAATCTAGTAGGCCAAACCAAACTGATAATTCGAAGAGACTTGCAAAGATAACCAATCGTACATAAAAGAATTCAGAGAAGATTCAAATATTATTCATAGATAGACTTGATCATAAACCCACAACTCATCAGTCTCAACAAACACACCGCAAAAAGAAGATTACATCGAATAGATCTCCACAAGAGAGGGGGAGAACATTGTATTGAGATCCAAAAAGGGAGAAGAAGCCATCTAGCTACTAACTATGGACCCGTAGGTCTGAAGTAAACTACTCACACTTCATCGGAGAGGCTTGGATGATGATGTAGAAGCCCTCCGTGATCGATGCCCCCTCCGACGGAGCTCCGGAACATGCCCCAAGATGGGATCTCGTGGATACAGAAAGTTGCGGCGGTGGAATTAGGTTTTTGGCTCCGTATATGATCGTTTGGGGGTACGTGGATATATATAGGAGAAAGAAGTACGTCGGTGGAGCTTCGAGGGGCCCACGAGGCAGGGGGCGCGCCCTAGGTGGGGCGCCCTCCACCCTCGTGACCGCCTCGTGCCTTTTTGACGGAGGGTCCAAGTCTCCTGGATCTTATCTGATGAGAAAATCACGTTTCCGAAGGTTTCATTCCGTTTGGACTCCGTTTGATATTCCTTTTCTTTGAAACCCTAAAACAGGCAAAAAACAACAATTCTAGGCCGGGCCTCCGGTTAATAGGTTAGTCCCAAAAATAATATAAAAGTGGATAATAAAGCCCAATAATGTCCAAAACAGTAGATAATATAGCATGGAGCAATCAAAAATTATAGATACGTTGGAGACGTATCATGTACTATCAAATAAATCGGCCCCTTACTATTTCTGACAAAAATCTCCAAATCACAAGGAGCAAGTCATTACACCAGCAAGCTGTAATATGAACCACAACCACGAAGCCACTGCCCCGATGTCGCCTGTGTCAAGTAGGTTGACAGACGCCGCCATGCTTAATGCCGATAGGGAGTCACCGGTGCATCCTTTATCTGACGCTTCGCCACTCGTTCCAACCTCCATCCGGAGCACCGCATCTGACTCTACTCCATCGGAAATCACCTTGTTGGGAAGCTACACCCGCTTCATACCGCAAAGATCTGGTAATTTTCACCAGCTTGCGTAGGAACTCCTTTACATGCATATAAGGTATATGACCAAGGCAGATTACACATATGAAACTAATTTCATGTCAAACTCAAAACACATGACTAGAAGGGAGACATGAAGCCTAGTATTTCATTGCTTTATTTCTCAAAACAATTGATGTCTACTACACAACCTTCTTCTTGTAGACGTTGTTGGGCCTCCAAGTGCAGAGGTTTGTAGGACAGTAGCAAATTTCCCTCAAGTGGATGACCTAAGGTTTATCAATCCGTGGGAGGCGTAGGATGAAGATGGTCTCTCTCAAGCAACCCTACAACCAAATAACAAAGAGTCTCTTGTGTCCCCAACACACCCAATACAATGGTAAATTATATAGGTGCACTAGTTCAGCGAAGAGATGGTGATACAAGTGGTATATGGATAGTAGATAAAGGTATTTGTAATATGAAATTATAAAAACAGCAAGGTAACAAGTGATAAAAGTGAGCGTAAACGGTATTGCAATGCCAGGAAACAAGGCCTACGGTTCATACTTTCACTAGTGTAAGTCCTCTCAACAATACTAACATAATTGGATCATAAAACTATCCCTCAACATGCAACAAAGAGTCACTCCAAAGTCACTAATAGCAGAGAACGAACGAAGAGATTATGGTAGGGTGCGAAACCACCTCAAAGTTATTCTTTCCAATCAATCCGTTGGGCTATTCCTATAAGTGTCACAAATAGCCCTAGAGTTCGTACTAGAATAACACCTTAAGATACAAATCAACCAAAACCCTAATGTCACCTAGATACTCCAATGTCACCTTATCCGTGGGCATGATTATACGATATGCATCACACATTCTCAGATTCATCTATTCAACCAACACAAAGGACCTCAAAGAGTGCCCCAAAGTTCTATCAGAGAATCACGACGAAAACGTGTGCCAACCCCTATGCATAGGTTCATGGGCGGAACCCGCAAGTTGGTCACCAAAACATACATCAAGTGAATCACGTGATATCCCATTGTCACCACAGATATCCACGACAAGACATACATCAAGTGTTCTCAAATCTTTAAAGACTCAATCCGATAAGATAACTTCAAAGGGGAAACTCAATTCATTACAAGAGAGTAGAGGGGGGGAGAAAGCATCATAGGATCCAACTATAATAGCAAAGCTCCCGATACATCAAGATCGTATCACCTCAAGAACACGAGAGAGAGAGAGGTCAAACACATAGCTACTGGTACATACCCTCAGCCCCGAGGAATAACTACTCCCTCCTCGTCATGGAGAGCACCGGGATGATGAAGATGGCCACCGGAGAAGGATTGCCCCCTCCGGCAGGGTGCCAGAACGGGTCTAGATTGGTTTTCGGTGGCTACATAGGCTTCTGGCGGCGGAACTCCCGATCTATTGTGCCCCTGGATGTTTTTAGGGTATATGGAGATATATAGGCGGAAGAAGTACGTCAGGGGGGCCACGAGGGGCTCATGAGGGTGGAGGGCGCGCCCAGGGGGGTGGGCGCGCCCCCTGCCTTGTGAGCTCCTCGCAGGTCCCCGGACGTGCACTCCAAGTCTTCTGGGCTTCTTTCCTTCCAAAAATGAGTTCCGTGAAGTTTCAGGTCAATTGGACTTCGTTTGATTTTCCTTTTCTTCGAAACCCTAAAACAGGGTAAAAACAGAAACTGGCACTGGGCTCTGGGTTAATAGGTTAGTCCCAAAAATGATATAAAAGTGTATAATAAAGCCCATAAACATTCAAACAGTAGATAATATGGCATGAAGCAATCAAAAATTATACATACGTTGGAGACGTATCAGCATCCCCAAGCTTAATTCCTGCTCGTCCTCGAGTAGGTAAATGATAAAAGAAATATTTTTTGATGCGGAGTGCTACTTGGCATAATTTCAATGTAATTCTTCTTAATTGTGGCCTGAATATTCAGATCCAAAAGATTCAAGATAAAAGTTCATATTGACATGAAAACAATAATAATTCCAGCATACTAACTAAGCAATTATGTATTCTCAAAATAACATGGCCAAAGAAAGCTATCTCTACAAAATCATATAGTATGGCTATGCTCTATCTTCACCACACAAAATATTTAAATCATGCACAACCCCGATGACAAACCAAGCAATTGTTTCATAATTTTGATGTTCTCAAACTTTTTCAATCTTCACGCAATACATGAGCGTGAGCCATGGATATAGCACTATAGGTGGAATAGAGTGGTGGTTGTGGAGAAGACAAAAAGGGGGGAGATAGTCTCACATCAACTAGGCGTATCAATGGGCTATGGAGATGCCCATCAATAGATATCAATGCGAGTGAGTAGGGATTTCCATGCAACGGATGCACTAGAGCTATAAATGTATGAAAGCTCAACAAAAGAAACTAGTGGGTGTGCATCCAACTCTCTTGCTCACGAAGACCTAGGGCATTTTGAGGAAGCCCATCATTGGAATATAGAAGCTAAGTTCTATAATGAAAGATTCCCACTAGTATATGAAAGTGACAACATAGGAGACTCTCTATCATGAAGATCATGGTGCTACTTTGAAGCACAAGTGTGGTAAAAGGATAGTAGCATTGTCCCTTCTCTCTTTTTCTCTCATTTTTTTATTTTTTTATTAGGGCCTTTTTTCTTTCTTTTTTTTATTTGGGATTCTTTGGCCTCTTTTATTTATTTTTCGTCCGGAATCTCATCCCGACTTGTGGGGGAATCATAGTCTCCATCATCCTTTCCTCACTGGGACAATGCTCTAATAATGATGATCATCACACTTTTATTTACTTACAACTTAAGAATTACAACTCGATACTTAGAACAAGATATGACTCTATATGAATGCCTCCGGCGGTGTACCGGGATGTGCAATGACTCATGAGTGACATGTATGAAAGAATTATGAATGGTGGCTTTGCCACAAATACGATGTCAACTACATGATCATGCTAAGCAATATGACAATGATGGAGTGTGTCATAATAAACGGAACGGTGGAAAGTTGCATGGCAATATATCTTGGAATGGCTATGGAAATGCCATAATAGGTAGGTATGGTGGCTGTTTTGAGGAAGGTATATGGTGGGTTTATGGTACCAGCGAAAGTTGCGCGGTACTAGAGAGGCTAGCAATGGTGGAAGGGTGAGAGTGCGTATAATACATGGACTCAACATTAGTCATAAAGAACTCACATACTTATTGCAAAAATCTATTAGTTATCGAAACAAAGTACTACGTGCATGCTCCTAGGGGGATAGATTGGTAGGAAAAGACCATCGCTCGTCCCCGACCGCCACTCATAAGGAAGACAATCAATAAATAAATCATGCTCCGACTTCATCACATAATGGTTCACCATACGTGCATGCTATAGGAATCGCAAACTTCAACACAAGTATTTCTCAAATTCATAACCACTCAACTAGCATGACTCTAATATCACCATCTCCATATCTCAAAACAATTATCAAGTATCAAACTTCTCATAGTATTCAACACACTCATAAGAGAATTTTATTATTCTTGAATACCTAGCATATTAGGATTTTAAGCAAATTACCATGCTATTTAAGACTCTCAAAATGATCTAAGTGAAGCATGATAGTTCATCTATTTCTATAAAATAAAACCACCGCCGTGCTCTAAAAGGATATAAGTGAAGCACTAGAGCATCGACAAACTACTCCAAAAGATATAAGTGAAGATCAATGAGTAGTTGAATAATTATGCAACTGTCGGGGAAACTGATCCACGAACACCTATGGGGCCGGCGGACCGGGCCCCTTTACGGGGGCGGAGATCGCATGAAGAGCAGATCGAGGCGAAGCACACGAGCAGTTTACCCAGGTTCGGGCCGCACGGATGCGTAAAACCCTACTCCTGCTTTGTGGTTTGTATTGAGTTCTTGCTCGGGAGCGCTGAGTGCTACAGTACACACCAGCAGCTAATGACACCGAGCGTTCTCTCCTTCCAAATGTCCAACCCCCTTCTACGTTGCGCATGGGCCTCCTTTTATATGTTCAAGGGGTCACCGACAGGTGGCTACGTAGACACGGGCAAAAACGGAAAAGGTGCTGCGGTTGGTACAGCTACCTGCTA
This sequence comes from Triticum monococcum, assembly GCA_034509565.1. Lineage (NCBI taxonomy): Eukaryota > Viridiplantae > Streptophyta > Magnoliopsida > Poales > Poaceae > Triticum > Triticum monococcum. The sequence continues at coordinate 124,852,911 of CM067842.1, forward strand.
CAGTGTTATCATACCTAACCCTGACGGCAGGGGACAAGGGCATTAAATGCCCGTCTGCGTCGCCCAGAATAGTGCAAAAGGGACCATCAGTGACGCCACCGCTCACCACGATGGCAATCTTGTCAGCGCCGCTTGCCACCGTGCACCGCTGGCTGCACAGCCTCCCGCCACGTACGCCTGGAAGGGTCCCAGAGCGACACGTTGGTGGATGTGCTGGAGCGCGGGTACAGAGTGGTGGCTTGCCGCGGCAAGCGCCTTGCCGCGGCCGTTGTCTTGTCGCGTCCGGGAGCTTGTCGCTCACCGGGCCTTGCCGGGACGTGTGGCGCGCCGCGGCAAGTTCCTTGAGATGCCTTGGTTGGCCTTCCCGGCAAGCTCCTCTTGCCGGGGTCTTGTCTCCTTGGCTTGGATACTTTGTTCTTGAATGGCTCCAAAGGAACCACGGAGGACCTTGGTGGTCACCCGGCAAGCCTTGCCGCGGGAGGCTGCGACTGCCCGTGCACAAGTTCGGGATACTAGGGTACCCCTACTCTAGTACACCGACAGGAGCCCCCGGGCCTGGGCCATACACGGTGCCGAGCGCTGTTGGGCCAAGCCCAAAACAGGGCACGGGCATGCGCGGCCTGGGTTACGCTGTATCTTCCTCCGTATCCACCGCGCCCTCCCCGAACGGCACGCGTCAAATGCGGCGTCGTGGGAGAGATCGTGGGTGGTTTCTTTATTCGGAAAGGCGGAACGTCCGCCCCCTCCCTCTTTATAAGCAGGGGAAACAGGGGTAGTGCGCCCATTCTCCGGTTGCTACTCCAATCTCAGAAGCCTCCGCTGCTCCTCTCTCTTCCCAAAGCCGAAAGAGAGCAGCGCCCTGCCCCCCATCGCCACCAGCACCACCAACGCCGTCGACCTCCTCCACCGCTTCCGCCATGGCTTCGAAAGCCGACAAGGGGAAGGCTGTGAAGTCGACCGAGGCGCAGCGGCTCGCGGCGCTGTGAAAGGAGCGAGCAGTCTTCCCCCCCAAGCTCGGCGCGAGGGAGCTGAGGGAGTACTACTACCTCTTCTGGTCGACAGAGACGCGCGCGCATCCGTGCACGAAGTTACTTCCAGCCGCCGCTTGGAAAACGGCTCCAAATGGATATGCTTTCTTCGCCTTGTTCTTCTACTGCGGGCTCTGCCCGCGCTTCTCTGAGTTCTTCTGCGATATCATGAACACCTACTGGTTCCGCCTCCTTGAATTCACCCCCAATGCTGTTCTGACCATGGCAGTTTTCGCACATCTCTGCGAAAACTTTGTCGGAGTCCACCCAAATGTAGCCCTTTTTCGCCACTTCTTTATGCCCCGAGTAGAGAGAGGAGAGCCTTTATCTGGTGGAATCGCCTAGATCTCGAGGGTCGGCAAGAAGGACACTTATTTGGAGGGAGAGTTCCGCGGCAAGTGGGAGGAATGGAGAGCAGACTGGTGCTGGATTGACGAGGAGAACCCGCAGCCGTTTACCGCCAGGCGCCAAACTACAGTAGCACGCGGCAGCGATTGGAGCAATGTTGCCCCGGAAGACGGTAGGCTGAAGATTGCCGTCACCCGGATCCAACGCCTCAGGCTTGCCGGGCTCACTGTAGGCGCTGTTGGCGCAGACTTTCTTCGCCGCCGCATCACCCCCCTGCAGGAACGGGGGAGGCTGGGAGTTCAAGAATGCGGGGGATATCATGAGGCTGCGTCCGGGCCTCAACTATAACTTCACTGTTCTAGAGCTTAACGCAATGCTCCAGGAGCTATTCAAGTACGACCCTAATCATCCCGAAGTGTTCAGGTTGCCGCAGGGCGTCGTTCCGCTGTGCAACAACTCCTCGCTCGACCGCATCCGTGCAATGATGCCGCCGTGCGATTCGCATGGAATTGTCCCAACTTGGCAAGAGCCTGAAGACGATGTCGTGTAGGAGTTCTTCGACGGCTTGGTAGAAGTGTCGGTCCGCTCCGATGAAAAGGACGGCCTCACTCGTGACACCACCGATGCGGAGTTGAAGCGCATCGCCACCAGGCTGGAAGAGGCGGCGGCAGCTGCTGTTGCGGGCAAGTTTGGATTCACCATGGCGGAGGCAGAGGCAGCAGAGGCGGCAAGCCGTACCGAGCGAGAGGAGTTTGCCGGCGGGGAAGAGCTTGTCGGGCATGACGTCGAGCCGAGCGAGCCCGCCGAGGATACGAGCGGGTCGTTGGAGATCAACTCCTCTTCCACCTCGTCCTCAGACAGCTCACCGCAAGCAGAGCCCCCAGCGTCACCAAGAAAGCGTCTCCGCAAGGCCGGGGACGTAGCGGGGCGGCGGGTGAGTCGACAGTAGCGGGGCGGCGGGTGAGTCGACAGTCGCCGCGCCGCGTGACACGCTCCACCGCGGCAAGCACCGTTGTTGCGGGAGCACCTCGCGCTGCTGTGGAAACTAGAGCGGGGTCCACCCGGACCGCCGCTTCTGCTCCTGCCGCTTCTCACGCCGCGGTGGCAGCCGAAGCGGGGCCGTCTCAAACCACCGCCACAGTTCCCGCCAAGCGGCCAAGGGAATCCACTCCTTCGTCTTCTCACGCCGGGCGTGAGCCGGACTTCGACTTCTCCGCGTTCAGCTCCGACGAGGAAGAAGAAGAGTAAGATCCTCTTGTTGTGCTTGTAATTCTTCAGTTCTTGCTGTTTTGTCTTGTGTCTCATTTGCTTTACTCTGAACTTTTTCCTTTTTAGGACTCTGGCCCAGAGAGCAGCAAAGAGAGCCAAGGTCCCGGTGATTATCATCGAGGACGAACCCACCGCGACAGCAGGGGATGCGTCCGAGACAACCTTGCCGGACCCGGCAACCGTTCTCCAGAGCAGCCCCCAGCGTAAGTATATGGTTTGCTTTCCGCTGTTGGGTGCGTATGGATATTCTTTCTTTGCTGACATCTGGCTGTTGGTTTGTGTAGGGACAGAGCAGCCCCACCAGGAGCGCCCGGAGGCCGCCCTCGAAACGCCAAGGGAGAGTCCTCCGGCAAGGGAGAGGTCTCCGGCAAGGGAGAGTTCTCCGGCAAGGGAGAAGTCTCCGGCAAGGGAGAGTCCTCTGGCAAGGGAGAAGTCTCCGGCAAGGGAGAGTTCTCCGGCAAGGGACAGCACCAGCGCCCCCCCCGGCGGCGGAGACCACGGCTGCGGAACCCGGCACAGGTAATCTTCTCACTTCAAAGCTTCCCTTGTGTCCTTCTTCTTTGGATATTTGCTTGACTCTCCCCCCTTTTCCGGCCGTCAGACCCATCTGCTGCAGAGCCGATGGAGACCGAGGTTGCCGCCGACTACGCCGCCGCCACTGAAGAAGCAGCCGGCGCTGACGATCCCGCCAGCGTAGAGGCCGCCAAAGCTGCCGCCGCAGAAGCAGGCGGGGGGTCTGGCGATCGCACTGACGGCCCTGAGGCCGCAGGAGCGCCAGGCGCTACGCCGACCGCCGATCCCTCCGCCGCTGTCGCAGCGTCAGGCTCCGAAGAGCCCCAGCTAGGCGTCTACTTGAAGGCCAGCGATGACGTCTTCATCAACCTCCCCTGGGCGTCGAGATCTAGGGCGCTGGTCGAAGGAGAGAGCTTTGACGGAGAAGTGGTCGCCTCCGCTGGGCTGAAGCTGGTTGATGCGCCGAGCAGCAGCAGGAGCGAGCCTGAGGAGGAGCGGCTGCTGCGGAAGTTGGTGTCACTCTACCGCGCTCGGCAAGCCAAGCTGGAATCCCGCGAGGCGCTTGCCGCGAAGGCGGGAGTGGACATCGAGAAGCGCACGGAGGAGCTCCGAGGTCTCAACCAGGAAGCTCTCTAGTCCTTGGCGGAGGAGCGGGAGCGACTCGCCGAGGAGCAGAAGGCCTTCCTCCTCGAGAAGGCTGAAGTCGAATAGCGACACCGGCTTGCCGCTGAAAAGCTGTCTGCGTAGGAGGGCGAGCTGACGCAGCGGAAGGTCAACCTTGACAACCACGAGAAGGAGCTTGCCGCGCGCGAGCGAACATTCGGCGGAGCCCTTAAGCAAGCAGAGGACGCTGCCGCAGCTGCCGAGGCCGCCAAGAGAGAGCTGGAGACGAAGGTGGCGCAGCTGGAGGCTGATCTCAAGGCGAGCGGTGAAGAGCTTGCCGCGCTCAAGCGTGAGCGGGAGGAGGACGCCCACAGCCGCTCAGAGCTGCAGGCTCGTCTCGCCGAGAAGGGGAGGGAGCTTAGCGCCGCCAAGGACTCCAACGCAGATCTTGAGTTGAAGCTAACTGCTTTGACCAAGACGCTGGACGGCGCCAGGGAGCAGGAGGCGGCCTTGAAGGAGAAGATCAAGGCCGACAAGGCACTGCTGACGAGTGCCGCTGCCGCCCAGAACACCTTCAGGGAGAATGTGAAGCACTGGACGGAGGGTCTCGTGAACATTGCCGCAGACGTTGACAGGGAGCTGGCGCAGCGGGGGATGGAGGATCTCGGGTATCCCTCTGACGAGAACCTCCAACCTAGCGCCAAGCTCACTTTGTTCTTCAAAGGCGTGGCGACGGCCCTCCAGCGACTCCGGGAAAGGATCCCAAAGCAGCTGGCTGACGAGTCGCGCAAGATCTGTGCGGAAGCTCTTCAAAAGGTGTTGATGAAGGTGGCCTTCCGCAACTCGGGACTCAACCTCACCAACGTCCTCAGGACCTTGCCGCCAGATGCTGATCTGGAGGCGCTCAAGACCCTTGTCGCACCCATTGTGGACAGGGTGAGCGGGATCAAGAGGGTTGAGGGCGATCGCGTAGACTAGGCCGCCCGTTTTCTTCTTTTCTTGTCGCTGCTGGTCATGTCATGAGAACAATCTGTTAGAGCTGCGACAAGCTACCTTGTAATATAACTCTATTCCGGGTAATGATTGCTATGTTATTTCCTTTACTTGATTCCCTCCTTTGTATGTTTTTGCCCTACGCTTTTAGGGAACTTGCCGGTGCAGGCACCTTAGCCGCGAGCGCTGAGTGCGGGACGTTAGCAGCCTGCTGGCGGTGCCGCAACTGGCAAGAAACCTTGTCGCAACTAGTCGCAGCTCACTTAAATTGTTGAGCGGACTCGAAACAAAGTAAGGGCGCAACTAGCTACGAGTTGGTTCCTTCACGCACAGGTTTTCCATACAAAGCACGGTCGTTCAAGGAAGATAACTATAAAAATTAAAAAATCTGATTGCTCAAACTTTGGCAACTTAGCCTTTCTGTTGTTTGCTTCCCGGCAAGGTGAAACTTTCTTGAATGACACCTGGTCCATACCATTATCTTCTCCTTTCCCCCCGGCAAACTTGTGGGCGAGGGAACCTTCCTTTCCTTGAGAAAAAAGAAAGAGGGGAAAATAAAGATATGGAGCCTTATGGCTCGTTGTTGCTTACCGGGGGTAGGTGCTGCACAAAGTGTCAGATAACACATGCAAAAAACATAAAGCTTGAAATTGACAAGATGTGCGGAGCACATAAGCTTTATGCACGGGGTCTGCGCCCGGCTTTGTACAAAGGATTACATGCAACAGCGGCAAGACTTGTACAAAAGGTGGTCGCCGGAACGGGTTCCGGCAACCGCGCCCTACGGGTAAAACTTACGAAGATGCTCGATATTCCAGGAGTTTCTCACTGGAATGCCATCTTCGGTCTCAAGGCGGACAACGCCAGGCCTAGTGACTCATTTGACCTAGTAAGGGCCTTCCCACTTCGGCGTCAACTTGTTGGAATTCTTGGTGGACTGAACACGCTGAAGAACAAGGTCGCCTTCCTCGAGACTTCTGGCGTTAACTTTGCGGCTATGGTAGCGGCGCAAAGCTTGCTGGTAGCGAGCAGCTCGTACAGCAGCTTGAAGACGGTCTTCCTCAAGGAGCAGCGCGTCGTCTTGTCGCAGCTGCTCTTGCTCTAGCTCATCATAAGCGAGCACTTGAGGTGACCCGTATACGAGTTCCGTGGGGAGAACTGCCTCTGCTCCATAGACTAGAGCGAAAGGTGTCTGGCCAGTGGCTCGATTTGGCGTCGTCCTGATCGACCAAAGAACCACCGGCAGCTCCTCAATCCAGTTTCTTCCGCACTTGTGCAGCCTGTCAAAAGTCCTGGTCTTGAGCCCATGCAGCACTTCAGCATTTGCCCTCTCTGCTTGACCGTTGCTTCTCGGGTGAGCAACAGAAGTGAAGCAGACCTTGGCACCAAGATCTTGGACGTACTGCATGAAGGTGCGGCCGTGAATTGCGTACCGTTGTCGGTGATTATCCTGTTAGGGATCCCGAAGCGGCAAACAATCGACCTGAAGAACTTGACTGCTGACTGTGCTGTCACCTTCCTCACTGCTTCCACTTCCGGCCACTTTGTGAACTTGTCGATTGCAACGTACAAGTACTCAAAGCCCCCGACTGCTCGGGGAAAGGGGCCGAGGATGTCGAGCCCCCAGACCGAAAATGGCCAGGATAAAGGGATCGTTTGGAGTGCTTGAGCTGGCTGGTGTATCTGCTTGGAATGGAACTGGCACGCTTCACACTTGGTTGCTTGTGCAGTTGCATCCTGGAGGGCTGTCGGCCAAAAGAAACCTTGCCGGAATGCTTTGCCGGCAAGTGCTCTTGCGCCAATGTGGTGACCACATATGCCTCCATGTATCTCAGCCAACAGCTTTTGTCCATTTTCCTGGGGAATACACTTCAATTTCACACCATTGAGTCTTCTTCTGTATAGTGTGCCGTCGACAAACTGGTACGTACTTGACTGCCGGGCTACTCTTTCCGCTTCTTCTTGCTCTTCAGGAAGTTCTCCTGTCTGAAGGAAATGGACAATCTGCTGTGCCCATGCTGGAGCTTGTGGCTCGACAACAAGGACTAAAGGCACATCTGCTACTGCGGGAACATCCGCTTCTACGGCGAGAACCTGCGGCTGCCGGAGCTTGACGTTCCCCGGCAAGCTTGCCGGAGCAAAACTTGTCGGGAGCCTCTACTTCAACGGAACAAACCCTAGGGCTTGCCGGAGCAGACTGCTCCTCAGCACTCTTGGTGTTGATCTTGGGGACTTTCTTGGCGGTGGCTTCGGGAAGCTCTGCCGGAAAATAGTCACCAAAAATCAACTTCCTCTTCTTGCTCTGTCCAGTTGATGGCGTTACGGACGGTCGAGTCAGCTTGAGCACAAAGATCCCTGGTTCCACAGGTAACTTAAGTGCGGCGCACTTTGACAAGCCATCGGCAATGTCGTTTTGAGCTCTTGGGACATGCTCCATCTGTAGGCCGTCAAAGTGCTCTTCTAGCTTTCTCACTTCGTCAACGTAGGCTTCCATCAACGGACTCTGGTAACTCTTGTTCACTTGGCGGACGACAAGCTGCGAGTCACCCTTGACAATGAGCTTCTTGATCCCAAGGTCTGCCGCGATCTTGAGGTGCTCTCCGGTGGGTGCGATAAGCAGCACACCAGCGCCGGCGCCTTGCAGTGAGAAGGCACCATCAAAGTACATCAGCCACTCTTTGCTTGCCTCCTTGACGGGGATGCTCGTTTCTGGAATTTCTTCATCTGGTGTTGGCGTCCACTCTGCTATGAATTCTGCCAATGCTCTTCTTTGGATAGTTGAAGTACTTTCAAACTTGAGGCCAAAGCTTGACAGTTCCAGTGCCCACTCGACAATCCTGCCTGTTGCTTCTGGATTTTGTAGTATTCTCTTCAGCGGAAAACGAGTGACAACTGTGATCTCATGTGCTTGGAAGTAATGGCGCAGCTTTCTCGAGGCCATGAGAAGGCCGAAAAGCAATTTCTGCACACCAGAGTACCTTGACCTAGCCCCCTGCAGAAGGGAACTGGCAAAGTAAACTGGGCGATGTACCATTCTCTTCCGTATCTCTTCACGCGCCTGCGCAGATCCATCTTTGTCGGGACCAGAGCTTGTCGGGGAAGCCCCCTGCTTGTCGCTGGATGCGCTTGCCGGGGTTGCTGGCTCATCATCTGCCTCCCTCTCTGCTACTAACGCAACACTAACCACTTGATTGGTTGCCGCTATATACAGCAGCAACTTCTCTTGTGGCTTAGGTGCGACAAGTGTTGGAGTGGAGGACAGGTATCTCTTCAAGTATTGCAGCGCAGCCTCCGCTTCTGGAGTCCATTTCATTGGACCTGCCTTTTTCAATATTTTGAAAAACGGCAGGGCGCGCTCAGCAGACCTAGAGATAAACCTGCTGAGAGTAGCAATGCAACCGGCAAGTCTTCGCACATCCTTGACGCGCTTTGGTGCTTCAATCTGCTCAATGGCCTTGATCTTGTCGGGATTGGCTTCAATTCCCCGCTGAGACACGAAGAACCCGAGAAGCTTGCCGGAGGGAACTCCAAACACACACTTCTCGGGGTTGAGCTTGAGGTTGATCTTGCGCAGATTTGCAAAGGTCTCGTCCAAATCTTGAATCAGAGTTGCCTTGTCCTTGCTCTTGACCACTATGTCATCCATGTAGGCTTCCACATTTCTGTGTATTTGCGGCTCAAGAGCGACATGGACTACCCTTGCAAATGTTGAACCAGCATTCTTTAAACCGAAAGGCATCCGTACGAAACAGTACGTGCCACATGGAGTGATGAATGCAGTCTTCTCCTCATCCTCTTCTGCCATGAAGATTTGATGGTATCCTGAGTATGCGTCAAGAAATTAAAGCAAGTCACATCTGGCCGTGGAGTCCACAATCTGGTCAATGCGCGGCAAGGGAAATGGGTCTTTGGGACAAGATTTATTAACATCGGTAAAGTCAATGCAAAGTCTCCATTTCCCGTTTGCCTTGCGCACGACTACAGGATTGGCCAACCACGTAGGATGGAGCACTCCCCTAACAAGGCCTGCTGCTTCCAATTTCTTGATTTCTTCCGCGATGAATTCTCGGCGCTCCACTGCTTGCTTCCTGACCTTCTGCTTGACAGGCCGCGCATGAGGAAAAACGGCAAGATGGTGCTCAATTACTTTCCTAGGAACACCCGGGATGTCAGACGGTTGCCACGCAAACACGTCGACGTTCGCCCGCAGGAAAGCAATGAGCGCGCTTTCCTATTTAGGGTCAAGAGTGGCACTGATGGTGAAGATACCACCAGTGCCGTCCTCCTTGGCGGACACCTTCTTGGTCTCTGGCGGAGCTGCCATTATCTTCTTACACTTGCCAGTGGAGCTCGATGGAGCATCCTCGACAGTAGCGCAGCACTCCGAAGAGGTGCGCTTGCCGGAGTGGGCATCAGAACTCTTGCCGGACTTGGTCTTCTTCTTCCCCCCGGGAGCTTCAGCGGCAAGTGACTTGCGATCTGTTGCGGCTGCCGCTTCCCTGTAGATCTTGTCGGCGCAGATAAGGGCATCCTTCTTGTCGCTAGGGACAGAGATGACGCTTATCGGGCCTGGCATCTTCAGCATGTTGTATGCGTAGTGAGAGGCTGCCAGGAACTTGGCGAGTGCTGGACGGCCAAGTATCCCATTGTAAGGCAATGGAAAATCGGCAACGTCAAAAGTGACCCTCTCAGTCCTGAAGTTCAACTTGCTGCCAAATGTTACTGGCAACGTGACTTTCCCCTTCGGCTTGCTCCTTCTCAGGTTGATTCCTTGGAATGTGCCGGTCTCTTCAAGCTCGCTGTCAGGGATTTGGAGTTTCTGGAGTACAGCGGAGGAGATCAGGTTCAAGCTGGCCCCGCCGTCAACTAGCATCTTAGTGACCTTGAGGTTGCGGATAGTTGGTGAAACCAACATCGGCAAGCACCCGACCGCAGTTGTGCAATCAGGGTGGTCCTCAATATCAAAGATGATAGGCGTGCTGGACCATTTCAGAAGCTTGCGTGACTCGACAGGCGGTTCCGCCGCATTGACTTCCCGCACCCACTGCTTGAGTTGGCAGTGCGAAGTATGCAGAGAGGCACCGCCATCAACGCACAAGACCTCTGTGGCTTTCTGGAACTCCTGCTCGCTGGTCTCGACATCATCCATGTCTTCGTCGTCGTCGTCGTCATCTTCATCCTTGTCGCGGCCGCGGGGAGGTCTGTCTCCTTGCCGCTGCTTGGCCTTGCCGCGGCGTCCTCCCCGGCCGGCGCGCTTCTTGCCGGATTCTCCAGCGCCTCCTTGGGCCCTCTCCTTGTCGCGTCGCTCATATTCAGCCTTTTGCTGCTGAACGAGCTGTTCGACCTTCTTGCAGCTCTGGAGATCATGGCCTTTGGTGCGGTGGATCTTGCAGTACTGCTTGTCGGTGCCGTCCTGCTTGTCGGCGGCCGCCACAGCCTGGTAGTTGGTGCATGTGGCAATCTCCTTGCCGGAGCTACCAGCTTTGGCTTTCTCGGTGCCACCTTCATTGCCGGACTGCTCAACGACTAACACATCTTTGCCTTTCTTCTTCCTGTTGTTCCGCCGCCGGTTTTTCTTTGCCGGGGCAGCATCCTCGCTGTCAGATCCTCCTGCCCCTGTATTCTCTCCGGGGAGTTTCCTCCCTTCCTCAGCACGTGCACACTTGTCGGCCAGGGCATATAGCTCACTGACGTCTCTAATCTTGCACATCGCCATCTCCTCCCGCATCCTACGGTTACGCACGTTCTGATGGAACGCGTTGATGACCGCGGCAGGGTGGATATCTGGGATGTTGCACTGTACACGGCTGAATCTCTGAATGTATTTGCGCAGGGGCTCTCCTTCCTTCTGGGCGAGCAGGTGAAGGTCACTCTCTTGGCCATGAGGTTTGTGGCCGCCTGTAAAGGCGCCGACAAACTGATGGCATAGGTCTGTCCAGGAGGATATGGAGTCATCCGGCAAATGCATGAGCCAGGACCTGACATTGGGCTTGAGCACCAGCGGGAAGTAGTTGGCAAGGATCTTGTCGTCCTGCCCCCCGGCAGCCTGCACCGTGATGGTGTAGATGCTGAGGAACTCCAACGGATGCGACTTGCCGTCGTACTTCTCTGGTACGTCTGGCTTGAAATTCTTCTTGCTGGGCCACTGGACTTGTCGCAGCTCACGGGTAAACGCAGGGCAGCCTACCGCGTACAGCAAGCCGCCTGGTTCCCCTGGCGCATGCATGTCGATAGAGGGCCCAGCGCGCTGGTCTGATTGACGCCGCGCTTCTCTTCGGCGCTCGATGCGAGTACGAGCATCTTCTTGCTGTCGTTCATGAAGAACTTGGCGCTGATCGCGGCAAACTCGTGGATCTGATGACGCGGTGGAGTCGCAGTCGAGGTGGATCTGGCAAGTCGACGATCTTGGCCTTCGGGGCGGAGAGTGCACGGTGGTTGCACCCCCACCGGTCTTGTCGCCACCGGCTCGTGCCTGGCTGTCTTGCCGCGGCTGCGATGTACTCGGCTGCCCTGGAGTGTCGCCGTTGGCGAAGCCAATGAGACTCTGAATGGTGGCCCTCCAGTCATCGATCTTGTCTGCTGCTGGAGGGTAGTCTAGGAGCAGTTGAGCTCGCGCCAAAGCTTCTGCTGAAGTGGCGGGTGGCGGTGGCGAACGGTGCGAGGAGCGGGATATGCTCGGACTTCTAACTATGTTAGAAGGAGCAGTATCTCATCCAGGCGACCGTGCCCCGCTCGTGCTAGCATGTTGGCGTGCATGCTGGTCTCGAGCACTCCGAGATCCACCAGCTCGATCTTGGTCCAGCGAACGTATGGTACCATGGGTACCATGACGCTGCCGGTCTCGCGCCTCCTGGGACGGGTGCGGTGCATGTACGGACGCCGAGGTTTTGGAGTGCGCCCGGTCGTTGTGGGATCCGACTTTGCCGCCGATGGGCAGCGCAGCCTTGTCCTTGGACCTGGCAGCACCGTGAGCTCCCTCGTCGACGCCCGTTCTTCCGCCGGCGTCTACCCCACCAGCCGTTTGCTCCGGCGGTGGTGGGTTTGGCGCGGATGGAGCAGCCGCCTCCGAAGCCTTCTTCTTCGGCGGCATGTCGATGAAGACGATGAAGATTTAGCTCGTGTGAACGCCGGATCAGGTTCACACAACCTCGACGCACCCCCTACCTGGAGCGCCAAAGATGTCGGGGAAACTGATCCACGAACACTTATGGGGCCGGCGGACCGGGCCCCTTTACAGGGGCGGAGATCGCACGAAGAGCAGATCGAGGCGAAGCACACGAGCAGTTTACCCAGGTTCGGGCCGCACGGATGTGTAAAACCCTACTCCTGCTTTGTGGTTTGTATTGAGTTCTTGCTCGGGAGCGCTGAGTGCTACAGTACACACCAGCAGCTAACGAGACCGAGCGTTCTCTCCTTCCAAATGTCCAACCCCCTTCTACGTTGCGCATGGGCCTCCTTTTATATGTTCAAGGGGTCACCGACAGGTGGCTACGTAGACAAGGGCAAAAACGGACAAGGTGCTGCGGTTGGTACAGCTACCTGCTACAGTGTTATCATACCTAACCCTGACGGTAGGGGACAAGGGCATTAAATGCCCATTTGCGTCGCCCAGAATAGTGCAAAAGGGACCGTCAGGGACGCCACCGCTCGCCATGATGGCAATCTTGTCAGCGCTGCTTGCCACCGCGCACCGCTGGCTGCACAGCCTCCCGCCACGTACGCCTGGAAGGGTCCCAGAGCGACACGTTGGTGGATGTGCTGGAGCGCGGGTACAGAGTGGTGGCTTGCCGCGGCAAGCGCCTTGCCGCGGCCGTTGTCTTGTCGCGTCCGGGAGCTTGTCGCTCACCGGGCCTTGCCGGGACGCGTGGCGCGCCGCGGCAAGTTCCTTGAAATGCCTTGGTTGACCTTCCCGGCAAGCTCCTCTTGCCGGGGTCTTGTCTCCTTGGCTTGGATACTTTGTTCTTGAATGGCTCCAAAGGAACCACGGAGGACCTTGGCGGTCACCCGGCAAGCCTTGCCGCGGGAGGCTGCGACTGCCCGTGCACAAGTTCGGGATACTAGGGTACCCCTACTCTAGTACACCGGCAGCAACTATGTGAAGACTCTCTAACATTTAATAATTTCAGATCTTGGTAATTTATTCAAACAGCAAGCAAAGCAAAATAAAATGACAACTAAGAATAGCAAACATCATGTGAAGAAGCAAAAACTTAGTATCAACCATTACTAACCGATAGTTGTTGAAGAAGAAAGGTGGGATGCCAACCGGGGCATCCCCAAGCTTAGATGCTTGAGACTTCTTGAAATATTATCTTGGGGTGCCTTGGGCATCCCCAAGCTTGAGCTTTTGTGTCTCCTTAACTCCTCTCATATCATGGTCTCCCTAAATCTCAAAAGCTTCATCCACACAAAACTCAACAAGGACTCGTGAGATAAGTTAGTATAAACCATTGCAAAAACCTTATCATGCTCTACTATAGCAATTCACTAAAATTATTATTCAACATTCCATACTAAACGGCTCTGCATATTTAATAGTCCTATCCTCAAATAGAATCATTAAAGAAGCAACCATATGCAAACAATGCAAACATAACAGCAATCTACCTAAACAGGATAGTCTGTAAAGAATGCTGCAACATCCATACTTCCCTAGCTCCAAAAATTATGAAAGAAAATTCCCACTGTAGTAAATTTATCAGAGCTTAATATGCAAAAGGTTTCGACATTTTATCACATTCTGACTTTTCTAGGGAATTATTGCAACAGCGGTAAACTTTTTGTTTTCAAACAACAACATGTATACTTCTAACATAGGCATAGTAAAGTCTATCAATGCCACTTTTATTGAAATAAAAGACTCAAAACATTGTTCTAAATAACAGAAAGAAAATCCTAACAAAATAAATTGACGCTCCAAGCAAAACACATATCATGTGGTGAATAAAAATATAGCTCCAACTAAAGTTACCGATGAATGAAGACGAAAGAGGGGATGCCTTCCGGGGCATCCCCAAGCTTAGGCTCTTGGCTATCCTTGAATATTACCTTGGGGTGCCTTGGTCATCCCCAAGCTTAGGCTCTTGCCACTCCTTATTCCATAGTCCATCGAATCTTTACCCAAAACTTGAAAACTTCACAACACAAAACTTAACAGAAAACTCGTAAACTCCGTTAGTATAAGAAAATAAATCACCACTTCAAGGTACTGTAATGAACTCATTATTTATTTATATTTGTGTTAAACCTACTGTATTCCAACTTCTCTATGGTTTATAAACTATTTTACTAGCCATAGATTCATCAAAATAAGTAAACAACACATGAAAAACAGAATCTGTCAAAAACAGAACAGTCTGTAGTAATCTGAATCAAACGTATACTTCTGGAGCACATAAAATTCTCAAATAAATTTCTGGACCTGAGTAATTTATCTATTAATAATCTTCAAAAATAATTAACTAAATAGCACTCTCCAAATAAAAATGGCAGCTATTCTCGCGAGCGCTAAAGTTTCTGTTTTTACAGCATGATCAACAAGACTTTCCCCAAGTCTTCCCAAAGGTTCTACTTGGCACAAACACTAATTAAAAGCATAAAACCACATCTAAACAGAGGCTAGATTAATTCTTTATTACTAAACAGGAGCAAAAAGCAAACAACAAAAATAAAGTTGGGTTGCCTCCCAACAAGCGCTATCGTTTAATGCCCCTAGCTAGGCATGATGATTTCAATGATGCTCACATAAAAGATAAGAATTGAAACATAAAGAGAGCATCATGAACAATATGACCAACACATTTAAGTCTAACCCACTTCCTATGCATAGGGATTTTGTGAGCAAACAACTTATGAGAACAAGAATCAACTTGCATAGGAAGGTAGAACAAGCATAACTTCAAAACTTTAAGCACATAGAGAGGAAACTTGATATTATTGCAATTCCTACAAGCATATATTCCTCCATCATAATAATTTTCACTAGCATCATGAATGAATTCAACAATATAACCAGCACCTAAAGCATTCTTTTCATGATCTACAAGCATAGAATTTGTATTACTCTCCGCATAAGCAAATTTCTTCTCATGAATAATAGTGGGAGCAAACTCAACAAAATAACTATCATGTGATTGAAAATTAAGATCAAGATGAAAAGTTTCATGGTTATCATTATTCTTTAAAGCATAGATGTCATCACAATAATCATCATAGATAGGAGGCATGCTTTCATCATAGTAAATTTGCTCATCAAAGCTTGGGGGACAAAAATATCATCTTCATCAAACATAGCTTCCCCAAGCTTGTGGCTTTGCATATCATTAGCATCATAGATATTCAAGGAATTCATACTAACAACATTGCAATCATGCTCATCATTCAAATATTTATTGCCAAATATTTTATAGATTTCTTCTTCTAGCACTTGAGCACAATTATCCTTCCATCATACTCACGAAAGATATTAAAAAGGTGAAGCGTATGAGACAAACTCAATTCCATTTTTTATAGTTTTCTTTTATAAACTAAACTAGTGATAAAACAAGAAACTAAAATACTCTATTGCAAGATCTAAAGATATACCTTCAAGTGCTAACCTCCCCGGCAACGGCGCTAGAAAAGAGCTTGATGTCTACTACACAACCTTCTTCTTGTAGACGTTGTTGGGCCTCCAAGTGCAGAGGTTTGTAGGACAGTAGCAAATTTCCCTCAAGTGGATGACCTAAGGTTTATCAATCCATGGGAGGCGTAGGATGAAGATGGTCTCTCTCAAGCAACCCTGCAACCAAATAACAAAGAGTCTCTTGTGTCCCCAACATACCCAATGCAATGGTAAATTGTATAGGCGCACTAGTTCGGCGAAGAGATGGTGATACAAGTGGTATATGGATAGTAGATAAAGGTATTTGTAATCTGAAATTATAAAAACATCAAGGTAACAAGTGATAAAAGTGAGCGTAAACGGTATTACAATGCTAGGAAACAATGCCTAGGGTTCATACTTTCACTAGTGTAAGTCCTCTCAACAATACTAACATAATTGGATCATAAAACTATCCCTCAACATGCAACAAAG
This sequence comes from Triticum monococcum, assembly GCA_034509565.1. NCBI lineage: Eukaryota > Viridiplantae > Streptophyta > Magnoliopsida > Poales > Poaceae > Triticum > Triticum monococcum. The sequence continues at coordinate 124,868,742 of CM067842.1, forward strand.
AGTCACTCCAAAGTCACTAATAGCGGAGAACGAACGAAGCGATTATGGTAGGGTACGAAACCACCTCAAAGTTATTCTTTCCAATCAATCCGTTGGGCTATTCCTATAAGTGTCACAAACAGCCCTTGAGTTCGTACTAGAATAACACCTTAAGATACAAATCAACCAAAACCCTAATGTCACCTAGATACTCCAATGTCACCTCAAGTATCCGTGGGCATGATTATACGATATGCATCACACAATCTCAGATTCATCTATTCAACCAACACAAAGGACCTCAAAGAGTGCCCCAAAGTTCTACCGGAGAATCACGACGAAAACGTGTGCCAACCCCTATGCATAGGTTCATGGGCGGAACCCGCAAGTTGGTCACCAAAACATACATCAAGTGAATCACGTGATATCCCATTGTCACCACAGATATCCATGGCAAGACATACATCAAGTGTTCTCAAATCTTTAAAGACGCAATCCGATAAGATAACTTCAAAGGGGAAACTCAATTCCTTACAAGAAAGTAGAGGGGGAGAAAACATCATAGGATCCAACTATAATAGCAAAGCTCGTGATACATCAAGATCGTATCACCTCAAGAACATGAGAAGAGATCAAACACATAGCTACTGTTACATACCCTCAGCCCCGAGGGAGAACTACGCCCTCCTCGTCATGGAGAGCACCAGGATGATGAAGATGGCCTCCGGAGAAGGATAGCCCCCTCCGGCAGGGTGCCGGAACGGGTCTAGATTGGTTTTTGGTGGCTACGGAGGCTTCTGGCGGCGGAACTCCCGATCTATTGTGCCCCCGGATGTTTTTAGGGTATATGGAGATATATATATAGGCGGAAGAAGTACGTCAGGGGGCCCACGAGGGGCTCATGAGGGCAGAGGGCGCGCCCAGGGGGGTGGGCGCGCCCCCCTGCCTCATGACTTCCTCGCAGGTCCCCCGATGTGCACTCCAAGTCTTCTGGGCTTCTTTCCTTCCAAAAATGAGTTCCCTGAAGTTTCAGGTCAATTGGACTCCGTTTGATTTTCCTTTTCTTCGAAACCCTAAAACAGGGTAAAAACAGAAACTGGCACGGGCTCTAGGTTAATAGGTTAGTCCCAAAAATGATATAAAGGTGTATAATAAAGCCCATAGACATTCAAAACAATAGATAATATAGCATGGAGCAATAAAAAATTATAGATACGTTGGAGACGTATCATCAACCTTATGGGGAAGTAGTTCAAAAACATATATATGTCATGCACTAAACTGCTAGGTCTACCACAAGAATAGTGACCACTATATAACAATAGTTGCTTTAGGTAGCTAGGAAGATAGCTAGCCACACTAACTTTAGAAGGCATAAAATTACTACACAAAAATAGGCATGCAACTATTATACATTCCATACATGCATGCATTATAGTATACCTACTAGATATATTGGTTTATTGTATACTTCAGCCGGCTCAGGCAGAGAGTAGGATGCACTAGTCTTCTGTGGAAACATGGTCACAAGGATCCTAATGCCTTGTCCCATCTTGCACAACACCTATTATGATGTTTATGTGCAAAAGGGCATCAGTTCATTGGATTGGATCGATAGTGTACATTAGCGCAAAAAGGGCATGTGTAGTGCGCACTACACCTTGTACGCATCCTCATCTGTGCGGTCATCCTTGATGTATATCGGGAAATCATCGCCACACCCCGCATAGCCTACGAAGAAAAAACATCCAAAACGTGTTGTTATTAGCAAGTAGGAGTAACCAATAAGACATGCATTAAATAGCATCAACATTTAATACATGCATTATATGTGTTGTTTTTACCTGAACAATGGACGGCGTCGTCGATTTCCATTAAAGAAGCCACTATGGTGTTTTTAAATCTTTGTATTGGGTTCCTTTTGCAACGTTTCTAGGGCTATGGTCATTTCTGGTCATGTAATTTCCACGTATGTTTGTATTTCTACCAAGTATGATGATATGCGGTTTCTCTCAGAAACAAACCACCACGGTTGCAACAATCATGTGTCACTTTCTTTGCAGGCGATGCAGGGCATGGCAACATTTTCTAAACAAAACCACATGTTGTGCCATCGATTTTCATTAAATAAACACTATGATTAGAACAATCTTGATGTGCTATGCAAGTGTAATTCACCGAGAGACTCGAGCAAGAACTCGATGTTGTTTCCCTTGCCCTACTTAATGCATGGAGGGCCTGATGTTCAGTACCTTTCTCCCCTTGGTGAGGTGGAGGTCCGGGTAGCCGTCCAGCACCACCCTCACCTCCCTCCTCAGAGCGCCCCATTGATCCTCCTCCACATAGTGGAAGTGCATGAAGAGGGAGAACTTGTTGGAAAAGGAGGAAAGGCTAAATTTCATGTAAAGTGCAACATGCACTTTTTCGAATGTGAGAAAAGTGCATATTACACGTTCTCAGCTATATGAAGTTGCACTTCTCATAATCAAATGTGTCTTAATGAAATCTAAGTAGGCTATGGCACAGATGGATCTTTCATAGTTTTTGGCCAAGCATCACAACAAACTTAAGTCTCTAATACCTATACCCCTCTTAATAGTACGGTGGTACTATGACTCAAATAAGATAAAGAGAAACAATGAAACAAATACTCCATCTTACCTTCGCCTTCAGACGTCTCGACTACAATCATCCTTCTTCAGACCAACCAAAGAAAATTTTCTTCATTTTAGCAATATTTAAGGCATCAACTCCTTCACAGAATTTTCTCGGCATGGTTTCTTCTCGAAACATAACTCTCTCTTCTCTACAATGTAGATACTCCATAGTGAAGTTCTTCAAACTTCTCGTCAGAATATAGAATTCTTTTGGATATGTCAGGGATTATTTCTCTCTGTGTGCATTATTAAAGAAATCAACCGCTTATTGTTTTTAACAACAATCTCCAAAACCCAAGGGGGCAAGTCAGTGCAGTAACAAGCTGCAAGACCTACAACTAGGAAAACCCTAGTAGTAGCTGATACGTCTCCAACATATCTATAATTTTTTATTGTTCCATGCTATTATAGTATCAGTCCTGGATGTTTTATATGCATTTACATGCTATTTTATATCATTTTTTGGGACTGGCCCATTAACCTAGTCTTCGATTGTTCAAGTTCCTAATTTTTGCTTGTTTTTGGCTTTTCAGAAAATTAATATCAAACGAAGTCCAAACGGAGAAAAATCTTTGGATTAATACCTTCATTTACCATAAAATGGCACTTCTCCCAATTCAAGACAAGATTAATTTGTTCACATCTCTCCAAAACTCGATCAAGGTTGCTTAAGCAATCATCAAAAGAAGTTGCGTAAACAGAGAAATCATCCATGAAAACCGCAACAATCCTTTCACAAAAATTAGTAGTCATGCATCTTTGAAAAGTGGCAGGTGCATTGCATAAACCAGAAGGCATACGTCTATAAGCATAAGTTCCAAAGGGGCAAGTAGAAGTATTTTTCTCTTGATCATCTTGTGACACGGGTATTTGAGAGAAACCAGGATATCCATCAAGAAAACAGAAGTGTGTGTGCTTATATAGTCTTTCTAACATTTGATCTATAAAAGGCAAGGGGTAATGATCTTTTCTAGTAGCTTTGTTTAATTTCCTAAAATCAATTACCATCCTATAACTAGTTACAATTCTTTGTGGAATGAGTTCATTTTTATCATTAGGAACAACAATTATACCCCCTTTCTTAGGAACACAATGAACAAGACTTAGCCATCTACTATCAGCTGTGAGATAGATTATACCTACTTTCAGAAGCTTTAATATTTCAGTTCTTACCACATCCTTCATCTTAGGATTTAACCGTCGTTGATGATCAACAACTGGCTTAGCGTCAGGCTCCATAGTAATCTTGTGTGGACATAGAGTGGGACTAATGCCCTTAAGATCATCAAGAGTATATCCAATAGTGGCATAGTGCTTCCTCATAGATTTTTAAGTAATATCTTTTCTTCATGCTCTGAAAGGTTAGCACTAATAATAACGGGCTATATTTTCTTTTCATCAAGATAAGCATATTTCAACGTATTAGGTAATTGCTTTAACTCAAACACCGGGTCACCCTTTGGTGGAGGAGGACCTCCAAGGGTTTCAACAGGCAAATTATGTTTAAGGATAGGTGCTGTTGATCAAAGAATATCTTGTCTATCTCATTTCTTTTATTCATATGCATATCATTTGCATGGTCTAGCAAATATTGTTCTAGCAGATTTGTAGGAGGTATGGCAATAGAAGCAAGACCAATAATTTCATACTTACTAGACAATTCTTTTTCATGAGGTTGTCTATTGAACTTAGAGAAATTGAATTCATGAGATACATTACTAAATTTAACTCTAGCATTTTCTTTGACACAATCAATTTCAGCATTAACGGTGTTCAAGAAAGGCCTACCAAATATAATGGGACAAAAAATTATCTTGTTCAGAACCAAGTAGTAAGAAATCAGTAGGGTACTTTATCTTACCAAAAAAGACTTCAACATTTCTAACAATCCCAAGCGGTGAAATAGTATCTCTATTTGCTAGCTTAATAGTGACATCAATATCTTCAATCTCAATAGGTGCAATATCATTAATAATTTCTTGATATAGAGTAAAAGGAATATCACTAACACCAGTACCCATGTCACATAAACCATGACAACAATGATTTCCTATTTTAACAGAAACAACAGGCATGCCCACTATGTGTTTATTCTTGTCTAGCATATCTCTTTCATTTGTAACAGGTTTGGCAATTCTAGTAGCATCATCGCAAAAGTAAATAACATGCCCATCAATATTACCGACCAAGAGATTTTTAACCATAGCAATATTAGGTTCAACCTGAACTTGTTCAGAGGGTCTAGGTGTTCTAATATTACTTTTATTAACCACAATTGTAGCTTTAACATGTTCATTAATCCTAGCAGAAAAAGGAGGTTTCTCAATATAAGTAGTAGGCATAATTGAGTCAACATTGTAAATGATAGTTTCATCTTTAACTATAACAGGTTCCTCAATCTTTTCTTTAATAGGGGGGTGATATTTAAACCACTTCTCCTTAGGAAGATCAAAATGAGTAGTAAATAATTCACAAAAGGAGGCTACTATCTCAGAGTCAAGTCCATATTTAGTGCTAAACTTGTGAAAAGCATTGGTATCCATAAAAGATTTAACACAATCAAACTCGAGTTTTATACCTGACACTTTACCTTTGCCGAGTCCCTAACTTTTAGAGTTGCGTTTAATTCTTTCCAGAAGATCCCATCTAAATTCAATAGTTTTCTTCATAAAGGAACCAATAGAAGAAGAATCAAGCATGGTTTGATCATCATGAGAAAGCCGAGCATAAAAAAATTGTAAGATAATTTCCCTTAAGAGCTCATGATTGGGGCATGTCTACATCATGTACTTAAGCCTCCCCCAAGCTTGAGCGATGGTTTCTCCTTCACGAGGCCAAAAACTATATATCTAATTCCAATAACGATGAACCTGATGCTGTTGGGGAACGTAGTAATTTCAAAAAAATTCCTACGCACACGCAAGATCATGGTGATGCATAGCAATGAGAGGGGAGAGTGTTGTCTACGTACCCTCGTAGACTGTTCGCGGAAGCGTTATATCAATGCGGTTGATGTAGTCGTACGTCTTCACGTCCGACCGATCCAAGTACCGAAAGCACGGCACCTCCGAGTTCTGCACACGTTCGGCTCGGTGACGTCCTCGCCTTCTCGATCCAGCAAGAGGGGCGAAGTAGTAGATGAGTTCCGGCAGCACGACGGCGTGGTGACGGTGTTGGTGAAGAACAATCTCCGCAGGGCTTCGCCTAAGCACTACGAAAACTATGACGGAGGATAAACTAGAGGAGACGGGGTTGCCGGCACGCGGCTTCGTGTTTCTTGATGTGTCTTTGGTGCTAGCCCTGCCCCTCTATTTATATGTTGAGCCCTGGGGTCGAAACTTGGAGTAAAAGCCTCCACAAAGTCGGTTTCACCCGAAAGGCAAGGGTCCTTCTCGGACTCCAGGGCCAGACGCCAGGGTTCCCGGTGTCTGGACCCAGACGCCAGGGACCCTGGCGTCTGGCCCCTGGACTCCGCAAAATTTCCTTTTGCGCTTTCCAAAAACCTTGTGGGCTTTCCCCTTTGGCCCAAAATAAAGTGTTCTCGTACCCAAACATTTCGGGAAACATCCGGAACCCCTTCCGGTGATTTCCGGAACCCTTCCGGTGACCAAACACTATTATCCCATATATCAAACTTTGTCTCTGGACCATTCCGGAGTTCCTCGTCATGTCCGTGATCTCATCCCGGACTCCGAACAACATTCGGTCACCAACATACATAACTCACATAGTACTATATCGTCAACGAACGTTAAGCGTGCGGACCCTACAGGTTCGAGAACTATGTAGACATGACCGAGACACCTCTCCGGTCAATAACCAATAGCGGGACCTGGATGCCCATATTGGCTCCTACATATTCTACGAAGATCTTTATCTGTAAGACCGCATAACAACATACGTTGTTCCCTTTGTCATCGGTATGTTACTTGCCCGATATTCGATCGTCGGTATCTCAATACCTAGTTCAATCTCGTTACCGGCAAGTCTCTTTACTCGTTCCGTAATACATCATCTTGCAACTAACTCATTAGTTGCAATGCTTGCAAGGCTTATGTGATGTGCATTACCGAGAGGGCCCAGAAATACCTCTCCGACAATCGGAGTGACAAATCCTAATCTCGAAATACGCCAACCCAACATTCACCTTTGGAGACACCTGTAGAGCTCCTTTATAATCACCCAGTTACGTTGTGACGTTTGGTAGCACACAGAGTGTTCCTCCGGTAAACGGGAGTTGCATAATCTCATAGTCATAGGAACATGTATAAGTCATGAAGAAAGCAATAGCAACATACTAAATGATCGAGTGCTAAGCTAACGAAATGGGTCAAGTCAATCAGATCATTCAACTAATGATGTGATCCCCTTAATCAAATGACAACTCTTTGTCCATGGTTAGGAAACATAACCATCTTTGATTAACGAGCAAGTCAAGTAGAGGCATACTAGTGACACTCTGTTTGTCTATGTATTCACACATGTATTTTGTTTCCGGTTAATACAATTCTAGCATGAATAATAACATTTATCATGATATAAGGAAATAAATAATAACTTTATTATTGCCTCTAGGGCATATTTCCTTCAGTCTCCCACTTGCACTAGAGTCAATAATCTAGTTCACATCGCCATGTGATTTAACAGCAATAGTTCACATCATCATGTGATTAACACCCATAGTTCACATCATCATGTGACCAACACTCAAAGGGTTTACTAGAGTCAGTAATCTAGTTCACATTGCTATGTGATTAACACCCAAAGAGTACTAAGGTGTGATCATGTTTTACCTGTGAGAGAAGTTTAGTCAACGGGTCTGCCATATTCAGATCCGTAAGTATTTTGCAATTCTCTATGTCTACATTGCTCTGCACGGAGCTACTTTAGCTAATTGCTCCCACTTTCAATATGTATCCAGATGAAGACTAAGAGTCATCCGGATCAGTGCCAAAACTTGTATCGACGTAACCCTTTTACGACGAACCTTTTGTCACCTCCATAATCGAGAAACATATCCTTATTCCACTAAGGATAATTTTGACTGCTGTCCAGTGATCTACTCCTAGATCATTATTGTACTCCCTTGCCAAAATCAGTGTAGGGTATACAATAGATCTGGTACATAGCATGGCATACTTTATAGAACCTATGGCTGAGGCATAGGGAATGACTATCATTCTCTTTCTATCTTCTGCCGTGGTCGGGCTTTGAGTCTTACTCAATTTCACACCTTGTTACACAGGAAAGAACTCTTTCTTTGACTGTTCCATTTTGAACTACTTCGAAATCTTGTAAAGGTATGTACTCATTGAAAAAAAACTTATCAAGCGTCTTGATCTATCTCTATAGGTCTTGATGCTCAATATGTAAGCAGCCTCACCAAGGTTTTCTTTGAAAAAATCCTTTCAAACACTCCTTTATGCTTTGCAGAATAATTCTACATTATTTCCGATCAACAATATGTCATACACATATACTCATCAGAAATGCTGTAGTGCTCCCACTCACTTTCTTGTAAACACAGGCTTCACCGCAAGTCTGTATAAAACTATATGCTTTGATCAACTTATCAAAGCGTATATTCCAACTCCGAGATGCTTGCACCAGTCCATAGATGGATCGCTGGAGCTTGCATATTTTGTTAGCACCTTTAGGATTGACAAAACCTTCTGGTTGCATCATATACAACTCTTCTTTAAATCCATTAAGGAATGTAGTTTTGTTTATCCATTTGCCAGATTTCATAAAAATGCGGCAATTGCTAACATGATTTGGACAGACTTAAGCATTGCTACAAGTGAGAAAAATTCATCGTAGTCAACACCTTGAACTTTGTCAAAAACCTTTTTTTTGAAAAGTCTAGCTTTGTAGATAGTAACACTACTATCAGCGTCCGTCTTCCTCTTGAAGATCTATTTATTTTCTATGGCTTGCCGATCATCGGGCAAATCCATCAAAGTCCATACTTTGTTCTCATACATGGATCATATCTCAGACTTCATGGCCTCAAACCATTTCGCGGAATCTGGGCTCATCATCGCTTCCTCATAGTTTGCAAGTTCGTCATGGTCTAGTAACATGACTTCCAGAACAGGATTACCGTACCACTCTAGTGCGGATCTCACTCTGGTTTACCTACGAGATTCGGTAGTAACTTGATATGAAGTTACATGATCATCATCATTAGCTTCCTCACTAATTGGTGTAGTAGTCACAAGAACAGATTTATGTGATGAACTACTTTCCAATAAGGGAGAAGGTACAATTACCTTATCAAGTTTTCTACTTTCCTCCCACTCATTTCTTTCGAGAGAAACTCCTTCTCCAGAAAGTTTCCGAATTTAGCAACAAAAGTCTTGCCTTCGGATCTGTGATAGAAGATGTATCCAAAAGTTTCCTTTGGATATCCTATGAAGACACATTTCTCCGATTTGGGTTCGAGCTTATCAGGTTGAAACTTTTTCACATAAGCATTGCAACCTCAAACTTTAAGAAACGATAGCTTAGGTTTCTTGCCAAACCATAGTTCATACGGTGTCATTTCAATGGATTTAGATGGTGCCCTATTTAACGTGAATGCAGTTGTCTCTAATGCATAACCCCGAAACGATAGTGGTAGATCGGTAAGAGACATCATAGATCGCACCATATCTAATAAAGTACGGTTATGACGTTCGGATACACCATTACATTGTGGTGTTCCAGGTGGCATGAGTAGTGAAACTATATCACTTTGTTTTTAACTAAAGACCAAACTCATAACTCAAATACTTTTTCTCTACGATCAGATCGTAAAAACTTTATTTTCTTGTTACGATGATTTTTCACTTCGCTCTGAAATTCTTTGAACTTTTCAAATGTTTCAGACTTATGTTTCATCAAGTAAATATACTCATATCTGCTCAAATCATCTGTGAAGATCAGAAAATAATGATACCTATCGCGAGCCTCAATATTCATCGGACCACATACATCAGTATGTATGATTTCCAACAAATCTGTTGCTCGCTCCATTGTTCCGAAGAACAGAGTCTTAGTCATCTTACCCATGAGGCATGGTTCGCAAGCATCAACTGATTCGTAATCAAGTGATTCCAAAAGCCGATCAGTATGGAGTTTCTTCATGCACTTTACACCAATATGACCTAAACGGCAGTGCCACAAATAAGTTGCACTATCATTATTAACTTTGCATCTTTTGGTTTCAATATTATGAATATGTGTATCACTACTATCGAGATCCAACAAATCATTTTCGTTGGTGTGTAACCATATACGGTTTTATTCATGTAAATAGAACAACAATTTATTCTCTTACTTAAATGAATAACCGTATTGCAATAAACATGATCAAATCATATTCATGCTCAACACCAAATAACACTTATTTAGGTTCCACACTAATTCCGAATGTATAGGGAGTGTGCGATGATGATCATATCAATCTTGGAACTACTTCCAACTTTCATCGTCACTTCACCCTTAACTAGTCTCTGTTCATTCTACAACTCCCGTTTCGAGTTACTAATCTTAGCAACTGAACTAGTATCAAATACTGAGGGATTGCTATAAACACTAGTAAAGTACACATCAATAACATGTATATCAAATAAACTTATGTTCACTTTGCCATCCTTCTTATCCACCAATCACTTGGGGTAGTTCCGCTTCCAGTGACCAGTCCCTTTGTAGTAGAAGCACTTAGTCTCAGGCTTAGGACCAGACTTGGGCTTCTTCACTTGAGCAGCAACTTGCTTGCTGTTCTTTTTGAAGTTCCCCTTTTTCCCTTTGCCCTTTTCTTGAAACTAGTGATCTTGTCAACCATCAACACTTGATGCTCTTTCTTGATTTCTACCTTCATCGATTTCATCATCATGAAAAGCTCGGGATTCATTTTCGTCATCCCTTGCATACTATAGTTCATCACGAAGTTCTACTAACTTGGTGATGGTGACTAGAGAATTCTGTCAATCACTATCTTATCTGGAAGATTAACTCCCACTTGATTCAAGCGATTGTAGTACCCAGACAATCTGAGCACATGCTCACTAGTTTAGCGATTCTCCTCCATCTTTTAGCTATAGAACTTGTTGGAGACTTCATATCTCTCAACTCGGGTATTTTCTTGAAATATTAACTTCAACTCCTGGAACATCTCATATGGTCCATGACGTTCAAAAGGTCTTTGAAGTCCCGATTCTAAGCCGTTAAGCATGGTGCACTAAACTATCAAGTAGTCATCATATTGAGCTAGCCAAACGTTCATAACGTCTGCATCTACTCCTGCAATAGGTCTGTCACCTAGCGGTGCACCAAGGACATAATTATTCTGTGCAGCAATGAGGATAAACCTCAGATCACAGATCCAATCCGCATCATTGCTACTAACATCTTTCAACATAGTTTTTTCTCTAGGAACATATCAAAATAAACACAGGTAAGCAACAACGCGAGCTATTGATCTACAACATAATTTGCAAAATACTACCAGGACTAAGTTCATGATAAATTTAAGTTCAATTTAATCATATTACTTAAGAACTCCCACTTAGATAGACATCCCTCTAATCCTCTAAGTGATCACGTGATCCAAATCAACTAAACCATGTCCGATCATCACGTGAGATGGAGTAGTTTCATTGGTGAACATCACTATGTTGATCATATCTACTATATGATTCGCACTCGATCTTTCGATCTCCGTGTTCCGAGGCCATATCTGTATATGCTTGGCTCGTCAAGTATAACCTGAGTATTCCGCGTGTGCAACTGTTTTGCACCCGTTGTATTTGAACGTAGAGCCTATCACACCCGATCATCACGTGGTGTCTCAGCACGAAGAACTTTCGCAACGGTGCATAATCAGGGAGAACACTTCTTGATAATTTAGTGAGAGATCATCTTATAATGCTACCATCAATCAAAGCAAGATAAGATGCATAAAAGATAAACATCACATGCAATCAATATAAGTGATATGATATGGCCATCATCATCTTGTGCTTGTGATCTCCATCTTCGAAGCACCGTCGTGATGACCATCGTCACCGGCGCAACACCTTGATCTCCATCGTAGCATCGTTGTTGTCTCGCCAATCTTATGCTTCCATGACTATCGCTACCGCTTAGTGATAAAGTAAAGCATTACAGCGCGATTGCATTGCATACAATAAAGCGAAAACCATATGGCTCCTGCCAGTTGCCGATAACTCGGTTACAAAACATGATCATCTCATACAATAAAATTTAGCATCATGTCTTGACCATATCACATCACAACATGCCCTGCAAAAACAAGTTAGACGTCCTCTACTTTGTTGTTGCAAGTTTTACGCGGCTGCTACGGGCTTAAGCAAGAACCAATCTTACCTACGCATCAAAACCACAACGATAGTGTGTCAAGTTGGTGCTGTTTTAACCTTCGCAAGGACCGGGCATAGCCACACTCGGTTCAACTAAAGTTGGAGAAACTGTCACCCGCTAGCCACCTTTGTGCAAAGCACGTCGGGAGAACCGGTCTCGCGTAAGCGTACGCGTAATCTCGGTCCGGGCCGCTTCGTCCAACAATACCGCCGAACCAAAGTATGACATGCTGGTAAGCAGTATGACTTATATCGCCCACAACTCACTTGTGTTCTACTCGTGCATATAACATCAACATATAAAACGTAGGCTCTGATACCACTATTGGGGAACGTAGTAATTTCAAAAAAAATCCTACGCACACGCAAGATCATGGTGATGCATAGCAACAAGAGGGGAGAGTGTTGTCTACGTACCCTCGTAGACCGTTTGCGGAAGCATTATATCAACGCGGTTGATGTAGTCGTACGTCTTCACGTCCGACCGATCCAAGTACCGAAAGCTTGGCACCTCCGAGTTCTGCACACGTTCGGCTCGGTGACGTCCTCGCCTTCTCGATCCAGCAAGAGGGGCGAAGTAGTAGATGAGTTCCAGCAGCACGATGGCGTGGTGACGGTGTTGGTGAAGAACAATCTCCGTAGGGCTTCGCCTAAGCACTACGAAAACTATGACGGAGGATAAACTAGAGGAGACGGGGTTGCTGGCACACGGCTTCGAGTTTCTTGATGTGTCTTTGGTGCTAGCCCTGCCCCTCTATTTATATGTTGAGCCCTGGGGTCGAAACTTGGAGTAAAAGCCTCCACAAAGTCGGTTTCACCCGAAAGGCAAGAGTCCTTCTCGGACTCCAGGGCCAGACGCCAGGGTTCTCGGCGTATGGACCCAGACGCCAGGGACCCTGGCGTCTGGCCCCTAGACTCCGCAAAATTTCCTTTTGCGCTTTCCAAAAACCTTGTGGGCTTTCCCCTTTGGCCCAAAATAAAGTGTTCTCGTACCCAAACATTTCGGGAAACATCCGAAACCCCTTCCGGTGATTTCCGGAACCCTTCCGGTGACCAAACACTATTATCCCATATATCAAACTTTGTCTCTGGACCATTCCGGAGTTCCTCGTCATGTCCGTGATCTCATCCCGGACTCCGAACAACATTCGGTCACCAACATACATAACTCACATAGTACTATATCGTCAACGAACGTTAAGCGTGCGGACCCTACGGGTTCGAGAACTATGTAGCCATGACCGAGACACCTCTCTGGTCAATAACCAATAGCGGGACCTGGATGCCCATATTGGCTCCTACATATTCTACGAAGATCTTTATCTGTAAGACCGCATAACAACATACGTTGTTCCCTTTGTCATCGGTATGTTACTTGCCCGATATTCGATCGTCGGTATCTCAATACCTAGTTCAATCTCGTTATCGGCAAGTCTCTTTACTCGTTCCGTAATACATCATCTTGCAACTAATTCATTAGTTGCAATGCTTGCAAGGCTTATGTGATGTGCATTACCGAGAGGGCCCAGAGATACCTCTCGAACAATCGGAGTGACAAATCCTAATCTCGAAATACGCCAACCCAACATTCACCTTTGGAGACACCTGTAGAGCTCCTTTATAATCACCCAGTTATGTTGTGACGTTTGGTAGCACACAAAGTGTTCCTCCGGTAAACGGGAGTTGCATAATCTCATAGTCATAGGAACATGTATAAGTCATGAAGAAAGCAATAGCAACCTACTAAATGATCGAGTGCTAAGCTAACGGAATGGATCAAGTCAATCAGATCATTCAACTAATGATGTGATCCCGTTAATCAAATGACAACTCTTTGTCCATGGTTAGGAAACATAACCATCTTTGATTAACGAGCTAGTCAAGTAGAGGCATACTAGTGACACTCTGTTTGTCTATGTATTCACACATGTATTATGTTTCCGGTTAATACAATTCTAGCATGAATAATAAACATTTATCATGATATAAGGAAATAAATAATAACTTTATTATTGCCTCTAGGGCATATTTCCTTCAGTCTCCCACTTGCACTAGAGTCAATAATCTAGTTCACATCGCCATGTGATTTAACAGCAATAGTTCACATCATCATGTGATTAACACCCATAGTTCACATCATCATGTGACCAACACTCAAAGGGTTTACTAGAGTCAGTAATCTAGTTCACATTGCTATGTGATTAACACCCAAAGATTACTAAGGTGTGATCATGTTTTACCTGTGAGAGAAGTTTAGTCAACGGGTCTGCCATATTCAGATCCATAAGTATTTTGCAATTTTCTATGTCTACAATGCTCTGCACGGAGCTACTTTAGCTAATTGCTCCCACTTTCAATATGTATCCAGATGAAGACTAAGAGTCATCCGAATCAGTGCCAAAACTTGTATCGACGTAACCCTTTTACGACGAACCTTTTGTCACCTCCATAATCGAGAAACATATCCTTATTCCACTAAGGATAATTTTGACCGTTGTCAAGTGATCTACTCCTAGATCATTATTGTAATCCTTTGCCAAAATCAGTGTAGGGTATACAATAGATCTGGTACATAGCATGGCATACTTTATAGAACCTATGGCTGAGGCATAGGGAATGACTTTCATTCTCTTTCTATCTTCTGCCGTGGTCGGGCTTTGAGTCTTACTCAATTTCACACCTTGTTGCACAGGCAAGAACTCTTTCTTTGACTGTTCCATTTTGAACTACTTCAAAATCTTGTCAAGGTATGTACTATTGAAAAAACTTATCAAGCGTCTTGATCTATCTCTATAGGTCTTGATGCTCAATATGTAAGCAGCTTCACCGAGGTTTTCTTTGAAAAAAATCCTTTCAAACACTCCTTTATGCTTTGTAGAATAATTCTACATTATTTCCGATCAACAATATGTCATACACATATACTTATCAGAAATGTTGTAGTGCTCCCACTCACTTTCTTGTAAATACAGGCTTCACCGCAAGTCTGTATAAAACTATATGCTTTGATCAACTTATCAAAGCGTATATTCCAACTCCGAGATGCTTGCACCAGTCCATAGATCGATCGCTGGAGCTTGCATATTTTGTTAGCACCTTTAGGATTGACAAAACCTTCTGGTTGCATCATATACAACTCTTCTTTAAATCCATTAAGGAATGTAGTTTTGTTTATCCATTTGCTAGATTTCATAAAAATGCGGCAATTGCTAACATGATTTGGATAAACTTAAGCATCGCTACGAGTGAGAAAAATTCATCGTAGTCAACACCTTGAACTTTGTCAAAAACCTTTTTTTGACAAGTCTAGCTTTGTAGATAGTAACACTACTATCAGCGTCCGTCTTCCTCTTGAAGATCTATTTATTTTCTATGGCTTGCCGATCATCGGGCAAATCCATCAAAGTCCATACTTTGTTCTCATACATGGAACATATCTCAGACTTCATGGCCTCAAACCATTTCGCGGAATCTGGGCTCATCATCGCTTCCTCATAGTTCGCAAGTTCGTCATGGTCTAGTAACATGACTTCCAGAACAGGATTACCGTACCACTCTGGTGCGGATCTCACTCTGGTTTACCTACGAGATTCGGTAGTAACTTGATATGAAGTTACATGATCATCATCATTAGCTTCCTCACTAATTGGTGTAGTAGTCACAAGAACAGATTTCTGTGATGAACTACTTTCCAATAAGGGAGAAGGTACAATTACCTTATCAACTTGGTAATCCAATGTTTAGGTACTTGGTGACTTCCTTCAGGTGAAATCCAAAAGGTGTGCCTTCATCTGGTTGAGCGTACTTAATCTTCGCGTCCTTCATCCTAAGGAGTAGAAAAGATGAGGAGTTAGAAAATGAGGAGAGAATGGTGACCTATGGCTTTAACTTAGTGGTCGTGTCGTACAGTCAGCGTGTGCTCTGATACCATCTCTGTAGCGACCCGACCCGAATGGATCAAGTCTACTGTGCTCCGGTGTCATCCCTGGATCAGTAAAGCTGACACCAAACAGTACTTCGAAGGATTTATAGCAGAGTGGCAATCACACACTTATTACATCGATGTCTCAAAAGAGAACTTATTACAATAAATATGGCTTAAGGCCATCTAATACCGATAACAGCGGAAGACATGGAAGATAAATGGGTCCATCAACTCCAACGGCATCACTCAGTATAGAACCACGACCTAAAAGCACCTTAATCATCATCTGAAAAAGTCTGCAACATTAACGTTGCAGCCCGAAATGGGCCAGCACATGGAATATGCTGGCAAGGTAACACATAGAGAGTAATGGAATGAAACAGCTATACTATATGCATATTTGGCTGGTGGAAAGCTCTATGGTTATAGTTTTGCGTAAAGCTAGTTTTTCCCTACTGCAAAGGAATAAATTTATTTAACTATCATGGTGGTTGTTAAACATTGAGAATGGTTGACAGCATTCTCAATGCCAATTAAGTGAACAATTAAAACCCAACAATATTAATTAGAAGTAACATGATGAGATTCACATGATATTCAAGTACTAGATACTCAAGATGTCCATAACCGAGGACACGGCTAATCATGATTAGTTTATTACACTCTACAGAGGTTTGCGCACTTTTCCCCACAAGACTCGATCGCCTCCGTTGGTTTTCTCGCACTACTGCTGTTTGAGAAACGGATGACCGAGACACAGTCTTTCAGAAGCGCTAGCACCTTACGATGGATAGACCGGTACACCTACTTTCCCCTACATCTGCTAGTCTACCCTGTAAGAGTTCGCATGACTTATTCAACTATGCCAGAGCCCATAATGGCTTGTGGCTGCACACGTAAGTTTCTAGCATGAAAGATCTTATGATCCCTTTGAGCATGGGTGGCGGTCCAAAATAAAACAGGCAAGTCCGGATAGACATCAGGTGCCTCAATGCACCCAGATGTGTGTTTAAGTTGCCACCTTAGATAAACCCTTAAAATTATCAATCTCACATCTGTCATGGATATCACTCACCCAATCCACGTCTACTAGCATAGCATGGCATAATAAGCAAACGTAGAAGTAACTCCCAAAGGTTTCATAATAAACAGGTAATAGGTACTACCTCATCTACTTCCCATCCCATAATTTAATTAGATCCTAATCATGCAATGTGTGAGGATGGATCTAATGCAATAAAATTGGGTTGTAGAAAAGGTATGATCAAAGTGTTACTTGCCTTGCTGATGATCCGCGAGTCCTAGAGATTCGAAGTAACAGGCGGCGCAATCCGGGTAATCTATCGCAGACAAACAACAAGCATACAATAAGTACTCATCTAATGCACAGGTAAAACTCGAACAAGAGATCGAACCAGATAGTTCAACTTAAGAAATCCGGTTGCAAAGAGAGAAAGAACCGAACAAAGAAACCAAAAACAAACGGCGGAAGAAAACAACTCGGTTCTAGCAAGTTGAAACTAGATCAAATTTTACCGTAGCAAAAACTTGTTTAAGTTGATTAGTCAGAACGGCGGTTTCGAAACGAAACTCCAGGCGCTTGAATCACCTGATTCCGATAAACGAGCGAGAAGATAGACTAGAAAGAAGATCGGATCTGAGATCGCGATCGCGGAATAAATCCGACAAGAAGAAAAGAAGAACGGTTAAACGAACGGACATTCGTTAACCTAGAAGAATCCGGTGATCACGTTCGTTAGGACGAACGGTCCGGCGAACGGTCAATAGGCAACTAAATCGGAAAAGAAAACGAATCCGATCTAGGGTTTCGGGAAAAGAAATCAAAATGAAGAACCGATCTAGAAAACCGGAACGGTTTAGAGAAGAACCGGAAAGAAGACGAATCGGAAGAAAAGAAAAGAATCGGAACGGTTTATAAGAAAAAGCGGACCGAGGGGATAGAAAGAGAGACGCGGGGCAACCTCGGCGACGCTCCGGCGAACGGCGGCGTTGGGCGACGGCGGCATGGGCAAGGGGCGGCGGCGGCGGTGACGCAGGGCAGCGGCGGCGGCTTGGGCAAGGGGCGGCGGCGGCGGCTTGGGCACGGCGCGGTGGAGGGCTTGGGGCTTGGTGTGGTTTAGAGGGGGGGTGAGTATTTATATAGGTGAGGGGAGAGATTGCTTGGGGGAGGGGGCAAGAAAAAGAGAAGGAAAAAGAGAAGGAGAGGGAGATTGGAGTCCAAGTAGGACTCCTACTTGGGTGCGGCGGCGGCGGCTCCCTGGCGCGCTAGGTGCGCGGCGCGGGCGAGGCCTGGCCGGCCGGCCTGCTGGCTGGGCCTTGGCCCAAGGCGCGCTGCTGGATTTTTTTTAAATCGGTTTCGCACGCAGAAAAAAAACAAAAGAAAAGAGAACTAAACGAACTCCAAAACTTCTAAAGTAAATTTTCCCCGACTCCTAAAAATGAGTCGAAAAAATGAACTTTTCTCCGGGCCTAAAATGAAATTTTGAAAACACGCATTTTTCCCTATCCAAATAAAAAGGCAAAATAAATTCCGACAAATCCAATGATCCTCTTTTCAAAATTTGAGAGAACTCAAATATGAAAATAACGAAATCTCCAACTCTCTCCGAGGGTCCTTGAGTTGCGTGAAATTTCTAGGATCGACCAAAATGCAAGAAAATATGATATGCATGATGATCTAATGTATAACATTCCAAATTGAAAATTTGGGATGTTGCAAACCTACCCCCTTAAGATGAATCTCGCCCTCGAGATTCGGGTTGGCTAGAAAATAGGTGAGGGTGGTCCTTGAGCAAATCTTCTTCTCTCTCCCAGGTGGCTTCATCCTCTGAGTGGTGGTTCCACTGAACTTTGCAAAACTTGATAACCTTGCTGCGGGTAACTCTGCTGGCAAACTCGAGAATCTTGACTGGTTTCTCTTCATACATTAAGTCGTCCTTCAACTGAATCGCTTCAAGCGGCACTGTATCTATTAACGGTACCTCCGCCATCTCGACGTGACATTTCTTCAGCTGGGAAACATGGAATACGTCATGAACTCCTGACAGTCCCTCTGGTAATTCCAACTTATACGCGACTTCTCCCATACGTTGCAAGATCTTATATGGTCCAACGAAACGTGGTGCTAACTTTCCCTTAACTCCAAAGCGCTTAACTCCTCGTAGTGAGGATACTCGGAGATAAACTCTGTCTCCGGTTTCGTAAACTGTCTCTTTGCGTTTAGAATCTGCGTAGCTCTTCTGCCTGGACTGGGCTACCTTGAGCCTATCGCAAATCAATTTAACTTTCCGTTCAGACTCCTTAATCAAATCTGGTCCAAAGAACTGACGATCTCCAACTTCGTCCCATGACAACGGTGTCCTGCACCTCCTTCCGTATAAAGCTTCGAAAGGTGCCATCTTCAAACTGGTTTGGTAACTGTGGTTATAAGAAAATTCCACACACAGAAAATTATCGTCCCAACTAGATCCATAATCTAGTGCACAAGCTCTCAGCATATTTTCCAAAATCTGATTGACTCTCTCAGTCTGTCCATCTGTCAGCGGATGAAAAGCAGTGCTGAACTCTAGCCTGGTTCCCAAAGTTTCATGCAACTGATTCCAAAACTTTGAGGTAAATTGGGTTCCTCTGTATGATACAATACTCCTCGGAACTCCATGCAAACAAATGATCCTAGTCATGTATATCTTTGCCAACTTAGCACTGGTGTAAGTGGTCTTAACTGGAATGAAATGTGCTACCTTCGTCAAACGATCAACTACTACCCATATCGAGTCATATCCTGCTTTCGTCCTGGGTAGTCCTGTGATAAAATCCATGCCTATCTTATCCCACTTCCATTCGGGTATCGGCAATGGTTGCAACAATCCGGCTGGCTTCTGATGTTCTGCCTTTACTCTATGACATACGTCACAAACTGCTACATATGCTGCAATATCCTTCTTCATTCCGGTCCACCAGAATGTTTCCTTCAAATCCAAATACATCTTGGTATTTCCTGGGTGAATCGAATATGGTGAATCATGTGCCTCTTGTAGAATCAACTTCCCGATCTCCGGGTCATTGGGCACATAAACACGGTCCTCAAACCATAGGGTATCGTGCTCATCCTCACGAAATCCCTTTGCTTTTCCTTTGCTTAGTTTCTCCTTTATAGAAGCAATCTCCTTGTCAGATTTCTGAGCCTCTCTGATTTTGTCCATCAATGTTGATTGAATCTCCAATGCTGCCACATGGCCTTTCGGAACTATCTCTAAACTTAGTTCACGAAGGTTTTCTGCTAACTCCTTGGGTATTTCTCCCGTCATCAACGTATTTACATGGCTCTTACGGCTCAATGCGTCAGCTACTACATTAGCTTTTCCGGGATGGTAATGCAATCTCATATCATTATCCTTGATGAGCTCCAACCATCTCCTTTGTCTGAGATTCAACTCCTTCTGCGTGAAAATGTACTTCAAACTCTTGTGATCCGTGTACACCTCACAATGATTTCCAATAAGGAAATATCTCCATGTCTTCAATGCATGCACTACGGCTGCTAACTCCAAATCATGTGTGGCATAATCCAACTCATGAGGCTTCAGTCGCCTTGAAGCATACGAAACAACTCTTCCTTCCTGCATAAGCACTGCTCCAAGTCCTCGATGTGAAGCGTCGCAATATACCTCATAATCCTTGGTCTGATCTGGCAAAATCAACACTGGTGAGGTAACCAATCGTTTCTTCAACTCCTGGAAACTAGCCTCACACTCCTCAGTCCAATTAAACTTGGTATCCTTCTTCAACAACTCCGTCATAGGCTTTGCAATCTTTGAAAAATTCTCAATGAATCTCCGGTAGTATCCTGCGAGTCCAAGAAAACTCCGGATCTCTCCAACTGTTGTTGGTGCTTCCCATTCGGTTATGGTCTCAACCTTTGCGGGGTCAACTGCTATTCCTTCTCCGGATATAACATGTCCAAGAAATCCAACTTCCTTCAACCAAAACTCACATTTGCTAAATTTGGCATATAACTGATGTTCCCTTAGTTTCTCCAAAACCAAACGCAAATGTTCCTTATGCTCTTCTTCATTCTTTGAATAGACCAGGATATCATCAATGAACACTACGACGAACTTATCCAAAAACTCCATAAACACTTTGTTCATCAGGTTCATAAAATAGGCAGGCGCGTTAGTCAATCCAAATGACATAACGGTTTACTCATACAGTCCATATCTTGTGGTGAATGTTGTCTTAGGTATGTCCTGCTCTCGAATCTTCAACTGGTGGTACCCTGATCGCAAATCAATCTTGGAAAACACTTTAGCTCCTTGCAAACGATCAAACAGATCATTGATCATTGGCAGTGGGTACTTGTTCTTGATGGTTACTTCATTCAATCCACGGTAATCAACAACCATCCGTAATGATCCATCCTTCTTCTCCACTAGAAGTACGGGTGATCCCCAAGGTGAAGAACTTGGGCGTATGTAACCTTTCTCCAGTAACTCCTTAATCTGATTCTTAATTTCTACCAAATCCTTTGCTGGCATCCTATACGGTCTCTTTGATATTGGTCCAGTGCCTGGCAATAATTCAATCAAAAACTCAATGTCTCTGTCCGGTGGCATGCCTGGCAACTCTTCAGGAAATACATCAGGAAAATCCTTTACCACTGGTACTTCCTCCTGCACAACTCCTGTTAGGCAATTCACTTGCGTCCTATTTGGCACATGCCGGGATACATACTTGATCCTTCTTCCTTTTGGCGTTGTAAGCAAAATTGTCTTACTGGCACAATCGATGTTTCCTCATACATCGACAGCCAATCCATACCGAGAATTACATCCAAACCTTGGGATTCCAGAATAATAAAATCCGTCGGGAAAACATGCCTTCCTATGCTTAGTGGCACTTGAAAACATCCTTGACTGGCCATGTATTCTGCTCCTGGCGAGCTTACTAGCATAGGTGTTTTAAGAATCCTAGTGGGCAGGCTATATTTTTCCACAAATCCCCTTGATATGTATGAATGCGATGCACCAGTGTCGAAAAGAACGAGTGCGGTAAATGACTTAACCAAAAACTTACCGATTACTGCATCAGGCTGATCTCCAACTTCCTCCATGTTAACGTGGTTCACCTGTCCCCTATTGAAAGGGTTCGGCTTCTTCCCTGAGCTTCCATTGCCATTTCCATTCTGGCCTTCGGGACATTCATTTGCATAATGTCCGGTCTTGGAACACTTGAAACAGGTGACTTGACTCAGATCCCTCTTGGCTGGGGTTGATGGGGTGGTACGATTCTGGCCGTTGCTTCCTCCATTCCCATTGCCATTCTTGTGGCCATTGTGGTTGTGCGAACTACTTCCTCCATGGGTATGCTAAAACTGAAATCCCGGTTTAGGGGTAAAACGGGGCTTCTGCTGGGCTCCAGAGTTATACTTCCCCTGTCCATACTTCCTCTTGCAGTTCTCAATCTGCTGTTGCTTCCCTTCAATCATGATAGCACGATCTACCAACTCCTGGTAGTTGTTGAAACTTGCTACCATCAACTGCACACTCAACTCGTCATTCAATCCTTCCAGAAACTTCTCCTGCTTGGTTGCATCCGTAGCAACGTCATCTGGGGCATAACGTGCTAACTTGCTGAAGTCGTCAATGTACTGGCCAACTGTCCTTCCTCCTTGGCGTAAGTTGCGAAACTCACGCTTCTTCATGGCCATAGCTCCTGCTGAAACATGTGCAGTGCGGAAAGCTTGCTGAAACTGATCCCATGTGACGGCGTCAACTGGGAAGGTGGCTGTGAAATTCTCCCACCATGCTGCCGCAGGTCCTTATAACTGATGTGCGGCAAACTTCACTTTCTCACCATCCGTGCATCCTGCAGTGGTCAACTCCCTTCCTATCTTGCGGAGCCAATCGTCTGCTACTATCAGCTCGATGCTACTAGAGAACATCGGCAGATTTAGCCTAAGGAAACGGGCTAAGTGGTTAACAAGTGGCGGTGGTGGTGGTGGGTTGTTGTTGTTGTTCTGCTGGTTCTGAACTAACATCTGCATCAACTGATTCTGCTATTGGATCAACTGAGTGAGCTTCGGTGGAAATCCACTGTCATGTCTCGGAGGCATCTGAGGGTTTAGAAAAGAAGAGATATAAGAATAGAATGAGGTCTAAAGAGAAAACACTACCCCAATGCACATGAGAAAATTCACACAAAATCACTTCATTCAATCAAACAAGGGCTTACAATCGATCTAGCTATCGCAAAATTGCTCGAACTATAATATTTACATGGGGGGAATACTACTAATATTTGGTGGTCATCTAGAAATTTGAACCGGTGGAAGACTCCATGATATCCGCTCCAGCTTCGTCTTCAAAGTCGGGTTCACTTGGATCCGAATCGGTGTCGTCGATGATGATGTAGTTGTCCGGACATGCGACGTACATGTCTTCCTTCCTGGATGCTAACTCCCTCTTGAGTTCTTCAATCTCCTGCTTAAGATCGACGTTGTGTCTTGCTAGAGCTACGATCTCGTCCATGTAGTCTTTGCGTGTAGCCTTCAGTTCTCCTTCTAGCCTGATGATCCTCGCCTTCGCATTCTTCAACTCTATCATATCATTGCACATCTGGTTCTCGTGGCGTCGAATGTGCTGGTTTAACTCCTGGATGAATGCTGCAATGGATCTATCCTTCTTGGTGCTGACTAACTCCCATTGTTCATCTCGGCATCCGCAAATCTGGTAGATAGTATCCTTGAGGTTTTCTTGATAAACTTCTCCAATGCGTCCTATGGTGATATGGGCTGCCATGCTCTTTCCCAGACTCCAGGTTGGTGCATTGAAAACACTATTTATGGGCTTCGTGATTGGCGCGAATGTCCTCCCCGGAACATGAGCTTGGATCTTCCAGCGCTCCTCTTCAGGCAGAGTGGCGTTGAAGGTTCCCGTGAAACTTGGTAATCCAATGTTTAGGTACTTGGTGACTTCCTTCAGGTGAAATCCAAAAGGTGTGCCTTCATCCGGTTGAGCGTACTTAATCTTTGCGTCCTTCATCCTAAAGAGTAGAAAAGATGAGGAGTTAGAAAATGAGGAGAGAATGGTGACCTATGGCTTTAACTTAGTGGTCGTGTCCTACAGTCAGCGTGTGCTCTGATACCATCTCTGTAGCGACCCGACCCGAATGGATCAAGTCTACTGTGCTCCGGTGTCATCCCTGGATCAGTAATGCTGACACCACACAGTACTTCGAAGGATTTATAGCAGAGTGGCAATCACACACTTATTACATCGATGTCTCAAAAGAGAACTTATTACAATAAATATGGCTTAAGGCCATCTAATACCGATAACAGCGGAAGACATGGAAGATAAATGGGTCCATCAACTCCAACGGCATCACTCAGTATAGAACCACGACCTAAAAGCACCTTAATCATCATCTGAAAAAGTCTGCAACATTAACGTTGCAGCCCGAAATGGGCCAGCACATGGAATATGCTGGCAAGGTAACACATAGAGAGTAATGGAATGAAACAGCTATACTATATGCATATTTGGCTGGTGGAAAGCTCTATGGTTATAGTTTTGCGTAAAGCTAGTTTTTCCCTACTGCAAAGGAATAAATTTATTTAACTATCATGGTGGTTGTTAAACATTGAGAATGGTTGACAGCATTCTCAATCCCAATTAAGTGAACAATTAAAACCCAACAATATTAATTAGAAGTAACATGATGAGATTCACATGATATTCAAGTACTAGATACTCAAGATGTCCATAACCGAGGACACGGCTAATCATGATTAGTTTATTACACTCTGCAGAGGTTTGCGCACTTTTCCCCACAAGACTCGATCGCCTCCGTTGGTTTTCTCGCACTACTGCTGTTTGAGAAACGGATGACCGAGACACAGTCTTTCAGAAGCGCTAGCACCTTACGATGGATAGACCGGTACACCTAATTTCCCCTACATCTGCTAGTCTACCCTGTAAGAGTTCGCATGACTTATTCAACTATGCCAGAGCCCATAATGGCTTGTGGCTGCACACGTAAGTTTCTAGCATGAAAGATCTTATGATCCCTTTGAGCATGGGTGGCGGTCCAAAATAAAACAGGCAAGTCCGGATAGACATCAGGTGCCTCAATGCACCCAGATGTGTGTTTAAGTTGCCACCTTAGATAAACCCTTAAAATTATCAATCTCACATCTGTCATGGATATCACTCACCCAATCCACGTCTACTAGCATAGCATGGCATAATAAGCAAACGTAGAAGTAACTCCCAAAGGTTTCATAATAAACAGGTAATAGGTACTACCTCATCTACTTCCCATCCCACAATTTAATTAGATCCTAATCATGCAATGTGTGAGGATGGATCTAATGCAATAAAACTGGGTTGTAGAAAAGGTATGATCAAAGTGTTACTTGCCTTGCTAATGATCCGCGAGTCCTAGAGACTCGAAGTAACAGGCGGCGCAATCCGGGTAATCTATCGCAGACAAACAACAAGCATACAATAAGTACTCATCTAATGCACAGGTAAAACTCGAACAAGAGATCGAACAAGATAGTTCAACTTAAGAACTCCGGTTGCAAAGAGAGAAAGAACCGAACAAAGAAACCGAAAACAAACGGCGGAAGAAAACAACTCGGTTCTAGCAAGTTGAAACTAGGTCAAATTTTACCGTAGCAAAAACTTGTTTAAGTTGATTAGTCGGAACGGCGGTTTCGAAACGAAACTCCAGGCGCTTGAATCACCTGATTCCGATAAACGAGCGAGAAGATAGACTAGAAAGAAGATCGGATCTGAGATCGCGATCGCGGAATAAATCCGACGAGAAGAAAAGAAGAACGGTTAAACGAACGGACGTTCGTTAACCTAGAAGAATCCGGTGATCATGTTCGTTAGGACAAACGGTCCGGTGAACGGTCAATAGGCAACTAAATCGGAAAAGAAAACGAATCCGATCTAGGGTTTCGGGAAAAGAAATCGAAACGAAGAACCGATCTAGAAAACTGGAACGGTTTAGACAAGAACCGGAAAGAAAACGAATCGGAAGAAAAGAAAAGAATCGGAACGGTTTATAAGAAAAACCGGACCGAGGGGATAGAAAGAGAGACGCGGGGCAACCTCGGCGAGGCTCCGGCGAACGGCGGCGTTGGGCGACGGCGGCGTGGGCAAGGGGCGGCAGCGGCGGTGACGCAGGGCGGCGGCGACGGCACTAGGGCAGCGGCGGCTTGGGCAAGGGGCGGCGGCGGCGGCGGCGGCTTGGGCGCGGCGCGGTGGAGGGCTTGGGGCTTGGTGTGGTTTAGAGGGGGGTGAGTATTTATATAGGTGAGGGGAGAGATTGCTTGGGGGAGGGGGCAAGAAAAAGAGAAGGAAAACAAGAAGGAGAGGGAGATTGGAGTCCAAGTAGGACTCCTACTTGGGTGCGGCGGCGGCGGCTCCCTGGCGCGCTAGGCGCGCGGCGCGGGCGAGGCCTGGCCGGCCGGCTGGCTTGCTGGCTGGGCCTTGGCCCAAGGCGCGCTGCTGGATTTTTTTTTAAATCGGTTTCGCGCGCAGAAAAAAAACAAAAGAAAATAGAACTAAACGAACTCCAAAACTTCTAAAGTAAATTTTCCCCGACTCCTAAAAATGAGTCGGAAAAAATGAACTTTTCTCCGGGCCTAAAATGAAATTTTGAAAACACGCATTTTCCCCTATCCAAATAAAAAGGCAAAATAAATTCCGACAAATCCAATGATCCTCTTTTCAAAATTTGAGAGAACTCAAATATGAAAATAACGAAATCTCCAACTCTCTCCGAGGGTCCTTGAGTTGCATGAAATTTCTAGGATCGACCAAAATGCAAGAAAATATGATATGCATGATGATCTAATGTATAACATTCCAAATTGAAAATTTGGGATGTTACAATGCTAGATTGCTTTATTTGCTATCATGGCTAGTCCTTCTCTCGTAGAATGTACTCCAGAAAGTGAAGTTCTTAATTTAAACAAAGGGGAGGAGAGAATTTAAAAGATGATTGGTATAGAATTTGCGATGCTCAGAATAGATCTATTCGTAAGCAATCCACTATAGTTCTTCTTTGAAATTTTTATGTGGGTGTTACTACTTGGTATAGATTTGTGCTAGATACTATTACTGGGGGAAATTTCTTGGGGGTCACCCTATGGATGCTTTTAATGCTATGGGAAATTTGGTGGGATCACCACCAATCATAATAAATGAAACAACAATGACTTTGGAACATGTGATGCAAAGGCTTGATATTCTTGAGAATAAAATATCTACTATAGAGCATGTTGAAAATTTGGATAAAAGGATTCATAATCATATTACTCAAATCAGATCAAAGCTAGGAATTACCTTAAAAACCCCAAAAGAGAAGGAACCTATAATTGATGAGAGGGTAGAACAAGGTTCTGCTAGAATCGATAGGTTGGAGGATGCTATTACCAATTTGGGTTCCGCTTTTGCTTCTATCAAGACTACCCCAATGCTGATGGAATACAGATCTTAATACTATAGAAATGCTGATGGAGGGCAAAAGCAGAGATCAAAGCCAGGGTTTTAAGGAGAAGATGATAGCAGGGTGTTGGAGCATATGGAAACACAGGTATGGCATTATCTTTGACAACAATGATAGAAGTTTGACTCACTGCTTATCAAATTTCAAAGAGCATTTTAGCACCATTATCAAAAAATCAAGACCTAGTTTAAAGGATGGGATGCAATCCTGGTTGGATACATTGTAAACTGTTAATTTCTTTTGTATCCTGTACCTCTTTCTGTACAGACCCATGCAACACCACCCATTATTAATAGAAAATAGAGTCACAGTGGGGAGCCTTTCCCCACTGTGTTTGCTCAAAAAAAGACTACCCCAAAATTTCCTCCCAATAAAACTACTAAGTTTATATATGTTCCTAAAAATAAGGGTGTATAATCTAGTAGAGGAAACAAGGATCTTTAGATGATAAGTATTTTGTCCTAGTTTTATCAATATGATTAAGGAACCTATTCTTACGAATGAATTTATTGATTTTCTACCTAGGAGTGTGATCATCAACAAACCTAATGAAATCCCTACGAAGTATGGATGTGTGATTGAGGAATTGAATACTAAAGATGATAATACCTAGATCTATGCAATATTCCTAGCTAGGAGCGTAAAACAATAGCGCTTATTGGGAGGCAACCGAATTTTATTTTTATGTTTTTTCTTCTATTTTTAATAAATATGCAATTATACTTCTATTATGATTGTGTTTTAGTGTTTGTGCCAAGTAAGACCTTTGGGATGGTTTGGAAGATTGTTGATTTGCTTCTGTGAGAAAATAGAAACTTTTGCGCCGAGTAATAGAATTGATCTGATCTGCTAGAACATGATAAATTCTTGAATTTTTTACATTGATATACAAATTTCCCACGTTGTCCTAAATTTTCAGAATTTTTGGGGTTGATGGGTTTAAACCCCTCTTGGAACTAATGCTCCATGACCTCGTCTATCAAATATACTAGATGTGTGGGCCCACAATAACGAGCCGCATCTTGCCGGGCATGAACCATTGTCCTAGCTCGGGTCTTCTCCCGAGATCTTTCGTGCTTGTCTAACCAAGCGTCATAGCCCTCCAAACTGGGTGGTGCACGGTCCCATGATCTGTACATGGATCAAGAAGGGGCCTTATTGGCATGTAGCTTATTGCGCGGATCAATGGTCTAGGAGTGCTCGACCGCACTCTTGCCATGAGGGCAGGTTTTCGCAGGGGGGTTCCTTAGGTGCCTCTGTTGGCCGATCTCGCCCTCTAGGGAGACGGTCAGGCTGGCCTGTTTGACCATATGCTATCAGCTCGTTCTCTGTTGCTTCATCCTCGAAGTCAGGCAGGAACCGGCGCCGGGGAAACGACTTAGTGGCCGAGCGTCGAGTTTTGAGGTTTGCTTTGGCCGCGAGGATTTTTACCCATTTATCATTAAGTGTGTTTTCATGGGAATATAGCTCCTGCTATTTCTTTTTCATGCTCCGCGCGGTTGCCATTAGCTTCTGTTGAAAGCGTGCTTGCTCGGATGGGTTTGTGGGCACCATGAAGTCTTCGGGTCCGAGACTTACATTGTCCTTCGATTCAGGGAGGTAATCCTTATGTGATATGTCATTGAAGGTGCCCATGTCCTCGAGATTTTCCTTTGCAGTCGTTCCAGCGGACCCGTTCTGTTGGGCGGGTGAGGATTGAGCGTCCTCGCCCAGGTTCTTGACCGCGTCGTGGGCAACGCTGTTATCGGCAGCTCCCGAGGTGTTGGTCGTGCTTCTCCTTCCATTGTGACCCTTCATTTGCCTCTTCGAGCGGCGACATTTTGGGTTTTCTTTGGGTTTCTCCTTGGAGTCATCCTTGGGAATGTTAACGATGTAGACGTCGTAGGTAGACATTGCGGCCCAATTCCCTGTATGAGGTACGACCATAGAGGGATTTGCTCTGGCATCGCCATAGACATATTCATCCATGTTAGTGGCTTCCTCGGAGCCGTAGTCAAGTGCATCGGTCAAGTCCTTGACCATGGCGACTATGTAACGCCCTCGATGCGGCTATATCTCCCACGTGTCGAAGCACGACTTAGAGGCATAACCGCATTGAAAGCAATGTCGCAAGTGAGGTAATCTTCACACAACCCATGTAATACATAAGGGAAAAAGGATACATAGTTGGCTTACAATCGCCACTTCACACAATACATAAATAAAGCATTACATCATCTAGATACAATCAAGGTCCGACTACGGAACCAAAAATAAAAGAAGAACCCCAAATGCGACACGGTCCCCGATCGACCCAACTGGGCTCCACTACTGATCAACTAGAACGAAACATCACAAAGGGCAAGGTCTTCATCGAGCTCCTCCTGAGCTTGATTGCGTCATCTGCACGGACTCATCGGCACCTGCAAGCTGGTTTTGGAAGTACCTGTGAGCCACGGGGACTCAGCAATCTCGCACCTTCGCGATCAAGACTATTTAAGCTTATGGGTAAGGTAAAGGTATGAGGTGGAGCTGCAGCAAGCGACTAGCATATATGGTGGCTAACATACGCAAATGAGAGCGAGAAGAGAAGGTAAAGCACGGTCGATAAAAGTATGATCAAGAAGTGATCCTAATACAACCTACGTCAAGCATAACTCCAACACCGTGTTCACTTCCCGGACTCCGCCAGAAAGAGACCATCACGGCTACACACGCGGTTGATGCATTTTAATTGAGTTAAGGTTCAAGTTATCTACAACCGGAAATTAACAAATTCCCATCTGCCCATAACTGCGGGCACGGCTTTCGAAAGTTCAAATCCTTGTAGGGGTGTCCCAACTTAGCCCATCACAAGCTCTCACGGTCAATGAAGGAATAGACCTCCTCCCGAGACATTCCGATCAGACTCGGTATCCCGGTTCTACAAGACATCCTCGACAATGGTAAAACAAGTCCAGCAAAGCCGCCCGATGTGCCAACATCCTGATGGGAGCTGCACATATCTCGTTCTCAGGGCAACACCGGATGAGACATCGTACGAGTAAAACCAGCCCTCAAGTTTCCCCGAGGTGGCTCCGCAGTCTACTCAGTTCGGACCAACACTAAGACAAGCACTGGCCCGGGGGGTTAAAATAAAGATGACCCTCGGGGTGCGCGACTCCCAAGGGAAAAGGCTAGGTGGCGAATGGTAAACCCAAGGTTGGGCCTTGCTGGAGGAGTTTTATTCAAAGCAAACTGTCAAGGGGTTCCCATTATAACCCAATCGCGTAAGGAACGCAAAATCTGGGAACATAACACCGATATGACGGAAACTAGGGCGGCAAGAGTGGAACAAAAACACCAGGCATAAGGCCGAGCCTTCCACCCTTTACCAAGTATATAGATGCATTAATTAAATAAGAGATATGGTGATATCCCAACAAAATATCCATGTTCCAACATGGAACAAACTCCAATCTTCACCTGCAACTAACAACGCTATAAAAGGGGCTGAGCAAGCGGTAACATAGCCAAACAACGGTTTGCTAGGACAAGGAGGGTTAGAGGCTTGGTTCAACAATATGGGAGGCATGATAAGCAAGTGGTAGGTATCGCAGCATAGGCATAGCAAAAGAGTGAGCAACTAAGCAAGCAAAGATAGAAGTGATTTCGAGGGTATGATCATCTTGCCTGAAATCCCGCAAGGAAGTAGAACGAGTCCATGAAGAAGACAAACGGACGTAGACGAATGGTTCCTCACAAATGCGACGTTAACGGAACCAACCCGAAGAAGCAAACACTGGAAAAGAAACACACAACATAGTAAACAACCAACACATGAACATGATATGATATGCGGGATGCGGGATGCGATGCATATGCATGATTTGACAAGGAATGATCGAACCTAGCCTCAACCTGGAATTCCAAGTGTGCCACTGGAAATATGAGATGATTTCGCTTGAAAACGATATAAAGATCACCGGAATCGGAGTTACGGTTTGGAAATGGCAAGCAATTCAAATATGACAACGATCTGCGATTTACAGCAAGTAGCCATCTAAGTGCAACAAGATGAACATGCGACAGCACCCAAACATGGAAACAAAATACATGGCAGGGATCCATTCATGATGCTTAACAAAAGACTAGCACTGAGATACGGCCAATTCATCCATTAACAGGTACAAACAAGCATGGCAAAAATGCATTTGGTAAACAGATCTCAGACTTAGTGAAATTAACACTTGTCTGGAATTTCAGATCACATAGCACTCTTTGGAGCAACAAAACTACATGCTGCAGGACCTGAACATGGCAAAGTAAAACATGGCATGGAGCTACTCAAAAGGCTTAACAAAAGTCCCTTAGTGACCTTGAGCCGAAAGGGATCAGAAAACACATTTGCAAGCATGTGAACATAGCAAAAGCATAATCAGTTCTCATACTTAGTGAAAACTGGAGCATGCTGAAACAGATCTCAAGTAGGCATGTTTACAAGCTCGATGCACTCACTGCAGAGCAAGTCATGATAAGCTAAGCATACACCCATCAGGAATACACAAAATGCAAGCTAGACATGGCAAGAACAATAACATAGCATACACGGATCAACTACAACATCCTCGGCAAAATTGCTAACAAGTAGACAATCTGCCCAGATTCACGAAGTAGGAAAAGTAGAGCTCGATTGACTCAAGCTAGGGTGCTCCATAATTGCAAACAAAGACATGTATGGATATAGCACTACAAGATTAATAAAACATCCTTACTGATCATCCTCAAAAGAGGCACTAATCACTAGGAAACGACATGAACATATGGCCATATGAGATAAACAGGTCAAGGACTTAGTGGAAATGCTAAGTCCCTGAAATCAGCATTACCAAGTGCCTCTTTGCAAGTTTGTGCTAGTCACCACACTCATCCAAAAATACATGGGTTGCACCTCTGGATAGATGGTAAAACC
Source organism: Triticum monococcum (assembly GCA_034509565.1). Lineage (NCBI taxonomy): Eukaryota > Viridiplantae > Streptophyta > Magnoliopsida > Poales > Poaceae > Triticum > Triticum monococcum. Next base: position 124,901,145 of record CM067842.1, read on the forward strand.
CTTAACAAAACATATGTAGAGCTCATGGGCATATCATCCACACATTAATCATGGCAAAAATGACAAATATCTAAATGGAGCAGCAGATCTGACAATTATCTCAAGTAGCACTCTTCTAACAGCATTTCGGGCATCAAGATGCATTCAAATGAAAATGATGCAATGGGATGAAATGATGTACTCTCTGAGGCGAACATTTTGATATGCTATATGCATGAATCGAAGCTATGGATACAAAGTTACGATGCGATGAACATGAGCATATGAATTTGGGAATCTTGGGGACTTAGTAGAAATTCAACCTCTCCGAGAAAGTCAACGGGATCGGACGGAGCAGGATGACGAGATCCGGATCGGGACAAGGCGTTTGGATGGACGAATGGGTGGATCTGATCCCACTAGAAACAGATCCGGCCGGACCGAACTCCGGCGAGGCAAGCTTGAACTCCGGCGATCGCCGGAATGGCGAATCACGGCCGTGAGGCGCCGGGGCGACCGCGGAGCTCCTCCGAGGGGGCGGGGTGGTGAGGCAAACGGTGGCGGTGGCCGGCAAGGCGGTGTCGCGCGGCGAAGGACGGCATCGGCGGGAAGCTGGCGAGGCGCGGCGGCGCACTACGGCGGCCGGAGCGGTGCAGGAGGCAGCTCGGCGAAGGGTCGCAGCGCTGGAGCTGCAATCGGGCGGCGGCGCGAGGAGATGGGCCCCGCGGGCCCGATCCGGGCCGCGCGGGCCGGCGGCGGGGCTGGAGGAGAGAGAGGGCGGCGGGGTGAGCTGGCGAGGCACGACTGGCCGCGGCGGGCGGTAGGACGTGTCCGGCCACCGGGCGGACATGTCCGGCGGCGCGGGGAGGAGTGGATCTAGGGTTCATCCGCGAAATGATCCGAAATTTCGGGGAGGGGTGCTCTTTTATAGGTAGAGGGAGATAGGAGAGTCCAAATGAGGTGCGGTTTTTGGCCACACGATCGTGATCGAACGACCGAGATGATGGAGGAGGTTTAGGTGGGTTTTGGGCCAAAATGGAAGGGTGTTGGGCTGCAACACACACGAGGCCTTCTCGGTCCCTCGGTTAACCGTTGGAGCATCAAACGAAGTCCAAATGGTACGAAACTTGACAGGCGGTCTACCGGTAGTAAACCAAGGCCGCTTGGCAAGTCTCGGTCCAATCTGGAAATGTTTAATCCCCACACACGAGAAGAAGGTACAAATGGCCACCGGAGGAGAACAGAACGCCGGAATGCAAAACAGACAACGGGGAAAGATGCTCGGATGCATGAGACGAACACGCATGCAAAAGAAATGCACATGATGACATGATATGCAATGCATGACACGCAAGCAATGACAAAGCAACAACAGCGAATAACTGGACGACACCTGGCACATCTGTCACGGGGCGTTACCGACTAAGTGGGTGGTGGGTGGGATAAAAATTTCCCGATCGTCGGCTTTATGTTTGATGTGATCATAAATGGCAAATGAGATCGCCAGGTTTTGGATTCGATCTAGCACCTAATTTATTCGCGAGAGCTCCTCGGTGTCTAGGGCCTGGCTGTAAGCCGGGCTGATATTGAATATATTTTCCGGGCTACTTGACGTAGCATTGTGCTCTTACTCGCTCGGGGCTGGTTCCTGGTAGGAGGGAGTAGCAACTACATCGGCCCCTAATGACGCAATCACTAGTGCAGTGTCCAAAGATGTGCTCATCTCAACGCTAGCACATGAGGCCCCAACATTTAAGCCGGATGCGACGATTACCGGATCTACCTCCATGGACGGCTCTAGGGAGAGGGTGGATCCAAGGATCCCATCGTAAGCCAAATCTGGGGTCACGACACCGGAGGGGTCTTCAAACTAATATGGGTCCATCCTGAAAGGACTAGGTCACCTCGGGCATCCACGGTATACTCCAGGCTTCCGAAGAAGATGACATGGTTCAGAGCAAAGCTCTCAACCCAACCTATATGGATGGTTGGATCGGCGTGCAACACAATGTTGCCGAAGGCGAAAAGCTCGCCGGGGACGAAGATGTCACCATAGCCAATACTTCCATTGATATGCAGATGAGCCATCAACCCCTTGCAATTAAACAGTGAGATCTCAATGAAAGCACCAATGTCGGTGTCAAAACCGGCAGACCTCGGGTAGGGGGCCCGAGCTGTTAGATCGGATCGATGGGTAACAAGAGACAGAGAACATATTGTGTTTACCCACGTTTGGGCCCTCTCTATGTCCTGCTCTTGCTTATATTATGAGAGTATCAAAGTACAGAATTGATCTACCTAGAGATCATGAGTTGTGGTCTGAACCTTAGGGGTATGATGATGATGATGATTGTATAAATGATCCTCTAAGAACTAAACTCTCTAGTTTATATAGGCACCAGGTGTATCTAGGGTTACGCATGGTTGATAACCCACAAGTACAGGGGATCAATTGTAGCCTTTCTTGATAAGTAAGAGTGTTGAACCCAATGAGGAGCTAAATGTAGAACAAATATTCCCTCATGTTCTATGGACCACCGATACAACTCTATGCACACTTTACGTTTGCTTTACCTAGAACAAGTATGAAACTAGAAGTACTTTATAGGTGTGATAGGATAGGTTTGCAAGATAATAAAGAACATGTAAAAAAACCTAGGGGTTGTTTAGATAAAGAAACTACTAACTTAGTTTTAGTAGAGAGCTTTTAGTCACACAAGAAAGTTATCTGTCCCTAGGCAATCGATAACTAGATAGGTAATCATTATTGCGATTTTATATGAGGGAGAGGCATAAGCTAACATACTTTCTCTACTTGGATCATATGCACTTATGATTGAAATTCTAGCAAGCATCCGCAACTACTAAAGATCATTAAGGTAAAACCCAACCATAGCATTAAAGTATCAAGTCCTCTTTACTCACATAGGCAAACAACCTACTTACTCGGGTCTGTGCTTCTGTCACTCACGCCACCCACCATAAGCGAATCATGAACATATTGCAAACCCTATAGCGGGTATCCCTCACGCTTGCACGACACAGAGAGCACCATAGGACAGCGCCAATAATAAAACATACAACTCAAACCAATCACGATCATCAATCAACCCATAGGACAAGACGGATCTACTCAAACATCATAGGATAGCCATACATCATTGGGAAATAATATATAGCGTTGAGCACCATGTTTAAGTAGAGATTACAGCAGGGAGAAGGGGTGTTACACCACTGCATAGAGGGGAGAGAGTTGGTGATGACGGCGGTGAAGTTGTTGGTTTAGATCGTCGTCACGATGATGGCCTCGGCGGCGTTCCAGCACCACCGGGAGAGAGAGGGGGAGTCAGCCCCACCTCCTTATTCTTCTTCCTTGGCCTCCCCCTAGATGGGAGGAGGGTTTCCCCTCTGGTACATGGCCTCCATGGAGGCGGAGGGGCGGGAGCCCCTCTGAGATTGGAACTCTCTCTCTCTCTTTCTCTCTCTCTCTCTCTCTCTCTCTCTCTCTGTTCTACTCTGTTTTTGCACTCTGTTTTCTGCCCTTTCACCGTTTCTGAAATTTCTGGAGATCCGTAACTCCGATTGGGCTGAAATTTTAATGCGATTTTTATTCAGATATATCTTTCTTGCGGCAAAAGAAGGGCGGAAACCACCTTACAGGGGCCCCACAAGCCTCCTGACCGCGCCCGGGGTAGGGGCATGCCCCTAGGGCTTGTGGGCCCCTCTGGCATCGTCTCACGTGGAATTTCCCCCCAAAAAATCACATGTATTCCAAAATAAGTTTCCGTAGATTTTATCGCATTTGGACTTCGTTTGGTATGGATATTCTACGAAAAAAACATGCAACAAACAGGAACTGGAAGTAGGCACTGGATCAATTTGTTAGTCCCAAAAATAATATAAAAAGTTGCCAAAAGTATATGAAAGTTGTAGAATATTGGCATGAAACAATAAAAAATTATAGATACGACGAGGATGTGTCAACGGTCGTTTGCCATCTAGGGATTACATGCTGAATCTAACAAATATACTTGAGGTACACGCCAAGTCTTCGGTGGAGGCAGATTGAAGGCCTTCGAAGTCTCTCCTCCTTGATGGGCTGGCAGTTCGGCCCATGTATTAGTACAGCTAGGCTAGGGCCCCCTAGTCTAGGACACTGTCACCAAACTAATTAACTAGAGAGGCACACAAGTTAACGAGGACCGTTTACATCACAAAATTTCATCGTACATAAATTCAAAGTTTTGTCCTACACAAAGTTTACATCACAGTGGACGTCATCATCGTCAATCACTTCATCTTCAACCTCTCCGGTATATCTGGGACGATATCACGTAGCTTGGTGAAAGGCTTCATGTCCTGACGCTGTAGCTCCATCTGAACGATGATGTCATCCCACATTTGTGAGCCGACGTAGATCATCCCATCCTCTGGGAGGACATCTTTGACGATGATCGTCGCAATGTCCTGCTAGATGCGATAGAGGTCAAGTCTGAGATTTTCATCCGGTTCGGATGCTATGGTTGCGGCCCATTTGTGGACATGGTCATCGACTGCAGATGACATGCGAAGTGTTTGTTGATCTCTCATGAACTCATTCATGTGATGGATGACGTAGAATCCATCCTTCATACCTACAAGAATTAGTTAAACCAAAATTCAGTTAACTACTTTGCAAGTCATCAACTACAAGATTCATTGCAATAATAAATTCAGTTAACTACTTTGCAAGTTAGCAACAATAAACTTTAGTACAAAACTAAATTCAGTCAATAGTAAAAATATTAGTAAATACTGAAATCAAACTAATTCAGTTACAAACCAAAGTGATAAGCTTAAACAGGAACACAAAGGCAAATTGTGAGTTAGCACAACCATAAAATCTCCTCCTAGTGTCTATGCCATCAAATGCAACAAATTTCTCGACCCTAAACTGGTGAATCTTGCATTTGATGGCCGGATCAGCCATTGGGCCATAGAAGGGAGCATCAATGGTGGTCTTAGGGTTTTCCTGCTTTGACAAGAAACATCAATGTAGCTTAAATCAGATCTGAAATGGAAAATCCCCAAATCCTAACCCTAACCCAAACAAAACCAGTGGAACCTTTACCCACAGATTCATGTCCATGCCAGTATAGCTCAACTCCTTCTCGCTGCTCTCATCACCATCTTTCCAAGAACATAATGCGATCTGACGGCGCGGTTGAGCGGCATCGGCGGCGGAGAGGGGCTGAAGGAGAGAGTGGTGTCGGCCGCTGTTTTCCTTTAAGGAAACGCGTTTTGACTACACCGGTGGGACGAACGTTAATGGCCGTTAGGCATCGCGCCGTCCACACGTGTGCTTCGCCACGTCAAAATCTGTTCAAAAAATGGTTGGATGCTTTTTGCTAGTGTCAAATTTTTGGCGACGAGAATGCAACTATTTCTAAAGTGATGGTTTTCTGCTAATTGTGTCGCAAATGTGATGGTTTTGTGCATTTTACTCGCCTCAATCGCATGCCAAGTCCTCCCTTGATTGCATACCATATTTTCTTTTCCCACCAACAAGAGCTTCCACGACCAAAGTACTATGCAAGATACTAACAATACTAAGGGCATCTCGACCCTCAAACCGTCAGCAATCATCAGGACCGCACAGTTCAGACGTGTTGTGACATCCAACGCAATACTGCATCGGTCCGCAGGGTGGTCCGGACACACTTTTTTTTGCAAACCGGAGACAAACCAGGGGGCTTTGCGGGCGTCCGTGCACCAACCATGCCCGCTTCTAACCACCCTGGTCCACCCAAAACCCTCCCCTCCTTGCCCGTGTGCGTTCCTGCCTAGTGCCAGCTGCCCGCATTCATGTCGCTATAGAGCGGCCACTACCTATTAACGCCGGCCCAGAGCGGATGTGACCTCTCACTGGCTATGCCATTGAAGTGGTGCGCTGATAACCCACAAGTATAGGGGATCGCAACAGTTTTCGAGGGTAGATTATTCAACCCAAATTTATTGATTCAACACAAGGGGAGCCAAAGAATATTCTCAAGTATTAGCAGCTAGGTTGTCAATTCAACCACACCTAGAAACTTAATATTTGCAGCAAAGTATTTAGTAGCAAGGTAATATGATAATAGCGGTAACAATAGCAAAAGTAATATTTTTGGTTTTATAGTGATTGTGCCAGTAGCAACGGAAAAGTAAATAAGCGAAGAACAATATGTGAAAAGCTCATAGGCAACAATTCAGTGATGGATAATTATGTCGGATGCGATTCCTCATGCAATAGTTATAACATAGAGTGACACAGAACTAGCTCCAGTTCATCGATGTAATGTAGGAATGTATTCCGAATATAGTCATACATGCTTATGGAAAAGAACTTGCATGACATCTTTTGTCCTACCCTCCCGTGGCAGCGGGGTCCTATTGGAAACTAAGGGATATTAAGGCCTCCTTTAAATAGAGTACCGGACCAAAACATTAACACTTAGTGAATTCATGAACTCCTCAAACTACGGTCATCACCGGCAAGTATCCCGATTACTGTCACTTCGGGGTTAACGGATCATAACACATAATAGGTGACTATAGACTTGCAAGATAGGATCAAGAACTCACATATATTCACGAAAACATAATAGGTTCAGATCTAAAATCATGGCACTCGGGCCCTAGTGACAAGCATTAAGCATAGCAAAGTCATTGCAACATCAATCTCAGAACATAATTGATACTAGGGATCAAACCCTAACAAGACTAACTCGATTACATGATAAATCTCATCCAACTCATCACCGTCCAGCAAGCCTACAATGTAATTACTCACGCACGGTGGTGAGCATCATGAAATTGGTGATGGACGAAGGTTGATGATGACGATGGCGACAGATTCCCCTCTCCGGAGCCCCGAACGGACTCCAGATCATCCCTCCTGAGAGAGATTAGGGCTTGGCGACGGCTCTATATCGTAAAACGTGATGAATCCTTATCTCTTATTTTTTTTCTCCCCGAACACGAACATATAGAGTTGGAGTTGAGGTCGGAGGAGCACCAGGGGCCCACGAGGCAGGGGGCGTGCCTAGGGGTAGGCGCGCCGCCCACCCTCGTGGACAAGGTGTGGGCCCCCTGGCCTTGATTCTTTCGCCAATATTTTTTATACATTCCAAAAATAATCTGCATTGATTTTCAGGTGATTCCAAGAATTTTTATTTCTGCACAAAAATAACACCATTGCAATTCTACTGAAAACATCGTCAGCCCGGGTTAGTTCCATTCAAATCATGCAAGTTAGAGTCCAAAACAAGGGCAAAAGTGTTTGGAAAAGGAGATACGATGGAGACGTATCAACTCCGCCAAGCCTTTGCTTGTCCTCAAGCAATTCAGTTGGTAAACTGAAAGTGATAAAGAAAAACTTTTACAAACTCTGTTTGCTCTTGTTGTTGTAAATATGTAAAGCCAGCATTCAAGTTTTCAGCAAAGATTATGAACTAACCACATTCACAATAACATTTAGGTCTCATGTTTACTCATATCAACGACATAATCAACTAGCGAGCAATAATAATAAATTGTAGTACCCCTGAAGATCAAGGACTTAACATACAAGTAAATGGATAGGCCCTTCGCAGAGGAAAGCAGGGATTCGTAGAGGTGCCAGAGCTCGGTTTTGAAATAGAGATTAATAATATTTTGAGCGGTATACTTTCATTGTCAACATAACAACCGAGAGATCTCGATATCTTCCATGCTACACACATTATAGGCGGTTCCCAAGCAGAATGGTAAGGTTTATACTCCCCCACCACCAACAAGCATCAATCCATGGCTTGCCCAAAACAACGGGTGTCTCCAACTAGCAACAATCCTGGGGGAGTTTTGTTTGCAATTATTTTGATTTGATTTGAGCATGGGACTGGGCATCCCGGTGACCAGCCATTTTCTCGTGAGTGAGGAGCGGAGTCCGCTCCTCTTGAGAATAACCCGCCTAGCATGGAAGATACAGATAGCCCTAGTTGATACATGAGCTATTCACGCATACAAAACAAAATTTCTTTTTGAAGGTTTCAAGTTTGGCACATACAAATTTACTTGGAACGGCAGGTAGATACCGCATATAGGAAGGTATGGTGGAATCATATGGAATAACTTTTGGGGTTTATGGAATTGGATGCACAAGAAGTATTCCCGCTTAGTACAGGTGAAGGTTAGAAAGAGACTGGGAAGCGACCAGCTAGAGAGCGACAACAGAGATTTAAAATTAATCAACACTGAATGCAAGCATGAGTAGGATATAATTCACCATGAACATAAATATCATGGAGGCTATGTTGATTTTGTTTCAACTACATGCATGAACATGTGCCAAGTCAAGCCACTCGAATCGTTCAAAGAAGGATACCACCCTATCATACCACATCATAACCATTTTAATAGCATGTTGGCACGCAAGGTAAACCATTATAAACACCTAGCAAATTAAGCATGGCATAAGCAACTATAATCTCTAATTGTCATTGCAAACATGTTTCATTCATAATAGGCTAAATCAGGAACGATGGACTAATCATATTTACAAAAACAAGAGAGGTCGAGTTCATACCAGCTTTTCTCATCTCAATCAGTTCATCATATATCATCATTATTGCCTTTCACTTGCACAACCAAATAGTGTGGATAATAATAATAGTGCACGTGCATTGGAGTAAGCTGGAATCTGCAAGCATTCAATTCAAGGGAGAAGACAAGGTAATATGGGCTCTTTGTTAGATCAACAATAATGCATATGAGAGCCATTCAACATTTTCATCATGGTCTTCTCCTCTCGACCCCCAAGGAAAAGAAAGGAAATAAAACCATTTACACGGGAAAGCTCCCAACAAGCAAAAGAAGAATGAGAAATCTTTTTGGGTTTTCTTTTAAATTACTACTACTACAGGCATGGAAAGTAAACTAGCTAAAAGCTACAACTAATTTTTTTTGGTTTTCTTAAGGTTTTTCAAACACACAAGAAGAAAGCTAAAAAAGAAAATAAACTAGCATGGATGATACAATGAAAAAGTATGAGCACCGACAACTAGCATGAGTGTGTGAACAAGACTGTAATGTCGATGAGAAATATGTACTCCCCAAGCTTAGGCTTTTGGCCTAAGTTGGTCTATGCCCACGGATCAAAACTGCCCTCTCCGGTGTACTGAGGGGTCTTCGGGGTGCCACTGGTTGGTGATCTCCTCCGGATCCCACTGATAAACAGATTGACGGTTAGGATCAGATAGTGGCTCTGGCTCTGGAGCTGATGTCAGGCTCTGGTATGCCTGAACGGCCTCCGGCAAAACAAGGTACGTGCCTGAAAATATGTTGCACAAAGAGGGAGCAGGCAAGGTAATAGTCTCAAAGTGATTCTTATTAAATATCAATCTATAGTTAAGCATCTTCTTCTTATTCTTAACAATAAAATCATGTGCTACCATGCTCTTATAATCTAGAAAAATATGAGGCGGCAACTTTTCCTCTTTCTCATAATGCCTAATAGGTATGTTAAAGTGTGCAGCAAGGTGCGATGCGAAGATGCCTCTTAAGACGGGACCCTTTGTACGGTTTAGATTTAACCGTTTAGCAACAATAGCACCTAAACTAAAAGTGGTATCACGAAACAAAGCATGTCGCAAAATAACAATATCAGGGGCACTAAGATTTCCACAGTTCCCGCGAGCAATTAAGCATCTACTAGCAAATATTGCGAAGTAACATAGGACAAGAAAATGTTGGCTAGTAATTCTTGCATCGAAAACTTTTCTCGTTTCCCCTACAACAATCATATCAATAAATCCCTCCACATCATTACGATGTGGTTCCTCTATGCTGCCCTCAAAGGGTATCCTACAAACCCAGCAAAAATCATAAAGTGACATCTCCTTATGCTCATCATATAAATAAAATTCCACCGAAGGTGGCGATCTCCTAGCATGGAAATGAAATTTTTGCACAAAAATATTGGTGAGTAAGAGAAACTATTCACGCTGGTCGTGGAGGAAGTCGGTGAAGCCTGCATTCTCAGCCAAATAATAAAAATCTTCATAAATCCTGGCTTCTCTTAAGAACTCATCACAAGGCCATTCACATGGCCGAACCTCCGTAGTACGAGGGATATTATACTTGGGCTTCTTATTCTCTTCACTTTGCTTATCCTTTGAACTTCGGCTCGATGAGCCCCTCAAAAATCTCTTCATCCTTTTCTGAATTTTTTTGAAATTTTTAGTAACTTAAAAATAAAAGTGAACCAAACTCAACAAAATTGATAGCAACTACTCCTACAAGTGTCTAGAGGCTATATCATGCATTAAAACTACTTTTTACCACATAAATTTGACACACAAGCTCAAGAACAGGGTCACCTAAGCAGCAAAAAAATGCAATAAATAAAGCACTAGAACAAAAACTAATTGGACCATTGGAGGAGTCACATACCAAAGAACAATCCCCCAAAGCAGTTTTGTGAATGGAGCTTTGAGCAAGCAGGTCAAAAATGGCAGCAAGATGAGCTAGAGCTCGGGTTTGAGCTGGTGGGTGATTTTTTTCTGGAGGAAGACGAAGTGTGTGGGTGCAAGAGTAAGTGGAGAGGACCCACGTGGGGTCCACAAGGTAGGGGTGCGCCTAGGGGGTAGGGCACGCCCTCCACCCTCGTGGGCACACGGTGGCCCCCCCTAATGTGTTCCCAGTGCCAATAATTCTTAAATATTCTGGAAAAAATCATATTTCGTTTTCAGGGCATTTGGAGAACTTTTATTTTCAGGGTATGTTTTATTACAAGGATAATTCAGAAAACAGACAGAAAATACTATTTTTATTTTATTTAACCTAAATAACAAAAAGTAAAAAGAGGGTACAGAAAGTTGTGCTTTCTAACTTCATCCATCTCATGCTCATCAAAAGGAATCCATTAACAAGGTTGATCAAGTCTTGTTAACAAACTCATTTGGAATAACATGAAACCGGAGAAAGTTCGAATAACATTAGGTTACCTCAACGGGGATATGCACGTCCCCAACAATAAGAATATCATATTTCTTCTTGACAGTAGGAAGAGGAAATTCAAAACCTCCAATAGTAATTGTTGAAACTTTTCCAATAGAATTGATACTGTGGACTTGAGGTTGTTTCCTCGGAAAGTGTACCGTATGCTCATTACCATTAACATGAAAAGTGAGATTGCCTTTGTTGCAATCAATAACAGCCCCTGCAGTATCCAAAAAAGGTCTACCAAGGATAATCGACATACTACCGTCCTCGGGAATACCAAGAATAACAAAGTCCATTAAAATAGTAATGTTTGCAACCACAACAGGCACATCCTCACAAATACCGACAGGTATATCAGTTGATTTATCAGCCATTTGCAAAGATATTTCAGTAGGTGTCAACTTATTCAAATCAAGTCTAAGATATAAAGAGAGAGGCATAACACTAACACCGGCTCCAAGATCACATAAAGCAGTTTTAACCTAGTTTCTTTTAATGGAGCATGGTATAGTTGGTACTCCGGGATCTCCTAGTTTCTTTGGTATTCCACCCTTAAAAGTGTAATTAGCAAGCATGGTGGAAATTTCAGCTTCCGGTATCCTTATTTTATTAGTAACAATATCCTTCATGTACTTAGCATAAGGGGTCATTTTAAGAATATCTGTCAAACGCATACGCAAAAAGATAGGTCTAATCATTTCAGCAAAGCGATCAAAATCCTCATCATCCTTTTTCTTGGATGGTTTAGGAGGAAAAGGCATGGGTTTCCGAACCCATGGTTCTCTTTCTTTACCGTGCTTCCTAGCAACGAAGTCTCTCTTATCATAACGTTGATTCCTTGATTGTGGGTTATCAAGATCAAGAGCAAGTTCAATCTCTACATCATTGTTATCGCTAGGTTGAGCATCAACATGAACATATTCATTAACAGTATCACTAGGTTCATGTTCATTACCAGATTGTGTTTCAGCATCAGAAATAGAAATATCATCCACTACAAAAAAAGACACATCCGTGACATTTTGGGCCAAACGAATTTTTTTTGTCATACATATGACACTTCTATGACGATAATTGTGACAAAACCCGGTATCATCATAGATGTGGTGGGCTCCTACTTCTATGACAAAAAATCATGATAGAAAATGGGCTTCTCGTCCTGGGTGGGCCGGAGACGCAGCTGCATGACATTCTTTGGGTCGTTCATGACGGAAAAAACCATGGTAGAAGTGAGGGGGAGGAAAATTTCGGGGAGTTCCCGGTTACGGTGGGAGGTCGGGGGCCAAGCGATGCGCGTTTCTCTCGTACACGTACGCGCGTGTGTGCGAGGCATTGGGCTCTAACTGAGCCCAAGCGATTGCACTACAGGCTACGCGTTACTGAACCCGAGTGATCGATCAATGGTTGTTAACTGAACCCGATCGAGCGATTCCTTCGCTACTGCTACTAACTGAAGCCGATCGATGGGATGAATAGTGAGCGTTACGGGGGGGGGGGGGGTTGGATGAACAGTGAGCGGTGGCGTTGCTTCTGGATGAACAAGACCCCGTGGTGTGGTGGAGGGCTGGATGAACAGTAGACGGTGGAGGGGTGGATGAACAGGACCCCGTGGTGTGGAGGGCTGGATGAACAGTACACGATGGAGGGGTGGTTGAACAGGACCTGTGGTGTGGAGGGCTGGATGAACAGTAGACAGTGGAGGGGTGCCCGTGGAGGGGTGGTTGAACAGGACCCCGTGGTGTGGAGGGCTGGATGAACAGTACACGGTGGAGGGGTGGTTGAACAGTAGCCGATGGAGTAGCGCGCGGTGGAGGCTGGATGAACAGGAGCCCGTGGAGGCTGGATGAATAGGAGCCCGTGGAGGCTGGAGGAGGTCGACGGTGGAGATGAACAGTATCCCGTGGAGTCCCGTTTTGCGGTACGCCACACCCCTCCCGATGAACAGGACCCCCGTTTCGACCGTAGCGCTCCTACACAAGTCCGTTTCCTCCGTTTTGCGCCACGCCACACCCCTCCCAATCAACAGGACCCCCGTTTCGACCATAGGAGGTCCATTTCCTCCGTTTTGCGGTACGCCAGACCCCTCCCGATGAACAGGATCCCGTTTCGAACGTGGCCGGTCAAACACAAGGCCGTTTCCTCCGTTCTGCGGTACGCCATGCCTCGTTTCCATCGCCTGTTCCGTCCAAGCCCTCCCGATGAACACGACGGATTCCGTTGCCTCCCCATGAACACGACGACGACGTTGTTTCTCCGTTCCGACCCAGCCATGCACACCAGCCCTGGCCGTACGTATGTGTGAGTAGGCGTTCGAGACCCCGCCCGTATGTACACATACGGGGCCGTATTTTCTTTCTTGCACCCTGGCCGTTCTATGTACGTGTAAATGCTACGTGCGCGCCTCTACTACGACACATGCGCGCCTCTACTACGACACGTGCGCGCCTCTACATCGACCAGTATGTACGTACACATTCGCGACCAAAATGACAACGCTATGTACGCTTCGACCAGGTGGGTCCCGACTGCCAGGCACTTCCTTGCCTGCGAAGATGTAGCTGGTGGATCCCAACAGTCAGGGGGCGAATCGTTTTTTTACCCGGACGCACTTCCTTGCGTGCGAAGATGTAGCTGGTGGGTCCCAGCAGTCAAGGGGAAACGTTTTTTTCGCGAAATACGGTGGCCCGTCCGGTGAGTCCCGCTGTCAGGTGGAGGAATAATTATTTTACACGTAATAAGGAGGCACTTCCTTGCTGCAGTCGTGGACCCAGCTATCAGCCTCTCCATGTACAGTCCATGTCCGATGGAAGCTGCTCCTTGACCACGTTGACCACGCCGCGCTGAGAGCACCAGGGCGGTGGATGACAACGAGGCCTAGGAAGGGGACGACGCGGAGCCGGGGAAGACGCGGCAGTGGATGCCCACGCGTAGAGGAGTACGAGGGTTCACTGGTTCGCTGTGGTGTGAGGCTGCCGTCGCCGCAGAATAACAGGGGGTGTGGGTTAGTAGAGGGATGGCCTGGCCAGCGATGGGAGTAGTAGGGGGCGGTGAGGCCTCCGCCGCATCGCAGCAGGCCACGGGAGGCAGGAGCACGAGGCACGGCCGGCGCTGGTTTGGGCGACTGGAGCAAGAAGACTAGAGGTTGAAGAAGCACTACGGCCGTTGGATGGACATCGTACGGTCACTGGAGCTAGAATCGTGCATATTGACTAAGTTGACAAAGCCCTCCGTCCCCGTCAACTTAGTAGGCCCACAAGTCAGCCTGCCACTATACTGGGTCCCAACTAACAGGGGCAGTATTCATTTTTTGTGCGTAATAAGAAGGCACTTCCTTGCATGCGAAGATATAGCTGGTGGGTCCGAGCTATCAGCGGCGGTAACATTTTTTTCGTGAAATACAGAGGCCCTTTCGGTGGGTCCCTGATGTCAGGTGGAGGAATCATTATTTTGCGCGTAATAAGGAGGCATTTCCTTGCGTGCGGCCGTGGACCCAGCAGTCGGCCTCTCCACATAAAGTCCACTTCAAATGCATGTCGGTCGTTGACCACGTTGACCAGGCCGCACCGAGAGCACCAGGATGGTGGACGACGGCGAGGCCTAGGAAGGGAACGACACAGAGCCAGGGAAGACTCGGCAGTTGTTTCCCACACGAAGGGGAGTACGACTATACGAGGGTTTACTGGTTTGTCTGCCGTCGCCGGAGAATAACAACAGGTGTGGGTGAGTAGAGGGATGGCTAGGCCAGCGATGGGAGTACGGTGGGGCGGTTAGGCCTGCGCGGCAGCAGAGCCGGCCGCGGGGAGGAGGGAGCAGGTAGTCCCGCCGGCGCCTGTTTGAGCGGCTGGAGCAGGAAGAGCAGAGATTGAAGAAGCATGACGGCCGTTCGATGGCCATCCAACAGTCACTGCTTGTGCGTCAACCTTTTTTTAGGAAAGCCTCAAATCTGTGGAAAATAGCATACAACCCATTTGCTAATTCTTAAGGTTTTTTTGGAGCCCATATTCTTTTTGTTAGCATTATAGCCCATATTGTGGCCACGGTTAAAAATTTTACGAAATTTTGCATATTTCGGTGCGGTCTGTTTTTAATCCCGAAATTTCGACTCACATTCAAACTGATTTTAAAAATAAATGTATATCAATATAAAATCCAACAAATTCTCCATGCATAAAAATTAATGTAATTTAAAATATCGAAATGAAAAAAAAGTTATTTGAAACTAATTGCCGGTTTGATGTGTTTTAAAAATGTACAACCCATTTCTCCTTACTGATGGGCCATTTTCTTGGCCAGCCGAATGAAAGCTCTCCTCGTCTTGAAAGATTTGCAGCCCAACAGGCCTAACAAAGCGACTAACTTGGCAAATCACAAAAAAACTGGGTTGTGGCCGTGGACCCAGCTGTCAGTCCATTTGTTTTTTAGTCCATTTGGTGGGCTGGGTGAAACAATGATGTAGCATCTATGCAGCCCATTTAAATCCCATTTGCATTTTTCTCGAAAGCCGCAAACTTGCTAGGCTGGGTGAAAATATCATGTTGGGCTAGACGGAGAAATGTTATAAAAACATAAACACATGATTGCACGTCAGTAAAATCTTTGCAAGCTTATGTACGCAATCACTAGGAGTTAACTTGCCAAGTTATTTATAAACAATTATTATTATTATTTTGTAAGAACTTTCAACTTACGAAATAAAATATCATTTTAATTTGATGAGTTATTAGTACGTGGGGTATTATTATTTTTTAGGCTAGACGTGGGACAGTTGAGTTGGTTCTAGGGGAAAGTACTGGGAGAAAACTCAGTTTACATCGAAAAAGAAAGTGGGAGAAAATTCAAAGACCTGCTGGGTCTACCTGAGGAGGGGAATATGTTGGGAGGAAGGAGATTCAAAGCACAGCAGTCGAGTGAAGTAGTTTTTTTACGGACAAGTGAACTAGTTTACATACATAAGCATATTGCCACTAAAAAAGCAATCAGGTTAATGGGTTCTTAAAAGAAATATTTCGGACAAAACAGATAATTACGACACATAGGCTAATGCATGTGCTTATAAACAGATAAAGTACAACATCTAGACCTTCCTGGCACGCTTGATCATGACGCTGCGGCTGTCTGTGTACTCGTCGGTTACGGGAAGCAGACATGCCCTCATGTCCAAGATCTGCATGTACATGTTGTAGCGTATGCGCCCTTGGCCGTGTAGGTTATGTAGGCTAGATTCAGAGGTACCTCCCACGTGTTTAGGTAATCTTCTTTCATGTTAGTGTATCAGGGGTCGATGTTGGTCTCAGCGAGGTCAACCATGGAGTCCTTCTCCTGCCCGTTGTTGATGATCTTGTATTGCTTCTGGATGTCGACAAGCTTGTTGCACCAGATGGCCGAATCGTCCTGTTCTTCCTTCTCTCCATCGTAGCGAAGGTGCAGTCGGCACTACAGATGAAACGGGCGAATGCTCCAGAACCTGGTGCAGCCATAGGACTGAGGCGAGGCAGAGCTTCACCGAGTCCATATCATTGGTGTACATCACATTCAACTTGGTGCATCCATAGGACTGAACGGCGAACTCAAAGGGGAACTCCTTGCTGAAGTCCATATCCAGCAGGCTCACCCCTTGGATCGCCATTGGAGTCTCTTCGAGTGAACGAGTGTGTAGGCGGCGGCAGCATTTCGTTTTTTAGCTCTTGGGGAACTGGATTCAACAGTAAGCTGAGTGTGTACAAGCGACAACAGTTACTACCCCTCCCTCATCCGCTGCATGCCTGGCAGAAGATGCACCCTCGGCCACACATCGGTTCACGAGCGGGTCTGTATTGGTACTGTAATAACAGGAGTTAGTGGTCACTTTGCTTAAATTTAATTAGCTTTAATAGAAATTTGTACTTAAAACAAGCAATGCATTCACTCGTTCTATCAGTGCCACAGGATCAACATGCACAACAATTAGAATTATTATTCTTAGGACGCACACGATCATCACATTTGTCGCACTTTCACAAAAGATAATACTACCGAGTTTGAACTGTTTGTTATGGTTTTTGTCCTCTGCATCATCATGCCGTGTTTCCCAGCTTGCAAGATTCAGAACCAACAAATAAGATCCAAATAATAAGTACAACAAAGATGCCTACACATCTCATTGATTCCCAGCTTGCAAGATTCGGAACCAACAAATAAGATCCAAATAATAAGTACAACAAAGATGCCTACACATCTCACTGATCACTAGCTTGCAAGATTCAGAACCAACCCATTAGAGCCTTTTAATAAAGTGAATATCGGGATTAAATCCATCTTGGCTGGCCATATCATACAATCATCACAACATCTGTAGTTGAGTATTCCTGTTTGCACAGCATGTTTGCACAGCACAAACAAGGAGACAGGAGAGCATGATTTTGCTTTAATAGCGGCCTCCTTGAACTCAACCTCCAGCTCTACTTGGATGAGGTCTGCCTGGAGTTCCATGATTCAATTCATGCGCCTTTTTCTATAGCTCACCTGAAATGAAGCAAAGATTGCATCATTCAGCTAGCAAGAAGTACTTGCTCTTGTGAGCTGGCAGGTTCTTCTTTAGTAGTTGCACTAAAATTGAGGAACATTAAGGTTGGCTGTCCGGCTCATGTAAGGTGCAACTATAATTTTCTTATCCTTTTGTGCAGTTCCACTAAAATAAAGTGCCATTGTGGTGACAGTGATGGCTCCATCTTGCAAAGGCTAATAAAATGTTGCACGAGATTACCAGCAGAACTTGACGGAGATTTTGGAAACTCCAATCACCATTTTGTGCAGTTCCACCAAAATTGAGAGATGTTGCCCATGTGACATTTTAGTTGAACTGCACAAGACACTCATTCCAAAAAAAGTGTTTTCTGCAATTCACCAAAAGGTCACAATAGCAACAAGGTGAAATTGATATCCCTATCTGCACAAAAAGATAGAAAGTAAACAATTGCTGGTCAATAAGAATATACGAAACATATACAAAATGAAAAGAAGCATCTTAATTATGTTCATGGCAATCACGCAAGGACAATAGAAATTTAAAATGTCAGCGATGCTCATGTTACCATAAGCATTACGATCAACAATGAGATTCCTCAAATATGGGATTACTTTAATGGTGGCATTGCTTGTTTACCAGACACAGTAAATCAACAACAGCTAAAGAGTTGGTTTAAGGGCATGGGACCATGGGGACACCAGGACACTCGGCAGCGTAAAGGAGCAACTTACTTATCATACTCGGAAAACAGCAGGAGTGCCATTGTACTATGTGAGGGCAGCAAATCTAATCCTGGAGACCTTTTACTATGTGAGGGCAGCAAATCTAATCCTGGAGACCTTTTACTATGTGAGGGCAGCAAATCTAATCCTGAGACCTTTTACTATGTGAGGGCAGCAAATCTAATCCTGGAGACCTTTTACTATGTGATGGCAGCAAATCTAATCCTGGACATACTCTGTTGACTTGTCCACCAGCCACCACTTTCTATCCTTTTTTCAACCAATAATAGATCTGTTCCTTATCCAGTTTGTACCGCGTTTTCCCATTATTTCCCTTTTCAACCAAGAGACCGGTTGGGTATCCGGTCTCTACTACTTTCACCATATTATTTCCTCTTTGAATCAAGTCCTAGATTCATGCTACAACTTTCCCCCCTTTCTTCGTTGTTTGAAAAAAGCCCTAGATTCGAATGCATGAAGTAGCTTTACCTCTAATAATACTAAAAATTTAGGTGGCTTTGGAAGAGCTGATGGGAGTAGAAAAAGATGCACATGCAGACACGTGGGGAGCTGGGGCAGTAGAGCAAGGCCGCTTTCGAAGAACTTATACCTGAGGGTCGCCGGGATGTCGACGGCGGTAGGTCGGATCTGCGGACAGTACGGCGGGGAGGAAGAAGGGTCGGAGGACCTCCCGAGCCGGCCATGTGTCGGAGAGAACGACACGGGTAGAGGATTGGGCCCCTCCGGCAGCTGTGGGTTTCCTCCCTCGGCGGCAATGACTGCGTGAACGATGCACCTTTTAGTCCTCTACACACACCGACCGAAGGGATCCGACCGGATCTGTGACCAGCGGTGAGCAGAGAGAAAATGTCGCTACCGTTGTCTTGTTTATATCGGGAGAGGATGAGAGAATGAAGAGAGCAATCCTAGTAAAGCAAGCGCTCAGGCCCCTGTGTCCATATATAGTGGAGTGATTATTTTCTCTCCACAACAAGCGTTTCAATTTGTGTACGTGGCATTAAAGAAAAGAAACTCTCTATTTAAGGTGACTACTGTACGACTCCTACTTACTACTAGTAGTACTACAATATTGTTCACTTGTGCTCCCCGCCCCTCCATTCATTGAACAACCCCACGGGTGAATAAACATATAGTAAGTACTGTATTTATATAGAACGAACAAGCTCGAACTGTTTTCACGTAGTTAAAAGTTGAGGGCGGGGCTTTTCCCGGGCAGTACGCGTGGCAGTTTTCGGGTAGGGCCAGAAGACTATTTTAATTTAAAAAAAAACTTCGAGACGGCCACACAGCATGGAGCCGACCCCAACGATTTTAAGCTTACAGGCACGGTACACGCTATCCTAGACTACTATACACATGAAACTGCCACACGAGCGTCCGGGCTGCGCTTGGCTCTTCGCCTATTTGGGAAGTCGAACAATGATGGAATACTACTACACTGGAGGAGTACTACAGTATGCTTCTGGCCATCTGACACCGATTGAACTGCTGCATGTCCACCGCGTGCGGGAGGGAGAGTGTGTAGCGAAAGCTTCTCCTAGTCTTGCTAGCCACCACGCTCATGGGCGAGGGAGGGACGCTCCTGCCTTTGCGTGTATGAAAGGTGGGCCCTACAGGTGTGTGGCCAACCTGTCATACAACCAAAGGCATGTGCAGTTAAGTCCGCGAGGGAGAGGATAATCAAACTTCTCGTTGATGTACGAGTTGACGTGACACATCAAAGCATTGCACTCGATATATTTCAATAATTTGCATGTGTGACTCCCAGATGCAGAGGCTGGGGGTCATCATCCTCCTTTTCAAGAAAAAATAGACGCGTGTGTGAGAGGACGAGTGCGTGCGTGCACCTCTTCTCTTCCTGTATAACATACTACTAAACTCAGAGTACAAGTTTTTGTGGGTGGCACGATGGTGCGTGCGAGAAGTCCCGAGAGATAGGTTTAATGCATTAATTGCAATGCATGCATGCATAAAGTACATGCATTGGTCAATTTTTTCTTAATACTTGCATGCAATGATTTAATCCACCTTGGAATCTGAACCTGTGTTGGGGACAACCAAATTGAGCCTTATAAAATGGAAAAACTAAAATTTTGAGATAAGCCCTATAAAACCGGAAAGGAGGGAGTAGAAAAAGAAGTACTCCATCCGGGGGATAGTGCCGCACTTCGAAACTAGAACCGTCAATAAATTTTGAGCTTGCATCTCGTCACATTCCAAATTACTCCACGCTATATTGAATTGCAAACCTGTTCACACCGATCACAACCTAAACGGTTTCCCACTTTGGAGTGTATTAGTACTCGGTTAGAAATACTAGTATGCCAAGATGACTGCACATTCCTCCTCAACTCCTCATCCACAAAAACAAACAAGTCATTCAGCATCCTTCCCTTGCGTCTGCCATGGCCAGCGTGAGTTCTGGGTCAAGAGATTGCCACCAGGGAGAGGCGAGCACGGAAGCGGAAGCACGAGAGATGTCCCGCCTCGCTGCGAAAGCAGCCGACATGTCCCGCCGCGCGGAAGTAGTAGCACAGAGGTCCCGTCGTGCCACTGAAGGAGCACGAAGGTCCCGTTACGCCGTCGATGCAACAGACTGGTCCGGCCGCGCCGCGGAAGCAGCAGAGATGTCCCGCCGTGCCACGAATGCAGTAGAGATGTCCCGTCGCGCCGCGGCGGCCTGGGAAAATTTCCGCGGGTACGCGATGACTATTACAGGCGCATGCATGCGATCGTCCATAGCCAGACGGACTAGATCTCCCACTCGGTGAGGTTGTAGGATGACATGATAGCCTCGTTTCAACAGGCTACCGGCATCATCCGGCAACTAAGGGAGGGCAATGAGAGGCTCCGGGCCGAGCGTGACCTGCTGAGGGAGAAGATCGTCCGAAGTGCATACCTGCAGGAGGAGACTAGTGCCTTGTTGAAGAAACTTATGGACGAGAATGACATGCTCCGCAACGAGCGCCAAAGGCTGGTGGAGGAATCTGTGGATGTTCTCAAGCAGTGTCTTGAGGACATGAAAGAGCTCATTGTCGCTCGCCGCGGAGACTAGTTTCCTGGTTTCTTTTGATGTAATAATCCATTTAGGATGTGGATTGTGTCGTCGGTTATGAAATGTTGGGTTCTAGCGTGGATGTTTGGCCTTTGTTGGCCTCTTGGGATGTTGCGATTTCAATCTGGTAGCTTTTAGTCCTTCGCGTTAGGCTGGAGTTGTGTTGAACTTCTTGTGAATAGTGGTGGTTTTCAGTAATGAAAATCGGAAGGGGCAAGCCCTTCTTTGATCAAAAAAAATAATCATCCTTATATATTCATCAGTCTTGCTATAAGTCGCAGTAGATGCTATATAGGTCCGTCGGATCTTACATCAAGATCCGTGCTTTCAGATTTTCTTTTTTCTCTCTTAAATCTCAGTCGAGTGAGACATAGCCACGCCATTAAACAGAGGCTCGGGCGCCATTAATGGAGACCTTGGGAGAGAGGTGGACGGCAGATGGAGGTCAAAGGGCTCTCCTCCCGATAAGCACGCGCAGGGGTCTGATCGCACGCCTCTCGTACTCAAATAGCTACCCTGCACGTCGCCTCCTAGCTAATAAAAAAGGGGACGCGTGGCGGCACGTAAATGGTACTAGTAAGTAGAACGCCCACGGTTTCAATAATACTTGTGTTTCCGATTATAACGTGACATCACTTCTTCCAAAATGACTTTGTTGATTGTTAATGTGTGCGCCTTCGCAAATCGGACTGCAAATTTACCACAGCATGTTGGTGCCATGTCATGGCACCAAACCAAGTTTCATTATTTTCATGCGTGTTTTGGATTTACAGGAATTAAAAAACTAAGTTTCTCAATGTTTCCAACCCAGCCACGACGCCCAGAATTTTGAATTTCATTCCAATTTCTTGCATGGAACCTAGAAATTTACCCGAGGACAGACATGTGATTTTTCAACCAACTTTGGTGCATTGGAACATGTGCTTGTATTTCAAATTTGAATTATGCACACAAAGGTGACACGTTCCCTCCCAGAACCACGAGCCTTCTTGAGAGAAGCTCCGATTTGCAAGAAGCTTATACCAAAATTTGTTCCTATTCGGCCAATTTTTTTACAACGGCATGGTACTACCATGACATGACACCATGCCAAGTTTCACGATTTTAAAACCAAGTTTCTCAATGTTATCGACCGAGCCACGATGCCCAGATGTTTGAATTTTATTCTCATTTTTTGCATGGGACCTACTCCCTCCTTCCATCTATACAGGGCCTAATGTGTTTTTCAAGACAACCTTTGACTATTGACAAGATTAATAGCACATGAGATGTATACCATGCAAATTATATTATTGGAAGCTCCTTTGACATACAAAATTGAAGGTATGCTTTGTGTAAGTTGCATGTCATATATTATTGCTCTAACGTTTGGTCAAAGTTAGCCTCGAAAAACGCATTAGGACCTATATGCATGAGAGGAGTCGACTTTGAGAGAACGTGTTTGTTCGAGAGACACCGAGGAAGACTACTATATATCGATGGTGCATGTAGGCGGGAATTAAACTAAGGATGGTCTTATTGGTTTCGGGGATATAGGGGAAGAGTGAGAGGCGGGGGGAGCTAGAAGGAGATTGTTAAGTGTGAGTGTGTGTTTTACCCATCTAAGCGGAAGTTATGTGCACAAAAGAGGAGAATGATTCGATGTGGCGTTAGGATTGAGGGTAATTAACTACATATGGAGACATAGAGACCTTGAAAGTGCATGTGTGAGAGGTATACATGTATACGTGGGATGTGTGTGCGCGCGCGCATGATCAAGATAAAAGAAAGAAGACATAAGTCATA
Organism: Triticum monococcum; assembly: GCA_034509565.1. Lineage (NCBI taxonomy): Eukaryota > Viridiplantae > Streptophyta > Magnoliopsida > Poales > Poaceae > Triticum > Triticum monococcum. The sequence continues at coordinate 124,924,213 of CM067842.1, forward strand.
AGATCAACGACATGGGAGAGACGGATTGGTATGACAATATGCATGCATGTGAGAATGGATGGAAGAAGTCCCGACAATTGAGCATGTGTTTTTGTCTTTAAGAGATAATGGCGTGTCTGGAGCATGCATCTATGGCGAGCAGAGGGAGTGAGGCGCAACGATTGTGCAAAAGAGACCAGCCTATAAATGCATATGTATGGAGAGACATATATAGTGTGGGTGATAGGAAGCAAGACTCCGTGCGAGAAAGAAATGTTGATGGAGAAACTACAGATAGATACAGATATGGAGATGCTAGCTAGAGGGACATCCGCTAGTTTGGGTGTTGGAGATGACCATCGGGTGGTTCAAAGGATGAATTTATATATGTGTGTGAGAGGGCACTTGACTGCATGTAGAGAGAAACATATGTAGTGTGCATGATAGGAATCAAGAGTGAGGGCGAGAAAGAAGGTTGATGGAGAAACAAATAAATAGAAAGATAAAGATGCTAGCTAGTGTGCATTAGAGATAGGAGTCGAGTGGATCAGAAGGCTGGGTTATGTGTGTGGGTGTGAGAGAGATAGAGAGGGGGTGCGTGTGAGTCACATACAAATAGATATCAGAGAGAAATGAGATCCAGAGAGACGGACTTTTGTGTCTGCAAGAGAGAAAGATATTTCACAACGAGAGTGATAGCTAGAGAGACATACGAGGGAACGCAAGATATCTCTAGGTAAAGAGGGTGTGTGTGAGCGACATACAAGAGAACAATGGAGAAATATGAGACCCTGGGAGACAGAGTTTGTGTTTCTGTGTGAGAAAGAGATATTGATGAGGAAGAGTCATAGGTTCTCATATCTAAGGAGCGAAAGACATCTCTGTATGAGGGGTGTGCGAGTGGCACACATGGGATAGTAGAGAGAAATGAGACCCCGAGAGACAAAGTTTTGTGTTTGTGTGAGAGAAAGAGATTCCACATGGAGAATCATAGTTAGAGACACATAGCAGGGAGTGAGATATACTTAGAGAGAGATAGAGTGATGAAGGTCGAGGGAGAGAGTACCATCAGTGTGTTACGAAGATAAAAGATCATTGTCGACATACAGGTAGCACGAGAGATACCTGAGAGACGATGAACGCGTATAGGTCCAGAGAGATAGTCCTATATAAGCATGAGTGATAGCTATATGAGACGAATATCTGGATTAAAGGGGATTCAAATATTTAAACTGGAGATCACGACATCGATAATATCACAACGCAAATTGTGTATCAAACATGTATATTCATTCGAATTTGGGCACACGTGTAATGTTATATAGTTTATCAATATTGGTGATCCATAGATTCTTCAATTACAAACAATGCATGGTTTATATGCAATTAATGTCTAAACGGGATTACACTATATGTTGCGTGTGTGAAACACATTATACATGTTTGAGAAGTAAAAAAACCCGCATGAAACACACATTAATTGGAGATAGTTAGCGAGGAATGCATACATTCGATTTCAACATAAAGTGGTTTCAAATATTTGAAAATCCAAATTGATGGATACAACCTTATGAATCTGAGATCATGCCATTTGTAAACCATATTTATGTATAAATGGTGTTGTGCTTTTGAAAGTATATATATATATATATAGAATGTAATTCCAATTGAAAATGGATCCCGCCCGAAAAAAAAAAATAGAAACGGGATTCGAATTGAGTTGGCACGGTAAACATGCACTCTGCAAAATTTGAACGAAGCGGGGAAAGTCACAGTAACCGCCCGAAACCAAAATCTGCGAGATGGAAATCACTGCTGCCTATCCCTGCCACGCAAAGCCTATATGCTGGATTTCTATAGGTTTCTATAGGGGTAGGTTTGTAATTTCACCCAAACGTGATGTAACCGCCCCTCACCCGGATTCATACATGGTGGGCGCCAAAACACATTGTGTCCTCGGCCGAAATCGACTCCCTCCCCGATTCATATTCATACACGATGGGCGCCAAAAACAAACTCTCGTCGGCAAATATTCGGTGTATGCGAGATTACCATCCTATCCCCAACCGACTAGTGTTGTTGTGATGTAGTAGAAATTTGAAACGGGGGCTAAGTTTGTAAATGGCCTCGCATTTGAGACAAGTGCACCCTGAATACATGGTTCCCCCTTCCTCTCTACCTCCCTTTTCCCCATTCGTACTCCGTGGGCGCCAAAACACCCTCTCCACCCCACCCTCATCCGTCCGCCACCCCATCCACTGCCGTCCTCCTCCACCATGCCAAAGCTGATACCCCGACGCCGCTGTCCATTACAAGAGATCGACCTCTCTCATCCACGGCTTCGGACCGGGATCCTTGCATCCCGTCCTCTCGCTTCATCCCCGTCGTCGTCCACCTTGCCGGCGCCGCTCCTACGACCGTCTCGTCCACCGCGCCCCGCCACCACCGTCTACCCTCCTAGATCTGCTTCCACGCCGCCGACAGCCATCGCTACCGCAGCACCGTCAAATTCTCAGCAGATGCGTACACGGCGCCGCACCAAAGGCGGTACTCTTTCATATCTTCTCAACTTATTTATTGCAGCAAGAAAATAGATTGCCACTGCTTTACTCTGATTTCTTGTCTTGGTTGCGAAGTTGCCTTTTTCCGGTTTGCACCTTCAGATCCGCCGTGGCACGCTCAACACCATACTCGCAATGCTTATGGTTTTCCCCTTTTATATTCCACACTAGTTAAATCAAAGTAGACTAAATTTCAAAATTGGGTCAGTCAATTTTTCAGAGCTCGCCGGAGTTCGCCGGTGCGATCGAAGGGGCTCGGGTGGTTGTGGGGCCTCGCCAAATGAAGAAACCTCGACGCGGGTGGGGGTTGGGGTGGGGGTGGGGGTGGCGGAGGAACACAGGCGGTGGGGGCCGGTGGTCCGGCCGGCGGCCCGTGCGGTGTTCTGTATGGGAAGAATCAGAGACGAGGAATAAGAAGGGTTAGGAGACGTAGGATCTTCATCCAACCGCCTAAAATGGTCGAGAGACAGCTAGGAATTGCATTCTTAATGTGCTCTGGTTCATCATGTGTGGGCACTGCACAACCAACATTTTATTATCCAAAATCTTCTTGCTCTTCTTTACCATGTTCCTCTTTCGTTCTTCTTTAATATGTACTCTCTCCGTTCCTAAATACAAGTCTTTGTATAGATTCCACCATGGACTACATATGGAGCAAAATGAGTGAATCTACACTCTAAAATGTACCTGGATGCATCTGTATGTGATCCATAGTGGAAATCTCTACCAAGACTTATATTTTGGAACGAAGGGAGTATGATAGCAGTACAGTATGTTCCTTGTACTGAAGATGAGCAGGGACATTTGTAGTGTAGAGGTCTATACGGTCGGTTGTGATGGACACTTTGAGCCTCTTTGATTCGTAGGATCTTGTAAACATAGAAATAGGATTTGTAGTGGCCTGCCCACTTGAATCCTATAAGAATAGCAAGGAAATGTGGGCAGCTGTGTCGCCTTTGAGAGTTATATTGATATTAACAGTACCGCACCTTCACTTGAAGAGAGCTGGTATCCGAAGCCTTTCTAGCCGTACCGGCAATACTAGCACATATATTCTAGCAAGTTCCACTTTTCTGATTTTACTCTGATGCTTAAGGTTTTCCCGTTATATCTACACTATGATCTGTGTAGCTGCTTTGTGTCGCACTAGCAGTAGTCCACTCTTGAAGCTAAACACTGCAATGACTTACAAAATTGGCACCAAGGCACTGAGCGCCATTTTGGATGCAATGAAACTCATACGCTCCCCACCTGTTGATTCTTGTTCAGAATATCATCCTAATGACTATTCTAACCTCGAGGAGTCAAAGGCAGATGGCCTGTCCTGTTCACCCATCAAGGTGCATGTTCTAATTTGGCAATGTTTTATTGATTGCGAGTATCTTGCATATGTTGTCTTGGATTTCTTCTACTTTGTTGCACCGCCATCTGCTTAATTTACTCATCATATATGTCGAGATGCCATGCCCATCCATTATCAATACATATTCCATCTGTCATCATACCATGTTTTTCCACTCAAATGTTGTTCTTGTGCATCAGACATCAAAAAGGAAGAGGGTGATTGCCGAACCTGAAGGAGCACCAGCAAAGTCCTTGAAAAATGTGGTGGTGCCGAAGAAATCAGACAGCCCCCCACTTATATTGGCTGTACAACCAGTAACACAAAACGTAGGACCGACTCCAACAGACTGTACCCATACTTCACTGGCCACACCACTAGCCCCACCACACAGGACCTGCACTCCAGCAAAAGGTACACCGATTTCATTTGCCATAGCACCAGTTGTACCACAGAAAAATCCCACTCCAGCAAAAAGTACAGCAAGTCCACCGGTCGAAGACCTATCCCAACTGCAGAGACGGCCAATTCCTGCAGATTGGAACCCCATTCCATTTATTCCCAGTTTAAAACACAATGATTTCAATGTTATTAGGGACTACGTGCATATATTCCCATCATGGGAAGATTATTGTGAAGACAAACATCATTTTCACATCTTCCTGTCCAACTTACGTGTAAGTGCTATTATTCATGGCTATTATTTTCCTGTTTTCTACTGATTGAACACATCAATGGTTTACATTACATTGTTGTAACTAGGCGAGGGTCAATCTGGATAGTCATGACGAGCAAAGCTTGCTTGTGCTTTTTAAGGAAGCATTGCAGCAGTATCGGTGTTACCTGAGGAAATCACACTTTGATGGCAAGTCTATAAACGAATTTCTGGTGAAGTCTCATGTGCTAAATTTAGAAGACATTGAATGGAAAAACCTTGTTATGCACTAGTCTCGTTCCTAGGATGAGGTACTGTCTATGAAATCACATGACAATTTGAACTTCTACTTTTCCGCATGTGCCTTACGGATCTTTTTTGCAGGAAATCTGCTCGAAGAAGAATTCCGGTTTGACAAGAACGACAGGATATCACAAATATACTGCCCGCTGCTTTGCTCTTGTTAGTACCTGTTGTCCAGTATCACTGTACTTGCATACATACCTGGTTCATTATGTGACAGCAGTATGCATGATAGCTTGCTTATCAATTGTTTGATCCAAATTATCTGATCTGTATGAATGGTTACATTAGTGTAGAATATATCCAATGCCAATGTTTTTTTAGCTCTGCATTGTTCTTGTAAGTACATGTTGTCCTTTATCAGTGTACTTATAATGATAGGTAGTTGTTCATGTACCATCACTCTGCAGCTTATTTTCCTTTGCCCTCCATTTTCTACACATCAGATCTATATTTACTCTTACCATAAGGTTGGTACTGAAGAAGTTTAGTTGTGCATTGCTCTTGGTTGTACCTTTTGCCTGTATCGCTGCACTTACATTTATAGCTACTTGGTTATGTTGCATCACTCTTCATCTTATCTTAAATATTCTCCATTTTTTCGTATATTATCACATCTATATTTACTCTTAACAAAATGTAGAATAAAGGCGATGCTTTTGAAGAAGATTCTGTGGTAAACTTCTTGAATTGCCCCCCCCCCATCAGCATGGACAAGGCCTTTATAGAGCCTGTCTTCACCAATAATGTAAGTTTGTCCATCTCAAGCCTTCAAACCTTGTTGTATATATTTGGTTAGGCATGACTGCAACAGCTGTTTATTTTTTATGTTTGCATCAAATTGCTTGTTTAAAGTTTATTATATGTAGTTCATAAACAAAAGTTCGTCCTTTCTCCATTTAAGTTTTCAGTTGTACAACCAACTTCCTTCTTCATACCATGTAAATTAAACTATACAGAGCAAGTGATCTTCTTTTGCACTGCATGTATGCTTCTGTTCTTCATCTGTAATCCAGTGGTGTGGTGAACCTACCCACTACAGCACAATGTCATATTCTACAATGTCTTAACTATGAAAAATGTCATATCATTCTACTATTATTTAAACCGTCTCTTTATTTGCCAATCTGAAATGGTATAAATTGACAGCACACTAACCATTGATACTTATGAGTTCTTGATCTGCAATCCAGTGGTGTCGTGAAGCTGCCAACTCCTTCACAATGTCATTTCTTGCCATGTCTTGACCTGAACAATACCATATTGTGTTAATGCAAATTTAAACTGTGTCACTTTATTCGTCAGTAAGAAGTGTGATGAATTGTCAGCACTGATACTTTTATGTGCAAAACCTGTCATCTGTCTGCTTGTTTATCTTTCAGAGTGAGGAAGATATTAGTGTTGAACAAGCGCAGTCTCATCATCTTGCTCAGCTGCTTGCGCTACACTCCCCAGCAGGGCTAACCTTTCTTGAACTCTATTGAAGTGCTGTCGGTTTTGTATATTATTTTGTCGGCGTGTTTATTTGCACTGGTGGCGATCTTTGATGCCCAGTGTATGTAATCTACTGTCTGCCTGTGCTTTATATCATAGTGGCGAACTTTGATGCCCAGTGGATGTAATATGCCGTAATTTCTTTATTGTATAGTATAGGTTTTTTCTTATTCACGATGCTGCAGTTATTTTACTGTATATATATCCTGTCTTCGCAGTAAACCGGCCAAACCGTAAAATTACGGTACATAATCGGGCCGTCATGCAATCACGATGTAGGTTGTGCCTGAAACGTGCCGATCAGCTCACGGGCCGGCAGCAGCCCGAAATGAACCCCGGCCCATGATTGTGCGAATCAAATCACGGGCTTTTAACAAGCCGAAAAATTGTCTCGGTCCTTGTTTGGCCCAATCAGATATCGGCTACGAGAAGGCCGGAAGCAAACCGGGCCATAGTTAGGCCCAACTATATGACGGGCTTTTAACAGGCTGAAATTAATATAGGGCCGAAATGTTAAACAGGCCCTTCACAGGCCAAAAATAATATCAGGTCGAATTACTAAGTGGGCCTTTAGCAAGTGGGCCCAAAAGCATAGTGTCCAGTTGACGGGCCGAAGTTGATATGGGCCATAATTAGGCCCAAAACCTCTTAAAGGGCCAGACCTAATCTGGGCCGTAATTTGGCCCACAACGTGGTAGGCTTTTAACGGGCCGGATCTCATATGGGCCACTATTAGGCCCGAAGTGTGGCAGGCCATTAATAGACCGGATAAAATATGGGCCGGCATTTGGCCCAAAGCATGGCAGCCAGTTAACAGGCCGGCCTACTAGGGTCCTCAAAATCTTGTCGACCTATAGCTGGGCCGACCCATTAATGTCGACGAAATCTCGTGGGCCTTTAGCTGGGCCGGCCCATTATGATCCGCAAGAATTTTGTGGGCCTTTACCTGGGCCGGCCTATTATGGCACACGAAAATCTTGAGGGCCTTTACCTGGGCCGGCCCATTATGGCCCATGAAATCTTGTGGGCCTTTAGCTGGGCCAGCCCATTATGGTCCGCAAAATCTCGTGGGCCTTTAGCTGGGCCGGCCCATTATGGTCCGCAAAATCTTGTGGGCCTTTAGTTGGGCCGGCCCATTTAAACTTGGTGGGCCGGCCCATTTAAACTTGTTGGCCCGTGCCATGTGTCGATGTATCATAGGCGCGTTCTGTCCAGTGAGTGGATGACATCTGTCCCGACGATGAGCCGACACGTGTTTCCTCTAGCCAATGATGATTTTACACGTGGAAAATCCCCATTGGTCGGGGCTGTTAACAGGTTATCGGATCCAAAACCCGACCCGATAGCTTAACGGTGTTCCGTTACGGTGGATGCCACGTGTCGGTCACCCTTGACGAAAGCACTTATGTGACGCGCAATTTATCATCATGGAAGTGGACACTTCCGTGATGATAATTTTGGTAATGTCATGGAACACTTCTACGACAACACAGGTATGGCTATCTTGATTCTGTCATAAATTTGTCATGGATGTACATGCATGACAAAAAAGCGACCTACTATGACAAACACCTTACATCACGGAAGTGTATTTTTTTGTAGTGATTGGGATTCTCAGGTGTGTCAACAATAGGTTCACTAGACGCATGCAAAGTTCTATCATTTTTCTTTTTCTTCTTCTTAGAAGAACTAGGTGCATCAACATTAGTTCTTTGAGAATCTTGCTCAATTCTCTTGGAATGGCCCTGAGGATACAAAGGTTCCTGAGTCATTTTACCCCCTCTAGTCATAACTCTAACAACATTATAATTTTTCTTATTATTTAATTCATTGAGCAAATCATTCTGAGCTTTAAGTACTTGTTCTACTTGAGTGGTAACCATAGAAGCATGTTTACTAATAAGTTTAAGCTCACCTTTAACTCTAGACATATAATCACTCAAGTGTTCAATCATATAAGCATTATGTTTCAATTGTCTACCAACATAAGCATTGAAGTTTTCTTGTTTAACAATAAAATTATCAAACTCATCTAAGCATTGGCTAGCAGAATTATAACAAGGGATATCACCTTCATCAAATCTATAGAGAGAATTTACCTTTACTACCTGTGTAGGGTTATCAAGACCATGTATTTCTTCAATAGGTGGTAAATTCTTAACATCTTCAGCTTTAATACATTTTTCTTTCATAGATTTCTTTGCCTCTTGCATATCTTTAGGACTGAGAAATAGAATACCCCTTTTCTTTAGAGTTGGCTTAGGAGTTGGTTCAGGAAGTGTCCAATCATTTTCATTACTCAACATATTATTCAATAGCAATTTAGCTTGATCAACAGTTCTTTCCCTGAAATTACAACCAGCACAACTATCCAGGTGGTCTCTAGAAGCATCGGTTAGTCCATTATAAAAGATATCAAGTATTTCATTTTTCTTGAGAGGATGATCAGGTAAAGCATTAAGTAATTGGAGAAGCCTCCCACAAGCTTGTGGGAGACTCTCTTCTTCAGTTTGCACAAAATTATATATTTCCCTTAAGGCAGGTTATTTCTTATGAGCTGGGAAATATTTAGTAGAGAAGTAATAAATCATATCCTGGGGACTACGCACACAACCAGGATCAAGAGAATTAAACCATGTTTTAGCATCACCCTTTAATGAGAACGGAAACAACTTAAGGATAAAGTAATAGTGAGTTTTCTCATCATTAGTGAATAGGGTGGCTATATCATTTAATTTAGTAAGATGTGCCAGAACAGTTTTAGATTCATAGCCATAAAAAGGATCAGATTCAACCAAAGTAATTAACTCAGGATCGACTGAGAAATCATAATCCTTATTAGTAATAAAGATAGGTGAAGTAGCAAAAGCAGGGTCACGTTTCATTCTAGCATTCAAAGACTTTTCTTTAAGCTTAGCCAATAATTTCTTAAGATCATATCTATCATTGCAAGCAAGAAAGTCTCTAGCAGTTTCTCCATCCATAACATAGCCCTAAGGCACAACAGGCAATTCATATCTAGGGGAGAATCTTCATCATCACTTTCATCAGTATTATCAGTTTCAATAATTTCATTCTCTCTAACCCTAGCAAGTTGTTCATCAAGAAATTCACCCAGTGGCACAGTATTATCAAGCATAGAAGTAGTTTCATCATAAGTATCATGCAAAGAAGAAGTGACATCATCAATAACGTGCGACATATCAGAATGAATAGCAAGAGTATGTGTTGCAAGTTTGCTCAAAACAGAAGGTGAATCAAGTGCAGAGCTAGATGGCAGTTCCTTACCTCCCCTTGTAGTTGAGGGATTTTTTTTGGTTCTTTGATCTTTAAAGTTCTTCATAATGATTAGCAGATATAAATCCCAAGTGACTCAAAGAATAGAACTATGCTCCCTGGCAACGGCACCAGAAAATAGTCTTGATAACCCACAAGTATAGGGGATCGCGACAGTTTTTGAGGGTAGAGTATTCAACCCAAATTTATTGATTCGACACAAGGGGAGCCAAAGAATATTCTCAAGTATTAGAAGCTGAGTTGTCAATTCAACCACACCTGGAAACTTAATATCTGCAGCAAAGTATTTAGTAGCAAGGAAATATGACAATAGCGGTAACAGTAGCAAAAGCAATAGTTTTGGTTTTATAGTGATTGTAACAGTAGCAACGGGAAAGTAAATAAGCAACGAACAATATGTGAAAAGCTCATAGGCAACGGATTAGTGATGGATAATTATGTCGGATGCGATTCCGCATGCAATAGTTACAACATAGGGTGACACAGAACTAGCTCCAGTTCATCAATGTAATGTAGGCATGTATTTCGAATATAGTCATACATGCTTATGGAAAAGAACTTGCATGACATCTTTTGTCCTACCCTCCCATGGCAGCGGGGTCCTATTGGAAACTAAGGGATATTAAGGCCTCCTTTTAATAGAGTACTGGACCAAAGCATTAACACTTAGTGAATACATGAACTCCTCAAACTACGGTCATCACCGGTAAGTATCCCGATTATTGTCACTTCGGGGTTAACGGATCATAACACACAATAGGTGACTATAGACTTGCAAGATAGGATCAAGAACTCACATATATTCATGAAAACATAATAGGTTCAGATCTGAAATCATGGCACTCGGGCCCTAGTGACAAGCATTAAGCATAGCAAAGTCATAGCAACATCAATCTTAGAACATAATGGATACTAGGGATCAAACCCTAACAAAACTAACTCGATTACATGATAAATCTCATCCAACCCATCACCGTCCAGCAAGCCTACGATGGAATTACTCACGCACGGCGGTGAGCATCATGAAATTGGCGATGGAGGAAGGTTGATGATGACGATGGCGACGGATTCCCCTCTCCGGAGCCCCGAACGAACTCCAGATCAGCCCTCCCGAGAGAGATTAAGGCTTGGCGGCGGCTCCGTATCGTAAAACGTGATGAATCATTCTCTCTTATTTTTTATCTCCCCGAACACGAATATATATAGTTGGAGTTGAGGTCAGAGGAGCACTGCTACCTCTTGAGCACTGCGTTGGTTTTCCCTTGAAGACGAATGGGTGATGTAGTAAAGTAGCGTAAGTATTTCCCTCAGTTTTTGAGAACCAAGGTATCAATCCAGTAGGTGGCCACGTACGAGTCCCTCGCAATCAACGCAATAAAGGGGTTGTCAATCCCTTCACGGTCACTTACAAAAGTGAGATCTGATAGATATGATAAGATAATATTTTTGGAATTTTTATGATAAAGATGCAAAGTAAATAAAGCGAAATAAAAATAGCACTAGAAATAGCTTGTTGACGGGAGATTAATATGATGGAAAATAGACCCGGGGCCATAGGTTTCACTGGTGGCTTCTCTCGAGAGCATAAGTATTACGGTGGGTAAACAAATTACTGTTGAGCAATTGACAAAATTGAGCATAGTTACGAGAATATCTAGGTATGATCATGTATATAGGCATCATGTCTGAGACAAGTAGACCGACTCCTGCCTGCATCTACTACTATTACTCCACACATCGATCGCTATCCAGCATGCATCTAGAGTATTAAGTTCAAAGGAACAGAGTAACGCTTTAAGTAAGATGACATGATGTAGAGGGATAAACTCATGCAATATGATATAAACCCCATCTTGTTATCCTCGATGGCAACAATACAATACATGCCTTGCTGCCCCTACTGTCACTGGGAAAGGACACCGTAAGATTGAACCCAAAGCTAAGCACTTCTCCCATTGCAAGAAAGATCAATCTAGTAGGCCAAACCAAATTGATAATTCGAAGAGACTTGCAAACATAACCAATCATACATAAAAGAATTCAGAGAAGATTCAAATATTGTTCATAGATAAACTTGATCATAAACCCACAATTCATCGGTCTCAACAAACACACCGCAAAAGAAGATTACATCGAATAGATCTCCACGAGAATCGTGGAAAACTTTGTATTGAGATCCAAAACGAGAGAAGAATCCATCTAGCTAATAACTATGGACCCGATGGTCTGAGGTAAACTACTCACACATCATCGAAGAGGCTATGGTGTTGATGTAGAAGCCCTCCGTGATCGGTGCCCCCTCCGGCGGAGCTCCGAAAAAGGCCTCAAGATGGGATCTCACGAGTATAGAAGGTTGCGGCGGTGGAATTAGGTTTTTGCCTCCTTATCTGGTAGTTTGGGGGTACGTTGGAAGAAGTATGTCGGTGGAGCAACATGGGCCCCACATGGGTGGAGGGCGTGCCTAGGGGGGTAGGCGCGCCCCCACCTCGTGCCTTCCTGGTTGATGTCTTGATGTAGGGTCCAAGTCCTCTGGATCACGTTCGTTCCGAAAATCATGTTCCTGAAGGTTTCATTCCGTTTGGACTCTGTTTGATATTCTTTTTCTGCGAAAAATCTGAAATAGGCAAAAAACAACAATTCTGGGCTGGGCCTCGGGTTAATAGGTTAGTCCCAAAAATAATATAAAAGTGTATAACAAAGCCCATTAATCATCCAAAATAGAATATAATATAGCATGAAGCAATCAAAAATTATAGATATGTTGGAGAAGTATCAAGCATCCCCAAGCTTAATTCCTGCTCATCCTCGAGTAGGTAAATGATAAAAACAGAATTTTTGATGTGGAATGCTACTTGGTATAATTTTTTTAATGTAACCCTCTTAATTGTGGTATGAATATTCAGATCCGAGAGATTCAAGATAAAAGATTAATATTGACATAAAAGCAATAATACTTCAAGCATACTAACTAAGCAATTATGTCTTCTCAAAATAACATGGCCAAAGAAAGTTCATCCCTACAAAATCATATAGTTTAGTCATGCTCCATTTTCCTCACACAAGAATGCTCTCATCATGCACAACCCCGATGACAAGCCAAGCAATTGTTTCATACTTTAGTAATCTCAAACTTTTTCAACCTTCACGCAATACATGAGCATGAGCCATGGATATAGCATTATGGGTGGAATAGAATATAATGATGGGGGTTATGTGGAGAAGACAAAAAAAGGAGAAAGTCTCACATCAACGCAGCTAATCAACGGGCTATGGAGATGCCCATCGATTGATGTTAATGTAAGGAGTAGGGATTGCCATGCAACGGATGCACTAGAGCTATAAATGCATGAAAGCTCAACAAAAGAAACTAAGTGGGTGTGCATCCAACTTGCTTGCTCACAAAGACCTAGGGCATTTGAGGAAGCCCATTGTTGGAATATACAAGCCAAGTTCTATAATGAAAAATTCCCACTAGTATATGAAAGTAACAAAACAAGAGACTCTCTATCATGAAAATCATGGTGCTACTTTGAAACACAAGTGTGGGAAAAAAGGATAGTAGCATTGTCCCTTTTTATTTTCTTTTTTGGGCCTTCCTTTTTTGGGCCTTTCTTTTTTTTGGGGAGGGGGACAATAATCTATGAATGATGATCATCACACTTCTATTTATTTACAACTCAATGATTACAACTCGATACTAGAACAAAGTATGACTCTATATGAATGCCTCTGGCGGTATACCGGGATAGCAATGAATCAAGAGTGACATGTATGAAAAATTATGAACGGTGGCTTTGCCACAAATACGATGTCAACTACATGATTATGCAAAGCAATATGACAATGATGAACGTGTCATGATAAACAGAACGGTGGAAAGTTGCATGGCAATATATCTCGGAATGGCTATGGAAATGCCATAATAGGTAGATATGGTGGCTGTTTTGAGGAAGATATAAGGAGGTTTATGTGTGAAAGAGTGTATCATATCACGGGTTTGGATGCACCGGCGAAGTTTGCACCAACTCTCAATGTGAGAAAGGGCAATGCACGGTACCAAAGAGGCTAGCAATGATGGAAGGGTAAGAGTGCGTATAATCCATGGACTCAACATTAGTCATAAAGAAATCATATACTTATTGCAAAAAATCTACAAGTCATCAAAAACCAAGCACTACATGCATGCTCCTAGGGTGATAGATTCGTAGGAAAATACCATCGCTCATCCCCGACCGCCACTCATAAGGAAGACAATCAAAGAACACCTCATGTTTCAAATTTGTTACATAACGTTTACCATGCGTGCATGCTATGGGACTTGAAAACTTCAACACAAGTATTTCTCAATTTCACAACTACTCAACTAGCACAACTTTAATATCACTACCTCCATATGTCAAAACAATCATCAATCATCAAACTTCTCTTAGTATTCAGCACACTCATAAGAAAGTTTTTTAGTAGTCTCGAATACTTAGCATATTAGGATTAATTTCCCAATTTAAGAAAACTACCATGCTATTTAAGACTCTCAAAATAATATAAGTGAATCATGAGAGAATAATAGTTTCTATAAAACAAATCCACTACCGTGCTCTAAAAGATATAAGTGAAGCACTAGAGCAAAAACTATATAGCTCAAAAGATATAAGTGAAGTGCATAGAGTATTCTAATAAATTTCGAATCATGTGTGTTTCTCTCAAAAGGTGTGTACAGCAAAGTTGATTGTGGTAAACTAACAAATAAAGACTCAAATAATACAAAACGCTCCAAGCAAAACACATATCATGTGGTGAATAAAAATATAGCTCCAACTAAAGTTACAGATGGAAGTAGACGAAAGAGGGGATGCCTTCCGAGGCATCCCCAAGCTTTGGCTTATAGGTGTCCTTAGATTATCTTGGGGTGCCATGGGCATCCACAATCTTAGGCTCTTGCCACTCCTTGTTCCATAATCCATCAAATCTTTTACCCAAAACTTGAAAACTTCACAACACAAAACTTAACAGAAAATCTCGTGAGCTCCGTTAGCGAAAGAAAACAAAACACCACTTCAAGGTAATGTAATTAACTCATTCTGTACTTATATTTGTGTTAAACCTACTGTATTCCAACTTCTCTATGGTTTACAAACTCTTTTACTAGCCATAGATTCATCAAAATAAGCAAACAACACACAAAAAACAGAATCTGTCAAAAACAGAACAGTCTGTATTAATCTGTAGCTAACACAAGTTCTGGAAGCCCAAAAATTCTAAAATAAATTGCTGGACGTGAGGAATTTATCTATTAATCATCTGCAAAAATAATTAACTAAATATCACTTTACAAATAAAAATGGCAGCAATTCTCGTGAGCGCTAAAGTTTCTGTTTTTACAGCAAGATTAAAAAATACTTTCCCCAAGTCTTCCCAACGGTTCTACTTGGCACAAACACTAATTAAACACAAAAAACACAACCAAAACAGAGTCTAGATAAATTATTTATTACTAAACAGGAGCAAAAAGCAAGGAATAAAAATAAAATTGGGTTGCCTCCCAACAAGCGCTATCGTTTAATGCCCCTAGCTAGGCATAAAAGTGAAGATAGATCTAGGTATTGTCATCTTTGGTAGGCAATCCATAAGTGGCTCTCATAATAGATTCATATGGTAATTTTATTTTATTTCTAGGGAAGTGTTCCATGCCTTTCCTTAGCGGAAATTGGAATCTAATATTACCTTCCTTCATATCAATAATTGCACCAATCGTTCTAAGGAAAGGTCTACCAAGAATAATAGGACATGAAGGATTGCAATCTATATCAAGAACAATAAAATCTACGGGCACATAATTCCTATTTGCAACAATAAGAACATCATTAATTTTTCCCATAGGTTTCTTAATGGTGGAATCCGCAAGGTGCAAGTTTAAAGAGCAATCATCAAAATCACGGAAACCTAGCAAATCACACAAAGTCCTTGGAATCGTGGAAACACTAGCACCCAAATCACACAAAGCATAGCATTCATGATCTTTAATTTTAATTTTAATAGTAGGTTCCCACTCATCATAAAGTTTTCTAGGGATAGAAACTTCCAACTCAAGTTTTTCTTCATAAGATTGCATCAAAGCATCAACGATATGTTTGGTAAAGGCTTTATTTTGACTATAAGCATGTGAAGAATTTAGCATGGATTGCAACAAGGAAATACAATCAATCAAAGAGCAATTATCATAATTAAATTCCTTGAAATCGAAAATAATGGGTTCATTGATATTTAAAGTTTTGATCTCTTCAATCCCACTTTTACCAATTTTTGCATCAAGATCTAAAAACTCTAAATTTTTGGAACGCCTTCTAGGTAAAGGTGGATCATATTAAGTCCCATCATTATCAAGATTCATATTGCAAAACAAAGATTTAATAGGGGACACATCAATAACTTTTAGATCTTCATCTTTATTTTCATAGAAACTAGAAGAACATGCTTTCACAAAACAATCTTTCTTAGCACACATCCTAGCGGTTCTTTATTTGCACTCATCAATGGAAATTCTCATGGCCTTGAGAGACTCATTGATATCATGCTTAGGTGGAATAGATCTAAGTTTCAAAGAATCAACATCAAGAGAAATTCTATCAACGTTCCTAGCCAATTCATCAACTTTAAGCAATTTTTCTTCAAGCAAAGCTTTGAAATTCTTTTGCGAATTCATAAACTCCTTAACACTAGTCTCAAATTCAGAGGGCATCTTATTAAAATTTCCATAAGAATTGTTGTAGGAATTACCATAATTATTAGAGGAATTACTAGGATACGGCCTAGGATTAAAGTTTCCCCTATACGCGTTGTTACCAAAATTATTCCTACCAACAAAATTCACATCCATAGATTCATTATTATTCTCAATCAAAGTAGACAAAGGCATATCATTAGGATCAGAAGGAACACTTTTATTTTCAAATAATTTCATAAGTTCATCCATCTTTCCACTCAAAACATTAATTTCTTCTATCGCATGCACTTTCTTATTAGTAGATCTTTCAGTGTGCCATTGAGAATAATTAACCATAATATTATCTAGGAGTTTAGTAGCTTCACCTAAAGTGATTTCCATAAAAGTGTCTCCCGCGGACGAATCTAAAAGATTTCTAGAAGCAAAATTCAATCCGGCATAAAAGTTTTGTATAATCATCCAAAGATTCAAACCATGTGTAGGGCAATTACGTATCATTAATTTCATTCTCTCCCAAGATTGTGCAACATGTTCATGATCAAGTTGCTTAAAATTCATAATATCGTTTCTAAGAGAGATGATCTTAGCGGGAGGAAAATACTTAGAGATGAAAGCATCTTTGCACTTATTCCATGAATCAATACTATTTTTAGGCAAAGACGAAAACCAAGCTTCAGCACGATCTCTAAGCGAAAACGGGAATAGCTTCAATTTAACAATATCATTATCCACATATTTCTTCTTTTGCATATCACACAAATCCACAAAGTTGTTTAGATGGGCAGTGGCATCTTCACTAGGAAGGCCGGAAAACGGATCTTTCATGACAAGATTCAGCAAAGCAGCATTAATTTCACAAGATTCAGCATCGGTAAGAGGAGCAATCGGAGTGCTAATAAAATCATTGTTGTTGGTATTAGTAAAGTCACACAATTTGGTATTATCTTGAGCCATCGTGACAGGCAAGCAATCCAACACACAAGCAAACAAGAAACGGGTAAAAAGAGGCAAATAGGGAAAGAGAAGGAGGACGGAGAGAGAGGGAAAATAAAACGGCAAGGGTGAAGTGGGGGAGAGGAAAACGAGAGGCAAATGGCAAATATTGTAATGAGGGAGATAAGGGTTTGTGGTGGGTACTTGGTATGTTGACTTTTGCGTAGACTCCCCGGCAACGGCGCCAGAAATTCTTCTTGCTACCTCTTGAGCACTGCGTTGGTTTTCCCTTGAAGAAGGTGATGCAGTAAAGCGGCGTAAGTATTTCCCTCAGTTTTTGAGAACCAAGGTATCAATCCAGTAGGAGGCCACGCACGAGTCCCTCGCACCTACACAAACAAATAAAATCCTCGCAACCAACGCAATAAAGGGGTTGTCAATCCCTTCACGGTCACTTACGAAAGTGAGATCTAGTAGATATGATAAGATAATATTTTTGGTATTTTTATGATAAAGATGCAAAGTAAATAAAGAGAAATAAAAACGACACCAGAAATAGCTTGTTGACGGGAGAATAATATGATGGAAAATAGACCCGGGGGCCATAGGTTTCACTAGTGACTTCTCTCGAGAGCATAAGTATTACGGTGGATAAACAAAATACTGTTGAGCAATTGACATAATTGAGCATATTTATGAGAATATCTAGGTATGATCATGTATATAGGCATCACGTCCGAGACAAGTAGACCGACTCCTTCCTGCATCTACTACTATTACTCCACACATCGACCGCTATCCAGCATGCATCTAGAGTATTAAGTTCAAAGGAACAGAGTAACGCTTTAAGTAAGATGACATGATGTAGAGGGATAAACTCATGCAATATGATATAAAACCCATCTTGTTATCCTCGATGGCAACAATAAAATACGTGCCTTGCTGCCCCTACTGCCACTGGGAATGGACACCGCAAGATTGAACCCAAAGCTAAGCACTTCTCCCATTGCAAAAAGATCAATCTAGTAGGCCAAACCAAACTGATAATTCGAAGAGACTTGCAAAGATAACCAATCATACATAAAAGAATTCAGAGAAGATTCAAATGTTGTTCATAGATAAACTTGATCATAAACCCACAATTAACGGTCTCAACAAACACACCGCAAAAAAAGATTACATCGAATAGATCTTCACGAGAATCGTGAAGAACTTTGTATTGAGATCCAAAAAGAGAGAAGAAGCCATCTAGCTAATAACTATGGACCCGAAGGTCTAAGGTAAACTACTCACACATCATCGGAGAGGCTATGGTGTTGATGTAGAAGCCCTCCGTGATCGATGCCCCCTCCGGCGAAGCTTCGGAAAAGGCCTCAAGATGGGATCTCACGGGTACAGAAGGTTGCCATGGTGGAATTAGGTTTTTGGCTTCGTATCTGGTAGTTTGGGGGTACGTAGGTATATATAGGAGGAAGAAGTACGTCGGTGGAGCAACATGGGCCCCACGAGGATGGAGGGCGCGCCGGGGGGGGGGGGGGTAGGCGTGCCCCCTACCTCGTGCCTTTCTGGTTGATGTCTTGACGTAGGGTCCAAGTCCTCTGGATCACGTTCGTTCCGAAAATCACGTTCCCGAAGGTTTCATTCCGTTTGGACTCCGTTTGATATTCTTTTTCTGCGAAACTCTGAAATAGGCAAAAAACAACAATTCTGGGTTGGGCCTCCGGTTAATAGGTTAGTCCCAAAATTAATATAAAAGTGTATAACAAAGCACATTGATCATCCAAAACAGAATATAATATAGCATGAAGCAATCAAAAATTATAGATACGTTGGAGACGTATCAAGCACCAGGGGGGCCACGAGGCAGGGGGTGTGCCCAAAGGGGTAGGCGCGCCCCCACCCTCGTGGACAGGATGTGGGCCCCTGGCTTTGATTCTTTCGCCAGTATTTTTTATATTTCAAAAATAATCTCCATTGATTTTCAGGTCATTCCAAGAATTTTATTTCTGCACAAAAATAACACCATGGCAATTCTGCTGAAAACAGCGTCAGTCCGGGTTAGTTCCATTCAAATCATGCAAGTTAGAGTCCAAAACGAGGGAAAAAATGTTTGGAAAAGGAGATACGACGGAAACGTATCACGCGCCTGCCGAGGACGCCGTCCATGACGCGTCCCTGATGTCCGCGCCTGCTCAATGCCGGGGACGCGTTACGGGACGGGGCAGGATGGATATCTACCACGCCCGTTCAATGCCCTATCTATCCGTATGCCACCATTAAGCAGGCACGCCGGCCGAGAAACCCACTCAGGCACCGCGCATTGACGCACCCGGACGTCTGGCCTCACCGGAATCTGCTATTTAAAGGCGACCACACCTGCTAACTACACGACACAACACAAGCCGCTCCACATCCTCCTCCCTTGCACCACATCTGCCATGACTGCTGGCAACAACGCTCTATGGGAGAGCCTTTCGACGGAGATGAAGCATGAGGTGGCCGCCTTGCGGCCGCCTGGCAGAGCAACCGTGCCAGGCAGATCGAGCCCGGCATGCCGACCAACTCGCCTGGGATCTTCAACGACGAGGACGACCCCCACGATAGGCACGGGCTCCGACGACACTGCACCGGAGCACGCGCCTGTGCATGTCGGCTTGACCATGGAGCAGGCGTTGGCGCACTTCAACGCCGCCATGGCGGAGGAGCAGCCTGCACCAGCGCCTATGTCGGTGTTCCAGCAAGCACAGGAGGAACATCAGTACAAGCGAGGAGGCCTTGGAGGCCATGGCCGCAGCAACACCAACTTCGTCGCGGAGCATTGCGCAATCTACGAGGCCATCCGCGCTCAAGCTGTCGCTCGCCAGGAATAGGTCGCCGCGGAAGCGCAGCGGTAGGCTATCATAGACGAGAACAACGCTAGCAACGCGTCGTATGCACCCCCGACAAACTTTCGGGCCGCCCAGTGGGACGACGAGAGTGCCGACACCTCCATTTCCATCATGGACCTCACGTGCACTGGCGACGGACAAGGCACAGACTCCCCTGAGGATGAGTAGGGCATGGGAGGCGGCAGGGCCTTATGTCCCATGTGGGTTGGTCCGTTACCCATGTTCTAGTCTTTCTCGCCGGCGACCGCACCTTCATTTCATTGGTCTTATCATCGGTGCTCATAGAGACGGTAGATGGAGGATGCAGTCCCAGGAAGGAAACAACAAGGGCATGGATGCCGGCCGTCGCAGTAGGATAGGTTTGTTTTTTGTTCTAAATGCTGGAAATGTAATGAAAATCCGACGTGTCTGCATGAATGTCGTCCGGTTTATATGAAACCCGTCGTATTCGCACGAATTTCGTCCGGTTAGTTTGAATAGTTGTTTAAATGTGTGCGGGCAGCGGTGGATCGCGGCGTCCAGCATCAGTGTTCGCGTACTGGTCCCTTTCCAACGCGGACGAATGCCGAAGCAAATTTGCGGGTCAATGTTGGAGATACCCTAACACAATAATATCTTTAACAACTTCTCAACAGAGATCACATCATAACAAGCTAACGACGAAGCAAGCAATAGAACAATTTTATAGTGCAGGCGAGAAAAAGGAGGGCTACTTTGTCAATACCATTTCTGTCATAGCTAAGGGAAGGCTAATTACAAGACCTTGAGAGAAGGATACAGTAATAGAAACCTTCAGAGCCAAGGCCTGGCATGGGTCACTGATCGATCTGGATCTTCTATATCGACCCTGACACGCATGTATGCATTGTTCTACTAGATGAAAGGAAACACCAAGTCCAAAAAGGAAACAAGCTAGACTTGATGTACTAGCTATATAGCCTGCTCGATCTTCATGCGAGTTAGAGCTAGAAGCCTGTTGATTGATGAATTAACCCTTCTTTATCCCGTTGCTCTTCACTAGCTTGCGCATGAACTCCTTTACCTGCACAATGTATATGACCACAGGTTACACATATGAAAACAAATTTCATGTAAAACTCAAAACCCCTGACTACAACTTGTAGTCCCTCTGAAAAGAAATGTAAAGGTGTTTTACCTCAGCAGGCTCACGCAGAGAGTACGATGCGCTGGTGTCCTTTGGAAACTTGGTCACAAGGATCCCGATGCCTTGTCCCATGTTCTGCAGCACCTATTTTGATTATTATTATTTTTGCAAAAGTAAAGGGCTCAGTTCATCGGATTGGATCGATAGCGCGCATCAGCGCAAAAGTACAGGTGCAGCGTGTACTATACCTTGAATGCATCCTCGTCTGTACGGTCATCCCCGATGTATATCGGGAAAACGTCGCTGCGCCCCGCATAGCCTGCAAAGGAAAAACCATCCAAAAACCTAGTGTGAATATTTATGCAGCAAGTAACTAACAAGACATGCATGAAGCAGCATCAACATTTATGCATTTACCGAGAGACTTGAGCAAGAACTTGAGAGCGTGTCCCTTGTTCCACTCGATGGAGGGCCGGATCTCGAGGACCTTTCTCCCCTTGGTGAGGCAGAGTTTCGGGTAGTCATCCAGCACCGCCTTCACCTCCCTGCCCAGAGCATCCCATTCTGCCTCCTCGACGCAGCGGAAGTGCACCGAGAGGCAGAACTTGTTGTTCTCCACCATGGCCCCCAGGATGGAGTCCATCTTCGCCGTCAGCTTCTCATATACCTGCGAATTAATCGGTCCGAGCCACACTTGTCAGCAAATCATTTACATTCTACTCCCTCCGTTCTAAATTACTCGTCGTAGAAGTGGATGTATCTAGAACTAAAATACATCTAGATACATCCATTTCTACGAAGAGTAATTCGAAACTAAGGGAGTAGTAGCTGAGTGTACTAGTAGCAGTAGTGGACTTGATGGCGAGAAGAAAAGTAGTACACCAAGGTTACTATTTTCTTCATTTCAAATTACTTGTCGCAGGTATGAATGTATCTAGATATATTTTAATTTTAAATACATTCATTTATGCGACGAGTAATTTGGAATGGAGGGAGTACTTGTTGATTAGGAATATTATTTCGGGTACGTAGTTTAATTAATCTCTCACTGGTGAAAGACAGGGTGAGGTCGTGCATGCCTACCTCCTGAATGACAGGCAAGAACTCGGTCGCCGGCTGGCACAGAACCTCGTCAGCCTGCGTAGACAAACCCAAAAACCACTCAATCACGCAGCTCGCAAGCGACTTAATTACAGCAAACAAAAAGTTAGGGCCCTTGTTGGTCGAGAGAGAAAGAGAATAAGTCAAGAAGAAAATTGGGAGAAAGGGAGATGTCGACTAACTTAACTAACCTTTGCCTTGTGGTTGGACATTTTGGTGGGGCCCTTGATGTCCATGCCGTGGCTCCCGGCATAGTACAGCTCCTCCAGTTTCACAAAGTTGAACACCTGCGTATGTATTGCACCAGCCCATAAATACAAATACAGTGCTCTTTTTCCTTTTCTTTTGTACTGTAAATGAGAAGAGGTAACCGGGGAAAGAGGAAGGGTCCCTGCCTTTCTGTGGGCGGAAGTACTACTGCGACGAAACGCTGATAAAAACGCTTGCTATATGTACTGGTGTGTGTGTATAGCGTCTAGGTTCACGCCCGCAGCCAAATGCGGCATGCATGCCATGTCATGCGGACGGTGAAAATCACGCCCAAAAATTACAAAAGGGGGACCTGGAAGATTCCGTTTACGGCGCACGCTGGTGGAGCCATGGTGGCTCCATCGTCGTGTGAGGTGCAAGGAACCGGCTTCTTTTACGGCACCAAGAAAGCAACAAAAAATAAATGCAGCAGCAGCAAGGAACCAAGAACGTACCTTGTCTCTGCATCTCCCACTCACGATGGCGGTCGGGAAATGCTGGGCGACGCCCCTCACCGCCTCCCTCATCTGCGTCAATCAAAGAGAAAAATAAGAACAGGACACTGCGGAGGAAACCTCTGTGAACAGAGCATGCTCTGCTTCGATCGCGTCGCAAGAAGGCGTCACAAGACATGGAACGAGGGAGCAAGGAGACTGACCTCCTCGGTCATGACGGCGCGGTCGGGGTCCTGGACGATCGGCGAAAGGGTGCCGTCGTAGTCGAGGAACATGACGATCTGCTTCCCCTCGGCCGCCGCGAGCACGCCCTCGAACCACTCCAATGCTGACGGGTGCTTCTCCTGCGATTCAGGCAAAGATTCTTCAATCATCGCGGAGAGAAGGAGGGAGGGTGGGAAAGAAAGCAAGCAGCAGCCATGGGTGGATGTGAGAGAAACTTACGATCCACTCCTCGTTGTCGGCGCCCGCGGGGGACATGGGGTGGCGGGGCGAGGAGGCCTTCATCGAGTCCAGCAGAGACCCGCCCATCAGCACCGCCGAGGTGGCGAGGTCCATGCGGCCCAGGGAGGCGTTCCTGCAATCGCGCGCCCTCCGCGGCGGGAGCGACACGAAATGGCGACCCGGCTGCGCCGGCGCCGCCACGGCGGTGACCGCCTCCTCGGCAGCAAAGGTGGCGTGGTTCATCATGACGAGAGCGCGGACCGACACAGGGAGAAAGTCTGAAGAAGCGCCGGGAGAAAAGCAACAAGATGCGTGGGCTACGACGAGAGCAGCGAACGAAGAGAAGGAGAGGCTGTGATGAGGATGGTTCGGAGGGAGTGGAAGAAGGAGAGGAAGCTGGTTTGATGGTTTGGGCGGTGGACTCCGGCTCTATATATAGCGTGTAAGGGCTGGCCCACCTCTTGGAATTTCTTACGTGGAAGTGACACATTTTGATGATTGAGAAATGCCGGGGACAAAAGAAGAAGAAATGAGATGTGCACATATTTCCAAACATTTTGCGCTTCATGTTAATTGTGTTTCACATGAATTACGTATACTCCAAGAGTTGTAGTGAGGCGATATGTTTATCTTGAAATACAAATATCGCGTGACCACACGTTTCTTCTACTACTTGTTTTTGCTGGTAATGTCATGTCACTTACATGCCAAATATGGCGATGTCGCCTAGCGGTCGACGAAGGCTTGGTAAGTTACTATGCATATTCAACGCAAAAAAAGAGTTACTATGCATATTATACCTTTAACGTATAGTGGAACCTTCTTTTTTAAAAAAGAAAAGGCATCGGCCAAGCCTGAGATGGGGCTCGAGTCTAGCCCGGCTTTGATTTAATAAAGCCATCAACCTACCCGGCACATGCCCTCAGGCAAAGAAAAGGAAATACACCGCGAAAGGTACAAGAACAAAGAACAACATGAAACTAAGCCTCACACACTACGGCAACTAAAGAAAGGTAATTTAGGATGAAGCCATAGACGCCGAGGTCCTCAACCGAGAATGTAGCACCAGGAGCAAGATCACACTGGCTCAAAGGAGAGAGGGACTGGCACCAGCGGGGCCATGCACCTACCGACCCCAACATGGCACATCCAACACCCATCTTCGAAGGAGGCCACTACCTCCTCACCTGGATCGAAGCGTCACATTGTCACAATCTGGGATGGATGCCGCCAGACTACACATAAAGAGGGTCAGCGCATCCCCATGAGCCACAGGAGACTCTCCTTGAGCAGAACAAGGTTGTTGCAAACATCCAGCACTGGTAGAGGGGAAGCATCACGCCAGGATGAAGAGGGCCACATCACCGCCAACCACCCACAAGCGCCCACCGACCACAAGGCTCCCAAGGCAGCGCATTCAAGAAGGGAACGGCGTTGGGAGCGTCGCCGCCGCCCAACAGAGCTAGGGCTTTCATTCGGGAGACCTAGGGGAAGGGGAAGTGGTGTGGATAGTCCATACAGATGCCTCCAAGGAGGGGAACGGTGCCCTCGGGCATCGTCGTCGATGCGGCTACCATGGCCGGCCAAGGATTTTGCATAGACTACCGCAACGCCACCAGCCACACCCCCTATCCAGGATCCGGCGACCAAAGGAGGCACATCCTGGCCAAAGGGGGCCGCACGCTAAACAGGGGAGGGGAGAATGCCAGATCTCGCGCCGCTAGCCGCCGAAGCAACCACCAGCCACCCGCCTCCTCCACCAAGATCCTGCCGCCCACACAACCAGTGACCCCGGATCTGCCGTGCGCACCACCGGCCACCGCAGATCGGGCGATGCCTCACCAGAGGAGTCGCCGCTCCGGTTCCAGAACTCCCCACGCAAGGGCAGGGCAGCCGAAGGCCCCACCTCCACCATCCTTGGCTGTGTCATGGGCTTGCCCGGCGGCTGCCTCAGGCAGCGGCGAGGGGTTGGGGAAAGGGATGGCTGGCGGTGGCCTGGGGTTGTCGCCCCCTGAGTCGCCCAAGCGGGGCAACGCGAGGGTGGGGGAGCCTCTTAGCATAAGTCAATGCTCTGAATCAACACATATCGTGGAACCTTCCTCATGGCCGAGGAGCCAAGCCCAGGGGTACCACGACTTCGGCCCTGGTACAAAAACTCAAGATATTATGAATTTGATTTTACCATGTGCAAGGCTATGCCTTGATTTCATACTTGTTGCTATCATGTACTCCCTCCGTTCGAAAAAACTTGTCCCAAGCTTGTTTTTCAAATAAATGTATGTAGCACTAGCTTGATGCTACATACATCCATTTGAAGGACAACCTTTTTCGGACGGAGGGAGTACATATCATGGTCTCGAGTTGAATGTGAAAATTTATTTCTAAGTGACCACTCAATGCCCTAAATTATTTATACTGATTTTGCAAAATTCAATCCCTTGAGATTTTGTTGAGTCTCAATTGATATTGAAAAGTGAACCTTTATTTCATGGGAAGTGCGTAATGTACTTTCTTCAAAAGTGAGAAAAGTGCAGTCTTTAGCTTTTCGGAATTGATTGTGGCTTAACAAAATCTCAGCCAGCTATGGCATAGATGAATCATTTTCTTATTTGCACTTAAGGCAATTACAACATAGATGTACCATTTTCTGTTTGCACCTACAAATATTGCAATACAATTTACTCCCATGAAAAAGTCATAATCAAAAAAATGGGAATTCCATGCCTGGTATAGGCACGCAATTAAAGTTATTTGATATCATATTTAAACATTAATAATCAAAACTAAGTGCTAAAAATTTTAAGTTTGAAAACACGGTAATGGAGTACAATTGATTGAATGAATGAGGAAAAGGAAACTGAATTTAGTTTTGTGTTATATTTTTTCAACCAGGTTTTCCCCTTTCCATTAGTTTTGATACTAGAAATATACAATTCATTATAAGTGAAGAAAAAATGGAAAGAAATAAGCGAGCATTACCAAAAAATGATGCACGTGCCTGCAATCTGACACATATACTACATGGCGAAAACACAATTTGGTCTTTGCCGTCTGCCCTGACAAAAAGTTGACGGCAAAGAGATATACTGATTACCTGATTCCTATAGTGGAACACTATCAGGTCTTTTTGATTCAAAGCATTTCTAAAGGAGTTTAGAAGGATTCTAATCCTAAGATTTTTTTTTCTTGCACACACCTTGGTTGATTTGTACAATTACAACCCATAGGATGTTTCCTTAGAATTCATTTGTACTAATTTCATAGGAAAATTTCCATTCGGTCCAACCACATGTGAATCATTCGATGTTTTCTTGTGGACAATCAAACACTCATACTATTCTTGTAGTATCCAAGATGATATGCCACTCAATTGTTTTGTCTTTTTTTTCTATTCTTATGTTTTATGAATCCTACAAATCAAAGATACCCTCACAACGCCAAAGCGCAGCCAAAATAAGGAACACGTACATGGTTTTACAGACCAACATAAAAGGGTGACAGGTGAGAAAAACAAAAGGCAAGGTAATCCGTCACCTCTACTCTCTACAACCCATTATAGGTCCTTGATAGATTCTTGGCAACGACACAACAAGTTGACAACAATAGTCTTGAGGCTTTCGGCTCCAATCTTTAGCTATGCAGCGTGCTTCAGCTTCTGTAGTCCTTCCTAGTACAAGAAAAGCCAACAAGTGACAAACACAACTCCAAAAGGGGTTTTGATTATTTTAATTTTCTTCTTCCCAAAATAGTCATACACACTCATCGACTCAAACATGTATATAATCAATTGCCATCATTTTATACCAATACATATGAATTGTGTGGCTAAACAGAGAAGCTAGTTGGAGAGGGTTTTTTTTAATGAAAACCAGGCAAGATGCCCGTTGTTTTAGAAAAATAACAGAGAAGCTGAATTAAATCGACGGTTACTAAATGAAGAAAAATGTATAAAGGCGGCGGTTACTTGAAGAAAGAAAAGGCTCAAAGTGACGGGCGACAGGCGGATTCGTAGCTCTGAGGAGCTCCACCCACCAAAATCCTAGCCAAACGTTACTATGTTCTGCTCAAGGCATTTTGATTATCTTAATTAATAGAAGTGGACACATAACAATACAACTCTGAAAGAAAAGAAAGAATGAGTAGTAGGTGAGAAGGAGAGTTTAATGAGGGTCACTGGATGTCTACCACCTTGTCCATTGATATTTAGCATTTCATTATATAGTCTTGATGTTCTGATGTGGAAGTGCCACATTTTGATGCTTGAGAAATACCTATGGCAAAGAATAAGAAATGAGTTGTCCACATAATTCCAAGCATTTTACAATTCATCTTAATTGTGTTTCATAAGAATAATGTGTGCTGCTAGAGTTTTAGCGAGGCGGTATATTTCTCTTGAGACACTAAATCGCGTGACCAGACATTTCTTCAACTTGTTTCCGGTGATAATGTCATGTCATTTTATATGCTAAATATAATTTTAATGTCATATCATTTCGACAGGCGATTTGATTATTATAATTTGTTGGTCCAAAAATCGTCATACACATTCGTCTACTCAAACATGAATATACTTGATTGCTATCATTTTATACCAGCACATATGAATTGCGGGGACTAAACAGAGAAGTGGGTTGGAGCGGCTTCTTTAATGGAAGACACGCAATATATGCCATTGTTTTAGAAAAATAATTGAGAAGCTGATTAAATCGATGATTAGTATATTACTCACAAATAAAAATAACGGGTATTACAAAAAATACCTGACGTTTATGGAAAGGGAAAGGTGCTATTGTTTTACGCCGATACTTGTGAGTTATGGCAGCTAAACAGACAAGCGGGTTCAGAAGGTTTCTCAATAAAAATCAAACAGACTCATTGTTTTAGAAAAATAACAAATAAACACGGTTATCAGGCAACTATTACTCGAAGAAAAAAAAGATAAAAGCTACGGTTATTAGAAGAAGAAAATATTAGAAGGCAGTTAGGTGCTACGAACTATTTTTATACCATTACACATATGAATTGTGATAGCTAAACAGTGAAGCGGGCTAGTGTGGTTTATCATAAATGGGACAAGATGCCCTTTGTTTTTCTTAAAGTAACAAACGGCCAGATTAAAGCGATGGTTACTGGATAAAAATGGTAATATAAAAGTGGCGGTTGTTAAAGGAAAATAAAAGTATGTCAATACCGGTCTGACGTTCGATTCGGCAGGGGGCTAGAGTCAACGGAAGGTTTGCTAAGACCGACCCACCCAACCCCCCCCCCCCCCCCCCCCCCCTCCCCACCCCACCCCACCCTGAGGCGAACAATTTCATTTGATAGGATGGACCTTTTGCGGCAAACGATCCAGCCGCATGAATGACTTTGCTTGGCCGCTTGGCCCAACATAATCCACTATCCATAAGAAACAAAAAAAACTTTGGAACATGTCCTATAACCATTATATATAAAAAAGAATTCACTATGGAATATATAGTATGTATTACCATCCTAGCCCAACATAATTTCCTTTCCACAAAATATGATTACTTTGCGTAAGAGCTGGCCCACCTCTCGGGATTACTGTGATGTGGAAGTGCCACATTTTGATGTTTGGGAAATACCTAGGGCAAAGAAGAAGAAATGGGTTTTTTCACATAATTCCGAGCATTTTGCGCTTCATGTTAATTGTGTATACTGCTAGAGTTTTAGCGAGGCGATAAATTTGTCTCGAGATACTAAATCACATGACCACACATTTCTTCAACTTGTTTTTGACGATAATGTCATATCATTTCGAAGGGGGATTTGATTATTATAGTTTTCTTGTTCAAAAAAATTCCATACACATTCATCGGCTCAAACTTGAATATAATTGATTGCTACCATTTTATACCGGTATATATGAACTGCGGGGACTAAATAAAGAAGTGGGTTGGAGCGGCTTCTTTGACGGAAGCCGGGCAGGTTATGCCCTGTTTTAGAAATATAACGGACAAGGTGAATTAAATGGATGGTTGCTGGAAGAAGAAAAACGTATAAAGGCAGCAGTTACTAAAAGAAAGAAAAAGCTCAAAGTGGTGGGCAGCATGCGGATTTGTAATTCTGAGGTCCTCAACCCAACGAAATCCCAACCAAAAGTTACCATGTTCTTCTCAAGGCCTTTATTAGTCATATTAATTAATAGAACAGTACACATAGCAATACAACTCCAAAATAAAAGAAAGAATGAGTAGCAGATGAGCAGGAGAGTTTAAAGAAGGTCATTGTATGTCTACCACCTTGTCCATTGAGATTTAGCATTGCATTATATAGTCTGGATGTTCTGATGTGGTTGCCACATTTTCTTCCTTGAGAAAGACCCGAGGCAAAGAAGAAGAAATTGGTTGTCCACATAATTCTAAGCATTTTTCGATTCATGTTAATTATGTCTCACGAAAAATTATGTATACTGCTAGATCATTAGCGAGGCGATATATTTGCCTTGAGATACTAAATCGCGTGACCACACATTTCTTCAACTTGTTTCTTTTGATAATGTCATGTCATTTTACATGCTAAATATAATTATAATATCATATCATTTCAGAGGGGGATTTGATTATTATAATTGGTTGGTCCAAAAATTGGCATACACATTCGTCGACTCAAACATGAATATAATTGGTTGCTACCACTTTAAACGAGTACATTGAATTGTGGGGACTAAACAGAGAAGTAGCTGGGTTGGAGCGGCTTCTTTAATGGAAGCTGGGCAGGATATGCCCACTATTTTAGAAAAATAATTGAGAAGTTGTATTAAATCGATGGTTATTATATTATTCACAAATAAAAATGATGGTTACTACAAGAAATACCCGACGGTTATGGAAAGGGAAAAGGAGCTACTGTTTTATGCCAATACTTGTGAGTTATGGTGGCTAATCAGACAAGCGGGTTCAGATGGTTTCTTAATGAAAATCAAACAGACTCGTTGTTTTAGAAAAATAACAAAGAAGCAGGGTTATCAGGTAACCATTACTAAAAGAAAAAAGGGATAAGAGCGCCAATTATTAGAAGAAGAAAAGACCATAGGGCCGTTAGGTGATACATACTATTTTTATACCATTACACTTATGAATTGTGGTAGCTAAATAGTGAACCGGGCTAGTGTGGTTTAATGTAAATGGGACAAGATGCCCTTTGTTTTTCTTAAAGTAACAAACGGCCGAATTAAAGCGACGGTTTATGGCTAAAAATGATAATATAGAAGTGGCGGTTGTTAAAGGAAAATAAAAGAACGTCAATACCATTCTGGCATTCGATTTTGTAGGGGCTGGAGTGAACAGAAGCATTGCTAAGACCGCCCCCCTCCCCCCGCCCCTCGGCGAACGATTTCGTTTGATAGGACAAACCTTTTTGCGGAGAATGATCCAGCCGCATGAACGACTTTTGTTGGCCGCTTGGCCCAATATAATTCCCTTTCCATAGAAAACAAAAAAAACTATGAAATGTTGTCCTAAAACTATTATATGTGCAAAAATGAGAATTCACAATGAAATATGTAGTATGTATTATCATCCCAACCCAACATAATTCCCTTTCAACAAAATTTGATTACTTTGCGTAAGGGCTGACCCACCTCTGGGAATTTCTGATGTGGAACTGCCATATTTTGATGCTTGGGAAATACCTAGGCAAAGAAAAAGAAATGGGTTTTCCACATAATTCGAAGCATTTTGCGCTTCATGTTAATTGTGTTTCACAAGAATTGTGTATACTGCTAGAGTTTTAGCAAGGCGATATATTTGTCTTGAGATACTAAATCGCATGACCGCACATTTTCTCAACTTATTTCCGGTGATAATGTCATATCATTTTGAAGGGGGATTTGACTATTATAGTTTTGTTGTTCAAGCCATACACATTCATCGGCTCAAACTTGAATATAGTTGATTTCTACCATTTTACACGAGTACATATGATTAACGAAAGCCAGGAAAGATATGCCCACTATTTTAGAAAAATAACGGAGAAGGTCAATTAAATCGACAGTTACTGGAAAAAGCAAAACATATAAAAGCGGCAATTACTATAAGAAAGAAAAAGCTCAAAGTGGCAAGCGGCACGCGGATTTATAGTTCTAAGGTCCTCCACCCATCGAAATCCCAGCCAAAAGATACTATGTTCTGCTCAAGGCATTTATTGGTCATCTTAATTAATAGAAGAGGACAAAGCAATACAACTCCAATATAAAAGAAAAAAATGAGTAGTAGATGAGCAAGAGAGTTTAATGAGGGTCCCTGGATGTCTACCACCTTGTCCATTGAGATTTAGAATTGACTTACATAGTCTTAATTTTCTGATGTGGAAGTGCCACATTTTGATGCTTGAGAAATACCGGGGCAAAGAAGAAGAAATGGGTTGTCCACATAATTCTAAACATTTTGTGATTCATGTTAACTGTGTTTCACAAAAATTGTGTATACTACTACTATTTTAGCGAGGCGATATATTTGCCTTGAGATACTAAATCGCGTGAACACATATTTCTCCAACTTATTTCCGATAATAATGTCATGTCATTTTACATGCTAAATATAATTATAATGTCATATCATTTTGAAGGGAGATTTTTTATTATAGCTTGTTGGTCCAAATATTGTCGTACACATTCGTCGACTCAAACATGAATATAATTTATTGCTACCATTTTATACAAGTACATATGATTTGTGGGGACTAAACTGACAAATGGGTTGGAGGGGCTTCCTTAATGGAAGTCGGGCAGGATATGCCCATTGTTTTAGAAAAATAATTTCAAAGCTGGATTAAATCAACGCTTATTACATTATTCACAAATAAAAATGACAGTTATTACCAGAAATACCTGACAGTTATGGAAAGGGAAAGGTGATATGGTTTTATGCAAATACTTGTGATTTATAGCGGCTAAGCAGATAAGCGGGTTCAGATGGCTTCTTAATAAAAATCAAACATGCTCCTTGTTTTAGAAAAAAAATAACAAAGAAGCAGGGTTATCAGGCAACTATTACTACAAGAAAAAGGATAAAAGCCACGGTTATTAGAAGGAGAATAAGAAAAGATAATAGGGAAGTAAGGTGCTACGCACTATTTTTATACCATTACACCTATAAATTGTGATAGCTAAAAAGTGAAGCAGTTTAGTGTGGTTTAGCGTAAACAGGACTAGATGCCCTTTGTTTTTCTGAAAGTAAAACACGGCCAGACGAAAGCGAGGTTATTGGATCAAAAATGATAATAAAAAATTGACGATTATTAAAGGAAAATAAAAAAACGTCAATACCAATCTAACGTTCAATTTGGCAGGGGGTTAGAGTGAACGGAAGGTTCGCTAAGACGGACTCCTGTAGGATCGAAAGTAGGTCTAGAGGGGGGTGATTAGACTCCTTGGCCAAATAAATATCTAACATTTTCCAAATTTTAGTTGTTGGCAGATTTTATCAACTTAGCACAAGTCAAGTAATCAACCTACACATGCAATTCTAAGAGTGTAGCAGCGGAAAGTAAAACATTGTATATGAAGGTAAAGGGAAGGGTTTGGAGAGTGCAAACGCAATGATGACATGGAGATTTACTTTTCCAAATACTTTTGCCCTTGTTTTGGACTCTAACTTGCATGATTTGAATGGAACTAACCCGGACTGACGCTGTTTTCAGCAGAATTACCATGGTGTTATTTATGTGCAGAAACAAACGTTCTCCGAATGACCTGAAACTTCACAGAGCAACTTTTTAGAAAATATAAAAAATACCTGCAAAAGATGAAGGCTAGGGGGCCCACCACCTGTCCACGAGGGTGGGGGGCGCGCCCCTACCTCGTGGGCCCTCTGGAGCTCCTTCGACTCCTACTCCAATTTTATATATTGTGTTTCGGGGAGAAAAAAATCAGAGAGAAGAATTCATCGCGTTTTACGATACGGAGTCGCCGCCAAGCCCTAAAACCTCTCGGGAGGGCTGATCTGGAGTCCGTTCGGGGCTCTGGAGAGGGGAATCGGTCGCCATCGTCATCATCAATCATCCTCCATCACCAACTTCATGATGCACACCGCCGTGGGTGAGTAATTCCATCGTAGCCTTGCTGGACGGTGATGGGTTGGATGGGATCTATCATGTAATCAAGTTAGTTTTGTTAGGGTTTGATCCCTAGTATCCACTATGTTCTGAGATTGATATTGCTATGACTTTGCTATTCTTAATGCTTGTCACTAGGGCCCGAGTGCCATGATTTCAGATCTGAACCTATTATGTTTTCATCAATATATGAGTGTTCTTGATCCTATCTGGCAAGTCTATAGTCACCTATTATGTGTTATGATCCGTTAACCCCCGAAGTGACAATAATCGGGATACTTACCGGTGATGACCGTAGTTTGAGGAGTTCATGTATTCACTATGTGTTAATGCTTTGTTCCGGTACTCTATTAAAAGGAGGCATTAATATCCCTTAGTTTCCATAAGGACCCCGCTTCCACGGGAGGGTAGGACAAAAAATGTCATGCAAGTTCTTTTCCATAAGCACGTATGACTATATTCGGAATACATGCCTACATTACATTGATGAACTGGAGCTAGTTCTGTGTCACCCTAGGTTATTACTGTTACATGATGAACCGCATCCGGCATAATTCTCCATCACCGATCCATTACCTACGAGCTTTCCATATATTGTTCTTCGCTTATTTACTTTCCCGTTGCTACTGCTATCATCACTACAAAATACCAAAAACATTACTTTTACTACTATTACCTTTTGCTATCATTACCACTACTATACTTTGCTACTAAATACTTTGTTGTAGATATTAAGTTTCCAGGTGTGGTTGAATTGACAACTCGGCTGCTAATACTTGAGAGTATTCTTTGGCTCCCCTTGTGTCGAATCAATAAATTTGGGTTGAATACTTTACCCTCGAAAACTGTTGCGATCCCCTATACTTGTGGGTTATCAAGACTATTTTCTGGCGCCGTTGCCGGGGAGCATAGCTCTATTCTTTGAGTCACTTGGGATATATATTTGCTTATCATTATGAAGAACTTGAAAGAGCCAAGAACCAAGATTTATCCCTCAACTACGAGGGGAGGTAAGGAACTGCCATTTAGCTCTGCACTTGATTCACCTTCTGTTTTGAGTAAGCTTGCGACACCAAAACCTGCTTCTGCTATTCGTTCTAATATGTCGCATGTTATTGATGATGCTACTTCTTCTATACATGATACTTATGATGAAACTACTTCTATGCTTGATACTATTGTGCCACTTGGTGAACTTCTTTATGAACAACTTGCTAGGGCTAGAGAGATTGAAAATATTGAATCTGATAATACTGATGAAATTGAGGATGAAGACTTGCCTGTTATTCCTGAGGGTTATGTTTTTGATAAAGAAGCTTCTTTAGCTTGCAAAGATAGATACGAACTTAAGAGGTTATTAGCTAAATGGAATAAGCAATCTCTAAATGCTAGGATGAAACCTGACCTTGCTTTTGCTACTTCACCTATCTGTGTTACTGATAAGGATTATGAATTCTTTGTTGATCCTGATATAATTACATTGGTCAAATCTGATCCTTTTCATGGCTATGAATCTGAAACTGTTGTGGCACATCTTACTAAATTAAATGATATAGCCACCCTGTTCACTACTGATGAGAGAACTCGTTACTTTTATATCCTTAAAATATTTTCGTTCTCATTAAAGGGTGATGCTAAGATATGGTTTAATTCTCTTGATCCTGGTTGTGTGCCTAGTCCCCAGGATATGATTTATTACTTCTCTGCTAAATATTTCCCTGCTCATAAGAAACAAGCTGCTTTAAGGGATATATATAATTTTGTGCAAATTGAAGAAGAGAGTCTCCCACAAGCTTGTGGGAGGCTTCTCCAATTACTTAATGCTTTGCCTGATCATCCTCTCAAGAAAAATGATATACTTGATATCTTTTATAATGGACTAACCGATGCTTCCAAAGACCACCTGGATAGCTGTGCTGGTTGTATTTTCAGGGAAAGAACTGTTGAGCAAGCTGAATTGCTATCGAATAATATATTGAGTAATGATAATGATTGGACACTTCCTGAACCAACTCCTAAGCCAACTCTGAAGAAAAGGGGTATTCTATTTCTCTGTCCTGAAGATATGCAAGAAGCAAAGAAATCTATGAAACAAAAGGGTATTAAAGCTGAAGATGTTAAGAATTTACCACCTATTGAAGAAACACATGGTCTTAATAACCCAACACAGGTAGTAAAGGTAAATTCTCTCTATAGATTTGATGAAGGTGATATTCCTCGTAATAAGTCTTCTAGCCAATGCTTGGATGAGTTTGATAATACTGTGCCACTGGGTGAATTTCTTGACGAACAACTTGCTAGGGTTAGAGAGAATGAAATTATTGAAACTGATAATACTGATGAAAGTGATGATGAAGATTCTCCCCTAGATATGAATTGCCTGTTGTGCCTGAGGGCTATGTTATGGATGAAGAAACTGCTAGAGACTTTCTTGCTTGCAATGATAGATATGATCTTAAGAAATTATTGGCTAAGCATAAAGAAAAGTCTTTGAATGCTAGAATGAAACGTGACCCTGCTTTTGCTACTTCACCTATCTTTATTACCGATAAGGATTATGATTTCTCAGTCGATCCTGAGTTAATTACTTTGGTTGAATCTGATCCTTTTTATGGCTATGAATCTGAAACTATTCTGGCACATCTTACTAAATTAAATGATATAGCCACCCTATTCACTAATGATGAGAAAACTCACTATTACTTTATCCTTAAGTTGTTTCCGTTCTCATTAAAGGGTGATGCTAAAACATGGTTTAATTCTCTTGATCCTGGTTGTGTGCGTAGTCCCCAGGATATGATTTATTACTTCTCTATTAAATATTTCCCAGCTCATAAGAAATAACCTGCCTTAAGGGAAATATATAATTTTATGCAAACTGAAGAAGAGAGTCTCCCACAAGCTTGTGGGAGGCTTCTCCAATTACTTAATGCTTTGCCTGATCATCCTCTTAAGAAAAATGAAATACTTGATATCTTTTATAATGGACTAACCGATGCCTCCAGAGACTACCTGGATAGTTGTGCTAGTTCTATTTTCAGGAAAACAACACCGGATGAAGCTGAAATTCTATTGAATAATATGTTGACGAATGAAAATAATTGGACACCTCTGGAGCCAATTCCTGAGCCTATTCCTAAACCAACTCCGAAGAAGAGGGGTATTCTATTTCTCAGTCCTGAAGATATGCAAGAGGCAAAGAAATCTATGAAAGAAAAAGGTATTAAAGCTGAAGATGTTAAGAATTTACCACCTATTGAAGAAATACATGGTCTTAATTTACCCCCTGTTGAAGAAACATATGATCTTAATCCTTTACCTATTGAAGAACCACATGGTCTTGATAACCCGACACAGGTAGTAAAGGTAAATTCTCTCTATAGATATGATAAAGTTGAAATCCCATTTACTAAGTTTGCTAGCCCATGCTTAGATGAGTTTGATAAATTTATGGCTAAGCAAGAAGATTTTAATGCTTATTTTGGTAGACAATTGAAATACAATTCAAATATGCTTGAACACTTAGGTGATTATATGGCTAATGTCAAAGGTGAACTTAAACTTATTAGTAAACATGCTTCTATGGTTACCACTCATGTAGAACAAGTACTTAAAGCTCAAAATGATTTTCTCAATGAATTGAATAGTAAAGATAATGATAATGCTGTTAGAGTTATGACTAGAGGTGGTAGAATGACTTAGGAACCTTTGTATCCTGAAGGCCATCCTAAGAGAATTGAGCAAGATTCTCAAAGAAATAATGTGGATGCACCTAGTCCTTCTAAAAAGAAGAAAAAGAAAAATGATAGGACTTTGCATGCTTCTAGTGAACCTATTACTGAAACACCTGAGAATCCAAATGATATCTCTATTTCTGATGCTGAAACACAATCTGGTAATGAACCTGAAACTAGTGATAATGTTAATGATAATGTTCATGATGACGCTCAACCTAGTAATGATAAAGATATAGAAATTGAACCTGCTGTTGATCTTGATAACCCACAATCAAAGAATCAACGTTATGGTAAGAAAGACTTTGTTGCTAGGAAACACGGTAAAGAGAGAGAACCATGGGTTTAGAAACCATGCCTTTTCCTCCCAAACCATCCAAGAAAAAGGATGATGAGGTTTTGAGCGCTTTGCTGAAATGATTAGACCTATCTTTTTGCGTATGCGATTAACTGATATGCTCAAAATGAATCCTTATGCTAAGTATATGAAAGAAATTGTTACAAATAAAAGAAAGATACCGGAAGCTGAAATTTCCACCATGCTTGCTAATTATACTTTTAAGGGTGGAATACCTAAGAAACTTGGAGATCCCGGTGTACCCACTATACCATGTTCTATTAAAAGAAACTATGTTAAAACGGCTTTATGTGATCTTGGAACCAGTGTTAGTGTCATGCCTCTCTCTTTATATCGTACACTTGATTTGAATAAGTTGACACCTACTAAAATATCTTTGCAAATGGCTGATAAATCAACTGCTATACCTGTCGGTATTTGTGAGGATGTGCATGTTGTAGTTGCAAACGTTACTATTTTAACGGACTTTGTTATTCTTGATATTCCCGAGGACGATAGTATGTCTATTATTCTTGGAAGACCCTTTTTGAATACTGCAGGGGCTGTTATTGATTGCACTAAAGGCAATGTCACTTTTCATGTTAATGGTAATGAGCATACGGTACACTTCCCGAGGAGACAACCTCAAGTTCATAGTATCAATTCTATTGGAAAAATCCCATCGATTATATTTGGAGGTTTTGAATTTCCTCTTCCTACTGTCAAGAAGAAATATGATATTGTTATTATTGGGGATGTGCATATCCCCGTTGAGGTAACATAGTGTTATTCGAAATTTCTCCGGTTCCATGTTATTCGGAATGAGTTCGTTAACAAGACTTGATCAACCTTGTTAGGAGATTCCTTTTGATGATCATGAGATGGATGAAATTAGAAGGCACAACCTTCTGTACCTTCCTTTTACTTTCTGTTATTTATATTAAATAAAATAAAATAGTATTTTTCTGTCTGTTATCTGATTATCCGTGCAATATAAAAATACCCCGAAAATAAAAGTTCTCCAAATGCCCTGAAATTTAAATATGATTTTTTCTAGAATATTTTAGAATATTTGGCACTGAGAATACAGCAGGGGGTCAACCACCTGCCCACGAGGGTGGAGGGCGCGCCCCCTTGCCTCATGGGCCCACGGTGGCCCTTCTCCACTTATCCTTTCACCCACACACTCCTTATTCCTCCCCCAAACATGAATAACCAGCTCAAACCCGAGTCCAAGCTCGTTTTGCTGCCATTTTCGATCTCCTTGCTCAAAGCACCTCTCACAAAACTGCTTAGGGAGATTGTTCCTTGGTGTCGTGGAATTGTCACGGCAGATGTCCTTAGTGTCAGGACTTAGTCGCGAGGCCAACGCATCTACGTGGTAGCTTGAGAGGGGTTGAGCGGGACGAGAGACACGATGTTTTACCCAGGTTCGGCCCCTCACGATGGAGGTAAAAGCCTACATCCTGCTTCATTGATATTAATGACGATGATCACGGTTACAAGTGTGCTCTATCTCGAGAGCTATTGTCTAAACCTAACTTGTCCAACTTGTGGAACTTGTCAAATCTTGTCCCTTTTGGGGAGCCCTGCCCCTCCTTATATATGTTGGAGGGGCGGGTTACATGTAGAGTCCTATTAGGATTAGGACTAGTCTATCTCTAATACAAACCGGATACAAGTCCAGGTCTTAGCTCCTTGTAAGATAAATGTTCCTCATGCCTTTCCTCTTAAACCAGCCCACCATAGTATGAACCGGCCTTCATGAACCGCCCGTTGGGCCACCGGGTCTTGTCGCTCCTCTGACCCGCCTGCCGGATTACCAATGAATCATAAACCGCCAAGTCCAAACGGGTCACCAGTGAATCGTCAAGTCTCACCGGGCCTCAAGTAAACCGCCAAGTCCGGCCGGGTTATACTTCCGACCAGTTTATGCCGCGGGGTATATCCCCGACACTTGGTATGTGACTCCTCCATTGGTCCAATTAGTTTTTGTTCTAGTGCTTTATTCATTGCAAAATTTTGCTGCTTAGGTGACCCTGTTCTTGAACTTGCATGTCAAATTTATATGGTCAAAAGTAGTGTTGATGCATGGTATAGGCTATAGGCACTTGTATGAGTAGTTGCTATCAATATTATTGAGTTTGGTTTACTTTTATTTTGAAGTTACTAAAAAAATTCAGAATTTTTCAGAGGAAGAAAAATGCTTAGGAAAATGTTCCAAGGTGTTTCCTCAAGGAAGCATGGACCCAGGCTTGCAATGTGTGATGCTGATGAAGAGCCATCAAGAGACGCTCCAGTGCGTCCTTGTGAGTGGCCTTCTGAAAATTTTATGGATTGAGCGGGAATTAAGGAAGAATTCAACGCATATTTGTGTAACGCTGATCTTGTGAGCTTCGAGGAAGAGAAGTGCAGCCAGTATCACAATCTCACTAGTTCCTTTGTGAGGAGGTTTGAATTTTCATCTTCACTAATTCTCCAACTGTCCCGTTTGATCTTTATGAAAATTCTTATACTATGGACTTAGAGGATATTACCACTGCTTGCAAACTTCCACAATGGGGTAGTATAAGGGATCCTCGCAAATCTGGATTTAGAGATTTTCTTGCTAGTATAACTATGGGGGAATCTAGAGATATTACACAAGCTAACATAGGGAGCATTCACTTTCCTGCTATACATTATTTTGCTCTCTTCATAGGTAGATGCATTAATGGTAAAGATGAGGCATGTCATATGTGTATCCCTGACCTCAGTAAGGAGTGCTGTATTAGGAGATAAATCTTATAATTTGGGAGCCATTGTTGCACGTAGGTTGCATCTTAATAGATTTAATGGAGATTTCTTTGGTGGAATTTATGCAATCTGCATAGCTAATTTTATTGGTGTAGCCATACGCGAAGATGATATTGAATTACCTCCTACTTACCTAGATTTTAATGCTATGACTCACCACCAGTTTGCCGAGAGGAATGAATCACCTCTCCAGTATCGCTTAATCTTTGACAGACGTTGTGCTGTCCATATTACTCTCCCTGCTCCTGCCTTCTTTGATTATCAGGCTAGAGGAAGATATGTCATTACCAGAGGGGAGGCAAATGAGTATGAGAGGAGGGCGGAGGCCGCTCGTCGCCACACTGCAGCTCAGGAGGCGATAGCCGCTGTATCGCAGTACGACCCCAACTATTATTATGGATATCCACCAGGCTAGCCGTGGCCATAGACCAACTTAGGCCAAAAGCCTAAGCTTGGGGGAGTACGTATTTCTTACCGACATTACATTTATGTTCACACACTCATTGCTAGATGTCGGTGCTCATACTTTTTCAATGTATCATCCATGCTAGTTTAATTTCCTTTTATGCTTTCTTCTTGTGTGTTTGATAAACCTTAAGAAAAACCAAAAAATTTAGTTGTAGCTTTTAATTAGTTTACTTTCCATGCTTGTAAGTAGTAGTTAAAAAGAAAACCCAAAAAGATTTCATGTTCTTCTTTTACTCGTTGGGAGCTCTCCCGTGTAAATAGTTTTATTTCTTTTCTTTTCTTTGGGGGTCGATAGGAGAAGACCATAATTAAATTGTTGAAGTGGCTCTTGTATGCATACTTGTTGATCTGACAAAAGAGCTCATATTGTCTTGTCTTCTCCTGTTTATTGAATGCTTGCAGATTCCAGCTTAGTCCAATGCACATGCACTATTATTATTATTCACATCGTTCGGTCGTGCAAGTGAAAGGAAATTATGACGATATATGATGGACTGACTGAGATGAGAAAAGCTGGTATGAAATCGACCTCTTTTGTTTTTGTAAATATGATTGGTCCATCATTCCTGATTCAGCCTATTATGAATAAACATGTTTGCAATGACAACTAGAGATCATAGTTTCTTGTGCCATGCTTGATTAGCTATGAGTTAT
This sequence comes from Triticum monococcum, assembly GCA_034509565.1. Taxonomy (NCBI): domain Eukaryota; kingdom Viridiplantae; phylum Streptophyta; class Magnoliopsida; order Poales; family Poaceae; genus Triticum; species Triticum monococcum. The sequence goes on from CM067842.1 coordinate 124,965,806, forward strand.
AATGGTTTACCTTGAGTGCCAACATGCTATTAAAATGGTTGTGATGTGGTATGATAGGGTGGTATCCTCCTCTGAATGATTTAAGTGACTTGACTTGGCACACGTTCACGCTTGTAGTTGAAACAAAATCAACATAGCCTTCACGATATTTATGTTCATGGTGGATTATATCCTACTCATGCTTGCATTCGGTGTTAATTAATTTTAATGCAGGTTCATGACTGTTGTCACTCTCTAGCTGGTCGCTTCCCAGTCTTTTGCTAGCCTTCACCTGTACTAAGCGGGAATATTGCTTGTGCATCCAACTCCATAAACCCCAAAATTATTCCATATGAGTCCACCATACCTACCTATATACGGTATCTACCTGCCGTTCCAAGTAAATTTGTATGTGTCAAACTCTAAACCTTCAAATAAATATCTTGTTTTGTATGCTCGAATAGCTCATGTATCAACTAGGGGTGTCTGTATCTTCCAGGTTAGGCGGGTTATTCTCAAGAGGAGTGGACTCCGCTCCTCACTCACGAGAAAGTGCCTGGTCACCGGGATGCCCAGTCCCATGCTTTATGCAAACTAAATCAAAATAATTGCAAACAAAACTCCCCCCAGGACTCTTGTTAGCTGGAGGCACTCGTTGTTTCGAGCAAGCCATGGATTGATGCTTGTTGGTGGAAGAGGAAGTATAAACTTTACCATTCTGTTTGGGAACCGCCTATAATGTGTGTAGCATGGATGATATTGCCATCTCTTGGTTGTTATGTTGAGAATGAAAGTATACCGCTCAAAATTTTACTCATCTCTATTTCAAAACTGAGCTTTGTCACATCTACAAATCCCTGCTTCCCTCTGCGAAGGGCCTATCTATTTACTTTCATGCTGAGTCATCATCCTCTTATTAAAAAGCACCAGTTGGAGAGCACCGCTGTCATTTGCATTCATTATTGTTAATTTACATTGAGTATGACTTGACTGGATCTCTTTTACCATGAATTACAATGTCTAGTCAGTCCTTGGTCTTTAAAGGTGCTCTGCATTTATGTTTTGCGGTCTCAGAAAGGGCTAGCGAGATACCTTCTTGTTATATCATATTATGATTGTTTTGAGAAAGTGTTGTCACCCGAGATTTATTATTATTGCTCGCTAGTTGATTATGCTATTGATATGAGTAAACTGGAGACCTAAGCGTTATTGCGAATGTGGTTAGTTATAATCTTTGCTGAAAACTTGAATGCGGGCTTTACATATTTACAACAACAAGAGCAAACATAGTTTGTAAACGTTTTTCTTTATCACTTTCAGTTTATCAACTGAATTGCTTGAGGACAAGCAAAGGTTTTAAGCTTCGGGGAGTTGATACGTCTCCATCGTATCTACTTTTCCAAACACCTTTGCCCTTGTTTTGGACTCTAACTTGCATGATTTGAATGGAACTAACCCGGACTAACGTTGTTTTCAGCAGAATTACCATGGTGTTATTTATGTGCAGAAACAAACGTTCTCGGAATGACCTGAAACTTCACGGAGCAACTTTTTGGAAAATATAAAAAATACTTGCAAAAGTTGAAGGACAGGGGGCCCACCACCTGTCCACGAGGGTGGGGGAGCGCGCCTGCCCCCCTAGGGCGCGCCCCCTACCTCGTGGCCCCCCTGGAGCTCCTCCGACTCCAACTCTATATATTGTGTTTCGGGGAGAAAAAAATCAGAGAGAAGAATTCATTGCGTTTTACGATACGGAGCCGCCGCCAAGCCCTAAAACCTCTCGGGAGGGCTGATCTGGAGTCCGTTCGGGGCTCCGGAGAGGGGAATCCGTCACCATCGTCATCATCAATCATCCTCCATCACCAATTTCATGATGCTCACCGCCGTGCGTGAGTAATTCCATCATAGGCTTGCTGGACGGTGATGGGTTGGATGGGATCTATCATGTAATCGAGTTAGTTTTGTTAGGGTTTGATCCCTAGTATCCACTATGTTCTGAGATTGATGTTGCTATGACTTTGCTATGCTTAATGCTTGTCACTAGGGCCCGAGTGCCATGATTTCAGGTCTGAACCTATTATGTTTTCATCAATATATGAGTGTTCTTGATCCTATCTTGCAAGTCTATAGTCACCTATTATGTGTTATGATCCGTTAACCCCCGAAGTGACAATAATCGGGATACTTACCGGTGATGACCGTAGTTTGAGGAGTTCATGTATTCACTATGTGTTAATGCTTTGTTCCGGTACTCTATTAAAAGGAGGCATTAATATCCCTTAGTTTCCATAAGGACCCCGCTTCCACGGGAGGGTAGGACAAAAAATGCCATGCAAGTTCTTTTCCATAAGCACGTATGACTATATTCGGAATACATTGCCTACATTACATTGATGAACTGGAGCTAGTTCTGTGTCACCCTAGGTTATGACTGTTACATGCTGAACCGCATCCGGCATAATTCTCCATCACCGATCCATTGCCTACGAGCTTTCCATATATTGTTCTTCTCTTATTTACTTTCCCGTTTCTACTGCTATCATCACTACAAAATACCAAAAACATTACTTTTACTACTGTTACCTTTTGCTACCATTACCACTACTATCATATTACTTTGCTACTAAATACTTTGTTGTAGATATTAAGTTTCCAGGTGTGGTTGAATTGACAACTCAGCTGCTAATACTTGAGAGTATTCTTTGGCTCCCCTTGTGTCGAATCAATAAATTTGGGTTGAATACTTTACCCTCGAAAACTGTTCCGATCCCCTATACTTGTGGGTTATCATCCATGTTGATGGAGACTTCAACCCACGAAGGGTAACGGTTGCGCGAGTACATGGAGGGCTCCACCAACGAAGGGTCCACGAAGAAGCAACCTCGTCTATCCCACCATGGCCATCGTCCACGAAGGTCTTGCCTCACTCGGGTAGATCTTCACGAAGTAGGCGATCTCCTTGCCCTTACAAACTTCTTGGTTCAACTCCACAATCTTGTCGGAGGCTCCCAGGCGACACCTAACCAATCTAGGAGACACCACTCTCCAAAAGGTAATAGATGTTGTGTTGATGATGAACTCCTTGCTCTTGTGCTTCAAATGATAGTCTCCCCAACACTCAACTCTCTCTCACATATTTGGATATGGTGAAAAGATGAATTGAGTGGAAAGCAACTTGGGGAAGGCTAGAACAATCAAGAATCTTGTGGTAGAATTGGAATATCTTGATCTAAACATAGGAGTAGGTGGTTCTCTCTCAGAAAATATAAGTTGGAAGTGTAGGCACGTTCTGATGACTCTCTCACATATGGCGAAGGGGGGTGGAGGGGTATATATAGCCTCCACACAAAATCCAACCGTTACACATAATTGACCCAACTCGGTTAGACCGAATAGAATAACTCGGTGAGACCAATTCAGTTCAAAATGTGAACATTAGGAATCTCAGTGGGACCGACTGGAACAACTCGGACCAATGTGCTAGGGCTTACGGCAAACATCAACTCATTGGCATTGATTGCATCAACTTGATTAGACCGAAGTGAAGCAATAGGGCAACAGAGAGAATGTCAAGCAAACTCGGTGGGATCGATTGCACGATTCGGTGAGACCGCAAAATAATGCAATAGGTCAGAGAGTGTTTCCAAGGCCATCTCGGTGAGGCCGAGATCCATATCAGTGTGAATGAAGTGTTAGGCTGTGTGGCAGTGGCTTTGTCAAATGAACTCGGTGGCGCTGGATAGGAAAATTCGGTTGGGCCGAGTTTGACTTTGGGTTTTGGACATATTTGGAATGAGAAAGTGGTTGAGGGCTTCAGAGCAATATCAATAAGCATTTTGAGCAAGTAGACTATTAATAAACACATCATCCCCTTTTAATAGTATTGGCTTTCCTATGGACTCAATGTGACCTTGGATCACTAAAATAGAAATGAAGAGTCTTGAGCTTTTGCCAATATGTGTCCTTAGCATTTTGAGGGGTCCACATCTCTAGTTCATGCCATGCCATCCATTGAACTTTCTGAAATATTAAACTTGAATGGATATTAATTCAATGAGCTATATGTTGTTATGAATTACCAAAACCACCCGAGGAGCTGCACGTTCAATCTCCCCCTTTTCGTAATTGATGACAACATATAGATCAAAACTTCGACAAATGATAATATAAAGAAAATACATCGTCGCTTTGAGAAGTATGTGATAAGCAAGAGCTCCCCTAAATTAGTGCATTATTTGAAATTTGCATTTGAATGCAAATGCACAATCGATTAGGATCATGGGTCATTCTTCCATGTCACATACATCCTTGTGGAGCGCTCAAAATGATAAGAATTAAGTAACATGCACTCATCACCAAGGATACAAGTGATTGATCATACAAACATTCATAGATATAATCATGCAAGCACACATTAAGCATAATATGATCAAGCACATGATCATATAAGTATCTCAGGAGCATAACACAAATTGTAGCAAGAGTAGCAAGGCAAATGAAAAACCAACAAAAGGCAAAAGACACTCTCTTTCGAAGCCTATGATCTATACATTTTCTCCCCATTTGGCAAAAAGTTACCAAAAAGTTCGAAAACGTATAGTCCTATACGACACTCTAAGCACGATCTCCGGGAGCTCCAGTGTATGTAGACGGCGTGGAGAGGAGTCCATTAGCAAATCCCTCTGTGGAAGTCCGTGGAGCTGGAGGAGTTGATACTTGAGGGGCAACTATGGCACTGGCTGTAGGAGCTAAGATGGAAGTTCTGGAAACTGGCATAGCTGATGATCTTTGTGCCCTTGGCACTCTCTGAAATGTGTCTGTTGTGGGTCGATCATCCCTGTCCTCAGCATCATCCTTGAGCTTGTCTATAATGGTCTGAATATCTATGACCTTAACATCAAGGTCATGCATCTTTGTCTCAATGATCCTCTCAAGACTCTCCTGATTCTGAGACAAGGTGGCCAGGTTTTTCTCAATCCTCACGGTAGCCTCATTCAGATAACTAAGTTGATCTTGCTTAGCCTTGAGAATTATTGTAGAAACATCTGGGGCACTTGTTGTCTTTGCCGCTTTTGCAGCCTTAGCTCTCTCAATCTTCTCCTAAGCTTCAGCACAAGTAGGATGTGAAGCATCCATGACAACCTCATTGTCCTCAAAGTTTGGCCTCAGGAGTAGATGCTCTTTGTCAAGTAGATATGTCTCAGTTCCCACCTTGGAATTTATCAATGTCTAGATGTGTAGGGCATATCCACAAGACCTCTTCTGGTCGGTTGTTGTCCTCTTGACTATTTCAACGATCAAGCTCATGACTTTAAATTTTTGAGGGACATCAAACAAATGAAGCAGGCTGATGGCATGACCACGTATCATCATGTGATCTCTAGACCTGGGCAACAGAGTGTGCCTCAAGATGGTGTTCATCGTAGTCAAACCAGCAAGCAGATAATAAATAGATCTGAGCTTGTGTGTCTCCAAAGCTGCATGAGGTATGGGCTTGTACATATTAGCCATAGAGTTGTGATCTTTCCTAGGCTTGCCATACACATCAAGATCATTTTCTTCTTCCTTGGGAGCATTGATCAGCTTGGCCTATTCAGAGATTGATGATTAATATCTGGTGCCCTCAGTCATCCACACTATCTTACCATCAGGGTAGAAGTGGGCAGTGGAGTAGAACTGCATAATCATCTCATCGTTCCACTTTGCCAATTTATGACCAACAAATTTGTGAACACCATTCATCCTGAAGCTCTCATGCACATGGGGGAAATAATCTCCATTGTCATCAATGTAATCCCAATCGACCCATTTCATGTCACAAACTATGGGCTTCTTGTTGGGAACGTAGTAATTTCAAAAAATTTCCTACGCACACGCAAGATCATGGTGATTCATAGCAATGAGAGGGGAGAGTGTGATCTACATACCCTTGTAGACCGACAGCGGAAGCGTTAGCACAAACGCGGTTGATGTATTCGTACGTCTTCACGGCCCGACCGATCAAGCACCGAAACTACGGCACCTCCGAGTTTTAGCACACGTTCAGCTCGATGACGATCCCCAAACTCCGATCCAGCAAAGTGTCGGGGAAGAGTTCCGTCAGCACGACGGCGTGGTGACAATCTTGATGTTTCTACTGTCGCAGGGCTTCGCCTAAGCACCGCTACAATATTATTGAGGATTATGGTGGAAGGGGGCACCACACACGGCTAAGAAAATGATCACGTGGATCAACTTCTATGTCTAGGGGTGCCCCTGCCCCCGTATATAAAGGAGCAAGGGGAGGAGGCCGGCCGGCCCTATAGGCGCGCCAAGGAGGAGTCCTCCTCCTAGTAGGAGTAGGACTCCTACTAGGAGGGGGAAGGAAGTGGGGAAGGAGAAGGAAAGGGGGGCGCCGCCCCCCTCTCCTATTCCAATTCGGAGTAGGGGGAAGGAGGCGCGCGACCCACCCTGGCTGCCCTTCCCTTTCTCCACTAAGGCCCATATGGCCCATTACTTCTCCGGGGGGGGGGGGTTCCGGTAACCCTCCGGTACTCCGGTTTTCTCCGAAATCACCCGGAACACTTCCGGTGTCCGAATATAGCCGTCCAATATATCAATCTTTATGTCTCAACCATTTCGAGACTCCCCGTTATGTCCGAGATCACATCCGGGACTCCGAACTAACTTCGGTACATCAAAACTCATAAACTCATAATATAACTGTCATCGAAACCTTAAGCGTGCAGACCCTACGGGTTCGAGAACAATGTAGACATGACCGAGACATGTCTCCGGTCAATAACCAATAGCGGAACCTGGATGCTCATATTGGCTCCTACATATTCTACGAAGATCTTTATCGGTCAGACCGCATAACGACATATGTTGTTCCCTTTGTCATCGGTATGTTACTTGCCCGAGATTTGATCGTCGGTATCTCAATACCTAGTTCAATCTCGTTACCGGCAAGTCTCTTTACTCGTTTCGTAATACATCATCTCGCAAGTAACTCATTAGTTGCAATGCTTACAAGGCTTATGTGATGTGCATTACCGAGAGGGCCCAGAGATACCTCTCCGACAATCAGAGTGACAAATCCTAATCTTGAAATACGCCAACCCAACATTTACCTTTGGAGACACCTGTAGAGCTCCTTTATAATCACCCAGTTATGTTGTGACGTTTGGTAGCACACAAAGTGTTCCTCCGGCAAACGGGAGTTGCATAATCTCATAGTCATAGGAACATGTATAAGTCATGAAGAAAGCAATAGCAACATACTAAACGATCGGGTGCTAAGCTAATGGAATGGGTCATGTCAATCACATCATTCTCCTAATAATGTGATCCCGTTAATCAAATGACAACACATGTCTATGGTTAGGAAACATAACCATCTTTGATTAATGAGCTAGTCAAGTAGAGGCATACTAGTGACGTTTGGTTTGTCTATGTATTCACACAAGTATTATGTTTCCGGATAATACAATTCTAGCATGAATAATAAACATTTATCATGATACAAGGAAATAAAATAATAACATTATTATTGCCTCTCGGGCATATTTCCTTCAGTCTCCCACTTGCACTAGAGTCAATAATCTAGATTAAACAATAATGATTCTAACACCCATGGAGCTTTGGTGTTGATCATGTTTTGCTCGTGGAAGAGGCTTAGTCAACGGGTCTGCAACATTCAGATCCGTATGTATCTTGCAAATCTCTATGTCTCCCACCTGGACTAGATCCCGGATGGAATTGAAGCGTCTCTTGATGTGCTTGGTTCTCTTGTGAAATCTGGATTCCTTTGCCAGGGCAATTGCACCAGTATTGTCACAAAAAAATTCATTGGACCCGATGCACTAGGTATGACACCTAGATCAGATATGAACTCCTTCATCCAGACTCCTTCGTTTGCTGCTTCCGAAGCAGCTATGTACTCTGGTTCACATGTAGATCCCGCCACAACGCTTTGTTTAGAACTGCACCAACTGACAGCTCCACCGTTTAATGTAAACACGTATCCGGTTTGCGATTTAGAATCGTCCGGATCAGTGTCAAAGCTTGCATCAACGTAACCATTTACTATGAGCCCTTTGTCACCTCCATATATGAGAAACATATCCTTAGTCCTTTTCAGGTATTTCAGGATGTTCTTGACCGCTGTCCTGTGATCCACTCCTGGATTACTTTGGTACCTCCCTGCTAGACTTATAGCAAGACACACATCAGGTCTGGTACACAGCATTGCATACATGATAGAGCCTATGGCTGAAGCATAGGGAACATCTTTCATTTTCTCTCTATCTTCTACATTGGTCGGGCATTGAGTCTTACTCAATTTCACACCTTGTAACACAGGCAAGAATCCTTTCTTTGCTTGTTCCATTTTGAACTTCTTCAAAATTTTGTCAAGGTATGTGCTTTGTGAAAGTCCAATTAAGCGTCTTGATCTATCTCTATAGATCTTAATGCCCAATATGTAAGCAACTTCACCGAGGTCTTTCATTGAAAAAAATCTTATTCAAGTATCCCTTTATGCTATTCAGAAATTCTATATCATTTCCGATTAGTAATATGTCATCTACATATAATATCAGAAATGCTACGGAGCTCCCACTCACTTTCTTGTAAATACAGGCTTCTCCAAAAGTCTGTACAAAACCAAATGCTTTGATCACACTATAAAAGTGTTTATTCCAACTCTGAGAAGCTTGCACCAGTCCATAAATGGATCGCTGGAGCTTGCACACTTTGTTAGCTCCCTTTGGATCGACAAAACCTTCCGGTTGCGTCATATACAACTCTTCTTCCAGAAATCTATTCAGGAATGCAGTTTTGACATCCATCTGCCAAATTTCATAATCATAAAATGCGGCAATTGCTAACATGATTCGGACAGACTTAAGCATCGCTACGGGTGAGAAGGTCTCATTGTAGTCAATCCCTTGAACTTGTCGAAAACCTTTTGCGACAAGTCGAGCTTTATAGACAGTAATATTACCGTCAGCGTCAGTCTTCTTCTTGAAGATCCATTTATTCTCAATTGCTTGCCGATCATTGGGCAAGTCAACCAAAGTCCATACTTTGTTCTCATACATGGATCTTGTCGGCGTTCAGGGAACGGGGGTCCCCAGACTTGCCTGCCTGCGGCCTGCGGCGTGGCTCAAAGGAGGGCCCAGCACGGCCCATCTTCACCAACACAAACCCAAGACCCTCGCGAGGGGCCAAGCCTCGCGGGGCGGATGACGCGGAGCTTCCTCAGGCACGGCCTCGTCAGGCTGGCTCACGAGGAGGCGGAGAGATCAAGGCGGGGTACCTCACGAGGTGCCCGTGACGCAAGCCATGACGACCGAGGGCAGCAGGCGGGTGCCAGCCCGCGCAGCGTCCTCCCTTCCTCTTTGGTGCAAAGGGGGCAAGCGCACCCGCGGAGTACCGAGGCATCAGGCAAAGGTTGCCATTTCGGTGCAACGAGACCAAGACCAGGAGGACTACGAGACGGAGGTCACCGTGGAGCCCAAGACGGCGTCATCACCAGAACTTTGCGCAGGCGAAGACTACCTTTGTCAGGATAGCTGATACTAGCTGTCCCCCTTCAAATTAGCCCACCATTGTTGGCTCCCTTCCCGTTCGATATTTGGGAAGAGGACCAGGGCATCTATAAATAGGATCAGCCACCCGCAAGCAAGAGAAGAACAGACAGACACAGACGAAGACACGGACAGAGAGCTGAGGGGTTCGGAGAAGGAGGCTCTTGAGAGAAGGGTTTAGATCAGATAGAGAGAGAGAAGGGTGACTGAGCTCCTCCCAGCAGTTCATCACCCCAACCAAGAACAGACCCTCGCGAGGCTGTTCTTCCTTGTATTGTTCATCATCATCAGCCCAAGAGGCAATCCACCACACCACACACTGGAGTGGGGTATTACACCACAACGGTGGCCCAAACTAGTATAAACCCTATGTCTCTTGTGTTGTTCTTTCCTTAGTTTAGATCCTAGCAAGGCGGAGGGGTGCAGGTAGGTAGGAGGCGAAATCTCCGCGCGCACCCTAGTGTTCGAACCTCAAGGGTCTGCCGGAACCCGAAATCCGACATTTGGCGCGCCAGGTAGGGGTGCACCGGAATCCACTTTCTACCGCTTCGCGCCCCGTCTCGTCGTCATCACCATGTCCGGTGACCAGGCGGGCAACCCAGATCCGTGGGCGGCGTGGCCCGCCTGCGCAGAGCCGCTTGCCTCGGGCGACCCCGTGCCCCAGGCAGCTCGCGGTCCGCAGGGCGCTGCGGGCCGCGGGGGACGCGGACAGGCTTCGACAGCTCTCACGCCGCGGCAGGCGCGGTCGGCAGCAAGGGCCTCCAATCACGCCGCGGCCACGACGCCGTACACCCACAGGGAGCAGGCGAATTCGAGGGACGTGCTCACAGTGGCCCGAGAGCTGCTGCAATGCAGGCTGCTGGAGGGCGGCCACGACGTGCTGCTGGAGCGAGTGGCAGAGCTCCTGGGCTTTGCCGCCTCGGGGGCTCACCCCCTCTCCACCCAGCTCCCATCTCAAGCCCAGGGCGGCCCGCGCGGGGACTCCGCGCGCGCCCGCAGGCTCCAAGGCTACTCCAACACCAGCGAAGCAGTCAGCGCCGGACCGGCGGCGGCGCTGCCCCCGCTCCCGGTCCGTGAAGAAGAAGGAGTCGACGCGACCCGCGGCCCCAGTGGGCAGCCGCGCTGCCACCCCACGGTTGGCGCGTCAGGCAGGACCGCGTGGCATGCGGGGCATTACGGCGTGGCATTCGGGATGATGGCGCCGGAGGAATACGTGCCCCTCATGATGGACCAAGGACACCCACACGAGAGCGAACAAGGCTCGCTCCTCAGCCCAAGCTGGGGGGACGAGGTGCCAGAAGCTGAGCCTTTCCGGGAGCCCCGGGACGGCCCTACTGGCCACGCTGGGGGCAACAATTATCGGGTACCGCTAATTCTTCAGGAGCAGGTATACACTAACCATGGATCACAGGAGGTGCAGGTCGCCACAGCGAGCAGCTGCCCCGCTCCCACAGTCTCCTGCCCCTCGGGAGGAGGGCGCAGGGGGCTGCATGAGAGGGGCCGGGATCCGACATCGCCACCGCGGCGTTCGGAGCAAGGTGCTCTCAGGAGGTAGGCCCTCCGCTGGGGAGGTGCCTCAGAGCCTGCCCCTGGCGGAGGACCTGTGGTCGTCAGGGGAACCGCTGGCGACCGCTCTACCCCATATTCGGCGTCCTGGTTTCCCGTCGTCGTCGATGGCACTAGAGTGTGGCGCAAGGCGGGGCCCTCATCTAGCGATATGAAGCAAGGCCAGTACCTGTGAAGAAGGCCCAGCGCCTGTGAAGCTCGCCACCCCGTGACACTCTCACGTAATAATGAGTGGGGCTGTACACACCCCGGAGTCTCAGGGGTGCCGGCCTCAGGCTCTGGGGCTCCCTCCCATGCCAGTGGCAGCACTTAGCTCCGCGCTAGTGAGAAGACCGAACGCGGCCTTTTGTTTGCTTTCGTTGCTCTTCCCTTTGGTTGTCGTTTTCCCCCGCTGGATTCAAGTTGGATTCGAATTTGAGATTTGTGTGTGTTCGGGGAAGGGGTGCTTAGTCTCGTTCGAGCAATTTCTCGCGTTTTGGTTACCGCTTCGCCTCAGCTGCCTCCCCTCGCGAGCCCCTCGCGAGCCGGGTTAGGCCTAGCTTGCGTGCAGCCCAGACTGCCGCCGACGTGACCTCTCAGGAGGGTGTTTTACTGCAAATCCTACGAACCCAGTCAGGGAACACTCGAGACACCACAACCTCCCACGGGCTGCCTCAGGGCCAGCACGGGACAAAGGTAAACCAGCCGACCAGCGCGTCGCTTGGGCCAACCACTTGGCGCGGGCGCATGGGCAATGTAGCATCTACTAATACGATAAACACAAGTTTTACATAAGGGGCTCCCCCTCCAAAATGCTCTCACTGCAATCAGGCCAAAACCTGAGTTCTATTCATGCAGGGTAAGGAAGTAGGAGCGATGCACAATCAGTCGGATGAATCCCCCAATGCGTTCCCAGGAGCACCACCCGAGCCGTTGCTGGCGTCGCTGAACCCGCCGTCGCTGTCCGCGTCGCTGCCAGCGCCGTCAGGGCCGTTCACCACGCTACCCTCGACGGCCACCACGATCACGTCGTCGTTGTCCGAAGCGAAGGCCCTGATAAGAGCCTCCACATTGTCTTCCACCCAGTGCGCCAGGTCGCCTCGGACGGCCTGGGGGACTGGGGCGATGGCGGCGTCAAAATCAAAGTGGGGATCCATGTTCCAGAGGTGGCTGAAGACGCGAGAAAAGGCGCGCCCAAGCAGGGCGCGGCTCCTCTCCTCCACCAACCTGTCAGCCCTGACGGACCGCGCCTCCAGCTGCGTCACCACGTCAGTGAACAACTGAAGATTGTCAGCATAGTTGACTGCATGCGGCTCGCCAACAGCCGCCTCGCAGATGTTGCCCAAGGCTGCGTTGGCTCTCTCCCGGAGCGTGGTGAGCATGGGGCCGTGCTCATGCTCCAGGATCCGCCGCTGACGTATCTCGTCTGCATTCTGGCCCGCGACGACCTCGGCCTCCTCCACCCGCTGGCGGAGAAGGAGCACCTCGGCCTGCGAGGCGGTTAGCTCACCTTGCGCCACCTCGAGAGCGGCCCGGAAAGCGTCGGCCCGCCGCGTCGCCTCCTCTAGCTTGGCCCTCAAGGCAGCAGTCCTGCCTTCAGCTTCGGCCTGGATCAACCCCAGCTTCTCTTCGAACTCGTGCTCGAGGTTCAAACGCGCCATCGCCACTCGACGTCCGACCTCCTCCAGGACGCGGGCTTCCTGTGCAGCAACATCATCCTCCGCCTGCGTCACCAAGCGCTCCCTCGTCTCCATACGCTCATACTCTCGGATATGTTCGGCGTCTTCCAGCGTCAGCGCCTCCTCACGCTTCTGGAGCTCTGCCGAGTCGCCGGAGGCCACCTTCATCGATGCGAGGGCTGCCTCGCACAGCTCCACCTGCTCCTCCAGCGAGTGGCACCAGGCCAGGAGCTCCCGAGCCCGCTCCTCCGCTGCCATTCGCCACCGGTCAGCTTCCCGAGCCTCCTTAGCGGCCCGAGATCGGGCCTCCCGAGAGGCCACCAGCGATGCCTTGGCCTCTGCGTCGTCAAGATCGCGCCGACGGCGCGCAAGGGCGATGGCGCCCTCCAGCTCGCGCCTCTCTACAGCCAGGCGCAGGCCCTCGGCCTCAAGGCGCGCATCTTCATCGGCAAGCTCCTCTCCAAGCAGGCTTACCGCGTTAGCCGCCCTTCGAAGGAATCCTGGGCGGAGAGCGCCACGCTCCCGAGCGCGCTCGAGCACGTCTTCCACACCATCATCTGCCCCAAGCAAGCGCCGGGGGCAGCGTGTCAGCACTCCCCCTCCGGGCTGGGGGCTGGCACCCTCGTGACGGTCGGGTACGCCGCATCAGAAGCCTGGTCGGGGGCCAGCCCGTCCCAGGTGAAGAGCGCAAGAAGCGCCTCAGCCAATCGCAGTCCACGACTAGGCGAGAAGCCCATGGCAGGCTGGCTATGCCATGAGAAGGCCCGCGAAGGATCACGAGGTGCGCGGGGCAATGATACGCCTCAGGACGGTTCGCCTTGCCGATCGCCCTCACCACAAGGGCTCCACCGCTTGAAGCGCTTGAAGACGATGGAGGGGACGAAGCCAAGGGGGACGGCTCCTTAGCCGTCTCCGCAAGCTCGGCTGGAAGGGGCCTGCGGAGCAATGGTCAGTAAGAGCAACAGAAAGATCGGGAGCTGGGAAAGGAGAAGGCTTACTCGTCAGTGGCGAAGTACTTCCTACGCTTCAGCAGGCGACAAGGGTAATCATCGCCTAGGGCCTCCCTTCTCTTCCGGAGGGCCTCAAAATCCATGCGAAAGCGGCCTAGGAGTCGGGCGCAGGGGTCAACCTGCGATGAAGATGGAGCGTCAGGGCGATGTGCGTTAGGGGCGCCTGCCTGACGTGCGCCGCCAGTCGCCTCGCCAAGAGAAGCCGCCGGGGCCTCAGTGGCCTCGGTCGTAGGCGCAAAGGGCAGCTGCTTGTCACCCTCAGCCTCGGCGGCATGGGCCCCGGTATCTGCTTCCTCATGAGCCTCGCCCGGCGCTGTCACCCCGCCGGGAGCCCCCTCGGCCTCTGGCGCCTCGTGCCTCCCTGCTTCGCCACTTGAGGAAGAGTCGCCTTGGCCGACTGGAAGGGCAGTCACCACCACTGGGTTCTCGCGAGGCCCCTGAAGGCCGGCGGGGCGTGGCCCCCACTCATCGAAGATAGGCATCTGCCTCACAAAATTGCCCCCACTCTGGCAGAGGTATAGCAAGGCCCCTCCCTGCTGGATGCTGCCAGGGTTGGGGTCCCCCGTCAGGGTCAAGAGCGCCGTCCTCAGCACTTCAGGCGTCAGGTGCTCTTCCTGGAGCCTCATACGATCATCGCACCCGCTGAAGGCCCACATCCGGCGTGAGTGGCGCTGGAGAGGAGCAACGCAGCATAGCAGGAACTCCTTCACCACCTTGGGCACTGTCGCGCCAAGCGACCTCAAGAACGCGAAGCGGTGCCAGACGAAGACGAGCCGGGGGCTCTCAAGCGTCTCCTGGCCCCAGCCCGAATTGAGGACAGCAGGCGAAGTTGGCTCCGACAGCAGGGGGCTGGGCACCCCAGCATCCACATACAGCCACCGCTCGCGGAACCCATCCGCGGGCGGAGGGAGCTTGAAGTCAATCTCGGAGGCCGCCGTCTCAGGCACGGCAACGAAGCTCACGCACGCCCAGCATTGGGTAGGGTTAACAAGGCGCAGCGAGAAGAAGTGGCGCAGCAAGGCGACCGAAGGAGGGATGCCCATCATGGCCTCGCAAACAAAGGCGAAGACCGAAAGGAGAGTGATGGATTCAGGACTCAGATGCATCATGTGGATCTGATAGTGGGAAAGCACGTCATTGAAGACATCAGAAAAGGGAGGAACCGACCTGCCCACAGGGCGTCGGCAAAATACGGGACCTTGGTGGCTGTCCTGTCGATGGAGAAGTGGGACGCGGGCCAGGCTGTCGTCCTCCCGCATTTATTGAAGATGGTGGCCAGGGCCAAGCTGACCTTGCCCAAACCCTCGGCGGGGGCCGCCAACGGCGGCGGGCAAGGCGGAGACACGGGTTTCTTCCCTCTTCCCTTCTTCGTTGGAGCCATGGCGATGGGAAGGGGGGGAAGGTTCAAGATTGAGTTGAGAACAGAAACCAGAGTTTGAGCGGAGGAAGGACAGAGGGCGCTCGAGCAACCAAAAGGGGAAAGGCTGCGTACAACTACGGGTCCGCCTAGCTTGGCGCAAAACAAGGAGGGCGTGGGGGAACAGTGCCGCCCACGTCCAATCAGCCGTCACGTGGCGCCCAAGGCCACAGGCTGTTAGGGCCCGTGGCGCTTCGCTCTTGCCCTTCCGCCTCCCTGAACGGCCAAGCCCGGGCGCACCTTGGGCCCGGGGGCTACTGTCGGTGTTCTGGGAACGGGGGTCCCCAGACTTGCCTGCCTGTGGCCTGCGGCGTGGCTCAAAGGAGGGCCCAGCGCGGCCCATCTTCACCAACACAAACCCAAGACCCTCGCGAGGGGCCAAGCCTCGCGGGGTGGACGATGCGGAGCTTCCTCGGGCACGGCCTCGTCAGGCTGGCTCATGAGGAGGCGGAGAGATCAAGGCGGGGTGCCTCACGAGGTGCCCGTGACGCAAGCCATGACGACCGAGGGCGCCAGGCGGGTGCCAGCCCGCACAGCATCCTCCCTTCCTCTTTGGTGCAAAGGGGGCAAGCGCAGCCACGGAGTACCGAGGCATCAGGCAAAGGTTGCCATTTCGGTGCAACGAGACCAAGACCAGGAGGACTACGAGACGGAGGTCACCGTGGAGCCCAAGACGGCGTCAGCACCAGAACTTTGCACAGGCGAAGACTACCTTTGTCAGAATAGCTGATACTAGCTGTCCCCCTTCAAATTAGCCCCCCATTATTGGCTCCCTTCCCGCTCGATATTTGGGAAGAGGACCAGGGCATCTATAAGTAGGATCAGCCACCCGCAAGTAAGAGAAGAACAGACAGACACAGACAAAGACACAGACAGAGAGCTGAGGGGTTCGGAGAAGGAGGCTCTTGAGAGAAGGGTTTAGATCAGATAGAGAGAGAGAGAGAAGGGTGACTGAGCTCCTCCCAGCAGTTCATCGCCCCAGCCAAGAACAGACCCTCGCGAGGCTGTTCTTCCTTGTATTGTTCATCATCATCAGCCCAAGAGGCAATCCACCACACCGCACACTGGAGTAGGGTATTACACCACAACGGTGGCCCGAACCAGTATAAACCTTGTGTCTCTTGTGTTGTTCTTTCCTTAGTTTAGATCCTAGCAAGGCGGAGGGGTGCAGGTAGGTAGGAGGCAAAATCTCCACGCGCACCCCAGTGTTCGAACCTCAAGGGTCTGCCGGAACCCGAAATCCGACAGATCCCATCTCAGATTTCATGGCTTCAAGCCATTTTGCGGAATCTGGGCTCACCATCGCTTCTTCATAGTTCGTAGGTTCATCATGATCTAGTAGCATGACTTCCAAAACAGGATTACCGTACCACTCTGGTGCGGATCTTACTCTGGTTGATCTACGAGGTTTAGTAGTATCTTGTTCTGAAGTTTCCTAATCATCATCATTAGCTCCCTCACTAATTGGTGTAGGTGTCACAGAAACTGGTTTCTGTGATGTACTACTTTCCAATAAGGGAGCAGGTACAGTTACCTCGTCAAGTTCTACTTTCCTCCCACTCACTTCTTTCGAGAGAAACTCCTTCTCTAGAAAGTTTCTAAATTTAGCAACAAAAGTCTTGCCTTCAGATCTGTGATAGAAGGTGTATCCAATAGTTTCCTTTGGATATCCTATGAAGACACATTTCTCCTATTTGGGTTCCAGCTTATCAGGTTGAAGCTTTTTCACATAAGCATCGCAGCCCCAAACTTTCAGAAACGACAACTTTGGTTTCTTGCTAAACCACAATTCATAAGGTGTCGTCTCAACGGATTTTGATGGTGCCCTATTTAACGTGAATGCGGCTGTCTCTAGAGCATATCCCCAAAACGATAGCGGTAAATCAGTAAGAGGCATCATAGATCGCACCATATCTAGTAAAGTACGATTACGACATTCGGACACACCATTGCGTTGTGGTGTTCCGGGTGGCGTGAGTTGCGAAACTATTCCGCATTGTTTCGAATGTACACCAAACTCGTAACTCAAATATTCTCCTCCATGATCAGATCGTAGGAACTTTATTTTTCTTGTTACGATGATTTTGAACTTCACTCTAAAATTCTTTGAACTTTTCAAATGTTTCACACTTATGTTTCATTAAGTAGATATACCCATATCTTCTTAAGTCATCTGTGAAGGTGAGAAAATAACGATATCCGCCACGAGCCTCAACATTCATCGGACCACATACATCTGTATGTATGATTTCCTACAAATCTGTTGCTCTCTCCATAGTACTGAAGAATGGTGTTTTTTTCATCTTACCCATAAGGCACGGTTCGCAAGTACCAAGTGATTCATAATCAAGTGGTTCCAAAAGTCCATCAGTATGGAGTTTCTTCATGCGCTTTACACCGATATGACCCAAACGGCAGTGCCACAAATAAGTTGCACTATCATTATCAACTCTGCATCTTTTGGCTTCAACATTATGAATATGTGTGTCACTACTATCGAGATTTAATAAAAATAGACCACTCTTTAAGGGTGCATGACCATAAAAGATATTACTCATAAAAATAGAACAAGCATTATTCTCTGATTTAAATTAATAACCGTCTCGCATCAAACAAGATCTAGATATAATGTTCATGCTTAACGCTGGCACCAAATAACAATTATTTAGGTCTAATACTAATCCCGAAGGTAGATGTAGAGGTAGCGTGCCGACCGCGATCACATCGATGTTGGAACCATTTCCCACGCGCATCGTCACCTCGTCCTTAGCCAATCTTCGCTTAATCCGTAGTCCCTGTTTCGAGTTGCAAATGTTAGCAACAGAACTAGTATCAAATACCCAGATGCTACTGCGAGCATTAGTAAGGTACACATCAATAACATGTATATCACATATACCTTTGTTCACCTTGCCATCCTTCTTATCCACCAACTACTTGGGGCAGTTCCGCTTCCAGTGACCAGTCTGCTTGTAGTAGAAGCACTTAGTTTCAGGCTTAGGTCCAGGTTTGGGTTTCTTCTCTTGAGTAGCAACTTGCTTCCTGTTCTTTTTGAAGTTCCCCTTCTTCTTTCCTTTGCCCTTTTTCTTGAAACTAGTGGTCTTATTGACCATCAACACTTGATGCTCCTTCTTGATTTCTACCTCCGCATCTTTCAGCATTGCGAAGAGCTCGGGAATAGTCTTATTCATCCCTTGCATATTATTTCATCACGAAGCTCTTGTAGCTTGGTGGCAGTGATTGGAGAATTCTGTCAATGACGCAATCATCTGGAAGATTAACTCCCAATTGAATCAAGTGATTATTATACCCAGACATTTTGAGTATATGCTCACTGACGGAACTGTTCTCCTCCATCTTGCAGCTATAGAACTTATTGGAGACTTCATATCTCTCAATCCGGGCATTTGCTTGACATATTAACTTCAACTCCTGGAACATCTCATATGCTCCATGACGTTCAAAACGTCATTGAAGTCCCGATTCTAAGCCGTAAAGCATGGCACACTGAACTATCGAGTAGTCATCAGCTTTGCTCTGCCAGACGTTCATAACATCTGGTGTTGCTCCAGCAGCAGGCCTGGCACCCAGCGGTGCTTCCGAGACGTAATTCTTCTGTGCAGCATTGAGGATAATCCTCAAGTTATGGACCCAGTCCGTGTAATTGCTACCATCATCTTTTAACTTTGCTTTCTCAAGGAACGCATTAAAATTCAACGGAACAACAGCATGGGCCATCTATCTACAATCAAACATAAACAAGCAAGATACTATCAGGTACTAAGTTCATGATAAATTTAGGTTCAATTAATCATATTACTAAAGAACTCCCACTTAGATAGACATCTCTCTAATCCTCTAAGTGATTACGTGATCCAAATCAACTAAACCATGTCCGATCATCACGTGAGATGGAGTAGTTTCATTGGTGAACATCACTATGTTGATCATATCTACTATATGATTCACGCTCGACCTTTCGGTCTCCGTGTTCTGAGGCCATATCTGTATATGCTTGGCTCGTCAAGTATAACCTGAGTATTCCACGTGTGCAACTATTTTGCACCCGTTGTATTTGAACGTAGAGCCTATCACACCCGATCATCACGTGGTGTCTCAGCACGAAGAACTTTCGCAACGGTGCATACTTAGGGAGAACACTTCTTGATAATTAGTGAGAGATCATCTTAAAATGCTACCGTCAATCAAAGCAAGATAAGATGCATAAAAGATAAACATCACATGCAATCAATATAAGTGATATGATATGGCCATCATCATCTTATGCTTGTGATCTTCATCTTCGAAGCACCGTCGTGATCACCATCGTCACCGGCGCGACACCTTGATCACCATCGTAGCATCGTTGTCGTCTCACCAATCTTACGCTTCCACGACTATCGCTACCACTTAGTGATAAAGTAAAGCATTACAGCGCAATTGCATTGCATACAATAAAGCGACAACCATATGGCTCCTGCCAGTTGCTGATAACTTGGTTACAAAACATGATCATCTCATACAATAAAATTTAGCATCATGTCTTGACCATATCACATCACAACATGCCCTGCAAAAACAAGTTAGACGTCCTCTACTTTGTTGTTGCAAGTATTACGTGGCTGCTACAGGCTTAAGCAAGAACCAATCTTACCTACGCATCAAAACCACAACGATAGTTTGTCAAGTTGGTGCTGTGTTAACCTTCGCAAGGACCGTGCGTAGCCACACTCGGTTCAACTAAAGTTGGAGAAACTGACACCCGCTAGCCACCTTTGTGCAAAGCACGTCGGGAGAACCGGTCTCGCGTAAGCATATGCGTAATGTCGGTCCGGGCCGCTTCGTCCAACAATACTGCCGAGCCAAAGTATGACATGCTGGTAAGCAATATGACTTATATCGCCCACAACTCACTTGTGTTCTACTCGTGCATATAACATCAACACATAAAACCTAGGCTCGGATGCCACTGTTGGGAACGTAGTAATTTCAAAAAAAATCCTACGCACACGCAAGATCATGGTGATTCATAGCAATGAGAGGGGAGAGTGTGATCTACATACCCTTGTAGACCGACAGCAGAAGTGTTAGCACAACATGGTTGATGTAGTCGTACGTCTTTACGGCCCGACCGATCAAGCACCAAAACTACGGCACCTCCGGGTTTTAGCACACGTTCAGCTCGATGACGATCCCTGGACTCCGATCCAGCAAAGTGTCGGGGAAGAGTTCCGTCAGCACGACGGCGTGGTGACGATCTTGATGTTTCTACTGTCGCAGGGCTTCGCCTAAGCACCGCTACAATATTATCAAGGATTATGGTGGAAGGGGGCACCGCACACGGCTAGGAAAACGATCACGTGGATCAACTTCTGTGTCTAGGGGTGCCCCCTGCCCCCGTATATAAAGGAGCAAGGCGAGGTGGCCGTCCGGCCCTATAGGCGCGCCAAGGAGGAGTCCTCCTCCTAGTAGGAGTAGGACTCCTACTAGGAGGGGGAAGGAAGTGGGGAAAGAGAAGGAAAGGGGGGCGCCGCCCCCCCCCCCCCTCTCCTAGTCCAATTCGGACTAGGGGGAGGAGGCGCGCGGCCCACCCTGGCTGCCCTTCTCTTTCTCCACTAAGGCCCATATGGCCCATTACTTCTCCCGGGGGGGGGTCCGGTAACCCTCCGGTACTCCGGTTTTCTCCGAAATCACCCGGAACACTTTTGGTGTCCTAATATAGTCGTCCAATATATCAATCTTTATGTCTCTACCATTTCGAGACTCCTCGTTATGTCTGTGATCACATCCGGGACTCCGAACTAACTTCGGTACATCAAAACTCATAAACTCATAATATAACTGTCATCGAAACCTTAAGCGTGCGGACCCTACGGGTTCGAGAACAATGTAGACATGACCGAGACATGTCTCCGGTCAATAACCAATAGCGGAACCTGGATGCTCATATTGGCTCCTACATATTCTACGAAGATCTTTATCGGTCAGACCGCATAACAACATACGTTGATCCCTTTGTCATCGGTATGTTACTTGCCCGAGATTCGATCGTCGGTATCTCAATACCTAGTTCAATCTTGTTACCGGCAAGTCTCTTTACTCGTTTCGTAATACATCATCTCGCAACTAACTCATTAGTTGCAATGCTTGCAAGGCTTATGTGATGTGCATTACCGAGAGGGCCTGGAGATACCTCTCCGACAATCGGAGTGACAAATCCTAATCTCGAAATACGCCAACCCAACATTTACCTTTGGAGACACCTGTAGAGCTCCTTTATAATCACCCAGTTATGTTGTGACGTTTGGTAGCACACAAAGTGTTCCTCCGGAAAACGGGAGTTGCATAATCTCATAGTCATAGGAACATGTATAAGTCATGAAGAAAGCAAGAGCAACATACTAAACGATCGGGTGCTAAGCTAATGGAATGGGTCATGTCAATCACATCATTCTCCTAATAATGTGATCCTGTTAATCAAATGACAACACATGTCTATGGTTAGGAAACATAACCATCTTTGATTAATGAGCTAGTCAAGTAGAGGCATACTAGTGACGTTTGATTTGTCTATGTATTCACACAAGTATTATGTTTCCGGGTAATACAATTCTAGCATGAATAATAAACATTTATCATGATATAAGGAAATAAAATAATAACATTATTATTGCCTCTAGGGCATATTTCCTTCACTTCTTGTCCAATAAGATAGTCTCATACAAGTCATGTTGTTCTCTGGTATGAAAACGATAGTCCACAGCAGTCCTTCTCCTTGTGGCATAAGGATCATTTTGCCTCCACAGTCTCAGACCATGATCCTTTCTCAACTTCATGCTTTCTTCCACTAGATCATCGTCATTATGATCTGGGATCTTGGGCTTCAATTTTCTGAGCACTAGTGGCTCATCATCTTCCTGCACTTCAGGCACTAAGGCCTTGTTCTTCTCTGCAGCTGAGATATTCCTTGTTGATATCCTTGGGGCAGTTGACTTGGGTGCCTGAGATGGAGCTGTGGGCTTGGGTGCAGTAGGATTGGGTGCAGACTTGGGCTTTGAAGGAGCAGCACCAGTCCTGATAGCATCCACCATTAGCTTATGTGTCTTGGCAGGAGGTGCAGCAGGCTCTTCCTCCTCCTCGTCATCATCTTCCCTTATGGAAGGTCTTCCAAGCACCTTTGCAGTAGTGGATCTAGCTCTATTCTTCTTTCCCTCAACAGCATCATCATCAGATTGTTCCAAAGTAAACTTCATGGTTTCTTGGGTTGAGGCTCTGACTTTGAACATTGGAGCTCTCCTAGGTGGAGTTTTCTTCTGCAGTCCAGGTTTGGTAGTGGCAGCAGCACCAACATACTCTTTCTTCACAACTTCCTTCTTGGAGGTCACTTCCTTCTCAATCACAAAGTCTCCATCTTCACTCTTAGAAGTTCTTTTCTTTCTTTGCCTAGTAGTTGCCTTAGGCAAGTTGCTGGGAGTGCTCCTACTCACCTCATCATAGCTTCCAGAGGGACTAGTGCCCTCACTGTGATTCACTTGCTCTTCAGAATTATTCTGACTGTCACTAGCTTCTGACATAGCTGCAACTGGCTCTGTGAATAGATGGATGTGGATAGAGTAGATGAGCATCACAAAATATAGCTGATTTTTGCAAAAATTGAGACAAAAACTTAACTTTAGTTTTTTGCAGAAAGCATGTCGGAGCTACTGATCGGTGACAAAGAGTCTAAATATGCAGTTTCGGTCAGACCGAGATGTAGTTCAGTGACTCTGAGATGCTAGGATTTCACACAGAAAGTAATTTTGGTCTCACCGATCAATACACTTTGGTCAGACCGAGTTGTACTTAGTGCAATGGCCAGGGCCAATCGGTGTGACGAAAACTTTCAGATCGGTCGGTCAGAGATCGGTTCGGCGAAAACCTAACCCTATGTTTTTGCATCAAATCTATTCTAAAGGATTCTTTGCTGGATAGGATGATTTCATACGAGGAAACAATATAGGCAATGTACTTTGTGCAAGAATCGGAGTAAAGGATAACACAAAGAGTCGAATCTGTACCCTAACTTGGTGACAGTTCTCTACGGCGGTAACGGCGGTGGAGAAATCCGTTGACGGCGGTGGAGACCAGCAACTGAGGTGCATTGGCAAAGATGGCGACGATCCGGAGACCAAGGAGCAGCAGTGCTGGGGAGGCGTGGGCGAGAGAGTTTGAAGAAATTTCCAAACTTCAAGCCGCGTTATTGCTACCTCTTGAGCACTGCGTTGGATTTCCCCAAAGAGGAGAGGATGGTGCAGCAAAGTAGCGTAAGTATTTCCCTTGGTTTTTGAGAACCAAGGTATCAATCCAGTAGGAGGCTACGCGCGAGTCCCTCGTACCTACACAAAAACAATAGCTCAACGCAACCAACGCGCTTAGGGGTTGTCAATCCCTTCACGGTCACTTACGAAAGTGAGATCTGATAGAGATGATAAATAATATTTTTTGTATTTTTGGTATAGAGATGCAAAGTAAAAAAGTAAAAGCAAAGTAAAAGCAAAGCAATAATAAAGTGATGGAGATTGATATGATGAGAAAGAGACCCGGGGGCCATAGGTTTCACTAGTGGCTTCTCTCAAGAGCATAAGTATTCTACGGTGGGTGAACAAATTACTGTTGAGCAATTGAGCATAGTTAAGAGAATATCTAGGTATGATCATGTATATAGGCATCACGTCCGAGACAAGTAGACCGACTCCTGCCTGCATCTACTACTATTACTCCACTCATCGACCGCTATCCAGCATGCATCTAGAGTATTAAGTTAAAAACAGAGTAACACCTTAAGCAAGATTACATGATGTAGAGGGATAGTTTCATGCAATATGATAAAAACCCCATCTTGTTATCCTCGATGGCAACAATACAATACGTGCCTTGCTGCCCCTTCTGTCACTGGGAAAGGACACCGCAAGATCAAACCCAAAGCTAAGCACTTCTCCCATGGCAAGAACAACCAATCTAGTAGGCCAAACCAAACTGATAATTCGAAGAGACTTGCAAAGATAACCAATCGTACATAAAAGAATTCAGAGAAGATTCAAATATTATTCATAGATAGACTTGATCATAAACCCACAATTCATCGGTCTCAACAAACACACCACAAAAAAAAGATTACATCTAATAGATCTCCATGAGAGAGGGGGAGAACATTGTATTGAGATCCAAAAAGAGAGAAGAAGCCATCTAGCTACTAACTATGGACCCGTAGGTCTGAATTAAACTACTCACACTTCATCGGAGAGGCTTGGATGATGATGTAGAAGCCCTCCGTGATCGATGCCCCCTCCGTCGGAGCTCCGGAACAGGCCCCAAGATGGGATCTCGTGGATACAGAAAGTTGCAGCAGTGGAATTAGGTTTTTGGCTCCGTATCTGATCGTTTGGGGGTACGTGGATATATATAGGAGGAAGAAGTACGTCGGTGGAGCAACCGGGGGCCCACGAGGGTGGGGGCGCGCCTGGTAGGGTAGGGCGCGCCCCCCTACCTCGTGGCCTCCTGTTACGTGGCTTGACGTAGGGTCCAAGTCTCTTGAGTTGTATTCGGTGAGAAAATCACGTTCCCGAAGGTTTCATTCCGTTTGGACTCCGTTTGATATTCCTTCTCTTCGAAACCCTAAAACAGGCAAAAATCATCAATTCTGGGCTGGGCCTCCGGTTAATAGGTTAGTCCCAAAAATAATATAAAAGTGGAAAGTAAAACCCAATATAGTCCAAAACAGTAGGTAATATAGCATGGAGCAATCAAAAATTATAGATACGTTGGAGACGTATCAAGCATCCCCAAGCTTAATTCCTGCTCGTCCTCGAGTAGGTAAATGATAAAAACAGAATTTTTGATGCGAAGTGCTAATTCGCAGAATTTCAATGTAAATCTTCTTAATTGTGGTATTAATATTCAGATTCAAAAGATTCAAGACAAAAGTTCATGTTGACATAAAAATAATAATACTTCAAGCATACTAACAAAGCAATTATGTCTTCTCAAAATAACATGGCCAAAGAAAGCTATCCCTACAAAATCATATAGTCTGGATATGCTCTATCTTCACCACATAAAGTATTTAAATCATGCACAACCCCGATGACAAGCCAAGCAATTGTTTCATACTTTTGACATTTTCAAAACTTTTTTGATCTTCACGCAATACATGAGCGTGAGCCATGGATATAGCACTATATGTGGAATAGAATGGTGGTTGTGGAGAAGAAAAAAAGAGGGGAAGATAGTCTCACATCAACTAGGCATATCAACGAGCTATGGAGATGCCCATCAATAGATATCAATGTGAGTGAGTAGGGATTGCCATGTAACGGATGCACTAGAGCTATAAGTATATGAAAGCTCAACAAAAGAAACTAAGTGGGTGTGCAACCAACTCGCTTGCTCACGAAGACCTAGGGCATTTTGAGGAAGCCCATCATTGGAATATACAAGCCAAGTTCTATAATGAAAAATTCCCACTAGTATATGGAAGTGACAGAATGAGAGACTCTCTACAATGAAGATCATGGTGCTACTTTGAAGCACAAGTGTGGTAAAATGATAGTAACATTGTCCCTTCTCTGTTTTTCTCTCATTTTTTTGTTTGGGCCTTCTCTTTTTTTATGGCCCCTTTTTTTTCTCTGGAGTCTCATCCCGACTTGTGGGGGAATCATAGTCTCCATCACCCTTTCCTCACTTGGGACAATGCTCTAAAAATGATGATCATCACAGTTTTTATTTTTCTTACAACTCAACAATTACAACTCAATACTTAGAACAAAATATGACTCTATATGAATGCCTCCGGCGGTGTACCGTGATATGCAATGCATCAAGAGTGACATGTATGAAAGAATTATGAATGGTGGCTTTGCCACAAATACGATGTCAACTACGTGATCATGCTAGCAATATGACAATGATGGAGCGTGTCATAATGAACGGAACAGTGGAAAGTTGCATGGCAATATATCTCGGAATGGCTATGGAAATGCCATGATAGGTAGGTATGGTGGCTGTTTTGAGGAAGGTATTTGGTGGGTGTATGATACCGGCGAAAAGTGCGCATTATTAGAGAGGCTAGCAATGGTGGAAGGAAGGAAAGTGCGTATAATCCATGGACTCAACATTAGTCAAAAAGAACTCATATACTTATTGCAAAAATCTAGAAGTTATCAAAGCAAAGTATTACGCACATGCTCCTAGGGGGATATATTGGTAGGAAAAGACCATCGCTCGTCCCCGACCGCCACTCATAAGGAAGACAATCAATAAATAAATCATGCTCCGACTTCATCACATAACGGTTCACCATACGTGCATGCTACGGGAATCACAAACTTTAACACAAGAATTTCTCAAATTCACAACTACTCAACTAGCATGACTCTAATATCACCATCCTCATATCTCAAAACAATTATCAAGCATCAATTTTCTTCTTAGTATTCAACGCACTCAAAAGGAAGTTTTACAAATCTTGAATACCAAGCATATTATTATTAAGAAAATTACCATGCTACTAAGACTCTCAAAATAATATAAGTGAAGCATGAGAGATCAATAGTTTCTATAAAACAAATCAACCACCGTGCTCTAAAAGATATAACTGAAGCACTAGAGCAAAATTATATAACTCAAAAGATATAAGTGAAGCACATACAGTATTCTATCAAATTCAAAATTATATATGGCTCTCTCAAAAGGTGTGTACAGCAAGGATGATCGTGGTAAACTAACAAGCAAATACTCAAATCATAAAAGACGCTCCAAGCAAAACATATATCATGTGGTGAATAAAAATATAGCTCCAAGTAAAGTTACCGATAGAAGTAGACGAAAGAGGGGATGCCTTCCGGGGCATCCCCAAGCTTTGGATTTTAGGTGTCCTTAGATTATCTTGGGGGTGCCATGGGAATCCCCAAGCTTAGGCTCTTTCCACTCCTTGTTCCATAATCCATCAAATCTTTACCCAAAACTTGAAAACTTCACAACACAAAACTTAAAGTAGAAAACTCGTGAGCTCTGTTAGCGAAAGAAAACAAAAGAGCACTTCAAGGTACTGTAATGAACTCATTATTTATTTATATGGGTGTTATACCTACTGTATTCCAATTTCTCTATGGTTTATAAACTATTTTACTAGCCATAGATTCATCAAAATAAGCAAACAACACACGAAAAACAGAATCTGTCAAAAACAGAACAGTCTGTAGTAATCTGTATCTAGCGCAAGATATGGAACCCCAAAAATTCTAAAATAAATTTATGGACGTGTGGAATTTATATATTAATCATCTGCAAAAATAATTAACTAAATATCACTCTCCAATTAAAAATTACAGCAGTTCTCGTGAGAGCTAAAGTTTCTATTTTTTACAGCAAGTTGAACAAGACTTTCCCCAAGTCTTCCCAACGGTTCTACTTGGCACAAACACTAATTAAACACAAAAAACACAACCAAAAAAGAGGCTAAGTAATTTATTTATTACTAAACATGAGCAAAAAGCAAGGAATAAAAATAAATTTGGGTTGCCTCCCAACAAGCGCTATCGTTTAACGCCCCTAGCTAGGCATAACAAGCAAGAATAGATCTAGGTATTGCCATCTTTGGTAGGCAATCCATAAGTGGCTCTCATGATAGATTCATATGGTAATTTTATTTTCTTTCTAGGGAAGTGTTCCATGCCCTTTTTTAATGGAAATTGAAATCTAATATTCCCTTCCTTCATATCAATAATTGCACCAACCATTCTAAGGAAAGGTCTACCGAGAATAATAGGGCAAGAAGGATTGCAATCTATATCAAGAACGATAAAATCTACGGGCACATAATTCCTATTTACAACAATAAGAACATCATTAATTCTTCCCATAGGTTTATTAATAGTGGAATCCGCAAGATGCAAGTTTAGAGAGCAATCATCAAAATTACGGAAATCTAGCAAATCACACAAAGTTTTGGGAATAGTAGAAACACTAGCACCCAAATCACACAAAGCGTAAAACTCATGATGTTTAATTTTAATTTTAATAGTAGGTTCCCACTCATCATAAAGTTTTCTAGGTATAGAAACTTCCAATTCAAGTTTTTCTTCATAAGGTTGCATCAAGGCATCAACGATATGTTCGGTAAGGGCTTTATTTTGACTATAAGCATGAGGAGAATTTAGCACGGATTGCAACAAGGAAATACAATTAATAAAAGAGAAATTTTCATAGTTAAATTCCTTGAAATCCATAATAGTGGGTTTAGCAACATCTAGGGTTTTAATTTCTTCAATCCCACTTTTATCAAATTTAGCATCAAGATCAAAAGATTCAGAATTATTGGAACGCCTTCTAGGTGGATCATATTCAGTCCCATCATTATCAAGATTCATATTGCAAAACAAAGATTTAATAGGTTACACATCAACAAATTTTAGATCTTCATCATTATTTTCATAGGAACTAGAAGAACACGCTTTTATAAAGGCATCTTTCTTAGCACGCATCCTAGCGGTTCTTTCTTGGCATTCATCAATGGAAATTCTCATGGCTTTGAGAGACTCATTGATATCATGCTTAGGTGGAATAGATCTATGTTTCAAAGAATCAACATCAAGAGCAATTCTATCAACGTTCCTAGCCAAATCATCAATCTTAAGCAATTTTTCTTCAATCATAGCATTAAAATTCTTTTGCGACGTAATAAATTCTTTAATATTAGATTCAAAATCAGAGGGCATCTTATTATATTTTCCATAAGAATTGTTGTAGGAATTACCATAATTATTAGAGGGATTACTAGGATAAGGCCTAGGATTGAAATTTCCTCTATACGCATTGTTACCAAAATTGTTCCTACCAACAAAATTCACATCCATAGATTCACTATTATTCTCAATCAAAGTAGACAAAGGCATATCATTATGATCGGAAGAAACACTCTTATTAGCAAATAATTTCATAAGTTCATCCATCTTTCCACTCAAAACATTAATTTCTTCTGTCGCATGCACTTTTTTATTAGTGGATCTTTCAGTGTGCCATTGAGAATAATTAACCATAATATTATCTAGGAGTTTAATAGCTTTTCCTAAAGTTATTTCCATAAAAGTGCCTCCCGCAGCCAAATCTAAAAGATTTCTAGAAGCAAAATTCAATCCGGCATAAAAATTTTGTATAATCATCCACAAATTCAAACCATGGGTAGGGCAATTACGTATCATTAATTTCATTCTCTGCCAAGCTTGTGCAACATGTTCATGATCAAGTTGCTTAAAATTCGTAATATCGTTTCTAAGAGAGATGATCTTAGCGGGAGGAAAATACTTCGAGATAAAAGCATCTTTGCACTTGTTCCATGAATCAATACTATTTTTAGGCAAAGATGAAAACCAAGCTTTAGCACGATCTCTAAGTGAAAAAGGAAATAGCTTCAATTAAACAATATCATTATCGACATCTTTCTTATTTTGCATGTCACACAAATTAACGAAGCTATTAAGATGGGTACGTAGCGGCATCTTCACTAGGAAGGCCGGAGAACGGATCTTTCATGACAAGATTCAGCAAAGCAGCATTAATTTCACAAGATTCAGCATCGGTAAGAGGAGCAATCGGAGTGCTAAGGAAATCATTATTGTTGCTATTGGTGAAGTCACACAATTTAGTATTATCTTGAGCCATCGCGACAAACAAGCAACCCAACACACAAGCAAACCAAAGGCAAACGAGCAAAAGAGGCAAATAGAGAGGGGGGGATAGAGAGAGAGAGAGGGTGAATAAAACGGCAAGGGTGAAGTGGGGGAGAGGAAAATGAGAGGCAAATGACAAATAATGTAATGCGGGAGATAGGGATTGTGATGGGTACTTGGCATGTTGACTTTTGCGCAGACTCCCCGGCAACGGCGCCAGAAATTCTTCTTGCTACCTCTTGAGCATTGCGTTGGATTTCCACAAAGAGGAGAGGATGATGCAGCAAAGTAGCGTAAGTATTTCCCTTAGTTTTTTAGAACCAAGGTATCAATCTAGTAGGAGGCTACGCGCGAGTCCCTCGTACCTACACAAAAAAAATAGCTCAACGCAACCAACGCGCTTAGGGGTTGTCAATCCCTTCATGGTCACTTACGAAAGTGAGATATGATAGATATGATAAATAATATTTTTGGTATAGAGATGCACAGTAAAAATTAAAAGCAAAGTAAAAGCAAACCAATAATAAAGTGATGGAGATTGATATGATGAGAAAGAGACCCGGGGGCCATAGGTTTCACTAGTGGCTTCTCTCAAGAGCATAAGTATTCTACGATGGGTGAACAAATTACTGTTGAGCAATTGACAGAATTGAGCATAGTTATGAGAATATCTAGGTATGATCATGTTTATATGCATCACGTCCGAGACAAGTAGACCGACTCCTGCCTGCATCTACTACTATTACTCCACTCATCGACTGCTATCCAGCATGCATCTAGAGTATTAAGTTAAAAACTCAGTAACGCCTTAAGCAAGATGACATGATGTAGAGGGATAGTTTCATGCAATATGATAAAAACCCCATCTTGTTATCCTCGATGGCAACAATACAATATGTGCCTTGCTGCCCCTTCTGTCACTGGGAAAGGACACCGCAAGATCGAACCCAAAGCTAAGCACTTCTCCCATGGCAAGAACAACCAATCTAGTAGGCCAAACCAAACTGATAATTCGAAGAGACTTGCAAAGATAACCAATCATACATGAAAGAATTCAGAGAAGATTCAAATATTATTCATAGATAGACTTGATCATAAATCCCCAATTCATCGGTCTCAACAAACACACCGCAAAAAAAAGATTACATCGAATAGATCTCCAAGAGAGAGGGGGAGAACATTGTATTCAGATCCAAACAGAGAGAAGAAGCCATCTAGCTACTAACTATGGACCCGTAGGTCTGAAGTAAAATACTCACACTTCATCGGAGAGGCTTGGATGATGATGTAGAAGACCTCCGTGATAGATGCCCGGTGGAGCTCCGGAACTGGCCCCAAGATGGGACCACGTGGATACAGAAAGTTGCGGCGGTGGAATTAGGTTTTTGGCTCCGTATCTGATCGTTTGGGGGTACGTGGATATATATATAGGAGGAAGAAGTACGTCGGCGAAGCAATAGGGGGCCCACGAGGGTGGGGGCGCACCTGGTAGGGTAGGGTGCGCCCCCTACCTCGTGGCCTCCTGTTACGTGGCTTGACGTAGGGTCCAAGTCTCCTGAGTTGTATTCGGTGAGAAAATCACGTTCCCGAAGGTTGTTGGGGAACGTTGCAGAAAACAAAAAATTTCCTACGGTTTCACCAAGATCCATCTATGAGTTCATCTAGCAACAAGTGATCGGATGCATCTACATACCTTTGTAGATCGCGAGCGGAAGCGTTCAAAGAACGGGGATGAGGGAGTCGTACTCGACGTGATCCAAATCACCGGAGATCCTAGCGCCGAACGGACGGCACCTCCGTGTTCAAGACACATACGGTCAGCGTGACGTCTCCTCCTTCTTGATCCAGCAAGGGGGAAGGAGAGGTTGATGAAGATCCAGCAGCACGACGGCGTGGTGGTGGATGCAGCAGTCACCGCAGCAGGGCTTCGCCGTTCTTCTATGAGAAGGGGAGGTGTAGCAGGGGAGAGGGAGGCGCCAAGAGTCAAGGGTGCGGATGCCCCTCTCTCCCTCCCTTTATATAGGCCCCCTAGGGGGTGCACCGGCCCTAGGAGATGGGATCTCCTAGGGGGGCGGCGGCCAAGGGGTGGAGTGCCCCCCAAGCCAGGTGGGGCGCCCCCCACCCTAGGGTTCCCAACCCTAGGTGCATGGGGTGGGCCAAGGGGGGCGCACCAGCCCACTATGGGCTGGTTCCCCTCCCCACTTTAGCCCATGGGGCCCTCCGGGATGGGTGGCCCCACCCGATGGACCCCCGGGACCCTTCCGGTGGTCCCGGTACAATACCGGTGACCCCCAAAATTCTCCCGATTGCCGAAACTGCACTTCCTATATATAATTCTTCACCTCCGGACCATTCCGAAAATCCTCGTGACGTCCGGGATCTCATCCGGGACAACGAACAACTTTCGGGTTGCTGCATATTCATATCTCTACAACCCTAGCGTCACCGAACCTTAAGTGTGTAGACCCTACGGGTTCGGGAGACATGTAGACATGACCGAGATGGCTCTCCGGTCAATAACCAACAGCGGGATCTGGATACCCATGTTGGCTCCCACATGCTCCTCGATGATCTCATCGAATGAACCACGATGTCGAGGATTCAAGCAACCCCGTATACAATTCCCTTTGTCAATCGGTACGTTACTTGACCGAGATTCGATCGTCGGTATCCCAATACCTCATTCAATCTCGTTACCGGCAAGTCACTTTACTCGTACCGTAATGCATGATCCCGTGACCAGACACTTGGTCACTTTGAGCTCATTATGATGATGCATTACCGAATGGGCCCAGAGATACCTCTCCGTCATACAGAGTGACAAATCCCAGTCTTGATCCGTGTCAACCCAACAGACACTTTCGGAGATACCCGTAGTATACCTTTATAGTCACCCAGTTACGTTGTGACATTTGGTACACCCAAAGAACTCCTGCGGTATCCGGGAGTTACACGATCTCATGGTCTAAGGAAAAGACACTTGACATTGGAAAAACTCTAGCAAACGAACTATATGATCTTGTGCTATGTTTAGCATTGGGTCTTGTCCATCACATCATTCTCCTAATGATGTGATCTCGTTATCAATGACATCCAATGTCCATAGTCAGGAAACCATGACTATCTGTTAATCAACGAGCTAGTCAACTAGAGGCTTACTAGGGACATGTTGGTGTCTATGTATTCGCACATGTATTACGATTTCCGGATAACACAATTATAGCATGAATAAAAGACAATTATCATGAACAAGGAAATATAATAATAATCCTTTTATTATTGCCTCTAGGGCATATTTCCAACAAAGGTTTCATTCCGTTTGGACTCCGTTCGATATTCCTTTTCTTCGAAACTCTAAAACAGGCAAAAAACAGCAATTCTGGGTTGGGCCTCCGGTTAATAGGTTAGTCCCAAAAAATAATATAAAAGTGGAAAATAAAGCCCAATATAGTCCAAAACAGTAGGTAATATAGCATGGAGCAATCAAAAATTATAGATGCGTTGGAGACGTATCAGGTATATATACCTAGACGCTATTGATGGCGCCGACTCAAACGTCTCGGTGGCACCGAGATGCAAAACTGCTAGTAGTTGCTGCAACTCGGTGAGACTGAATCGTTCTAATCGGTGGCACCGAGATTAAAACCTAGATCAATTTACTGACTCCGGTGAGACCGAGTGGGAATGGGTTGGTCTGACTGAAAATCACTAAGAGATTTTGGAAGTTTGCCCTTGATGGAACGGTGGCTCCAAGTGGTCCTCACCCGGAGGGTCCGAAAGTGACTTGTTCAAATTTTGTGATGTGGCATGAATAGAGTTTGATACGAGAAAAGGCATAGACAGCTAGACGGAGTACTTAGGCATTCTTGTTCATCCATCTGGCAAAATAAAACCAAACAATCAAAACTACAAATGGATGTCCTCGAATTGGAGAAAATTATGCAACCAACATGCTCACACAATAAGATAGCAAATAAAACATATGGCGAAGCATGCACATACATTCTAGCATCTATCAAACAATTGGAGATGACTAGTGATACGTCTCCAATGTATCAATAATTTTTTATTGTTCCATGCTATTATATTATCTGTTTTGGATGTTTAATGGGCTTTATTATACACTTTTATATTATTTTTGGGACTAACCTACTAACCCAAGGCCCAATGCAAATTGTTGTTTTTTTTGCCTATTTCAGTGTTTCACAGAAAAGGAATATCAAACGGAATCCAAACGAATGAAACCTTCGGGAGAGTTATTTTTGGAACAAACGTGATCTAGGGGACTTGGAGTAGATGTCAAGAAAGAAGCAAGGAGGCCACGAGACAGGGAGGCGCGCCTGCCCCCCTGGGCGTGCCCCCCACCCCCGTGGGCCCCTCGCAGCTCCATCGACCTACTTCTTCCTCCTATA
Source organism: Triticum monococcum (assembly GCA_034509565.1). NCBI lineage: Eukaryota > Viridiplantae > Streptophyta > Magnoliopsida > Poales > Poaceae > Triticum > Triticum monococcum. Next base: position 125,000,125 of record CM067842.1, read on the forward strand.
TATATCCATATACCCCCAAAACATCCTGGAGCACCACGAAACCCTATTTCCACCACCGCAACCTTCTGTACCCAAGAGATCCCATCTTGGGACCTTTTTCAGAGCTCCGCCCGAGGGGGAATCGATCACGGAGGGCTTCTACATCAACACCATAGCCTCTCCGATGATGTGTGAGTAGTTTACCATAGACCTTCGGGTCCATAGTTATTTGCCAGATGGCTTCTTCTCTCTCTTTGGATCTCAATACAAAGTTCTCCTCGATCTTCTTGGAGATCTATTCGATGTAATTCTTTTTGCGGTGTGTTTGTCGAGATCCGATGAATTGGGGGTTTATGATCAAGATTATCTATGAACAATATTTGATTCTTCTCAAGAATCTTTTATGTATGATTTTTTATCTTTGCAAGTCTCTTTGAATTATCAGTTTGGTTTGGCCTACTAGATTGATCTTTCTTGCAATGGGAGAACTGCTTAGCTTTGGGTTCAATCTTGCGGTGTCCTTTCCTAGTGACAGCAGGGGCGGCAAGGCACGTATTGTATTGTTGCCATCGAGGATAAAAAGATGGGGTTTATCTCATATTTCTTGAGTTTATCCCTCTACATCATGTCATCTTGCCTAATGCGTTACTTTGTTCTTATGAACTTAATACTCTAGATGCATGCTGGATAGCGGTCGATGTGTGGAGTAATAGTAGTAGATACAGAATCATTTCGGTCTACTTGTCGCGAACGTGATGCCTATATACATGATCATGCCTAGATATTCTCATACTCATGCACTTTTCTATCAATTACTCGACAGTAATTTGTTCACCCACCGTAATACTTATGCTATCTTGAGAGAAGCCACTAGTGAAACCTATGGCCCCCGGGTCTATCTTTTATCATATAAGTTTCCAATCTATTTTACTTTGCAATCTTTATTTTTAATCTATATCATAGAAATACCAAAAATATTTATCTTATTATCTCTATCAGATCTCACTCTCGTAAGTGACCATGAAGGGATTGACAACCCCTTTATCGTGTTGGTTGCGAGGTTCTTATTTGTTTGTCCAGGTACGAGGGACTTGCGTGTAGTCTCCTACTGGAGTGATACCTTGGTTCTCAAAAACTGAGGGAAATACTTATGCTACTTTGTTGCATCACCCTTTCCTCTTCAAGGGAAAACCAACGCAGTGCTCAAAAGGTAGCAAGAAGGATTTCTGGCGCCGTTGCCAAGGAGATCTACGCACAAGTCAAGACATACCAAGTACCTATCACAAACTCTTATCCCTTGCATTACATTATTTTCCATTTCCCTCTCATTTTCCTCTCCCCCACTTCACCCTTTCCATTTTATTCGCCCTCTTTTTCCGTTCGCCTCTTTTTGCTTGCCTCTTGCTGCCATCATGTCTGAAATTGGGGAGGGTATCGTTGATAAGGATAGTGGTAATAACATGGAAAACTTTGATGCTTTTGTTGATCCTCATGAATAACCCACTATTTTACACACTAAAAAGTTTCTTATTGGTAGTGGTAATATTATTGGAAAAGGAGTTATTCAAGATTTCTTTACTTGTGACGGTGCTTTGCCCACAATGGGTGGGTCTATTCTTCATAAAACTAGTAGTCTTGCGGAAGCTATACCATTGCTTGTGGTTGAACTTGAAAGACAATTTATCCATATGCATCCTTGCATACAGGGAATCTTTCTAGAATTTTCTAATATCGAGCACTCTTCTGTTAAGCGAGCAGCTACCATCTTTTTAGCTCATGAGTTCAGATTTATAATAAAAGAGGCCAATGAAATTTTTGCGCATATAGGGTGGATGCCGGCCGTCCTCCCATAGAAGCAATCATTTTTTATCAAGAGCACATAATGCTCTTACGGTCTTTAGATCATGTTGCTTTTAACGAAAACCTTAGAAAGAAGGTTCCTATCGATGTTCTTGTTGATAGGATTTCTGAACTTAATGATAATTTTGCCATCCAAAATAATGGGTTGGGTTTTCCCCTTGAACAAAGGCTCGTGACTTTTTACCAAAAGAATGCTTATAATGATGAATTGGTTGTGCAATATGAGGGGCCAAAGGAGGAACAAATACCTCCCGAGCTTGATCTTGGGGACTTTTGTCCCATTAAATTTAGCCCTTTCGATTACTTTTGCTTGCCACAAAGAAAGCTTGCTGCTGAACGTAGGGAGTATGAGATGAGTTTTTGCGATTTACCTTGTCATTATAATAATAATACCTAGATCTATTCTCGCTTTTATGACTAGCTAGGGGCATTAAACGATAGCGCTAGTTGGGAGGCAACCCAATTTTATTTTTCTTTCTTGATTTTTGGTTTTGTTTATTATAAATAATTCAGCTAGCCTCTGTTTAGATGTGGTTTTATGCTTTTAGTTAGTGTTCGTGCCAAGTAGAACCTTTGGGAAGACTTGGGGGAAGTTTTTGCGATCTTGCTGTAAAAAACAGAAACGTTAGCGCTCACGAGATTTGCTGCCATTTTTTCTACTGAAGAGTGCGATTAGGTTAATTCTTTTTGCAGATGATTAAAAGACAAATTTCTCACGTCCACCAATTTATTTCAGAATTATTGGGGTTACATAAGTATTCGAAACCTACAGATTACTACAGACTGTTCTGTTTTTGACAGATTCTGTTTTTCGTGTGTTGTTTGCTTATTTTGATGAATCTATGCCTAGTATCGGAGGGTAAGAACCATAGAGAAGTTGGAATACAGTAGGTTTAACACCAATATAAATAAAGAATGAGTTCATTACAGTACCTTAAGTGGTGGTTTGTTTTCTTATACTAACGGAGCTCATGAGATTTTCTGTTGAGTTTTGTGTTGTGAAGTTTTCAAGTTTTGGGTAAAGATTTGATCGATTATGGAATAAGGAGTGGCAAGACCCTAAGCTTGAGGATGCCCAAGGCACCCCAAGGTAAAATTAAAGGACAACCAAAAGCCTAAGCTTGGGTATGCCTCGGGAGGCATCCCCTCTTTCGTCTTAGTCCATCGGTAACTTTACTTGAGGCTATATTTTTATTCACCACATGATATGTGTTTTTCTTGGAGCGTCTTGTATGATTAGAGTCTTTGATTCTTAGTTTACCACAATCATCCTTGCTGTACAAACCTTTTGGGAGTGACACACATGAATCGGAATTTATTAGAATACTCTATGTGCTTCACCTATATCTTTTGAGCTAGATAATTGTGCTCTAGTACTTCACTTATATCTTTTAGAGCACGGTGGTGGTTTTATTTTATAGAAATTATTGATATCTCATGCTTCACTTATATTATTTTGGGAGTCCTTTAGAACATCATGGTAATTTGCTTTGGTTATAAAATTAGTCCTAATATGATAGACATCCAGGATGGGTATAATAAAAACTTTCATAAAAAGTGCATTGAATACTATGAGAAGTTGGATGCTTGATAATTATTTTGAGATATAAAGATGGTGATATTAGAGTTGTGCTAATTGAGTAGTTGTGAAGTTGAGAAATACTTGTGTTGAAGTTTGCAAGTCCCGTAGCATGCACAAATGGTAACCATTGTGTATCAAAATTGAAACATGAGGTGTTCTTTGATTGTCTTCCTTATGAGTGGCGGTCGGGGACGAGCGATGATCTTTTCCTACCAATCTACCCCCTGGGAGCATGCGCGTAATGCTTGGGTTTTGATGACTTGTAGATTTTTGCAATAAGTATGTGAGTTCTTTATGACTAATGTTGAGTCCATGGATTATACGCACTCTCACATTTCCATCATTGCTAGCCTCTTCGGTACCATGCATTGCCCTTTCTCACCTTGAGAGTTGGTGAAAACTTCGCCGGTGCATCCAAACCCCGTGATATGATACGCTCTGTCACACATAAACCTCCTTATATCTTCCTCAAAACAGCCACCATACCAACCTATTATGACATTTCCATAGCCATTATGAGATATATTGCCATGCAACTTTTCACCGTTCCGTTTATTATGACACACATCATCATTGTCATATTGCTTTGCATGATCATGTAGTTGACATCGTATTTGTGGCAAAGCCACCGTTCATAATTTTTTATACATGTCGCACTTGATTCATCGTGATCCCGGTACACCACCGGGGTAGTGCATGATGAGAGCATTCTTGTGTGACGAAAATGGAACATGACCAAACTATATGATTTTGTAGGGATGAACTTTTTTTGGCCATGTTATTTTGAGAAGACATGATTGCTTAGTTACTATGCTTGAAGTATTATTATTTTTATGTCAATATTAAACTTTTGTCTTGAATCTCTCGGATCTGAATATTCATGCCACAATAAAGAAAATTACATTGAGAATTATGCTAGGTAGCATCCCACATCAAAAATTTTGTTTTTATCATTTACCTACTCGAGGACGAGCAGGAATTAAGTTTGGGGATGCTTGATACGTCTCCAACATATCCATAATTTTTATTATTCCATGCTATTATATTATCTGTTTTGGATGTTTAATGGGCTTTATTATACACTTCTATATTATTTTTGGGACCTACTAACCCAAGGCCCAGTGCAAATTGCTGTTTTTTTTCCTATTTCAGTGTTTCGCAGAAAAAGAATATCAAACAAATCCAAACGAATGAAACCTTCGGGAGAGTTATTTTTGGAACAAACATGATCCAGGGGACTTGGAGTAGACATCAAGAAAGAAGCAAGGAGGCCACGAGGCAGGGAGGCGCGCCTGCCCCTTGGGCGCACCCCCACCCTCGTGGGCCCCTCGCAGCTCCACCGACCTACTTCTTCCTCCTATATATATATCCATATACCCCAAAAACATCCAGGAGCACCATGAAACCCTATTTCCACCGCCACAACATTCTGTACCCAAGAGATCCCATCTTGGGGCCTTTTCCGGAGCTCCGCCGGAGGGGGAATCGATCACGGAGGGCTTCTACATCAACACCATAGCCTCTTCGATGATGTGTGAGTAGTTTACCACAAACCTTCAGGTCCATAGTTATTAGCCAGATGGCTTCTTCTCTCTCTTTGGATCTTAGTACAAAGTTCTCCTCGATCTTCTTGGAGATCTATTCGATGTAATTCTTTTTGTGGTGTGTTTGTCGAGATCCAATGAATTGCGGGTTTATGATCAAGTTTATCTATGAACAGTATTTGATTCTTCTCTGAAATCTTTTATGTATGATTTGTTATCTTTGCAAGTCTATTCGAATTATCAGTTTGGTTTGGCCCACTAGATTTATCTTTCTTGCAATGGGAGAAGTGATTAGCTTTGGGTTCAATCTTGCGGTGTCCTTTCCTAGTGACAGCAGGGGCAGCAAGGCACGTATTGTATTGTTGCCATTGAGGATAAAAAGATGGGGTTTATATCATATTGCTTGAGTTTATCCCTCTACATCATGTCATCCTGCCTAATGCGTTACTCTCTTCTTATGAACTTAATACTCTAGATGCATCCTGGATAGCGGTCGATGTGTGGAGTAATAGTAGTAGACGCATAATCGTTTCGGTCTACTTCTCGCGGACGTGATGCCTATATACATGATCATGCCTAGATATTCTCATAATTATGCACTTTTCTATCAATTGCTCGACAGTAATTTGTTCACCCACCGTAATACTTATGCTATCTTGAGAGAAGCCACTAGTGAAACCTATGGCCCCTGGGTCTATCTTTTATCATATGAGTTTCCTATCTATTTTACTTTGCAATCTTTATTTTCAATCTATATCATAAAAATACCAAAAATATTTATGTTATTATCTCTATCAGATCTCACTCTCCTAAGTGACCGTGAAGGGATTGACAACCCCTTTATCGCGTTGGTTGCGAGGTTCATATTTGTTTGTGCAGGTACGAGGGACTTGCGTGTAGTCTCCTACTGGATTGATACCTTAGTTCTCAAAAACTGAGGGAAATACTTACGCTACTTTTCTACATCACCCTTTCCTCTTCAAGGGAAAACCAACGCAGTGCCCAAGAGGTAGCAACTAGGTCATCTATATATGAGTATATTGACTGAGAAGTCAAATGAGAACATTTTATCGTATGTCATACTCATCGTTTAAGCCCAAGTGGGGTTACCACTTTTACATAAAGTATTGTTGTGTTCACACCATTAGAGTTGCTTTAGCTCAATTCTTAGAGTAACGCTCCCCCTAGATGTGATATCCCCCCTAAGAGGGATGAACTAACCTTGGGTTTTGTCGATGATGACTTCGTGTAGATGTTGAAGATGTGGATGCTCAATGTTGTAGATCATTTGGAGCAATCCATTAGAGTGATGCGCTTTCAATGCTTACATGGGTTAGTCCCACAAGGAACATACAAGGATATCCATAGACATAGAGTGAAACACACATATGATGATGTCCATGAAAGCATTAGGTTACCTTGTCCCTTGTCTTACCAACAAGAGGGTTTGTGACTCCATGATCTAGTGCAATATATGGAAGTTTATTGCACAAGTCCTTGCGAAAATGAATATGAGTGAAGTATGTTGGTGGAGTCACCCTCGAGAACTCTCTAGTTCTTCTTCTTTTGGATACACATCAACTAGATGGGAATCCTTGGAGTTGTTGTACTTGATGAAGTAGAACTTGACATAGTCTTGGGAACCCACTTGACCATGGCCTTAGGAGCTTCTTCAAATGAGTCAATCTCTTCTTGAAGTTTGCCCTTGCCTTTTAGCTTGTGGTCTTGTGGTGGAAGATCATCTTGAGCTTGTGTTCCCTTGAAAGAAGTGGGGTCATACTTCTCTTGTTGAGGAACAAACTTCGTCTTGGGATATTGATCTTCTTCCCACTCAACTTCATTGGCATTGAACTTTTGTTCAAAACCAACACCTTGATTCTTCCGGTGCCTTCCTTTCTTGCGTACAATTTTCTCAAATTGCTTACTTTCGGCAAGGCTCTTGTAAACACCTTTCTCTATAATTCCCTTAAATAAGCTATTTTCTTGCTCAAGTGTGACTTGGCTAAGAGAATCATTAGCGGAATCAAGAGAACTACTAGAAGCAACAATATTGGATTTAACATGGTTATTGTAAATACTAGAGGAAGAGTCTTTCTTGTTCTTATTGCTAGATTTTACTTGTGGGATGTAAGTAGACAAGAGGAGACGTTTGGCAAGATAAGAAAAACTCTTCTTTCGAAGATCATCATTGATAGCTTTTAGAAACTCATGCTCTTGCTCTAAATTTAGCTTCTCGAAGCGTAGCTTCTCATGAGTTCTTTTGAGCTCTCTATGATCCTCTAGAGTTGTTTCATGAGCTAACTTAAGACTGTTTTGTTCTTTAGTTAGACGCTCAATCTCCTTCTTATCATTGTCATTCGTTTCATCTTAATTAGCATGATCACTAGCAAGTTCATCATAGTTTTCATCACTAGTGTTGTCAACAAGTAAATCATCATCTCCTAGCAAATCATCTTCATCACTATTGAAATCAACATACTCGGGGTGTGATACCCTAGGGCCTTTAGCCATAAAGCATCTTCCAATTCTTTCATTTGGTGAGTCAAATATGTCGTAGGAGTTGGATGTCACAAGTGCAAGACCCACAACACCTTCATCTTGAGTATATTCAGAGTTGAGTGATAGCTTCTCTCGCATTAGTTGTCGGAGTCGGAACCGGATACCCATTCACCAACGTGAGCTTGATGTCTTCGTATTGTGTAGCTCTTTGATAACCTGTCCTTCCTTTCTGAATCTTTGCTTCTACAAGAGGGTCCTCATTCATAACGATCATCTCTACTCCTCTCTCTTGGAGGTGATTCACCTCTTTTACTTCTCCTTTTTGGTGAATTTTCTCTTTTCTTGTAGGGAGCCATACACTCAATGGAGTAGTGTCTGGGTCTTTCACAATTGTAGCAATTACGATCACGGCAAGAAGATCTTTTGTCATTGTAGGATCTTGACTTGGAGCTTCTCTCTTTGCTTCTATTATTGTAGAATTTGTTGATGTTCTTCACCATTAAGCTCAATTCCTCATTGGAGACTTGCTTCTCACTTGATGTTGTAGGAGCATCATACGAAGCATTGTAAGCACCACTTGACTTGTTTTGGAGCTCTTCCTTATCCTTGAGTGACATCTCATGAGCAACAATTCTACCAATGACTTCCGTGGGCTTGAGATCTTTGTAATTGGGCATCATTTGGATCAAGGTGCACATGGTGTCATATTTTACATCCATGGCTCTTAGGATCTTTTTGATGATGAATTTGTTGGTGATCTCTTCGCTTCCTAAGCTGGCAATCTCATTTGTGATGATAGCAAGCCTAGAGTACATCGTTGCGACTCCTTCACCATCCTCCATCTTGAACTTGTCAAGTTGACTTTGTAGCACATCCAATTTGGATTCCTTGACGGAGTCGGTACCTTCGTCCATATCAACCAAAGTATCCCAAATTTCCTTTGTATTCTCAAGGCGGCTGATTTTGTTGAATTCTTCGGGGCATAATCCGTTGAAGAGAATATCGCAAGCTTGAGCATCGTATTGCAACATCTTCATTTCTTCCACGGACGCTTCATGATCCGGTTCTATTCCATCCTCGAAGAAATCACCTTCCAAGCCAATGCGCACAATATCCCAAATGGCGGGGTTATGACCAAGAATATGCATTTTCATCTTATGCTTCCAACTAGCAAAATTAGTACCATCAAAATAAGGACCTCTACGGTGGTAATTTCCCTTGCTAGACACCATACTCTCCTAGGTTGTGAAACTAAGCCTATGATCATGAAAGCTATGAAAATCAAGGCAAATGAAGACCAAAGCTCTGATACCACTTGTAGGATCGAAATTAGATCTAGAGGGGGTGATTAGACTACTTGACCAAATAAAAATCTAACATTTTCCTAATTTTAGTTGTGGGCAGATTTTAGCAACTTAGCAAAAGTCAAGTAATCAACCAACACATGCAATTCTAAGAGTGTAGCAGTGGAAAGTAAAACATTGCACATGAAGGTAAAGGGGAGGGTTTGGAGAGTGCAAACACAATGATGACACAAAGATTTTTGGCATGGTTTCGATAGGTGGTGCTATCGTACGTCCATATTAATGGAGACTTCAACCCACGAAGGGTAATGGTTGCGCGAGTCCACGGAGGTCTCCACCCACGAAGAAGAAACCTTGTCTATCCCACCATAGCCATCGTCCATGAAGGACTTTCCTCACTCAGGTAGATCTTCACGAAGTAGGCGATCTCCTTGCCCTTACAAACTTCTTGGTTCAACTCCACGATCTTGTCGGAGGCTCCCAGGCGACACCTAACCAATCTAGGAGACACCACTCTCCAAAAGGTAATAGATGTTGTGTTGATGATGAACTCCTTGCTCTTGTGCTTCAAATGATAGTCTCCCCAACACTCAACTCTCTCTCACACAAATTTGGATATGGTGGAAAGATTATTTGAGTGGAAAGCAACTTGGGGAAGGCTAGAAATCAAGAATCTTTTGGTAGGATTGGAATATCTTAATCTCAACACATGAGTAGGTGGTTCTCTCTCAGAAAATGTAAGTTGGAAGTGTAGGCACGTTCTGATGGCTGTCTCACATATGGAGAAGCGGGTGAAGGAGTATATATAGCCTCCACACAAAATTCAACCGTTACACACAATTGACCCAACTCGGTCAGACCGAATAGAAGAACTCTGTGAGACCGATTCAGTTCAAAATGTGAACATTAGGAATCTCGGTGGGACCGATTGGAACAACTCGGTGGGACCGATGTGATAGGAATTAGGGCAAAAATCAACTCGGTGGAACCGATTTCATCAACTCGGTTAGACGGAAGTGAAGCAATAGAGCAACAGAGAGAATGTCAAGCAAACTCAATGGGACCGATTGCACGATTCGGTGAGACCGAAATAATGCAACAGGTCACAGAGCGTTTGCAAGGCCATCTCGGTGAGAGCGAGATCCGTATCGGTGTGACCGAAGTGTTAGGGTTTTGGGGAGTGGCTATGTCAAATGAACTCGATGGCGCCGGATAGGAAAATTCGGTGGGGCCGAGTTTGACTTTGGGTTTTGGACATATTTGGAATAGAAAGTGGTTGAGGGCTTCGGAGCAATATCACTAAGCATTTTGAGCAAGTAGACCATTAAGCAACACCCCATCCCCTTTTAATAGTATTGCTTTTCCTATGGACTCAGTGTGATCCTAGATCACTAAAATAGAAATGAAGAGTCTTGAGTTTTTGCCAATATGTGCCCTTAGCTTTTTGAGGGGTCCATATCTCTAGTACATGCCATTTCATTCATTGAACTTCCTGAAATATTGAACTTGAGTGGATATTAGTTCAATGAGCTATATGTTGTTATGAATTACGAAAACCACCCGGGGATTAGTTGCACTTTCAACTCCCCCTCCCCCACGCCCCGGCAAACAATTTTGTTTGACATAACGGACCATTTTGCGGCGAACGATCCAGCCGCATGAACAACTTTGCTTGGCCACTCCGCCCGGCATAATTCCCTTTCGATAGAAAAAGACTATGAAAAATGTCCAAAAACAATTATATATAGAAAAAGAGATAATTCACAATGGAATATGTTGCATGTATTACCAGTTTAGCCCAACATAATTCCCTCCCACAGAAAATTTGATTACTTTGTGTAAGGCCTGCCCAACTCTTTGAATTTTTGATGTGGAAGTACCACATTTTGATGCTTGCGGAATACCTTGGGAAAAGAAGAAGAAATGGGTTTTTCACATAATTCCAAGCATTTTGCGCTTCATGTTAATTGTGTTTCACAAGAATTGTGTGTAATGCTAGAGTTTTTGTGAGGCGATATATTTGTCTTGAGATAATAAATCGCATAACCACAAATTTCTTCAACTTGTTTTCGATGATATTGTCATATCATTTCAAAGGGGGGTTTGATTATTAATGTTTTGTTGTTAAAAAAATGTCCATACACATTCATCAGCTCAAACATGAATATAATTGATTGCTACCATTTTATACCAGTACATATGAATTGCGGGGACTAAAGAGAGAAGTGGGTTGGAGTAGCTTTTTTATTGGTCGCCGGGCAGGATATGCCTATTATTTTATAAAAATAACAGAGAAGCTGAATTAAATCGACGGTTACTAGAAGAAAAACTTACAAAGATGGCAATTACCGAAAGAAAGAAAAAGCTCAAAGTGGCGGGTGGCACGTGGATTTGGAGCTCTGAGGTCCTCCACACAAAATCCCAGCCAAATGTTACTATTTCTGCTCAAGGTATTTATTAGTCATCTTAATTAATATATGAGCACACATAGCAATACAACTCCGAAATAAAAGAAAGAATGAGTAGTAGATGAGTAGGAGAGTTTAAAGAGGGTTATTGGATGTCCACTGCCTTGTCAAGTGAGATTTAGCATTGTATTATATAGTATTGATGTTCTGATGTGGAAGTGACACATTTGATGCTTGAGAAATACCTGGGGCAAAGAAGAAGAAATGAGTTGTCCACATATATAATTCCAAGAATTTTGCGATTCATGTTAATTGTGTTTCAAAAGAATAGTGTATATTGCTAAAGTTTTAGCGAGACAATATATTTGTCTTGAGATACTAAATCGCGTCACCACACATTTCTTCAACTTGTTTCCGATGATAATGTCATGTCATTTTACATGCTATATATAATTATAGTGTCATATCATTTCTAAGTGGATTTTGATTATTATAATTTGTTGGTCCAAAAGTCGTCATACACATTCGTCGACTCAAGCATGAATATAATTGATTGCTACCATTTTATATCAGTACATTTGAATTGCGGGTACTAATCAGAGAAATGGATTGGAGCGGCTTCTTTAATGGAAGCCGGGCAGGATACACCCATTGTTCTAGAAAAATAATTGAGAAGCTGGATTAAATCGATAGTTATTATATTATTCACAAATAAAAATGTCAAGTTATGGAAAGGGAAAAGGTGATATTGTTTTATGCCAATACTTGTGAGTTATGGCGGCTAAACAGACAAGAGGGTTCAGACGATTTGTTAATAAAAATCAAACACACTCATTGTTTTAGAAAAATAACAAAGAAGCACGGTTATCAGGCAACCATTTCTAGAATAAAAAAAGGATAAAAGAGACTGTTATTAGAAGAAGAAGAAGAAGAAGAAGAAGAAGAAGAAGAAGAAGAAGAAGAAGAAGAAGAAGAAGAAAAGATTAGAGGGCAGTTAGGTACTACGTACTATATTTATACCATTACACGTATGAATTGTGATAGCTAAACAGTGAAGCGGGTTAGTGTGGTTTAACGTAAACGGGACAAGATGCCCTTTGTTTTTCTTAAAGTAACAAATGGTCGGATTAAAACGACAATTACTGGATAAAAAATGATGATATAAAAGTGGCGGTTGTTAAAGGAAAATAAAAGGACGCCAATACCAATCTGATGTTCAATTTGGCAGGGGCTAGAGTGAACAGAAGGTTCGCTAAGACCGACCACCCCTCCCCGATGAAATATTTTGTTTTATAGGATGGACCTTTTTGCGGTGAACGATCCAGCCGCATGAACGACTTTACTTGGCCGCTTGGCCCAACATAATTCCATTTCCATAGAAAACAAAAAAACTGTGAACAATGTCCAAAAACAATTATATGTACAAAAAGAGAGAATTCACAATGGAATATGTAGTATGTATTACCAGCCAAGCCCAACATAATTCCCTTTCCACGGAAAATTTGATTACTTTGCATAAGGGTTGGCCCACCTCTTGGAATTTCTGATGTGGAAGTGCCACATTTTGATGCTCGGGAAATACCAAGGGCAAAGAAGAATAAATGGGGTTTCCACATAATTCCAAGCATTTTTTCCTTCATGTTAATTGTGTTTCACAAGAATTGTGTATACTGCCAGAGATTTTGCAAGGCCATATATTTGTCTTGAGATACTAAATCGCATGATCATGCATTTCGAAAGGGAGGTTTGATTATTATAGTTTTGTTGTTCAAAAAATTGACATACACATTCATCGGCTCAAACATGAATATAATTGATTGCTACCATTTTATACCAGTACATATGAATTGCTGGACTAAACAGAGAAGCGGGTTGGAGCGGCTTCTTTAATGGTTGTCGGGCAAGATATGCCCATTGTTCCTGAAAAAATAATTGAGAAGATGATTAAATCGGTGGTTATTGGAAGAAAAAGCCAACGGTTATGTAAAGAAAGATCAAAGCGGCAGTTAGGTGCTACTATTTTTTGCCAGGATGTGTGAATTATGGTGGCTAAATATATAAGTGGGTTCAGATAGGTTCTTTAATGAAAATCAAATAGGATGCTCGTTGTTTTAGAAAAACAAAAAAGAAGCAGCATTATCAGGTAACTATTGTTAGAAAAAAAACAAGACAAAAGGGGCTATTATAAGAATAAAAAAAGAGCAAAGCGGTAGTTACATGCTAAGTATTATTTTTATATCATTACATGTATGAATCTTGATGGCTAAACAGTGAAGCGGGTTAGTGTGGTTTAGTGTAAACGGGACAAGATGTCCATTGTTTTCTAAAAATAAAAGAACAGAAAGATTAAATCAATGGTTATTGAAAGAAAATAATAATATAAAGAACAGCGGTTATTAAAGGAAAATACACGCCAATACCAGTCTGGCGTTCGATTTGGTAAAGGCTAGAGTGAACGCAAGGTTAACTAAGATCAACCTTTGTTCGATAGGACATGCCCTTTTGCAGTGAATGGTCTAACCACATGAACGACCTTGCTAGACCGCCTGGCCAAGCATAATTCCCTTTCCACAGAAAACAAAAAAAAGTGGGAAATGTCCAAAAACAATTATATCTACGAAAACAGAAAATTCATAATGACATATGTAGTATGTATTACCAGCCTAGGACAACATAATTCCGTTTCCAGGGAAAATACAAAGAAATAAAAAATGTTCAAAAACAATTATATGTACATAAACAAAAAAAAGACACAATGACATTTGTAGCATGTATTACTATGTAGTGTACAAAAAATTAAATGCAAAAATGTCATATACATTGCCAGCGTCTCTTACAAAATACCAAAAGAAATCATGCATAGTAAAATTGCCATGCAAATATAGAGACAGAAGAACTAGAAGAGAAAAAATCCCTTGACGTTACGTCGAAAACAAAAAACAAAAATACTGCATAAGCTTGCCATCATAATGAGGGGAATGTTTGAACATAATATACCATGTATGTAAAATAACGTACAAAAAGACGAAGATTACCATGGTAGGTGCATATTGAAATGGCTCCCGCCCCCATGTAACCACGCACCTAAGGAAAAATACCCCAAAAAAACTTCGGGATCAGTTGGCCACCGGCTATCGCGAGACTACAATGATGGGACCGCCGGGAGAACTTGGTTGCCGGATTCGCACGTTGAGGATAAAGACGCGAGGTTGGGGCAGGGAGGGGGGGATAGTCAGAGTGAAAGAGAAGTTGTAGAATGAGTCTAGAATCAACGTGCCACTAGCCTCCTTGCGCCAAGATGCGTGCTCCATGTAACCACGCACCTAAGGAAAACACCCCAAGAAAAAAAACTTCGGGATCAGTTGGCCAATGACGGGGATCACCAGGAGAACTTCGTTGCCGGATTCGCTCGCTGAGGATAAAGACGCGGGGTGGGTGTGTGTGTGTGTGTGGGGGGGGGGGGGGGGGGGGGGGGGGGCGGAGGGGTCAGAGTGAAAGAGAAGTTATAGAACGAGTATAGAATCAACATCCCACTGGCCTCCTTGCGCCAAGATGCATGCTGTGGATCCGACGATAGAAACAAAACGTTCGCTATGCATTGCTACCTTTACTACTTAAAAAGAATCTAATGTTCCTGCTTTATCTTTCTTCCCATCACTTCTTCGTCCAACATTTCTCGTATAATAATCGATCACGTTAATTTACTTAACTTCTGAACCAATTCTACTTTAATTTACTTATCAAACTTCTGATCAAAATATAAGTTAAATTAGGGACATAATTTGATGAACATTTATTTACACAGTCGCTTACTATGGACAGGTAAATCCCTTTTGATCAAAATATAAGGTAAATCACGGACAAAAATTGATGAACATTTATTTACACAATCGCGTATTATGGACAAGTAAATCACAAGTTAACAAATTATAATATTTATATTCTGTTGCAATGCACGAACATTGTTCTAGTAATAAAATAAAATAATCAAAGCGACGCTTCAAGCTGCACGTGGGACTGTTTTATTTTTCTTCCCATAAGAGCATCTACAGTCGGACTTAACAAAAGCCGGCCCCTCAAACGCCCGCGCACGCGTCGGGCACTGATCGGGCAACCCTTAAATCATATCGTCCACATCCGTGTATCTCATATCCGCTGCCTCATATCCATACTAGCATGCAACATAGTAAAAATAATAATCTAGATCATCACACAAACAAAGAATCGGACAGGGCAGTGCACATTCCAATCACTAGAAGGTCACCTATGGATGTCCAAAGATCGTCAAAGTTCAAATAATTCACATAAACGACCGGCAAATTTAAACTACATTACTAAAAACTAGAAACTGAAGACGGAGAAGGCAGAGATTCACCACTTCCTCGTAGGCCATTTGCCCTTCCGAACACCGGCGCAGGTGTAGGCGTCGGCGGCTGGTGGCGGATCGCCTGAGTCGTCGTCACAGGAGCCGTCTGAATCGTTGTTGTCAGAGTCAGAGAGGATGACGAGCCCTTTTAGCCGTCGGACCTCCCTGTTCTGTTGCCGCTTTAGCTTCGCGAGCCGAGCCACCTCCACTGATGTCTCTGCCGCCCTCGTGCTTGGATTGCATGATGGCAATCCGGAACGCCTTGGTGTTCTTCCGGCGGAGCCGCCGTGCGTCCATATTAGCAGTCGTAAGAAACCGGCGGTAGACCCATTCAAGGAGCCGCGGATGATGAAG
This sequence comes from Triticum monococcum, assembly GCA_034509565.1. NCBI lineage: Eukaryota > Viridiplantae > Streptophyta > Magnoliopsida > Poales > Poaceae > Triticum > Triticum monococcum. The sequence goes on from CM067842.1 coordinate 125,016,021, forward strand.
CTATGCACCTAGGGTAGGGTCATAGGCCTGACCTAGACGCCCTCCCCAAGGACATCACCCTAAAGCCAGAAGCATTCAAAGGATACCATCATCCACTTGACCAGAGACATTCCACTTGAAAGAATCAATGTCACTCGACCGTCACAGAAATCACTCGACAAACAGAAGATCTAAAGTCACTCTACACAGCAACGGTCGGGCATTTACTCATAGACTTAACTATCATTTATAGCACTTTAATACAGACGTTACCTGTAACGCTCCTTCTTTACGTACATTGAACCCCGCGTAACGGAGGGGAGCTGGGGTCCTGGCGCACTCTATATAAGCCACCCCCCTCCTCCAGGACAGGGGTTCGCATCTTTTGTAAACTCACACACGCATATAATCCAGTCGACCGCCTCAGGGCATCGAGACGTAGGGTTGTTACTTCCTCCGAGAAGGGCCTGAACTCGTAAACTCGTGTGTACAACTACTCCATAGCTAGGATCTTGCCTCCTCATACCTACCCCCATTCTACTGTCAGTCTTAGATCCACGACAGTTGGCGCCCACCGCGGGGCAGGTGTCTTAGCAGTTTGTTGGAGAAGTTGCGATTTTTCCGATTCCCATCATCATGGTTTCCGGTGGAGGATTAGCTGAAGGCCGCGAGATCCGTCTCGATGCGCTCGTCTTCATCGCCGACAACTCCGCTTGGCTCCACGAGGCTCTGCTCGACATCGAGGCGCTCCCCGTCCATGGTGCGACGCACTTTCGTGCATGCGTCCACGGCGTCCTTCTTCGGCAGCCGTCGACTCAGTATCAGTCGGCTCCTACGGCAACCTCACTTTCCGTTGTTCGCCGGCGCCAGCGATCCGGTCGGTCGCGGCTTCAGCGGTGGGTGAGGCATGCGATGGCCCGCCAATCGGCCACCCCACAAATCGCGGCGATCGAGCCCGATGAAACTCTCTAAGGCCTGTTCGATCTGTCGACTGGCTCCGTCGAGACTGCATCCGAGTGCGACAGCAGCGACCCTGCGGCAGAAGTCTTGATGGTCAATGGACCACGCAGTCCTCCTGGCTTCACCCGTGAAGACGATGGTGATGATGTCGGCGACCCATCACATGTCCACGAGGAGTACCGCCCCGAACCCCTCTCTTCGCAACGGAGGGAAGAGCTTCGCCGCCGTAATATGGATGCACTTCACACTCCTATCGTTGGAGAAACCCCCGAGGCCCAGGCCTTGGAGGAGGCGCGCCTGGCCAACTTGGCTGAGCGCACTCGACTGGAGAACCTCCAGCGCGCACTCGATGAGCGTGCTTGGCAGCGGATTCCTGAGTCCAGTCGACGACAAATTTTTCCGCCTCCGACTCAGGTATACCAAACTCCGATCCAGAATCTCACAGCTGCAGCTCGAATAGCAGAGTCAATTCAACCTTCCCAGTCAGAAGCTGGCCGAGGTTTGATGCAGATCCGGGCTTTACTCCATGCAGCAAGAGAGCAGAATACAACAGTATCTCAGTCGCGGAATAGGATTCATAGCAGATCTATGGTGGCAGACACTGTCCAATCTGCTCACAGCCCAAGATCGCCTCCGCAGCGTGAGGGACGTGGGCACCAGCAAGATCAATACAGGAACCGTGAGCAGTATGATCATCGACTCGACCACGATGACCGTCGTCGAGTGCCCACGCCTACTCCGAGGAGTGGGTCATACGTGCCTCAGCGGCTAGATGACAGGCGCCCCCACAGCGGCGAATGAAGAATTCCAGTCGACCCTAGAGAGCCAGGCTTTGATGCAAGATCTATCCTTGTTCAAGGTCTGGTTGATAGGAACAGGGCTCACAGAGAAGGCCATGATAGAGATCGTCCGAATGGAAGCAGGGTGCACGTTTCAGGACCCCGAGTGTTTCAGCAGAGCCATCAGAGCAGCAGTGATTCCTCCCAACTTCAGGTTGGTGACTGGAGTCAGCAAGTTCACCGGCGAATCCAAGTCAGACACTTGGCTTGAGGACTACCGAGTGGCTGTGCAGATTGGTGGTGGCAATGATGATGTGGCTATGAAGCACCTTCCCTTGATGTTGGAGGGCTCAGCCAGAGCATGGTTGAATCAGTTGGCTCCTGGTAGCATATATAGTTGGGAAGAACTTGCTCGAGTGTTTGTTAGAACCTTTGAAGGTACTTGCAAAAGGCCGACAGGGTTGACAGAATTGCAGTGTTGTGTTCAGAAACCGAATGAAACCTTGAGGGATTATTTCCAGAGATGGATCACGTTACACCATACAGTGAAGAATGTGTCAGATCACCAAGCAATATGTGCCTTCAAGGAAGGCGTTAAGTATCGGGAGTTGAATCTTAAATTCGGTCGGATAGGAGATATGACTCTCACTCGGATGATGGAGATTGCCACCAAATATGCTAACGGCGAAGAGGAAGACCGACTCTGGAGTGGCAAGCACAAAACAGTCGCCCAAGAAACCGGAGGAGGGAATTCCAGTCGGAAACAGAAGCGAAAGGCCGAACCAGCTGCTCCTGGTGAAGCTTTATTTGTTGCCCAAGGAAAGCCCAAAGGGTCTTGGACTCCCAAAAAAGTTAAGGATAAAGATGGGAATGATGTGTTGGATCTACCGTGCCATATTCATACCAAAAAATATGAAGAGGGGAACATCATTTACCCTAAACACACCACTCGACAATGTCATTTCCCGATCCAGCAGTTCCGAGAGAAACAACCCAAGGAGAAGGAAAAGGAGTCGGACGGAGGTGAAGATAGGGAAGAAGATGATGATGGTTTTCCCAATGTCAATTCCACGCTGATGATTTTTGCTGATGTTGAAAGCAAAAGTCAGTTGAAAGTTATTAACAGAGAAGTAAACATGGTTGCTCCAGCAACACCCAGTTATCTGAAGTGATCCCAGACTGCCATCACATTCGACCAGTCGGACCATCCAGCACATATAGCCACCCCTGGGAGGCAAGCACTGGTGGTCGACCCAGTAGTCCAAGGCACTCGACTGACTAAAGTGCTGATGGATGGTGGCATTGGCCTAAATATCCTTTATGCTGAAACCTTGAAGAAAATGGGCATTCCGATGACCAAGCTTAGTGAAAGCAACATGAGTTTCCATGGCGTTATACCTGGCAAGAAGGCTCAGTCACTCGGCCAGATCGCCCTTGATGTGGTTTTCGGTGATTCCAGGAATTACTGCAAAGAAAAGTTGACATTTGAGGTAGTGGATTTCAAGAGTGCTTACCATGCTATTCTGGGTAGGACCGCTTATGCACGTTTTATGGCTCGGCCATGTTACGTGTATCTCAAATTGAAGATGCTTGGTCCTAGAGGAGTAATCACTATCACTGGCAATCGACAGAAGGCGGAAGAGTGCTTCCATAAGGGCTCAAAAATTGCCGATGCACAGATGGCAGTAGTAGAAATACAAGAGTATCAGAAAAATACAGATCCGAGTGATTTGCTGCGAGCCAAGAAGTCTGCCACAGATTCTGCATTCCAGTCGTCCGGTGAAACGAAGCCGATTCATATTCACCCGACCGACCCTAATGCTGCTCCGACCCATATCTCAACAACACTCGACAGCAAATAGGAAGAAGCGCTCATCCAGTTCCTCCATGAGAACTGGGACATCTTTGCATGGAAACCTTCTAACATGCTGGGTGTACCCAGGGGACTGGTTGGGCATCATTTCCGAGTCGACCCAAAAGTAAAACCAGTCAAGGAACATCTCCGACGGTCCGCCGTCCAGAAGAGAAAAGCAATTGGCGATGAAGTGGCTCGGCTCCTGGCAGCTGAGTTCATCCGAGAGATTTACCACTCCGAGTGGCTCACCAATGTTGTCATGGTCCCCAAGAGGGACGATTCACTTCGCATGTCCATTGACTTCAAGCATATCAATCGAGCCTGCCCGAAAGGTCATTTTCCTCTCCCCCGCACCGACCAAATCGTCGACTCAACTGCGGGGTGTGAGCGTTTGACTTTTTTGGACACCTATTACGGGTACCATCAGATCCGACTGTATGGACCTAATGAGATAAAAAGGGATTTCATCACTCCATTCGGATGCTTCTGTTTTTCACCATGCCATTCGGCTTGAAGAACGCCGGAGCCACATTCATGAGGATGATCAAGAAGTGTCTGCTCACTCAAATCAGTCAGAATGTGGAAGCATACATGGATGACATTGTGGTCAAGTCACGTAAAGGTTCCGACCTGCTGGCTGACCTTGCTGAGACCTTTGCCAATCTCAGAAGATATGATATCAAGCTTAATCCATCAAAGTGCACATTCGGAGTTCCTGGTGGAAAGTTACTCGGTTTCCTCGTTTCCGAACGAGGGAACGACGCTAAACCAGAGAAAGTTGGTGCTATACTTCGGATGAAACGCCCTGTGCATGTGCACGATGTCCAGAAACTTACTCGATGTTTGGACGCCTTGAGTCGATTCATTTCTCGCCTTGGTGAAAAGGCATTGCCTCTTTACCGACTGATGAAGAAGTCTGATAAGTTCGAGTGGACTCCCGAAGCTGATGCAGCGTTTGCAGAGCTCAAGGCCCTGCTTTCCACCCAGCCGGTGCTTGCTGCACCAATCAGCAATGACCCTTTACTGCTTTATATTGCAGCCACTGGACAAGTTGTTAGTACAGTACTCACGGTCGAGCGGGAGGAAGAAGGAAAAGCCTATAAAATTCAGCGCCTGGTGTATTATGTTTCTGAAGTTCTGACTCCATCGAAGCAAAGATATCCACACTATCAAAAGCTTGTTTATGGGATTTACATGACCATGAAGAAGGTTGCACACTATTTCTCTGATCATTCCATTACATTCGTCAGCGACGCTCCCTTATCAGAGATTCTGAACAACAGAGATGCAACTGGTCGAGTGGCAAAGTGGGCGATTGAACTCCTTCCCTTGGACATCAAATTTGAGGCAAAGAAAGCTATCAAGTCCCAAGCAATAGCTGATTTCCTCGTCAAGTGGATCGAACAACAACTTCCGGCCCAAATTCACTCGGAGCATTGGACCATGTTCTTCGATGGGTCCAAGATGCTGAATGGTTCTGGTGCTGGGGTGGTGTTGGTATCCCCCCATGGTGACAAACTCAGCTATGTTCTTCAGATTCACTTTGACTCCTCCAACAATGAAGCTGAAATATGAGGCACTTCTGTACGGGTTGCGTATGGCCATTTCACTCGGCGTCCGTCGCCTCATGGTCTATGGCGACTAGGATTTAGTGGTCAATTAGGTGATGAAGGAATGGGACGTCAGAAGCCCAGCTATGACTGGTTATTGCAATGCAGTGAGAAAGTTAGAAAAGAGGTTTGAGGGATTAGAGCTCCATCACATCCCTCGACTGGAAAATCAAGCAGCCGATGATCTGGCAAAGATAGGCTCCAAGAGAGAAGCCATTCCCAGCAATGTGTTCCTGGAGCACATTCATACACCTTAAGTTCAAGAAGATCCCTTCACTGAAGAGCCCCCGCAGCCGAACAGTGCCACCGATCCGACTGAAATCGAGGTTCCAGCTGTGGTCGATTTGATTATGGAGGTTTTGGTCATCACCCCCGATTGGACTGTACCATATATCGCGTACATTCTTAGAAAGGAACTCCCATAGGATGAAGAAGAGGCTCGACAGACCGCCCGTCGATCTAAAGCCTTTACTATGATAAGAGGACAGTTGTTCAGAGAAAGTGTGACTGGAGTTTGCCAGAAATGCATAACACATGAAGAAGGTCGAGTGATCCTCAATGACATCCACTCGGGGACCTGTGGTCACCATGCGTCCTCTCGGACCATTGTGGCCAAAGCATACCGAGCGTGATTTTACTGGCCACGGGAAAATGATATGGCAAAAGAAATAGTCGACAAGTGTGAAGGTTGCCAGTTTTACTCCAACATGTCTCACAAGCCTGAGTCGGCCCTGAAGACCATTCCACTCGTCTGGCCCTTTGCTGTTTGGGGATTGGACATGGTTGGACCTCTGAGGACTGGTAGGAGTGGATTCACTCATGTGCTTGTAGCAGTCGACAAGTTCACCAAGTGGATTGAGGCCAAGCCTATCAAGAACCTTGAAGCCAGTACTGCTGTGAGCTTCATCAGGGAGTTAACATTCAGATATGGTGTTCCACACAGCATCAATACTGACAACGGGTCAAACTTCGATTCCGATGAGTTCAGAACTTTTTGTGCTTCCCAAGGTACTTGAGTCGACTATGCCTCAGTCGCCCACCCCCAGTCAAATGGGTAAGCTGAAAGAGCAAATGGATTGATTCTCAAAGGACTGAAACCTCAACTGATGCGTGACCTCAAACACGCAGCAGGAACTTGGGTCGATGAACTTCCATCAGTATTGTGGGGATTGAGGACAACTCCCAATCGATCGACTAGCAGAACCCCCTTTTTCTTGGTCTATGGAGCCGAAGCTGTATTTCCGAGTGACTTGCTCCACAATGCGCACTGAGTCGAGCTTTTCTCACAAGAAGAAGCAGAACAGGCACGACAAGATGCAGTCGATCTCCTGGAAGAAGAAAGAGAGATGGCCTTGATCCGATCAACCATCTATCAGCAAGACCTGCGTCGATTCCATGCCAGAAACGTGAGGGTCGAGCATTTCAAGAGGGAGACTTGGTTCTCCGACTGGATCAGCAGAAACCTCACAAGCTTGCTCCTGCCTGGGAAGGCCCCTTCATTGTCACCAGAGTGCTCCACAATGGAGCGTACCACCTCTACAACGTCGAGCACAAGAAATACGAGCCGCGAGCTTGGAATGCAGTGCTGCTCCGCCCCTTTTATACTTAAGCATTCAGTCTATTGGGATGTAATAAAAAGCACCTTTGTAGTTTGTTTATCAAAGACAGAGTTTATTACAGTCTTCTAAAATGATTGTCGATTGCTTACGTTTGTTTCTGAAATTCCCTAGTGGGTGGCTTAGCTGCGAATCCCTTTCGCCTAAGTTTAAAAAATCCTACCGAGTGGTGAGCAAGCCTCTCACTCGGTAGCTTAGCTGTGAATCCATTTCGCCTAAGTTGAAAAAATCCGACCGAGTGATGAGCAAGTCTCTCACTCAGGGGCTTAGCTGCAGTCCAGTACTCGCCTAAGTTGAAAAAACCCTACCGAGTGGTGAGCAAGCCTCTCACTCGGGGACTTAGCTGCAGTCCAGTACTCGCATAAGTTGAAAAAATCCTACCGAGTGATGAGCAAGCCTCTCACTCGGGGACTTAGCTGCAGTCCAGTACTCGCATAAGTTGAAAAATCCTACCGAGTGATGAGAAAACCTCACACTCGGAGGCTTAGCTGCAGCCAATGCTCGCCTAAGTTTCAAAAATCCAACCGAGTGATGAGAAAACCTCACACTCGGAGGCTTAGCTGCAGCCCAATGCTCACCCACGTTTCAAAAATCCTACTGAGTGATGAGCGAACCTCACACTCGGGGGCTTAGCTGCAGCCCAGTGCTCGCCTAAGTTTCAAAAATCCTACCGAGTGATGAGCAAACCTCACACTCGAGGGCTTAGCTGCAGCCCAGTGCTTGCCTAAGTTTCAAAAATCCTACCAAGTGATGAGCAAACCTCACACTCGGGGGCTTAGCTGCAGCCCAGTGCTCACCTAAGTTTCAAAAATCCTACCGAGTGATGAGCAAACCTCACACTCTGGGGCTTAGCTGCAGTCTAGTACTCGCCTAAGTTGAAAAACCATCCCTATCCGCAAGGTTGACGAGGTGCAGGTCGACTACAATCCTCTCCACAGAACTGCGCTATAAGTATAATGTGTGCTCCATCCCTATCCGCAAGGACGACGAGGTGCAGGTCGACTGCAATCCTCTCCACGGAACTACGCTATAAGTACAATGTGCGCTCCATCCCTATCCGCAAGGACGACGAGGTGCAGGTCGACTGCAATCCTCTCCACGAAACTGCGCTATAAGTACAATGTGTGCTCCATCCCTATCCGCAAGGACGACGAGGTGCAGGTCGACTGCAAACCTCTCCTCAGAGCTGTGCCACAAGTACAATGTGCGCTCCATCCCTATCCGTAAGGACGACGAGGTGCAAGTCGACTGCAAACCTCTCCCCAGAGCAGCGCCACAAGTACAATGTGTGCTCCATCCCTATCCGCAAGGACAACGAGGTGCAGGTCGACTGCAAACCTCTCCTCAGAGCCGCGCCACAAGTACAATGTGCGCTCCATCCCTATCCGCAAGGACGACGAGGCGCAGGTCGACTCGGATATCTCCCTCAGAGTTGCATCTCAAAGAATATTCCGAGTGAAGAATAAGTTCCACTCGAAGGCAAACGCAAGCACATGCAGAAGATAAACCAAGATCAGATAAAGTCTCAAGAGTTTCAGGACGAAAATAAAAGTACTCGGGCGTCAGGCCCGAAGGAGTTTAACGGTTACAAAAACCACTCGGCATTCCGAGGCAGATTTAAAGCAAGTTTAAGTATCAAGTTTGTTCACTCGGCAGGAGGAGGACTTGCAGGCTCGACGAACTCGTCCAAATCAATCCCGTTAGCGATCCGAGTGGCAGCAGCAATGAAAGTCTCCATGAAGGACTGGATGTCGTGCCTTTTTGTGTTGGCGACCTTGATCGCCGCCAGCTTCTCTTCTCGAGCTTCTCTGCAGTGGACCCTGACCAGTGACAGAGCCACGTCAGCACTGCATTGGGCAAAGGACTTCTTCCATTCCTGCACTCGACCAGGGACCTCATTGAGTCGAGCCATCAGAGACTCGTGTTCATTCTTAAGCGTTTCCCTTGGCCAGAGCGATGAGTCGATGCGTGAAACTGCAACCTTCAGATAGGCAAGATAACTTGTAACACTGGCGACGCGGGATTCCAGTCGAAGCACATTCATGGCGACCTCGTCGCCGACTGGAGAAAGGATAGGGTCCAAGCCCGTCTCGATCCGTCCAGTCTCCTCTTCAAAGTTTTGGCAGAATTCTGCAGAGTCAAGGAGTTAATGAGTCGACTGATCAGGTCTAACTTGCAAACGGTAAAACAATCGGGTAAAAAAGGGATACCTTCGAGCATCAGAAAGAGGTTTTTGGCGAGAGCTTTCAGATAAGCCTCCAAATCGTTCCTCCTGCGAGTCATGCTTTCCAGCTGGTCGTTCAGAGCCACTTTATCTTTTTTTAGACGAGTCGCCTCTCGATTGGATTCAGTGAGAGATGACTTCAGTTTTTTGATTTCTTCCTCCAACGCTCCAACCGAAGCCAGTTTCTGGTCAGCAAGGGCAGTCTTCTCCTGAGCCTCCTTCTGCGCAGCTGCAAGGTCCAAGTCCTTCTTCTCTAGGGCCAGCCCCATTTTCTCTGCAAAATACACATTTAGATCAAACAGAAGAATGAAGAGATAACTTGAAGGATGGTCAAGATAAGCAGTCGGCGGGCCGTTACCTTCCGTACCAGCGACTTCATCTTGAGCCTTCTTCAAGTTCTGCTGAGCCAACTCCAGGTCAAGGTTGAGTTACCTTTGCTTTTCCTCAAATTCGGCAAACTTGGAGATAAGCGAACAAGATTTCTACAGTGAGTAAAAGACATATCAATCGACAAGATCAAAGATTATCTACTTCCGAGTGAATAAAACTTCAAGACTACTCAGACCCCAACCGACTGCCAGCAATCAACTGCGGTCTCGGGGACTACACCCAGTGGGTGCACTTAGCGTGCCTCCACTGGTTTGGATTCCACTCGGCTGGTCCGCCTTGACCGAGTACAAAAAAAAGATAAGGGAGAGGAAGAAGTACTCAGACCCCAACCGACTGCCAGCAGTCGACTGCGGTCTCGGGGACTACACCCAGTGGGTGCACTTAGCGTGCCCCCACTGCTTCAGATTCCACTCGGCCGGTCCGCCCAGGCCAAGTAAAAAAAAGCAAGTGCTCAGACCCCAACCGACTGCCAGCAGTCGACTGCGGTCTCGAGGACTACACCCAGTGGGTGCAGTTGGTGTGCCCCCACTGGTTCAGATTCCACTCGGCTGCACCCAGTAGGTGTACAATCTCAAAGTGCAAGACAATGAAAGATTGTGCGAAGGAAAACATTCGGGTAGCATATCCTAAAAGAACAAGTTCAGTCGGAAGTTACCTTACCTGGACATTGGCTCAAAGAGCCCGCTGGCGTCATAAGCAGCCTGACTACTTTCGTGCACCGCCTTCACCCACTCCATCATTATGCCAGCCTGACGAATAGCCTCCGCAGCAGCGTCCGACTGGCTTTCTGGAACATGATGAGTGGCAAAGAAGGGGACGGATGGTCCATACACATCGGCTTGGAGATCTGAGGCATGAAGTTGGATGGTTGAAACAAGCTCTGGAGCAGTCGACGATGCAGGATGCGCACTCGACACTGGGTCAGCAAAGGTTACAGAAACCTTACTCGCATCTTCGAGCCGTTGAACTACCCGCTCTGCCCCCGGCTCCGACTGGGATGTCTTGCTAGCTATTGCCTTCTTCTTCCTGGGCCTCAACGGCACGTCCTCGTCATCATCCGGATGCTCAATGACATGGGGAGGAGCTGCAAAGAAATCAGCCGACCCCAGATGAGTCACCAGAATTTAATCGACCATACAATCAAGAACAAGATCATGAGGATTGTACCCGGGTTGGAGATGACCGCATCTTCCATGTCCTCGTATTCATACTAGCGGGTGGAAGTCCCAGAGGTAGCAGCACTACAAATTTGAGAATTCAGTCAGTCATGTCTGACAAAATGAATCGACTCAAATCCAGATTCATACTAAAACAAGAAATCAAGCCCAACTAATACCCGGAAGCAATGGGCATGGCCACTCTCATCTTCGGTAAGGCTTTTGGCAGTTTGGACAGCGTAGCTTTCGGTTGCTTTGACGCCTTTTCAGTCAGCGCTGGAGAAGACGTCCGAGGGCGCTTCGATGACTGCCCAGTTTGCGCGGTCGCTTTGCCACGGGCGCTTGCTGGATCGTGAGAAAGCTTGGATCGTCTTTCCCTACGAGGAGGAGAGTCGACCTCTTCTTCATCACTCAGGTTGTCGCTATCCTCGTCCTCTTCATCGTCAGAGTGCCACTCGCCGCTTTCACCTCCACTCGCTTCTCCCTCTGGGTCCTGCTCCTGCTCCCCGTTGGGCATCGAGTACATCTCAGCCAGGGCCTGGAAGACAACAACCAAGATAGGAGTCAGTCGGATGACAGCAAACAGCTACTTGATAAATCAAGAAGACACTCGGCCATGTGGAGTCATACCTTGTCGGCTTCGTACAAGTTGTTGAGTGGAGGAATCCTCCGGGATCTCCTGGGGTTGTCTTTGTTGCCAGTAATACCCTTCAGCCACCCTTCCAACATAGCATCGTCGACTTCTTTTGGATGGATCTGAGTGGTGTCGTCGGTGCCCGAATACATCCACATAGGATGGTCACGAGCTTGAAGTGGTTGGATGCGTCGCCTGAGGAAGACCTCCAATAGATCCATACCGGTTGCCCCATCACGGACAAGCTGAACTACTCGCTCAACCAGCACTTTCACTTGCGCCTACTCCTCTGGGGTCACTTTCAAAGCAGAGGGCTTCTCCACTCGGACCATGGAAAAGGGGGGAAGTCTAGTCGAGTGACCCGAAGTCGGCTGGTCCTTGCAGTAGAACCAGGTCGACTGCCACCCTCGGACCGACTCAGGAAGGATCATGGCTGGGAAAGTACTTTTACTCCTCATCTGAATCCCAAGACCCCCGCACATCTGAATCACTTGTGTCCACTCGTCACTCGGGTTGGCCTTCTTGACCGACTGAGAACGGCACGTGAATATGTGTTTGAAGAGGCCCCGGTGTGGCCAACAGCCCAGGAAGCTATCACAATGGGACACAAAAGCAGCAAGATACACGATGGTGTTCGGGGTAAAGTGGTGCAGTTGCGCCCCAAAGAAGTTCAAGAAACCTCGAAAGAAAGGGTGGGGAGGCAAGGAAAACCCGCGGTCGACATGAGTAGCGAGGAGAACGCGCTCGCCCTCCTGTGGCTACGGCTCGGTCTCGTTCCCCGAGAGTCACGCCGATTCATGGGGGATCAGTACCCCCTCGACCAGGTCGTCGATGTCGTCTTGACGGATCGTCAAGTGAATCTAGTCGCCCTGGATCCAGCCCGGCGGCAGGACGGACCTCGAGGAAGATCCGCCCTAGCCGGACTTCTTTCCCTTCGCCTTCGCCGTCGCCTTCTTCGTGTGCTCCAATGCCACCGTCTTATCCTTCCCCATCGCGGCGAGCAGACCTCGAACGGGGCAGCGTCGCTGGAGCAGGAGCAGATGCAGCGGAGAAAACTGAGAGGGAAAGAGAAGAACGAGGACGCACTGTTCAAAGAAAACCCCGGCCCGACGCCTTATATGGGGCCGCTTCCGAGTGGCTGAACTATGGGTCCGGACGACCCAATCAAATCCCGCAACAGTCGCGCGCGAGGTATGTGGCGAAAAAGGTGGCGCAATGATCGAGGCGGCCTCACCTAATCCCTTCCGATTACTGCGGCCTCCCTCGTCCCGCGTGCTTCCCCAAATCCGAATCCCATGATATCCGCACACAGCAGGCAATCTGTCAGATGGAATATCTCCTCCATATCAGTACTCAATACATCACAGTAAAGTTCACTCGGCAGATTCAAGAATGGATCAAGGCGACTGAAAAGGAGTTGAGTTCATCATGGTTGTTCGCTTGGTCGCAGAAGTCACTCCCGGAGCACAAAAATTGAATCAGAGGAATTCTCGACTCCTTCTCCACTCAAGCCTCGAACCATTCGGGGGCTAATGATGAAGCTATGCACCTAGGGTAGGGTCATAGGCCTGACCTAGACGCCCTCCCCAAGGACATCACCCTAAAGCCAGAAGCATTCAAAGGATACCATCATCCACTTGACCAGAGACATTCCACTCGGAAGAATCAATGCCACTCGACCGTCATAGAAATCACTCGACAAACATAAGATCTAAAGTCACTCTACACAGCAACGGTCGGGCGTTTACTCATAGACTTAACTATCATTTATAGCACTTTAATACAGACGTTACCTGTAATGCTCCTTCTTTATGTATATTGAACCCCGCATAACGAAGGGGAGCTGGAGTCCTGACGCACTCTATATAAGCCACCCCCCTTCTCTAGGACAGGGGTTCGCATCTTGTGTAAACTCACACAAGCATATAATCCAGTCACCGCCTCAAGGCACCAAGACGTAGGGTTGTTACTTCCTCCGAGAAGGGCCTGAACTCGTAAACTCATGTGTACAACTACTCCATAGCTAGGATCTTGCCTCCTCATACCTACCCCCCATTCTACTATCAGTCTTAGATCCACGACAACGCGTCCTTGTCGGGCTCCACCCGCATCCCGCGGCGGCGGCACACAGACTGCTCTTCCTCCCTCCTCTCCCTTTCCTGATGCCGCTCGCGGCGTGGCGGCGCGCGCCTCTGATTTCGGGGTCTGCATCCTGTCCGCACGGGGCGGGCACAAGCACCTTCCGCTGTCCACGTGGGGGAGCAACGGCTGGCGGGGGCAGGGGACGGCGTAGGGGAGGCGTAGATTGCGCAGGCCGCTTGTCATAGCTGCGCCCGGGCCGGGAGCGGCCAACGTCGGCGTCCGAGTTGCGCCGACGACTAAGTTGCGGTCGCGACGAGGCTGCAGATCTGGAGCTGCCTCCGGTCTCCACCTTGGACCGCTCCAAGGTGATGCTGAGGGCAAGCTCATAGTCTGAATCCAGCTTAGAGTCGGAGCAGCTACTGGAGCTCGACATTGCGCCGGATTCAGTAGGATTGGCTGCGGGGAGAGAAGAGGACGGAGCGAAAGGGGAGAATGAGTGAGCTAGAGTTTCGGAGCGATGACCCGGATGGGTTTTTTTTGGGACATCCATGGGGTTGGTGGTGGGTCGGCCTTGTCAAGCGGACGCGCCCGGGCGTGCCTGGGCCACCCCATATCCGCCTTACATTTGGGCTGGATATGAGGGGTGCCAGTCAACCCGAACGTTTGAGGCCCGTTTGAGGCATCTGTTTGGGTCCAAAAGTCATGACCGGTCAGTGGTTGGGCGGCGTTTAAGGCCGGTTTGGGACGCACGGCTTTAGATGCTCTAAAAGGTCACGTGTGAATATACATATATTTTATTTCTCTTCCAATAAAAAGATAAAAATAAAAATAAAAGCGGGTGGCATGCCCCGGGGCCCGACGCAAAACAGGCCACGTGTTCCTTGGTGCCGCGGGCGCGCGGCGGGGCCAGGTGCTGCTAGGCCCTGGTCGAACTGATGTGATTTGATCACTTGAGCCTGACCGCCATGTAGGGACCGGCCACTACGGTGAGCTTCTTGTTTGCTCGCGTGCTGCTGCAGGAGGAGACAGCTTTGAAATGTCTGCCTCTCAGAGCATCTCCAGCCATTGGCCCCCCAGGAGGCGCAAAAAATCGCCCCCTGGGGGCGAGCCGGCGCAAAACGCGCGTTGGGGGCGTGATGCCACCCAGTCTCGGCGCCCACGGATTTTCTGAAAATTAAAGTGTGGCACAAACATGGCGCAAATTCAACCATTTTTGGCGAGTTCATACATATTTTGGCAAGTTCAAACCAAATTCAACCAAACACGGCAGAGTTCATACATATTTAAAACATTTTACAAAAAAGAAAAAAACACTACTAGGCCCGCCGTCTCCCTCGCCTCGCCGCTCGTCGCCGTTCTACATGCCGAGGAGGCTGTAGAACCGTGTGTAGTCGCCGCCGCCGTCGTCGCCGCCCCCGCCGCGGCCGCCATCCCTGCTGCAACCCTCCCCCGGTTGGCGCGGCGGGTTGGATGGTCCGGAAGCGTCCTCGTCGTCGTTGCTGTCGAGGATCACGACGCCGTGCTCGTCCTCGCGCCCACGCTTGCGGGCGGCAATCTCCTCCAGGGCCCGGCGCTGCTGGACCATCTCGTCGCGGAGGTATTCGTCGCGCGCCCACCGTGGGGCGTCCTCGTCGGAGAAGCCGTGCCGGGCTAGCTTCTCGTACTCTGGGGGGAGGCTGGGCTCCGGTTTGGGCGCGACGAGGATGAGGCGGCCAGAGGCGGGGGTGGAGTCGGTGATGCAGACACCGGAGCTGCGGGTGCGCCGGCTGACAGGCGTATCCTGGGGCTCCTGCTTGATGGGGCGGAGGCAGGGAGAGCCGGTCGACCGACCGGACGAGGAGGAGGACGCCCCGGGGTCCATGCGCCTCGGCGTCCACGAGCTCCCACGACGGCGAGAGAAGGACGGGGGCTCGGGGTACTCCAACCTCGGCGTGTTGCCGCCCTCGATGTACTCGAGGACGGCCTCCAGCGTGCGGCCGAGCACGCCCCACCATCAGCGCCGCCCCTCGGAGTTGAGCCTGTCGGAGGGCATGACGCCGTTGGTGGCCTCGAGCTGCTCGGCGTGATGGCGGCGGAAGTACGGCTCCCAGAGCGGGCTGTCGGGGACGTAGCGCGGCCCCTCCCTCGCCGCCCGCAGCAGAGAGGCGCGGATACACGTGATCTCCGCACGCCGCGCCGCCCCGGTGGGCGGTGGGGGTTCGGCGCATATTTAAATCTTTGGCATTGATTCGCCACGGAAACGAGGCGATGAGGTGTAACACCCCAGATATGATTTACCCAATATGTAATCCAACTCTTGCCGTTTCCGACCTTAAGTTATTTTATTTTCTCGGGTTCGGGTTTTTGTCTCCGTGTGTTGTTGTCGTTGTCATGCATCTCATATCATGTCATCATGTGCATTGCATTTGCATACGTGTTCATCTCATGCATTTGAGCTTTTTCCCCGTTGTCCGTTTTGCATTCCGGCGCTTCGTTCTCCTCCGGTGATCATTTCTACCTTTCTTTTGTGTTTGGGTATTAAACATTTCCGGATTGGACCGAGACTTGTCAAGCGGCCTTGGTTTACTACCGGTAGACCGCCTGTCAAGTTTCGTACCATTTGGACTTCGTTTGATGCTCCAACGATTAACCGAGGGACCGAAAAGGCCTCGTGTGTGTTGCAGCCCAACACCCCTCCAATTTGGCTCAAACCCCACCAAAACCCTCTCCATCATCTAGAGCGTTCGATCACGATCGTGTGGCCGAAAACCACACCTTATTTGGACACTCCTAGCTCCCTCTACCTCTATATATAGACCCCCTCCTCCAAATTCCGAATCTCCCTTCGAAACCCTAAACATCCCCTCTCTGCGCAACCAGACGTGTCCGGCCCGCGCCGGACAGCGTCTGCCGACGTGCCCCAGCCAACCGGACGTCGACACGTGGCGCCCGCGCGCCCACTTCGCCGTCCTGCGCCGCCGGCCCGCCCGGGCCCAAGGCCGGCCCCCTCCTCCTGCGACCAGGCATGAGCCGTCGCGCCCCGCCCGCCACTTCCTTCTCCAACGCCGGCGGCCGAGCCACCTCGCCGTCCGACACCTCCGGCCACCGCAGCCATCGCCGGAGCAGCGCACCGCCAGCGCCCGGCGTCTCCTCTGCGACCCCCTCGTCGCCGGCCGTCACCCCGGCCACCGCGCCGCCGCAGGTCCCCGCCGCCGACGCCGCCCCGCTCCGCCGCAGATATTTGTCATTTTTGCCATGATTATTTTGTGCATGATATGCCCATGAGCTCTACATGTGTTTTGTTATATGTTTTGCCATCTATCCAGAGGTGCAACCCATGTATTTTTGTGATGTGTGTGGTGACTAACACAAGCTTGCAAAGTGAGTCACTTGATAATGCTGATTTCAGGGACTTAGCATTTTCACTAAGTCCTTGACCTGTTTATCTCATATGGCCATATGTTCATGCTGTTTCCTAGTGATCCGTGCCTCTTTTGAGGATGATCAGTAAGGATGTTTTGTTAATCTTGTAGTGCTCTATCCATCCATGTCTTTGTTTGCAATTATGGAGCACCCTAGCTTGAGTCAATCGAGCTCTACTTTTGTCATTTCGTGAATCTGGACAGATTGTCTACTTGTTAGCAATTTTGCCGAGGATGTTGTAGTTGATCCGTGCATGCTATGTTATTGTTCTTGCCATGTCTAGCTTGTATTTTGTGTATTCTTGATGGGTGTGTGCTTAGCTTTTCATGACTTGCTCTGTAGTGAGTGCATCAAGATCGTAAACATGCCTACTTGATATCTGTTTTCAGCATACTCTAGTTTTCACTAAGTCTGTGATCTGATTATGTTTTTGCCATGTTCAAATGCTTGCAAATGTATTTTCTGATCCCTTTTTGCTCAAGGTCACTAAGGGACTTTTGTTAAGCTCTTTGAGTAGCTCCATTCCATGCTTTACTTTGCCATGTTCAGGTCCTGTAGCATATTGTTTTCATGCTCCAAAGAGTGCTATCTGATCTGAAATTCCAGACAAGTGTTAATTTCACTAAGTCTGAAATCTGTTTACCAAGTGCATTTTTGCCATGCTTGTTTGAACCTGTTAATGAATGAATTGGCCATAGCTCAGTGCTAGAATTTTGTTAAGCATCTTGAATGGATCCCTGCCATGTATTTTGATGCCATGTTTGGGTGCTGTAGCATGGTCATCTTGTTGCATTTAGATGGCTACTTGCTGTAAATTGCAGATTGTGGTCATATTTGAACTGCTTGCCATTTCCAAACCGTAACTCCAATTCCGGTGTTCTTTATATCGTTTTTAAGCGATTTTATCTCATCTTTCCAGTGGCACACTTGGTTTTTCCAAGTTGAGGCCAGGTTCATTCATTCCTTGTCAAATCTTGCATATGCATCACATATTGCATCCCGCATAGCATACCATCCTTGCATCATATTGTTTGAGCTTTGCACGTGGTTGATTGTATCCTTGTTGCTTGTTTGTCTTGTTTGGGTAGAGACGGGAGACGAGTTTGCTAGCGAGGAGCCCGTTGAGTTTGCTTTCGAGGATCCAGTCAACTCTGACAACTTTGCAGGCAAGATGATCATACCCTCGAAATCACTACTATCTTTGCTATGCTGGATGCTCGCTCTTTTGCTATGCCTATGCTACGATGCCTACCACTTGCTTATCATGCCTCCCAAATAGCCATGTCAAACCTATAACCCACCATGTCCTAGCAAACCGTTGATTGGCTATGTTACCGCTTTGCTCGGCCCCTCTTATAGCGTTGTTAGTTGCAGGTGAAGATTGGAGACCGTTCCTTGTTGGAACATTATTTTACTTGTTGGGATATCATTATATTGCCATGTTATCTTAATGCATCTATATACTTGGTAAAGGGTGGAAGCCTCGGCCTCTCGCCTAGTGTTTTGTTCCACTCTTGCCGCCCTAGTTTCCGTCATATCGGTGTTATGTTCCCGGATTTTGCGTTCCTTACGCGGTTGGGTTATAATGGGAACCCCTTGATAGTCCGTCTTGATTAAAGCTTGTCCAGCAATGCCCAACCTTGGTTTACCATTTGCCACCTAGCCTCTTTTTCCCTTGGGTTTCCGGAGCCCGAGGGTCATCTTATTTTAACCCTCCCCCCCCCCCCCAGGCCAGTGCTCCTCTGAGTGTTGGTCCACCTGTCAGCTGCCGGTGGCCACCAGGGGCAACTCTGGGCTGGCCTACCCGTACCTAGGACAATCTGAGTGTGCCCTGAGAAAGAGATATGTGCAGCTCCTATCAGGATTTGTCGGCATATTCGGGCGGTGTTGCTGGATTTGTTTTAACTTGTCGAAGTGTCTTGAAGAACTAGGATACCGAGTCTGATCGGAACGTCTCGGGAGGAGGTCTATTCCTTCGTTGACCGTGAGAGCTTGTCATGGGCTAAGTTGGGACTCCCCTACAGGGATTTGAACTTTCGAAAGCCGTGCCCACGGTTATGGGCATATGGGAATTTGTTAATGTCCGGTTGTAGATAACTTGAACTTTAACTTAATTAAAATGAATCAACTGTGTGAGTTACCGTGATGGTCTTTTCTCGGCGGAGTCCGGGAAGTGAACACGGTGTTGGAGTAATGCTTGCCCCAGGATGCCCTCTAGTTTCTCGCTCGCGCTTTGCCTCCTCTTCTCGCTCTCTTTTGCGAACAGGATAGCCACCATATATGCTAGTCGCTTGCCGCAGCTCCATATATATTTTACCTTGCCTTACCTATTAGCTTAAATAGGCTTGATCGCGAGGGTGCGAGATTGCTGAGTCCCTGTGGCTCACAGATTACTATTACACCAGATGCAGGGCCTGATGTTTCCGCTCCAGATGACGCGCTTGAGCTCAAGTGGGAGTTCGACAAGGACTCTCAATGATACTACGTATCTTTCCCTGATGATCAGTAGTGGTGCCCAATTGGGGTGATCGGGACCGTGTCGCATGTTGGGTTGTTCTTTTATTTTGACGCCGTAGTCGGGCCATGAGTGTTTGAATGTTGTAATGTTATTTATGTACTTGATTAACGTGGCGAGTGTAAGCCAACTATGTTATCTCCCCTTTTATTATCTATATTACATGGGATGTTGTGAAGATTGCCTAACTTGCGACATATGCCTTCAATGCGATTATGTCTCTAAGTCGTGCCTCGACACGTGGGAGCTATAGTCGCATCGAGGGTGTTACATGAGGACGACGAAGCGGCGAGAAGCGAGACGAGTCGCTGGCAAGGAGGGCCCGCGGCTCTTTCGTGCCAAAAATGATTCGCCCGGCGCCCCCGAGCGCCCCCCCCCCCAGGGCGCCGGGTTCAGGTTGGGTCCGCCGACGCCAATTTCGGCCCGAGCCGGCGAAAATTGGGCCCTTGGGGGCGCGACTGGGCCGATTTTTTGGCGCCGGCGATCGAAAACTCGTCTGAGGGACCTTGTTGGGGGCGCGGCTAGAGATGCTCTCATGAACTGTGCTTTCTTTTCCTTCATCCCATTGCATTTTTTTTAGGAATTAGAAATGTGTGTAGTGTTCCTCAAAAAAAAATGTGTATACTGTGACCGGGCCAAGATCTGGACGCGAGCGCGGGCGAGCATTTTTGCCTCGCTTTTTCTGCATGGTTTCCGCGGCTTTTTGGGTAGTCTAGTAGTGGTGCCGCTGGCTTTCCCCGTGCCACACAACTTCTCCAAACTTTCTAGGGATACCTGCAGCTACCGCCCCTGGAAACATCGTATGTATCTGTGGGCTGCTTGCATGCGCCCTGTCACTGATGCGTGGCACTTACCCACTAATAACATGCATGATTGTCAATCAAAGCATGCATGCATTGCTAGGGTCACTCATGATGCAGGCCTTCTTCAGGGGAAAGAAATCGTGTATTAACATGTGATGTCACTTCCAGGAAAAGAGAAAGAATGAAATCCTTTGCTGTGTAGTGGTATTTCTTTTTCTTTGGTTTTTGATGTCTTATACTAATCAAAAGGTATTTCTTGCTAAACTTCTACACACCTCGTGGCTACTGATATAAAATAACGACGCCTCATTCGTCTCCATTTGGTGCTCCAAATTTTCTAAACGTGTAGAAGTTTCACAGGCATTTCGCGGGCATTATTCAAGTGACATTTCGAAGATTCTCTCGTCAAAGTTGCACTAGTTAATTAGGTCGTCGACGGTCGCGTGCTCCCATACACACCACACACAACAGAATGCATATATGTGCATGTACGTCCAGGGATCGAGCCAAAACTTTAGACTTTGGGGCCAGGGAGGGGTGCTTTATTAAAATCGCATGTGAAGTTGCCATATATGTCGCCATTTCCTCTAGTTGGCCACACGGCCGGGGAGGTCCACGCGTACCCTTTTGTATTGCAGCGCTCGAAGACTCTCTAAAGTCTAAAGTCGTCCAACTCTACTGACTCACTCCATATGATTCCGACCATGTGCTTGGTTGCAAATGTACTACGGAGTAGTAACAACTTTACCTCTTGATTTGCTTCTTACATGTTCTTTCCCTGGGACAGCGAAAGCACGCGTGGAGAAACAATCATGCCTACATGTACAGCTGCCAAGCCTTTTATTAAATTCATGCTCCAGTCAATTTATTTAAAAGTCCGTACTGATGGAGATAAGCGGGCATTATATTTTAACACCCCCAAACCGGCCAACCGTATCATAGCAGAATTTGAGTTCTGGAACAGAAAATCTTTGTCGTTGATCATGAGCAAAGTGCCAGGTACAGGCCTTGACACCCACCCATTGGTGAGAACAGCACCTGGAACTACACGATCGAGCGAGTCCATGCATTCATGCATGCGTCGTCGATCGACACGCATTGAAGAGATCGGATGAACAGCGCTGGGTGGCAACATGCACGCAAATGTCGCATTGTTTCTTTCTTGGCCTACAAGAAGCATGTTGTATGCATCGATCTAGTTTGCCTGGCTGTTTTTATTGTGAACCAGCACGGAAAACAAGTATAGTGGGTGTATATTCCTTGTGGCTTGCGCGCCTCGGTTTCCTTCAAGATTCTGGCTAGGCGGCAAGGGAACGTGCTATCAGTGCATGCACGCTTCATGGTCCTGGATGTACTTTGGACGTAAACTATTGTCACCCACTGTTCTACGCCGGGCGGTCAAACGCTCAAAGCCGCCGTACGCATGTTCGCCAACCTCACAAGCCATCGTCCGCCATACGCAAATCGCCGCCCGGAAAGGAGAAAGTGGCCTAGTTCTTCGTTCAAACGGGCATCTAGAAATGTTCTCCATGATATATAAAAACTTCTCTCATCAGAAAGAAGAAGAGAAAACGAAACGTTTACAGCAGGAGAGGTAATCCGTGACATCATATACAATTTGTTTGTTTTGTTTGTCCCCAACCACCCATGCATCGCATTGTATATAGTTGGAGTAGTATTAATTTGCACGATGATGAAGCTTTAGTCAGTTGGCAATCTCCTGCCTGCCTTCCTTCTCACACACGTATACTACTCTACTGTGTGTAGCTAGGTAGCTTAGCTAGATATATAAAGAAGACAAAGATATCTTTCTGAAGCGTAGAGAACACACCCGCTGACAAAACGCACACACTGAACGAGTCTCGAGAGCTCGAGATCGACGAGGAGCAGCACCGTCCAATACAGCTAACTACTACCTTCATCCTGATTTGTTGGTCCCCTTAATATTTTGTTTTAAATTTTAATCATAGATTTAAATAAGAAAATAATAATACATGTAACCAAAAACAATGTCATTGAAAATTATGTTTAAATATGAATCCAACGATATAATTTTTCATGCATTATTATTTGAATCCAATAATATCATTGGTTACATGCATTATTATTTTCTTATTTAAATCTATGATTAAAATTTGACACAAAATACTAAGGTGACCAATAAACCAGGACAGAGATAGTAGCTAGCTACCCATCCCCGTCCACACGTACGTGATGACTCATGACAGGAACTGAATACAAACTGGTACTACGTGCTGTGTTGGTACGTAGCGCATGCATTGAGTCCCCCAGGTAGGTGACGAGGAAAGTACTCGATTCACACTTCACCGGTCAGATCTTGAAGTTTAATTTGTATATTCACCGAAGCAACAACTGTTGTCGTAATGTTGCTCTATGCATGTATTGCTGATCTGTCGGAGGTTTGAAAACTGATACATAATGCAATTAACATGACGACAATAACAACGTCGTCTCGTTCGGGGAGAGAGAGTGAGAGAGGTGCCCCTTCCCCATGTGTTCTCACGTAGACGTGACATCACGCATGATAGCTAGCTAGCTGGCCAAGGAGGAGAGAGAGAAAAGCAACAAAAAATATACTAAAACACGTTTATATGGACATACAATTCAGAGAAAAGTTAGAACAACTTATATTTCGGAACGGAGGGAGTACACGGAGACATTGCTCGAACACTAGTCGTGGGCATTTGGGTCAGCCAATTCTCGATTTGTGTTTATCAGAAACAAAATCTCGATTTGTGCATGAAGAACATTGCAAAGACGGAAAGCCGGGGGTCCATTGTTTAGGGATCCCAAAAGAAAGTCCTTTGCAAGTTAATTGACGACTTGGTGCACTTCCATCTGTATCCGAAAGCATGCGAATATTCTCGTGTCCCAGCACGAGTCCAAGTAATACATTCCGGCCGAGCTCCCGCGGGGGTCGCGCGCGGTCGCATGCATGTGAGGCGATCCTTCGTGTAGCCCGGATCCTAGACCGTGAGCAGAGAAGGACCCGAGTCCATGCATGGGCGGGCGGGTGCAACTACCGGCCCGATCGATAATTACCATGCATTGTCTCCGCGCGGCTACGTGTGTCAGGTGAGCACATGGATGCATGCATGGGGCACGACGCACCGCCGTCCGGAGCGTGGACGAACTTTCGCCCTGCAGCGAAGGCGAAGGGAACCACATGCTAGGTCGTTAGGACTGCAGTCAAGCGTGCTGGCCAGCCGGCACGCCGCCGCGCGCCCATGCATGGCACGACGAGACGCGCCATGCCGAGACGGTGAGGGTGCCCTGTGGGTGCGCATCTTGCGCGCTACGTAGGCTACTGGTAGCTTGTGCATGGCACGACGAGACGCGCCATGCCGAGACGGCCACACGTCGAAAGAGCGTACGCTTTCGTGCGCGCGCGCGGCGGGGAGCGACGCCAAGTGCAGGCGCCCATGCCCCTGGTGAGTGGCCAGAGACGCTCCATCGGGGTTAAGTGTGGTGGAGGGTCGTGGTCGGTGGGCGGGTGGAAAGGGCACCTACCTGGCTCGAACGCGCGGCGCGACGAGGCAGCTAGGAGCAGTGAGCTTCATCACGCTGCCCACTTGCACTTGGCTCGTGGAGGTTCACACATGCATACTGGGCGGGCCCGCTGTAAGAGGAGGGAGGGCATCGCGACGTGGAGACGTGTGAGGGCGGTGGTGATGGGTCCGCGTGGGGCAAAAGCTATACTTTTTTGATGCAAAAGCTATACTACTAGGCTAGGGGCATACCTGACGACGCAGCTAGTGTCGTTGCCCACAGATTGTAGACTGTACACTGTAGCGCTGTCCCTGCATGCCCATGGGCTGCCATTGCCTGCCATAGCACGATCTCAACGGCTTTCAACCGTCGCATTTAAGTGTCGCAGATACCAAAACGTGGCATTTAAGAGGGGGTAAAGGAGACAAAGAAGGGGGCGGAGTTGGTCTGTGGAGGCTTCTCCGTTGATCTTGAAGAGAAACAAGAAAGATTGAAGTGAAAGGATTGATTTCATTGATAGTGACTGCAGTTACTTATATGTCCTGAGCCGTCGTGTTTACATGCCGGTTACAAGGTTTGCGTCGTTTCGGAAAGACACGACGCCGGTTTGAAAAAACATGACGATGGTTCGCTATCTACTGCGTCTGGACAACGCCAGGAATCTAACCACCGGTTAGAATATTCCAGGGAATATGCTAATCGCCTAATTAGCCTAATACTAATAGATTCCTAACACTCCCCCTTGGACAGCGCTGTTTTAATCTTCAGTGTCTTGAGAATCTACGTATATCTTGAGTATCAAAAATCTTGCGCCTTCTTGATAGTTCTTGATCTTGTAATTTTGAGAATATTTAATCTCGTACTATTTATGTCCCTGTAGGAAATATAATAGAAACTATAGAAATTTGATATATCGTTAGTATATTTAATCACTTATTAAAACCACATGAGAAATCCGTTTGAAAGCTCATAAGTTTAGTTCTAGGAAATTTCTCCCCCTGAACATTGCAAATTTCGTAGTCGTCTCATACCAATGCCATGAATGCATTTTTGAAATGCTGCTCCTGGTAAAGACTTAGTGAACAAATCCGCAAGATTGTCACAAGATTTTATTTGCAAAATATCAATCTCTCCATCTTTCTGTAATTCATGAGGAAAAAATAGTTTTGGAGAGATATGTTTTGTGGTATTACTTTTAATATATCCCATATGCATTTGAGCAACACATGCAGCATTATCTTCATAGATAATGGTTGGTGATTGTAATGAACCAATACCGCATGATGTCTGAATATGATTTATTACTCTGCGGAGCCATACACATTCTCGTGAGGCTTCGAATAATGCAATTATTTCAGAGTGATTAGTGGAGGTAGCTACTAAAGTCTATTTTGTAGAATTCCATGAAATAGCGGTTCCACCATATAAAAATACAAACCCTGTTTGTGACTTGGCATTATGGGGATCAGAAAGATATCCAGCGTCACAATAACCAATCAGGGTCATATCTTGATTTTTCCGATAGAATAAACCAAGATCTTTAGTACCTTGTAAATATCTGAAGATATTCTTTACACCTGTCCAATGACGTTTTGTTGGAGCTGCACTATGTCGAGCCAGTAAATTTACCGCAAAGGCAATGTCTGGTCTAGTACAATTTGCAAGATACATTAGTGCTCCTATGGCACTAAGGTATGGAAACTCAGGTCCCAATACCTCCTCGTTATCATCCCTTGGTCTAAAAGGATCCTTATTCATATCAAGGGATCTGACGACCATAGGTGTTTTGGATGGATATGATTTATCCATGTTGAATTTTTCCAAAATTTTCTGAATGTAAGCGGGTTGATAAACGAGTATTCCTGAGGGAAAATGCTCAAGTTGTATACCTAAGCAGAATTTGGTTCTTCCCAAATCTTTCATCTCAAACTCCGTCATTAAATGATTGCGTGCTACGGTTATATCTGATGCGTTGCCAATGATGTTGAGATCATCAACATATACTGAGATGATGCAAAATCCCTTTGAAGATTTTTTTATAAATACGCATGGACAATCATTGTTATTCGAGTATCCTTTACTGAGAAGGAACTCACTGAGTCGGTTATACCACATTTTACCCGACTGCTTCAAGCCATAGAGTGACCTTTGTAGTTTTACACAATACATGTTGCGATTTATATTTGGATTCGGAATTTTAAGTCCATCAGGAACTTTCATATAAATTTCCGCATCGAGTGACCCATATAGATAAGCGGTCACTACATCCATTAACTGCATAGGTAGATTCATTTGTACTGCCAAAGATATTAAGTATCGAAATGTAATTCCATTCATTACAGGAGAATATGTATCGTCGTAGTCGATACTGGGTCTCTGCGTAAACCCTTGAGCTACTAGTCTCGCTTTATATCTCACAACCTCATTGTTTTCGTTCCTTTTTCGAACAAAAACCCATTTAGCTCCCACAGGGAAGACTTTATGAGGAGTAGGCATTATTTTAGAAAATACCTCTCTTTTGTTAAGCGAGTGTAATTCTGCCTCTATTGCTTCCTTCCATTTAGGCCAATCCGAGCGCTTGAGGCACTCTTTCATAGATTTTGGCTCTGGATCCAGTTGAAGGGTTTCAGCAATTTTCGAGGAGAAATCTGTGTCGACAACTGTAGTGCTTCTATTGTATGTTTCTCCTGAATCAATATAATTTATGGATATTTCATTAATTTCTTCAGGCTCCGTATGATTTCCCATAACAACGGACTCTGATTGTTTCGATACCCCAACATTATAATTTGTGTGCACATTTATGTTGGGTTCTTGATGTAGAACATCAACTTGGTGTCCATCAACTTGAGGTTGATTTGCATTTACTGTCATAGATTTTGATTTTCTTTGTTTCCGTGGAGGCTTTAGAGAAGCCTTTTCCGCTGTGACCAGATTTCTCCCCCTTTTATTTGTAATTGGGAGTTGAGTAGTTTTATTTGGTACCTCTACTCTTTCTGGTGCATTAACTGCGGGGATATAAGATTTAGTGACACCTTTGTGATCAGTAAATGCGTCTGGCAGGTTATTTGCAAAGTGTTGCAAATCTATAATTTTCTGAACTTCAGATTCAGATTCTTTAGTACGTGGATCTAAGGACTGAATGCCTGTTACATTCCAATCTATTTCCTGGCATTCTTTTTGGTTTGTTTCTCCCCCTAATGCCGGGAAATGGTCCTCATCAAAAATTGAGTCAGCGTACCGGGCTGTGAACAGGTCCCCTGTTAGGGGTTCTAAATATTTTATAATTGACGGAGAATTATATCCCACATAGATTCCTAATTTTCTATGGGGTCCCATAGAGGTACGCTGCGGTGGTGATATCGGTACGTATACAGCGCAACCGAATTTTCGCAGATGGGAAATATTTGGCTGATTGCCACGTACTGTTTGAAATGGGGAGGTTTCATGATATGCAGTTGGTCTGACTTGTATCAGATCTGCGGCGTGTAAAACCGCATGTCCCCAACAAGAGGTTGGTAAATTGCAATTCTGTAATAGTGGTCTAGCAATTAATTTTACTCTTTTGATTAAAGATTCAGCCATTCCATTTTGAGTATGCACATAGGGTACTGGATGTTCAAGATGGATTCCCAAAGCCATACAATAATCATTAAATGCGCGTGAACTAAATTCAGCAGCATTGTCCATTCTTATTGTTTTTATCCCGTGTTCAGGATGATTTGCTCTCAATTTAATAATTTGAGCAATTAATTTGGCAAAGGCATGGTTACGTGTGGATAATAGACACACATGTGACCATCTAGTAGATGCATCCATGAGCACCATGAAGTACCTGAATGGTCCGGATAAAGGTTGTATTGGACCACATATATCTCCTTGAATTCTTTCAAGAAAATTAAGCGACTCATTTTTAACTTTAAGATAAGATGGCTTAATAATTAATTTCCCAGTAGCACAGGCGGTGCATACAAAATCTGATGATTTGGGAAATCTTTTAATTGGTAAATTATGACCAACAGAATTACTTATAATTTTTCTCATCATACCTATTCCAGGATGACCAAGGCGATCATGCCAAGTCTTGAATTTATCAAGATTTTGAAAAATTATTTTGTACGCAACATAAGGTATGGGTTTTATGTATGTAAAGTATAATCCGGATGAAAATGAAGGGAATTTTTCAAGAGTTTGTTCCTCATATCCGTTGCTCTTTGTTAAAAGCAAATATTCTTTGTTATCCACCTCTATTGTTTTTAGATGGAAATTGTTAGATCGGATATCTTTGAAACTTATAAGGGTACGTGTAGATTCAGGATACAAGAGTGCATTCTGAATTACGATAGTGGTACCCATAGGGAGTGTGAATGTGGCTCTTCCTGAACCAATAATTGCTTTGTTACTTCCTGTTATGGTCATAACATTTTCCTTTCTCTTAGTAAGAGTTTGGAAATATTTTGATTCCCTTAGAATTGTGTTAGTGGTAGCACTATCCACTAAACATAACTCTTCTTCCATCGGATTGTTCCCGTTAAAATTCTATAGATAGAAAAAGAATATTTTAGAACAAATTTACTTTTATTCATATATTCATTAAATTACATACATAATATTTATATTACAATCTCAAATATAAATTTATTACAATATTATGTCTGATTCACATAATGCATTATACATAGTCTGAAAGACTTTATTCTACTTATTGTTATATAATATATAACGTCTTATAGAATTTAAATAGCTAAGTGACATCAATTTGTTTATGGAGATTAACCGAGGTCTCCAAAAACATCTCGGGTGTAATCCACAAGCATGTCTTCATCGAGGATGAGATCGTCCTTTGGTTTGTATACTTGAATAGCGCTTTGAGAAGGACCAGCTTGAGGGTTATCTTGAATGGCGTTGAAGTGAGCTTCAGCTTTATTTCCATGAACTTGTTTGCCTTTTCCTCCATACTTCATGTATAGATCCACAAGGTGCTTGGGAATTCGACATTGATTAGTACGATTATTCATGCATCCGCACCTTTGACAAGTTTGCGAGTTGTCATTTTGATCATTTTTCTTGAAATGACCTTTCCCCTTAGTTTGACCGTTGGTCTTTTGACCGTTGTTCTTTTTCCATTTTCCCTTGAATTTCTGGAAGTTCCTTTTACGGTTTCCAAATTTACTAGTAGAATGAGCATTAGCATGTGCTTCAGGGATAGGCATGGCACCCGTTGGGCGAACATTGTGATTCTTCATGAGAAGTTCATCATGCTTCTCGGCCTGAAGTAATGTGTATATGAGCTCAGAATACTTTGTGTATTTCTGTTGACGATACTGCTGTTGCAATATCCTCATCGAGGGATGGAAAGTGCATAAAGTTTTCTCTATTAAGTCTGCATCTGAAACTTGTTGATTGCAAAATCTTAGTTTGGAGTTAATTTTATGCACGGCAGAATTATATGCAGCAACAGACTTAAAGTCCTGAAACCTTATAAGAGACCATTCTCTTTGGGCTTCCGGCAACATTACTGCTCTTTATTGGTCATATCTCTCCTTGAGGGAGTTCCATAAAGCTAAGGGATCCTCCTCCATCAAATATTCAGTTTTTAAATCAGGATGGAGATGGTGCCTTATGTAGTGCAATGCTGCATACTTTACCACTTGAGGTATTTCTGGAGCATTTTCGAGGGGTGCGACAATGCAAGGACCGAGGCTACGTCCACTTAAGAATATTTTCATATCCATGGCCCATGATAGATAGTTACTTCCATCTATTTGTAGTTCTTGGAATTCTTTCTTATTGATGTCAGCCATATTTCCTGCATGTATGATCATGCATTTAATTAATTTTACTTGATAGTAAAATTTATTTTGGTAAACAACAAATATGTTATAGAGGAACACTTATAATTTGTAAGCCATATATGTGTATATCATCGAATTTTGATATATTTGGAAGAGCACTATGGAGACATAAAAATGTCTCTGAGTAATAGGCAAACTGTAATATACAGTAGAAATGCCATTACTGTGTGATTGCACAAATATAATTCAAGATAATCATATATTTTATTTGGCCTTTTTATCTCATTATTAATGAGAGAATATTGCATGAAAAAAATATTTTTTTAATGCAAAAAAAATTTTGTTGTACCAAATAACATGTTATAATATACTAAAACAAACATTAATAAACATGTCATATTACAGATATTAATGGATATAAGGGCTACGATATAGGTTTACAACACCATATAAATCTCCGGCTAGGAAATACAAACCGGAGTACGTCTAATTAGTACGTCTAATACAAATTGGGTTATATTAGTACTACACATCACAAGTGACAGGAGACGTGGCCTGTTTTGGTCCATGGCCTGTGTCGGCACCGCTTGGAGGATTCTGGTTAAAAAGGGGATCGACCAGAGGACAGATAAGGTACGACACCAAATGCCTCCATTCCCAAATCACCAGTACTTTGCTCCTCGCCAGTGCCCACGGCTGGCTCCTTCAGCGGCGGAGCGGCCCCTCCGCAGAGGAGGAGGGGAGTTGTGGTGCGGCCTCATGGGGGCGGAGATCCGCGACACGGCCGGTGAAGCCGAGTGCCTCGGGCGACCAAGTGCCGGCGTGGGTTCCAGCGGGGCGGACACCCATGGCTGATGCGAAGCGGCGGAGGAGCACACGGGCTTCCGGCGAGGGCGTCGGGAGTGCAGACGGCGGCGCTGCTTCCTGGTGCTCCTCCTCCTCCACTTCCAGCGCCGGGAGGTTGAGGTTGCGGCGTGCTGGGAGAGCGTGCGTCGGCGCATCGGCCTCGATCTCCTCCGTCTTCACCTTCGGCAGGAGGTTGATGACGAGTCGGGGCTTGGGCGCGTCCAGAGAGACTGCAGCCGGCGGTGAGGAGAACTCCGGCAGCGGATCGTAGCCCGGTGGGTTGAAGTGCTCCGGGTCCTCGTCAGATGGCGTTGGGGACGGGAGGCCCGACCCGTACCCTTAGCCTGGGCAAGAGTACATCAGCGGAGGCGGCGCCGCGAATTCCTCGTCGGAGAAGTAGCGGTCTGGGTCGTCGACGAGCCATCCGGCGCTTGGTCCGGCAAGCATCCACTCCATGGGTGCGTACACCGGCGGAGGAGGCGGCAGTTCCGCGGCATCCGTGGTGATGTTGGAGGCCTCATCCTCATCCTCGTGCTCGATCCCGGCCCCTGCAACAACCTGTTCGTCGACAGCGTTTGATGCGGCAGCAGCCTCTTGGGTCATGACCAGGACGTCTTCCCTAGGCGCATCCACCCTGGTACTCGGTCCTGGCGCTCCAGGGGAGTTGCTGCGATGCACCCGGCGGTGACCACAGTGAAGGCGCTGGCGATGGGCGTGGCGGCGAAGGAGGCCACCACCAGGACCGTAGCGACGAAGAGGAGCACGGTATGGTGCATTGCGGCGGCGGAGGCCGCCATTCCTGTTCAGGCGACGCTGACGGCGGTGGCCGAAGTTCCGACGGCGGGCAGCAGCCGGAGCAAAAATCCGGCGAGGAAAACGGAAGCCCCGGCGTTCTCTGGCCACAAATCGAGCGAAAGCGAAAACAAGGTCCTGCAGAGAATCCATCTCTTCTCACCTTTCTTTCTCTCCTGTAGCCTATTCTCTGGTTCGAGCAGTGCTGATAACGTGAAGAGAAACAAGAAAGATTGAAGTGAAAGGATTGATTTCATTGATAGTGACTGCAGGTACTTATATGTCCTGAGCCGTCGTGTTTACATGCCGGTTACAAGGTTTGCGTCGTTTCGGAAAGACACGACGCCGGTTTGAAAAAACATGACGATGGTTCGCTATCTACTGCGTCTGGACAACGCCAGGAATCTAACCACCGGTTAGAATATTCCAGGGAATCTGCTAATCGCCTAATTAGCCTAATACTAATAGATTCCTAACAGATCTCTCCCACCAAAACGGCCCCGCCATGCATTCAGCACGCTGCCCGTTCTCCCCACCCATATGGTGTAAATTAATTAACCAGGAGAGAGAGTGCAAGTACAAACCAGGATAGAGAGCCCGCGGAACACGCAGAGACAGTACTGATCTACTTGCGTGTGATGTGACATTGTGGTTGGGGCAATGCGTTTTGCTAAAGGTAAAAAGGCTGATCTGCATGCATGACGACATTTCCTTCAAGAAGAAAAACAACAACATGTCGACATCCTCGGAGCTTTACGTGCATCCGCAAGAACCGAAGCAGGATACGTCCGATGGACCATGCAGTACTGTAAAATATAGCGTTCCTTACGTGGACTTTTGAATTAGAAATTTAGAATCGCCACGGACAAATCAATTAATATTGTTAATTACTCTAAACAAGTTAGGAAGCAACAGCAAGGTGCAACTAGGTCCAGCATGCACGTATCCGATCTGGTAAATTATCCGACCATGTATGTGATGTGGCGTGATGAAGCTTAATTACCTTGTGAAGATTAATCTATGGCCACCTACGTACGCAAATAACGACATTGTTCTTCCAAAAAGAAAGGGATCATTGACTCATTGTTACCTTTCACCGTTGGTCTCCGGTACACACGGTGCTCGTGTCTGCACGTGTATGCGTGTTGCTCCACGCGTGGATGCCGCTTCCGGCAACGTGCAGGCACACTACGCCTACGTACGTGCTCCACGAAATTGTATGCATATGTTAGCTGATTCATTTAAGTTTATTAACGAGCTAGCCTTGGCGGAGTACCAAGCGTCCAAGCACATGCATGCAATGGTGCAAAACTGACCTACTACCAAGGAGGGAAAAACCATGTGTGCGTCAAGTACATGTCAGTGCGCCAGCTGATTCTTCCCGAGCGAGCGCTTTTTCAAGAGGATCGGTGGAGACAAGGACAAAGAGAAAGAGCCCAAAGGGCATAGTCGATTCATGGTCAATCATACGTGGCAGCCATTACTTAAAAATATCCAGCCACTTGCCTGCTGCCTCCTCGCGTCGTTACGTTACATCGATCGATTGACATCTCTCGGTTGCTTCGCAGTATTTGCTTTGGTTAAGGCTGTGTTTGATAGCAAAGTATTATATAAACCAAAGTATCATAAACTACAATAATTTTACTTATAGGTGTGAGATACCATAGTTTTATTAAAACAGAGTATTTTGCAGTATTCACAATACATAAAACATGTTTGGTTGTTGCCGCATAATGCTGTAAATTTTGCTGTTTAGCCATTGTGAGCACTCAGCAACTCTGTTTTAAAAAAAGAGGTTTGGAGTTCTTTTTTTTATGCAGAGAAAAAACTGCAGTTTGTCCAATACTACAGTATTAAAAACACAGTTGTTAGGGGCAACCAAACACCTCATTGTAAATAAAACCGTGGTAATCTCAAAAACTGTAGTATTCTTAAAATACTTAGAAAATATTTCGCTATCAAACAGGGCCTAAGACGTTTAAATGTATGGCGTTTTGTTGGCGTAAGACGCATGGAAGCTTCCTCCTTCAAAGCCAGTACTGGCAGTACATTTGCTAAGCGCCAAGACCGACTGTGTTTAGCCCAATTTAATCAATCAATTAGTCCCTTTTGTAAGTAGTTTGGTTTGCCTCTTCGCCGTAAGTTGCCGGTTTCACACGTCAGCGCCGTACGTACCTCTCAGAAATGTCGCTTTCGAATTTCTGGTTGCAACTGATCTGTGGTTGTTGCTGTTGAAAGTACACAGTATGATACGATTTATATATGATGATTAATTTGCTAGGTGTCAAAGGTGCATGCATCCGGCCCGAATCGCTTTTTTTAACACAGTACGAACGCAAGCGCTCATATACACGCGCATATAGTCATCTTTATAAACGTACACACGCATACTTTACCCCTATGAGCACCTCCGAAAGACTGAGCCGACATATCATTTTGAAATTTATGAAGTCATTGTACGCACCTCGTCGTCGAAGGAAACGTCTCCTCCCACTGAATGCGCATCGTCGGAAATGCTGAAATAAATGCGAGCATCAGGATTTAAATTCTGATGGGCTGGGAATACCATAGTCCCTCTAACCAACCAATCACAGGTTGGTTTGCGGGACCTGATTCGCTGGATTTGATGATTGGACGTGATACGGAGAGACGGGATTGTTTACCCAGCAATTAGTTTGGCCAAAGTCAGGTCGCAGCGTGAGGAACAAAAGAATCCGGTAGTTGGTGTGGCTCCCGCGTCCAGATGGATGCGCGTCTCTCAGACATCAGCCTTGCGTCGTTCCTCGTCCAGAAGACTCTGGAGGACACATAAACCCTAGTCTCCGGTAATCGCCACTCCTCCCTTCCTTCTCTTCATCGCCGCTAGAGGAAGCCCCGCCGGGCTTGATCCAATCGGATATGCCGTTGGGGACATGGTGTGCGTTGGGCTCTCCGCCGGATGTGGACCACGGTGGCGAAGTGCTGGCCTTCCACGTGACTTCAGCGGTGAGATTCAAACAAAGACTTGACGCAGAGAGATGGTTGTGCAGTGGCGGCGATCACATTGCTTGTAACTGCTAGGATCGCAGATAAGTGGAGTAAATTGCAAAAAACCACCACAATTGCGTCTCATGGTGCGAAAAACCACCGTTTTCATAAAAGTTTGCAGAAACCACCGTTTTTCAGTAATTTCGGTGCACGAAGCACTAACTGGCCGCTTGACCGCGTTTTGACAGAATACCTGATGGCCCGGGCCCAGTCATCAGGCCACGTGGCAAGGGGCAGACGGCGCGTGCCTGACGGCCGTTAGTGGCGCTCCCTTGACCTGGTTCGACCGGACCAGCTTGTCCCCGCGCACCATTCCCCCTCCTCTCGCTCGTGACCTAGTTCCTCTCTCGCGCCCTCCATGGCGACTCGCAGCGACGGCGGCGGCGGCGAAGGAGAGGACGAAGGAGAGAAGGAGCACCTGAGGCCGGAGGGCGACAACGCGGTGAAGATGGCGGGCGGCGGCGGTGAAGTTCCTGCCGCATCTAGCCAGTCGTCGGCGCCATACGACGTGGAAGCCAGGTCGGCAGCGGCTTTGGCTAAGGTCTGGAAGGCCAACCCTAGCCAGAGCCACCATTATACCTCTGGTCTTGGCGGTGTCGAGTAAGATTTCCTTCTCCTACCTCTATGCGTCTGCCAACTCTGTCAAATGTAGAATTAGGGTTAGCTAGCTTGTTTAATTAGTAGTGTTGTTGAATGTGTTAGATGTAATTATTGTTGTTAAAGATGTAGCAATTGTTTGGTTTGTAGTCATTTAAATACTTCTGGATGTTGTAAATAATTCTGTTATCTGCTTTGTGTAGGTTTTAGGCATTTAAATACTTCTGAAATGTTGTAAATAATTCTTTATGTTGTACATGTTTATTGTTTGTTGTCAAATTCGTTGGTAGTGTAAATAATTAGCTCTTGTTGTTTAGTTTTGTAAACATTTGTGATGTAAGTAATATTTAGTGACTTTTAAAATTGTGTTGCTGTTACAACTTTTAAATATGGAGGAAGTCTGTTTAAATATGTGCTCTCTGTAGATTTTAAATTAGTGGAGGACAGGTTTTAAATATGTGTGTTGTAAATTATAACTGGAAAAGGTTGTAGTCCTAACCATTGTTATTTTCTTTTGCTTTTGTAGCTTGGATGATGAAATTTGGGATGTCGGGTTTAATTTCATTGGAGAAGACAATTATGAGAGGCAGATAGGGGAGTCTGACATAACATTCAGTCATTTGGTAGCTATCAAAGAGGAACAATGTTATGATGGAAGTTATTCAATGTACTATCCAAAGGTGGTAGGTGCTGGGCATGCAGGGATGGACCTGATTATGTCAGATGACAATGTGGAGGGGATGCTTGATTTGTATGCAGAGAAAAAAGTAGTGAACATAACTGTGATCAGTGCCAGCAAACCTGACTTGTTTGCATTAAAAGACCTTAACAAAGGGGGTGTATGTGAAGATCAAGTGCCCATTTCTGAGATTGGTAATCCAATTGTTTATGAGATAAATGATGATGGTGTGTTGTTTCAATCACAAGGTAGTTCTGAAGCTAATGCACATGAGTGTACCCCAATGCAGCCAGATGACTCTCAAGCAGAGTATCTGATAACTCAGCAGAGTTGCAATTTGCAGAATGAGAAAGAGAAGGAGATTGTCATTGTAAATGACAATGTAGATGACATTCTCAATGCATTTTTGGAACAATATGTTGATCCTATTGATGATGGATAGCCTATGGAAGAGGAAGCAGCCAATGCAAAGCAAGAAGAAGGACAAGAGAATTATGAGTTTGCAGAAGGAGAACAAATTGATGATAGTTCAGAAGGAGAACAACTTGATGATAGTTCAGAAGGAGAAGAAATTGATGATCCAGAACTGAAGCAAAAGATTTGTGAGCTAAAGAGGAAGAAAAAAGATCCTAAGTACCACATGGAACGTGATACAGATCCAGAAGATCTTTCTGTGAGGAGGGTAGTTCAGATGAGGATGAGGTTTTAGTACAGCAAGCTCCACCACAAAAACTACCAGTTAGAAGAGGGCCAACTGACAGATCTCACAGCAGTTCTGCGGCAACAATAGAACCAGATTATGTGCTCTCCTCTGATGAGAACATGGAAGATGTTAAGTGTGAATTATCAGATGAGGAGGAGATAAGATATGTGCCAAATACTGGCAAGAGATCAAGAGCTAAGAAGAGAGCAGTGAGGAACTGGTATAATGAGGAACTGCAACAACCTGAAGATCAAATTTGTTGGCAGATGTGTTTTGAGGATGTGTATCAGTTCAGAAGGGCTCTGGTGAACTTGCATGTAACTCAGAGGAGGAATTTCCACTATCATAGGAATTGCAAGGACAGGATAATAGTTGACTGCAGTCAAGAGGGATGCGACTGTCATATGAGTGCCTCACAAGTGGGAAAAGAGAAACCCTTCTGCATAAAGAAACTCCAACTGCAGCACACATGTCCTGTAATTGTCGAGAACTGCAAAGTGCCCATTAAGTATGTGGCAAAGTCAATTGAGAGCAGCTTAAGGACAGATCCTAGCACATGTGTTGATACTGTGATAGAGAACACCAAGGAAAAGTTTGGTGTGGAGGTAGGCAAGAACAAGGCATACAGGGCAAGAAAACTAGATTTGGCAGTGATACTGAGTGATTAGGAAAGGCAGTACACAAAAATCAGGGACTACCTTCAGACAGTGCTTGACACAAACCCTGGATCTAGATGTATAGTTACTACTAGAGTTGTGAAAGAGCACCCAAGTACCAATCCCAGATTTCATAGGTTGTTCATGTGTCTTGGAGCATCAATTGAAGGTTTCTTGAAAGGACGCATGCCATTCATAGGTATGTTCATAGTTTTCAAATTCCAAATTATTTACATTGCACATTTAATCATCTTTGTAGTCCTAAAATTGTGTATTATTTCAGGTTTGGATGGGTGCTTTGTAAAGCTGAGCACAAGACAACAATTTGTAGCTGCCACTGCAAGGGATGGTAATAACAATATCTATCCTATTGCTTTTGGAGTGGTTGAAGTAGAGGACACACCTAGCTGGAGTTGGTTCCTCACACAGTTGAAAATAGCTATTGGTGGAGAAAAAGGGCAGTTTGGATACTACAATTATCTCTGATAGGCACAAGGTTAGTTCTAGATCTCTAATTAATATTGATTCTCTCCTTTATTGTTCATGCTTGTTGTCTATGTAAATGTTTGCATGTTCGCTACTCTCTGATGTACATGTTTGCTACTTAACCATCAACTTGGTCTGCATTTGCATGTGAGCAGGGACTTCTAAATGCCATAGATGCAATCTTTCCAAATTGTCCTCAGAGATACTGTTTAAGACACATATATGCTAATTTTCAAAGTGTTGGGTTTAGAGGGGAGGAACTTAAAAAGTATATGGATGGTGCTGCATATTCTTATACAAGACATGGGTTTGATGTTAACATGGAGAACTTGAGACAAGAGAGCCAAGGCTTGGGAGTGGCTAAGTAAGATAGAGGTGAAAACATGGGCTAGATGGGCAATGGACACTAATTGTAAGACAGACCTGGTTGTCAACAATTTAAGTGAAGTATACAATAGGATGATCTTGGATGTAAGGGGGAAACCAATCCAGACAATGTGTGAAGGTATTAGGACCAAGTTGATGGTTAAGTACAATGAGAAAAGAATAGGGGCCAAAATGCTAGATAGGAGATAACTCCAACATACTCAGAGAAGTTGAAGGAGTCAAAGAAGTGGGCTAGGAACTGCAAGGCACAAATGGTTGGTCCAGATCTTTATCAGGTTCAGAGTGGGGAAAATACTTATGTTGTAAATTTGGCACAAATGACTTGTGGGTGCAGAAGATGGGACATGACAGCAATCCCCTGCCACCATGCCGTGTCTGCCATATATAAATCAAAGCAGCATCTAGAGGATTTTGTATCTGCATTTTTCAAGAAAGAAATGTACATGGCAACATACAATTCTATTATATTTCCAGTTCCTGGCCCTGATCTTTGGACCAAGACACCTACTAGAGACATTGACCCCCCAGTTTTCAAGAAGAAGGGAAGAAAGCAGACCAAGAAAAGAAAGGGTCAGTTTGAGGTGCCCAAGCCCAAAGATACATCTAGAGTTGGCACAATATCATGCAGCAATTGTGGTAAAGAGGGTCATAGGTACACCAACTGTGGAGATGCACTCAAGCCATCACTTATGATGAGAAAGAACAAACATGAGGTACACAACCTCTTCCTTCATTTCATTTTGCATTACAGATTTCTAATTTATACTAACATTCTTCTCTATCCAGCCCAATAGGAAGAACCAAGCAACTGCTTCTACTGCTACTAAGCCTCCAGCTGCACCAAAGCCTCCAGTTGCTCCAAAGCCCACAAGATCTACAAGTACTTTTACTAGGAACACAAGGCAAGAAGCTCCCACACCCAAGAACAAAAGACAATCATCAAGTGCTGCCAGGACAAGCAGATCAA
Organism: Triticum monococcum; assembly: GCA_034509565.1. Taxonomy (NCBI): domain Eukaryota; kingdom Viridiplantae; phylum Streptophyta; class Magnoliopsida; order Poales; family Poaceae; genus Triticum; species Triticum monococcum. The sequence continues at coordinate 125,054,472 of CM067842.1, forward strand.
CACACACTACAAGAGCTGCTGGTAGGGCACCTTATGCTCCTCCAAGAGCTGCTGCAAGTCATGCTGCTGTTGGTCCTTCACATGGACAGAAGAGGAAGAGCAAGCCTACCAGGTGGGATGATTATTTCACAGCAAGTGGAAATCACTGAAATGGGTTTGCTATGTTGGTGTTAGATCATTACTGTTCTGTTGCACTTTGAGCTACTTGAATTGTTAGATAATGAGTGTTGTGTTGCACTTTGAACTACTTGAACTGTTAGATCATGAGTGTTGTGTTGCACTTTGAACCGGTTAATTGTTTTGCTGTTAGATCATGTGTGTTGTGTGGTGTGTTGCACATTGAACTACTTGAAGTGTTAGATCATGAGTGTTGTGTTGCATTTGGAACTATTTCAACTGGTTGGTTATGAATTAGTGCTTCAAATTGTTGGTGTTTTTTGCTGCGTTGCACTTAGATCATTAGTGCTCTGTTGAACTTGCTGCATATTGCTGGATCATCCTGACAAAGTTTCAAATTGTTGGTATTTTTTGCTGGATCATCTTGCTGGATATGCCAGCAACCATCATTGTAAATTTTTGGTAATTGAAGATTAGGATACCCTATGTCTGGGTGCCGTCGACAACACGACATGACAAAATAGGCATCAACCCTATGTTTGGGTGCCGTCGACATCATGACACGAAAAAATAGGATACCCTGTGTCTGGGTGCCGTCGACATCATGACACGAAAAAATAGGCATCAACCCTATGTTTGGGTGCCGTCGACATCACGACACGACAAAATAGGCATTAACCCTATGTTTGGATGCCGTCGACATCACAACACGACAAAATAGGCATCAACCCTATGTTTGGGTGCCATCGAAAACACGACACGACAAAATAGGCATCAACCTATACAATTGGGTGCCATCGACAACACAACACGAGAAGGTATGTGTCAACCTATATTTGGGTGCCGTCGACAACACAATATGTAAGATAGGCTCAACCCTATATTTGGGTTCGACAACACAACACGACAAGATAGGCTCTGATGTCTACTACACAACCTTCTTCTTATAGATATTGTTGGGCCTCCAAGTGCAGAGGTTTGTAGGACATTAGCAAATTTCCCTCAAGTGGATGACCTAAGATTTATCAACCATGGGAGGCATATGATGAAGATGGTCTCTCTCAAACAACCCTGCAATCAAATAACAAAGAGTCTCTTGTGTCCCTGATACGTCTCCGTCGTATCTACTTTTCCAAACACTTTTGCCCTTGTTTTGGACTCTAACTTGTATGATTTGAATGGAACTAACCCGGACTGACGATGTTTTCAGCAGAATTGACATGGTGTTGTTTTATGTGCAGAAAACAAATATTCTCGGAATGACATGAAACCCCACGGAACATCTTAGAAAAAACAATAAAAAATCCTCACCAAAGATGAAGACTAGGGGGGCCACACCCTTCCCACGAGGGTGGGGGCGCCCCCCCCCCTAGGGCGCGCCCCCCTACCATGTGGGCCCCCTGGAAACCCTCTGACGCCAACTCCAACTCTATATATTTCCTTTCAGAGATAAAAATCAGAGAGAAGAAATCATCGCGTTTTACGATACGGAGCCGCCGCCAAGCCCTAAAACCTCTCGGGAGGGCTGATCTGGAGTCCGTTCGGGGCTCCGGAGAGGGGGATTCGTCGCCGTCGTCATCATCAACCATCCTCCATCACCAATTTCATGATGCTCACCGTCGTGCGTGAGTAATTGCATCGTAGGCTTGCTGGACGGTGATGGGTTGGATGAGATTTAGCATGTAATCGAGTTACTTTTGTTAGGGTTTGATCCCTAGTATCCATTATGTTCTGAGATTGATGTTGCTATGACTTTGCTACGCTTAATGCTTGTCACTAGGTCCCGAGTGCCATGATTTCAGATCTGAACCTATTATGTTTTCATGAATGTATGTGAGTTATTGATCCTATCTTGCAAGTCTATAGTCACCTACTATGTGTTATGATCCGGCAACCCTGAAGTGACAATAACGGGACCACTCCCGGTGATGACCATAGTTTGAGGAGTTCATGTATTCACTATGTGCTAATGCTTTGTTCTGATTCTCTATTAAAAGGAGGCCTTAATATCCCTTAGTTTCCAATAGGACCCCGCTGCCACGGGAGGGTAGGACAAAAGATGTCATGCAAGTTCTTTTCCATAAGCACGTATGACTATATACGGAATACATGCCTACATTACATTGATGAATTGGAGCTAGTTATGTGTCAGCCTATGTTATGACTGTTACATGATGAACCGCATCCGGCATAATTATCCATCACTGATCCGGTGCCTACGAGTTTTCCATATACTGGTTCTCGCTTATTTACTTTCCTGCTGCTACTGTTACAATCACTACAAAATACCAAAAACATTACTTTTGATGTCTTTACTTTTGTTGCCACTACCACCACTATCATATTACTTTGCTACTAAACACTTTGTTGCAGATACTAAGTTTCCAGGTGTGGTTGAATTGACAACTCAGCTGCTAATACTTGAGAATATTCTTTGTCTCCCCTTGTGTCGAATCAATAAATTTGGGTTGAATACTCTACCCTCGAAAGCTGTTGCGATCCCCTATACTTGTGGGTTATCAAGACTAATTTCTGGCGCCGTTGTCGGGGAGCATAGCTCTATTCTTTGAGTCACTTGGGATTTATATCTGCTGGACACTATGAAGAATTTGAGAGATCCAAAAACCAAGATCTATCCCTCAACTACAAGGGGAGGTAAGGAACTGCCATCTAGCTCTGCACTTGATTCACCTTCTGTTATGAGTAAGTTTGCGACACCTACACCTGCTTCTGCTATTCATTCTGATATGTCACATGTTATTGATGATGCCACTTCTGCTATGCGTGATACTTATGATGAAATTGCTTCTATACCTGATACTACTGTGCCCCTTGGTGAATTTCTTGATGAACAAATTGCTAGGGCTAGAGAAAAAGATATTATTGAATCTGAATACAATGATGATAGTGATGATGAAAATATGCCTGTTATCCCTGAGGGCTGTCTTTTTGGTATGGAATCTTCTGCCGCTATTTTAGCTTGCAGAGATAGATACGAGCTTAAGAGGTTATTAATTAAATGGAACAAAGAATCACTTAGAGATAAAATGAAACCCGACCCTAGTTTTGCTACTTCACCTATATGTGTTCCTGATAAGGATTATGAATTCTCTGTTGATCCTGATATAATTACTTTGGTTGAATCTGATCCGTTTTATGGCTATGAATCTGAAACTATTGTGGCACATCTTACTAAGTTAAATGATATAGCTGCCTTGTTCACTAATGACGAGAGATCGCGTTACTTTTATATACTCAAAATATTTCCGTTCTCATTAAAGGGTGATGCTAAGATATGGTTTAATTCTCTTGATCCTGGTTGTGTGCGTAGTCTCCAGGATATGATTTATTACTTCTCTGCTAAATATTTCCCTGCTCATAAGAAACAAGCTGCTTTGAGGGAAATATACAACTTCATGCAAATTAAAGAAGAGAGTCACCCACAAGCTTGGGGGAGGCTTCCCAAGTTACTTAATGCTTTGCCTGATCATCCTCTTAAGAAACCTGAAATACTTGATATCTTTTATAATGGACTAACCGATGCTTCCAGAGATTACCTGGATAGATGTGCTGGTTCTCTTTTCAGGGAAAGAACATCGGATGAAGCTGAAATTCTATTGAATAATATGTTGACAAATGAAAATAATTGGGCACCTCCTGAGCCATCTCCTGAGCCAACTCCTGCTCCAATTACTGAGCCTATTCTTAAACCAACTCCGAAGAAGAGAGGTGTTTTATTTCTCAGTCCCGAAGATATGCAAGAGGCAAAGAAATCTATGAAAGAAAAAGGTATTAAAGCTGAAGATGTTAAGAATTTACCTCCTATCGAAGAAATACATGGTCTCAATTCACCGCCTGTTGAAGAAACATATGATCTTAATTCTTTATTTATTGAAGAACCTCCTGATCCTGATATCCCGACACAGGTAGTAAAGGTAAATTCTCTCTATAGATATGATAAAGCTGAAGTCCCTCCTACTAAAATTGCTAGTCAGTGCTTGGATGAGTTTGATAACTTTATGTTTAAGCAAGACGACTTCAATGCTTATTTTGGTAGACAATTAAAAGAAAATGCTTATATGATTAGACACTTGGGTGATTATATGGATAATATTAAAGGTGAACTTAAACTTGTTAGCAAACATGCTTCTATGGTTACCACTCAAGTAGAACAAGTACTTAAGGCTCAAAAAGAAGTGCTTGATGAAATGAATAGTAAGAAAAATGATTATGTTGTTAGAGTGGCTACTAGAACTGGCAGAATGACTCAGGAACCTTTGTATCCTGAAGGCCACCCTAAGAGAATCAAGCAAGATTCTCAAAGAAATAATATTGATGTTCCTAGTTCTTCTAAGAAGAAGAAGAAGAAAAATGATAGAACTGTGCAAACTTCTAGTGAACCTATTGCTGAACCACCTGATAATCCAAATGATATTTCTATGTCTGATGCTGAAACACAATCTGGTAATGAACATGAACCTAGTAAAAATATTAATGATGATGTTCATGATGATGCTCAACCTAGTAAGGATAATGATGTAGAAATTGAACCTGCTGTTGATCTTGATAACCCACAATCAAAGAATCAACGTTATGATAAAAGAGACTTTGTTGCTAGGAAACATGGTAAAGAAAGGGAACCTTGGGTTCAGATACCCATACCCTTTCCTCCGAAACCATCCAAGAAGAAGGATCATGAGGATTTTGAGCGCTTTGCTGAAATGATTAGGCCTATCTTTTTGCGTATGCGATTAACTGATGTGCTCAAAACAAATCCTTATGCTAAATATATGAAGGATATCATTACTAATAAAAGAAAGATACCGGAAGCTGAAATTTCCACCATGCTTGCTAATTATACTTTTAAGGGTGGAATACCAAAGAAACTTGGATACCCCGGAGTACCTACTATACCTTGCTCCATTAAAAGAAATTATATTAAAACTGTTTTATGTGATCTTGGAGCCGGTGTTAGTGTTATGCCTCTCTCTTTATATCATAGACTTGACTTGAATAAGCTGACACCTACTGAAATATCTTTGCAAATGGCTGATAAATCAACTGCTATACCTGTCGGTATTTGTGAGGATGTGCCTGTTGTGGTTGCAAACGTTACTATCTTAACGGACTTTGTTATACTTGATATTCCTGAGGATGATAGTATGTCTATTATTCTTGGAAGACCTTTTCTTAATACTGCAGGGGCTGTTATTGATTGCAACAAAGGCAATGTCACTTTTCATGTCAATGGTAATGAGCATACGGTACACTTTCCGAGGAAACAACCTCAAGTTCATAGTATCAACTCTATTGGAAAAATTCCATCGATTATATTTGCAGGTTTTGAATTTCCTCTTCCTACTGTCAAGAAGAAATATGATATTCTTATTATTAGGGATGTGCATATCCCCGTTGAAGTAACTTAGTGTTATTCGAAATTTCTCCAGTTTCATGATTATCGGGATGAGTTTGTTAACAAGACTTGATCAACCTTGTTAGTGGATTTTTTTTGATGAGCATGAGATGGATTAAACTAGAAGCACAAACTTCTGTACCCCACTTTTACTTTCTGTTAATTAGTAGAAATAAAGTAAAAATAGTATTTTCTGTCTGTTTCCTGACTTATCTCTGCAATATAAAAATATCCCGAAAATAAAAGTCCTCATAATGCCATGCCAATTTAATATGATTTTTTTCGGGAATATTTGAGGATTTACTGTGCAAAAATTACCGCGGGAGGAGCTGCCACCTGGCCACGAGGGTGGTGGGCGCCCCCCCCCCTATAGGGCGCGCCCCCTGCCTCGTGGGCCCATGGTGGCCCTCCTCCACTTATCCCAGCACCCATCTTATTCCTCCATCTCACACAAACCCGAAAAACCAACTCAAGCACGAGTTCCAGCCACTTTTGTTGTGATTTTCGATCTCCTTGCTCAAAGCACCTCTCGCAAAACTGCTTGGGGAGATTGTTCCTTGGTATATGACTCCTCCATTGGTCCAGTTAGTTTTTGTTCTAGTGCTCTATTCTTTGCAAATTTGTGTTGCATTGGTGACCATGTTCTTGAGCTTGCATGTCAAATTTATATGGTTCTAAGTAGTTCTAATGCTTGATATAGGCTCTAGGCACTTGTAGGAGTAGTTGCTATCAATATTATTGAAGTTGGTTTACTTTTATTTTGAAGTTACTAAAAATTTCAGATTATTTCAGAAAAATAATGAGGAGATTTTTGAGGGGCTCATCGAGCCAAAACTCGAAGGAAAAGGCGTCGAAGCCTAAGTATAATTTGCCGCGCACCATGGAGATTCGGGAGTGTGAATGGCCTTCTAAAGATTTCTTGAGAGCAGCCGGTATCTATGAAGATTTTCATGAATTGGCTCACAATGCAGGCCTCACCGCTTTCCTCCACGACCAATGCGATCAGTATCTCTTACTCACAAATACTTTTGTGCAAAACTTTCATTTTTATTCTAGGAACTCACCACCTACGGTGGAGTTTCATTTATATGATGAGCATAAGGAGATGTCACTTTATGATTTCTGTCGGATTTGTTTAATCCCTTTTGAGGGCAAGACAGAAGAACCACATCATAATGATGTGGCTGGGTTTATTGATACTATCACTGTAGGAGAAACTAGAAAGGTTTCCGATGCACGAATCACTAGCATACATTTTCCTGTTTTATGTTACTTTGCATTATTTGCTAGTCGTTGTTTAATTGGACGCGGAAACAGTGAAAACCTTAGTATCCCTGATATAATTATTCTGCACCACGGTTTATACAATGATAACACTTTTAGTATGGGCGGTATTATTGCTAGACGGTTAAGTATGAACCGTACTAAGGGTCCCATCTTTGGAAGCGTCTATGCCACACGCCTAGCTGCACATTTTAACATACCTATTAGGCATGCTGAGAAGGAAGAAAAGGTGCTGCCCCGTGTTTATCTAGATCATAAAAGTATGGTGGCACATGATTTTATTGTTAAGAATAGGGCAGGAGAGATTAAATATCAATTGTTCTTTAACAAACATCATCCTGAGACTATTATCCTGCCTGCTCCTTCTTTGTTTAATTTTGTAGGACCCTACCTCGTTACGTGGGCTGCCGTCCAAGCTTACAAGAATCCTGCACCAGCCCCGGAACAGGAACCACAAGATGAGCCTCCATGACAATCTGTTTATTCTTGGGATCCAGAGATGACTGTTAGCCAGTGGCAGTCAGAGTCTTCTTCTTCATCACAGTATGATCCCAACTATTCTTCCTCATCACAGTATGGCCTCAATAACTATTATTATGGATATCCGCCAGGCCAGCCGTGTCCATAGACCAACTTAGGCCAAAAGCCTAAGCTTGGGGGAGTATGTATTTCTCACCGACATCACATTTATGTTCACACACTCATTGCTAGATGTCGGTGCTCATACTTTTTCACTGTAATATCCATGCTAGTTTATTTTCTTTTTCCTGCTTTCTTCTTGTGTGTTTGCTAAACCTTAAAAAAACCAAAAAATTAGTAGTAGTTTATTTTTCTGCTGTAGTAGTAATAATTAAAAAGAAAACCCAAAAATATTTCCCGTTCTTCTTTTGCTTGTTGGGAGCTTTCCCGTGTAAATAGTTTTATTTCTTTTCTTTTCTTTGGGGGTCAGTAGGAGAAGACCATAATTAAATTGTTGAAGTGGCGCTTATATGCATTATTGTTGATTTAACCAAGAGCCCATACTGCCTTGCCTTCTCCTGTTTATTGAATGCTCGCAGATTTCAGCTTAGTCCAATGCACGTGCACTCTTATTATTATTCACACCATTATGGTCGTGCAAGTGAAAGGCAATTATGATGATATATGATGGACTGACTGAGATGAGAAAAGCTGGTATGAACTCGACCTCTTTTGTTTTTGTAAATATGATGAGTCCCTCGTTCTTGATTCAGCTTATTATGAATAAACATGTTTGCAATGACAATTAGAGATCATAGTTGCTTGTGCCATGCTTGATTAGCTATGAGTTATAATGATTTACCTTGTGTGCCAACATGCTATTGAGATGATTGTGATGTGGTATGATGGGGTGGTGTCCTCCTTTGAATGATTTAAGTGACTTGACTTGGCACATGTTCACGCATGTAGTTGAAACAAATCAACATAGCCTTCATGATATTTATGTTCATGGTGGATTATATCCTACTCATGCTTGCATCCAATGTTTATTAATTTTAATGCATGTACATGGCTGTTGTCGCTCTCTAGTTGGTCGCTTCCCAGTCTTTTGCTAGCCTTCACCTGTACTAAGCGGGAATACTGCTTGTGCATCCAATCCCTTAAAACCCCAAAGTTATTCCAGATGAGTCCACTATACCTTCCTATATGCGGTATCTACCTGCTATTCCAAGTAAATTTGTATGTGCCAAACTCTAAACCTTCAAGTAAACATTCTGTTTTGTATGCTCGAATAGCTCATGTATCAACCAAGGCTGTCCTTATCTTCCGTGTTAGGCGGGTTATTCTCAAGAGGAGTGAACTCCGCTCCTCACTCACGAGAAAATGGCTGGTCACCGGGATGCCCAGTCCCATGCTTTATGCAAACTAAATCAAAATTAATTGCAAACAAAACTCCCCCTGGGACCTGATGTATGTTGGAGGCACTCGTTGTTTCGAGCAAGCCATGGATTGATGCTTGTTGGTGGAGGGGGAGTATAAACTTTACCATTCTGTTTGGGAACCGCCTATAATGTGTTTAGCATGGAAGATATCGCCATCTCTTAGTTGTTACGTTAAAAATGAAAGTATACCGCTCAAAATACAATTTATCTCTATTGCAAAACCGAGCTCTGGCACCTCTACAAATCCCTGCTGTTGGGTAACGCAGTAATTTCAAAAAAATTCCTACGCACACGCAAGATCATGGTGATGCATAGCAACAAGAGGGGAGAGTGTTGTCTACGTACCCTTCGTAGACCACAACGGAAGCATTGACGCAACGTAGAGGAAGTAGTCGTACGTCTTCCCGATCCGACCGATCCAAGCACCGTTACTCCGGCACCTCCGAGTTCTTAGCACACGTACAACTCGATGACGCTCCCCGGGCTCCGATCCAGCAAAGCTTCGGGGATGAGTTCCGTCAGCACAACGGCGTGGTGACGATGATGATGTTCTACCGATGCAGGGCTTCGCCTAAGCACTACAACGACATGATCGAGGTGGAATATGGTGGCAGGCGGCACCGCACACGGCTAAGGAACGATCACGTGGATCAACTTGTGTGTCTAGAGGTGCCCCCTTGCCCCCGTATATAAAGGATCCAAGGGGGGGTGCGGCCGGCCCTATGGTGGCGCGCAGGAGGAGTCCTACTCCTACCAGGAGTAGGACTCCCCCCTCCCCAATCCTTGTCCAACTAGGAGAGGTGGAGGGAGAATAGGAAAGGGGGGCGCCGCCCCTCCCTCCTTGTCCAATTCGGACTAGGGGGAGAGGGGGCGCGCGGCCTGCCCTGGCAGCCCCTTCCTCTTCTCCACATTAGGCCCATGAGGCCCATTAACCCCCCGGGGGGTTCCGGTAACCCCCCGGTGCTCCGGTTTTATCCGATACTTCTCCGGAACCCTTCCGGTGTCCGAATATAGTCATCCAATATATCAATCTTTATGTCTCGACCATTTCGAAACTCCTCGTCATGTCCATGATCACATCCGGGACTCCGAACTAACTTTGGTACATCAAAATGCATAAACTCATAATAACTGTCATCGTAACGTTAAGCGTGCGGACCCTATGGTTCGAGAACAATGTAGACATGACTGAGACAAATCTCCGGTCAATAACCAATAGCGGGACCTGGATGCCCATATTGGCTTCTACATATTCTACGAAGATCTTTATCGGTCAGACCGCATAACAACATACGTTGTTCCCTTTGTCATCGGTATGTTACTTGCCCAAGATTCGATCGTCGGTATCCAATACCTAGTTCAATCTTGTTACCGGCAAGTCTCTTTACTCGTTCTGTAATACATCATCCCACAACTAACTCATTAGTTGCAATTCTTGCAAGGCTTATGTGATGTGCATTACCGAGAGGGCCCAGAGATACCTCTCCGACAATCGGAGTGACAAATCCTAATCTTGAAATACGCCAACCCAACATTTACCTTTGGAGACACCTGTAGAGCTCCTTTATAATAACCCAGTTACGTTGTGACGTTTGGTAGCACACAAAGTGTTCCTCCGATAAACGGGAGTTGCATAATCTCATAGTCATAGGAACATGTATAAGTCATGAAGAAAGCAATAGCAACATACTAAACGATCGGGTGCTAAGCTAATGGAATGGGTCATGTCAATCAAATCATTCAACTAATGACGTGACCTCATTTAATCAAATAACAACACTTTGTTCATGGTTAGGAAACATAACCATCTTTGATTAACGAGCTAGTCAAGTAGAGGCATACTAGTGACACTAAGTTTGTCTATGTATTCACACATGTATTATGTTTCCGGTTAATACAATTCTAGTATGAATAATAAACATTTATCATGATATAAGGAAATAAATAATAACTTTATTATTGCCTTTAGGGCATATTTCCTTCAGTCTCCCACTTGGACTAGAGTCAATAATCTAGATTACACAGTAATGATTCTAACACCCATGAAGCCTTGGTGCTGATCATGTTTTGCTCATGGAAGAGGCTTAGTCAACGGGTCTGCAACATTCAGATCCGTATGTATCTTGCAAATCTCTATATCTCCCACCTGGACTAGATCCCGGATGGAATTGAAGCGTCTCTTGATGTGCTTGGTTCTCTTGTGAAATCTGGATTCCTTTGCCAAGGCAATTGCACCAGTATTGTCACAAAAGATTTTCATTGGACCCGATGCACTAGGTATGACACCTAGATCGGATATGAACTCCTTCATCCAGACTCCTTCGTTCGCTGCTTCCGAAGCAGCTATGTACTCCGCTTCACATGTAGATCCTGCTATGACGCTTTGTTTAGAACTGCACCAACTGACAGCTCCACCGTTTAATGTAAACACGTATCCGGTTTGCGATTTAGAATCGTCCGGATCAGTGTCAAAGCTTGCATCAACGTAACCTTTTACGGTGAGCTCTTTGTCACCTCCATATATGAGAAACATATCCTTAGTCCTTTTTAGGTATTTCAGGATGTTCTTGACCGCTGTCCAGTGATCCACTCCTGGATTACTTTGGTACCTCCCTGCTAAGCTTATAGCAAGGCACACATCAGGTCTGGTACACAACATTGCATACATGATAGAGCCTATGGCTTAAGCATAGGGAACATCTTTCATTTTCACTCTATCTTCTGCAGTGGTCGGGAATTGAGTCTGACTCAACTTCACACCTTGTAACACAGGCAAGAACCCTTTCTTCGCCTGATCCATTTTGAACTTTTTCAAAATCTTGTCAAGGTATGTGCTTTGTGAAAGTCCAATTAAGCGTCTTGATCTATCTCTATAGATCTTTATGCCTAATATGTAAGCAGCTTCACCGAGGTCTTTCATTGAAAAACTCTTATTCAAGTATCCCTTTATGCTATCCAGAAATTCTATATCATTTCCGATCAGTAATATGTCATCCACATATAATATCAGAAATGCTACAGAGCTCCCACTCACTTTCTTGTAAATACAGGCTTCTCCGAAAGTCTGTATAAAACCAAATGCTTTGATCACACTATCAAAGCATTTATTCCAACTCCGAGAGGCTTGCACCAGTCCATAAATAGATCGCTGGAGCTTGCACACTTTGTTAGCTCCCTTTGGATCGACAAAACCTTCCGGTTGCAGCATATACAACTCTTCTTCCAGAAATCCATTCAGGAATGCAGTTTTGACATCCATCTGCCAAATTTCATAATCATAAAATGCGGCAATTGCTAACATGATTCTGACAGACTTAAGCATCGCTACGGGTGAGAAGGTCTCATCGTAGTCAACCCCTTGAACTTGTCGAAAACCTTTTGCGACAAGTCGAGCTTTGTAGACAGTAATATTACCGTCAGCGTCAGTCTTCTTCTTGAAGATCCATTTATTCTCAATTGCTTGCCGATCATCGGCCAAGTCAACCAAAGTCCATACTTTGTTCTCATACATGGATCCCATCTCAGATTTCATGGCTTCAAGCCATTTTGCGGAATCTGGGCTCACCATCGCTTCTTCATAGTTCGTAGGTTCATCATGATCTAGTAGCATGACTTCCAGAACTGGATTACCACTCTGGCACGGATCTCACTCTGGTTGATCTATGAGGTTCAGTAGTATCGTGTTCCGAAGTTTCATGATCATTATCATTAACTTCCTCACTTATTGGTGTAGGTGTCGCAGAAACAGTTTTCTGTGATGTACTACTTTCCAACAAGGGAGCAGGTATAGTTACCTCGTCAAGTTCTACTTTCCTCCCACTCACTTCTTTCGAGAGAAACTCCTTCTCCAAAAAGTTTCCGAATTTAGCAACAAAAGTCTTGCCTTCGGATTTGTGATAGAAGGTGTATCCAATAGTTTCCTTTGGATATCCTATGAAGACACATTTCTCCGATTTGGGTTCGAGCTTATCAGGTTGAAGCTTTTTCACATAAGCATCGCAGCCCCAAACTTTCAGAAACGACAATTTTGGTTTCTTGCCAAACCACAGTTCATAAGGCGTCGTCTCAACGGATTTTGATGGTGCCCTATTTAACGTGAATGCGGCCGTCTCTAGAGCGTATCCCCAAAACGATAGCGGTAAATCAGTAAGAGACATCATAGATCACACCATATCTAGTAAAGTACGATTACGACGTTCGGACACACCATTACGCTGTGGTGTTCCGGGTAGCGTGAGTTGCGAAACTATTCCACAATTTTTCAAATATACACCAAACTCGTAACTCAAATATTCTCCTCCACGATCAGATCGTAGAAACTTTATTTTCTTGTTACGATGATTTTCAACTTCACTCTGAAATTCTTTGAACTTTTCAAACGTTTCAGACTTATGTTTCATTAAGTAGATATACCCATATCTGCTTAAGTCATCTGTGAAGGTGAGAAAATAACGATATCCACCACGAGCCTCAACATTCATCGGACCACATACATCTGTATGTATGATTTCCAACAAATCTGTTGCTCTCTCCATAGTACCGGAGAATGGTGTTTTAGTCATCTTGCCCATGAGGCACGGTTCGCAAGTACCAAGTGATTCATAATCAAGTGGTTCCAAAAGTCCATCAGTATGGAGTTTCTTCATGCGCTTTACACTGATATGACCTAAACGGCAGTGCCACAAATAAGTTGCACTATCATTATCAACTCTGCATCTTTTGGCTTCTACATTATGAATATGTGTATCACTACTATCGAGATTCAACAAGAATAGACCACTCTTTAAGGGTGCATGACCATAAAAGATATTACTCATATAAATAGAACAACCATTATTCTCTGATTTAAATGAATAACCGTCTCACATTAAACAAGATCTAGATATAATGTTCATGCTCAACGCTGGCACCAAATAACAATTATTTAGGTCTAATACTAATCCCGAAGGTAGATGTAGAGGTAGCGTGCCGACTGCGATCACATCGACTTTGGAATCGTTTCCCACGCGCATCGTCACCTCGTCCTTAGCCAATCTTCGCTTAATCCGTAGTCCCTGTTTCGAGTTGCAAATATTAGCAACAGAACCAGTATCAAATACCCAGGTGCTACTACGAGCATTAGTAAGGTACACATCAATAACATGTATATCACATATACCTTTGTTCACCTTGCCATCCTTCTTATCCGCCAAATACTTGGGGCAGTTCCGCTTCCAGTGACCAGTCTGCTTGCAGTAGAAGCACTCAGTTTCAGGCTTAGGTCCAGACTTGGGTTTCTTCTCTTGAGCAGCAACTTGCTTGCCGTTCTTCTTGAAGTTCCCCTTCTTCTTCCCTTTGCCCTTTTTCTTGAAACTAGTGGTCTTGTTGACCATCAACACTTGATGCTCCTTTTTGATTTCTACCTCCGCAGCTTTCAGCATTGCGAAGAGCTCGGGAATAGTCTTGTTCATCCCTTGCATATTATAGTTTATCACGAAGCTCTTGTAGCTTGGGGGCAGTGATTGGAGAATTCTGTCAATGACGCAATCATCTGGAAGATTAACTCCCATCTGAATCAAGTGATTATTATACCCAGACATTTTGAGTATATGCTCACTGACAGAACTGTTCTCCTCCATCTTGCAGCTATAGAACTTATTGGAGACTTCATATCTCTCAATCCGGGCATTTGCTTGAAATTTTAACTTCAACTCCTGGAACATCTCATATGCTCCATGACATTCAAAACGTCGTTGAAGTCCCGATTCTAAGCCGTAAAGCATGGCACACTCAAGTATCAAGTAGTCATCAGCTTTGCTCTGCCAGATGTTCATAACATCTGGTGTTGCTCCAGCAGCAGGCCTGGCACCCAGCGGTGCTTCCAGGACGTAATTCTTCTGTGCAGCAATGAGGATAATCCTCAAGTTACGGACCCAGTCCATGTAATTTCTACCATCATCTTTCAACTTTGCTTTCTCAAGGAACGCATTAAAATTCAACGGAACAACAGCACGAGCCATCTATCTACAATCAAACATAAACAAGCAAGATACTATCAGGTACTAAGTTCATGATAAGTTTAAGTTCAATTAATCAAATTACTTAAGAACTCCCACTTAGATAGACATCCCTCTAATCCTCTAAGTGATCACGTGATCCAAATCAACTAAACCATGTCCGATCATCACGTGAGATGGAGTAGTTTCATTGGTGAACATCACTATGTTGATCATATCTACTATATGATTCACGCTCGACCTTTCGGTCTCCGTGTTCCGAGGCCATATCTGTATATGCTTGGCTCGTCAAGTATAACCTGAGTATTCCGTGTGTGCAACTGTTTTGCACCCGTTGTATTTGAACGTAGAGCCTATCACACCCGATCATCACGTGGTGTCTCAGCACGAAGAACTTTCGCAACGGTGCATACTCAGGGAGACCACTACTTGATAATTTAGTGAGAGATCATCTTATAATGCTACCGTCAATCAAAGCAAGATAAGATGCATAAAAGATAAACATCACATGCAATCAATATAAGTGATATGATATGGCCATCATCATCTTGTGCCTGTGATCTCCATCTCCGAAGCACCGTCATGATCACCATCGTCACCGGCGCGACACCTTGATCTCCATCGTAGCATTATTGTCGTTTCGCCAATCTTATGCTTCCACGACTATCGCTACCGCTTAGTGATAAAGTAAAGCATTACATCGCGATTGCACTGCATACAATAAAGCGACAACCATATGGCTCCTGCCAGTTGCCGATAACTCGGTTACAAAACATGATCATCTCATACAATAAAATTTAGCATCATGTCTTGGCCATATCACATCACAACATGCCCTGCAAAAACAAGTTAGACGTCCTCTAATTTGTTGTTGCAAGTTTTACGTGGCTGCTACGGGCTTAAGTAAGAACCAATCTCACCTACGCATCAAAACCACAACGTTAGTTTGTCAATTTGACTCCGTTTTAACCTTCGCAAGGACCGGGCGTAGCCACACTTGGTTCAACTAAAGTTGGAGAAACAGTCACCCGCAAGCCACCTTTGTGCAAAGCACGTCGGGAGAACCGGTCTCGCGTAAGCGTACGCGTAATGTCGGTTCGGGCCGCTTCATCCAACAATACCGCCGAACCAAAGTATGACATGCTAGTAGGCAGTATGACTTATATCGCCCACAACTCACTTGTGTTCTACTCGTGCATATAACATCAAACCATAAAACCTAGGCTCGGATGCCACTTTTGGGTAACGCGATAATTTCAAAAAAATTCCTACGCACACGCAAAATCATGGTGATGCATAGCAACGAGAGGGGAGAGTGTTGTCTACGTACCCTTCGTAGACCGCAACGGAAGCGTTGATGCAACGTAGAGGAAGTATTCGTACGTCTTCCCGATCCGACCGATCCAAGCACCGTTACTCCGGCACCTCCGAATTCTTAGCACACGTACAGCTCGATGACGCTCCCCGGGCTCCGATCCAGCAAAGCTTCGGGGATGTGTTCCGTCAGCACAACGGCGTGGTGACGATGGTGATGTTCTACCGACGCAGGGCTTCACCTAAGCAATACAACGATATGATCGAGGTGGAATATGGTGGCAGGGGGCACCGCACACGGCTAAGGAACGATCACGTGGATCAACTTATGTGTTTAGAGGTGCCCCCTTGCCCCCGTATATAAAGGATCCAAGGGGGGTGCGGCCGGCCCTATGGTGGCGCGCAGGAGGAGTCCTACTCCTACCGGGAGTAGGACTCCCCCCCCCCCAATCCTTGTCCAACTAGGAGAGGTGGAGGGAGAATAGGAAAGGGGGGCGCCGCCCCTCCCTCCTTGTCCAATTCGGACTAGGGGGAGAGGGGGCGCGCGGCCTGCCCTGGCAGCCCCTTCCTCTTCTCCACATTAGGCCCATGAGGCCCATTAACCCCCCGGGGGGTTCCGGTAACCCCCCGGTGCTCCGGTTTTATCCGATACTTCTCCGGAACCCTTTCGGTGTCCGAATATAGTCATCCAATATATCAATCTTTATGTCTCTACCATTTCGAAACTCCTCGTCATGTCCGTGATCACATCCGGGACTCCGAACTAACTTCGGTACATCAAAATGCATAAACTCATAATAACTGTCATCGTAACGTTAAGCGTGCGGACCCTACAGTTCGAGAACAGTGTAGACATGACTGAGACAAATCTCCGGTCAATAACCAATAGCGGGACCTGGATGCCCATATTGGCTCCTACATATTCTACGAAGATCTTTATCAGTCAGACCGCATAACAACATACGTTGTTCCCTTTCTCATCGGTATGTTACTTGCCCAAGATTCGATCGTCGGTATCCAATACCTAGTTCAATCTTGTTACTGGCAAGTCTCTTTACTCGTTCTGTAATACATCATCCCGCAACTAACTCATTAGTTGCAATGCTTGCAAGGCTTATGTGATGTGCATTATCGAGAGGGCCCAGAGATACCTCTCCGACAATCGGAGTGACAAATCCTAATCTCAAAATACGCCAACCCAACATCTACCTTTGGAGACACCTGTAGAGCTCCTTTATAATCACCTAGTTACGTTGTGACGTTTGGTAGCACACAAAGTGTTCCTCCGGTAAACGGGAGTTGCATAATCTCATAGTCATAGGAACATGTATAAGTCATGAAGAAAGCAATAGCAACATACTAAACGATCGGGTGCTAAGCTAATGGAATGGGTCATGTCAATCAGATCATTCAACTAATGATGTGACCTCGTTTAATCAAATAACAACACTTTGTTCATGGTTAGGAAACATAACCATCTTTGATTAACGAGCTAGTCAAGTAGAGGCATACTAGTGACACTAAGTTTGTCTATGTATTCACACATGTATTATGTTTCCGGTTAATACAATTCTAGCATGAATAATAAACACTTATCATGATATAAGGAAATAAATAATAACTTTATTATTGCCTCGAGGGCATATTTCCTTCACCTGCTTCCCTCTGCGAAGGGCCTATCCATTTACTTTTATGTTGAGTCATCACCCTCTTATTAAACAGCACTAGCTGGAGAGCACAGCCGTCATTTGCATTCATCACTGTTAATTTATATTGGGTATGACTATGATTGGATCTATTTTACCATGAATTACAATGTCTAGTCAGTCCTTGATCTTTAAAGGTGCTCTGTATTTATGTTTTGCGGTCTCAGAAAGGGCTAGCGAGATACCATTTTGTTATATCATATTATGATTGTTTTGAAAAAGTGTTGTCATCCGAGATTTATTATTATGACTTGCTAGTTGATTATGCTATTCGTATGAGTAATTATGAGACCTAAGAATTATTGCAAATGTGGTTAGTTATGATCTATGCTGGAAACTTGAATGTTGGCTTGACATAGTTACAACAACAAGAGCAAATAGAGTTTGTAAAAGTTTTTCTTTCTTTCTTTCAGTTTGTCAACTGAATTGCTTGAGGACAAGCGAGGGTTTAAGCTTGGGGGAGTTGATACATCTCTGTCGTATCTACTTCTCCAAACACTTTTGCCCTTGTTTTGGACTCTAACTTCTATGATTTGAATGGAACTAACCTGGACTGACGCTGTTTTTAGCAGAATTGACATGGTGTTGTTTTATGTGCAGAAAACAAATATTCTCAGAATGACCTGAAACTCCACGGAACATCTTAGAAAAAATAATAAAAAATCCTCGCCAAAGATGAAGACCAGGGGGCCCACACCCTTCCCACGAGGGTGGGGGCGCCCCCCCCCCCCCTAGGGCGCGCCCCCTACCTCGTGGGCCCCCTGGAAACCCTCCGACGCCAACTCCAACTCTATATATTTGCTTTCGGAGAGAGAGAAATCAGAGAGAAGAAATCATCGCGTTTTATGATACGGAGCCACCGCCAAGCCCTAAAACCACTCGGGAGGGCTGATCTGGAGTCCGTTCGGGGCTCCGGAGAGGGGGATTCGTCGCCGTCGTCATCATCAACCATCCTCCATCACCAATTTCATGATGCTCACCGCCGTGCATGAGTAATTGCATCGTAGGCTTGCTGGACGGTGATGGGTTGGATGAGATTTATCATGTAATCGAGTTAGTTTTGTTAGGGTTTGATCCTTAGTATCCATTATGTTCTGAGATTGATGTTGCTATGACTTTGCTATGCTTAATGCTTGTCACTAGGGCCCGAGTGCCATGATTTCAGATCTGAACCTATTATGTTTTCATGAATATATGTGAGTTATTGATCCTATCTTGCAAGTCTATAGTCACCTACTATGTGTTATGATCCGGCAACCCCGAAGTGCCAATAATCGGGACCACTCCCGGTGATGACCATAGTTTGAGGAGTTCATGTATTCACTATGTGCTAATGCTTTGTTCCGGTTCTCTATTAAAAGGAGGCCTTAATATCCCTTAGTTTCCAATAGGACCCCGCTGCCACGGGAGGGTAGGACAAAAGATGTCATGCAAGTTCTTTTCCATAAGCACGTATGACTATGTACGGAATACATGCCTACTTACATTGATGAATTGGAGCTAGTTCTGTGTCAGCCTATGTTATGACTGTTACATGATGAACCGCATCCGGCATAATTATCCATCACTGATCCGGTGCCTACGAGTTTTCCATATACTGGTTCTCGCTTATTTACTTTCTCGCTGCTACTGTTACAATCACTACAAAATACCAAAAACATTACTTTTACTATCTTTACTTTTGTTGCCGCTATCACCACTATCATATTACTTTGCTACTAAACACTTTGCTACAGATACTAAGTTTCCAGGTGTGGTTGAATTGACAACTCAGCTGCTAATACTTGAGAATATTCTTTGGCTCCCCTTGTGTCGAATCAATAAATTTGGGTTGAATACTCTACTCTCGAAAGCTGTTGTGATCCCCTATACTTGTGGGTTATCAGTCCCCAACACACCCAATACAATGGTAAATTGTATAGGTGCACTAGTTCAGCGAAGAGATGGTGATACAAGTGCAATATGGATGGTAGATATAGGTTTTTGTAATCTGAAAATATAAAAACAGCAAGGTAACTAATGGTAAAAGTGAGCGTAAACGGTATTGCAATGCGTTGAAACAAGGCCTAGGGTTCATACTTTCACTAGTGCAAGTTCCCTCAACAATAATAACATAATTGGATCATATAACTATCCCTCAACATGCAACAAAGTGTCACTCCAAAGTCACTAATAGCGGAGAACAAACGAAGAGATTGTTGTAGGGTACGAAACCACCTCAAAGTTATTCTTTCTGATCGATCTATTCAAGAGTCCATAGTAAAATAACACTACGCTATTCTTTCCGTTCAATCTATCATAGAGTTCATACTAGAATAACACCTTAAGACACAAATCAACCAAAACCCTAATGTCACCTAGATACTCCAATGTCACCTCAAGTATCCGTGGGTATGATTATACGATATGCATCATACAATCTCAGATTCATCTATTCAACCAACACAAAGAACTTCAAAGAGCGCCCCAAAGTCTCTACCGGAGAGTCAAGACGAAAACGTGTACCAACCCCTATGCATAAGTTCACGAGGTCATAGAACTCGCAAGTTGATCACCAAAACATACATCAAGTGGATCACATGATATCCCATTGTCACCATAGATAAGCACGTGCAAGACATACATCAAGTGTTCTCAAATCCTTAAAGACTCAATCCGATAAGATAAGTTCAAAGGAAAAACTCAATTCATCACAAGAGAGTAGAGGGGGAGAAACATCATAAGATCCAACTATAATAGCAAAGCTCGCGATACATCAAGATCGTTTCGACTCAAGAACACGAGAGAGAGAGAGAGAGAGAGAGAGATCAAACACATAGCTACTGGTACATACCCTCAGCCCCGAGGGAGAACTACTCCCTCCTCGTCATGGAGAGCGCCGGGATGATGAAGATGGCCACCGGAGAGGGATTTCTCCCTCCGACAGGGTGCCGGAATGGGTCTATATTAGTTTTCGGTGGCTACTGAGGCTTCTAGCGGCGGAACTCTCGATCTATTGTGCTCCTCGATGTTTTTAGGGTATATGGACATATATATAGGCGAAAGAAGTCGGTCAGGGGAGCCACGAGGGCCCACGAGGGTGGGGGCTTGCCTAGGGGGTAGGGCGTGCCTCCCTGCCTCGTGGCTTCCTCGAAGCTTCCCTGACTTCTACTCCAAGTCTCCTGGATTGCTTTCGTTCCAAAAATAACTCTCCCAAAGGTTTCATTCCGTTTGGACTCCGTTTGATATTGCTTTTCTTCGAAACACTGAAATAGACAAGAAAATAGCA
Source organism: Triticum monococcum (assembly GCA_034509565.1). Lineage (NCBI taxonomy): Eukaryota > Viridiplantae > Streptophyta > Magnoliopsida > Poales > Poaceae > Triticum > Triticum monococcum. The sequence continues at coordinate 125,075,471 of CM067842.1, forward strand.
ATTTGGGCTGGGCCTCCGGTTAATAGGTTAGTCCCAAAAATAATATAAAAGTGTTTAGTAAAGCCCATAAACATCTAAAACAGATAATATAATAGCATGGAACAATAAAAAATTATAGATACGTTGGTGACGTATCAGGCTCAACCTTCTATTTGGGTTCGACAATATGACACGACAAGATAGGCTCAACCCTATACTTGGGTTTGACAATATGACACAACAATAGGCTCAACCCAACTTAGTCTCAAACATACATCATAATTCAACTAGCATCACAAACAACAAGACAGAATAGATCAACATGTAGCATCACAAACAACAAGCCAGAATAGTTCAACATCTAGCATCACAAACAACAAGCCATAATAGTTCAACATGTAGCATCACAAACAACAATCCAAACTAGTTCAGCATAGCCTCAAACAACATGACACAATAGTCTGAAACATACATAATAATTTAAGCACTGCATCATCATCTTCACTCCTCCAAGATTGCCTTCATCATCTTCAGCTTCCTCTTGTTCTCCTCTCCAACCTTCCAAAGGTTATGTAAGTTATATTCAAGTTTTTTCTTCTCCTTTTTGAGCTCAGCAGCAACCTCTTCAGCCACTTCAACCTTCTTTTTCAGATCAAAGTTCTCTTTCTCTAAGTTGATCATCTTGTCAGCTGCATCTAGAGGTATCTTCTCCTCATCCACATCTATCATTATTTTCCTATAATTCTCCTTGTGCACAGACTTCTGAACAGATTCACAAAAGTCCTTGGTAAGCTGAATGTGTTGGTTGTACTTTTCGTGTACCATCTTCATTTCTGCTTCTAACTTGGAGATCTTCTCCTCATTAGCTAAATTATCTCTAATTATGTCTGCCTTGGCTTCCTTATACAGAGCCCAGAGTTTTGTCAATGAATTCTTTAGTGCATATGTCCACCCATTCCACAACACCACAATTGTTACCCTCATGCAACCAATTTTTTTCCTTTTAGTTAACAATACAATAAATAGAGAAGTGAATTATAAACAAGTGCATAATTTTTTGGGTTACTTTAATACAAAAACACAACATTGAATTGCATTACCTATATGTAAATCATTTATACATATTTCAATACAATAAAACAGAGCATCTCTCAGTTCTGTAAAGTTAATATCTACATTATTCCTAAAACAGAGCCATTACATTACCTATATCTGAATCAATTAATTCTAATCTAAAAAATAGAGCTATGTCTAAGAATTCCAACAAAATAAAATAACAGAGCTATATTTATATCTAAATCTTATTTATTACTAACCTTCTCGGCGCAACCATAAAATCTACGGCCAGTGTTCAGCCCATCGAACACAACAAGCCTCTCAGGAGCATTCCCATGCTTGCAAAGGTGCTTTCCAGTGGCATCAATGTCTGACCAATCCCTGTCCTCTATTGTTGATGGGCACTAAGTAGAGCAAAGTGGAGAAAATCAAAACAAATGCAATCTCTCATCTGAAAATCAAAAATCGCAAACCCTAACCCTAGCCAGAGAGCAGTGAGGATACTCACATATGGTTCCTCATCGACCTCATGTGCCAGCGGCGACACCGAATATGAGCTCGTCTCGCCGTCATTCCACGACACCATGGCTGCGGTGGCCGCCGGCGACTGATTTCAGTTGGCAACGGCGGCGGCGGCGTCGGGGAAGATGAACTAGGTCACTGGGAAGAGAGGAAGAGGGGGGAATGAGAAGAGAGGAAGAGGCGGGGACAAGCTGGTCCGGTAGAACCAGGTCAAGGGAGCGCCGCTAACGGCTGTCAGGCATGCGCCGTCTGCCCCTTGCCACGTGGCCTGACAGCTGGGCCCGGGCCATCAGGTATTCTATCAAAACGCGATCAAGCAACCAGTTAGTGCTTCGTCCACCGAAATTACTAAAAACGGTGGTTTCTGCAAACTTTTATGAAAATGGTGGTTTTTCGGACCAAGAGACGCAATTTTGGTGGTTTTTTGCAATTTACTCCGGATAAGTGCTGGCGACAGCACATGCGTGACTTCGATGGTGGTGCTACTCGAGCACCTGGTGTCGAGCTCCGGGGCGAAAGCCTAGGTCAGGATACCTGGCAATGGCGATGTTTTTTTACGTCGTTATCTTGTTGAAGGCATTGCTCGGATATGCTCAGACCGATTCTTCAGGGTGAAAACCTAGATTCTAACCTTATGGTTGGATCTGGCAACGGCGGCGTTCGAGTGTTGCTCCCTTTCTGAAGGCGTTGCTGTTGAAGAATTTCGTCGTCCGTGTGGTGTCATGAGTTTATTGGTGTGGATTGTTATAGTTTTCCGATCACAGATATGGTCGCTTTTTTTTCCTCGCCTGCATATAGCTTTGGTCTTATATGACTTTGCTATTTCTGGACATATTTTTATGTGTGTGAGTTGGTGTTGGCTATGTGCATCCTAGCTATGTAGAGGCCGGGTATGTGCTCATTGTGCTATATATTTTTTTATGCTTCATTTTAAGCCAATAAAATATATCCTTTGTCGAAAAAAAGTCGCTGCGTGATTAATTGCGTCTCTCGACTCTAGGGTTTAAATTTTACTGCATAAAATGTCGTTCGTGCACATCGCGCCACAGATCAGACTGCATGTATCACAGGCCGGCCGGCCAGTAGGTATTGTAGGGTTTGTGCCTAGCTTGCAAATCTAATGGTCAGATATGTGTGATCTTGTTGATTGGCCGGTAGCTAGGGTAAATCCAACGAATAAATTAACATCGTGATTAGTTGATGCGGCTAGCTAGCACACAGATTTCGGTTCATGCTAGCTAGCTGTATCTTTCTAGCTACCTGAATACGGTTTTACGAATGAATCATGGACATGCCAGACACCCAAAAACATGGATGATGTTCGGCATAAATTTCTCCGGGACGGCACTAACTTACATGTCACGAGCGAGTGTTTGCTTAATCAACTCTGTCGATCTGGATTGCGATATCTAGCTTCTTTTGTTCCATACGCTCTCGCTGATTAAAATACCAAGTGATTCAGGTAGATTTGGTTTGGTTCCGGCAAATCCATGGATTCCTGCTGCACCATGCAATGTATATGCCGAGACGTGCGTATATATAATAGCGCACCACGCACTTTTTTTTGCGCCTTTGTGATGCAGCCTTATACACTGATATTGTATGTGACATGTTAATTTGGCAACACTGACCTTAGTAATTCTCCTAACTAAGATCACTAGTATGCCAGTGTCTGTGCGTATGGACAAAGCTAAGCTCACGGGCCCATCTAAAATTCTAACAACTTTTATTCTGTTTCAAACCTTAGCAAAGTGACATGTAATGCTAAAAAGAAAAGCCACCCAAAAGTGGGCATATATGATCTGATTGCTCAAAAGAAATAATGCCACCCAAAACTGACTTCTCCATGATTAATTTCTCACATGCCTAGGCTGCCGTTGATCAACATTTTATTTTTGGTAAATGCTAGCTGCAACTTTTGCTGGGCCGGCTTTAAAAAAGAGGGAGGGCCTGAGGGGAGGCAAATAGCTTCAGCATGCGTTGCATATTTAGAAACAAATCGGCATTGTTCGATAGCTATGCTAGATCGAACTGCAATCTTGCCTTTTTGCTTCCTTTTCATCCTTCCGTGGACAACAATTATGTTGGGGCATTTCCATGGCACTCACTAATGAAAATCCACTTTTGGCCAGTTTGCAATCGGATCTTATGATTAGGATTTGAAGAGCTAGCCAGTATAAGTATAGGTTCCTAAATCCTTGTGTAGGTGACTTATGCGAGAAGCTAAACTTTCTTTCGACCGAACAATGTGTCGAATGTGGGACTTGCAACCAATTGCATACACGTTTTAGAAGGTGGTGAAAAAGCTCGCACACTAGATATGGACGGAGGGAGTAGATAGTACTCAGATTGCTAAGGTTGGGGTACTTTGGCGAGATATACTTGGATGGCAACTAGGACACGTAACGTCGCGTGGAAATAGATATGGCTAGCTAGTGCACGATCGTGAAACTGGAAAGGGGTTTGCGAGGCGTCCAGAGAAACTATGATGAGATTACAAGATACGATGCTATGCCATAAACCCAATTGCTAAGCATATTCTTCTTGAGATTACAAGAGACAGACGCGAGCGCATCTGTACGTGTGTGTGTAGCTCGCCAAATCTTGAGCATATTTGATCGAGCTTGCTCCGGTACTCCAAAAGAGAAATCGTACATCCGTCATGTAGATATTTCTGCACGTAGAGCAATCGACGAAAAGTTTCACATGAAAGCAGTGCCTGTATGTGCATGCAGTGCACAGACGTCACACATCTCGCACCCAGCTAGCTATATATTCCCAACTACTCCTGCTTCGTATCCTTGCAAATGGACAGACAATCGGAGAGGCCACCACTTGTGTCACTGCAACTGAGAGACACGAATCTTATGGACAGCATGCATGCAGGCGCGATCGAGCACAAAACGGAGTAGCCCTTTCTCCCGAACCGTGCATGCATGATTGAGTGATCGATGCTCGTGTCCTTGAGGTTCCAACAAGTGGCCTGGCTCTCTAGCTAAAGCGCCTTGTTTTGTCACTTACTCTCTCCATTTCTAAATATAAGTTTTTTTTAGAGATTTTAATATGGACTACATAAGGAGTAAAACGAGTGAATCTACACTCTAAAATACATCTATATATTGTATGTAGTCTATATTGATATCTCTAAAAAGACATATATTTAGGAACGAAGGAAGTAGAACCATCAACTTGCGTGCATCAAGTAGGCATTCACGCAAAAAAAACTACTGACCTAACCTCCAGATTTGCATGTCAACTTACTACTTACGTAGCTTACTAGGGTTACTATTTTTTTTAATTTGCTATGTAGACCACCCAGAGATAACTAATACAGTACTGAAATTGTTGAAACCAGTAGTAAGACTAAAACGTACAATCTTCTGCCTGTTAAGTCAAATTATGCATGCACGGTTTGGAACTCTTTTCTTAATTTATCGTAGCAACTTCTGGTTAGGTTTTGCATCTCCTTTAGTATTATATAGGTCTAGTTGCGTTGGTTGATGGATTATATCTCTGGATGCTGTAATGGCGTTGTCTTGATACCCTGTGTTATTGGTGGTTTATGTCCTTAGTCTTTCGTTATACTGGTAGAGTTATGGTTGCATATGTAGTGCTTTGATGAGAAATGGTCATGTTCACGTGTGCGCTTGAAATGCTGGACAAAAAACACTACTGTCTGTTTATCAGTTTCAGGCAATGAAATTGGGAGCTTTGAGCTTCTTCAGTCGAAAAACAACAAGAAAATGTATTCAAAGTACCATGAGCCTTGCAAGAATATTTATCACCAGGGAGGACGTACATTCTCTAGGATGCCACCCAATTCTGGTCTAACCTTTGGAGAGGTAAAGCTGCCTGGCCATACATATATACATTTGCATCCAATCAACATGTTATAAAATCAGTGTATATTGCTTTAACGTGGAATCTCCAAGTAAATCAACTGAGAGAATATAACATTAACTGCATCTGTAAGCATGTATCGTATCGACTATTGGGCGATGAAAAACGAAAGGGCAATAGAAACACAGAGCTCAGTCAATACTTTCCCTAGTGGCATGGGTATTAGTGGGAATGTATACTACTCCCTCCGTTCCAAATTACTCGTCGCTGATTTAGTACAAAAAGTTGTACTAAATCAGCGACGAGTAATATGAAATGGAGGGAGTAATATATAGTGCTATACTCTTAATATTAAAGAGTTCCATATACTGTCATATGTGAAGAACTGGTGTTGCTTTTTACCGGTCATTCTCTAGCATCTGTCTCCCTCTCACATGTGCAAATTAATCAAGATCAAGAGATCTCCATGTTCTTTAGGTTACAAATTAAGCACCCACCTCCAGAATCAATTGACCACCCAGTACCTACAGGCAATCAACCTAATTGATTGAAACATCCCTGGACCTCACAAATTATGGCATCTTTAAAGCAAACCAAATCTCATCGATCGTTAGGCCTTGATTCTTCGGTCGTTCTAATTCCTAATTTACGCGCCTGGAAGTCCAGAAAAAGGCAAACTAATCATATCGAAACGTGCTTAGCAAGCTAGGCCGGCAGAGTATGCACATCACTTTATCCCTAACCATTTCGCCTGAAGAATGAAGAATGCCTCATGGCATCAGTAGTTACTTGTAGTACTTGCTAGAAGGCATGCAATAATAGGTGATTGCTTAAGCCATAGGCTTGCGGAATAATCTTGGAAGGCACATAGTGACAAGCACGATCGACGAGTTGAAAAAGTTGCACGCACGCTCGCACATTTGAACAGTGTAGAACCTGCCTGCCCTGCCAGAGAGAACCTAACTTTAGTTAGGTGGAGGTAGACAATCTTTGACTCTAATGGATCCATCATGCATGATCCGGGCATCAATGCGTGCCTCTGTTACTGTTGGCTCGTTATTGATCTACTGCCCCAGATTGTTTCGAGGAAGAAACAGAGAAAATGGTGTAGATGCATGCATGCATGCGATGGGATGTCTCTGAGTGCTTTCTTTTTCCCAAGGTCTAGTGATGTCTGTGACTGTGAGTGCTGTGTCGACTATACAATACACGCCATTTTGCACGTGCTGGATTTGTGGTAAAAGTGCCTAGGCCCCGGCCAGGCAACCGCAAAGAAGTTGCAGAGAACATTTTATGGTGCTGCCTTTTTCTCGTCGCTTGGCTAGCTAGCCAGTCATGTCACGGCCGAGCAGTGACCAGGAGCACGGAAATATTCGGCGGTGTGGCTGCTTCTCTCGTAGATGCCCTCAAGGCCCTTCTTTTTTGCGCGATTTGATGGAGAAAACAGAAAGTGTGGAGTGGAATCATGTGCGATTTGCGGAGTTGTTGAGGTTGGAAACGGATCCATGTGTGTTGTCTAGGGGCTTGGCTGATGTGTGGAGTGTGGTGACGCGACTGCCAGCCGGCCAGCCACGCCCACGGTAATGTAATGCCGGCGACTGAAAGCCTGAATTAATGGACCATCAGGATTTAGGTGCCAGGAAAGAACAGTGAATCGCATAATGTATGATCCACTGAACTTATAAGAATGGTTCGTTTGGCTGCTGCGCAGCGAGAAAGGCAGTGCTGCATGTTCAAATTGCTCTAGAGCCACGCTCGGTCTTGAATTGTTATGTCCAAAAATGATGATCCAATATTGCTACCCAGAATCCCAGATGATATAATCTATTTCGTCAAGGAGATGATAAAAGAGCCACTGGAAAAAACCAGGGCGGGAAATGGTGACCAGGAACGGGAAGAAGGAAATATTCTACTGTGAGAGAGGCGTGGCTGCTTCTCGAGCAAGATGCTGAATGCCTTTCCTTTTTGGTGAAGTTCTACTAGGTGGAGAAAAACAAAAATATGGAATGAATCATATACGATGTGCAGAGTTGAGTTGTTGAGGTTGGAAACGGGTGTCTCTCAGGGACGAAGCTAGAAAAAAGTTTAATGGGGTCATCTTCAATAAAAAAAATCGAAAAGGATCTTCAATAAATGGACAGTAATTAATACTAAACACATGAAGGATTACCTAATCTCATTGGGGTCAATTGACACCAATGCTTACGGAGCTCTGTCCGTGGTGTCTCTAAAGATTTCTTTTTTTAAGGGATAGGGTGTCTCCGAAGATATGATTGCCAAAATGACAGAACAAATCAGATACAAACGCTAGAACATAAATCAATACTGCAGCCTCAACGCTGCCTCGGTCCAGCCCGGCAGGATAGCACGCGATCCATATTGCGCTGGATGGGCAGCGCGACTATGTCTTGCCTGGGACCTCCTATACAAAAGCCAGACCAGAAATCAAATTGGCACCTCATCGTTGCCTCGCTCCAGCCCGGCAGGACAGCAGGCGGCTCATATTGCGTTAGATTTTTCTTTTAGGGTTTCATACCGCGTTAGACTTTTTTTTAGGGTTCCATATTCTTGTAAACCCAATTGCGTGAGGTTTTTGTAGCGGTAAACCAAGCTTTATTAATCGATAGTAAGGTTTCCAGGAATCACTATTGGGTCATGGGGTACCCTAGCCACAAGTGATGACCAGCATCTAAAGAAGATGAAAATTTAGCTAATTTATGAGCTTCACGGTTCATGGCTCGACCTTTAAAAATAAATTCACAGATTCTGAGCTCTCTTACCCGAGCAATGACTTCTCTGATAATAGTGCCATATTTGTCATATGTACCATTTGTTATCTTCGAAATAACCAGTTTGCAGTCACATTATAACAACTCAATCCAAATATAGATCAACTGTAAGAGCTAGGGCCACCCGATAAGCGTCAGGTTGTTCCCCTCCCGCACAAGGGAGCTTCGCGATTGGGCCGGCCAACTAACGCATAGTAGCCACTCAGAACCAGGGATAAGGCACCTGTATCGAACGGTCGACATTGTAATGAACCAAAAAACTGTGGCGATGTTTTTTCAATAAGTGCACCTTTTTTGAGGAATCAAATAACAAATTTGAGAACTTTTTTTTTTAAAACACGAGTGTCTAATTTTCTTTTGACCAGATTTTGAAAATGCAATTTTCTTATATACAAATCTGTGAATAATTTTTGAATTTTGGAGAAAAACTGGGAAACTTTTTCTGGAAAATGAGAACGGTTTTCATGTATCAAACACTTTTTGAAAATAGAAATGTTTTTGAAATTGAATATTAACTAAAAATAAACATATTTCGCATTTTTTAAACATGAATACTTTTTCCGAAATTTTAAATATTTTACGGAAATGCAAACATTTTTCCAAATTTATGAAAAAAATTATAATTTGTTAAGCTTAAAAAATAAAAAGGGAAAACAATAAAAAATAAAGAAAAAACGGTTAGGAACCTTCTAGATATTTTTCAAAACTGGTACAAATTGCCTCAGAATTCTGAAGGTTCCCAAAACCGAACTAGAACCCCTCTGCCTACCCTAAAATGGGACGGCCCACTAGATCACTGTGTGCTCCTCCCCCGTGTATTTGGCAACAATTGGACGCTTAATGCATCATACAGGAAATTCCCTAATTTTCCCTCAAAAAAAGGAAATTCCTTAATTTCTACTCGGCACTTAAGGCGCCATGTACGTTACAATTCGTACATGGCGCCCCGAGCGATGTGAATTTCATGGCCCGTCCCATTTCAGTACGCTCACGCAGTCGACCAATCGCAAATCCTCTTCCGGTTTTGTGAGGCTTCTGAAAGCTTCTGCCATAGTTTTATTTTCATTGGATTTGTGTTGTTCGGTTTTAGTTTTTTCACCCAGTTGTTGCTCCCTTTTTGTCTTTTTTTCAATTAATTACTTTTTTTCCTAAAATTCACGAACTTTTGAATTTGCAAAATTTTTGCCGGAATTAGTGAACTTTTCTTAGATATTTAAAAAAATCATTGTGTGAACTTTTTAAATTTTGCAAAAAAATCAAAAGCTCAAGAAATTTTTTAAAATTCAGGAACTTTTTCCACATTTATGAACCTTTTCAGATTCACAAATATTTTATTTAAAAATAGGGTTTTTTTATTTTGTGAACGTTTTAAACATATGTTAATTTTTTTTGAAATTTGTGATAGATTTCAAATTCATGTATCTTTCAACATTTATAAAAAAGTCTGGTTTACTCCCAGTTTTCCGCTAATTAAGTAGGCAATTCTCTTCTGCTGAATTAATGGATGAGGCAAAACTTTTGCCTCTGTTTAAAAAAAGTAAACTTTTTTGGTTCAAGAATTTTCTTTCCCAAAATTTGTGATTTTTTTCAAATTCACAAAAAAAATGATTTTCTAAACTTTCTTTTATTCTGCAAACTTTTTTAAATTTTGTGAATTTTTTGAAAAGTCAAAGGTCAATGGGTCAACTTGCCAATAGTCAACTGATCAATGATCAATGAGTCAAACGGTTGAGCCACGATCAAGCGAGCGAGGGGAGGTCACGTTGTTGGGCTGGCACACTACGTGGGGCTGGTGAGCACTAGTTCGCTAGCTGGAGCTTACAACCTGATTGGTAGTTTAAAGGAAAGAGAATGGGAATTTATGAGAGGGAGTTGTCTGAGGGATTAGACTTAGGAAGTGGACTATTCCCAATCCCATGTTTGGTGGGGACACATAAATGATGAACAAATCTGTAACATGTGAAGGCAGAAAAAAATACTAGAAAGGAATAGATCTACATCGGTTTGTGAATGGAAAGATAAATAATCAAACTCTGTTGCGTAGCAAAATCAGATGGTATGTACTTAAAAACGGATGGGATGAAACTTGTTGAGTGCACGTGCTTGGCTGAGATGTACTCGTGCTTGGCGTTGCATCTACATATTAGGGAGCAGTTAGCTCCCCGATTTATTTGGAGGAAAAATGATGCTGCCGGAAGTATTTAGTTAGGATTTTTAAAGAGTTTTTTTTGCCACGTGAGGTGGGCCAACAAATCTGTAACACATTTCTTTTTAAACGCCAACTCACATCCTTCGTTGAATTACCAGGGTCCCTAAGGAAAAGATCGATGGGAGTTAGGCCTCCTAATTCCCCTTCCCTTGCTTTTTTTTTGCGGGGGAAAGGAGATCTTTCATTACTTAAGGTGGTGCATCATTCTTATAAAGACTAACAACTTCATCAGTGCCTCCTCCTAACCACATCGCAGTGCGAGGAGTGCACCGTTCATAGGTAGCGAGATAGTGACTAACTTTATTCTGAGAACGACTAATCTTAGTAACAAAGATCTCCCTATCATCTTTCATCATCTCCTGGATCTCTCTGACTAGCACCATATGCCTCGAACGATCAGGTACTGTAGCTTGCAGCATCGTCACCACCTCGGCGCTATCAAGCTCCAATTGTATGGGACAGTTGGTGCGGTGAAGGGCAATAGCTAGGCCCTCCTTGCACGCCTCCAACTCGGCTACAAGAGCGTCATCGCATGCAAATAACTGCCTGCAAGCCGAGTATATGTTCTGACCTTGTGCGTCCCGCAGTTGTTGGGGAACGCAGTAATTTCGAAAAATTTCCTACGCACACGCAAGATCATGGTGATGCATAGCAACGAGAGGGGAGAGTGTTGTCTACGTACCAACGCAGACCGACTGCGGAAGCGATCACATAACGTAGAGGAAGTAGTCGTACGTCTTCTTCCCGATCCGACCGATCCAAGCACCGTTACTCCGGCACCTCCGAGTTCTTAGCACACGTTCAGCTCGATGACGTTCCTCGGGCTCCGATCCAGCAAAGCGTCGAGGAAGAGTTCCGTCAGCACGACGGCGTGGTGACGATCTTGATGTACTACCGACGCAGGGCTTCGCCTAAGCACTGTAACGGTATGATCGAGGTGGAATTTGGTGGCAGGGGGCACCGCACACGGCTAAGGAACGATCTCAAGGATCAACTTGTGTGTCTTGGGGTGTCCCCTGCCCCCATATATAAAGGTTGGAGAAGGGGGGCCGGCCGGCCAGGAGAGGGAGGCGCAGGGGGAGTCCTACTCCCACCGGGAGTAGGACTCACCCCTCCAATCCTAATCCAATTAGGACTCTCGGGGGGAAAGGAGAGAGAAGGGGGGCCGGCCCCTTCTCCTAGTCCTACTAGGACTTGGGGAAGGGGGGGCGCGCGGCTAGGCTGTGGGCTGCCCCTTTTCTCTTTTCCACTAAGGCCCAATAGGCCCATTAGTCCCCCGGGGGGTTCCGGTAACCCTCCCGGTATTCCGGTAAAATCCCGATTTCACCCGGAACACTTCCTATGTCCAAACATAGGCTTCCAGTATATCAATCTTTACGTCTCGACCATTTCGAGACTCCTCGTCATGTCCGTGATCTCATCCGGGACTCCGAACAACCTTCGGTACATCAAAATGCATAAACTCATAATAACTGTCATCGTAGCGTTAAGCGTGCGGACCCTACGGTTCGAGAACAATGTAGACATGACCGAGACACGTCTCCGGTCAATAACCAATAGCGGGACCTGGATGCCCATATTGGCTCCTACATATTCTACGAAGATCTTTATCGGTCAGACCGCATAACAACATACGTTGTTCCCTTTGTCATCGGTATGTTACTTGCCCGAGATTCGATCGTCGGTATCCAATACCTAGTTCAATCTCGTTATCGGCAAGTCTCTTTACTCGTTCCGTAATACATCATCTCACAACTAACATATTAGTTGCAGTGCTTGCAAGGCTTATGTGATGTGCATTACCGAGAGGGCCCAGAGATACCTCTCCGACAATCGGAGTGACAAACCCTAATCTCGAAATACGCGAACCCAACATCTACCATTGGAGACACCTGTAGTACTCCTTTATAATCACCCAGTTACGTTGTGACGTTTGGTAGTACCCAAAGTGTTCCTCCGGTAAACGGGAGTTGCATAATCTCATAGTTATAGGAACATGTATAAGTCATGAAGAAAGCAATAGCAACATACTAAACGATCAGGTGCTAAGCTAATGGAATGGGTCATGTCAATCAGATCATTCTACTAATGATGTGACCTCGTTAATCAAATAACAACTCTTTGTTCATGGTTAGGAAACATAACCATCTTTGATTCACGAGCTAGTCAAGTAGAGGCATACTAGTGACACTTTGTTGGTCTATGTATTCACACATGTATTATGTTTCCGGTTAATACAATTCTAGCATGAATAATAAACATTTATCATGATATAAGGAAATAAATAATAACTTTATTATTGCCTCTAGGGCATATTTCCTTCAGTCTCCCACTTGCACTAGAGTCAATAATCTAGATTACACAGTAATGATTCTAACACCCATGGAGCCTTGGTGCTGATCATGTTTTGCTCGTGGAAGAGGCTTAGTCAACGGGTCTGCAACATTCAGATCCGTATGTATCTTGCAAATCTCTATGTCTCCCACCTGGACTAAATCCCGGATGGAGTTGAAGCGTCTCTTGATGTGTTTGGTTCTTTTGTGAAATCTGGATTCCTTTGCCAAGGCAATTGCACCAGTATTGTCACAGAAGATTTTCATTGGACCCGATGCACTAGGTATGACACCTAGATCGGATATGAACTCCTTCATCCAGACTCCTTCGTTCGCTGCTTCCGAAGCAGCTATGTACTCCGCTTCACATGTAGATCCTGCTACGACGCTTTGTTTAGAACTGCACCAACTGACAGCTCCACCGTTTAAAGTAAACACGTATCCGGTTTGCGATTTAGAATCGTTCGGATCAGTGTCAAAGCTTGCATCAACGTAACCTCTTACGGTGAGCTCTTTGTCACCTCCATATACGAGAAACATATCCTTAGTCCTTTTCAGGTATTTCAGGATGTTCTTGACCGCTGTCCAGTGATCCATTCCTGGATTACTCTGGTACCTCCCTGCTAAACTTATAGCAAGGCACACATCAGGTCTGGTACACAGCATTGCATACATGATAGAGCCTATGGCTGAAGCATAGGGAACATCTTTCATTTTCTCTCTATCTTCTGCAGTGGTCGGGCATTGAGTCTGACTCAACTTCACACCTTGTAACACAGGCAAGAACCCTTTCTTTGCTTGATCCATTTTGAACTTCTTCAAAATCTTGTCAAGGTATGTGCTCTGTGAAAGTCCAATTAAGCGTTTTGATCTATCTCTATAGATCTTTATGCCTAATATGTAAGCAGCTTCCCCGAGGTCTTTCATCGAAAAACTTTTATTCAAGTATCCCTTTATGCTATCCAGAAATTCTATATCATTTCCAATCAGCAATATGTCATCCACATATAATATCAGAAATGCTACAGAGCTCCCACTCACTTTCTTGTAAATACAGGCTTCTCCAAAAGTCTGTATAAAGCCAAATGCTTTGATCACACTATCAAAGCGTTTATTCCAACTCCAGATGCTTGCACCAGTCCATAAATGGATCGCTGGAGTTTGCATACTTTGTTAGCTCCTTTTGGATCGACAAAACCTTCTGGTTGTATCATATACAACTCTTCTTCCAGAAATCCATTCAGGAATGCAGTTTTGACATCCATCTGCCATATTTCATAATCATAAAATGCGGCAATTGCTAACATAATTCTGACGGACTTAAGCATCGCTACGGGTGAGAAGGTCTCATCGTAGTCAATCCCTTGAACTTGTCGAAAACCTTTCGCGACAAGTCGAGCTTTATAGACAGTAACATTACCGTCAGCGTCAGTCTTTTTCTTGAAGATCCATTTATTCTCAATTGCTTGCCGATCATCGGGCAAGTCAACCAAAGTCCATACTTTGTTTTCATACATGGATCCCATCTCAGATTTCATGGCCTCAAGCCACTTTGCGGAATCTGGGCTCACCATCGCTTCTTCATAGTTCGTAGGTTCATCATGATCTAGTAGCATGACTTCCAGAACTGGATTACCATACCACTCTGGTGCGGATCTCACTCTGGTTGATCTACGTGGTTCAGTAGTATCTTGTCCTGAAGTTTCATGATCATCATCATTAGCTTCCTCACTGATTGGTATAGGTGTCGCAGAAACAATTTTCTGTGATGTACTATTTTCCAATAAGGGAGCAGGTACAGTTACCTCGTCAAGTTCTACTTTCCTCCCACTCACTTCTTTCGAGAGAAACTCCTTCTCTAGAAAGTTTCCGAATTTAGCAACAAAAGTCTTGCCTTCGGATCTGTGATAGAAGGTGTATCCAATAGTTTCCTTTGGATATCCTATGAAGACACATTTCTCCGATTTGGGTTCGAGCTTATCAGGTTGAAGCTTTTTCACATAAGCATCGCAGCCCCAAACTTTAAGAAACGACAACTTTGGTTTCTTGCCAAACCATAGTTCATAAGGTGTCGTCTCAACGGATTTTGATGGTGCCCTATTTAACGTGAATGCGGCCGTCTCTAAAGCATAACCCCAAAACGATAGCGGTAAATCAGTAAGAGACATCATAGATCGCACCATATCTAGTAAAGTACGATTATGACGTTCGGACACACCATTACGCTGTGGTGTTCCGGGTGGCGTGAGTTGCGAAACTATTCCACAATTTTTCAAATGTACACCAAACTCGTAACTCAAATATTCTCCTCCATGATCAGATCGTAGAAACTTTATTTTCTTGTTACGATGATTTTCAACCTCACTCTGAAATTCTTTGAACTTTTCAAATGTCTAAGACTTATGTTTCATTAAGTAGATATACCCATATCTGCTTAAATCATCTGTGAAGGTGAGAAAATAACGATATCCGCCACGAGCCTCAATATTCATCGGACCACATACATCGGTATGTATGATTTCCAATAAATCTGTTGCTCTCTCCATAGTACCGGAGAACGGTGTTTTAGTCATCTTGCCTATGAGGCACGGTTCGCAAGTACCAAGTGATTCATAATCAAGTGGTTCCAAAAGCCCATCAGTATGGAGTTTCTTCATGCGCTTTACACTGATATGACCCAAACGGCAGTGCCACAAATAAGTTGCACTATCATTATTAACTTTGCATCTTTTGGCTTCTACATTATGAATATGTGTATCACTATCATCGAGATTCAACAAGAATAGACCACTCTTCAAAGGTGCATGACCATAAAAGATATTATTCATATAAATAGAACAACCATTATTCTCTGATTTAAATGAATAACCGTCTCGCATCAAACAAGATCCAGATATAATGTTCATGCTCAACGCTGGCACCAACTAACAATTATTTAGGTCTAATATTAATCCCGAAGGTAGATGTAGAGGTAGCGTGCCGACCGCGATCACATCGACTTTGGAACCGTTTCCCACGCGCATCGTCACCTCGTCCTTTGCTAGCGTCCGCTTATTCCGTAGTCCCTGTTTCGAGTTGCAAATATTAGCAACAGAACCAGTATCAAATACCCAGGTGCTACTGCGAGCTCTAGTAAGGTACACATCAATAACATGTATATCACATATACCTTTGCTCACTTTGCCATCCTTCTTATCCGCCAAATACTTGGGGCAGTTCCGCTTCCAGTGACCAGTCTGCTTGCAGTAGAAGCACTCAGTTTCAGGCTTAGGTCCAGACTTGGGTTTCTTCTCCTGAGCAGCAACTTGCTTGCTGTTCTTCTTGAAGTTTCCCTTCTTCTTCCCTTTGCCCTTTTTCTTGAAACTAGTGGTTTTGCTAACCATCAACACTTGATGCTCCTTCTTGATTTCTACCTCCGCAGCTTTCAGCATTGCGAAGAGCTCGGGAATAGTCTTGTTCATCCCTTGCATATTATAGTTCATCACGAAGCTCTTGTAGCTTGGTGGCAGTGATTGGAGAATTCTGTCAATGACGCAATCATCTGGAAGATTAACTCCCATCTGAATCAAGTGATTATTATACCCAGACATTTTGAGTATATGCTCACTGACAGAACTGTTCTCCTCCATCTTGCAGCTATAGAACTTATTGGAGACTTCATATCTCTCAATTCGGGCATTTGCTTGAAATATTAACTTCAACTCCTGGAACATCTCATATGCACCATGACGTTCAAAACATCGTTGAAGTCCCGATTCTAAGCCGTAAAGCATGGCACACTGAACTATCGAGTAGTCATCAGCTTTGCTCTGCCAGACGTTCATAACATCTGGCGTTGCTCCAGCAGCAGGCCTGTCACCCAGCGGTGCTTCCAGGACGTAATTCTTCTGTGCAGCAATGAGGATAATCCTCAGGTTACGGACCCAGTCCGTGTAATTGCTACCATCATCTTTCAACTTTGCTTTCTCAAGGAACGCATTAAAATTCAACGGAACAATAGCACGAGCCATCTATCTACAATCAACATAAACAAGCAAGATACTATCAGGTACTAAGTTCATGATAAGTTTAAGTTCAGTTAATCAAATTACTTAGGAACTCCCACTTAGATAGACATCCCTCTAATCTTCTAAGTGATCACGTGATCCAAATCAACTAAACCATAACCGATCATCACGTGAGATGGAGTAGTTTTCAATGGTGAACATCGTTATGTCGATCATATCTACTATATGATTCACGCTCGACCTTTCGGTCTCCGTGTTCCGAGGCCATATCTGTATATGCTTGGCTCGTCAAGTATAACCTGAGCATTCTGCGTGTGCAACTGTTTTGCACCCGTTGTATTTGGACGTAGAGCTTATCACACCCGATCATCACGTGGTGTCTGGGCACGACGAACTTTGGCAACGGTGCATACTCAGGGAGAACACTTCTTGATAATTTAGTGAGAGATCATCTTATAATGCTACCGTCAATCAAAGCAAGATAAGATGCATAAAAGGATAAACATCACATGCAATCAATATAAGTGATATGATATGGCCATCATCATCTTGTGCTTGTGATCTCCATCTCCGAAGCACCGTCATGATCACCATCGTCACCGGCGCGACACCTTGATCTCCATCGTAGCATCGTTGTCGTCTCGCCAATCTTATGCTTCCACGACTATCACTACCGTTTAGTAATAAAGTAAAGCATTACATCGCGATTGCATTGCATACAATAAAGCGACAACCATATGGCTCCTGCCAGTTGCCGATAACTCGGTTACAAAACATGATCATCTCATACAATAAAATCAGCATCATGCCTTGACCATATCACATCACAACATACCCTGCAAAAACAAGTTAGACGTCCTCTACTTTGTTGTTGCAAGTTTTACGTGGCTGCTACGGGCTTAAGTAAGAACTCATCTCACCTACGCATCAAAACCACAACGATAGTTCATCAAATAGACTCCGTTTTAACCTTCTCAAGGACCGGGCGTAGTCACACTTGGTTCAACTAAAGTTGGAGAGACAGTCTTCCGCAAGCCATCTATGTGCAAAGCACGTCGAGGGAACCGGTCTCGCGTAAGAGTACGCGTAAGGTTGGTCCGGATCGTCTCACCCAACAATACCGCCGAACCAAAGTATGACATGCTGGTAGGCAGTATGACTTGTATCGCCCACAACTCACTTGTGTTCTACTCGTGCAAATAACATCAAACCATAAAACCTAGGCTCGGATGCCACTGTTGGGGAACGCAGTAATTTCGAAAAATTTCCTACGCACACGCAAGATCATGGTGATGCATAGCAACGAGAGGGGAGAGTGTTGTCTACGTACCAACGCAGACCGACTGCGGAAGCGATCACACAACGTAGAGGAAGTAGTCGTACGTCTTCTTCCCGATCCGACCGATCCAAGCACCGTTACTCCGGCACCTCCGAGTTCTTAGCACACGTTCAGCTCGATGACGTTCCCCGGGCTCCGATCCAGCAAAGCGTCGAGGAAGAGTTCCGTCAGCACGACGGCGTGGTGACGATCTTGATGTACTACCGACGCAGGGCTTCGCCTAAGCACTGTAACGGTATGATCGAGGTGGAATTTGGTGGCAGGGGGCACCGCACACGGCTAAGGAACGATCTCAAGGATCAACTTGTGTGTCTTGGGGTGTCCCCTGCCCCCGTATATAAAGGTTGGAGAAGGGGGGCCGGCCGGCCAGGGAGAGGGAGGCGCAGGGGGAGTCCTACTCCCACCGGGAGTAGGACTCCCCCCTCCAATCCTAATCCAATTAGGACTCTCAGGGGGAAAGGAGAGAGAAGGGGGGCCGGCCCCTTCTCCTAGTCCTACTAGGACTTGGGGAAGGGGGGGGGCGCGGCTAGGCTGTGGGCTGCCCCTTTTCTCTTTTCCACTAAGGCCCAATAGGCCCATTAGTCCCCCGGGGGGTTCCGGTAACCCTCCCGGTATTCCGGTAAAATCCCGATTTCACCCGGAACACTTCCTATGTCCAAACATAGGCTTCCAATATATCAATCTTTACGTCTCGAACATTTCGAGACTCCTCGTCATGTCCGTGATCTCATCCGGGACTCCGAACAACCTTCGGTACATCAAAATGCATAAACTCATAATAACTGTCATCGTAGCGTTAAGCGTGCGGACCCTACGGTTCGAGAACAATGTAGACATGACCGAGACACGTCTCCGGTCAATAACCAATAGCGGGACCTGGATGCCCATATTGGCTCCTACATATTCTACGAAGATCTTTATCGGTCAGACCGTATAACAACATACGTTGTTCCCTTTGTCATCGGTATGTTACTTGCCCGAGATTCGATCGTCGGTATCCAATACCTAGTTCAATCTCGTTACCGGCAAGTCTCTTTACTCGTTCCGTAATACATCATCTCACAACTAACATATTAGTTGCAGTGCTTGCAAGGCTTATGTGATGTGCATTACCGAGAGGGCCCAGAGATACCTCTCCGACAATCGGAGTGACAAACCCTAATCTCGAAATACGCCAACCCAACATCTACCATTGGAGACACCTGTAGTACTCCTTTATAATCACCCAGTTACGTTGTGACGTTTGGTAGTACCCAAAGTGTTCCTCCGGTAAACGGGAGTTGCATAATCTCATAGTTATAGGAACATGTATAAGTCATGAAGAAAGCAATAGCAACATACTAAACGATCGGGTGCTAAGCTAATGGAATGGGTCATGTCAATCAGATCATTCTACTAATGATGTGACCTCGTTAATCAAATACCAACTCTTTGTTCATGGTTAGGAAACATAACCATCTTTGATTCACGAGCTAGTCAAGTAGAGGCATACTAGTGACACTTTGTTGGTCTATGTATTCACACATGTATTATGTTTCCGGTTAATACAATTCTAGCATGAATAATAAACATTTATCATGATATAAGGAAATAAATAATAACTTTATTATTGCCTCTAGGGCATATTTCCTTCAGCAGTACCATGCCGCAGCCGCCGGTGTTGTTGCTTGCCACATAACTACCATCAGTATTGAGCTTGGCCCAGCCAACAACCGGCTTGCTCCACTTGAGCTCCATGCATGCGTTCCCGGCTGGCCGCTGATCAGGAGCTGGACGTACACGGTCAGGATACAACACCATTTTTCCTTTAGCTTGGTCATGATGTGGAAATTGTTGTAGGAACAACAATGAGTTTATGTAACTCTGAAGAAATCTGCGGGAAGCTTCAGTAGGCGGTGGCAGTTTGTCATGGGTGATTTCATTTCGGACGTGCCACGTATGCCAGAAGATCATCAACAGAACCATGCGACTGAGCTCCGGTAGCTGATCAAGCAACCCAAGGAGCCACCGGCCCTGTGTTGCACACTTCGTCCACGTCTGGAATTGGCCAGTCCTGCGCCACGGCTCTCCATAGATCCTTCGCATGTGGGCATCTGCACATCGCGTGGAAACCGTCCTCGCGTTCCCACCACAAAGGGGACAAACATCATTAGTTTCTAAATTGCGGGAAAATTTGTTCGCCCAAGTAGCAAGAGAATTTGTCGCCAATCTCCAGGCAAAAACTCGCACCTTAGGAGGAGCAGAGCACCCCCATATGATCTTCCAGATGGCGCGACGGCCGTCCGGTGCCCTGCTCGACGCACTTGCTGTAGGACGCTCGCGCTCGTCCATGGCAAAGCGATATGCGGACCGAACGGAGAAGATGCCAGACTTCTCCGGTGCCCACGCGAGCACGTCGTCGGGGACACGTGGTGACGTTTTGATGCGGACGATTATGTCGATGTCGACTGGCAGGAAGTACTGTCGAAGAAGATCCAACCGCCAGCCGCCATTGGCGTCGAGGAGGTCGGCGACCCGCCGAAGTCTGCAGGTCCCCTGAGGCGAGATGAGCGTGCCCGACGGCTCCCGAGGCAGCCACCGGTCGCGCCAAATACGGATTTGTGTCCCGCTGCCCACCCTCCAGATAAGGCCTTTTTTCAAAAGCTCCAGGCCATATTGAATAGATTGCCAAGTTACAGATGCATTACTCGAAAAGACCGTATCCTCAAGCCGTCCCTCCGGATAATATCGGGCTTTAAGAACCTGCGCGCAAAGACTGTCAGGCTTTGTTAGAAGCCTCCATGCCTGCCTCGCCAGCAGTGCTTGATTGAACACCCGGAAATCTCGAAAGCCCAATCCACCACACGACTTATGTTTCTGAATTTTTGGCCAGGCTATCCAATGGGTTTTCCGCTTCCCCTCCGAGGAGCCCCACCAAAAATTATGTACCATCCTATTAAGGTCATCGCAGACGGACATAGGGAGTTTAAAAACGCCCATCATATATGTGGGAATAGCTTGAGCAACCGCCTTAATCATTGTTTCCTTGCCTGCCAGAGATAGAGTGTCACTCCACGCGATAATTCTCTTTGTCAAACGAGCTTGCAGATTCTGACATTTTCCTTTGGACATTCGCCCATCCGGAGTAGGCAGCCCCAAGTACTTCTCTTCAAAGGTAGATAACTGAACTTGCAATGTAGCATGGACGCTTTCTTGGACATTCTCCAGGCATGAAGCACCAAACATAATACTGCACTTAGCCGGGTTAATAAGCTGCCCAGTAGCTCCCTCATATGTCATAATTATGGCTTGTACCTCCTCTGCTTGGTGTGTATCTGCTTTGAAAAACAGGAGGGTGTCGTCCGTGAATAAAAGATGAGAGATACTAGGTGCCCGCCGACACACCTCCAGGGATGTAAAATTTCCTTTCATCTCGCCATCCTTTAACAGAGCAGAAAGTCCATCAGCAATAAACAAGAATAAAAATGGGGAGAGGGGGTCACCTTGCCGTAGCCCACGCGACGGTGCGAACGAGTCCAAGAGGGTGCCATTAAATTTAACCGTATATCTAACCGAGGTGACACAAGTCATTATCCAGTTCACCCATCGGTCAGCGAAACCCATCTTTTGCATCGTCCGCTTCAAGAAAACCCAATCAACCCTGTCATATGCCTTGGAGAGATCTAGTTTGTACGCACAAAAACTATTATCAGGGACCTTCTCCTGCTGAATATTATGAATGCACTCAAAGGCGATTAACACATTGTCTGTGATCATCCTGCCTGGCACAAAAGCACTTTGCTCTGGCGAAATAATCTCGTCAAGGATTGGTCGTAGCCTATTAACCAGACACTTGGAGACCACTTTATAAATAACATTACATAAGCTGATAGGTCTGAATCTGTGAGTTTTACAGGACTATCCACCTTGGGGATAAGCACAATGGCAGTATTGTTCACCCCCTCTAGCATGACTCCTGACCTGAAGAATTCCTTAACGCCAGCAATCACCTGGTCCCTCATGACTGACCAGTTCCTTTGGAACATTCTGGCAGGGAAGCCATCCGGACCTGGTGCTTTCAGAGGCCCAATCTGAAACAAAGCATCTGCAATCTCCTTGTCAGAAAATTCAGCACATAACCCTTCATTCATATTGTCAGTAACACGAGCATCAATAAGTTCAATGATGGGATCTGCACACAATGACGGATCAGCAGTAAACAAATTCTTGAAATAACTAGTCACCATATCAGCCATAGTGGGAGTATCTGTGTGCGCAACCCCAGCATCATCAACCAGTGATTTGATACGGTTTTTGCGTGCGCGCCAGACTGCCCTGCGGTGAAAAAAAATTGTGTTTCGATCTCCTTCCCGCAACCAGTCAATCCTGGACCGCTGCATCCAAAGCATCTCTTCCCTGTAAAGCAATTCATTCATGCGATCTCTAGCTTCCCTGATAGATCGCTGGTCAGCATTCATAGCCATTAGTTCTTCAAGATGGGAGCGAGCTTTATTAATTTCTTTGACAACATTACCAAACTTTTTCTTGCTCCATCCATGAAGTGCGTGCATGAGATTGCCCAGTGCCACCACAACATCGCCGAGGTTACCCATAGCACCGGCGGCAACCCAGGCTTGTGAGATCACCTCGGGTAGGGCCGGGTCCCGCTCCCAGGCCACCTCATAGTGGCGACATCTCCTTCCTGCATTCTCACGGGGTGGCTCGGCCGTGCACCGAAGAAGGATGGGTGCATGGTCAGAAGATGGTGCCACCAAGTGCTTAACACCGGCCTCCAGGAACATATCTCTCCACTCATTATTGGCAACTGCACGGTCGAGCCGTACTTTGACGTTTGCTCTACCTGACCGTCGGTTGTCATAGGTGTATGGGAGACCTGAAAATCCAAGATCACCAAGACCACATAACTCCAAGACATCACGAAAATCAATCATCTGACCTGCCGAACGCGGAGTTTCGGAGAAGTGTTCGAAGCCCCACATGGCCTCGTTGAAGTCACCAATCACCACCCAAGGCATGCTCACTTGTTGGTTAAGGTCCCGGAGATGCGACCACATGCGACGACGGTCCTCCGTTCGGGGCTCGCCGTAGACGCAGGTAAGCCTCCATGGAGGTTCACCCGCCGAAGGAGTCACATATGCATCAATATATCGATCATTCATATCTTTTACATCAAGATCAATTGACTCATGCCAATAGAGAGCTAACCCTCCGCTTAGACCGGTACTGCCTACTGCATCAAAACCAGTAAGACCTAAACGGGATCGATATCTCTTCATTTTATCTTTTGATTGCCTAGTTTCACAAAGGAAAACAATACTAGCAGAATGGGTCTGCACCAAGCTCACAAGATCACGAGTAGTCCGAGAGTTCCCTCCTCCTCGGCAATTCCAACTCAGAAGATTTAAGCTGCTCATCTGGTTCCCCTGTAACTCTGTTCGAGGCAATTATGGTGCCTCCGACGGCGGCGACGGCGACGGCGGCGATGGCGATGTGATTGATCGACGTATATTCCTTCGAACAGCGGTATTCAAACCCCTTGAGGAAGGATCCTGCCCCATTACCTCCTCGACATGCTCGCTAGACGGCTTCGGGCAGGTGGCTTCCTCATCGGATGCCCCTTTTTTACCCCCACCGCCAGCAAGAACCACCGAGGTAGTCGCTGGGACAGCCCCCTGTTGATGCGAGGGATTCAGTATGGATGCTAGGTTGTTGCAAACCTCATTGCTCAAAACCTGCCCCTGTGCTCGTAAGGGCTTTTGGAGAACATGCCAAGCAGGCCTAGAGTTGGTGACAAGACCTCCAGGATCAAATTGCAACCCAGCCGGACGTGAGCTACTTTGTTGGTATTCTCTGAAGTCCAGATCGTTGACTTGTTGGATTACATCAATGGATGGATCTGGCACAACCATGGGGATGGGCGTGGCCGCAAGGCCTGGCCTTGCTTCAATCATGGCGGACGAAGCCGCACGGGCGGGCACAGCCGCGGGGGCGGACTCAGCCGCACGGGCGGACGCAGCCGCAACGGGTCCGCCGCATGAACGAGGTTCACCGGCGGAGCAGTGGCCAGACTCGCTGGCGAAGATAGCTTGTGGCTGTGACGGCGGCGGCGGCGGACTGCCGCCCCGTTTCCGCCAAACCCTAGGGTACCCCTTCATAACCACGGAGGGAGTAGTAACTACTAGGCATGCATTCCCCTTCCCTTGTTAATTCCGAAGTCCCTGATCCAATCAAGAGATTTTATGTCTCACCCATCTTAAACTCCCATCCCTAGCTCCAACTCCCCCAAGCAAACGTGCTGTTAAGGAATGACTAAGAACACTCTTAGATAGGCACCCATCGCTTACTGCTCCGGGCGACATTGCCAAGTGGGCTCGACCAACAAAAACACGAAGACCCAACAAGCCATATAAAGTTGTATCTTTCCAAAAACGAATTATGTAGCTAAATTGAGGGGACTTCCGGCTCTAGGAGGAACTTTTTTCTTGTGAGAATCATCTCCAGGAGCAACTAGCTAGTCAAAGTGTACCCTGTAGGTGTGCTTTGCTGAAGTCACTTGTGAAAGTGCTAGTGCGCCAGCGCTGCTACGTGTCGCACGTTGGACACTTCCTTGTGAGGCTTTCTCTCTGGGGGGTTTCTATATTGTTTTTTCGTGGGGGGGGGGGCCTTGGTATCTAGGTTTTTCTGGTTCTTTGGTTTTAGAAAACATATGTTTCTCTAGGTTTTTGTTTGTCGTGGTGTTGTGCTTCTGCGTGAACACAAATGTGTTCCACCCGCACGTTGGAAGCAATGTTAGTTTACTTGGGAAAACACAACTTGAGCTAGTTCAATTTGAAAACACGTGTTAGTTCACTCTAGGAGCACCATTTTCGTGAAAAAACTTTATGAAAACCTATAAATATGGGATCTAGTTTCGTAAAACTCGACATAAGAAGTGCAATGATGAAAACGGTTTGTTATTTCGACGCATGATTCCTTAAAATGATTAAAACGGTTTGGCAGATCTCAATAGCTAGTTATAAATGAAAATATTGGATCTTTGAAAATAAAAGCACAAAAAAAACACTCATCCCTCCTTTCCCGTGGAAAGAAACCCCACCAAAACTTCAAGGTTGCGGCAAGTCACACACATCTGGTGTGCCTCTTGTTACCACCAAAGGGGGTGAGCCTTCTTTTTTTGCGAGAGAAATTTCCAATCTATTCATCAATCATGGAGTACACAGAACACTAGACATAATAAAAATTACAACCTGGTCCATGGACCACCTAGCAACGACTACAAGCACTAGAGCGAGCCGAAGGCGTGCCGCCATCATCGCCCCTCCCTCACCGGAGCCGGGCAAACCTTATTGTAGTAGACAGTCAGAAAGTCATCGTGCTAAGGCCCCAAAGGACCACCAGAACAGCAACCATCGCTGATGAAGAGAGTTGTAGATCGAAAAGATCGAACCTATAACCACACGAACGAAGATGAACTGGATCCAAATAGATCCACCGAAGACGAGCACCGACCGAATCTCGCAAGATCTGATGGAGACACGCCTCCACATATCCTTCGACAATGCTATTCGCACCATCGGGACGGGGATAGGACATGTGAGACATTATTTCTACTAAGGGACATCACCACCACCACACTGCCCCGACCAAGACGTTGAACCTAACAAAAAACGACAATGGGGTCCCTCCCGCCGGCGAGGAGCCAAGATCCTCTGCACCTCCACGGCCCAATGGCCATCGAAGGTGGGGCGGATCGGCGGCGGGAGGAGAAAAATGACTTTTCTTGAGGAGGAGGAAAGACATCCGTGATAGTTCCCTAGGAGGAGGTGAGACTTATTTTGCAAAATATGCCCTTTAGTCGGTATGGTTATTACGTCAAATAGGATGGGATTCACACAAAGGCGTCTGAGCTAGACTAGCCCATTAGATAGCATACACACAATTTTTTACCGTCTTCGTCTTTCCTAGTATGTTTTTTCTGTTTCATTGTTCTTAATCATTTTTCCCTATTTTGGTTTTTTTAAAGATGACAAATTTATTTTACTAAAATTTGAGATTTTTTTTGAAGTTTTTTAAAAAATTAATAAAACTAGCCATTTTTAAAACATGATCTTTTTGGGGTGGAAACTATATTTTTTAAACAAGGTGCTTAAAAACAGGAATTTTCAAATTTGGTGAACATTTTTTAATACATTAGCATTTTTTAACCTTTATTTAAACAGAGAATTTTTGAACTTTTACAATTTATAAAATAAAAATATTGGAGAAGATGATTTTTTTTTAATTTGGAACCTCTTTTTGCAAAAAGTGAACATTTTTTGTAATTTTGAAATTTTCTGAAAACACTATCATTTAAAAAGCGAGACCAATATTTAGGAAAAGGGAGGAAAGAAACATATAAAAACCAAAACAACATGAAGAAGACAATAGAAAAACAGATCAAATTTAAAACAAAACGAAAATATTATAGCCCCTAAAACTTAAAAGGAAGGTTCTCAAAACTGTGATTTAACATCTATAACTAGCTAAGGGGCCAGCCCACCTCAGTTTTGTTCGATGGCCCTTGTGAAGCGACAACAATTTGATGCAACGGGGAGCCGAAATCACTAAGTGAGAAGTACTTTTTTCAAAGATCACTTCCACATCTCTCAAGTGGTGTGCTGCATGTGCGCCACTTGTTGCAACTTGGAAGTTTTCTCTTTTTCATAGATCACTTTATTCATAATGTTTTATCTCTTAAACCGTGAGTCCAAATCTTAAACTGTTTTTATCATTGGATTCCTCGCGTCGAGATCTTTAAAGGTAGATCCTATGTTAATATGTTTTGACGAACGTTTCTTACGAAAAAATCATGCCTCTCACGGAAGAAAAAAAGACAACTTATTTTTTTCATGCATGGTCGTGCCTCTCACAGAAGAAAACAAAGAGAAAACACGTATTTTTTTTGTTTCCGAGAGGCACGGTTGTGCCTCTTGCGGAAGCAAAATCGTGCCTCTTGCAGAAGCAAAATCGTGCTTCTCATGAAAGGAAAAAAAAGAGTTTTCCGTTTCCAAGAGGTATGGTTGTGCCTCTCACGGAAGAAAAAAAATGCTTCTTTTTTTTCCACCGTGCCTTTCACGGAAGCAAAACATTGCCTCTCATGGAAAAGAAAACATGTTTTTTTTCGTTTCCGAGAGTCACGGTTGTGCCTCTTGCGAAAGCAAAATCATGCCTCTCGCATAAGTAGAACCGTGCCTCTCACGGAAGGGAATAAAAGAAAGCGCATTTTTTCACGCAAAAATAAAAAATAATCGATGTTTTTGTCCAACAGCTAAGAGAGACCGGTGAAAAACCAAAACCCCAAAAAAAAGTCTAAAAGCCGAAAACGCGTGCGGAAAAAAATCTAGAGAGCGCGACAAGTGTCGTTCTCTCAGCCTACCCTCAAGTCATTGTTGACAGTCTCCTGAAGAAGTGCTCGTCAACTAGTTAATCTCGCAGGGAGTACCTATTTCGCGCCTGGGGCGCTGGCGTACATCCTAGCGCGCATTAACTCCCTTCCCGCGCGCTCCTCATTGACCGGCCCATAAGCAGGGTTGGGCACCCAGTTTTTCTATTCCTTTTTTTTCTGTTGTTTCTTCAATAAAAAATTCAGAATATCAAGAAAGTTCAAAAATTAAGGAAAAAAGATTGGGGGGGGGGGGGATTTTCCGGTAATCATAACATGCTCGTGGTTTAAGAAAATCTTCATGATTTTTTTAAAAATGTGCATGTATTGTAAAAATATGCATGGGTTCCCAAAATGTTCATAAATTTCAAAAAAATGTTCGTTAATTCAAAATTTGAGTAACTTTTTTTGAACTTGATGAACAAAATTGTATTAAGAACATTATTTTTTGAAAAAACTATTATTTTTTTGGATTCAATGAAGATATATGAACAAATTTAGAATTCAATGAACATTTTTTCAATTTGATCAAGATTTTTTTAATTTGATGATTATTTTTTGAATCTGATGAACAAAAAACTGAATGTGTAAAGAAGAAAGGAAAAACAGAAAACAAAATAAAAAGAAAAAACAGAAAAGAAAACCAGGAACAAAAAAACAAAAAAAATCCTGGTTTAAGGAAGGTTCTAAGACTTTCCAAAGTTGGGGAGAATGCACGTGAAAATCCGAAATCACTAATTGAGGAGTACTGATTGTAAAGATCACTGCCATCTATCTCGGGTTTGCGACAAGTGGCGCGCCGCATGTACGCCACTTATGGCAAACTGGGAATTTTCTCTTTTTCGTAGATTTATTTATTCAAAACATTTTATCTCTTAAACCGTCCTTTCAAATTTCGAACCTTTTTTATCGTTGGATTCCTCGCATCGAGATTTTCAAAACTAGATCCCATTTTGATAGGTTTTGACGAACTTTTTCTTTACGAAAAAAACCAGACAAAAAAACAAACCAGGAGCACGGGTTTTTTCCCTTTCCGAAAGTGGCACACCCATGCCACCCGCGAAATCGCAACCGTGACTCTCGCGGAAGCAAAGCCGTGCCTCACGCGGAAGAAAAAAATAAAAAATAAACACGTTTTTTTCATTTCGACACGGCTGTGCCTCTCGCAAAAGCACAACCATGCCTCTCGCGGAAGGCAGAAAAAACAGAAAACGCGTTTTTTTGTTTCCGAGAGGCACGACCGTGACTCTCGGGGAAGCAAAACCGTGCCTCGCGCGGAAGGAAAAAAACATGCAACGGTTTTTTTTCTGTTTTCGAGAGGCACGGCCGTGGCTCGCGCGAAAGCACAACTATACCTCTCGCGGAAGCAAAACCGTGCTCTCGCGGAAGAAAAAAAATAGAAAATACGTTTTTTTTCGTTACCGAGAGGCACGGCCATGACTCTGGCAAAAGCAAAATCATACATCTCGCAGAAGAAAAACCATGACTCTTGTGAAAGAAAGAAAAAGAAAACGTTTTTTTGCGCAAAAATCGTATGTTTTTTTATCCAAAAGCTAACGAAGACCGGTGATAACCTGAAACGTCGAAAAACCAAAATAACAAAATCCGAAGGGAGCATCCAGAACGCGGCACGTGGCGGGCAGTCGATAGCGCGACACGTGATGGGCGGCTGAGAGCATGACACATGGTGGGCGGCTGAGATCGTGCCACGTTGTGAGGCTCTCGATGGAGCGTTCGTCAACTAGTTGCTCTCCTTATGAAAATCATGAAAAACTGGGCTAGCCCACTGTGCGCCCCATTCTGAGTGTGTGTGTGTGGGAGGGGGGGGGGGGTGTATGCGGTAGGAAGTGTGTTGCCCCCCAAACCAGGTTTCTGGGAAAAAAAACTTAGTGAGGCTATCCTCGTACGTACGTATTCTCTGCCTTTTAATCTTTTGCCAGTTTTATTCTTTCAATGGTCATTCTATTAAAATAGTTCTAAATTTTATTAAAAAAAAGTTCATGAATTTCAAAAAGTATGTAAAGAGAAAAATGTTTGTGGTTTTTTTAGTGTCCATGATATTTTTCCTGAATTTTGAAAATGTCCCCGGATCTCAAAAAACAATTCTTAACTTAAACATGCGGTGCTGGTGAATATGATAACTGTACACTTGACTCCGGGTGACTCTTTCGGCTGTGAGGCAGAGCGTGGGCTGACGATGTTTTTTTTTTTAAACGAGGCAAAAGACTTGTTATTTTTATTGATTAAAAAGAAAAGAATTGTTTGATTAATTGACGGAAAACTAGGCTAAAATTGACACAACACAGTTCACATGACGTGAGCACCACCGACCAACCTGGCCACCGACATGGAACAAAAGCCACGACGGCACATGCCAATAGATGGCCACACACGCAAGCAACGAACAGCTTCGACTTTGATGCCGAACAACGCAAGGGAAATATGCAGGACTTGCGCCGACCGTGCCCACCATAAATAACCACCAAATGCCTATCACCGTCACCATCTGGACTCGTTCCAACGCAGCTCCGACTTCAAAGCAACCAGCAACCACGAGCATCTCGGACACGCCGGGAAGAACCGACTACCGAAGACACGTCGCGACCTAAGCTCCACTCGACGCCATCATCGTTGCTAAACTGAAACCAGCGTCCCGCCTCAGCAAACCGCACGGCGAAGATGCCGCCCTCTACGGCAAAGATGCCGCCATCCACCAGTCTCCCAGTCGTAGCCTACTCCCAGACGATGCCCCCAAGAAGGAGAAAGACGTGAAGACACCTCCATCGCCTGATCCCAGCGGATCTGAGATTTCCCTCCGGAGTCAAAGCCATGAGGAGGAGGAGGAGCGCACCTCCACAACGACGCTTTCAAGAAAGATCGCGGCACCCGCGGGCGCCATCGTCGCCGGCTCCGGTGGAGACCTGAGCAAGGATTCTCTCGGAGATGTGCCGATCGCCCGCCACCACCAACCGCCGCCAACCAGTCACCACCCCTGCCGAGGCCGATCTCACTCTGGCCACGGGATCCCACGATCCACCGCAACCAGACACGCACCGCCCCCTGGCCATAGCCGTCAACCACCACCGCAGCACCGCCACCACCACCGCAGCACCGCCGCGACCACCACCATCGCAGCAACCACTGCTGCATCGCAAGGATCAGCAACCAGAACGGAGCACCAACGCGCCAGATCCAGATCGAGCCGCTCGAGCGAAGCAGCTGAGCAGGAGCATGCCCTCCACCCGCAGGCCGCAGCACACCTCACACCCCGCGGACGTCACGCCCACCACACCCAGCCAGTCACCGCGAGCACCCATGCCGTCCACGTCCAGGTCGCGTCTGGAACTCGGATCGAGGCCGCCACCCCGGCGCCGCACCTTTCGCCCGCAGCCAACGAGAAGCTTCGAGCGAAGCCACCAGCCGACCCCACCTCATCCCCAGCCCCCACCAACCGGATCTGGCAGAGGGAGACGCCGACCAGATCCGCCACGAACCCGCACCAGCCCGCGCCCGGGCGTCCGACGACGAGCCGCCACACACAGGGAGCAGGGAGTGGCCAACAGGGCCGCCACGATGACTCAGGCCAGAGCCATCGCGCGAAGGGGGCAGAGCAGCGGGAGACGAGGGGCGTGACGAGACAAGGTATGCCGCCCCCAGACCATCGGGACGCCGCGCGGCATGGCCCCCGCCGCCGCCGTCAACCGCGCGGGCTTTGCCCGCCGCGTCCTCCGGTGGCGGCGCGGGAAGGGAGGGAGGAGGAGGGGCTGGCGGCGGGGCGAGCTAGGTCGCCCCCGAGTCGCCAGGGCGTGGCGATGCGGGGGTATATTTTTCCTGAGATTCGGTGGCGATGCTCTTTGACACAACAACGATCCGTGGATCGAGCGTTGGGTGCGAGTTTGATCGATCCGTGGATCGAGCGTTGGGTGCGAGTTTGATGGTGTAGCGCGTGACCGTGTGTTCGGTTCATGCACTAAGGGCATGTACAATGCATAGCCTTAAGGTGATGCCTCGTATGCCATATAGGATCGGATATGACGTAAAGTAGCTTCGGATAGGGAAGCGGGATCCTCTTCAGTAGACGAGTGTTTGAAGAGAAAAAATATGATCCGGTGACAAAAACTGAAAAGATTGAAGTGAAAAATAGAGATGCATGTGTACTAGAATCTTTATTTTCTATTTTTTAATGAGGCTCAATAATGATAGCTTGCATTGAAAAGAAAAAATAAATATAAATACTTCAAATTATTTTTTATCATGAGGCATATGTATTCATATGTCTATTGTACATGCCCTAAGAACGGAGCGAGAGAGGGAAATCAGTAACAGGGAGGGACAGAGGAGGTCGTGCACATCTCTTGGGCAAAGAGATAGGCTCGGGAGAGGCCAGGGGAGCTCGGTGCAGTCGCCACGCAGAAGTCTGCCGCGTTGGCTGGAGGTGGAAGACATGTGTGCCCTTTTGGGCTGTGTTGGGATGAGCTTACAGCGGTCTTTAACTTTTTATTCTTTGTTTTCATTTTTTTGCTTCAAATTTGAATTTAATTAAAAATCCGAATGAGCACCAAATCTTCTGGATATTTGTATGTGGCATCGATGGACCCTTCCAAGTGCACATAAAAAATCAGGAATTTCGAGCTTATATTTCTATTTTATATGAATATAAACCCAATTCAAATACAATATGGATTAATTTCAAAGCCCAAAAATAATTCCCTTAAAAATCCCAAAAGATTATGGTGGAGTCCACATGGTCACATATGACCTCAGGCCTAAACCTTAGGGTGTAAGAAAGGCATTTTGGATTTATTATAAACAAAATTAGGGTTTTACCCTTTTTAATTAACATGAGGCTTGAATTTCCCTTGATTTCAAATTTCCAAAAAATTAAATATGATGCCATGCCATGCTATGCTTAACTACTCTATTACATTACCATTAACTAGGGTTGTGACCATTGTTCTTCGAAATGTGATGTGTAACCTCTCCTACTGTACGCCCTCATTGCTTTTCTCTACAGGTCAATAGATGAGAAGACCTGGCCCACATGGAGTATGGGTTCATCCATATCTGCATCTGTGAAATAACTAAAATTGAATTTCATATATTCGTCATCTGAATCTGGAAGCTCAGGTCCGTCAACTTCGTAATTGTCATCTTTCTTAAGTTGCTTTCCTTTTCTTCTCTTCATCGGTTTGACAGTTGTCGTTGACCAAATCATCATCACCTTCCTCCAAGTCATAGTCACTATCCACTATTTCTGGCTCACAGACAGAGTCAAAGGAGTCATCATCACTCCCCTCCTCTAAATAATCTTGAACAACCTCTACACTTGCTCTGCTTCTACTTATGCCTTTGTTGGACCATCTGCAAAACAGCATGCCCCAATGCTCTGATCTGGCCCAATGCTCATATATGCACCATTGTCCTGCTTCTGTTCTCTTGTGCACTTCATAGGACTGATAATAGCAGGCAAGTGTGTAGCATGGTTTTAAAAAACATCATCCCATTCTGCATTGACGATATCTACGCGTTCTAGATAGAACATGTGATACCTATGTCCCTCTCTAACCATTGCGCAAATGCAGTTTTTTGTCACTGTTCTTTGAGATCAACCGAAGCTCATCTTCATTTGTTTGACTACCAAGCAGTAGCAAATAGGTCTTTATTTACCCTTTGTGCTCATTTCCCAAATCCTCAATGAGATCATCCAACATTTCCATACATGTTGTACTGCATTCACAGAAATCATAGCAAACCTTCTCCCCCTTCAGAATGACTTATTGCATCTGTGTCCTATGAAAAATCCCCCATGAACAAACTCCAAGTGAAATGATCAGTGTGTTGTACTGACTAAAATTCAGAGGAAACATGTTCAATTCAGTTATAATAAAACCTCTGTCGGGTGGTAGGAGCGACATATGCCAACGGGTGGCTTATCATTGCGGGGGCCAATAAAACATCGCCGGTGCCTGGAAACGGGATGAGGCGAAGACATGCACGCCGGCGAATCTTACCCAGCTTCAGGGCTCTCCGGAGAGATAACACCCCTACTGCTGCTCTGCGGGGTCTCCGCGTGGTTACTAAATGGACAAGTAGCTACAATGCTCCTTGAGCTGTTTTGGGTGGAAGGAGGAAGAAGGGCTCAGCTTAGCTTGCTTCCTCTCCTTGTATGGTGTCTAGGTCTAGATTGAGAGTCCAACCCTTTGCATGGGTGCACCGGGGGGTTTATATAGGCCTACCCCCCGGGGGTACAATGGTAATCCGATTGGGCGCGGGGCCCAGTTGTCTGTGACTATGTTCGCCGGCTTCCGCGCCGGCTTCTGGGGCCCGCCGGCTGGTGGGTCCCGCCGGCTGCCGGCTCCTTTGTCGACAGGCAGGCCCCGCAGGCCAGGGCCTGGTCGGTGGCTGGTTACTGTTACTCCGTGCTGTTGACGCAGGCTTGGTCGGGGTAAGCGTGGCTACAGTAACGCCGCCTTGGCGGGCGATTACTGTAGCCCCGCCGTATCTTGTCTCCTTAATGGGCGTCTCCTTCGAGGGAGGTGGCAGGCCGGCTATGGGAAGCCGGCCCTCTATCTTGCCGGCTTGTGAGGACGAGCGGCCGCCTTCGGCATCTCTCTGCCCGAAGGGGCCCACTGCCTCGGGGGCCACGCTGGCGGCCCGTCGTGGACGGCGTCAGAGCCGCCGTGGCTACAGTGCCGCGCCGGACGGGTCGTGGCCACCCGTACGGCGCACTGTACCAGGCGTGCTCCGGGTCTTGGGGGTGGCAGGCTCCACTGTGGCCACGCCCCGCTTCACCATCGCAGGGTGGACGCGTACATTGCGGGTACGGCGTTGACTGCTTTATAGGAGCCGGCACTCTCGTTGCCGGTCATGCTGTAGCCGGCCTAGCCGTAGCCGGCCGTGCTGTAGCCGGCCTTGCCATAGCCGGCCATTCTCAGCTATCTTCATAAGGGTGAAGGGGCGGGCCGCCCCCGAAGCCGGCCAGGAAGGTAGTCGGCAAGGGGGGAGGCGGCCCAGGTCTTGAGTCTTCTTACGAGCCGGACAGGCTCGTAATTTTTTCTGAGGGGCCAGGGGAAGCCGGCTGGACTACCCATGGCTATTTACCCCGACAGTAGTCCCCGAAGCCGGGCGAGCTTCACGGCGGACAGAAGGACGGGAAGCTTGGCCGGCTTCATACCCTGAGGGGCCGAGCTTGCCGTCGCAGGCCGACTTCGGAGAACTTTCCTGTTATTAATATGACCGTGGCTGACCCGCGGGCCGGCCACGGGCCCCATGACGGGCCACGTGGCGGAGAAGTCCTGCCGTCGCACGCGCGCGACGGGACGCCGCCGCAGGCCCGGGCCCGCCACTCCTTGGCCTCGGCCCGGGCGCAGATCTTCTGTGGCCCGAGGAGACTGCTCGCCTCCCCGCGACCGTTTCTTCGTGTCTTCAAGGAGCGTAATTAACGCAGGGCGTGGGGGAGGTGGGCATGATCGATCCCCACGATCCCCCACGCCGCGCCTCCTCGGCTCCGGCGCACGAGCCTACAAGTAGGAGGGGAGGGGGAGAGACAAAGGCCCGTTCGCTCCCCCGCTCCCCGTCCCTCCTTGCTCTTCTTCTTCCCTTTCTTCTTCCTCGCGCCCGACGCAGTCTCGCACCGCAGCCCGCCCACGCCGCCATGTCCCTGGCGCTGTCAAGCTCGTGGGACGGGTCCAACATCCACGAGGACCACATCGAATTTCTTCGCTAGACCCGGCGCCTGCCCGCCGCCAACCTCGTGCAGGTTCGCCTGGCGCCGGAGACGGAGATCTCGCCGGCGCCGGAGGAAGGCGAGCGCGTCGTCTTCCGCACGCACTTCTTGCGTGGCTTCGGCTTCCCGGCGAGCGGCTTCATGCGATCCTTCCTCGACTTCTACAACCTCCAGCCGCATCACCTCACGCCCAACGCGGTGATGCAGCTGTCGGCCTTCGTTTCTCTCTGCGAAGGTTTCTTGGGAGTGCTGCCGACGCTGGAGCTCTGGGCGGAGCTATTCTAGAACAAGCTCGGCACCGTCTCTGCCGGCGTGCCGGCTCCCTGCGGGGCCTTCATCGCGATGAAGAGGGCGAGCGACAACAACCCCTTCCCGCACATTCCTCTCATCCAGTCTGTCAAACTCTGGCAGAAATCTTACTTCTACGTCAAGAACGTCGCCCCGCAAGGCGACTACGTCAATCTGCCGGCTTATGTAGCCGGCCCGCCGGCTGGGAGGCGGCCGTCTTGGGGCTTTCGGTCCAAGTCTTTGTCTCCGGCTGGGAACGCCTCCATCGCCCGGCTGCGGGTAATGATCCAGTCGGAAGGCCTGCGCGGAGCCGACCTGGTGGCCGCCTTCGTCGAGCGCCGGATTCTTCCCCTTCAGAGCCGGCCGCACATGTTATGCCAGATGAGCGGCCGCTTCGACCCCTGCCGGCTGAGCACGCGGGAGATGCCCCACGCCGAGGTACCACTTATGGTGAACTACATCACCAATCTGAAGCTCACCGACGACTGGCAATTCGGCAAGGCGCCGTACTCCCGCGCCCATCCTCCGCCTGTGGTAAGTCCTTTCTGTCATCAGCCGGCTTGAGTCGGCCGGCTTCTGACCAGGCGGCTCTTCTCTTTTTTTCTTTGTTATCAGAACCCTCTTCTCCCGCCGCCAGCCGGGGCGGCAGGAGTCGAACACCAGTATGCCCCGGACCGCACGGTAGACGACCTCGACGACCCGGACCTGGCTGCTGTCGCCATGGAGGACGCCGCCACGGGGACGTCGCCGAGCCCGGAGGCACGGGGCTCTCGGCCAGTTTCGACGACTGGCCAGATGACGCCGATGTTGAAGAAATCCCTCGCCACCAGCCGGCAGCCGATCGACATGGCGCGGGCTCGTCCGCCGCGCCGACTGCCGGTGGTGGAAAGGCGAAACGCCGGGCCACGCTTCCCCTCTTCGGCAGCCGGCCGAAGAAGACGAGGGCCTCCGCCGCGGCCACGAAGCGAGACGAAGCGGCGGCGAAGGCGGCCCGCTTCCGGAAGGCGGTGAAGAAGCCTCAAGCAGTCTCCACGTAAGCCCTCCGGCCGCTTACGTGCTTGTTATTTTGTAGTATTCCTTTGTTTTAATTCTTCTCTGATTTCTGAGCAGGGCGCCGCTTTCGCTCGAGCGAGGCCCAGGCGGCTCTGTGGTCGGGCCGGGTGCTGGATCTTCAGGGCCCCGCCGCGTGGACCCCCGCGCCGATCTTGCAGAAGCCACGGAGCGTAACGCTCGCGAGGCGCGACAAGAGAGGGAGGCAGCGGAGCGGGAGGCTGCCCAGACGGCGACGGAGCAAGCGAGCGCGGCGGCCGAGACTCCATCGGAGCGGGCGGCCGCGGAGACGGAGGCGGAGGGCACGCGTAGCCGGCCTCCGCTGCTCGCCATCCCCCTCCACACCTTGGATCCGAACATCTCTCTGCCCGCGGCGGAGGAGATCACCCCCGATCAGCCGCCGGTGCGGAGGGATGAACTCTTCGAGATCTTCGCGGGGAGGTCGCCGCCGGCAGCGCCAGCCGGAGCGGGCGAAGGCGGCCAATCGTCGGCGGCGCCGGAGGAGCCGGCCCGGGCCGCACCCGAGGCCGGAGCCGGTCTTGAAATCGAGCTGGCGGCGAGCTGGCACGCCGGAGGGAGCACGGCCCTGCCGAACACGCGCCGAGCCGCAGGTGCCGACCAGACGGCAGACGCCTTGGAGGCGGCCAGCTCTGCCACGTCCGGGTGGACTCCCAGCGGAGGAAGCGGCGAGCTGAACGTCGCGGCCCAAGGGATTCGGAGCCGGCTGCAGGCACAAGCCAGCCTCCTGAGGCAATTCACTCAGGAGTTTCTGTCGATGCGGTCTGCAATCCGGGTAAGTTTTCACTTGTCGACCGCTCTGGCCCTTTGATTTTTCCGTGGGGGCGCGCTAGCGCACCCACTGGGTGTAGTCCCCGAGATCCGGGCCGACTGCAGCGCAGTCGGGTCGGATCTTACTCGACGACTATCTTAACTGTTTTCTGTCTGATCTTTAGGATTATCACAATTCTCGTGCCGCCGCCTTCAACTCCCAGGCTCGGGAGCTGAGCCGGAGGACCGAAGACCTGGCCAGTAGCCGACGTAAGTGTATTGCCTTTATCTGTTTCTCGTGGGGGCGCGACAGCGCACCCACTGGGAGATTCGGGCCGACTGCAGCGCAGTCGGGTCGGATCTTCCTTGACGACTTTTCCCTTGCTGACTTTTTCTCTTTGTCTTTTGCTCGCGCAGAGGCCAACGCCGACTTGCGGAGGGAACTCGGCGAAGCACAGGCCGCTCTTCGTGCCAGGGACGCCGAGTACGCTGACTTGGTTCAGGAGCGCGACCGCCTGGTCAAGAAACTGGCCGACCAGGAGGAAAGCCATAAGGCGGCCCTGCAGAAGGCGCAGGACGGCGAGGCTGCCCTGAAGGCGGAGTTCGAGACCAGGGAGGCGAGCTGGGCTGAGACGCGCCAGGCGCTGGAAGAAGGCTTCAGCCGGATCGAGGATCTGATCGATGGTAAGCCGCCTTTCTTGCCCTTCTTCCATCTGCCGGCCGCCTGAGGTTTTGTTTTGACTTGTGCTTGCTATCTTGCGCAGAATACTTTCCCGGCCACTCCGTCCTCGCCGCCCAAGCCATCGAGGCCCATCGCGAGGCGCGCTGTCAGGCCGGAGTCGTTATCCCGCCGGATGTGAATCGAACTTTGTCGGAGCAGCTCGTCGCCATCCAAGCGCGACTGCAGCCGGCCCATCGGATGCTTCGCCGGCTCCAACGTGCCGGGGCGCAGGTGCTGGCCGCGCTCTGGCCCGGCCAGACGATTCCCCGCACCCCAAGCCGGACTGCCGACTGGCTAGAAGTCGCAGCTGGCCGCTTTTGAGGCTTGGAAGGCGTCCGCAGCCCGTCTCGAAGCCGGGCGTGCGTTGGAGTTCGTCCGCGCATGGTACCCAGGGCTAAACCTGGACCAGCTGCGGACTTGGCGGTTGGAGGCCGACGCGGAGCTGGAGGAGGTGCGGCCGGCGATCGCGCAGCGCGCCTCGACGATCGCCGAGTGCACCGACACCAGCGTCTTCGCGCCGGAGCTCAATGATGATGGCGTCGCCCAGCCGGAGGAGTGGTTCGGACTGAACTCGGCGGAAGGCGAGGACTCGGCCGAGGAGATCGCCTCCAGCGACGAGGGCGAGGACGACGAGAGGAAGACGGCGAGGACGCCGAGCCAACTGGCGAGACGGCCGACCGCCCTCAAGCCGACCGTGCCTCTAGCAACGAGCCACGCGGGAGCGCACCCTCTGCCGGAGGCGATGATCAGGCCGAAGTTGGCCAGCCGGCCGCTCCTCCAGCCGGCGCGACCACCTCCACCGCCCAGCCCGGCTCGGCAGCGGCCCCGCCGGCTTGAGTTGCCGTTCCTATTGTTCCTGCTTTTGCTTTTCGAACAATTTTAAGTTTCTACAATTCCACCCACTGGGGGTGTATCGAACAATGTTGGATGTTGACCTCTCTGGAGGTCCTTTGTGTAAGTATTAATGTATGCATGTGTTGGCTTCCATTCGAGTGTACTTTTTTATCCTTAGGCTTTTTCCTTTGCCGCCTTCCCTCTTTGGGAAGGCAAGTACTCGAGCTTTCTTGGATTTGAAGCAGACTAAATGTAAGCCGGCCGGCCGGCTACTCTGGTAGTTGGTCGGCGGGAGGCGGCAAGCCGGCTTTTGTTATATACAAGCCTGTTAGTCCCTAGCCGTTTTTCGTGTGCACACCCTTTCCGGCTTATGACTCTCGCCAGCCGGGCAGTCGGTTCTTCGAGCTGCGATTTTGGCAAGAGCCAAGCCTGGGTGTCGGCACATTACTTGTCTGACTGCGGGTAGGGCTCCTAATATAACTCCAGTCGGCTAGTCCCCGGGCCGACTCGTCGAACCCGGTGCCGGACAAAATAAATGAGCAGGCGATATCATACGCATGATAACTTTTATTCGGAAAATAAAGGATGGCAGTCCCCGAGTCCTCCTCGGGGAGCCTATTGTTTCGTACTTAATACAAAAGTGGACATAATACATACTGCATTTTAACTGTAAAACTTCCGGAGGAGATTTGCATTCCATGGTCGCTCCGACTCCTTGCCGGA
Source organism: Triticum monococcum (assembly GCA_034509565.1). Taxonomy (NCBI): domain Eukaryota; kingdom Viridiplantae; phylum Streptophyta; class Magnoliopsida; order Poales; family Poaceae; genus Triticum; species Triticum monococcum. The sequence goes on from CM067842.1 coordinate 125,115,076, forward strand.
GTCGTCTCTCTTGCGTGCCTTCGGCTTCTGCGCGTCGATGAGGTAGTAGGCATCGTTGCCTAGAGCTCTGCTGACGACGAAGGGGCCCTCCCAGGGGGCTGCGAGCTTGTGCTGGCCGGCTATTCGCTGGATCAGCCGGAGCACAAGGTCGCCCTCCTGGAAGGATCTTGGTCGGACCCTCCGGCTGTGGTAGCGGCGCAAACCCTGTTGGTAGATGGCAGACCGGCTGAGGGCTAACAGTCGGCCTTCTTCCAGCAGGTCGACGCCGTCTTCTCTTGCTTCTTTGGCTTCCGCTTCCGTGTACATGGTTACCCGAGGCGAGTCGAACTCGATATCTGTTGGGATGACTGCCTCGGCACCATATACAAGGAAGAAAGGGGTGAAGCCGGTTGATCTGTTGGGGGTAGTACGCAGACTCCATAGGACAGCCGGCAGCTCATCGAGCCAACAGCCGGCTGAACGCTCCAGAGGTACTACCAGTCGGGGCTTGATGCCGGACAGGATGAGGCCATTTGCTCGCTCCACTTGGCCGTTTGACTGCGGGTGGGCGACTGACGCAAGGTCCAGCCGGATACCTTGTGCAGCGCAGAAACGTGCCAAGGCACCTTTGGCAAAATTCGTGCCGTTGTCGGTGATGATGCTGTGCGGTACGCCGTACCGGGTTGTTATATCTGCGATGAAAGTCACCGCAGTCGGCCCATTCAGCTTCTTGATCGGCTTCGCCTCAATCCACTTGGTGAATTTGTCGACGGCGACGAGCAAATGTGTCATGCCGCCGCGCGCCGTCTTGAATGGGCCCACCATATCCAATCCCCAGACGGCAAAGGGCCAGGTGATGGGAATGGTCTTGAGTGCCGAAGCCGGCATGTGTTGCTGTGAGCTGAAAAGCTGGCAGCCCTTGCAGTGTTTGACTAGCTCTTTAGCGTCGTCCAAAGCAGTCGGCCAGAAGAAACTGTGGCGGAAGGCTTTGGTGACAAGTGATCTTGATGCGGCGTGGTGGCCGCACTCTCCTTGGTGTATATCCCTAAGGATTGCAATGTCTTTCTCCTGCTCGAGCATCGCTGTAAGACTCCGGTGGCGTTGCGCTTGACAAGCTCTCTGTTGACGATTGTGTATGCTCCGGCTCGGCGCTAGACTTGTCTCACTTCGGTTTCGTCAGCCGGCAGATCGCGGTTCACCAGAAAGTTGCGGATGGTTTGGTCCCATGATGGAGCGGTGACTTCCTCTGCCACCAATGTGGCGACAGCCACCAGGGTGGGCGGGCCGGGTAATGAAGTGCTGGAGTCGGCCGCCGCTTGCTGTGCTGAAGAAGTCCCCGGGCCGGCTACCGCAGTCCCCGAGCTGGGTGTGGCAGTCCCCGAGCCGGGTGCTGCAGTTCCCGAGCCGGGTATTGAAGTCCCCGGGCCGACTGCTTGATTCTTCGAGCCAGACCCGGCCCCATCGGGGTTAGGCGGCACGAAGATGGAGTCGGATTCCGGAGACGGCTTGATGGATGGCTTGAGGAGGCGCCGCAGGGCGACGCCGGTTGGTATTGCTTGTCGCGTGGAGCCTATTCGGGCCAGGGCATCTGCTGGCTCGTTGTCGGCTTGCGGTACATGGAGGAACTCACATCCATCGAAGTATCCGCTGATTTGCTGCACTAGGAAGCGGTAGCTCACCATGTTTGCGTCCTTGGCGTCCCAGTCGCCAGAAGATTGCTGCACCACCAAATCTAAGTCGCCATAGCACAGGATCCGGCGGATGCCGAGTTCCTTGGCAAGTTGGAGCCCGTGTATGAGCGCCTCGTATTCGGCTACGTTGTTGGAGGCGGCGAAGTGGATCTGCAGCGTGTATCTGAGCTTGTCACCCTTAGGAGAGGTAAGGACGACGCCGGCTCCCAAGCCGGTGCGCATCTTTGATCCGTCAAAGTGCATGCGCCAATGGGTGGAGTCGGGCGCTGGCGGTAAGTACTGGGTCTCGGCCCAATCGACGAGGAAGTCGGCCAGTGCTTGCGACTTGATGGCGGTGCGGGGCTGGTAGAAGATCGTGTAGGGGGCCAGCTCGATGGCCCATTTAGCCACCTGGCCGGATGCATCCCGGCTGCCTATGATCTCGGCCAGCGGGGCAGTGCATACGACCATGATGGGATGTTCTTGAAAGTACGGCTTCAGCTTCTTGGCGGCGAAGTACACGCCGTAGCACATCTTCTGGTAGTGCGGGTAATTCTGTTTCGAGGCGGACAGCACCTCGCTCAGGTAATAAACCGGCCTCTGGACCGGCTGGGCTCGGCCTTCTTCGGGGCATTCGACCACAATGACGGTGCTGACCACCCGGCTAGTGGCGGCAATGTAGAGGAGCATGGGCTCTTTCTCAGTTGGTGCCGCCAAGACAGGCGGCGTGGACAGCATTTTCTTCAGCTCGTGGAAAGCTTGGTCGGCCTGGTCATTCCACTCAAAGTGGGTACTCTTCTTCATGAGGCGGTAGAGGGGGAGGGCTTTCTCTCCAAGTCGGCTGATGAAGCGGTTCAGAGAGGCCAGGCACCCGGTGAACTTCTGAATCTCTCTAAGCTTGGTTGGGACCGCCATCCTCTCGATGGCCTTGATCTTCACAGGGTTGCACTCTATGCCGCGTTCGGAGACCAGAAAGCCTAGGAGCTGGCCGGCTGGTACTCCGAACACGCATTTCTCCGGGTTGAGCTTGATTCGGAACCGGCGCAGGTTCTCGAATGTCTCTTTCAAGTCTTCCAGCGGAGTGCCATGCTTCTCCGTCTTCACCACAACATCATCCATGTAGACGTGGGCGTTCTTGCCGAGCTGCGTGAGGAGGCACTTCTGCATGCAACGCTGAAAAGTGGCGCCGGCATTCCTCAAGCCGAACGTCATAGTCAGGTAGCAGAAGGCTCCAAACGGCGTGATGAAGGCGGTCTTCAGTTGGTCATCCGGGTTCAGCTTTATCTGGTGGTATCCCGAGTAGGCATCCAAAAAGCTCAACAGCTCGCATCCGGCTGTGGAGTTTATCACTTGATCAATTCTGGGCAGAGCGAAGGGATCTTTTGGGCAGGCTTTGTTGAGGCTTGTGTAATCTATACACATGCGCCACTTGTTATTCTTTTTCAGCACGAGAACCGGGTTCGCGAGCCACTCGGGGAAGAAAACTTCCATGATGAAGCCGGCTGCGAGAAGCCAGGCTATCTCCTCCCCTACGATCCTTCTCTTCTCCTCTGACAGTCGGCGGAGAGGCTGCTTGACTGGTTTGGCATCCTCCCACACATGTAATTTGTGCTCGGCGAAATCCTTCGGAACACCCGGCATGTCCTTGGGGGACCATGCAAAGATATCCCGACTCTCTCAGAGGAAATCGACGAGCTCGCCTTCCTATTTGCTGTCTAGGCTCGCCCCAATGACGGCAAACCTCTCGGGGTGCTCGGGGTCGAGCTGTATCTTCTTGGTCTCCTTGGCCGGCTGGAAAGATCCTTGGGCATCATACTCCTTTGAGTCGGCGGGCTGGTTTAGCTGCTTGTTGGCCAGGGCCACGACCCTGTCTAGCGTCTTCTTCTCTGCGGCAATCATGAGGGATTCGGCCAGCCGGCTGCTGGCCGCGGCGCAGTCGGCGGACTTCTTGTAGTCGCCGGCGATGGTGATGACACCCTTGGAGCTTGGTATCTTCATCTTGAGGTAAGCGTAGTGGGGGACCGCCATGAACTTGGCCAAGGCGGGTCGGCCAAGCAAGGCGTGGTAAGGGCTCTCCAGGTCCACCACCTCGAACTAGATTGCTTCCCGGCGGAAATGATCCTTGCCCCCAAAGAGTACATCGATCTTGATCTTGCCGATGGGGGCGCAGGACAAACCGGGTACGATGCCGTGGAACACCGTTCGAGTCGGCGCAAGCTGCTTTGCCTTGACACCCAGCTTCTCCATGGTGTCGCGGTACAGGATGTTGATGCTGCTTCCACCGTCGATCAGCACGCGGGAGAAGCGTGCGGCACGCGTGTCCGTTGCAAGGGTGGCCTCCAGGACCAAAGCGTAGGAGCCGGGGGACGGCATCACCTCTGGGTGGTCGGCCCGGCTCCAGCTGATGGGTTTCTCTGACCAGTGCATGTGGCCGGCTGGGCCGGCGGCAGCCACATTGACTTCTTGTTGCTCTCGGCGCTTGCTGTGCCGGTCTTCAGGCTGGCTCGTGAAGACAACATAAGATGCTTGCTCGTCGGGGAACTCGTCCTGCACGGCGTCGACCGTGGGCCGAGCGGCTTTGGGCGGCGGAGCCGGACGCGGAGCTGGAGGCGGCGGGCCGGCAGGCTGAGTCGGCGTGAGCCCTTCGCCCTTGGAGATTCGGGCGAGCCAGTTGCATTTGCGGGTCGTGTGGTTGGACGGCTTCGCGCCGCTTGGAACTTGCACGGGGCATCAAGGGTTTGCTCATAGGAGAAGGCCGGCTGCCAAGCCGGCCGGCCGCCCTTGGGCTTCTTGGGCGGCCCTCAGGCGGCGTATCTTCGACCGTGGCCACCTGCCGGCTAGCGGGAGGCGGCGCAGGGCCTTTGCGCTTCTGATCGTTCTGGTGTTGGCGGCGGCCGGAATTGCCAGCCGGTGCTTGGGGCGCCGGATTGAGCACTTTTCCGGACGCGTCCACCCGGAGCTCGGTCTTCATCGAGGAGTCGGCAGTGGCGTACTTGTCGGCGATGTTCAGGAGCTCGTCGAGGGTAGTCGGCTCATCGCAGAGAAGCTTGTGCTTGAGGAGGGTGCCCTCTCGGCACCCGGCAGTGAAGTATTCGATGGCTTGCACCTCGTGCACCCCTTCGCAGGAATTGCGGAGCTCGGCCCAACGCGTGAGGTAGTCGCGAGTGGACTCGGCTGGGCCCTGTACGCACAGGGAGAGCTGTCTGGGCTTGGGAGCCCGCTTGTAGGTGCTGGTGAAGTTGTGAACAAAGGCTTCAGTGAAGTCCACCCAGCTGTTGATGCTGAGAGGCTTGAGGCTGTTAAGCCAAGTCCGTGTCGTGCCTTGCAGCATGAGGGGCACGTACTTCACGGCAACGCGCCGGTTGCCATTGGCGATGCTGACGGCTGTGGAGTAGTCGGTCAGCCAGTCTTCCGGCTTCACCGAGCCGTTGTGCTTGGGTGTGTCTCTTGGGAGCGAGAACCCTTTGGGGAAGGGCTCGTCGCGGATGCGGGGGCCAAAGCAAGGCGGGCCGACATCGTCTTCTTCTTCTAGCGCCAGGGATCGGGCCAGGCGGTCGATCCGGTGGCGGGCGTCGTTTTCGCCGACTCCCTCACGGCGACCAAGCCGGCCGCTGAGAGTCGGGTGCGCCACTGGAGGCGGGGTAGGGTATCTCTCTCCGCGAGCTCGAGGCGGAGGCGGGGTGCCCCGCCATTCCATGGCTTGGGGGCGGCCGTCCGCATCTCGCTCGATGGAGATTTGGGTCCGGCTTCGGCTGGAAGCCGGCTCTTTCTCGTGCCGCGCGCGGGTGTTGCTTGTAGTCGGCGACCGGGAAGTCGCGTCGTGGTCGCGGCGCGGGGGAGGGCTCCCCGCGCACGCGTCGGCTTCGTGCCGTCGGGCGGCTGCATCGATTAGTTGCTGGATGCGCCGCGTCATGTGGGGGAGGTCTTCGACTTCCAAGCCGTCCAGCTCGTCTACGGCTGCCTGGGCGGCGCGCAGATTCTCGAGCGGGGTGGCGTAGACCGGGCGATCCACTCCAAGCGTGTCGGCGATGACGGCGCCGCGTTGCCTGACAGCACCAGGCCGGTTTGGGCCAGCCGGAGCCGGCGTGCCGAAGGCGGCGCGGTCAGCTTCGCGCTGGTAGGCCTCGGTGAGGCGTCTTACGGAGGCTAGCCGCCGGCCCTCCGCGAGGAGGGCAAGGCGGCGCGCCTCCAGAACTTCGTCGTTGGCGTCAGCCGGAAGGGGGGCGGACAAGTCGTGGGCCGCCGCGCGTGGGGAGTCGCGGGCGCCCTCGTCGGTCGGGCCGTCGAGGCCGATAACCATCACCTCGGTAGTGTCAGAATCACGATCACCAGCCGAAGGGAGCGGGTCGTTGTAGACCGTGACGTTGGTGGGGAAGGTATCGTAGGATGCCGTGTCGGAGTCGACAGGCATCGGGTCGATGGAGCCAACCGACTCCAAATCCGCAGCGGGCTCGCTAGAGACGTGGAGCTGGCCGAGGAGGTTGGCGAGGTGATCGGTGCCCACATCGGAGGCAAGCTCGTCGGAGATGCGGGCCTTGTCGAAGGGGTCGGTGAGGCCGCTCGCCGCACAGATGTTGGTGACGCCATGCAGCGCGTCGCGGCAAGCGCCATCGGGCGAGCCAGGCTGGCTACGCTCGCGAGGAAGGAAAAGGGTTCCCGTCCAGAACAGGTCTCCGGACGACGGTGCACCTGGCCCCACGGTGGGCGCCAAATGTCGGGTGGTAGGAGCGACATATGCCAACGGGTGGCTTATCATTGCGGGGGCCAATAAAACATCGCCGGTGCCTGGAAACGGGATGAGGCGAAGACATGCACGCCGGCGAATCTTACCCAGCTTCAGGGCTCTCCGGGGAGATAACACCCCTACTGCTGCTCTGCGGGGTCTCCGCGTGGTTACTAAATGGACAAGTAGCTACAATGCTCCTTGAGCTGTTTTGGGTGGAAGGAGGAAGAAGGGCTCAGCTTAGCTTGCTTCCTCTCCTTGTATGGTGTCTAGGTCTAGATTGAGAGTCCAACCCTTTGCATGGGTGCACCGGGGGGTTTATATAGGCCTACCCCCCGGGGGTACAATGGTAATCCGACTGGGCGCGGGGCCCAGTTGTCTGTGACTATGTTCGCCGGCTTCCGCGCCGGCTTCTGGGGCCCGCCGGCTGGTGGGTCCCGCCGGCTGCCGGCTCCTTTGTCGACAGGCAGGCCCCGCAGGCCAGGGCCTGGTCGGTGGCTGGTTACTGTTACTCCGTGCTGTTGACGCAGGCTTGGTCGGGGTAAGCGTGGCTACAGTAACACCGCCTTGGCGGGCGATTACTGTAGCCCCGCCGTATCTTGTCTCCTTAATGGGCGTCTCCTTCGAGGGAGGTGGCAGGCCGGCTATGGGAAGCCGGCCCTCTATCTTGCCGGCTTGTGAGGAGGAGCGGCCGCCTTCGGCATCTCTCTGCCCGAAGGGGCCCACCGCCTCGGGGGCCACGCTGGCGGCCCGTCGTGGACGGCGTCAGAGCCGCCGTGGCTACAGTGCCGCGCCGGACGGGTCGTGGCCACCCGTACGGCGCACTGTACCAGGCGTGCTCCGGGTCTTGGGGGTGGCAGGCTCCACTGTGGCCACGCCCTGCTTCACCATCGCAGGGTGGACGCGTACATTGCGGGTACGGCGTTGACTGCTTTATAGGAGCCGGCCATGCTGTAGCCGGCCTAGCCGTAGCCGGCCGTGCTGTAGCCGGCCTTGCCATAGCCGGCCATTCTCAGCTATCTTCATGAGGGTGAAGGGGCGGGCCGCCCCCGAAACCGGCCAGGAAGGTAGTCGGCAAGGGGGGAGACGGCCCAGGTCTTGAGTCTTCTTACGAGCCGGACGGGCTCGTAATTTTTTCTGAGGGGCCAGGGGAAGCCGGCTGGGCTACCCATGGCTATTTACCCCGACAACCTCACAATTCCTCCTAAACCCTAATTAAACTGGAACCAAATCAACAAAAACGTACAATAGACCCGAGAATACATTGCGAATGAACATAGCTGAGATTCTTAGGCGGAAAAGAACTAGGGCTATGGCCGTAATGGAGCTCACCATACTTGGGAACATGCCCCTGTTCCTGCCACCGCTCACACAGCTGCGAGGCGATGTGGTCGCCCCCAACACACTATCCATCCTATGTCTCAGATTAACACACTATCCATCCTATGTCTCAGATTGGGCCTCTGATGACGGCGACTACCATCTACAGCAGCCGAACCATGACCATTGTGTACATTGCCTACAATTTGGAGGACCAGAGATGCATTTTACTTGTTCTTGATGATCTCAGAATATCTTGATGATCTAGGTATTTTGCCTTATTATAATAGTTGTTGTACTTTGTAAATGGATCCTTTCAAAGAATAGCACAAATGTCTGCAAACAACGACCAAACAAAAATTGGCTAACACACGCAATCGAATTATGCAAGTTTGTGTAAACACTTTGTAAATACCAACATTTTCTGAGCACGTAACATTGCAATGCAAACTGCACACTGAACAGACATTGGCAAGGGTCACTCTGTATCTTCAACAGAAGAACCAACAGTGTATAAAGAATGTAAATATGAGTGAACATGTGATAAGTTCAATTTTCTGTAATACAACCGGATAGCTCATGGGCACAAGGTCTGATCCGTCCTTGCCGCAAATTACACAATGGTACAGGTACACTACATGGGATACACCAACAATGGGTGGTAAATAAAAACTTCTAGCAGGAACACCACAAACCAGATCTAACTTATTGCTGGCAATAAATCGAATTGTCTACTGATAAGTCTGATCTATATTAAGGGTTTGTAATCACAGATATGTAGTCACACTTGAGCAAAACCTGCAAGACATCATAACGAGGATTAAACAGGTATGCTGTGACAGCAATAACCAGATAAATACATTTTTACCGAAGGGAAGAATTGAAAAAGGAAAAAATTGCTTCTTCCAGGCAAAAGAAAACAGTGTGATTAAGCTCGACTTATGTGGAGTTTATCAGTGTAATAGTTCGATATTCATAATAACATAAGGCACATTCAGAGGGGATTAACGAAAATTCTGATGAAAGTGAAAAGCAGGAGGGCATTTTGTTTTCTCAAAGTAGTACTCACTTTTAAGTTAAGTTTATCAGTGCAATCAGTAGTACTCACTCTGAACAAGTACCAAGTACCAACTAATAGCAGATGACTCATTCGGAAGATAGTTTTAGAATTTAGTGAAAGCAAGAGGGGAGTTCGTCAAAGTGAGATATTTATGTTAACTTGGGTTCAGAAATCTCATGTCAATTTAAACCCTTGGTACAGAATCCCAGAACAAAGTTTCCATTGACTAGGGTTCAAGAACAATGACATGGAAGAAGCAGCAGAACGCCTTCCAGGGTACAGTATCACCATAAAGCTATGTGCTGTTTATTGCATATTTCAAAGCAAATATTACTGAAAAGGCACTTGCTACCATAACTTCTGAAAGGCCCTCATGGATCTAGCGTTAAATGCAGAGCAAGTAGTCCATAGTACCATCATGACTGTTGGATCATGTATTTGATATATCCTCATTCAAATGTTGCTTGTACTAATATATCCAAATTAAGTGTGACTAAGAATGCTTTTCAAGTCAACCTAACAGCTAAACAGAGCCCCACCCTGAACCTTATTGCTCAATTTCCCAAACAAAAAGATGAATGGCTGTGCCACTTATGAAAATTGCCTAAAAACCATTACGAAAAAGAATGTAATGAAACATAAAAAGGAGAGAAGTTATACCTTGTATGAAATCATTCCATTTATCACCTTTGTGGTCCTTTATACTGTTCTATGTAGCCTGATATATAATAACATAAGGTTATATAAAAATATACAAGTGCCATGACATACTCGTGATAGGGGGAACTATTTAGCTTTTAGCGTTGAAATGCTACAAACGAAGGATAAAGCAAGTACAATTAAGCAATTACCTTGGCATATGGGGCAAAAATGGCTTTGACATCTTCAAACACCTCAGGAATTGGTTTTGCAGCATCAATCTGATCATACGCAAGTTGGGCAGTAAGTTTCAAAGTGGACAGATTCCAAAAATGGGTAGTAAAGTGCACGAAAAAAAACCCAGTCCTCAGTAACTCATTACAATCAAAAGAAAGACTGTTATCCCAGTATATTGTTCCTTCGGGGTTCAGACTAACATGTTCCCTAAATGTTCAATTTATACCCCGCCGCCCCGGCATGCATATGGAGATGCATTCCTTTGAGGTTCCCTCATTAGTCATTGTGGGAGTGCAGCAATACCTTCTTAACCTTGTCCTTCGCGTCATAGTACTCAATCACAGGCAAACTGGATTCAACAAAAACTTTGAATCTCTTCCTGATAGTCTCGATGTTGTCATCAACTCTACCCTGCAAAATAATACGAATTGTTGGAAACAGGAAAAAGGTGGTTTTGATAAGGGTACATAGGCCAAACATGAGCACATATGTGAAGAATGAAACCTCATTGCGTCCCAAAAGACGTCTTTCCATCTCTTCCTCAGAACAATTGAAGAATAGCACAAATGCAGGCGAAATTTTTGTCTGAGAAAATGTGAAGCAATCAGCAATCTTGCAAAGTCATTTATACGTACATTATGATGGAAGACAAGAAGAAGCTGCTGAACTATTATGTGAGTTAGTAGTGAAAAGTGAAAGAACATCAATTTTGAAGTGCAAGGAGTAGACGAGCTTACAACATTCTCGAACGCAGCACGATTCTCTTCATTCCTTGGAAACCCGTCGATGAGGAACTTATCATTCTCATTCTTTATCATGGCTTGCTGCAAGAGCTTTATAGTCACCTCCGACGGAACAATCTTTCCCTCCTTTATCATGTTCTCAATCATAGTTCTGTAAAATTAAGTGTAAAGATAAACATAGTTGCATGCAAATGTTAAACAATAAATAGATTGACATGACGAATATAATTTTCATAAAAAAATTGCTCTAGAGAAACTTATGAAAGAAACTAACATACCCATTCTCCGAGCCAGATTTAATCTCCGCGCGCAAAAGATCTCCAGCACTAAGATGGGTGAATCCAAAGTGTTCAACAATGTTGGAACACTGTGTGCCCTTGCCACTTCCAGGACCACCTGTGTGTAAATTCTTGGTCAGGTACAGAAGAAAGTTTATTTATTTAGATACATGTAATGCTTGATAATACGTATTTGATGGTCAGACATATTATCAAAGAAAGTTTACCAAGAACAAATACTACTGTGACTTTCTTGTCACCCAACATGTTCTCAGCAACCACCTGCATGAAAAACAAAGTTTCAACCATAAGACAAACAAAGAACCATGAATAGCAAAATTTCTGTGAGACAAGGGAGTTTCATTTACTGACTATATACAAGAAGCGTTGCCCAAGGTGCCAGAATTATATTGGCAGTATGCTCAAGAATTCAAGTTCTTTGGACAAGAGTCCAACAACAATAATGTTGATCTATTCCAAATTAAACTAAATGGTTAGATAGTACTCCCTCCATTCACAAATATAAGATGTTCTAACTTTTTTCTGAACTGGATGTGTATGGACACATTTTAGTATGTTTATTCATTCATTTCAATCCGGGGTAGTCCATATTGAAATATCCAAAACATCTTATATTTATGAACAGAAGTAGATGCAACACCATGAGATTCGGGGCACCAACGCTTGTGTGAAAGAGTTAATAAATTGAAGAATGTCCGCTAATACTGAAAACAGAAGGCATTTCACATCCTCAATGAAAAAGTGTGCCTTTGCAGCAACAAGTGATTATCTAATATATCCAGGGAATGAGGAATGAAAAGTAATGCCACACACGTACCTCCTTCTCAGTCACAACCGCGGGAGCATCCACAACCGTGCCCATGGCTGAAAAATATTCGAATATTCAGTTTAAAAGTTCTAGTTATGCATCTCAAAATGAAAATAGAAGAAATACAACATGTAAAAACACCACTCTATATGGTGAAGATGAGTAGTGGCACTAACATTGTTTAAGGGCTGAGGACACTTTGGTTATATAAACCACTTACAAAAATCAGGGGAGCTTGATTCACTAATTACACACAAACACACACATGAACATACCCTTAAACAGCATTGCACTGATTGAGTAGACTCCCGAATTACTTGTACAGGATCACAATCAGTATTCTCATTTCCAACCAACAAAAATAAGTGCAAGTTTCCGAGCTCATAACCCAAAAAATACCCGTGACCCATGCCTAGCATCAATCAGGAGAGATGCAAAGGCAGGATCACACACTGTTCCAGAAAAGGATATTTCTTCTCCTTCCACCTAACCAAGGGATATTCGCCGTTATGCTTACAAGCATACGGGTCCATTTTAAAATGAGCTAGACAAACAAAAGGATCACAATTACAACCCGATTTAAACTTAGATCTCCCTTGATTTCCCGCCGCTTACAGCTAACATAAACAAAGATCAGAACAAGCAGATCACCCAGCGTTAATACTATTTCAATTTTTCTCTATTTTGATTCGGACAACATAGATCATCCACCCCTCTAAACTCCCAGTGCAATGATCCCCAGATCCAGCTGCAGGCGCGCAACCCTAGGACCCCTCCTCGTCAGATCTGCATCCCGGACTGCCGCCGGACCCGACCATTCCAGCCGGGAGACGTGATCCCTTCGCTCAACCCCAGATCACACAGACTACACCCCACCCGATAACCCGCCACGGGACAACATTCGAGACGCACTCCAGGTGATAACAACAGCAGGCCAGCGCGCGAGCAACGCCGCCAGATCTCGCAACGGGGCGGCCGGGATCTCACGTACCTCGGCGCCGGCGGACGAGCTGGGCTCCGAATCGAATGCCGGTGGAGGGGTCGGCGCGGCGGCGAGACCACGGCGATCACAGGGTGGGGTGGGGGGGGGGGGGGCGTGGTGCGTGCTGCGGTGTTGGTCTGTGGCGTTGGTGCGAGAGGAGCGAGGCGGAGGAGGAGGCCGTTTAATACGCGCGCGGCGCGCGGCCAGGTGGAGGGGGAGGTGGTGGGGTCGTGGGGGGGCGGGGCCCACGCGGGGTCTCCGCGGGAAAGCGTGGCGTTTGGCCGGTGGGGAACACCGACCGGGCCGGAGGTGTCGGCGCAACGGGTGGAGCGGGCGCGGGCTGGAAAGCTTCGAGGAAGCGGAGCTGGGAGAGAAGTCGGCTCGTGGCCGGAGCGGGGAGGGGAGAATGTCACATGGAAATTGACGGAAAGAAATGTTTTTAAGTTTTGATGAAAAAGGTACAGGATTTTTATGCGGTGATGTTCCATTGGAATGTGAACATTCAAGTTCAAACACATTACGGGGTGTGAGCTATAAAAAAAATCAGCATTGAGTAGTGTTCACCATTCGACATGAGTGGTGACTAGCTCAAAAACAAAACAATGAACATCACTATTTATGTTGATTTTTTCTTTTTTATAACTTGCATCCCGTGTTCGTTTCATCTTTGAATTTTGCATGGTAGTAGAATATAACCCTCTTATAACATTTATAGTCGGGCATCCCAAACCATTATCAAACATCCGGATGGCCCGTCCAGTCATTGATTGGTCATAAAATTTTGATCCAGACGGACGCCTCAAACAGGCCCCAAATGCCCAGGCGCCCAGGCTGACCAGCACCCCTTATATCCGGCCTAAATATGGAGCGGATACGGTAGCGCCCGGGCACGCCAGCACGTCGAACCTGGCCCACACTGGCCCACCCAACCCACATATATTCCTTCCCATCCGCTCGCCAGACCAAACCCTATCTACTTCACTCCACCCCCACCCAAGCTCATCTCCGACGATATCTGGTCGTCTCCGGCATGGCGGGCAGCGGATCCGAATCCTTCACCTTTAGATCCATCGACCCCGAACTCATCCCACGCGGCCCCGAGGAGGAGATGGCCATCCGGCTTGCGCTCCGCCGCTCCCGGGAGGAGGCCCGTGCCCGGCAGCACTCCGACTCCTTCCGTCGGGAATCCATTGCGTCCGCCCAAATGGCACATGGATCCGACGCTAGGTGTGTTGTCGTTGCCTCGCCGGAGGCGGTACGGTCCACCTGGCGTCCGAACGCGATGGCAGATGTGCAACCCCTCCGTTGGCGCACCAAGCATCAGGACACACCATGTGCCTCGTCCTACAAGAACATGGCATGGCGTGCCCACCGTACGAGGTAGCGAGAGCGGGAGGCGACGGCAGCCCATGCAGTGTTGGACGTCGACGAGGCGGAGTCACATTCCCTCCCCCCCCCCCGTATGGAGCAGCAGTCTGGGCGTCACAACCGCATCATGGTGGACATCATTGGCTCGTCTCAGGACGGATCCATCATCGATCTGACATCTACCGGCACCCAATGGGTTCCGGGCTCCGACGAGGAAGAGTAGGGCATGGGAGACGGCGGCGCCTTGGGTCCCTTGAACCGGCTCGTGTCCCATGCCCTAATCTACCTTGCCAGCGACCGGACCAACACTCTGGTGAGCGCAGCCGGCCGCCAGGCATGGCCACGGCAGAACCGGGCGAGCTCCGGTTAGATTAGGTTTCACGTTGCATGTAATAATATGGATTTGAGGTTTCTAATTTGAGGTGCCCTGTTGTAGAATCAAATATTTGAGGCGTGACCGACCGCTGTCCGCGGACGAGCCCGGCAGCGTCTGCGGGCGTTTAAGGCGTCGGATTGAAGGCGCCCGGCTGTAGATGCTCTTAACAACCTGTACTTTTTTAGATGTTTTCAAATCTTTCAACCGTGGTTTTCGTGAAGATTTTTTGAATCTTGGTTTTCATGTGATATTCTCTTAGCGGGGAGAGCTGGAGATGTGCAAATTCTCAAGAAAAGGTTGGGCAGCTTATGTAGCTCTAAAGCCGATAACCCTTTTGTTTTTTGTTTTTTTGCCAGAAACTTTTTTGTTGCTCGGATAATTGGTAATGGAGTCTTTGTAGATGATATTGACAATAATGTTGATGGGCATCCTTAGAGGGCGGGGTGCTTGTGGAGCAATTGTCGTTGGTGAATCTGTTGGGGTGCCTAGCGCAAAGTTGTTTTAAGTGACAAGCATAGTGACAGCATAAGCAGTGGCTCTCTAAAAAAAGAACTAGCCCTTGCACGTCGAGCTGCCACTTCTTGGTAGTTTAGTTGGCATTGTCAATATGGTGAAAGCGATGAACATGAACTCGGATCAGTACATGGTGGCGGGGATGATCATTGACGAATGTCGCATGCCCTAGAGGATTTCAGATAGGTCATTGTGGTAGCCCAAGATCTAGCTCGGCTGGGTCGGAACAATCCACACGAGTGATGGAAATATGTCCTAGAGGCAATAATAAAATGGTTATTATTATATTTACTTAATCATGATAAAGGTTTATTATTCATGCTAGAATTGTATTGATCAGAAACTTAAATACATGTGTGGGTACATAAACAAATACCGTGTCCCTAATGAGCCTCTACTAGACTAGCTCGTTGATCAAAAGATGATTAAGGTTTCCTAGCCATAGACATGAGTTGTCATTTGATAATGGGATCACATCATTAGGAGAATAATGTGATGGACAAGACCCATCTGTTAGCTTAGCATATTGATCGTTCAGTTTATTGCTATTGCTTTCTTAATGCCAAATATATATTCCTTCGACTATGAGATTATGTGATACGTCATCAACGTATCTATAATTTTTGATTGTTCCATGCTGTTATATTATCATTCTTGGATGTTTTATAATCATTTTATAGTTATTTTATATCATTTTTTGTACTAACCTATTGACATAGTGCCAAGTGCCAGTTGCTGTTTTTTGCATGTTTTTTACATAGCAGGAAATCAATATCAAACGGAGTCCAAACGCAGCGAAACTTTTTGTGGATTTTTTGGACCAGAAGACATCCAATGGGCCGAAGAAGCACCTGGGGGCTGCTCCTAGGGGAGCACAGCCCACCAGGGCGCGCCTGAAGGCCTAGGCGCGCCCTGGTGGGTTGTGCCCACCTCGTGTGCTCCCAGACCATCTCTTTACTCTATAAATATCCCAATATTTCAGAAACCCTAGGGGAGTCGACGAAAATCAATTCCAGTCGCCGTAGAGTCCAGAACCACCAGATCCAACCTAGACACCATCACGGAGGGGTTCACCACTTTCATTGGTGCTTCTCCGATGATGCGTGAGTAGTTCTTTGTAGACCTTCGGGTCCGTAGTTAGTAGCTAGATGGCTTCCTCTCTCTCATTTGATTCTCAATACAATGGTCTCTTGGAGATTCATATGATGTAACTCTTTTGCGGTGTGTTTGTTGGGATCCGATGGACTTTGAGTTTATGATCAGATCTATCTCTTTTTATCCATGAAAGTTATTTAAGTTTCTTTGATCTCTTATATGCATGATTGCTTATAGCCTCATATTTCTTCCCCGCTATTTGGGTTTTGTTTGACCAACTTGATCTATTTATCTTGCAATGGAAAGAGGTGCTTTGTAGTGGGTTCGATCTTACGGTGCTTGATCCTAATGACAGAAGAGGAACCGACACGTATGTATCGTTACTACTAAGGATAAAACGATGAGGTCTATTTCTACATAAATAGATCTTATCTACATCATGTCATCGTTCTTATTGCATTACTCTGTTTCTTCATGAACTTAATACACTAGATGCATGCTGGATAGCGGTCAATGTATGGAGTAATAGTAGTAGATGCAGGCAGGAGTTGATCTACTAATCTTGGACGTGATGCCTATATAATGATCATTGAGTGGATATCGTCATGATTATTTGAAATTGGTTTACCCATTGCTATTTTTCTCGAAAGAAGCCACTAGTGAAATCTACGGCCCCGGGGTCTCTTTCTCATATTATTTGCCTTTGTGATCTATTTTATTTGCCTTTTATTTTCATATCTATTTAACAAAAAATACAAAAACACCTTGCTGCAGTTTATTTTATTTGGCGTTCGATCTATCAATATTTACAACTCTCTCATATTTGTTTGCTAATTTGTGGCAACGTAACCCGAAAGGGATTGACAACCCCCTTTACACGTCGGGTTGCGAGTATTTGTTATTTGTGCGCAGGTGTTGTTTACGTAGTGTTGCTTGGTTCTCCTACTGGTTCGATAACCTTGGTTTCATCACTGAAGGAAATACCTATCGTCGTTGTGCTGCATCATCCCTTCCTCTTTAGGGAAATACCGACATAGCTTCAAGCGGCATCAAAGGAATTTCTGGCGCCGTTGCCGGGGAGGATCATCTACATCTACCAGGTTCCTAATCACAAATCTCATCTCCTCGCAATTTACTTTATTTTCCATTTGCCTCTCGTTTTCCTCTCCCCCACTTCACAAAAATTGTTGTTTTATTCGCCCTCTTTTTCGTTCACCATTTTCTTGTCGGATCTATCCTTTGCTTGCAACCATGAGTGATTTCGGTATGGCACCAACAGATGATGGACTAACTCCTAAGATTGGACATACTGACAGTCTGGATGCTAAAACTTTTATCTTGGGGCAAGGGAATGTTATGGGAAAGGAACGTATCCAACAATTTTTCAATTGTGTGGAAAATCTATGTTTTGATGATGCTCCTATACTTAGAACTACTAGATCTTATGCAGATGCTATTTCAACACTAGTTCTAAAACTTGAAAGTAAATTTATTTATACCCATCCTACTTTGCAAAGATTGTTTTTTTAGCTTCCCGTTATAGAGAATCCTAAAGCTAAAAAGTTGGCCACTTCCATTCTTGTGAATGAATTTGACTACATAATACGGGAAACTAGGGAAATCTTTGATTTTTATGATATGAATCGTGAAATCCCGTGATAGATGAAATTCTTTACAATAGCAATTACGCGTTAAGACATTTGCTTGGGGATAATAAAATCTTTGATGAGAATCTTAAAAAGGAAGTCCCCATTCTAGATATAATCCAACAAGTTTTCAATAATGTTAATCAACATTACTCTTGGATTGTTGCCGGAAATCAACGCAGTTATGATAATGGGCAACTTAATAGTGTTAAGGTTTCTATGGATAATGTTCTATGTTGTTTTCAGAAAACCTCATGATGAAAATACCTCTAAGGGAATTAAGAAGAAGGATGACAAAACTTAGATCCTTGCTTTATGCCTAGCTAAGAGCATCTCTAGCAGACCCCGCATCCCGCCGACCCGCAAAACGCGTTTGCAGTTCGCGGAAAAACGGTTTTGCGGGTCAGCACGGACGGCCGCAGAGGCAGACACCGCAAAACGGACCCATATAAAAGGATATTCGTGGAATATGTTCTTTTACGGATTGGTTTTAGCTGCGGTAGAATAGACCCCTCAAACTTAAACTGTAAAACGGAATATTCACATATATTCTTTCCCCACGTCTTCTTCTTCCTTTCGTCCATGTCCATGGTCAGTTAGCTTGCTCCCGCAAAACCGATAGATAGCACACGAAGCGGTCAAAAATGAAGTCGCAGACGACAAAATACAAAGTGTATGAAGCGGCCAATCGCCTCCGTCGGGGCTCGAATTGATCAAGAGCTAGCTAGCTCAGCTCGAATCCATCCAGGAGCAAGCTAGCTAGCTAGCTCAGCTCGAATCCATTAATGATGAGCTAGCTAGCTCCTTCGTCGCCAGCGAGAGACGCGGCCTGGGCTAGCTAGCTTGCCCGCATCAATTTACAGCTAGCTAGCACGGACGGGCGCGACGGCTGGGCGGACAGGCGGTGGATGGGCGCGGCGGCCGGGCGAGCTTCATCGCATTGGCGGGAGCAGAGATTCCTCAACCGCCAACGTTGACCGGTGATGAAGGGGTGCACCTACGGTAGGGGCACGGACCCGTCCTAAGAGTCCTACCATAGGGCATCCTTAGAGGAAGTTATCTTTCAATCGACTCGAAGGTGTCCCACTCGACAGGGCCAAGACACTCGACCAAGAAGCTGTCACTCGACCAACAAGCCAACCACTCGACCACCAGGAGACCTCAAATCACTCACAGGCAAACGGTCAGCTATTAAGTAGTCTTTATGATCATCATGACGCTTTATTAGGGACGTTATCAGTAACGCCCACCTTAAATGTACCTTAAACCATGCATTACTGAGGACAAGAGAGGGCTGGCGAACTCTATATAAGCCACCCCCCTCCTCAGTATGAAGGGTTCGCACCCCTGTAATCTTACTCACGCATAATCCAATCGACCGCCTCCGGGCACCGAGACATAGGGCTGTTACTTCCTCAGAGAAGGGCCTGAACTCGTAAACCTTGCGTGCTTACAACTTCCCAATAGCTAAGGCCTAGCCTCTTCATACATACCCCCCTACCTCACTGTCAGACTTAGAACCACGACAGTTGGCGCCCACCGTGGGGCAGTAGTCTTAGCGCCTAAATTGGAGAAGTTGCGATTTTTTCGATCCACTCGATCATGTTTTCCTGCGGAGCTTTGGCGGAGGGCTGCGAGATCCGTCTCGGCCGACTTGCTTTCATCGCCGACGACTCCGCTTGGCTCCAGGAGGCGCCGCTTGACGTCGACGCGCTCCCCGTTCGCGGTGCGACGCACTTCCGCGCGTGCGTCCGTGGCGTCCTCCTGAGGCAGCCATCGACCCCATATCGGTCGACTCCCGTGCCATCTCCCCGTCCTGTCTCCCGCCAGCGCAAGCGTTCAGGTCGGTCGAGGCTCCAGCGGTGGATGAAGCGCGCCGTGGCCCGCCAGTCGGCGACCCAGCAGGTCGCTGCAATCGAGCCCGACGAATCCCTCTGCGGCCTGTTCGATCTGTCGACTGGCTCCATGGAGTCCGCTTCCGAGTGCGACAGCAGCGACCCCCTGGCGGAGGTCCTGGCGGTCGAGGGGACACGCAGTCCCCCCGGATTCCCTCGTGCTGACGATGGTGCCGACAGGGACGATCCGTCGCACCCTCACGACGAATACCTCCCCGAACCTCTTACGTCATTGCAACGGGAGGAGCTTCGTCGCCGGAACATGGACGCGCTCTACACACCTATTGTTGGAGAAACCCCCGAGGCCCGGGCCTTGGAGGATGCGCGCTTGGCTAATCTAGCCGAGCGCACTCGACTGGAAAACCTACAGCGGGCTCTCGACGAGCGGGCGCGTCAGCAGGCTCCCGAGTCCAGTCGACGTCAGCGGGCTCCCGAGTCCAGTCGACGCCAGCAGGCACCCGAACCCAGTCGACGGCAGCTCTTCCCGCCACCACAGGTGTACCGAACTCCGGTTCAGAACCTGGCTATCGCGGCCCGCATAGCGGAGTCGATCCAGCCCTCCCAGTAGGAGGCCGGAAGAGGATTGCTGCAGATCAGAGCATTGCTCCGAGCAGCGGGGAATCAGAATTCCGCCGTCTCTCAGTCGCGGGACAGGATCCACAGTCGATCCGTCGCAACGGAGACCGTCCAGTCGGCTCACAGCCCGAGATCGCCCCCGAGGCGTGAGGGGCGTGGAGACCGGCACGATCGGTATAGGGGGAACGAGCAATACGATCACCGACTCAACCGTGATGATGGGCGTCGGGTGCCGTCCCCTCCTCCACGGAGTGGATCATATGCACCTCAGCATCGAGACGACAGGCGCCCTCATCACACTGGGCAGAGGGTCCCAGTCGACCCCAGAGACCCAGGCTTTGACGCGAGATCCATCCTCGTTCAAGGTCTGGTGGACAGGAACAGGGCTCATCGAGAGGGCCACAATAGAGATATGCCCACCGACAGCAGGGCACACGCCTCGGGGCCTGAGTGTTTCAGTCGAGCCATCAGAGCCGCGGTGATCCCACCCAACTTCCGGCTGGCGACTGGAATCAGCAAGTTCACCGGCGAGTCCAAGCCTGACACGTGGCTCGAAGATTACCGAGTGGCTGTGCAGATCGGTGGCGGCAACGACGAGGTGGCCATGAAGCATTTACCCCTCATGCTGGAAGGCTCAGCTAGGGCGTGGCTGAATCAGCTGGCGCCCAGCAGCATTTACACTTGGGAGGATCTCTCCCGAGTGTTTGTTACAACCTTCGAAGGGACATGCAAGCGCCCTGCAGGCCTTACAGAGCTGCGGTCTTGCGTACAGAAGCCGAATGAAACACTGAGGGAATACATCCAGAGGTGGATCACACTGCACCACTCGGTCGAGAACGTGCCTGACCATCAAGCAGTCTGCGCTTTCAAGGAAGGGGTCAAGTACAGGGAGTTGAATCTGAAATTTGGCCGGACTGGAGAGATGTCCCTTAATCGGATGATGGAGATTGCCACCAAGTACGCTAATGGAGAAGATGAAGACCGACTCCGAAGCAGCAAACTTAAGTCAGTCGCCCAAGAAACCGGAGGAAACTCCAGTCGGAAGCAAAAGCGGAAGGCCGAGCCAGCCGCTCCCGGGGAGGCCCTAGCTGTGGCCCAGGGAAACTTCAAGGGGAAACCCAAGGGCACTTGGAAGCCCAAGAAAGTCAAGGATCAGGATGGGAATGATGTTTTGGATTTGCCATGTCACATCCACACCAAGAAAGACGAAGAGGGTAATTTTATTTACCCCAAACATACCACTCGACAATGCCGGCTCCTGATCCAACAGTTTCAGGGCAAGCAGCCCAAGGATAAAGAGAAAGAGCCAGACAGAGTTGAGGACAGGGATGATAGTGACGATGGATACCCCCAGGTCAATTCCACCCTGATGATTTTTGCCGATGTCGAAAGCAAAAGTCAACTGAAAGTCATTAACCGGGAGGTGAACATGGTTGCCCCTGCAACTCCCAGTTACCTAAAGTGGTCCCAGACGGCCATCACGTTCGACCAATCCGATCATCCAACACACATTGCCACCCCTGGGAGGCAAGCTTTGGTGGTCGACCCAGTTGTCGAAGGCACTCGACTGACCAAAGTCCTAATGGACGGTGGCAGTGGCCTGAACATACTGTACGCGGAAACCTTGAAAGGAATGGGCATTCCGATGTCCAGACTCAGCGCCAGTAACATGAGCTTCCACGGAGTCATTCCTGGGAAGAAAGCCGAGTCACTCGGCCAAATTGCTCTTGATGTGGTTTTCGGTGATTCAAAGAATTACCGCAAGGAAAAGTTAACGTTTGAAGTTGTGGACTTCCAGAGTGCTTATCACGCCATCTTGGGCAGACCGGCTTATGCACGCTTCATCGCTCGACCATGCTACGTGTATCTTAAATTAAAGATGCCTGGTCCCAAAGGTGTGATCACTGTTACAGGCAACCGGAAGAAGGCAGAAGAATGTTTCCAGAAGGGATCAAAGATCACCGACGCTCAGATGGCAGTAGTCGAGCTGAAAGAGTACCAGAAGACTGCCGACCCGAGTGAATTGCTGCGGGCTAAGAAGCCTGCCTCCGAATCAGCTTTTCAGTCGGCCGGCGAAACGAAGACAGTCCACATTCACCCGACCGACCCCGACGCAGCTCCGACTCACATCTCAACAACGCTCGACTCCAAATAGGAAGAAGCGCTCATCCAGCTCCTCCGTGAGAACTGGGACATCTTCGCATGGAAACCCTCTGACATGCCCGGAGTTCCCAGGGGGCTGGCTGAGCACCGCCTACGAGTCGACTCAAAGTTCAAACCCGTGAAGGAACATCTGCGGCAGTCCGCCGTCCAGAAAAAACAAGCTATCGGCGAAGAAGTGGCTCGGCTCTTAGCAGCTGAGTTCATTCGAGAGATCTACCACTCCGAGTGGCTCGCCAATGTTGTCATGGTTCCCAAGAAGGACAAGTCACTCTGCATGTGCATTGATTTCAAGCATATCAATCGGGCCTGCCCAAAAGATCATTTTCCTCTCCCTCGCATCGACCAAATTGTCGACTCAACTGCGGGATGTGAGAGATTGTCTTTTCTAGATGCCTACTTCGGGTACCATCAGATCCGTCTGTATGGACCCGACGAAATCAAAACAGCTTTCATCACTCCATTCGGATGCTTCTGTTACGTCACCATGCCGTTTGGCCTCAAGAACGCCGGAGCCACATTCATGAGAATGATCCAGAAGTGTTTACTCACTCAAATCAGTCGGAATGTGGAGGCGTACATGGACGATATCGTAGTCAAGTCCCGGAAAGGTTCCGACCTACGGGCTGACCTTACTGAAACCTTCGCCAACCTCAGGAGGTACGATATCAAGCTCAATCCGTCAAAATGCACTTTCGGAGTTCCAGGTGGCAAGCTACTCGGTTTTCTCGTTTCCGAACGGGGAATCGATGCCAATCCTGAAAAAATTGGAACCATACTCCGGATGAAGCGTCCTGTACGTGTGCATGATGTCCAAAAACTTACAGGCTGCTTGGCCGCCTTAAGTCGATTCATCTCTCGACTGGGTGAAAAAGCGTTGCCTCTTTACCGACTGATGAAAAAGTCTGACAAGTTCGAATGGACTCCAGAAGCTGATGCAGCGTTTGCGGAGCTCAAAGCTCTGCTCTCCACCCAGCCGGTGCTAGCTGCTCCAATCAGCAAAGAGCCTCTGCTGCTTTATATTGCAGCCACGGGACAAGTTGTCAGTACAGTACTTACGGTCGAGAGAGAAGAGGAAGGGAAGGCCTTCAAAGTTCAACGCCCTGTTTATTATGTGTCCGAAGTTTTGACCCCTTCAAAACAAAGATACCCCCACTACCAGAAGCTTGTATATGGGATTTACATGACCACGAAGAAAGTTGCACATTATTTCTCTGATCACTCCATTACAGTCGTCAGCGACGCTCCATTATCGGAGATCCTGCATAACAGAGATGCAACTGGTCGAGTGGCCAAGTGGGCAATTGAACTCCTTCCTTTAGACATCAAGTTTGAAGCAAAGAAAGCCATCAAGTCTCAAGCGATCGCGGATTTTATCGCCGAGTGGATTGAACAGCAACTTCCGACTCAAGTTCACTCGGAACACTGGACTATGTTCTTCGATGGATCCAAGATGGTGAATGGTTCGGGCGCGGGGGTAGTTCTTGTCTCCCCCCGAGGAGATAAGCTCAGATACGTTCTCCAGATTCACTTCGATTCCTCCAATAACGAAGCAGAATATGAAGCACTTTTGTATGGGTTGCGCATGGCCATTTCACTCGGCGTCCGTCGCCTCATGGTCTATGGCGACTCAGATCTGGTGGTTAATCAAGTGATGAAGGAATGGGATGTCAGGAGTCCGGCAATGACTGGATACTGCAATACAGTACGGAAGCTAGAGAAGAAGTTCGAGGGGTTGGAACTCCACCACATCCCTCGACTGAAAAACCAGGCAGCTGACGACTTGGCAAAGATAGGCTCCAAGAGAGAAGCCATTCCAAGCAACGTGTTCTTGGAACACATTCACTCGCCGTCAGTACAAGAAGATCCTTTCACAGAAGAAGCCCCGCAGCCGAAAAGTGCCGCGGACCCGACTGAAGTTGAAGTACCTGCAGTAGTCGACCTGATCATGGAAGTCTTGGCAATCACCCCCGACTGGACGATACCATACATTGCATATATCCTAAGGAAAGAACTCCCGGAGGACGAGGAGGAGGCTCGACAGATCGTCCGCCGATCTAAGGCCTTCACAGTCATAAGGGGACAGCTGTACAGAGAAAGTGCGACCGGAGTCAGCCAGAAATGCATAACGCCAGAAGAAGGTCAAATAATCCTCAACGATATCCACTCGGGAACTTGCGGTCACCATGCGTCCTCTCGGACCATTGTGGCTAAAGCATACCGAGCTGGATTTTATTGGCCAAGGGCAAATGAGATGGAGAAAGAGATAGTCGACAGGTGCGAGGGCTGCCAGTTCTACTCCAACATGTCACACAAGCCCGCGTCGGCCCTGAAAACCATTCCGCTCGTCTGGCCCTTTGCCGTCTGGGGATTGGACATGGTTGGCCCCTTGAGAACGGGCAGGAGTGGGTTCACTCACGTGCTTGTGGCAGTCGACAAGTTTACCAAATGGATCGAAGCTAAGCCCATAAAGAGCCTTGACGCTAGCACCGCTATCAGTTTCATCAGAGGGTTGACATTCAGATATGGAGTCCCACACAGCATCATCACTGATAACGGGTCAAACTTTGATTCGGACGATTTCAGGGCATTTTGCGCTTCTCAAGGCACACGAGTCGACTACGCCTCAGTCGCTCATCCCCAGTCTAATGGACAGGCTGAGAGAGCAAATGGTCTGATTCTCAAAGGGCTAAAACCTCGGCTGATGCCTGATCTCAAGCACGCGGCAGGCGCTTGGGTCGACGAGCTTCCGTCAGTACTGTGGGGATTAAGGACTACCCCTAACCGGTCGACTGGAAGGACCCCGTTCTTTCTGGTTTATGGAGCCGAAGCTGTCCTGCCAAGCGATCTCCTTCACAATGCGCCTCGAGTTGAACTTTACACCGAAGATGAAGCAGAGCAGGCCCGGCAAGACGCAGTCGATCTCTTGGAGGAAGAAAGGGAGATGGCAATGATCAGATCGACCATTTACCAGCAGGACTTGCGTCGATTCCACGCCCGGAATGTGAAGAGTCGAGCCTTTCAAGAAGGAGATTTGGTCCTCCGAGTGGATCAACAGAAACCTCACAAGCTCGCTCCCACTTGGGAAGGCCCCTTCATCATCACCAGAGTCCTCCACAATGGAGCATATCACCTTTACAATGTCGATCGACAAATCGACGAACCTCGAGCTTGGAACGCGGAGCTTCTCCGCCCCTTTTACACTTAAGTCCACTCTTAAACCAGATGTAATAAGAAAAACTCCTAAGGTTCATTTTTATCAGAAATAAGAGTGTTCCAATAATTGTTGTCACTATTGTATATATCCGAAATCCCCCAATGGGTGACTTAGCTGCGAATCCGGTTCGCCTAAGTTTGAAAAATCCTACCGAGTGGAGAGCAATCCTCCCACTCGGGGGCTTAGCTGCAGTTCAGCACTCGCCTAAGTTCTCCACGAAGAGACTTAGCTGCAGTCAGACACTCGCCTAAGTTTGAAAAGTCCTACCGAGTGGAGAGCAATCCTCCCACTCGGGGGCTTAGCTGCAGTTCAACACTCGCCTAAGTTCTCCACAAAGAAACTTGGCTGCAGTCAGACACTCGCCTAAGTTTGAAAAATCCTACCGAGTGGAGAGCAATCCTCCCACTCGGGGGCTTAGCTGCAGTTCAGCACTCGCCTAAGTTCTCCACGAAGAGACTTAGCTGCAGTCAGACACTCGCCTAAGTTTGAAAAATCCTACCGAGTGGGGAGCAATCCTCCCACTCGGGGGCTTAGCTGCAGTTCAGCACTCGCCTAAGTTCTCCACAAAGAAACTTAGCTGCAGTCAGACACTCGCCTAAGTTTGAAAAATCCTACCGAGTGGAGAGCAATCCTCCCACTCGGGGGCTTAGCTGCAGTTCAGCACTCGCCTAAGTTCTCCACAAAGAAACTTAGCTGTAGTCAGACACTCGCCTAAGTTTGAAAAATCCTACCGAGTGGAGAGCAATCCTCCCACTCGGGGGCTTAGCTGCAGTTCAGCACTCGCCTAAGTTCTCCATAAAGAAACTTAGCTGCAGTCAGACACTCGCCTAAGTTTGAAAAATCCTACCGAGTGGAGAGCAATCCTCCCACTCGGGGGCTTAGCTGCAGTTCAGCACTCGCCTAAGTTCTCCACGAAGAGACTTAGCTGCAGTCAGACACTCGCCTAAGTTTGAAAAATCCTACCGAGTGGAGAGCAATCCTCCCACTCGGGGGCTTAGCTGCAGTTCAGCACTCGCCTAAGTTCTCCACGAAGAGACTTAGCTGCAGTCAGACACTCGCCTAAGTTTGAAAAATCCTACCGAGTGGAGAGCTCCGCCACAAATACAATGTACAACAACTGGGTGTTGGGTGTGGGCCGACTGCCACCTTCTCCCGAGAGCTCCGCCACAAATACAATGTACAACAACAGAGTGTGGGTCGACTGCCGCCTTCTCCCGAGAGCTCCGCCACAAATACAATGTACAACGACAGGGTGGGGGTCGGCCATCAAGCCTCTCACGGCAGTTCCAGACCACGGAGACATTCAGCAAAAATAAAGTTCGGATAAAACTCAAAAGGCCCCGGGCCCCGAATCAAAGTACTCGAGCCCTCAGCTCGGCAGAGTTTAAACGACTACAAATCCACTCGGCATCCCGAGGCTAATTTAAGGAAAGGTATAAAAAGTTTTCTCACTCCTCAAGAGGAGGGCTGGCAGGAGCGACGAACTCATCCAAGTCGATCCCGTCCGCAATGCGAGTAGCTGCAGCAATGAAGGTCTCCATGAAGTCCTGGAAGCTGTGCCTCTTGGTATTGACGACTTGGATGGCGGCCAGCTTTTCTTCTCGCGCCTCCTTGCAATGAACGCGGACTAAGGATAGAGCCACGTCAGCGCCACACCGGGCAGAGGACTTTTTCCACTCCTGCACTCGATCGGGGATTTTGTCAAGTCGAGCCATAAGAGACTCGAGATCGTTCTGGAGCGCAGATTCTGGCCAAAGCGTCGAGTCGATCCGCGACACGGCAACCTTCAGTCGAGCCAGGTAATCCACGGCGCCATCGATTCGAGATTCCAGTCGGAGCAAGTTCATGGCAGTGTCGTCTTTCACCGGGGAATTGATTGGGTCAAGACCCGTTTCGATCCGCCCGGTCTCCTCTTCGAAGTTCTGACAGAATTCTGCACACAAGACCTAAAGATAAGCCAACGACCACAGGATTGAGTCAACACAAAAAGTACAAAATAGTCAAAATTAGATGTGCACCTTCAAGTTTGATGTACAGCCTCTTGGCGAGGCTCCTCAGGAAGCTCTCCAGGTCGTCCCTCCTACGGGCGACGCCTTCCATCTCCTCACCCAAGAGGAGGTGCTTCTTCTTCCAACTGGCAGCCAGCTTGTTGGCATCAGTCAGAGCGGCCTGCAACCTAACGTTCTCTTGCTCCAACTGGCCGACCGAAGCCAGCTTCTGTTCGGCCAGAACCATCTTGTCGTCAGCCGCCTTACGGGCAACAGCCAGGTCCTGGTCCTTCCTCGCCAACGCTCTTTCCAATTCACCTATAAAGAAACGGCGATTGAATCAGAAACAACAAGGAATGCCCGAGCCTGAAAACAGAACCAGTCGACAAAGTTGCTTTACCTGCGGCGCCCTCCCTGACCTTCTGCAACTCCGTCCTGGCCAGCTCTAAATCAAGGTCCAGCTGAATCTTCTGCTTCTCCAATTCAGCATAACGAGCGACAAGTTCGCAAGATCTCTGCAAAAGAAAAAAAACCAGCCGACAGACGTTCGAGATAAGTTGCTCCCGAGTAACTAAGGAAGAATGGTGACATTTCTAAGACCACAGCCGAATAAAAAATATTCGACTGTAGTCTCGGGGACTACACCCAGTGGGTGCACTCAGCGTGCCCCCATTGGTTCGACCAAAAAAAACGACTGCATACAGTCGACAGGACACGAACCGCTCGACCTAGCAGAGCAGACCGAGTGAAGAAGTAAAGATTCACAAACACATATACAGACTACAGTCGACTGCCAGCAGTCCACCGTAGTCTCGGGGACTACACCCAGTGGGTGCACTCAGCGTGCCCCCACTGGTTCGACCAAAGAGAAAACACACCCAGTGGGTGTACAAGTACAGATACAAAGATCTTCAAAAAAGGAAGAGAAAGAGAGAGAAAGACTCTTCAAACAAACAAACATCAAGTCAACTGACCTGGACGTTACTCTGAAGCGCCGAACTCGCGTCGTAAGCCGCCTGGCTGGCCTCCCGAGCCCTCTTCACCTGCTCCATCATGACCCCTGCCTGGTGTATGGCCTCCTTCGCAGCGGCCACTTCGTCTTCAGGGGCAGAGTACGCGACAAAGAGTGAAGTCGGATCGGCAGTCGACGCTGAGGGCTGCGCACTCGACGGAGGATTGGCAGTCGGATTGGCAGCCGACGCCGAAGGCTGCGCACTCGACAGGGGATTGGCGAAGGACACAGAGGCCCGAGGGGCATCGCCGCCGTCCCGTGCCGCGGCCTCAGGCGCCGGAGCAGGCTGGGGAGCCTTGTCAGTCGACGGCCTCCTGGTCCTCCCTATCCTCAGCGGCTCATTGTCATCATCATCCGGGAGGTCGATAACTTGAGGAGGAGCTGCAGGAAGAACTTTGAATCGACAAGAATTGCAAGAAACGACCAAGTCAACTCAAAAACAAAACGTCGATGATCGTACCAGGGTTGGAGGTTGCAGCGTCCCCCATCTCTTGGTCGTCATCCTTGGCTGAGACCTCGGAGGTAGCAGCACTGCAAATTTCGAAGAATCAACCAGTTCAGCATAATGAGTCGACTCAGGATCTGTCCTCCAATCGACGAAAGAAGTCAAAGCTTGTTACCCAGAGATGACAGGGACAGTTATCTTCATCTTCGGCAGAGTCTTGGGCGGCTTGGACTGCGTCATGCGCGGTTGCTTGGGAACCTTCCCAGTCGGTGTCGGAGAAGAGGTCCGAGGGCGTTTCGACGACGGCCCGACAGAGGCAGTCGCCTGACCACGTCCCTGCGCCGGGTCGTGCACGATCTTGGATCATCTCTCTGGGCGGGGAGGTTCGGCTTCTTCCTCCTCCTCCTCGCTGGAGAAGATGTCGTCGCCTTCCTCTCCTTCGCCGTCTGACTCCCACTCGCCCTGGTCGTCCCCGCTCTCACCTCCGCTCCCCTCACCTTCCTCAGTCGACCCCTGCGCCCCGTTGGGCGTCGAATACATCTCAGTGGTCGCCTAAAAGACAGCAGGCAAAATGGAAAGTCAGTCGACTCTCTCAAAAGAAGACCAGTGCAGAAAGAAAGATTTCAGTCGAAAATGCAAATACACACCTGGTCGACCTCATAAGAGCTGTCGAGTGGAACGACCCTCCTGGCTCCTCGGGGTTGTCTTTGTTCCCTGTAATGCTTGACAACCACCCCTCCAACATCTCGTCGGTGACCTCCTCTGGGTGGACCCGAGTGGAGTCCTCGAGGCTGGAGTACAACCACATCGGGTGATCCCGAGCCTGGAGAGGTTGGATTCTCCTCCTGAGGAAGACTTCGAGCAGGTCCATCCCCGTCACGCCCTCACGGACAAGTTCGACCACTCGACCCGCCAGTATCTTGACATGGGCCTTTTCTTCGGGCATCACCTTCAGAGAAGCCGGCTTTTCAGCTCGGTCGAGGGTGAAGGGTGGGAGTCCAGTCGACTGCCCCGGGGTCACTTGATCCTGGCAGTAGAACCAAGTCGCCTGCCACCCTCAAACCGACTCCGGGAAAGTGATGGAGGGAAAACAACTTTTCCCCCTTGTCTGGATCGCCAAGCCCCCGCACAGCTGGATCACCTGTGTCCTCTCGTCACTCGACTTAGCCTTCTTCACCGACTGAGAGCGAACGGTGAAGATATGCTTGAAAAGTCCCCAGTGCGGGCGGCACCCCAGAAACGCCTCGCACATAGAAATAAAAGCGGCGAGATAGACTATGGAGTTCGGAGTGAAGTGGTGGAGCTGCGCCCCGAAGAAATTCAGGAAATTGCGGGAAAAAGGGTGGGGCGACAAGGAGAAACCACGGTCAATGTGAGTCGCCAGGAGGACGCGCTCACCGTCACGTGGCTGAGGCTCGATTTCCCTCCCCGGAAGACGCGCCGCCTTGTGGAGGATGACTCCTCCCTCGACCATGTCGTCGAGGTCCTCCTGACGAAGCACCGAGGGCATCCAGTCACCCTGGATCCACCCCTTGGGCAGGGCCGTCCGAGAAGAAGAGCCCCCGCGCGCAGACTTCTTCCCCTTCCCGGTCGCCGCCGCTTTCTTCGCGCGCTCCAGGGCGGTCGTCTTGCTCTTCACCATCGCCACCGGCAAGGTCTCGGGCTGGTTTTTTGTGGTGGCGGGGCAAGAGCGAAGGAAGCGGAGGAGATGACGGAGAGACAGAGAGAGGAGCAGAAGAAGCACGCGTACTGAAGAGAGACTCCGGGCCAACTATTTATAAGGGGCCACTCCCGAGTGGCTGACAGGTAGGCCCGAGCTATCCAGTCAAATCCCTTGGCAGGCGCGCGCGCTGTACGTGGCAAAAAAGGCGGCGCGGGGATCGAGGAGCCTTCGCACTGTCGCTCCCGATTACTGCGGCCGCTCCCGTCCCGCGCGCTTCCCAAAAAATCCGAATCCCGCGATCTCCGCCAGGTGCAGAACAACTTGACGAAACAAGAAATCCCGCGCACACCGGCGCCCGATGCCTCGCAGGTAAAAGAATCCATTCGACGAAAGGCCTGGAACGGATCAAGGCGACTGAAAGAGGTTAATAACGTCATCCGTGACAGTCGACCCAGAACGAAGCACCTATAATAACCCGAAGGGTCGGTTGGAAAGGTCCCAAACCCTCTTTCTCACTCCAGCCTCGATCCGTTCGGGGGCTAATGATGAAGGGGTGCACCTACGGTAGGGGCACGGACCCGTCCTAAGAGTCCTACCATAGGGCATCCTTAGAGGAAGTTACCTTTCAATCGACTCGAAGGTGTCCCACTCGACGGGGCCAAGACACTCGACCAAGAAGCTGTCACTCGACCAACAAGCCAACCACTCGACCACCAGGAGACCTCAAATCACTCCCAGGCAAACGGTCAGCTATTAAGTAGTCTTTATGATCATCATGACGCTTTATTAGGGACGTTATCAGTAACGCCCACCTTAAATGTACCTTAAACCCTGCATTACTGAGGACAAGAGAGGGCTGGCGAACTCTATATAAGCCACCCCCTCCTCAGTATGAAGGGTTCGCACCCCTGTAATCTTACTCACGCATAATCCAATCGACCGCCTCCGGGCACCGAGACGTAGGGCTGTTACTTCCTCAGAGAAGGGCCTGAACTCGTAAACCTTGCGTTCTTACAACTTCCCAATAGCTAAGGCCTAGCCTCTTCATACATACCCCCCTACCTCACTGTCAAACTTAGAACCACGACAACCGGTATGCAGGACCCTGGCAAAATTGCCTTCAAAATTGTAGATAGAAGGGTTTCGGCTTCGCGTTTACAGGGCCCCTTAAAAAAAATTTAAGGGTCGGACGATTTTAAGGGGTCTATTCAGGCTCGTCTTTTTGACTGGAACTACAAAAAGCGGTTATTTTGTGGGTTTGGCCACTTATACGGGGTCTGCTAGAGATGCTCTAAGGGCGTGAAACAATAACGCTTGTTGGGAGGCAACCCAATGAACAACATTTATTTTTTTCTTTTTGTTTATGTTCTTGAGTGTTAACACACTGTAACGCCCCAAGACCGGAGCTTCAGATGCTTTCCAGGGTTTCCGGGTTTCGTCGTTTGATTTGTTTGGTCCGTTGCATTTCATCTTTGCATCATGTGCATTGCATCATGTCATCATGCAACCCGTTTTAAAACTCACTAAATAAATTGCATAGATCTTCGGTCCTTTTAAATCGAGGGAATTCACATGGTGATTCTCTTTATAACTTATCCTCCCGATATTAGGGAGCTATATTAAATATTCCATTTTCGGAATCACCCATGAACACACTAGCAAATAATCACATGTCTTTTCTTCTTCGAGTTTGCTCCTCAAACTTCGCCCATAAATTCTTTTATCTTTTTCCGGAGCTCCACTAAAAATCCGAATATTTTTGGACTCTTCATTACCTTGAACTTATTCAAACCATTTGAATCAAATTCAATTTGAATTTAGATCTCTCAATCATGGCCTTTTCTATTTTCCCGGAACAAGCACATTTTTGTGAGTCCGGGAAAATTATCTGCGTGTCCTACTTCTTCCCCTAACCCCTCTTTCTTTTCTTTCTTAATATTTTTTTCCTTTTCTTTTCTTTTAGTAAGGAGAGAGGAGCCCAGCCAGGCCTTTTCCCTCTCCACGGGGCCGACCTCTAATGCCATCCACCGGCCCATCTTTATCCGCGCCGGCCCACCTGGAACACCCACACCCAGGCCGGCCTCCAAGGCCCAGTCCCTCCCCGATCCAACCTAGCCCCTAGCCCCCATCTCCCGATCCCCTCGTCCTCTCCCCTCGTTCCTTCCTCACGCCGCCAGGAGCGACAGAGAGGAGCGCAGCCACCCTTCTCCCCCGATCCCCTCCCTCTCCTCTCGATCTTCTTCGCCAGTGCGCCTACCTCCTCCTCCCGCGTCCCCGCAGTGGCGCTGCTTCCTGGAGGCCGCCCCTATCCCTCTTCACCGCCTGCGCCTCCCTCCTCCCACGTGCCTTCCCCTCTCCTCGAGCACCGGCCGCCACAGCAGCTTCCTCCCATTGCGACCCTGCTGCTATTTTTCCTTGCCCTGTGTCCCCCTCGCGTACTAGCGCCTGACTGTTGGAAATATGCCCTAGAGGCAATAATAAATTGGTTATTATTATATTTCCTTGTTCATGATAATCGTTTATTATCCATGCTAGAATTGTATTGATAGGAAACTCAGATACATGTGTGGATACATAGACAACACCATGTCCCTAGTAAGCCTCTAGTTGATTAGCTCGTTGATCAATAGATGGTTACGGTTTCCTGACCATGGACATTAGATATCGTTGATAACGAGATCACATCATTAGGAGAATGATGTGATGGACAAGACCCAATCCTAAGCCTAGCACAAGATCATATAGTTCGTATGCTAAAGCTTTTCTAATGTCAAGTATCATTTCCTTAGACCATGAGATTGTGCAACTCCCGGATACCGTAGGAGTGCTTTGGGTGTGCCAAACGTCACAACGTAACTGGGTGGCTATAAAGGTACACTACAGGTATCTCCGAAAGTGTCTATTGGGTTGGCACGAATCGAGACTGGGATTTGTCACTCCGTGTAAACGGAGAGGTATCTCTGGGCCCACTCGGTAGGACATCATCATAATGTGCACAATGTGATCAAGGAGTTGATCACGGGATGATGTGTTACGGAACGAGTAAAGAGACTTGCCGGTAACGAGATTGAACAAGGTATCGGGATACCGACAATTGAATCTCGGGCAAGTATCGTACCGCTAGACAAAGGGAATTGTATACGGGATTGATTAAGTCCTTGACATCGTGGTTCATCCGATGAGATCATCATGGAGCATGTGAGAGCCAACATGGGTATCCAGATCCTGCTGTTGGTTATTGACCGGAGAACATCTCGGTCATGTCTGCATGGTTCCCGAACCCGTAGGGTCTACACACTTAAGGTTCGATGACGCTAGGGTTATAGGGAAAGTATGTACGCGGTTACCGAGTGTTGTTCGGAGTCCCGGATGAGATCCCGGACGTCACGAGGAGTTCCAGAATGGTCCGGAGGTAAAGATTGATATATAGGAAGTATGGTTTTGGCCACCGGAAGTGTTCCGAGCATCACCGGTAGTGTACCGGGACCACCGGAGGGGTCCCGGGGTCCACCAGGTGGGGCCACCAGCCCCGGAGGCCTACATGGGCCAATAGTGGGAAGGGACCAGCCCCTAAGTGGGCTGGGGCGCCTCCCCACCAAGGCCCATGCGCCTAAGGGGAAGAGGGGGCAAACCCTGAGGGCAGATGGGCCTTAAGGCCCATGCCTGGTGCGCCTCCCTCTCCCCCTCCACTTGGCCGCCACCCTAGATGGGATTGGGGCTGGCCGCCGCCCCTAGGGTGGAACCCTAGGTGGGGCGCACCCCTCCCTCTCCCCTATATATACTTGAGGACTTGGGGCTGCCAACAGATGAGTTCCTCTCCTTCTTGGCGCAACCCTACCCCTCTCCCTCCTCGTCTCTTGCGGTGCTTGGCGAAGCCCTGCTGGAGTAACACGCTCCTCCACCACCACCACGCTATCGTGCTGCTGCTGGACGGAGTCTTCCCCAACCTCTCCCTCTCTCCTTGCTGGATCAAGGCATGGGAGACGTCACCGGGCTGTACGTGTGTTGAACGCGGAGGTGCCGTCCGTTTGGCACTAGGATCTCCAGTGATTTGAATCACGACGAGTACGACTCCATCAACCCCGTTCACTTGAATGCTTCCGCTTAGCAATCTACAAGGGTATGTAGATGCACTCTCCTTCCCCTCGCTGCTAGATTACTCCATAGATTGATCTTGGTGATGCGTAGAAAATTTTGAATTTCTGCTACGTTCCCCAACAGTGGCATCATGAGCTAGGTCTATGCATAGTTACTATGCACGAGTAGAACACAAAGTAGTTGTGGGCGTCGATATTGTCAATTATCTTGTCGTTACTAGTCTTATCTTGATTCGGCGACATCGTGGGATGAAGCGGCCCGGACCAACCTTACACGTACGCTTACGTGAGACCGGTTCCACCGACTGACATGCACTAGTTGCATAAGGTGGCTGGCGGGTGTCTGTCTCTCCCACTTTAGTCGGATCGGATTCAATGAACAGGGTCCTTATGAAGGGTAAATAGAAATTGGCAATTCACGTTGTGGTTTTGGCGTAGGTAAGAAACGTTCTTGCTAGCAACCCATAGCAGCCACGTAAAAACTTGCAACAACAATTAGAGGACGTCTAACTTGTTTTTGCAGCATATGCCTTGTGATGTGATATGGCCAAAAGGATGTGATGAATGATATATGTGATGTATGAGATTGATCATGTTCTTGTAATAGGAATCATGACTTGCATGTCGATGAGTATGACAACCGGCAGGAGCCATAGGAGTTGTCTTAATTTAATTATGACCCGCGTGTCAACATAAACGTCATGTAATTACTTTACTTTATTGCTAAAGCGTTAGCCATAGTAGTAGAAGTAATAGATGATGAGACAACTTCAAGAAGACACGATGATGGAGATCATGATGGTGGAGATCATGGTGTCATGCCGGTGACAACGATGATCATGGAGCCCCGAAGATGGAGATCAAAAGGAGCAAAATGATATTGGCCATATCATGTCACTATTTGATTGCATGTGATGTTTATCATGTTTTACATCTTATTTGCTTAGAACGTCGGTAGCTTAAATAAGATGATCCCTCACTAAAATTTCAAGAAAAGTGTTCCCCCTAACTGTGCACCATTGCGAAGGTTCGTTGTTTCGAAGCACCACGTGATGATCGGGTGTGATAGATCCTAACGTTCGAATACAACGGGTGTTGACGAGCCTAGCATGTACAGACATGGCCTCGGAACACATGCGAAACACTTAGGTTGACTTGACGAGCCTAGCATGTACAAACATGGCCTCGGAACATGGAAGACCGAAAGGTCGAACATGAGTCGTATAGAAGATACGATCAACATGAAGATGTTCACCGATGATGACTAGTCCGTCTCACGTGATGATCGGACACGGCCTGGTTGACTCGGATCATGTAATCACTTAGATGACTAGAGGGATGTCTATCTGAGTGGGAGTTCATAAGATGAACTTAATTATCCTGAACATAGTCAAAAGGTATTCACAAATTATGTCGTAGCTCGCACTTCAGTTCTACTGTTTAGATATGTTCCTAGAGAAAATTTAGTTGAAAGTTGATAGTAGCAATTATGCGGACTAGGTCCGTAAACTGAGGATTGTCCTCATTGCTTCATAGAAGGCTTATGTCCTTAATTCACCGCTTAGTGTGCTGAACCTCGAACGTTGTCTGTGGATGTTGCGAACATCTGACATACACATTTTGATAACTACGTGATAGTTCAGTTAAATGGTTTAGAGTTGAGGCACCGAAGACGTTTTAAAACATCGCGAAACATATGAGATGTTTCGAGGGCTGAAATTGGGATTTCAGGCTCGTGCCCACGTCAAGAGGTATAAGACCTCCGACGATTTTCTTAGCCTGCAAACTAAGGGAGAAAAGCTTAATTGTTGAGCTTGTGCTCAGATTGTCTGAGTACAACAATCATTTGAATCAAGTGGGAGTTGATCTTCCAGATGAGAAAGTGATGTTTCTCCGAAGTTATTACCACCAAGCTGCTAGAGCTTCGTGATGAACTATGATATATCAGGGACATATATGATGATCCTTGAGATATTCGCGATGTTTGACACCACAAAAGTAGAAATCAAGAAGGAGCATCAATTGTTGATGGTTGGTGAAACCACTAGTTTCAAGAAGGGCAAGGGCAAGAAGGGATACTTCATGAAACGGGAAATCAGCTGCTGCTCTAGTGAAGAAACCCAAGGTTGAACCCAAACCCGAGACTAAGTGCTTCTGTAATAAGAGGAACAACCACTGGAGCAGAATTACCCTAGATACTTGGTAGATGAGAAGGCTGGCAAGGTTGATAGAAGTATATTGGATATACATTGTGTTAATGTGTACTTTACTAGTACTCCTAGTAGCACCATGGTATTAGATACCGGTTCGGTTGCTAAGTGTTAGTAACTCAAGATAAAAGGCTGCGGAGTAAACGGAGACTAGCTAAAGGTGAGCTGGCGATATGTGTTGGAAGTTTTTTCCCAAGCTTGATGTGATCAAGCATCGCTCGCTCCCTCTACCATCGAGATTGGTGTTTGCATTGAGCATAGACATGATTGGATTATGTCTATCGCAATACGGTTAGTCATTTAAGGAGAATAATGGTTACTCTGTTTATTTGAATAATACCTTCAATGGTCTTGCACCTAAAATGAATGGTTTATTGAATCTCGATCGTAGTGATACAAATGTTCATGCCAAAAGATATGAGATAGTAATGATAGTACCACCTACTTGTGGCACTGCCACGTAAGTCATATCGGTATAAAACGCATGAAGAAGCTCCATGTTGATGGATCTTTGGGCTCACTCATTTTGAAAAGTTTGAGACATGCGAACCATGTCTATTGGTGTATATGCATGAAGAAACTCCATGCAAATGGACCGTTTGGACTCACTTGATTATGAGTCACTTGAGACATGCAAATCATACCACATGGGCAAGATGACTGAAAGCCTCGTTTTCAGTAAAATGGAACTAGAAAGCAACTTGTTGGAAGTAATACATTTTGATGTGTGCAGTCCAATGAGTGCTGAGGCGTGTAGTGGATATCGTTGTGTTCTTACTTCACAGATGATTTGAGTAGATGCTGAGTATATTTACTTGATGAATCACGAGTCTGAATTATTGAAAGGTTCAAGTAATTTCAGGGTGAAGTTGAAGATCGTCGTGACAAGAGGATAAAATATCTATGATATGATCATAGAGATGAATATCTGAATTACGAGTTTGGCACAGAATTAAGACATTGTGGAAATTGTTTCACAACTAATACAGCCTGGAACACCATAGTGTGATGGTGTGTCCGAACATCATAATTGCACCCTATTGGATATGATGCATACCATGATGTCTCTTATCGAATTACCACGATAGTTTATGCGTTAGGCATTAGAGACAACCACATTCACTTTAAATAGGGCACCACATAATTCCGATGAGATGACACCATATGAACTATGGTTTAGAGAAACCTAAGCTGTCATTTCTTAAAAGTTTGGGGCTGCGACGCTTATGTGAAAAAGTTTCAGGTTGATAAGCTCGAACCCAAGGCGGATAAATGCATCTTCATAGGACACCCAAAACAGTTGGGTATACCTCCTGTCTCAGATCCGAAAGCAATAAGGGATTGTTTCTAGAATCGGGTCCTTTCTCGAGGAAAAGTTTCTCTCGAAAGAATTGAGTGGGAGGATGGTGGAGACTTGATGAGGTTATTGAACCGTCTCTTCAACTAGTGTGTGGCAGGGCATAGTGAGTTGTTCCTGTGGCACCTACACCAATTGAAGTGGAAGCTTGTGATAGTGATCATGAAACTTCAGATCAAGTCACTACCAAACCTCGTGGGATGACAAGGATGCGTACTACTTCAGAGTGGTACGTAATCCTGCCTTGGAAGTCATGTTGCTAGACAACAATGAACCTACGAGCTATGGAGAAGCGATGGTGGGCCTGGATTCCAAAATGGCCCGAGGCCATATAATCCGAGAGAGGATCCATATATGAAAACAAAGTGTAGACTTTGGAAGAACTACTTGATGGTCGTAAGGCTGTTAGGTACATATGGATTTTTTTAAAGGAAGACGGACAATGATGGTAATCACCATTAAGAAAGCTCGACTTGTCGTTAAGATGTTTTCCGACAAGTTCAAGGAGTTGACTACGATGAGACTTTCTCACTCGTAGCGATGCTAAGAGTCTGTTGGAATTATATTAGCGATTACTGCATTATTTATGAAATCTTGCAGATAGGATGTCAAAAACATTGTTTCCTCGACGATTTTCTTGAGGAAAGGTTGCATGTGATACAACCGGAAGGTTTTGTCAATCCTGAAAGATGCTAACAAGTATGCAAAGCTCCAACAATCCTTCTAAGGACTGGAGTAAGCATCTCGGAGTTGGAATGTATGCTTTGATTTGATGATCAAAGATTTTGGGTGTATACAAAGTTTATGAGAAACTTGTATTTCCAAAGAAGTGAGTGGGAGCACTATAGAATTTCTGATGAGCATATGTTGTTGACATATTGTTGATCAGAAATGATGTAGAATTTCTGGAAAGCATATAGGGTTATTTGGAAAGTGTTTTTCAATTGAAAGCCTGGATTAAGCTACTTGAACATTGAGCATCAAGATCTATAAGGATAGATCAAAACGCTTAATGGTACTTTCAAATGAGCACATACCTTGACATGATCTTGAAGGTGTTCAAGATGGATCGGTCAAAAGAAGGAGTTCTTGCCTAAGTTGTAAGGTATGAAGTTAAGACTTAAAGCTCAACCACGGCAGAAGAAAGAGGAAGGACGAAGGTCGTCCGCTATGCTTTTGTCATAGGCTCTATACGGTATGCCATGCTGAGTACCGCACCTGATGTGTGCCTTGCCACATATTTGGCAAGAGGGTACAAAGGTGATCTAGGAGTAGATCACCAGATAGCGGTCTAAATTATACTTAGAGGAATAATGATATGTTTCTTGGTTATGGAGGTGATAAAGAGTTCGACGTAAAGAGTTACGTCGATGCAAGCTTAACACCTATCCGGATAGCTCTGAGTAGAGATACTGGATACGTATAATGGAGCAACAATTTAGAATAGCTCCAAGTAGAACAGTTATTTGAAATGGCTCCAAATATAGCGTAGTAGTTGCATCTACAAGATGACATAGAAATTTGCAAAGTACATACGGATCTGAATGTTGCAGACCCGTTGACTGAAACCTCTCACACAAGCATAACATGATCAAACCCAGAACTCTTTGGGTGTTAGTCACATGGGGATGTGACCTTGAGTGTTAATCACATATCGATGTGAACTGGATTATTGACTCTAGTGCAAGTGGGAGACTGTTGGAAATATGCCCTAGAGGCAATGATAAATTGGTTATTATTATATTTCCTTGTTCATGATAATCGTTTATTATCCATGCTAGAATTGTATTGATAGGAAACTCAGATACATGTGTGGATACATAGACAACACCATGTCCCTAGTAAGCCTCTAGTTGACTAGCTCATTGATCAATAGATGGTTACGGTTTCCTGACCATGTACATTAGATGTCGTTGATAATGGGATCACATCATTAGGAGAATGATGTGATGGACAAGACCCAATCCTAAGCCTAGCACAAGATCATATAGTTCGTATGCTAAAGCTTTTCTAATGTCAAGTATCATTTCCTTAGACCATGAGATTGTGCAACTCCCGGATACCGTAGGAGTGCTTTGGGTGTGCCAAACGTCACAACGTAACTGGGTGGCTATAAAGGTACACTACAGGTATCTCCGAAAGTGTCTGTTGGGTTGGCACGAATCGAGACTGCGATTTGTCACTCCGTGTAAACAGAGAGGTATCTCTGGGCCCACTCGGTAGGACATCATCATAATGTGCACAATGTGATCAAGGAGTTGATCACGGGATGATGTGTTACGGAACGAGTAAAGAGACTTCCCGGTAACGAGATTGAACAAGGTATCGGGATACCGACAATCGAATCTCGGGCAAGTATCGTACCGCTAGACAAAAGGAATTGTATACGGGATTGATTAAGTCCTTGACATCATGGTTCATCCGATGAGATCATCGTGGAGCATGTGGGAGCCAACATGGGTATCCAGATCCCGCTGTTGGTTATTGACCGGAGAACGTCTCGATCATGTCTGCATGGTTCCCAAACCCGTAGGGTCTACACACTTGAGGTTCGATGACGCTAGGGTTATAGGGAAAGTATGTACGCGGTTACCGAATGTTGTTTGGAGTCCCGGATGAGATCCCGGACGTCACGAGGAGCTCCGGAATGGTCCGGAGGTAAAGATTGATATATAGGAAGTATGGTTTTGGCCACCAGAAGTGTTCCGGGCATCACCGGTAGTGTACCGGGACCACCGGAGGGGTCCGGGGGTCCACCAGGTGGGGCCACCAGCCCCAGAGGCCTACATGGGCCAATAGTGGGAAGGAACCAGCCCCTAAGTGGGCTGGGGCACCTCCCTACCAAGGCCCATGCGCCTAAGGGGAAGAGGGGGCAAACCCTAAGGGCAGATGGGCCTTAAGGCCCATGCCTGGTGCGCCTCCCTCTCCCCATCCACTTGGCCGCCACCCTAGATGGGATTGGGGCTGGCCGCCGCCCCTAGGGTGGAACCCTAGGTGGGGCGCACCCCTCCCTCTCCCCTATATATACTTGAGGACTTGGGGCTGCCAACAGATGAGTTCCTCTCCTTCTTGGCGCAGCCCTACCCCTCTCCCTCCTCGTCTCTTGCGGTGCTTGGCGAAGCCCTGCTGGAGTAACACGCTCCTCCACCTCCACCACGCCGTCGTGCTGCTGCTGGACGGAGTCTTCCCCAACCTCTCCGTCTCTCCTTGCTGGATCAAGGCATGGGAGACGTCACCAGGCTGTACGTGTGTTGAACGCGGAGGTGCCGTCCGTTCGGCACTAGGATCTCCGGTGATTTGAATCACGACGAGTATGACTCCATCAACCCCGTTCACTTGAATGCTTCCGCTTAGCGATCTACAAGGGTATGTAGATGCACTCTCCTTCCCCTCGTTGCTAGATTACTCCATAGATTGATCTTGGTGATGCGTAGAAAATTTTGAATTTCTGCTACGTTCCCCAACACTGACCTCCTCTAACCCACCACCAGGAACCGCCACGCCGCTCTGGCGATCCAGCCTGCCGGCGACCTCGACCCTTCCAGGGCCTCCCTGGCCTCCCGACCCGCCGCTACAGTGGTCCGGCGCCCCAGCCTCGTCAGCGCCCGTGCCTCCTCCTCCCTCCGTTCGGCCTGCACCACCGGCCTTCAAGCTCGACGTCCGCCCTGGCCATCTTCTCCTGCTGCCTCGAGCAGCCCCTTCACGGCCAACTCCTACGAGACCTCCACCTCCTTGCTGCCCGGTGGGCCTTGTTTTCCCCCTCTTGTGGACGCATAGAACCGGCAACCAGGGACATCAAGGACGCCTTCGTGGGTTCTTTCGCCAAGTACTGACGCCCGCATATTTTGGGACATGCCAAGTTCCACTTAAAGATGTTCCATTTCATCTGATGTGGATTTCGACAAGTACCACGACGCCCATATCCCTCGGATATGTCAAGTTTGACTACACTGCGAGACGAAGAACTCTAAGTACCTCTCCGAAAACGAACATGCACCACTATGTCCGGAGGCATCGGATCCGTCAAGTCCGAAGACCTTTAGTACCACGACAACCCGAAGGGTTTTGCATTCGTCAAGTTCACCTTCAAAACGAGTACCTCTACCGTCGACCCGTGGACGTCAAGTTCCTCGCCGTGACCCCGAACACCTACGGAGTGTGTACAACTACGAAACGAGAGCAACTACTTCCATTACCGTCGTCCCGAGAACGTCTACTTCCTCTACTTTGCACCGAACCCGAACATTCCTCGTTTGCACGCTTCGAAGGTATAACCGCCGAGACGATGACCCGCGAATCGAATGCATGTTGTGTGATGTATGAGATGCACCCTTGTTCTCCTCGAGTCCGAAACTGTCGGTGCACATTGCCCCTCTTTTGCCTTGTCAGCGACATGTGGGAACCCAGTAGTCGGGAGCACCCCACCATCTTGCTCAACTCGCTCACGTCGCTTTTCCTTTTCACCGGCATCTCCATGAGCTATCGGAACCGATATGTTGCGTGGCATCATTTTCGGATTCGTTGTCGTGGCACCCCTTTCGTTTCCGCCACGATGACAAACGCTTCATATGCTCATGTCAACATTTTCATATATATTGCATAAAACTTGCTCATGTCATCCGCATCATGATAACAACTTCAAGTTTGGTTAAAATTGTTGTTTGCATTAAATTACTAATGCATATGGGGGTTTACTGGGTTTGTTGTTTATTATATCCGGCCCCATTTAAATTGTTTAGATGGTATAGTTTTGTTATGTATCATCTCTTGACATGCTTAACAACATCTAATATTGGTGAGTACATAACCGAGAGAGAACTAAATAATTGATGTGGTGTTCCGTCAATATGCAACCCGTTGCATATTGAGCTCCACTTAATTTGTAGTTTTGGTTGTTGCATTTTGCCATGCCATGCTTCATTAAACCGGACATGCATCATACTTGTTTGCGCATCGTGCCATGCTTA
Organism: Triticum monococcum; assembly: GCA_034509565.1. Lineage (NCBI taxonomy): Eukaryota > Viridiplantae > Streptophyta > Magnoliopsida > Poales > Poaceae > Triticum > Triticum monococcum. Next base: position 125,158,121 of record CM067842.1, read on the forward strand.
TGTGATGGTTGTTTACCATGTTGTTTGCTTCTTTCTGGTGTTGCTTCTTCCGGCTAGTTTCGATAACGTCGTGTTGTGAGGATTTGTCGACTACGTCCGTTTGTCTTCTTCATGGACTCATTCTTCTTCCTTGCGAGATCTCAGGCAAGATGACCATACCCTCGAAATCACTTCTATCTTTGCTTGCTAGTTGCTCGCTCTTTTGCTATGCCTATGCTACGATACCTACCACTTGCTTATCATGCCTCCCATATTGTTGAGCCAAGCCTCTAACCCACCTTGTCCTAGCAAACCGTTGTTTGGCTATGTACCGCTTTGCTCAGCCCCTCTTATAGCGTTGTTAGTTGCAGGTGAAGATTGGAGTTTGTTCCTTGTTGGAACATGGATATTTTGTTGGGATACCACAATATCTCTTATTTAATTAATGCATCTATATACTTGGTAAAGGGTGGAAGGCTCGGCCTTATGCCTGGTGTTTTGTTCCACTCTTGCCGCCCTAGTATCCGTCATATCGGTGTTATGTTCCTGGATTTTGCGTTCCTTACACGGTTGGGTTATAATGGGAACCCCTTGACAGTTCGCTTTGAATAAAACTCCTCCAGCAAGGCCCAACATTGGTTTTACCATTTGCCACCTAGCCTTTTCTTTCCCTTGGGTCGGCCGGCTCAAGGGTCATCTTTATTTAACCCCCCCGGGCCAGTGCTTCTCTAAGTGTTGGTCCAACTGAGCGATGTTTGGAGCTACCAGGGGCAACTCTGGGCTGGCCCACCCGACGTCTTGCTCATCCGGTGTGCCCTGAGAACGAGATATGTGCAGCTCCTATCGGGATTTGTCGGCACATTTGGGTGGCTTTGCTGGTCTTGTTTTACCTTTGTCGAAATGTCTTGTAACCGGGATTCCGAGCCTGATTGGGTCTTCCCGCTAGAAGGAATATCCTTCGTTGACCGTGAGAGCTTGTGATGGGCTAAGTTGGGACACCCCTGCAGGGATTTGAACTTTCGAAAGCCGTGCCCGCGGTTATGGGCAGATGGGAATTTGTTAATGTCCGGTTGTAGAAAACCTGAAGTTGACCTTTATTAAAATACATCAACCGCGTGTGTTACCGTGATGGTCTCTTCTCGGAGGAGTCCGGAAAGTGAACATGGTGTTGGAGTAATGCTTGACGTAGGTTGTTCTAGGATCACTTCTTGATCATAGTTGTTCGACCGTGCTTTTGCCTTCTCTTCTCGCTCTCATTTGCGTATGTTAGCCACCATATATGCTAGTCGCTTGCTGCAGCTCCACATCATACCTTTGCCTTACCTATAAGCTTAAATAGTCTTGATCGCGAGGGTGTGAGATTGCTGAGTCCCCGTGACTCACAGATACTTCCAAAACCAGCTTGCAGGTGCCGATGACACCGTACAGGTGACGCAACCAAGCTCAAGGAGGAGCTCCATGAAGATCTTGTCCTTTGTGTTGTTTCGTTCTAGTTGATCAGTAGTGGAGCCCAGTTGGGGTCGATCGGGGATCTGTGTAGAATTTGGGGTAGTCTTCTTTTATTTTGGTTCCGTAGTCGGACCTTGATTGTATTTGGATGATGTAATGCTTTATTCATGTATTGTGTGAAGTGGCGATTGTAAGCCAACTATGTATCTTTTTCCCTTATGTATTACATGGGTTGTGTGAAGATTACCTCACTTGCGACATTGCTTTCAATGCGATTATGCCTCTAAGTCGTGCTTCGACACGTGGGAGATATAGCCGCATCGAGAGCGTTACAAGTTGGTAATCAGAGCCTTCCCCGACTTTAGGAGCCCCCTGCTTGATCGAATCGCTGGAGTTGTTGAGTCTAGAAAAATGTTTTGAGTCTTACAGGATTATATATATCGGAGAGTTAGGAATTCTTTTTACTCCTCAGTCCCTTCGTCGCTCCGGTGAGGCATCCTGATGTAGAGTTTTGACTCTTCTCTCCTCAAATTTCACTAAAAAAATTTAGGATCACGCGGGCATCTTGGAATCATTTCGATGGTTTTGTGACGAAAACATTGTTCTTGGTGCCTCCTGACATTTAGGAGTTGTGGCAGTGTCCCGGGGAGTTGAGCTCCGAGGTGTTGTTGTCACAATTTTATCGTTGAGATTCTGGAATACCTGAGTTTCGCCGACATCGAAAATCTCTTTTTGTCACACCCTAGCTAGATTATGCATTAGGGTGTGCATCATGTTTACATTCATCAGAAATTGAAATGGGGAAAGCAGAACCCCGAGCACCCCCCCTGAAATCAACTAGGGTTTACTAAAAATAAATTCAATGAACCTGAAATGCCCTTCAAATATGTTCACCCTCTTTGCCTTGGGTTAGAACCCTTGGGAAAAATGGTGCATATAATTTTAGGTCAACAAAAGGGGCATTGACTTAATTCATAAATATTTGAATTTGGGCATTTAAATACTATTAAATAATTCAAATGCTCAAATAATGTTGGAATTATTTTTGGGCCACTGAAATATTTCAGAAAGTGTCCATAAATATTTTTAGGATTTTATAAAATGATTTAGTATTTAAACTAAATCAAAACAGAATAACAAAAATAGAAAACAGAATAAAATTTGAGAAGAGAGAGAGAGAGAGTAGGCCAGTGGGCCACTTACCTGGCGCCACCAACCGGCCTAGCACGGCCCAGCCCACCAGAGCCGGGCGCCAGTCGTCTCCTTCCTTTGCCAGGAGGACGACGGCGTGGCGCACGCACAGGAGGCGAAGCCACCTCCTGCTTCCACCTCCTGCTTCCCCGGCCCTCCTAGCGACGCCACGACGATGTCCCGTGTCCCCTCGCTCCTCTCCCTCACTCGCTCCACCCTCTCTCGCTCCCCTGACTCTCTTCCCCGAGCTCATCCGAGAGTCGCCGTCGCCGTCGCTTGTCGTTACCGTGGCCACCAGCACCCCCCCACGCCGGCCAGCGCCCCCATGAGCTTCGCCTCGACGCCGTAGAGCCGCACGCCAAGGCACGTGACCCCGGGAGGCCAGCAACATCGCCATCGCCGTCGTCTTCCACCTCGGGCTCCGGCCACCATCATCATCGATTCGCCGCACGCAGGACGCCCCCGAGCCCGCTAACCATCCCTACGGCACAGCTGTGAGCTCCGCAACCGTTTCCCCCTCTTCTCCTCTCCGATTGATTGCCGTAGCCGTCACCCCCTTGATGACCGAAGTGCGCCGCCGCCTGAGCTCGCTGTCGACGATGCTCCGGTGACCAAATGGTCACCCTGGAGTGTCGAACCTACTCCCCGCGATGCGTAGCGCCCTCCTAGCCCCCTTGCCCCGCTCTTCTACGCACTGAAACACGATCCCGCGAACACCCGAACTCCGGCGGCCGCCAAAGAGCTCGCCGCCGTCAGCTCCGGCCACCCCAGCTGCTGCCGCTTGTCTCTCTGGATGCGCCTCACTCCCAGGAACCCGTAGGAGAAAACCGCGCATCAAATGGTGGCCTGTAGGCGAAACCCGAACAACTCTGGTGAAACGCCGCCGCGATCTGAGGTCGCCGGCGGCTAAACACCGGTAGCCGACGTGGCCGTCATTAGCGGCTAACTAACCCACTAACCACCCCTCCCTAGAGCCACTGCCATGTGGGCCCAGTGCATATTTAGTTTAACTTAATATTCTGTTTAGATTAGTTATTAACCCAGCTGGCCCCACACGTCAGTTTGACTTTCTGACGTGGCCTTTGACTGGCCCCACCTGTCTGTGACTCGAGCCAGCACTGTGAGACTGACCAGTGGGACCCACTGGTCAGGTTTGACCTGGAGGCAGCTCAGTTGACTTGCTGATGTCATGCTGACGCAGGGCTGACGTAGTAAATCATTTTCTAGTTTAAAAATAATTCAGGAAATTCCAGAAAATGCCCAAAACTTTGAAAATTCATAGAAATTCAACCATAACTCCAAATGAGATAAATTATATATGTAAAATTATCAGAAAAATTCAAGGAATCCATCTGTACCATTTTCATGCATGTTTGAACAATGCTTGTCCTCTGTTTTGGACAAAACAAATAAAGGGCATTTAAATAATCATATATGGGGTTGGAATTTGAATCTTGTACTCAAACCAACTCCATTTAAATCATAGCTAGTTGCATTAGCTCAAGACACATCCATATTGCCATGTCATAGCATGCATCATATTGTTGCATATCGTCATGTGTTGATTGTGCTCGGTTGTGTTCTTCGTGGTAGGTTCTGCCTCCGAGGATATTCACGAGTATCCAACTGAAGGGCAGTATCCCGTTACCACTCCATCAGGAAAGCAACCATTGATCATTCCGATACAACCCATGTTCTCGCTCCTGCTCTTGTTTACTGCATTAAGACAACATGATTCAAACTGCTGTGTGCTACGGTAGCTGAACCCTTATCCTCTGCATGACCTGTCATTGCCACAGTAACTAGATGAAACCCACTAGCATGTGTAGGAGTTGATTGAGCCATGTTTTGTGATTCCTACCTTGCTATGCCTGCTATGCTTAGAGTTGTGTCAGGTCTGGTTCATCTGGGTGATGGGCTAGAGTGAAATGCTTGTGCCAGTAATATGAGGGATGTGTTGAACATGTTTTGGTAAAGGTATCGATGAGAGGCCATGTAGGAGTACATGGTGGGTTGTTTCATTGAGGCCGTCCATAAGAACTGAGATCTGTATGTGTGATTTAAGATGCAGTTACTACCGTACATTGGGCCCGAAACCAATGGACCCTCTCGGCTTCTTAGCCACCCTAGTACCCTGTCTAGGAGTTGCAATTAGTTTCTGGTGTTTGTAGGATATGTGTTGGCGGCCGTGCGTAGCGCTGACCCTAGGGGTGGGCTATGTTGCGGTAGATACACCGTGGCACGGTGTACCGAGTCACCCGTTTGGTGTCTCGGGAACCCTGTTCACATCGTTCGGGGCTGTATGTGGAAACCTCGGCCGGACTCCCTGCGGATGGAACCTGGATAGGCGATAACCTGGACTAGGGGCTTAGGTGTTTAGGTAGGCCGTGGCCGACACCCTCGCTGGGCTTCCACTTGAAGGTTGCCGAGTACATGTCGTGTAGACGGCGGTAAGCGGTGAAAGCGTGTATGACGAAGTACACCCCTGCAGGGTATAAAACTATTCGAATAGCCGCGTCCGCGGTAAAGGACTACTTGGTTGCCTATACAGTTCATAGACAAGTTAATGGATACTACTAAAAGACTCAAGATAAGTGTGAGTACCGAGGATGGCCCCCTCGCAGGATACGAGGGAGGATCCACGGTGGAGTATTGTGATGGTGAGTAGTGGAATCGTGTGCGAAAACTATTTTGCTAAAAGATTCCGTAGGATAGCTTAGCCAAGAGTCAAAGCTGGCTTGCTGCATAAACCCCACCACCTTCTTGAGAATGAGCATGTACAGTAGGTTCTGATGTAAGACTTGCTGAGTACCTTTGTACTCATGTTTGCTTATTTATTGTTTTCAGACGACAACACTGCCCCCTCCGATGGGTTTTACGTAGACCTTGACGTCGACGAGTGACTAGCCACCCAGGTGGTGATCCAGGCCATGGAGGGCCCTATGTAGATAGACAGGCTTCGAGAAGCCTTCTTTCTTTCTAGAGTCTGTACTCAGACTAGTTGCTTCCGCATGTGCTTGTATGACTGTATGACTTGAGTGTCGGGTCATGTGACCCCTACCTGTATGGATATGTTATGTATGGCTCCCTGGAGCCTTTAAATAAAGTACTTGAGTTGTAGAGTTTTGTTGTGATGCCATGTTGTATGTACTCATATCGAGCATATTGTATGTATGATTGAAATGCTTGGTATGAGTGGGATCCGACAATCTAGTTGTTTGTCCTTCGCAGCCTTTCTTATGGGGAAATGTAGTCCAGTGCTCCTCGAGCCATAGTAGTCCGCTACAGCCCAGTTCACCGGAGTCCTGCTAGCCCAGCACTACTGTTCAGGACACTTGACTGGCCGGCATGTGTTTCACTTCGTCCCTATGTCTGTCCCTTCGGGGAAATGTCACGCGGTGATCTCCGGAGTCCTGTCTAGCCTGCTACAGCCCGGGATTTCCCGGAGTCCTGTTAGCCCAGTGCTACAGCCCGGAATCATTCGTTGATGACCGACATGTTCGTTGTGAATCATGTATGCCTGTCTCCATAGGCCTGTGCCGCTTTGGGTTCACGACTAGCCATGTCGGCCCGGGTTCTCGGTCATATGGATGCTAGCGACATTGTCATATACGCGAGCCAAAAGGCGCAAACGGTCCCGGGCCATGGTAAGGCGACACCCGTGGGATACCGTGCGTGAGGCCGCAAAGTGATATGAGGTGTTACCGGCTAGATCGATGTGGCTTAGAATCGGGGTCCTGACACTTTTATGCAGTTGTTGGTGAGATAACCTCGATGCCACCCAGTACTGGGGCGGGAGTTCGGGAGTATTTCCATAACTTGTATAACGGATGCTTTTTGAAGGTTGAGGTAAACGATTTCCGAAGGTTTCTTGGTTATGTGTTGAAGGATGGATACAGCTGGATGTAGGATTTGCTAGTTTTGGGTGAGATATTATGCTTCCCCTGTATCCCCAACACCTGATTGCATAACCGGAAAATTTCGGGAGTTTATAAGTGGGAATTCAAGTAGCTCTTAGGATTTCTTTCCGACGGATATATGATATGAAATTGGGGTCGACGTCTAGTGGTCCGCCTATTCACGGTTGGTTTTACAGTGGTCTCGTTGTGTCTTAAAGAGTCCTTGGCTATGCCGACTCGAGGACGCTTCGTATGTCATGTGCACTGCCTTGTACATGATGGTGCTGTACGATCGAGCCCGTGTAGGCCCCACCATGAAAACTTCGGACGAAATCTCTATCATATGTTTGTTTTGGCTTATTCTGCAAGCCAATCCTTTGTTTTGTTTTGAGTTGTGGTATTCGAGTTGCTTCAGAGACAAATGTGGATTCCATCCCTTTCCTAAGCGGTGTTCTCATATTTCTATGTGAATACTAATCCTTCATGATAATCGAGATTGTCATGTTAATCCTTTTCAACCGGTGTGTCTCTCTTCAAGTGGATCCGATCATTTCAACATTAGCAAGATCAATTATCAGTTCTTCTCAATGGTGTTTGTTTCATTCGTCCCAAGTTTCCTTTGTTTTTCCCGCCCTCCCACCCTTTCTCCCGACTTGGATTTCTTAATTTGTTGTCCATTTTATTCATGCGATTTTTTTCTCCATTCCTTTCTTCAATGTTCTTATCCGATGATTCTCATGAAGATCCTAACGGAGCTTCAAGTTCATCATTATTCATTCTCTTTCTTCTCCGGTGGAACCAAGTCAAGCCTTGTTGATCATACCCTTTCCTCATTTCAATGCCTTCTCATACCGGTGCACCTCATAATAATTCATTTCTCGCTATTCATTTGTTTCGGAGTGCTAAAGATATCCCAGAAGGCTCGTCTTGTCATTCAAGATCCGTTCAACTTATTTCGATGTTGTTATCTCATTCAAGCCGTTTAATTCAAACGGTGCAATCTTCTTTTCAAGCAATCATTCAATGGTGTTTCTTTTGAGTGGGCCCTAACCCTCAGGTCTTTTCCCAGGTTCTTACCTGACTCTTCTTATTTGTCCGGAGCTATCCTCAAATTCTTTTCGAAGTTTTGACGTAAGAATGAATTTTCATCAGTCAAGTGCCTTTCTCCAAGATCTTTCAAATTCTTTTCATCGTTGGTTCAACTTTTCCATTCTTCTTCATTACGGAGTGCTTCAACAATTCTTCGTGGTGTGTCCCGTCGTAATTCTCAGAATTTGAAGACCGAAGAAGAGTTTTACATCCATATCTTATCCGTTCTCTCAGAGATTCGTGGCTCTAGTTCGAGACCATCCTCTCATAATCGTTTTTGATTGTCAGAATTCTTTTCACCCACCCGGAGCATTTCATGAGCTGCTTTCCATTTATTTCCTCCGAAGGCCATCTTTTCAAATATTATTCATTCTCAGCTTTCAGCTATCATTCTCCAAATCTTACCGGTGCATCATTCAAATATTCTCTAATCAATTCATGATCTCTCCGTTCCCTTGTATCTAAATCCTCTCAAGTATCTTCGTTCTTTTTATAATTCTTCCTGGTGATTCATCCCTTTACTTCGTTCATTTCCAATTCTTACGGTCGCTATTCAGGATTTTTCTTCCTTGCTATCATATCTATTTATTCGTTGTCAATCCTAACGGTGGTTCGTGCAAGAGTTCTCGTCATTCGTTATCGTATATATTCATTCGTTCTTCTCAATCCTACCGGTAACTTGTTCAAGACGTTCTCAAGTTATGCTATATCTATCTTAATCCTTTCTACGAGAATAAGTAGTGTGCCAAATCCGTTGATTGTCATCAATTCAATTGATGAAGGATAAGCACAACGTAATTCTTATTCTTTGTTTCGTCCAAGTGATTAATTCCTTAGTCCGGAGGTTCATCAAAATTCTTGATTTCTTTTGTTCATCTTTCTTTTCCGGAGCTCCAAGTTATTTCAATTATATCACCACAGAGATCCATCTAAATCATCGCAAGGCTTCACCTTGTGTTTTCAACTTCTCCTTCCTTTCGTTTGATCATTCTTTTATTACCGGAGTTCTTCATGGAGGCTCTACATGATGGTTCAGCAAGGATTTAATTCCTTCTCGAGGTGTTCATCAAGATTCTTTTCAAAGGAGCTCAAGTTTTTTTCTTCATCTTGCATTCCGATGTGCAATTCCTTCTATCTCATCTTTTGAGGTGGTATTATGTCATTCTTGATAATTTGAGTTCATGTTTCATGATTCACATGTTGTTAAGAATGAGGTATTTTAAATCCATCAATCTCTTCGTTGGAGTTATATTGTGTCATGTTTCACCTAAAGCCTTTCCTAAGGATTGTTGCTATCTATGGTGCTTACAAATGACCCAAGTTCTTCATTTATCCTACCGGTGAAATAAGTTTCTCGTCTCCTTGTTGATAGCAATCCAATCTATTGTTTTCCCGCTAGTGGCAGAATTCCACCTCATAGTTTTGAGATGTTCTCCATAAGCCCACTACAACCTTGTTCTTTTCGTTGTTGATTTCCCAACAACTCAGTTCAATCCTTCTTTTTAACGATGCTCTCTCAAATTCATTTCAGGCAGAACTTGTTGCCTTCTTCTTTGTTCTTTTGGGTCCATTCTTATATTTCTTCCGGAGGCTTTGTGATGTTGCTCTCTTCAACTCATCTTCTTGTTTGTCAGGACCTTGTTCTTTTCATATTTATCCATTTAACCGGAGTGTTGTGCCCTTTTGCTCAAGTTCTTTTCATTTTATCAAGTTTTCGCCTTCCGTTTCAACCGGAGTGTTGTCCGAATTTGTTCTTCCTTGAAACTCTTCCCTACTGGAGTGCTTTCAACTTTGTTCTACTTTGTTGCTTTCTTTCTTTAAATTTGTTCAACTTCTCAAGGTTCTTTGGTTTCACTCGTTTGTCAAAGAAGCACCTTAGTTTTACCTCTTCTATTTCTCTTCCGTTTTCCCTCCGGTGCCATTCTAGATCTCGGTACGAGATCCTCTCGTAGTGGTGGAGTCTTGTAACGCCCCAATACCGGAGCTTCAGATGCCTTCCAGGGTTTCCGGGTTTCATCGTGTGATTTGTTTGGTCTGTTGCATTTCATCTTTGCATCATGTGCATTGCATCATGTCATCATGCAACCCGTTTTAAAACTCACTAAATAAATTGCATGGATCTTCGGTCCTTTTAAATCGAGGGAATTCACATGGTGATTCTCTTTATAACTTATCCTCCCGATATTAGGGAGCTATATTAAATATTCCATTTTCAGAATCACCCATGAACACACTTGCAAATAATCACATGTCTTTTCTTCTTCGAGTTTGCTCCTCAAACTTCGCCCATAAATTCTTTTATCTTTTTCCGGAGCTCCACTAAAAATCCGAATATTTTTGGACTCTTCATTACCTTGAACTTATTCAAACCATTTGAATCAAATTCAAATGGATTTGAATTTAGATCTCTCAATCATGGCCTTTTCTATTTTCCCGGAACAAGCACATTTTTGTGAGTCCGGGAAAATTATCTACGTGTCCTACTTCTTCCCCTAACCCCTCTTTCTTTTCTTTCTTAATCTTTTTTTCCTTTTATTTTCTTTTAGTAAGGAGAGAGGAGCCCAGCCAGGACTTTTCCCTCTCCACAGGGCCGACCTCTAATGCCATCCACCGGCCCATCTTTATCTGCGCCGGCCCACCTGGAACACCCACACCCAGGCCGGCCTCCAAGGCCCAGTCCCTCCCTGATCTAACCTAGCCCCTAGCCCCCATCTCCCGATCCCCTCGTCCTCTCCCCACGTTCCTTCCTCGCGCCGCCAGGAGCGACAGAGAGGAGCGCAGCCACCCTTCTCCCCCGATCCCCTCCCTCCCCTCTCGATCTTCTTCGCTAGTGCGCCTCCCTCCTCCTCTCGCGTTGTGACGTCCCGAGACCGTTGTGCCAGGTGTCTTCCAGTTATTCGCTGACATTGCCATGCCTTTTGCTTGCGTGTTGCATCTTGCCATGTCATCATCCGCATTGTATCATCATGTTTTCAAAACTAGCATCCGTCCGGGTTCTCTGAGTTCTCTCCGTTGTCCGTTCTGAGCCCAACCACACTCGCACGCGCCCGCGACACGTCCGAAATAGTATTTTATAAGTGACCGGAAAATGTTCTCGGAATGGGTTGAAAGTTAGTGTGCGGTCTTGTTGTAGTGTAGGTAGACCGCTTGCCAAGTTTCATCGCAATCGGAGTTCGTTTGACGCCCCAACGGATAACTATAGCGACATTATAGTCGGTCAAAACATTGGACGATTTTGGTCTCCGGAAACAGTTGCCGGGCTGCACTCCTCTCCTCTCATCTCAGCCCGACCTCTTTTCACAACCCACTTGCAGCCCACCTAAACCCCCTCCGTTTCGGACCGTCAGATCGCGATCGGAGGCTTTGAAACGCTCCTAAAACCCCACTAAACCCAAACCTTAGCCATCCCTGCCTATATATGGACAACCCCTTCCAAATTTGGCAGCCTAGCCCGTCCCCTACCTCCATGCCGCCTCCCTCCTCAAATTCCGTGCCACCAGCCGCCTTCCCCCTCCAAATCTGGCACCAGCCACCTCACCAGCTCCACTTGGCAGCGTCCCAGTGGCTGCGTCGCCACCCAGCTGCCGGATCGGCCTACCGCAGGCCGCCACCTGGCTCCCCGTCGCTCCAGCCGCGCCTCCCATCGCGCGGGCCCGCTCGGCCCATCCGCGGCCCGCTCGGCCCGGATCCTGCCGCCGCAGCCTGCAGTTCGTCCCCAAGCTCGTCGCTCGATCCCGAGCTCGCCGCCGTGCACCTCCCGTCTATCCTCGTCGCCCGAGGCCACCGGAATGCCGCCGTTCCTCGCGCCGGCCGTCGACCATGGGCGCTCCGCCGCCAGGCCAGTGGCCTAGCGCCCTATTTTTTCCTCTCTCCTCTCTTCCTCCCTTCCTCACTCCCTCTGTCCCCTGCAGTTCCGCCATGGGCGCCCGAAGACTGGAGGTCGCCGCCTTGGGTCGCCAAGATCCGCATCCCATCAGATCTGGTCGTTCTTCGCCGGATCCATCCAGCCTCGCGCCGATCTGCTCCGTTCCCAGCGGCCTCCGCCCTTCTTGCCGTCGTCCGCGTCTGTCGGTGTTCTAGGAACGGGGGTCCCCAGACTTGCCTGCCTGCGGCCTGCGGCGTGGCTCAAAGGGGGCCCAGCACGGCCCATCTTCATCAACACAAGACTCAAGACCCTCGCGAGGGTCCAAGCCTCACGGGGCATACGACACAGACCTTCCTCAGGCACGGCCTCGTCAGGCTGGCTCGCGAGGAGGCGGAGAGATCAAGGCGGGGTACCTCGCGAGGTGCCCGTGACGCAAGCCATGATGACTCAGGGCGCCAGGCGGGCGCCAGCCCGCGTAGCGTCCTCCTTTCCTCTTTGGTGCAAAGGGGGCAAGCGCAGCCGCGGAGTACCGAGGCATCAGTCAAAGGTTGCCATTTCGGTGCAACGAGACCAAGACCAGGAGGACTACGAGTCGGAGGTCACCGTGGAGCCCAAGACAGCATCATCACCAGAGCTTTGCGCATGCGAAGACTGCTTTTGTCAGGATAGTTGATACTTGCTGTCCCCCTTCAAATTAGCCCGCCATTGTTGGCTCCCTTCCCGCTTGATATTTGGGAAGAGGACCAGGGCCCCTATAAATAGGACCAGCCGCCCATAGAGCAAGGGGGGGGGGAGAAAAGAGTAAGGCAGTGAGTGAGAGAGAGAGAAAGGTGGCTGAACTCCTCCCAGCAGTTCATCACCCCGGCCAAGAACAGACCCTCGCGAGGCTGTTCTTCCTTGTACTGTTCATCATCATCAGCCCCAAGAAGCAATCCACCCACCACACACTGGAGTAGGGTATTACACCACAACGGTGGCCCGAACCAGTATAAATCTTGTGTCTCTTGTGCAGTTCTTTCAGCAGCCTAGATCTTTGCGAGACGGAGAGGTAGAAGACGTAATCTCTGCACGCAACCCAGTGTTCGAACCTTAAGGGTCTGCCGTAACCCGAAATCCGACATTTGGCGCGCCAGGTAGGGGTGCGCCGGTATTCGTCTTCCACCGCCCCGTTCTCCTCCGACCGTCGCATCCATGTCCGATGCTCGTCGGGCCCGCGCCGAGCGCCAGGCCGCCATCGCTTCCCGCGTCGCCCAGACGGCGCCCGTCGGTGGACGTCCTCATCGTTCCCCGTCACCCGCCATCAACGCCGCCACCGGCCCGGCGGGGGGGCGAGCAGCAAGCGTTGTCTCAGCATCCATCCGTGCGGCAAGACGGCCGCACCGCTACTCCATCGCTTGTACCAGCTGGTTCTTCGTCCCGCGCGCTCCGTGCCCCCTTGGAGGCTCGAGCTGCGCTCCTCGCGGCAAACGAGCTCCTGCGCTACCGTCCCGTCGACGACGTCTACGAAGAGTGGCTCGACCGCATCGCCGAGCTTGTCCATGCCGCAGGGGGCTCTCTCGCGCCGTCCGTTCCGCTGTGCCACACCCTGCCCCCCGCGGGCAACGAAGCTCCGGAGGCGTACCAGCCGCCTCCTCTCCAAGAAGACGCCATGGCTCCAAGGCGCATGGCCCCTGGGCGGAACCCGCTCCGTCAGGTGCCAGCGCAGCAAGAACGAAGCTGCCAAGAAGTCCCTCGCCCGCAAGGAGCTGCCCGGGCGCTCCCTGCTCCGGCACGCCGCGACCCTGCTCCAGCTCCGGCACGCCAAGACCCCGCGCTGCTCCTAGCTGGAGTGCGTGGGGACCCTCAAGACCAAGCTCTCCACCAGTCGAAGCCTTTCGTGGCCACCGCAGGTTGCCGTGCCTACACCACCGAGCTGCGTAGCGTCGCGTGGCCCGGCAAGTTCAAGCCAGACTTGCCTCCTCGTTATGATGGCACGACTGACCCTGCAGAGTTCCTCCAGCTCTATGAGCTGGGCATCGAAGCGGCCAGCGGGGAAGAAAAGGTCATGGCGAACTGGTTCCCCATGGCGCTCAAGGAAGGAGCTCGCACCTGGCTCCTAAATCTGGCTCCAGGCACGATCTCTTCCTGGGACCAGATGCGCACCCGCTTCATCGCCAACTTCCAAGGTACTCGCGACCGGCCACCCGTCGTGAGCGACATGCGCCGCATCAAGCAACAACCTGGAGAGACCCTGCAAAAGTACATCCAGCGCTTCAACAGCGCGCGCCTCAAGATCCCCAAGGTGTCCGAGGAGGCCATCATCTCGGCCTTCTCCGATGGTGTGCGCGACGTCAAGATGAAGGAGGAGCTGGCGATGCATGAAGACCTGTGCACCTCCCTGGAGCTGTTCAATTTGGCGACCAAGTGCACCAGGGCTGAGGAGGGACGCCTCTCCCTCCTCGAGCTGCCTGCCGCAGACCCAGAGGAGAAGAAGCCCAAGGCCAAGGACGTGAAGCGCAAGGGGGCTGCCGTGCTCGCGGCAGAACCAGACACCAAGCGGGGCAAAGATCTGCCTGAGTCCTCCAGGGGCAGCCGGTACTATGTGTACCACGACCTCCACACCCACAACACCAATGAATGCCAAGAACTCCGCGCCGTGCGAGAAGGAAGGATCGGCTGTCGTCCCGACCGCGCCGATCGGGGCTACGACCGAGGAGGAGGAAGAAACGCAGGACGCTGGGAAGACCACGGCCCGCGCCAAGGGTGGCGCGATCAACCTCGCAAGGATCGCTGGCGAGACCTGCCTCGCAAGGGGGACTGGAGGGATCAGCCTCGTGAGGATCGCCCACAGGGCATCGCAGGCCTCCCTCCACTGCCGCCTCAGCCAAGGAGGAACGAGGACCGCCATCAAGACGAAGGGGCTGGGGGCTTCCAGGAGCCGCGCGCAATTGCCTGCATCCTGGGCGGAGCTCAAGCCCCAGCCTCCCAACGCATCTTCAAGCAGTTTGCCCGCGAGGTCAACGCAGTCCTCCCCAGGCTTAAAGCAACGCGCCCTCTGAGGTGGTCAGCATGCGCCATCACATTCAGCTCAGTGGATCAACTCAAGTGTGCGGCCATAGCCGGAGTCCTCCCGATGCTTTGCTCCCCAGTCATCAGCAATGTACTGGTCACCAGGACCCTCATCGATGGTGGGGCAGGGCTCAACATCCTGTCCGTGGAAATGTTCAACAATCTCCAAGTGCCCTACGACCAGCTACAGCCAACCAAGCCCTTCTCCGGAGTCACCGACGGCTCCACGGTCCCGATTGGGCAGGTCTGCCTCCCTGTCACCTTCGGGGCACGCGACAACTACCGCACCGAGCTCATCGACTTCGACGTCGCCCACATCCGCCTGCCATACAACGCCATCCTCGGGTACCCAGCGCTGGCCAAATTCATGGCCGTGACTCACCATGGCTACAACGTCCTCAAGATGTCAGGAAGTGGCGGAGTCATCACGGTGCCTTGTGAAGAGAAGGATGCAGTGTGTTCCCTGGAGCGAGCATTTCAGGCCGCGTCACTGGAAGACCCGGATCACGGAAGCAGGAGGCTTCCTGAGACCACCCCGAAGAAGAAGAAGACATCGTCCAGACCGGCCCCTCGGGAGGCGGGCCCCTTAGGGCCTGCATCTGCCCAGGGGGAACATCCTTCCATCGCATAGGAAATCGCGCCTAGCGCCCTACTCAGGCAGGGCTCGGGGGCTCTCCCCTGGAGGGCCACCGACCTGACCAGGGTCACGAGGGAGGCGCTTGGGCACCACATGGAGGCGTGTTTCGAAGCACGTTTCCCTCAAGAAGGAGCAAGGCAAGGAAGGTCAGACCCGCAGGAGTTCGTCGACAAGGCCATTCAAGAACTACAGGAATCAAGAATCATGAGAGGTTGCCGCCGTCTACCGGCTGTGGCTCCCATCCAGGCGAGGATGGTGGGCTGCGCGTCTGCATCAATGTACCAGGGCTCAACCGAGTCGCTACGGTGGAGCGCCTCTGGCCCTCGCGAGTGGGGCGCTGCGGGGGTCCGCCCCACAGCTATGTTCGCATGCCTTACGGCTTGCCGAGCGCGGTTGCTACATGCCAGCGCCTCATGAGGGGCATCATGGAGGCTCAAGAAGACAGGCGTTCCGCAGCCTTGGTGGAGATGGAGATGATTCGCGAAGAGCTACCAGTGCCTCCGGAGCCTCCCGAGGCCCCTGGGCCTGGGGGCTCATGAGGATCGGCTTCCGCAGCCTACCGAGTCTGCTGCACCAACACCCCTTCACCCTCGACACCCTCAGGTGACATCTTACAAGTTTCATTTCTAGCTGGGAGCGCCCTCCCAGGGCTGCATCGTTCCCAGGCCGCGTGGGTCCGTCCCTGCGGTGTGTATCCCTTTTATTTCATGTCGTTAGCTTGCCTTGTTGGGGGCGCCCCTCGGGCTGCATCATGCCCAAGTCGCTCGGGCCAGGCCCAGCGGCATGTAACTCCCTTGCATTTATGTCCGGCTATGCATTCGCCCATCATGCTTGATTACTTGATGCCTGTCCGCGGCACCTTTTCTTGTCCATGTCGACCACTTGCACGTTAAAGGGGGGGGGGGGGTTACCTGAGCATCACGACTCAGGGCTCTTACTGGCTCTCCAGCCCTCACCCTCTGGCCATGTCCACGGCATCGCTACCTGGCATACCAGCGACGGCTGAGACAAGCTCAAGGGCCGGGACCTGAGGACGTAGAGTGCCCGCATCTAACCAAATTTACAGGAACACATCACAAGATAAGGCCGAGTGCCAGGCGCAACCCGCCTAGAGGTAGGGCCCCGTGAGTCCCGCGCTGGCTCATGGGTGCCCAGATACACCTCACCTAGCCCTACCGTGCCGACCACATGTCAGGGCGGGGCTGTACACGCCCCGAGGGCTCCTCCCGGAGGGGAGCCCCCTCCCATGTACCAGTGGAAGCACCATGCTTCGCGCTGGCTGACGACACTGCCGAGGAGCGGCTATGCTCGTACACATGCGGAAGCGCTATGCTCCGCGCTGGTGATAAACAACTGAGGGTGGCCCCCGGGCCGCATCAACCTTAGGGAGCCCAGAGCTCAGTGTCTAGCCTCATCGCAACGCCTCCCATCGGGAGCGCCGCGCGAGGGGGCTGGGCATGGGGGCTGCGCCTGGGTCATGCCCGGACGTACGCCACCCAGTTAGGCCCCTCGGGCCTGGTTCGTCGCGCGTCTCTCCCCGAGTGGAGCCAAGGTTGAAGGCCATTTGAGCGTCAAGGGGGACCCCTGAGCATCGCGACTCAGGGGCCTAACTGGTCCCGTAGCCCCTCACTCCTTAGTTCCGAAAGGCTAATGCTGGGTGAGGCACGCGCGGGGCCGGGCTCTGCAGACGTAGAACGGTGGTCCCACTCGCATCTTACCTCATCACTTGCTGTTTGCGCGTCAAGGGGGACACCTGAGCATCGCGACTCAGGAGCCTAACTGGCTCCGCAGCCCCTCACTCCTTTAGTCCCGTCCTGGTTTCCGGCCGGGGCTAATGCTGGGTGAGGTACGCGCGGAGTCGGGCTCTGCAGACATAAAATGGAAGATCCACCTACATCACACCTCCCTACTTGTTGTTCGTGCGCCAAGGGGGACTCCTGAGCATCGCGACTCAGGAGCCTAACTGGCTCCGTAGCTCCTCACTCCTTTGGTCCCGTCCTGGTTTCTGGTCGGGGCTAATGCTGGGTGAGGTACGCGCGGGGCCGGGCTCTGCCGGTGTAGAACACAAGCAAGTAGGGAAGAAAAGCATAAAATTCAAGGAACCTAAAAGCAAATATTACAGTCCATACTGTCATATCAATACCAAACGCGAGTTTAAACGCCTCCCGAGGCATGATGCACGTGCAGGACACGAGCAGTAGCGGAGTCACTTGGCGGCGGTGGAGCAGCGCGGGTGGCCCCGCCTCATGGAGCAGCAGGACCGGAAGCATCCTGATTCGACTTGGTACTGAAGGCCTGGAACTTCCTCAGCAGAGCCTCCGCGCGACCCTTCACGGCCTCGGCAGCGGCGGCAGCACCCTCGCCGCTTACTGGCTCCAACAGGCTGTCGAGGTCGGCGCTGGGGTCGCGAAGGTAGATGTGGGTGAAGACCCGCGTCAGCGCAGCAGAAGACAGGACACGCGCCTCGGCCTCGGCCATGGGGCCAAGGCCAAGGGTGACATCCTCAAGAGCACGAACCAGGAAGGGAAGCAGCTTGGCGGGGCCGTCCTCGGTGCCGGCCAGCGGGCTCTCCAGGCCACTGGCGTAGAGCATCTTCAGCGAAGCACGAGCCTTCTTCTCCATGTTTGCGAAGGCCACGCGATCCTCGGCAAGAACCTTGGCCTTGCTGTCCAACTCGACCTTTGTCGCCTCCAACTCCTTCCCCAGTGCACCTAGGCGGTCGCGGTGCTTCTTGAGCTTGGCCTCCCGGCCCTCGATGGCCACCTCATGAGCCTTCATGCCTTCTTCTTGCTCCTGGCGAAGACGAACCTATTTCGCGAGCTGGTCCCGCAGGCCTTGCAGCTCGTCCTCCAGCGCCTTGCAACGATCGCGGACTTCAACCACCTCCCCCAGGGCTGCATCACGAGTAGCCTTCGTCTCAAGGATGGCCTGCCTATCCTCATCGCAGGCCGTCGAGGCTTGAACCAGCGCCGCCCGGATCAAGGCGTCGGAGCGAATCCATCCTGAAGCCAGCTCCAAGCGCCCGGCCACCAGGCGAGGGTCGGCGCCAAGAAGATCCTGCCGCAGCCGGTCCAGTCCAGCAACAGCACGCTCCAGGACGGCAGGAGGAGTCGGAGAAACAATAGTCAGCAGAACGGGGGAAGAAGGCGGCGACGGCAAGACCACAACGCCCCGAGGTGGAGCCTGCTGCGCCCCAGCAGCTGTGGTGGCGGCAGTGGGCAAAGGTACCACAGGAGTCACTTGGGCCATGGGGGCTGAGCTCGCCCCAGCCAGCTCAGCCAGGCCTCGCGAGGACGACCGGGTAGGAGAAGCCCGCGCGCCGCGGTCACCCTCCTCCACAGGCGGAGGCGCTACCGCGGATGGAGCCCCAGAAGCCCCCTTCGGCTTCTTCGCCGCGGGCTCGAGCCTATTCAAGAGACGCGAACGTCAAGCCTCGACAGCGGAACAAGAAATAAAGACAAGGGTCAAGCACTTACGGGTCATCGCCGGTGAGCTCGGGCAGCCTCCGACCAAACTTGAAGCCTGACAGCCGGCTGGAAGGGTCAATCTCAGAAGCAGAAGGCGCGTCTGCAGACTACCTCCGGGCAGGGGCAGACCCGCGGGAGATCAGCCCGGTCCTGTCCTTCTTCGGGATCAGGGGCAAGCTCCCGCCGACCTGCTCGTCTCCATCCTCGTAATCATCGCTCGAAGAAAGGCGGAGATTGCGGGGCCTGCGCCGGGGGAGGGGAGCCCTTGACTCTCCGTCGGTCGCCTCGGAGTAGGGCCCCTTCTCCCGCTCCTCTTCGTCCTCCTCCTTGCTGGAGTCGCCGGAGGGCACGTCCACCAGTCGCTCGGAAGCCGCCACGGGCACGAGCCCGTCCCCGTTAAAAACGGGCATGGACTCCACCACCTTCTCCCAGTCGTCGCGAAGGAACAAGGGCTTGGGAGCGCCCTCCAACCTTACCACCCCCGACCAGAGATTGGAGGACCGCGGCCAAATCTTCGCCGCTCAAGGCCGCGGGGCTCGGATGAGGCCTCCACATCGGAGGTGAGTACTGCCGGAGTGGAGCCAGCTAGTGCTCCAGGAACTCCCTCAGCAGCAACACACCGGTCAACTTTGCCGCCGCCGTGCTGGCCGGCCTCACATCCGCGTCCATCTTCTCCAACACCAGTTTCGCGTGGGGGTCCGTGAGCTCCGCTCGGTACTAATCGCTAGAGCTCACGGGCTGCTTCGCGGGCAAGATCAGCCTAGGCTGGACGCGCCCGGCATCTACCAAGACCCACTTGCTTCTGAAGCCCTCAATCCTCTTCCCGGGATTCGAGATGGCAATGGTGCCACCATACGCGACGAAGCTCGTGCACACGGAAGGAGAACCGCGAGAGACCCGGAGGGAGAAGTAGTGGCGCAGCAAGGCCACTGAAGGCTGCACCCCTACATGGGCCTCGCAGTAATAAGTGAAGATCGCCAAGAGAAGGACGGAGTTGGGGTGGAGATGCAGAGCCTGCAAGTTGTAATGGCGGAGGACAGAGAAGAAAAACTCGGAGAAGGGAGGCACCAGGCCCGCAGCAATGGAGCTTACAAAGAGAGGATAAAAGGTGCTCCCTCGGCCCTCAGGGGTGGCGGAGCCGGCCTTGAACACCTGCGCCCCATTGATGCCCTACGCCTCCGCCATCTGGCGCAGCCGGGCAAGGCCCGCCTTGGATACGTTCGGCAAGTCCAGAGCAGCTGAGTACCAAGCTTCGGCCGGAGACTAACGAGGCGCCATGGCTTCCTAGGTCACGCAGCCAGAGTAGATCTGGAAATTTGGAGGAAGAAAGGGGAGGCGCAAGAAAGGGGATTTGAGCAGCAACCGGAGTAAGCAAAAGACAAAGTCTGGGCAGATGCCGCTCCTTTATCAACCTGCGCGGTTGCTGAAGCACTTGCGTCCAATCAACCGCCACGCGGCGCCCAAGGCTGCAGGCTGTTAGGGCCCGCAGCGCTTCGCCCTTGCCCTTTCGCCTCTCGGCACGGCCAAGTCCGGGCGCGCCTTGGGCCTGGGGGCTACTGTCTGCGTTCTGGGAACGGGGGTCTCCAGACTTGCCTGCCTGCGGCCTGCGGCGTGGCTCAAAGGGGGCCCAGCACGACCCATCTTCATCAACACAAGACTCAAGACCCTCACGAGGGGCCAAGCCTTGTGGGGCGGACGACACGGACCCTCCTCAGGCATGGCCTCGTCAGGCTGGCTCGCGAGGAGGCGGAGAGATCAAGGCGGGGTACCTCGTGAGGTGCCCGTGACGCAAGCCATGACGACTCAGGGCGCCAGGCGGGCGCCAGCCCGCGCAGCGTCCTCCTTTCCTCTTTGGTGCAAAGGGGGCAAGCGCAGCCGCGGAGTACCGAGGCATCAGGCAAAGGTTGCCATTTCGGTGCAACGAGACCAAGACCAGGAGGACTACGAGACGGAGGTCACTATGGAGCCCAAGACGGCGTCATCACCAGAGCTTTGCGCAGGCGAAGACTGCTTTTGTCAGGATAGTTGATACTTGCTATTCCCTTTCAAATTAGCCCGCCATTGTTGGCTCCCTTCCCGCTCGATATTTGGGAAGAGGACCAGGGCCCCTATAAATAGGACCAGCCGCCCACAGAGCAAGGGGGGGGGGGAAGAAAAGAGTAAGGCAGTGAGTGAGAGAGAGAGAGAGAGAAAGGTGGCTGAACTCCTCCCAGCAGTTCATCACCCCGGCCAAGAACAGACCCTCGCGAGGCTGTTCTTCATTGTACGGTTCATCATCATCAGCCCCAAGAGGCAATCCACCCACCACACACTGGAGTAGGGTATTACACTACAACGGTGGCCCGAACCAGTATAAACCTTGTGTCTCTTGTGCAGTTCTTTCAGCAGCCTAGATCTTTGCAAGACGGAGAAGTAGAAGACGTAATCTCCGCGTGCACCCTAGTGTTCGAACCTTAAGGGTCTGCCGGAACCCGAAATCCGACAGCGTCAAGTCCTGCCGGCGCCATGCCCAACCTCTGCGTCGGCTTCGTCCTGGAGACGAACGATCTTGTCTCGCTGCCGTTGACCGGGCTGGTTCGCCTCCAACCCATCCTGGACCGCCAAGACCCGGTTGAACCGGCCGAATTTCCCGAGAACCAGCCCGGTCCAACCTTGCCCCGGTCCGCGTGAACCCTGCCCGGTTCGTCTCCTCCACCCAACCGGCCTCTGGGCCCAAAGTGAGCGCCGTCACCTATCCCGCGCCACGTGCATATTTCTACCATGCTTCGCCTTGGCCTGTGCAGCCCGTTAGTGCTCAGTTTTGGCCCATGTAGTGTTTTTTTTCATGTCTGCGATTTTATCTATTTATCCCGAATTGCCAGTTTTGCAGAAAAGCCCTTGTGGATCATGCATATAATAACTCACAATTGGTGCATCGGATTAAAATGAATTATATATGAAAGTTGCTTAGAATTTTGTCTAGTTTAATAATATGCAACTTTCATCCATGTTTAAAATGTTTAAAATGCTGTTTGTTTAAATTTGTTTAAACAACTTGCTAAAATGCTTTATTTCATACCTAAATAACCGTAGCTACGATTTACTTGGTGCACTCATCTTGCATGTTTAACAACTCTAAAATAATGTCTATGGCAGAACAGTACCAAATCTATAATATACTCATGAGGAGTTTCCGGAATTGTTGTTCGTTGCTTCCGGCCTCATTTAAACTTGACTAGATAGGTAGTTTACTTTGCTTCACCCTCTTGCCATGTTTAACAACATTTAATATTGTTGGGTAGATAACCGAGAGAGAACTAAATAAGTCATGTGGTGTTTCGTCAATATGTAACTCCGTTGTATATTGAGCTCCACTTAGCTTGTAGTGTTGTTTGTGCATTTTGCCATGCCATGCTTCTTTAAACCGGACATGCATCATACTTGGTTGTGCATCATGCTATGTTGATGTGGTGGTTGTTTACTATGTTGTGTGTTTCTTTCCGGTGTTGCTTCTTCGGGTTGGTTCCGGTAATGTCGCGTTTGTGAGGAACCGTTCGACTACATCCGTTTGTCTTCTTCATGGACTCGTTCTTCTTCCTTGCAGGATTTCAGGCAAGATGACCATACCCTCGAGATCACTTCTATCTTTGCTTGCTAGTTTCTCGCTATTTTGCTATGCCTATGCTGCGATACCTACCACTTGCTTATCATGCCTCCCATATTATTGAACCAAGCCTCGAACCCACCTTGTCCTAGCAAACCGTTGTTTGGCTATGTTACCGCTTCGCTCAGCCCTCTTATAGCGTTGTTAGATGCAGGTGAAGATTGAAGTTTGTTCCTTGTTGGAACATGGAGATGTTGTTCCTTGTTGGAACATGTTTACTTGTTGGGATATCACAATATCTCTTATTTAATTAACGCATCTATATACTTGGTAAAGGGTGGAAGGCTCGGCCTTATGCCTGGTGTTTTGTTCCACTCTTTCTGCCCTAGTTTCCGTCATATCAGTGTTATGTTCCTGGATTTTACGTTCCTTACGCGGTTGGGTTATAATGGGAACCCCTTGACAGTTCGCCTTGAATAAAACTCCTCCAGCAAGGCCCAACCTTGGTTTTACCATTTGCCACCTAGCCTTTTTCCCTTGGGAGTCGCGCATCCCGAGGGTCATCTTTATTTTAACCCCCCCGGGCTAGTGCTTGTCTAAGTGTTGGTCCGAACTAGAGTCCTTTGCAGCGCCACCTCGGGGAAACTTGAGGGCTGGTTTTAGTTGTACGGAGAGCTCATCCGGTGTTGCCCTGAGAACGAGATATGTGCAGCTCCTATCAGGATGTCGGCGCATCAGGCGGTCTTGCTGGTCTTGTTTAACCTATCAAAATGTCTTGTAACCGGGATTCCGAGCCTGATCGGGTCTTCCCGCTAGAAGGAATATCCTTCGTTGACCGTGAGAGCTTGTGATGGGCTAAGTTGGGACACCCATGCAGGGATTTGAACTTTCGAAAGCCGTGCCCGCGGTTATCGGCAGATGGGAATTTGTTAACGTCCGGTTGTAGAAAACCCGAAGTTGATCTTAATTAAAATGCATCAACCGCGTGTGTAACCATGATGGTCTCTTTCCGGCGGAGTCCGGGAAGTGAACACGATGTAGGAGTTATGCTTGACGTAGGTTGTTCTAGGATCACTTCTTGATCATAGTTTCTCGATCGTGCTTTGCCTTCTCTTCTCGCTCTCATTTGCGTATGTTAGCCACCATATATGCTAGTCGCGTGCTGCAGCTCCTCCTCATACCTTTTACCTTACCCATAAGCTTAAATAGTCTTGATCGCGAGGGTGCGAGATTGCTGAGTCCCCGTGACTCACAGATACTTCCAAAACCAGCTTGCAGGTGCCGATGAGACCGTGTAGATGGCGCAACCAAGCTCAGGAGGAGCTCGATGAAGATCTTGTCCTTTGCGTTGTTTCGTTCTAGTTGATCAGTAGTGGAGCCCAGTTGGGGTCGATCGGGGACCTTGTCGCATTTGGGGTTCTTGTTTTATTTTGGTTCCTTAGTCGGACATTGATTGTATCTGGATGATGTAATGCTTTATTCATGTAATTGTGTGAAGTGGCGGTTGTAAGCCAAATATGTATCCTTTTCCCCTATTGTATTACATGGGTTGTTTTGCGAAGATTACCTCACTTGCGACATTGCTTTCAATGCGGTTATGCCTCTAAGTCGTGTTTCGACACGTGGGAGATATAGCCGCATCGAGGGCGTTACAAGTTGGTATCAGAGCCTTCCCCGACCTTAGGAGCCCCCACTGCTTGATCGTTTTTAGCAGCCATTGTTGAGTCTAGAATAATGTTTTGAGTCATTTAGGAATTATATATCGGAGAGTTTAGGAATTATTTTTACTCCCCAGTCTCCTCATCGCTCTGGTAAGGCATCCTGACGTAGAGTTTTGACTCTTCTCTTCTCAAATTTCACTAAATTTTTTTTAGGATCACGCGGGTATCTTGGAATCATTCCGATGGTTTTGTGACGAGAACATTGTTCTTGGTGCCTCCTGTCTTTAGGGTTTGTGGCAGTGTCCCGGGGAGTTGAGCTCCGAGGTGTTGTCGTCACAATTTTATCGTTGCAGTTCTAGAATACCTGAGTTTAGTTTCGCCGACATCGAAAATCTCTTTTATGCAGTTGTTGGTGAGATAACCTCGATGCCACCCAGTACTAGGGCGGGAGTTCGGGAGTGTTGCCATAACTTGTATAACGAATGCTCTTTGAAGGTTGAGGTAGACGATTTCCGAAGGTTTCTTGGTTATGTGTTGAAGGATGGATACAGCTGGATGTAGGATTTGCTAGTTTGGGTGAGATATTATGCTTCCTCTGTATCCCCAACACCTGATTGCATAACCGGGAAAATTTCGGGAGTTTCATAAGTGGGAATTCAAGTAGCTCTTAGGATATCTTTCCGACAGATGTATGATATGAAATTGGGGTTCGACGTCTAGTGGTCCGCCTATCCATGGTCGGTTTTACAGTGGTCTCATTGTGTCTTAAAGAGTCCTTGGCTATGCCGACTCGGGGACGCTTCGTATGTCATGTGCACTGCCTTGTACATGATGGTGCTGTATGATCGAGCCTGTGTAGGCCCCACCAAGAAAACTTCGGACGAAATCTCTATCATATGTTTGTTCCGGCTTATTCTGCAAGCCAATCCTTTGTTTTGTTTTGAGTTGTGGTATTCGAGTTGCTTCGAAGTCAAGTGTTGATTCCATACCTTCCCCAAATGGTGTTCTCATACTCTGATGTGAATACTAATCCTTCTCGATAATCGAGATTGTTATGCCAATCTTGTTCTACCGGTGTGCTTCTCTTCAAGTGGATACAATCATTTCAACATTTGCAAGATCCAATCTTAGTGCTTCTCAACGGTGTTCATTTCATTCGACCCAAGCTGCCTTTGTTTTCCCACCCTCCCTCCCTTGTTTTTCTTCAAGGACTCAGATTTCGTAATCAAGTGTCCATCCTATTCATGTGAAGTCTCTTCATTCTTTTCCTTCAATGTTCTTATCCGGTGATTCTCATGAAGATACTAACGGAGCTTCTAGTTCATCATTCTTCTTTATTTTATCTTCTCCGGTGGTTTCAAGTCAAGCTTTGTTGATCTTACCCCTTTCCTCATTTCAATGCCTTCTCATACCGGTGTACCTCATAACAATTCACTTCTCACTATTCATTTGTTCTGACGTGCTCAAAGCTTTCTCAAAAGGCTCATCTTGTCATTCAAGATTTGTTCAACCTATTTCGAGGTTGTTATCCCATTCAAGCCATTTAATTCAACCGGTGCAATCTCTCCTTCAAATCGTTCAACGGTGTTTCTTTGAGTGGGCCCTAACCCACGGGTCTTTTCCCAGGATCTCACCTGACTCTTCCTATTTTCCCGGAGCTATCCTCAAAATTTCCTTTCGAAGTTTGACGTAAGTATGATTTATCATCAGTTAAATGTCTTTCTCCAAGATCTTTCAAATTCATTTCATTGTTGATTCAACTTTTATATTCTTCTTTATTCCGGTGCCTCAATAGTTCTTTGTGGTGTTTCTCGTTGTCATTCTCATCTTTTGAAGACCGAAGAAGAGTTTCTCTTTAATCTTGTTCCATTCTCTTCAAGATTCATGGTGCTAGCTTGTTGCCATCCTCTCATAATTATTTTAGATTGTGAGAATCTTTTTTCACCCATCAGGATATATTCAAGGGTATTTTCAGTTCGATTATCCAGAGCCCATCATTTCAGAAGACTTGTTTATTCTCAGCTTTCAGCTCTCGTTCCCCAAATCTCACCGGTGCATCATTCAATATTCTTTAATCAGCGCGTGATCTCTTCATTTCAGTTGTATCTAAATTCTCTCAAGTATCTTCGTTCATTTTCATTTCTTACGGTGGTTCTTCCAGGTTTCTCTTCCTTATCAATTTATTCGTTGTCAATCCTACCGGTGGTTCAAAGAAGACCTTCCCAAGTTGGCGCTATATCTCTATTAATCCTTGCGACGAGAATAAGTAGTGTGCCAAATCCGTTGCTTGGCATCAATTTAATTGATGAAGGATAAGCATAATGTAATTCTTATTCTTGTTTCATCCAACTGATTAATTCCTTACTCTAGAGGCTCATCAAATTCTTGATTTCATTTGTTCATCTTTCTTTTTTGGAGTTCCAAGCTTTTCCGCATTATCTCGTCGCGAAGCTCCATCTAAATCATTGCAAGGCTTCACCTTGTGTTTTCAACTACCCTTTCTTTCCGTTTGATCATTCTTTTGTTTAACGGAGTTCTTCATGGAGGTTCTACATGATGGTTCATCAAGGATTTATTTCCTTCTCAAAGTTTTCATCGAGATTCTTTTAAGGAGCTCAAGCATTCTTCTTCTTGTAATCCGGAGTGCAATTCTTTCTTCCGTACCATTGGAGGTGGTATTATGTCATTCTTGATAATTTTCCTTCGTGCTTCATGTTTCTCAAGCTATCAAGATGAGGTATTTTAAATTCATCAACCTCTTCGTTGGAATTATCTTGGGTTATGTTTCACCTAAAGCCTTCCCTAAGGATTGTTACTATTTATGGTGCTTATAAACGACCCTAGTTCTTCATCTATCGTCCCGGTGAAATAGCTTTCTCGTCTCCTTGTTCATATCAATCCAATTCTTTCTCCCGTGAGTGGCAGGTTGTCACCTCATAATTTGAGTTGTATTCCATGAGACCATAGCAAGCTTATTCTTTTAGTTGTTGGTTTTCCAACAACTCTGTTCTAGCATTTGTTGTAACCGTGCTCTCTCAAGATCTTGTTTCCCTGCGTTCCGGAGGCATTGTGATGTTGCTCTCTGCAACCCATCTTCTTGTTTTGTCAGGATCGTGTTCTTTTCGTCCTTATCCTTTTAACCGGAGTGTCGTGCCCGCTTTTCGAGTTCTTCCCATCCTGTCAAGTTTTTTGCCTCCCTTCTCAACCGGAGTGCCGCCTGAAATCGTTCTTACCCATTGTGCCATTCTTTCAATAGTTCCGGAGGCAGCGTATTGTTGTTTTCATCAAGTATCCCCTCATCTTGTCAAATTCATGTTCAATTCCTTCCATTTACAGTCGGAGTGCTCTCCAAATTATATCATTCTTAATCCTTCTCTATCTTGTCTTAACCAGAGTGGTTTCAATATATATCTTGCCCTTCAACCTCAAGGTTTTTTTTCGCAATGATTCTTTGTCCCTCTTTCTAATGGAGTGTTTTCGACTTTGTTCACCTTCGTTGTATTCTTTTCTCGAATTTGTTCAACCTCGCAAGGTTCTTTGGTCTCACTCGTTTGTCAAAGAAGCAATTTAGGTTTACCTCTTCTCTTTCTCTTCCGTTTTCCCTCCGGTGCCATTCTAGATCTCGGGACGAGATCCTCTCGTAGTGGTGGAGTGTTGTGACGCCCTGAGACCATTGCGCCAGGCGTCTTCCAGTTATTCGCTGACGTTGCCATGCCTTTTGCTTGCGTGTTGCATCTTGCCATGTCATCATCCGCATTGCATCATCATGTTTTCAAAACTTGCATCCGTCCGAGTTCTCTGAGTTCTCTCCGTTGTCCGTTCTGAGCCCAACCACACTCGCACGCGCCCGCGACACGTCCAAAATAGTATTTTATAAGTGGCTGGAAAATGTTCTCGGAATGGGTTGAAAGTTGGCGTGCGGTCTCATTATAGTGTAGGTAGACCGCTTGCCAAGTTTTATCGCAATCGGAGTTCGTTTGACGCCCCAACGGATAACTATAGCGACATTATAGTCGGTCAAAACGTCGGACGTTTTTGGTCTCCGGAAACAGTTGTCGGGCTGCACTCCTCTCCTCTCATCTCAGCCCAACCTCTTTTCACAACCCACTTGCAGCCCACCTAAACCCCCCTCCGTTTCGGACCGTCAGATCGCGATCGGAGGCTCCGAAACGCTAATAAAACCCCCTAAACCCAAACCCTAGCCATCCTTGCCTATATATGGACAACCCTTCCAAATTTGGCAGCCTAGCCCTTCCCCTACCTCCCTGTCGCCTTCCTAATCAAATTCCATGCCACCAGCCACCTTCCCCCTCCAAATTCGGCGCCAGCCACCTCACCAGCGCCACTTGGCAGCATCCCAGTGGCTGCGCCGCCACCCAGCCGCCGGATCGGCCTACCGCAGGCCGCGACCTTGCTCCCCATCGCTCCAGCCACGCCTCCCATCTCGCGGGCCCGCTCGGCCCATCCGCGGCTCGGATCCCGCCGCCGCAGCCTGCAGCTCGTCCCCAAGCTCGTCGCTCGATCCCGAGCTCATCGCCGTGCACCTCCTGTCTGTCCTCGTCGCCCGAGGCCACCGGAATGCCGCCGTTCCTCGCGTCGGCCGTCGACCACGGGCGCTCCGCTGCCAGGCTAGTGCCCGAGTGCCCTGTTTTTTCCTCTCTCCTCTCTTCCTCCCTTCCTTACTCCCTCTGTCCCCTGCAGTTCCGCCATGGGCGCCCGAAGACTGGAGCTCGCCGCCTTGGGTCGCCAAGCTCTGCATCCCATCAGATCTGGTCGTTCTTCGCCGGATCCATCCAGCCTCGCGCCGATCTGCTCCGTTCCCGGCGGCCTCCGCCCTTCTTGCCGTCGTCCGCGTCAAGTCCTGCCGGCGCCATGCCCAACCTCTGCGTCGGCTTTGTCCTGGACGAACGATCTTGTGTCGCTGCCGTTGACCGGGCCGGTTCGCCTCCAACCCATCCTGGACCGCCAAGACCCGGTTGAACCGGCTGGTTTTCCCGAGAACCAGCCCGGTCCAACCTCGCCCTGGTCCGCGTGAACCCTGCCCGGTCCGTCTCCTCCACCCAACCGGCCTCTGGGCCCAAAGTGAGCGCCGTCACCTATCCCGCGCCATGTTCATATTTCCGCCATGCTTCGCCTTGCCCTGTGCAGCCCGTTAGTGCTCAGTTTTGGCCCCATGTAGTGTTTTTTTCATGTCTGCGATTTTATCTATTTATCCCGAATTGCCAGTTTTGCAGAAAAGCCCTTGTGGATCATGCATATAATAACTCACAATTGGTGCATCGGATTAAAATGAATTATATATGAAAGTTGCTTAGAATTTTGTCTAGTTTAATAATATGCAACTTTCATCCATGTTTAAAATGTTTAAAATGCTGTTTGTTTAAATTTGTTTAAATAACTTGCTAAACTGCTTTATTTCATAACTAAATAACCGTAGCTCCGAAATAAATAATCTTTATATGTAAATGGGGTAGAAAAATGCCTAGATTTACTTGGTGCACTCATCTTGCATGTTTAACAACTCTAAAATAATGTCTATGGCAGAACAATACCAAATCTATAATATACTCATGAGGAGTTTCCGGAATTGTTGTTCGTTGCTTCCGGCCTCATTTAAACTTGACTAGATAGGTAGATTACTTTGCTTCACCCTCTTTACATGTTTAACAACATTTAATATTGTTGGGTACATAACCGAGAGAGAACTAAATAAGTCATGTGGTGTTTCGTCAATATGCAACTCCGTTGCATATTGAGCTCCACTTAACTTGTAGTGTTGTTTGTGCATTTTGCAATGCCATGCTTCTTTAAACCGGACATGCATCATACTTGGTTGTGCATCATGCTATGTTGATGTGGTGGTTGTTTACTATGTTGTGTGTTTCTTTCCGGTGTTGCTTCTTCGGGTTGGTTCCGGTAACGCCGCGTTTGTGAGGAACCATTCGACTACGTCCGTTTGTCTTCTTCATGGACTCGTTCTTCTTCCTTGCGGGATTTCAGGCAAGATGACCATACCCTCTAAATCACTTCTATCTTTGCTTGTTAATTGCTCACTCTTTTGCTATGCTTATGCTGCGATACTTACCACTTGCTTATCATGCCTCCCATATTATTGAACCAAGCCTCTAACCCACCTTGTCCTAGCAAACTGTTGTTTGGCTATGTTACCGCTTCGCTCAGCCCCTCTTATAGCGTTGTTAGATGCAGGTGAAGATTGAAGTTTGTTCCTTGTTGGAACATGGAGATGTTGTTCCTTGTTGGAACATGTTTACTTGTTGGGATATCACAATATCTCTTATTTAATTAATGCATCCATATACTTGGTAAAGGGTGGAAGGCTCGGCTTTATGCCTGGTGTTTTGTTCCACTCTTGCCACCCTAGTTTCCGTCATATCGGTGTTATGTTCCTGGATTTTGCGTTCCTTACGCGGTTGGGTTATAATGGGAACACCTTGACAGTTCGCCTTAAATAAAACTCCTCCAGCAAGGCCCAACCTTGGTTTTACCATTTGCCACCTAGCCTTTTTCCCTTGGGAGTCGCACATCCCGAGGGTCATCTTTATTTTAACCCCCCTGGGCCAGTGCTTGTCTAAGTGTTGGTTCGAACTAGAGTCCTTTGCAACGCCACCTTGGGGAAACTTGAGGGCTGGTTTTAGTTGTACGGAGAGCTCATCCGGTGTTGCCATGAGAACGAGATATGTGCAGCTCCTATCAGGATGTCGGCGCATCGGGCGGTCTTGTTGGTCTTGTTTTACCTGTCGATATGTCTTGTAACCGGGATTCCGAGCCTGATCGGGTCTTCCCGCTAGAAGGAATATCCTTCTTTGACTGTGAGAGCTTGTGATGGGCTAAGTTGGGACACCCCTGCAGGGATTTGAACTTTTGAAAGCCGTGCCCGCGGTTATGGGCAGATGGGAATTTGTTAACGTCCGGTTGTAGAAAACCAGAAGTTGATCTTAATTAAAATGCATCAACCGCGTGTGTAACCATGATGGTCTCTTTCCGGAGGAGCTTGGGAAGTGAACATGGTGTTGGAGTTATGCTTGACGTAGGTTGTTCTAGGATCACTTCTTGATCATAGTTTGTCGATCGTGCTTTGCCTTCTCTTCTCGCTCTCATTTGCGTATGTTAGCCACCATATATGCTAGTCGCGTGCTGCAGCTCCTCCTCATACCTTTTACCTTACCCATAAGCTTAAATAGTCTTGATCGCGAGGGTGCGAGATTGCTGAGTCCCCGTGACACACAGATACTTCCAAAACCAGCTTGCAGGTGCCGATGAGACCGTGCAGATGACGCAACCAAGCTCAGGAGGAGCTCGATGAAGATCTTGTTCTTTGTGTTGTTTCGTTCTAGTTGATCAGTAGTGGAGCCCAGTTGGGGTCGATCGGGGACCTTGTCGCATTTGGGGTTCTTCTTTTATTTTGGTTCTGTAGTCGGACATTGATTGTATCTGGATGATGTAATGCTTTATTCAGGTAATTGTGTGAAGTGGCGATTGTAAGCCAACTATGTATCCTTTTCCCCTATTGTATTACATGGGTTGTTTTGTGAAGATTACCTCACTTGCGACATTGCTTTCAATGCGGTTATGCCTCTAAGTCATGCTTCGACACGTGGGAGATATGGCCGCATCAAGGGCGTTACACGCGTCCCCGCAGTGGCGCTGCTTCCTGGAGGCCGCCCCTATCCCTCTTCACGGCCTGCGCCTCGCTCCTCCCACATGCCTTCCCCTCTCCTCGAGCACCGGCCGCCACAGCAGCTTCCTCCCATTGCGACCCTGCTGCTGTTTTTCCTTGCCCTGTGTCCCCCTCGCGTACTAGCGCCTGACCTCCTCTAACCCACCACCAGGAACCGCCGCGCCGCTCTGGCGATCCAGCCCGCCGGCGACCTCGACCCTTCCAGGGCCTCCCTGGCCTCCCGACCCTCCGCTACAGTGGTCCGGCGCCCCAGCCTCGTTAGCGCCCGTGCCTCCCCCTCCCTCCGTTCGGCCTGCACCACCGGCCTTCAAGCTTGACGTCCGCGCTGGCCATCTTCTCTTGCTGCCTCGAGCAACCCCTTCACGGCCAACTCCTATGAGACCTCCACCTCCTTGCTGCCCGGTGGGCCTTGTTTTTCCCCTCTTGTGGCCGCCAATAACCGGCAACCAGGGACGTCAAGGACGCCTTCGTGGGTTCTTTCGCCAAGTACCGACGCCCGTAGATTTTGGGACACGCCAAGTTCCACTTAAAGATGTTCCACTTCATCCGATGTGGATTTCGACAAGTACCACGATGCCCGGATCCCTCGGATACGTCAAGTTTGACTACACTGCGAGACGAAGAACGCCAAGTACCTCTCCGAAAACGAACGTGTACCACTACGTCCGGAGGCATCGGATCCGTCAAGTCCGAAGACCTTTAGTACCACGACAACCCCGAAGGGTTTTGCATTCGTCAAGTTCACCTTCAAAACGAGTACCTCTACCGTCGACCCCGTGGACGTCAAGTTCCGCGCCGTGACCCCGAACACCTACGGAGTGTGTACAACTACGAAACGAGAGCAACTACTTCCATTACTACCGTCTCGAGAACGTCTACTTCCTCTACTTTGCACCAAACTCGAACCGTCCGTGTTTGCACGCTTCGAAGGTATAACCGCCGAGACGATGACCCGCAAAACGAATGCATGTTGTGTGATGTATGAGATGCACCCTTGTTCTCCTCGAGTCCGAAACTGTCGGTGCACATTGCCCCTCTTTTGCCTTGTCACCGACATGTGGGAACCCGGTAGTCGGGAGCACCCCACCATCTTGCTCAACTCGCTCACGTCGCTTTTCCTTTTTCACCGACATCTCCGTGAGCTATCGGAACCGATATGTTGCATGGCATCATTTTCGGATTCGTTGTCGTGGCACCCCTTTTGTTTCCGCCACGATGACAAATGCTTCATATGCTCATGTCAACGTTTTCATATATATTACATAAAACTTGCTCATGTCATCCCCATCATGATAACAACTTCAAGTTTGGTTAAAATTGTTGTTTGCATTAAATTACTAATGCATATGGGGGTTTACCGGGTTTGTTGTTTATTATATCCGGCCCCATTTAAATTGTTTAGATGGTATAGTTTTGTTATGTATCATCTCTTGACATGCTTAACAACATCTAATATTGGTGAGTACATAACCGAGAGAGAACTAAATATTTGATGTGGTGTTCCGTCAATATGCAACCCGTTGCATATTGAGCTCCACTTAATTTGTAGTTTTGGTTGTTGCATTTTTCCATGCCATGCTTCATTAAACCGGACATGCATCATACTTGTTTGCGCATCATGCCATGCTTATGTGATGGTTGTTTACCATGTTGTTTGCTTCTTTCCGGTGTTGCTTCTTCGGGCTAGTTCCGATAACGTCGTGTTGTGAGGATTCGTTTGACTACGTCCATTTGTCTTCTTCATGGACTCGTTCTTCTTCCTTGCGGGATCTCAGGCAAGATGACCATACCCTCGAAATCACTTCTATCTTTGCTTGCTAGTTGCTCGCTCTTTTGCTATGCCTATGCTACGGTACCTACCACTTGCTTATCATGCCTCCCATATTATTGAGCCAAGCCTCTAACCCACCTTGTCCTGGCAAACCATTGTTTGGCTATGTACCACTTTGCTCAGCCCCTCTTATAGCATTGTTAGTTGCAGGTGAAGATTGGAGTTTGTTCCTTGTTGGAACATGGATATTTTGTTGGGATATCACAATATCTCTTATTTAATTAATGCATTTATATACTTGGTAAAGGGTGGAAGGCTCGGCCTTATGCCTGGTGTTTTGTTCCACTCTTGCCTCCCTAGTTTCCGTCATATCGGTGTTATGTTCCCGGATTTTGCATTCCTTACACGGTTGGGTTATAATGGGAACCCCTTGACAGTTCGCTTTGAATAAAACTCCTCCAGCAAGGCCCAGCATTGGTTTTACCATTTGCCACCTAGCCTTTTCTTTCTCTTGGGTCGGCCGGCTCAAGGGTCATCTTTATTTAACCCCCGGGCCAGTGCTTCTCTAAGTGTTGGTCCAACTAAGCGATGTCCGGAGCTACCAGGGGCAACTCTGGGCTGGTCCAACAAAATTTATTTTTTCTTTTTGTTTATGTTCTTGAGTGTTAACACAATTATGCTAATTTTATGATTGTGTCTTTTGTGTATAATTTAGTGTTTGTGCCAAGTAAAGCCTTTAGGATCTTCTTGGATGATAGTTGTTTGATCTTGCTGAAAAACAGAAACTATTGCGCTCACAAAAATAATTCTCATTTTTAACCAGAGAGCGATAAAATACGAATTCTTTTTACAGAAGATTAATAAACAAATTTCCCAGGTTGTCTTATTTTTTTAGAGTTTTGGAGTTACAGAAGTATTCGAAATATCCAGATTGCTACAGACTATTTTGTTTTTGACAGATTCTGTTTTCTTTGCATTGTGTGCTTGTTTTGATGATTCTATGTTTTTTATGAGTTTTTGCCATAGTAAAGTTGGAATACAATAGATATAATGCAAGAATAAAATATGAATTGGTTTTCTACAACACTTATAGTAGTGATTTGTTTTCTTATACTAACGGATCTCATGAAGGTTTTGTTGAGTTTTGTGTGATTGAAGTTTTCAAGTTTTGGGTTATCTTACGATGGATGAAGGAATAAGGAGTAAAAAGATCCTAAGCTTGGGGATTCCCATGGCATCCCCCGCTATTATCCAAAGAGATCAAGCAACTAAGCTTGGGGATGCCTCGAGTGGCATCCCCTCTTTCTTCTAACGACCATCGGTATTTTACTCGAAGCTATATTTTTATTCGTCACATACTATGTGTTTTTCTTGCAGCGTCTTGTATGATATGAGTCTTTGCTTGTTTTACTTTGTGTTTTAAGTCTTGATTCCTTGTTGGAAACTATTTGAGAGAGCCAAAATTATGCCATGACTTGTTAAGATTGCTCTCTATGCTTCACTTAAATTTTTACGAGCTATGGACTTGCTCTACTGCTTCACTTATATCTTTTTGAGCACGTGTGCTTTAGTATTTTTGAAGAAATGATCTCTTGCTTCACTTAGATTTGTTTGAGAGTTAGTAAAATTTTCAAGAAATTCTCTCTTGCTTCACTTAAATTAATTGAGAGAAAGAAATAGTATGCTCAAGAACTTCACTTATATTTGTTTGAGCTCATCAAAAGCAACACATGAAAATTAGTCCCAAAGTGTTAGATATCCCAGAAGAATATAATAAAAACTTTCATGAAGATCATTGGACAAAATAAACTTGATTCTTAGTAATAGTTTTGAGATATGATGTGATATGTGAGTCATGTTGATGAGTAATTATGCTTTAGTAAGAATATTGGTGTTAAGGTTTGTGATTCCAGGAGGAAATATGCCCTAGAGGCAACAATAAAGTTGTTATTTATATTTCCTTATATCATGATAAATGTTTATTATTCATGCTAGAATTGACCAAGGGTATCTCAAAGACGAAAAGACATTATTTCAAGACATCGGGGCTAGCAAAACCCCTCAGTCTGACTGCTCAGGCCACCCCAGACGGTCGCCGATCCGACTGCCCGGGCCGACTCGTCACCCGGCCTACTCCTTCGGCCGGCTGCTCCAGCCGGCCTGCTGCGCGGAGTCGGCCGCTGCATTGACCCAACACCGACGAGACGGTTGTACCTGAGCACTATTCACGTGTCACCTCATGTCATCAAGTATAGTGTCACTTGTCCCTGGACACTATTTATAAAGTGACCCAGGAGACAAACATGACACCCCACCATACCCCTTGCTCCCATGCCATCACATATAGCTTACATGCTAAGCTAGCCATGCCTATATAAGGCACACATCCATCCATCCACTCACTCACGTATGAGCACACATACTCATTCGGCCACTAGAGCCATGGCCAGCCAGGTCACACTCCCGCATATATACGAGATTAGATGCATGTGGCACTGATCTCAGATACAGCTCCAGGAGCACTTTGTATCGCCTGATGTACACCCCACATATATACTCAGACATGCAGGAGTAGGGGTATTATCTCTCAAGAGAGCCCTGAACCTGGGTAAACTACCGCCTGATACTCGCATACCCGTCCCTGGATATTCTGGCCACAGTCTTGCCCTCACACTAAGCCACCATGTGGCATTTGTCGCCTCACAACCCCCCGTGAGAATACCCCGACACTAAGAAGCAAGATGGGGCAAAGATACTTGAATGATTGTTTGGTCACATTTGTCAAAAGGGATTTTTCTTGCAAGTTAAGGATGAAGACATCTTCACTCATTTCCAGAGCATCAAGGATCACAAAGTTGTCATGTAATTTGTAAGCTTTTTTATCATTTACTATTTCCTATCCTCTATATATCTTAGATTTTGCCATGGTACGTTAGAACAATTTTTTACATCTATATGTTGATCAATTTTTATGAATACAATATATTATGTGATATCTTTTATATAGTTTACAACTAGTACAATATGCTGCTATAATCAGTTTTACGCACCAAAAGGAAGTGCGTAGGCCTCCAAAAGAAAGTTTTCAAATTTTGAATACACGGTCTTGAATTCCTGGGCCTGCCCTGCCTTTGACTATGAGATTATGCAACTCCCAAATACCGGAGGAACACCTTGTGTGCTATCAAATGTCACAATGTAACTGGGTAATTATAAAGGTGCTCTACAGGTGTCTCCGAAGGTGTTTTTGGGTTGGCATAGATCAAGATTAGGATTTGTCACTCTGAATATCGGAGAGGTATCTCTGGCCCCTCTGGGTAATGCACATCATGATAAGCCTTGCAAGCAATGTGACTAATGAGTTAGTTGTGGGATGATGCATTACGGAACGAGTAAAGAGACTGGCCGGTAAAGGGATTGAACTAGGTATGAGGATACCAACGATCAAATCTCGGGCAAGTAACATACCGATGACAAAGGGCATTACATATGTTGTCATTGCGGTTTGACCAATAAAGATCTTCGTAGAATATGTAGGAACCAATATGAGCATCCAGGTTCTGCTATTGGTTATTGACCGGAGATGTGTCTCGGTCATGTCTACATAGTTCTCGAACCCGTAGGGTCCGCACGCTTAACGTTCGATGATGATTTGTATTATGAGTTATGTGTTTTGGTGACCGAAGATTGTCCGGAGTTCCGGATGAGATCATATACATGACGAGGAGTCTTGAAATGGTCGAGAGGTAAAGATTGATATATTGGAAGATGGTATTCAGACACTAGAATGGTTTCAGAGTGATTCAGGTATTTTTCAGTGGACCGAGGGTTACCGAAACCCCCCGGGGAAGTAATGGGCCTACATGGGCCATAGGGGAGAGAGGAGGCAGCCCACAAGGGGTGGTCTGATACGTCTCCATCGTATCTACTTTTCCAAACACTTTTGACCTTGTTTTGGACTCTAACTTGCATGATTTGAATGGAACTAACCCGGACTGACGCTGTTTTCAGAAGAATTGCCATGGTGTTATTTTTGTGCAGAAACAAAAGTTCTCGGAATGACTTGAAACTTCACAGAGAATATTTTCGGAATATATAAAAATACTAGCGAAAGAATCAACACCAGGGGGCCCACACCCTGTCCACGAGGGTGGGGGGCGCGCCCATCCCCCTGGGCACGCCCCCTATCTTGTGGGCCCCCTGAGCCTCGACCGACCTCAACACTGACTCTATATATTCGTGTTCGGGGAGAAAAAATAGGGAGAAGGTTTCATCACGTTTTACGATACGGAGCCGCTGCCAAGCCCTAATCTCTCTCGGGAGGGCTGATCCGGAGTCTGTTCGGGGCTCCAGAGAGGGGAATCTGTCGCCATCGTCATCATCAACCTTCCTCCATCACCAATTTCATGATGCTCACCGCCGTGCATGAGTAATTCTATCGTAGGCTTGCTGGACGGTGATGGGTTGGAAGAGATTTATCATGTAATCGAGTTAGTTTTGTTATGGTTTGATCCCTAGTATCCATTATGTTCTGAGATTGATGTTGCTATGACTTTGCTATGCTTAATGCTTGTCACTAGGGCCCAAGTGCCATGATTTCAGATCTGAATCTATTATGTTTTCATGAATATATGTGAGTTCTTGATCCTATCTTGCAAGTCAATAGTCACCTACTATGTGTTATGATCTGGTAACCCCGAAGTGACAATAATCGGGACCACTCCCGGTGATGGCCGTAGTCTAAGGAGTTCATGTATTCACTAAGTGTTAATGCTTTGGTCCGGTACTCTATTAAAAGGAGGCCTTAATATCCCTTAGTTTCCAATAGGGCCCCGCTGCCACGGGAGGGTAGGACAAAAGATGTCATGCAAGTTCTTTTCCATAAGCACGTATGACTATATTCGGAATACATGCCTACATTACATCGATGAACTGGAGCTAGTTCTGTGCCACCCTATGTTATAACTGTTGCATGAGGAATCGCATCCGACATAATTATCCATCACTGATCCAATGCCTATGAGCTTTTCACATATTGATCTTTGCTTAGTTACTTTTCCGTTGCCACTGTTACAATCACTATAAAACCAATACTGTTACTTTTGCCACCATTACTGTTACTTCCATATTACTTTGCTACTAAATACTTTCTTGCAGATATTAAGTCTTTCAGGTGCAGTTGAATTGACAACTCAACTGTTAATACTTGAAAATATTCTTTGGCTCCCCTTGTGTCGAATCAATAAATTTGGGTTGAATACTCTACCCTCGAAAATTGTTGCGATCCCCTATACTTGTGGGTTATCAGGACTATTTTCTGGCGCCGTTGCCCGGGAGCATAGCTCTATTCTTTCAGTCACTTGGGATTTATATTTGTTGATCACTATGAAGAACTTTAAAGATGAAAGAACCAAGATTTTTGCCTCAACTACGAGGGGAGGTAAGGAACTGCCATCTAGCTTTGCACTTAATTCACCTTCTGTTTTGAGTAAACTTGCGACACCTACTCCTGCTATTTATTCTGATATGTCGCATGTTATTGATGATGCCACTTCTGCTTTGCATGATGCTTATGATGAAACTACTTCTATGCTTGATAACACTATGCCACTAGGTGAATTTCTTGATGAACAACTTGCTAGGGTTAGAGAGAATGAAATTATTGAAACTAATAATATTGATGAAAGTGATGATGAAGATTCTCCCCCTAGATATGAATTGCCTGTTGTGCCTGAGGGTTATGTTATGGATGAAGAAGCAGCTAGAGACTTTTTAGCTTGCAATGATAAATATGATCTTAAGAAACTGTTAGCTAAGCTGAAAGAAAAATCCTTGAATGTTAGAATGAAACATGACCCTGCTTTTGCTACTTCACCTATCTGTATCTTTGATAAGGATTATTATTTCTCTGTCGATCCCGAGTTAATTACTTTGGTTGAGTCTGATCCTTTTATGGTTATGAATCTGAAACTGTTGTGGCACATCTTACTAAATTAAATTAAATGATATAGCCACCCTGTTCACTAATGATGAGAAAACTCGCTATTACTTTATCCTTAAGTTGTTTCCGTTCTCATTAAAGGGTGATGCTAAAACATGGTTTAATTCTCTTGATCCTGGTTGTGTGCGTAGTCCCCAGGATATGATTTATTACTTCTCTGCTAAATATTTCCATGCTCATAAGAAATAAGCTGCCTTAAGGGAAATATATAATTTTGTGCAATTTGAAGAAGAGAGGCTCCACAAGCTTGGGGGAGGCTTCTCCGATTACTTAATGCTTTGCCTGATAATCCTCTCAAGAAAAATGAAATACTTGATATCTTTTATAATGGACTAACTGATGCTTTCAGAGACCACCTAGATAGTTGTGTTGGTCTTGTTTTCAGGGAAAGAACCGTTGATCAAGCTGAATTGCTATTGAATAATATGTTGAGTCATGAAAATGATTGGACACTTCCTGAACCAACTCCTAACCCAGCTCCGAAGAAAAGGGGTATTCTATTTCTCAGTCCTGAAGATATTCAAGAGGCAAAGAAATCTATGAAAGAAAAGGGTATTAAAGCTGAAGATGTTAAGAATTTACCACCTATTGAAGAAATACATTGTTTTGATAACCCGACACAAGTACTAAAGGTAAATTCTTTCTATAGATTTGATGAAGGTGATATTCCTCGTAATAAGTCTGCTAGCCAATGCTTGGATGAGTTTGATAATTTTAGCTAGGCATTGATAGTTTTAAAGATGCTCACATGAAAGACAAGAACGGAAGCACAAAAGGAGCATCATAAAGCCTGTGACAAACACATCTAAGTCTAACCTACCTCCTATGCATAGGCATTTTATAGGCAAACAAATTATCAAGGCAAGCAGAAACTAGCATACGCAAGGAAGCGGAAAGAAACAATAGCAATCTCAACACATGAAAATAAGAATCTGTCAAAAACAGAACAGTCTGTAGTAGTCTGTAGGTTTCTAATACTTCTGTAACCCCAAAAATTCTGAAATAAATTGGTGGACATGAGTAATTTGTCTATTAATCATCTTCAAAAAGAATCAACCTAATCACACTCTACATTAAAAATGGCAGAAAATATCGTGAGCTCTAAAGTTTCTGTTTTTTACAGCAAGATCGCAAAAATTCCCCCAAGTCTTCCAAAAGGTTCTACTTGGCACAAACACTGATTAAAAGAATAAAACCACATCTAAACAGAGGCTATATGAATTCTTTAATCAAAAACATAAAATAAATATATTGGGTTGTCTCCCAACAAGCGCTTTTCTTTAAAGCCTTTTAGCTAGGCATTGATAATTTTAATGATGCTCACATGAAAGACAAGAATTGAAGCACAAAAGGAGCATCATAAAGCATGTGACAAACACATCTAAGTCTAACATACTTCCTATTCATAGGCATTTTATAGGCAAACAAATTATCAAGGCAAGTAGAAACTAGCATATGCAAGGAGGCAGAAAGAACAATAGCAATCTCAACATAACGAGAGGTAATTTAGTAACATGAAAATTTCTACAACCATATTTTCCTCTCTCATAATAATTACATGTCGGATCATAAGAAAATTCAACAATCTAGCTATCACAAAATATATTCTTAACACGATCCACATGCATGCGAAGTTGACACTCTTCCAAAATAGTGGGATTATCATTAACTAAAGTCATGACCTCTCCAAACCCACTTTTATGAAAAACTTCATAAGATTGAACATTCTCCAAATATGTGGGATCTAAAGTTGACACTCTTCCAAACCCACTTTCAATAATATTGCAAACACTATTATCAATTTCATATTCATCATGGGGCTTAAATAAATTTTCAAGATCATAAGAAGAATCACCCCAATCATGATCATTGCAACAAGTAGTGGACATAGCAAAACTAGCATCCCCAAGCTTAGCATTTTGCATATTATTAGCACAATTGACGTTAATAGGATTTATAATAACATCATTACAATCATGCTTTTTATTCAAAGATCTATCGAGAATCACTTCACAAAGCACTTCATCACAATTTTTAGATTCACGAATTTCAAGCAAAACCTCATAACGATAATCTAGTGCACACAACTCACTAGCAATTTGTTCATCATAATTGGATTTCTTAAAATGATTAGCAAGCGGATGAGGATCCATAGATCTTAGGTTCTCTGTTTAGCAATAAATAAACAACTATTCCAACCAAACGAGTAAACGAGCCAAGTAAGACATCAAAGCAAACGAAAAGACAAACAAAAGAAGGGCGAATAAAACGGCAAGGGTGAAGTGAGGGAGAGGAAAACGAGAGGCAAATGGCAAATAATGTAATGCAAGGGATAAGAGTTTGTGATAGGTACTTGGTATGTCTTGACTTGTGCGTAGATCTCCCCGATAACGGTGCCAGAAATCCTTCTTGGTACCTCTTGAGCACTGTGTTGGTTTTCCG
The DNA here is from genome assembly GCA_034509565.1 of Triticum monococcum. Lineage (NCBI taxonomy): Eukaryota > Viridiplantae > Streptophyta > Magnoliopsida > Poales > Poaceae > Triticum > Triticum monococcum. The sequence continues at coordinate 125,199,902 of CM067842.1, forward strand.
TTGAAGAGGAAAGGGTGATGCAGCAAATTAGCGTAAGTATTTCCCTCAGTTTTTGAGAACCAAGGTATCAATCCAGTAGGATACTACATGCAAGTCTCTCATACCTAGACAAAAAAATAAGAACCTCGCAACCAACACGATAAAGGGGTTGTCAATCCCTTCACGGTCACTTACGAGAGTGAGATCTGATAGAGATAATAAGATCAATATTTTTGGTATTTGTATGATATAGATTGGAAGTAAAGATTGAAAAATAAAATAGATTGGAAACTTATATGATAAAAGATAGACCCGGGGGCCATAGGTTTCACTAGTGGCTTCTCTCAAGATAGCATAAGTATTACGGTGGGTGAACAAATTACTGTCGAGCAATTGATAGAAAAATGCATAATTATGAGAATATCTAGGCATGATCTTGTATATAGGCATCACGTCCGCGACAAGTAGACCGAAACGATTTTGCATCAACTACTAATACTCCACACATCGACCGCTATCCAGCATGCATCTAGACTATTAAGTTCATAAGAACAGAGTAACGTATTAGGCAAGATGACATGATGTGGAGGGATAAACTCAAGCAATATGATATAAACCCCATCCTTTTATCCTCGATGGCAACAATACAATACGTGCCTTGCTGCCCCTGCTATCACTGGGAAAAGACACCGCAAGATTGAACCCAAAGCTAAGCACTTCTCCCATTGCAAGAAAGATCAATCTAGTAGGCCAAACCAAACTGATAATTCGAAGAGACTTGCAAAGATAACCAATCATACATAAAAGATTTCAGAGAAGAATCAAATATTGTTCGTAGATAAACTTGATCATAAACCCACAATTCATCAGATCTCGACAAACACACCGCAAAAAGAGTTACATCAAATAGATCTCCAAGAACATTGTATTGAGATCCAAAGAGAGAGAAGAAGCCATCTAGCTAATAACCATGGACCCGAAGGTCTGTGGTAAACTACTCACACGTCACCGGAGAGGCTATGGTGTTGATGTAGAAGCCCTCCGTGATCGATTCCCCCTCCGGCAGAGCTCTGGAAAAGGCCCCAAGATGGGATCTCTTGGGTAAAGAAGGTTGCCGCGGTGGAAATATGGTTTCATGGTGCTCTTGGATGTTTTTGGGGTATATGGATATATATAGGAGGAAGAAGTAGGTCGGTGGAGCTACGAGGGGCCCAGGAGGGTGGGGGCGCGCCTCCCTGCCTCGTGGCCAGCTCGCTTCTTTCTTGACGTCTACTCCAAGTCCCCTGGATCACGTTTGTTCCAAAAATAACTCTCCTGAAGGTTTCATTCCGTTGGATTCCGTTTGATATTCCTTTTCCGCGAAACACTGAAATAGGCAAAAAAACAGCAATTTGCACCGGGCCTTGGGTTAGTAGGTTAGTCCCAAAAATAATATAAAATTGTATAATAAAGCCTATATAACATCCAAAACAGATAATATAATAGCATGGAACAATAAAAAATTATAGATACGTTGGAGACGTACCAAGCATCCCCAAACTTAATTCCTGCTCGTCATCGAGTAGGTAAATGATAAAAACAAATTTTTTGATGTGGAATGCTACCTAGCATAATTCTCAATGTAATTTTCTTTATTGTGGCATGAATATTCAGATCTGAGAGATTCAAGACAAAAGTTTAATATTGACATAAAAATAATAATACTTCAAGCATAGTAACTAAGCAATCATGTCTTCTCAAAATAACATGGCAAAAGAAAGTTCATCCCTACAAAATCATATAGTTTGGTCATGCTCCATTTTCATCACACAAGAATGCTCTCATCTTGCACAACCCCGATGACAAGCCAAGCAATTTTTTCATACTTTAGTAATCTCAAACTTTTTTCAACTTTCACGCAATACATGAGCGTGAGCCATGGATAAAGCACTATGGGTGGAATAGAATATAATGATGGGGGTTATGTGGAGACGACAAAAAAGGAGAAAGTCTCACATCGACGCGTCTAATCAACGGGCTAGGGAGATGCCCATCAATTGATGCCAATGCAAGGAGTAGGGATTGCCATGCAACGGATGCACTAGAGCTATAAATGTATGAAGCTCAACAAAAGAAACTAAGTGGGCGTGCATCCAACTTGCTTGCTCACGAAGACCTAGGGCATTTGAGGAAGCCCATTGTTGGAATATACAAGCCAAGTTCTATAATGAAAAATTCCCACTAGTATATGAAAGTGACAAAACAAGAGACTCTCTATCATAAAGACCATGGTGCTACTTTGAAGCACAAGTGTGGAAAAAGAGGATAGTAGCATTGTACCTTTTTATTTCCCCCCCTTTTTTCTTTTTTTGGGCCTTTCCTTTTTTTATTTGGCCTTTCTCTTTTTTTATTTAGGACAATGCTCTATTAATGATGATCATCACACTTCTATTTATTTACAACTCAATGATTACAACTCGATACTAGAACAAAATATGACTCTATATGAATGCCTCCGATGGTGTACCGGGAAGGGCAATGAATCAAGAGTGACATGTATGAAAAATTCTGGATGGTGGCTTTGCCACAAATACGATGTCAACTACATGATCATGCAAAGCAATATGACAATGATGAAGCGTGTCATAAATAAAACGGTGGAAAATTGCATGGCAATATATCTTGGAATGGTTATGGAAATGCCATAACAGGTAGGTATGGTGCCTGTTTTGAGGAAGATATAAGGAGTTTTGTGTCTGATAGAGCGTATCATATCACGGGGTTTGGATGCACCAGCGAAGTTTGCACCAACTCTCAAGGTGAGAAAGGACAATGCACGGTACCGAAGAGACTAGCAATGATGGAAGGGTGAGAGTGCGTATAATCCATGGTCTCAACATTAGTCATTAAGAAATCACATACTTATTGCAAAAATCTACAAGTCATCAAAAACCAAGCATTACGCGCATGCTCCTAGGGGGATAGATTCGTAGGAAAAGACCATCGCTCGTCCCCGACCGCCACTCATAAGGAAGATAATTAAATAACACCTCATGTTTCAAATTTGTTACACAACGGTTACCATACGTGCATGCTACGGGACTTGCAATCTTCAGCACAAGTATTTCTCAAATTCACGACTACTCAACTAGCACAACTTTAATATCACCATCCTCATATCTCAAAACAATTATTAAGTATCAAACTTCTCATAGTATTCAATGCACTTTTTATGATAGTTTTTATTATACCCAGCTTGGATGCCTGTCATATTAGGACTAATTTTATAACCAAAGCAAATTACCATTTTGTTCGAAAGGACTCTCAAAATAATATAAGTGAAGCATGAGAGATCAATAATTTCTATAAAATAAAACCACCACCGTGCTCTAAAAGATATAAGTGAAGCACTAGAGCAAAATTATCTAGCTCAAATGATATAAGTGAACCACATAGAGTATTCTAATAAATTCCAATTCATGTGTGTCTCTCCAAAAAGGTGTGTACAGCAAGGATGATTGTGTTAAACTAAAAAGCAAAGACTCAAATCATACAAGACGCTCCAAGAAAACACATATCATGTGGTGAATAAAAATATAGCCTCAAGTAAAGTTACCGATAGAAGAAGACGAAAGAGGGGATGCCTTCCGGGGCATCCCCAAGCTTAGGCTTTTGGTTGTCCTTGAATTTTACCTTGGGGTATCTTGGTCATCCCCAAGCTTAGTCTCTTGCCACTCTTTATTCCATAATCTATCAAATAGTTACCCAAACTTGAAAACTTCACAACACAAAACTCAACAGAAAATCTCATGAGCTCCGCTAGTATAAGAAAACAAACCACCACTTAAGTTACTGTAATTAAATCATTCTTTATTTATATTGGTGTTAAACCTAATGTATTACAACTTCTCTATGGTTCATACCCTCCGATACTAGCCATATATTCATCAAAATAAGCAAACAACAAACGAAAAGCAGAATCTGTGAAAAACAGAACAGTCTGTAGTAATCTGTAGGTTTCTAATACTTATGTAACCCCAAAAATTCGGAAATAAATTGGTGGATGTAAGACTTTGTCTATTAATCATCTTCAAAAAGAATCAACCTAATCGCACTCTCCAGTAAAAAATGGCAGCAAATCTCGTGAGCGGTAAAGTTTCTGTTTTTTTACAGCAAGATCGCAAAAATTCCCCCAAGTCTTCCAAAAGGTTCTACTTGGCACAAACACTAATTAAAAGAATAAAACCACATCTAAACAGAGGCTAGATGAATTATTTATTCAAAAACATAAAGGAAATATATTGGGTTGTCTCCCAACAAGCGCTTTTCTTTAAAGCGTTTTAGCTAGGCGTTGATAATTTTAATGATGCTCACATGAAAGACAAGAATTGAAGCACAAAAGGAGCATCATAAAGCATGTGACAAACACATCTAAGTCTAACATACTTCCTATTCATAGGCATTTTATAGGCAAACAAATTATCAAGGCAAGTAGAAACTAGCATATGCAAGGAGGCAGAAAGAACAATAGCAATCTCAACATAACGAGAGGTAATTTAGTAACATGAAAATTTCTACAACCATATTTTCCTCTCTCATAATAATTACATGTAGGATCATAAGAAAATTCAACAATCTAGCTATCACAAAATATATTCTTAACACGATCCACATGCATGCGAAGTTGACACTCTTCCAAAATAGTGGGATTATCATTAACTAAAGTCATGACCTCTCCAAACCCACTTTTATGAAAAACTTCATAAGATTGAACATTCTCCAAATATGTGGGATCTAAAGTTGACACTCTTCCAAACCCACTTTCAGTAATATTGCAAACACTATTATCAATCTCATATTCATCATGGGGCTTAAATAAATTTTCAAGATCATAAGAAGAATCACCCCAATCATGATCATTGCAACAAGTAGTGGACATAGCAAAACTAGCATCCCCAAGCTTAGCATTTTGCATATTATTAGCACAATTGATGTTAATAGGATTTATAATAACATCATTACAATCATGCTTTTTATTCAAAGATCTATCGAGAATCACTTCACAAAGCACTTCATCACAATTTTTAGATTCACGAATTTCAAGCAAAACCTCATAACGATAATCTAGTGCACAAAACTCACTAGCAATTTGTTCATCATAATTGGATTTCTTAAAATGATTAGCAAGCGGATGAGGATCCATAGATCTTAGGTTCTCTATTTAGCAATAAATAAACAACTATTCCAACCAAACAAGTAAATGATCCAAGTAAGACATCAACGCAAACGAAAAGACGAACAAAAGAAGGGCGAATAAAATGGCAAGGGTGAAGTGGGGGAAGGAAAACGTGAGGCAAATGGCAAATAATGTAATGCGAGGGATAAGAGTTTGTGATAGGTACTTGGTATGTCTTGACTTGTGCGTAGATCTCCCCGGCAACGGCGCCAGAAGTCCTTCTTCCTACCTCTTGAGCACTGCGTTGGTTTTCCCTTGAAGAGGAAAGGGTGATGCAACAAATTAGCGTAAGTATTTCCCTCAGTTTTTGAGAAACAAGGTATCAATCCAGTAGGAGACTACACGCAAGTCCCTCGTACCTACACAAACAAATAAGAACCTCGCAACCAATGCGATAAAGGGGTTGTCAATCCCTTCACGGTCACTTACGAGAGTGAGATCTGATAGAGATAATAAGATAAATATTTTTGGTATTTTTATGATATAGATTGAAAGTAAAGATTGCAAAATAAAATAGATTGAAAAATTATATGATAACAGATAGATCTGGGGGCCATAGGTTTCACTAGTGGCTTCTCTCAAGATAGCATAAGTATTACGGTGGGTGAACAAATTACTGTCAAGCAATTGATAGAAAAGTGCATAATTATGAGAATAGCTAGGCATGATCATGTATATAGGCATCACGTCTGCGACGAGTAGACCAAAATGATTCTGCATCTACTATTATTACTCCACACATCGACTGCTATCCAGCATGCATCTAGAGTATTAAGTTCATAAGAACAGAATAACGCATTAGGCAAGATGACATGATGTAGAGGGATAAACTCACGCAATATGATATAGACCCCATCTTTTTATCCTCGATGGCAACAATACATATGTGCCTTGCTGCCCCTGCTGTCACTGGGAAAGAACACCACAAGATTGAACCCATAGCTAAGCACTTCTCCCATTGCAAGAAAGATCAATCTAGTAGGCCAAACCAAGCTGATAATTCGAAGAGACTTGCAAAGATAACCAATCATACATATTTCAGAGAAGAATCAAATATTGTTTGTAGATAAACTTGATCATAAACCCACAATTCATCGGGTCTCGACAAACACACCACAAAAAGAGTTACATCAAATAGATCTCAAAGAAGATCGAGGAGAACATTGTATTGAGATCAAAATAGAGAGAAGAAGCCATCTATCTAATAACTATGGACCCGAAGGTCTATGGTAAACTACTCACACATCATCGGAGAGGCTATGGTGTTGATGTAGAAGCCCTCCGTGATCGATTCCCCCTCCGGCGGAGCTACGGAAAAGGCCCCAAGATGGGATCTCTTGGGTACAGAAGGTTGCGGCGGTGGAAATTGGGTTTCGCCGTGCTCATGGATGTTTTTGGTGTATATGGATATATGGATATATATATATATATATATATATATATATATATATATATATATATATATATATATATATATATATATATATATATATATATATATATATATATATATGAGGAAGAAGTAGGTCGGTGGAGCTGCGAGGGGCCCACGAGGGTGGGGGGCGCGCCCAGGGGGGCAGGCGTGCCTCCCTGCCTCGTGGCCGCCTCGCTTCTTTCTTGACGTCTACTCCAAGTCCCCTGGATCACGTTTGTTCCAAAAATAACTCGCCGGAAGGTTTCATTCGTTTTGGATTCCATTTGATATTCCTTTTCTGCGAAACACTGAAATAGGCAAAAAAAACAACAATTTGTACTGGGCCTTGGGTTAGTAGGTTAGTCCCAAAAATAATATAAAAGTGTATATAATAAAGCCTATTAAACATCCAAAACAGATAATATAATAGCATGGAACAATAAAAAATTATAGATACGTTGGAGACGTATCACTTGCTAATTATACTTTTAAGGGTGGAATACCAAAGAAACTTGGAGATCCCGGAGTGCCAACTATACCATGCTCCATTAAAAGAAACGATGTTAAAACTGCTTTATGTGATCTTGGAGCCAGTGTTAGTGTTATGCCTCTCTCTTTATATTGTAGACTTGATTTGAATAAGTTGACACCTACTGAAATATGTTTGCAAATGGCTGATAAATCAATGCTATACCTGTCGGTATTTGTGTTGATGTGCCTGTTGTGGTTTTAAACGTTACTATTTTAACGGACTTTGTTATTCTTGATATTCCCGAGGATGATAGTATGTCTATTATTATTGGTAGACCCTTTTTGAATACTGTAGGGGCTGTCATTGATTGCAACAAAGGCAATGTCGCTTTTCATGTTAATGGTAATGAGCATACGGTACACTTTCCGAGGAAACAACCTCAAGTCCACAGTATAAATTCTATTGGAAAAACTTCAACGATTACTATTTGAGATTTTGAATTTCCTCTTCCTACTGTCAAGAAGAAATATGATATTCTTATTGTTGGGGACATGCATATCCCATTGAGGTAACTTAGTGCTATTCGAAAATTCTCCGGTTTCATGTTATTCGGAAAGAGCTCGTTAACAAGACTTGATCAACCTTGTTAGTGGATTCCTTTTGATGAGCATGAGATGGATGAAGTTAGAAAGCACAACTCTCTGTACCCTCCTTTTACTTTCTGTTATTTAGATTAAATAAAGCAAAATAGTATTTTTGTCTGTTTTCTGAATTATCCTTACAATAAAAAATACCCCGAAAATAAAAGTTCTCCAAATGTCCTGAAAATTTTATATGATTTTTTTCTATAATATTTAAGAATTATTGGCACTGAGAACACACCAGGGGGACCCACCACCTGGCCACGAGGGTCCAGGGCATGCCCACCCCTGGGGCGCACCCCACTACCTCATGGACCCCATGTGGGCCCCCTCCACTTATTCTTGCACCCACACACTTCGTCTTCCTCCAGAAAAAATCCTCCACCAGCTCAAACCCGAGTTCTAGCTCATCTTGCTGCCATTTTCGATCTCCTTGCTCAAAGATCCATTCACAAAATTGTTTTGGGGCATTGTTCTTCGGTATGTGACTCCTCCAATGGTCCAATTAATTTTTGTTCTAGTGCTTTATCTATTGCAATTTTTTGCTGCTTAGGTGCCCCTGTTCTTGAGCTTGCATGTCAAATTTATATGGTCCCAAGTAGTTCTAATGCATGATATAGCCTCTAGGCAGTTGTGGGATAGTTGCTATTAATCTTGTTGAGTTTGGTTCACTTTTATTTTGAGTTACTAAAAATTTCAAAAGATTTTCAGAGGAAGAAATATGTTTAGGAAAATGTACCAAGGCGGTTCCTCAAGGAAGCTGACACCTAGTCTCGCGATATGTGAGCCGGACTATGAACTACCAAGAGAAGCTCAAGTGCAGCCTTGTGAATGGCCGTCAGAAGATTTTATGGTCCAAGCAGGCATTAAGGAGGAATTTGATGCATATGTGCGTAACGCTGATCTTGATGGCTTCGTGTCAGATAAGTGCCGACAATACCTCTATCTAACTGATTCATTTGTGAGAAGGTTTAAATTTACATCCTCACACAATTCTAACACTGTTCTATTTGATCTTTATGATAAATCTTATACCATGGATTTAGAAGACTTTAATACTGCTTGTAAACTCCCGCAGTGGGGTAATGTTAGTGAACCACGTAAATCTGAATATAAAGATTTTCTTGCTAGTATCACTATGGGGGAATCTAGAGAAATCACACAAGCTACCATAGGGAGCATTCATTTTCCTTCCATACATTGTTTTGCTCTCTTCGTGGGTAGATGCATTAATGGTAAAGATGAGGCTTGTCACATGTGCGTTCCAGATCTTTGTGTCCTCAAGAGTGTGGTACTAGGTGATAAAAAATATAACTTGGGGGCCATCGTTGCACGAAGGTTGCATCTTAATAGTTTAAGTGGAGACTTGTTTGGTGGAATTTATGCAACTCGTGTAGCTAATTATCTTGAGATACCCATACATGAAAATGATATGGAATTGCCCCCTGCTTATCTAGATTATATTGCTATGTTTTGTCATCAGTTTGTTGAGAGGAATGAACAGTTCCTCCAATACTGACTAATCTTTGACAGACGTCGCACTGTACATGTTGCTCTCCCTGCTCCTGCTTTCTCTGACTTTTAGGCAAAAGGGAGATATGTTATAACCAGGGAGGAGGCGAATGGGTATGAGAGGAGGACGGAGGCAGCTCACCTCCAAGGTGTAGCTCATCAGGCAATAGCCGATGCATCTCAGTACGACCCCAGCTACAACTTTGGATATCTACCAGGCCATCTGTGGGCATAGACCACCTTAGGCCAAAAGCCTAAGCTTGGTGGAGTACGTATTCCTCACCGACATTACATTCATGTTCACACACTCATGCCAATTGTCGGTGCTCATACTTTTTCATTGTAATATCCACGCTAGTTTATTTTATTTTCCATCATTCTTCTTGAGTGTCTAAAAAAACCCTTAATAAAAACCAAAAAAATTAGTTGTAGCTTTTAGCTAGTTTACTTTCTATGCTTGTAGTAGTAGTAATTAAAAAGAAAACTCAAAAAGATTTCTCGTTCTTCTTTTGCTTGTTGGGAGCTTTCCCGTGTAAATAGTTTTGTTTCTTTTCTTTTCTTTGGGGGTCGAGAGGAGAAGACCATGATGAAAATGTTAAGTGGCTCTCATATGCATTATTGTTGATCTAAGAAAGAACCCATATTACCTTTTCTTCTCCCTTGTATTGAATGCTTGCAGATTCCAGCTTAGTCCAATGCACATGCACTATTATTAGTATCCACACCGTTCGGTCGTGCAAGTGAAAGGCAATAATGACGATATATGATGAACTGATTGAGATGAGAAAAGATGGTATGAACTCGACCTATCTTGTTTTTGTAAATATGATTAGTTCATCGTTCCCGATTCACCCTATTATGAATGGAACATGTTTGCAATGACAATTAGAGATTATAGTTGCTCATGCCATGCTTAATTAGCTAGGAGTTTATAATGGTTTACCTTGCGTGCCAACATGCTATTAAAATGGTTGTGATGTGGTATGATAGGGTGGTATCCTCCTTTGAACGATTCGAGTGGCTTGACTTGGCACATGTTTACGCATGTAGTTGAAACAAAATCAACATAGCCTCCACGACATTTATGTTCATGGTGAATTATATCCTACTCATGCTTGCACTCAGTGTTGATTAATTTTAATGCATGTCCATGACTGTTGTCGCTCTCTAGCTGGTCGCTTCCCAGTCTCTTTCTAGCCTTCACTTGTACTAAGCGGGAATAATGCTTGTGCATCCACTTCCATAAACCCCAAAAGTTATTCCATATGAGTCCACCATACCTTCCTATATGCGGTATATCTACTACCTGCCGTTCCAAGTAAATTTGTATGTGCCAAACTCTAAACCTTCAAATGAAATTCTGTTTTGTATGCTCGAATAGCTCATGTATCAACTAGGGTTGTCTATATCTTCCATGCTAGGTGGGTTTTTCTCAAGAGGAGTGGACTCCGCTCCTCATTCACGAGAAAATGGCTGGTAACCGGGATGCCCAGTCCCATGCTCAAATTAAAATAATTGCAAACAAAAATCCCCCAGAATTGTTGTCAGTTGGAGGCACCCGTTGTTTCGGACAAGCCATGGATTGATGTTTGTTGGTGGTAGGGGGAGTATAAACTTTACCATTATGTTTGGGAAACGCCTATAATGTGTGTAGCATGGAAGATATCGAGATCTCTCGGTTGTTATGTTGACAATGAAAGTATACCGCTCAAAATATTATTTATCTCTATTTGAAAATAGAGCTCTGGCACCTCTACAAATCCCTGCTTCCCTCTGTGAAGGGCCTACCTATTTACTTTTATGTTGAGTCATCATCCTCCTATTAAAAAGCACCAGTTGGAGAGCACCACTGTCATTTGCATGCATTACTATTAGTTTACATTGAGTGTGACTGTAATTGGATCTCTTTTACCGTGAATTGCAATGTTTAGTCAGTCCTTGAACTTCAGAGGTGCTCTGCATATGTTTTGCGGTCTCAGAAGGGGCTAGTGAGGTACCATCTTGTTATATCATATTATGATTGTTTTGAGAAAGTGTTGTCATCCGAGATTTACTATTATTGCTCGCTAGTTGATTATGTCATTGATATGAGTAAATATGAGACCTAAATGTTATTGTGAATATGGTTAGTTCATAATCTTTGCTGAAAACTTGAATGCTGGTTTTATATATTTACAACAACAAGATCAAACAGGGTTTGTAAAAGTTTTTCTTTATCACTTTCAGTTTGTCAACTGAATTTCTTGAGGACAAGCAAAGGTTTAAGCTTGGGGAGTTGATACGTCTCCATCGTATCTACTTTTCCAAACACTTTTGACCTTGTTTTGGACTCTAACTTGCATGATTTGGATGGAACTAACCCGGACTGACGCTGTTGCTCCCCCAGGCGCGCCCTCCACCCTCATGGGCCCCCTGTTGCTCCACCGACATACTTCTTCCTACTATATATACCCACATACCCCCAAACGATCAGATACAGAGCCAAAACCCTAATTCCACCGCCGTAACTTTCTGTATCCACGAGATCCCATCTTGGGGCCTGTTCCGGAGCTCCGCCGGAGGGGGCATCGATCACGGAGGGCTTCTACATCAACACCATAGCCTCTCCGATGAAGTGTGAGTAGTTTACTTCAGACCTATGGGTCCATAGTTAGTAGCTAGATGGCTTCTTCTCTCTTTTTGGATCTCAATTCAATGTTCTCCCCCTCTCTTGTGGAGATCTATTCGATGTAATCTTCTTTTTGCGGTGTGTTTGTTGAGACCAATGAATTGTGGGTTTATGATCAAGTCTATCTATGAATAATATTTGAATCTTCTCTGAATTCTTTTATGTATGATTGGTTATCTTTGCAAGTCTCTTCGAATTATCAGTTTGGTTTGGCCTACTAGATTGATCTTTCTTGCAATGGGAGAAGTGCTTAGCTTTGGGTTCAATCTTGCGGTGTCCTTTCCCGGTGACAGTAAGGGCAGCAAGGCACGTATTGTATTGTTGCCATCAAGGATAACAAGATGGGGTTTTCTTCATATTGCATGAGTCTATCCCTCTACATCATGTCATCTCGCTTAAAGCATTACTCTGTTTTTAACTTAATACTCTAGATGCATGCTGGATAGCGGTCGATGAGTGGAGTAATAGTAGTAGATGCAGGCAGGAGTCGGTCTACTTGTCTCGGACGTGATGCCTATATACATGATCACACCTAGATATTCTCATAACTATGCTCAATTCTGTCAATTGCTCAACAGTAATTTGTTCACCCATCGTAGAATACGTATGCTCTCGAGAGAAGCCACTAGTGAAACCTATGGCCCCCGGGTCTATCTTTATCATATCAATCTCCTACTACTTAGTTATTTACTTTACTGTTTACTTTGCATTTATTTTACTTTGCATCTTTATCATAAAAATACCAAAAATATTATCTTTATCATATCTATCAGATCTCACTCTCGTAAGTGGCCCTATAGGGATTGACAACCCCTATTTGCGTTGGTTGCGAGGATTTATTTGTTTTGTGCAGGTACGAGAGACTCGCGCGTAGCCTCCTACTGGATAGATACCTTGGTTCTCAAAAACTGAGGGAAATACTTACGCTACTTGGCTGCATCATCCCTTCCTCTTCGGGGAAAACCAACACAGTGCTAAAAGAGGTAGCATACACCATCTCGGATGGGGTTCACCACCTCCATTGGTGCCTCTCTGATGATGCATGAGTAGTTCTTTGTAAACCTTCGGGTCTGGAGTTAGTAGCTAGATGGCTTCATCTCTCTCTCTAGCTTGATTCTCAATACAATGGTCTCTTGGAGATCCATATGATGTAACTCTTTTGCGGTGTGTTTGTTGGGATCGATGAACTTTGAGTTTATGATCAGATCTATCTTTTTATATCCATGTAAGTTATTTGGGTTTCTTTGATCTCTTATATGCACGATCTGTTATAGCCTCGTATTTCTTCTCTGATATTTGGGTTTTGTTGCCAACTTGATCTATTTATCTTGCAATGGGAAGAGGTGCTTTGTAGTGGGTCCGATCTTACAGTGCTTGATCCCAGTGACAGAAAGGGAAACGACACATATCTATCGTTGCTACTAAGAAGAAAACGATGGGGTCTATCTCTACATAGATAGATCTTGTCTACATCATACCATCGTTCTTATTGCATTACTCCGTTTCTCCATGAACTTAATACACTAGATGAATGCTGGATAGTGGTCGATGTGTGGAGTAATAGTAGTAGATGCAGGCAGGAGTCGGTCTACTAATCTTGGACGTGATGCCTATGTAATGATCATTGCCTGGATATCGTCATGAGTATTTGAAGTTCTATCAATTGCCCAACAGTAATTTGTTCACCCATCATTTGTTATTTTCCTCGAGAGAAGCCACTAGTGAAACCTACGGGCCCCAGGTCTTTCTTCTCATATATTTGCCTTTGTGATCTACTTTTCTCCTGCATTTATTTTTAGGTCTATTAAATCAAAAATACAAAAATACTTTGCTGCACTTTATTTTATTTGTGATCTATTTATTTAATCTATTACAACTTTCTCCTGTCCACGCACCAATTTCTGGCGCCGTTACCCGAAAGGGATTGACAACCCCTTTAACACGTCGGGTTGCGAGTGGTTGTTATTTGTGTGCAGGGGTTGTTTACGTTGTGTTGCGAGTGGTTCTTGTAGCACCCTCGATGCGGCTATATCTCCTACGCGTCGAAGCACGACTTAGAGGCATAACCGCATTGAAAGCAATGTTGCAAGTGAGGTAATCTTCACAACAACCCATGTAAATAAATAAAGGGGAAAGGTACATAGTTGGCTTACACTCGCTACGTCACGCAAATACATAAATAACATTACATTCATCCAAGTACACTCAAGGTCCGACTACGGAACCAAAATAAAAGAAGACTACCCCAAATGCTACACAGATCCCCGATCGACCCCAACTGGGCTCCACTACTGATCAACTAGAACGAAACAACACAAAGGACAAGATCTTCATCGAGCTCCTCCTTGAGCTTGGTTGCGTCATCTGCACGGTATCATCGGCACCTGCAAACTGGTTTTGGAAGTATCTGTGAGTCACGGGGACTCAGCAATCTCACACCCTCACGATCAAGACTATTTAAGCTTATAGGTAGGGTAAAAAGGTATGAGGTGGAGCTGCAGCAAGCGACTAGCATATTTGGTGGCTAACATACGCAAATGAGAGCGAGAAGAGAAGGCAAAAGCACGGTCGAGAAACAATGATCAAGAAGTGATCCTAGAACAACCTACGTCAAGCATAACTCCAACACCGTGTTCACTTCCCGGACTCCGTCGAGAAGGGACCATCACGGTTACACACGCGGTTGGTGTATTTTAATTAAGATAAACTTCGGGTTTTTTACAACCGGACATTAACAAATTCCCATCTGCCCATAACTGCGGGCATGGCTTTCGAAAGTTCAAATCCCTGCAGGGGTGTCCCAACTTAGCCCATCACAAGCTCTCACGGTCAACGAAGGATATTCCTTCTCCCAAGACAATCCAATCAGACTCGGCATCCCGGTTACAAGACATCCTCGACAATGGTAAAACAAGTCCAGCAACACCGCCCGAATGTGCCGACAAATCCCGATAGGAGCTGCACATATCTCGTTCTCAGGGCACACTCAGATGAGCACTCTGTACAACTAAAACCAAACCTCGAGTTTCCCTGAGGGGGCGTTGTAAAGGGCTCTAGTTTGGACCAACACTCAGAGGAGCACTAGCCCGGGGGGGGGGGGGGGGTTAAAATAAAGATGACCCTTGAGTCCACAGAACTCAAGGGAAAAAGGGGCTAGGTGGCGAATGGTAAAACCAATGTTGGGCATTGCTGGAGGAGGTTTATTCAAGGCGAACTGTCAAGGGGTTCCCATTATAACCCAACCGTGTAAGGAACGCAAAATCTGGGAACATAACACCGATATGACGAAAACTAGGGTGGCAAGAGTGGAACAAAACACCAGGCATAAGGCCGATCCTTCCACCCTTTACCAAGTATATAGATGCATTAATTAAATAGGAGATATTGTGATATCCCAACAAAATATCCATGTTCCAACAAGGAACAAACTCCAATCTTCACCTGCAACTAGCAACGCTATAAGAGGGGCTGAGCAAAGCGGTAACATGGCCAAACAACGGTTTGCTAGGACAAGGTGGGTTAGAGGCTTGGCTTAACAATATGGGAGGCATGATATAGCAAGTGGTAGGTATCGCAACATAGGCATAGCAAAAGAGCGAGCAACTAGCAAGCAAAGATAGAAGTGATTTCAAGGGTATGGTCATTACAATTCTCCTACTAGTTCGATAACCTTAGTTTCATATCTAAGGGAAATACCTACCGCCGCTATGCTGCATCATCCCTTCCTCTTTGGGGAAATACCGACATGGATTCAAGCGACATCACGATGCTTATGTGAAAAAGCTTCAGTCTGATAAGCTCGAACCCAAATCAAAGAAATGTGTCTTCATAGGATACCCAAAAGAAACTGTTGGGTACACCTTCTATCATAGACCCATAGGCAAGATATTTGTTGCTAAGAATGGATCCTTTCTAGAGAAGGAGTTTCTCTCGAAAGAAGTGAGTGGGAGGAAAGTATAACTTGTTGAGGTAGTTGTACCTTCTCTCGAATTGGAAATTAGTTCATCACAGAAATCAGTTCCAGTGATGCCTAAACCAATTAGTGAGGAAGTTAATGATGATGATCATGAAACTTCAAATCAAGTTACTACCGAGCCTCGTAGGTCAATCAGAGTATGTTCCGCACCAGAGTGGTGCAGTAATCCTATCCTGAAAGTCATGTTACTAGACCATGACGAACCTATGAACTATGAGGAAGCGATGATGAGCCCAGATTCCATGAAATGACTTGAGGCCATGAAACCTGAGATGGGATCCATGTATCAGAACAAAGTATGGACTTTGTTTGACTTGCCCGATGATCGGCAAGCCATAGAGAATAAATGTATCTTCAAGAAGAAGACTGGCGCTGATGGTAATGTTACTGTCTACAAATCTTGACTTGTTGCAAAAGGTTTCGACATACCCGTAGTGATGCTTAAGTCTGTCCGAATCATGTTAGCAATGGACGTCGAAACTGCATTCCTTAATGGATTTCTTAAAGAAGAGTTGTGAATGATGCAACCAGAAGGTTTTGTCGATCCTAAAGGTGCTAAAAAAGTGTGCAATCTCCAACGATCCATTTATGGACTGGTGCAAGCCTCTCGAAGTTGGAATATACGCTTTGATAGTGTGATCAAAGCATATGGTTTTATACAGACTTTTGGTGAAGTCTGTATTTACAAGAAAGTGAGTGGGAGCTCCATAGTATTTCTAATATTATATGTGGATGGCATATTGTTGATTCGAAATAATACAGAATTTCTGGATAGCATAAAAGGATACTTGAATAAGAATTTTCCAATGAAAGACCTCGGTCAAGCTGCTTATATATTGGGCATCAAGATCTATAGAGATAGATCAAGATGCTTAAGTGGACTTTCACAAAGCACATACCTTGATAATTTTTTGAAGAAGTTCAAAATGGATCAGTCAAAGAAAGGGTTCTTGCTTGTGTTACAAGGTG
The DNA here is from genome assembly GCA_034509565.1 of Triticum monococcum. Lineage (NCBI taxonomy): Eukaryota > Viridiplantae > Streptophyta > Magnoliopsida > Poales > Poaceae > Triticum > Triticum monococcum. Next base: position 125,216,748 of record CM067842.1, read on the forward strand.
TGAAGTTGAGTCGTACTCAATGCCGGACCACTGTAGAAGATAGAGAGAAAATGAAATTCATTCCCTGTGCTTCAGCCATAGGTTCTATCATGTATGCAATGCTGTGTACCAGACCTGATGTGTGCCTTGCAGGGAGGTACCAAAGTAATCCAGGAGTGGATCACTGGACAACGGTCAAGAACATCCCGAAATACCTGAAAAGGACTAAGGATATGTTTCTCGTTTATCCAGGTGACAAAGAGCTTGTCGTAAATGGTTACGTCAATGCTAGCTTTTACACTGATCCGGATGACTCTAAGTCGCAAACCGGATACGTATTTATATTGAATGGTGGAGCTGTCAGTTGGTGCAGTTCCAAGCAGAGCGTCGTGGCGGGATCTACATGTGAAGCGGAGTACATAGCTACTTAGGAAGTAGCAAATGGGATGAAGGAGTTCATATCCTATCTAGGTGTAATACCTAGTGCATTGGGTCCAATGAAAATCTTTTGTCACAATACTGGAGCAATTACCTTAGCGAAGGAATCCAGATTTCACAAGCGAACCAAACACATCAAGAGACGCTTCAACTCCATCTGCAATCAAGTCAAGGAGGGAGACATAGAGATTTGCAAAATACATATGGATCTGAATGTTGCAGAACTGTTAACTAAGCCTCTTCCACGAGCAAAACATGATCAGCACCATGACTCCATGGCTGTTCGAATCATTGTAATGTAATCTAGATTATTGACTCTAGTGCAAGTGGGAGACTGAAGGAAATACACCCTAGAGGCAATAATAAAGTTGCTATTTATATTTCCTTATATCATGATAAATGTTTATTATTCATGCTAGAATTGTATTAACCGGAAACTTGATACATGTGTGAATGCATAGACAAAACAAAGTGTCCCTAGTATGCCTCTTCTTGACTAGCTCGTTAATCAAAGATGGTTAAGTTTCCTGACCATAGACATGTGTTGTCATTTGATGAACGGGATCACATCATTAGGATAATTATGTGATGGACAAGACCCATCCGTTAGCGTAGCATAGTGATCGTTAAGTTTTATTGCTATTGCTTTCTTCATGACTTATACCTATTCCTTTGACTATGAGATTATGCAACTCCCAAATACCGGAGGAACACCTTGTGTGCTATCAAACGTCACAACATAACTGGGTTATTAGAAAGATGCTCTACAGGTGTCTCCAAAGGTGTTTGTTGGGTTGGTATAGATCGATATTAGGATTTGTCACTCCGAGTATCGGAGAGGTATCTCTAGGCCCTCTCGGTAATGCACATCATGATAAGCCTTGCAAGAAATGTGACTAATGAGTTAGTTGCGGGATGATGCATTACGGAATGAGTAAAGAGACTTGCCGATAATGAGATTGAACTAGGTATGAGGATACCGACTATCGAATCTCGGGCAAGTAACATACCGATGACAAAGGGAATTACGTATGTTGTCATTGTGGTTTGACCGATAAAGATGTTCGTAGAATATGTAGGAACCAATATGAGCATCCAGGTTCTGCTATTGGTTATTGACCGGAGATGTGTCTCGGTCATTTCTACATAGTTCTTGAACTCATAGGGTCCGCACGCTTAACGTCCGATGACGCTTTGTATTATGAGTTATGTGTTTTTGTGACCGAATATTGTTCGGAGTCTCGGATGAGATCACGGACATGACGAGGAGTCTCTAAATGGACGAGAGTAAAGATTGATATATTGGAAGATGGTATTCGAACACCAGAATGGTTTCAGAGTGATTCGTGTATTTTTCGGAGCACCGAGGGGTTACTAGAACCCCCAGGGGAAGTAATGGGCCTAGATGGGCCATAGGGGAGAGAGGAGGCCGCCCACAAGGGGTGGATGCGCCCCCCTCCCATGGGGAGTCTGAATTGGACTAGGGGAGGGGGAGCCCCCTTTTCTTCTCCTCCTCCCTCTCCCTTCCCCTTTCCCCCTCCGTAAGAAAGGAAGGGGGAGAATAGGACTTGGAGTCCTATTCGGTTCCCCCCCATGGCGTGCCCCCTAGGGCCGGCCGCCTCCTCCCCTCGTCCTTTATATGCGAGGGCAGGGGGCACTCCAAGACAAAACAATTGTTCTCTTAGCCGTGTGCGGTGCCCCCCTCCACAGTTTACTCCTCCGGTCATAGCGTCGTAGTGCTTAGGCGAAGCCTTGCGTGGATCACATCACCATCACCGTCACCACATCGTCGTGCTGACGAAACTCTCCCTCGACCCTCTGCTGGATCAAGAGTTCGAGGGATGTTATCGAGTTGAACCTGTGCTAAACTCGGAGGTGTCGTACGTTCGGTACTAGATCGGTTGAATCGTGAAGACGTTCGACTACATCAACCACGTTAGCCTAATGCTTCCGCTTTGGTCTACGAGGGTACGTGGACACACTCTCCCCCTCTCGTTTCTATGCATCTCCTAGATAGATCTTGCGTGATCGTAGGAAAATTTTGAAATTGCATGATATGTTCCCATCAATTCCCTATGCAAGCATGAAAGTCAATAGTTATGCATTGAAATTATATCCTACTTATGGTGCATTATTCGGTGTTAATTATGCTTAATGTTCGCTTATGAGATTATTCATTTCTTGGTTGGTCGCTTCTCAATCTTTTGCTAGCCTTCATTTTGCACTAAGTATGATCACTACTTGTGCATCCAAAACCCTTTAAACCTGTTTTGCCACATGGGTACACTATATCTATGTATATGCGGTATTCTTTTGCCTTTCTAAGCAATTTTTTATGTGCCATCTCTATTATTCAAAATAAATTTCTCTTTTGTGTGCTCGTACCGCTCGCGAGGCGGTGAGGGGTGGCTAATATTTTCCATGCTAGATGTGTTATTCTCACGATGAGTGTTTATTCACTTGTCATTGCACGAGAGTAAGGAAAAGGTATTAGGGATGCCCAGTCCCGAAATGAAAAATGAATTTACTTTATGTTGTCAAATAATAAATTCCTTGGCAAGTGTTGGTATGGAAGGCACCCGTGGATACGGTTGGCCATGGAAAGTGAAAGTATGGTGGAAAAAGGAATAAACTTTAATTTGTGTTTGGGAACCGCCTATGATATATCTAGCATGGAAAGTGTAGGGAACTCTAAGTCATTTTCGTTGGTCGGAAAAGTATGCCTCTCAAAATGTTTTTATCTCTCAATTTTCGCTTTGAGCTCTGGCACCTCTACAAATCCCTACTTCCCTCCATGAAGTGCCTTTCTTTTTTACTTTATGCAATTTTTATTTTTATTCGAGTCTCCATCTTCTCTTATAAAGCACCAACTAGAGGGCATTATGATCGTACTTGAGCATTGGGTGTAGTTAATATGCGAGTGCGTTTCATGAATGGATCAATGATTGAGCATGATGGGCTAGGGATAACTTATTTTAGCACTGATATTTTGAAAGACATGGTTGCTTGTTGGTATGCTTGAGTATTTAAGTTATCATGTCAAAACTAGACTATTGCTTTGAACAATATAAAAGTCCAAATGTCCATGCTATAAAGAAAAGAATATGAGATGACATGTTAGGCAACATTCCACGTCAAAAATTCTGTTTTTATCATTTACCTACTGAGGATGAGTAGGAATTAAGCTTGGGGATGCTGATATGTCTCCAATGTATCTATAATTTTGTTATTGTTCCATGCCGTTATATTATCATTCTTGGATGTTTAATAATCATTTTATAGTCATTTTATATCATTTTATATCATTTTTGGTACTAACCTATTGACATAGTGCCAAGTGCCAGTTGCTATTTTTTGCATGTGTTTTACATCGCGGGAAATCAATACCAAATTGAGTCCAAATGCAACGAAACTTTTTGTGGATTTTTTGGACCAGAAGACATCCAATGGGCCGAAGAAGCACCTGGGAGCTGCTCCAAGGGGAACACAACCCACCAGGGCGTGCCTGGAGGCCCCAGCGCGCCCTGGTGGGTTTTGCCCACCTCGGGTGCCCCCCGGAGCGCCTCTTTACTCTATAAATACCCCAATATTCCAGAAACCCTAGGAGAGTCGACGAAAATCAATTCCAGCCGCCGCAGAGTCTAGGACCACCAGATCCAATCTAGACACCATCACGGAGGGCTTCACCACTTCCTTGGTGCCTCTCCGATGATGCGTGAGTAGTTCTTTGTAGACCTTCGGGTCCGTAGTTAGTAGCTAGATGGCTTCCTCTCTCTCATCTGATTCTCAATACAATGGTCTCTTGGAGATCCATATGATGTAACTCTTTTGCGGTGTGTTTGTTGGGATCCGATGAACTTTGAGTTTATGATCAGATCTATCTCTTTTTATCCATGAAAGTTATTTGAGTTTCTTTGATCTCTTATATGCATGGTTGCTTATAGCCTCATATTTCTTCTCCGATATTTGGGTTTTGTTTGACCAACTTGATCTATTTATCTTGCAATGGGAAGAGATGCTTTGTAGTGGGTTCGATCTTACGCTGCTTGATCCTAGTGACAGAAGGGGAACCGACACGTATGTATCGTTGCTACTAAGGATACAACGATGGGGTCTATTTCTACATAAATAGATCTTGTCTACATCATGTCATCGTTCTTATTGCATTACTCCATTTCTCCATGAACTTAATACACTAGATGCATGCTGGATAGCGGTCGATGTGTGGAGTAATTGTAGTAGATGCAGGAAGGAGTCGGTCTACTAATCTTGGATGTTATGCCTATATAATGATCATTGCCTGGATATCGTCATGACTATTTGAAGTTCTATCAATTGCCCAACATTAATTCGTTTACCCACTGTTTGCTATTTTTCTCAAGAGAAGCCACTAGTGAAATCTACGGCCCCGGGTCTCTTTCTCATATTATTTGCCTTTGCGATCTATTTTATTTGCCTTTTATTTTTAGATCGATTAAACCAAAAATACAAAAATACCTTGCTGCAATTTATTTTATTTGGCGTTCGATCTATCAATATTTGCAACTCTCTCACGTCCGTTTGCCAATTTGTGGCACCGTTACCCGAAAGGGATTGACAACCCCTTTAACACGTCGGGTTGCGAGTATTTGTTATTTGTGCGCAGGTGTTGTTTACGTAGTGTTTCTTAGTTATCCTACTGGTTCGATAACCTTGGTTTCATCACTGAGGGAAATACCTACCGTCGATGTGCTGCATCATCCCTTCCTCTTTGGGGAAATACCGACGTAGCTTCAAGCCGCATGATTATGCAACTCCCGGATACCGGAGGAATACCTTATGCGCTATCGAACATCACAATGTAATTGGGTGATCATAAAGATGCTCTACAGGTATCTCTGAAGGTGTTTGTTGAGTTGGCATAGATCGATATTAGGATTTGTCACTCAGAGTATCGGAGAGGTATCTCTTGGCCCTCTTGGTAATACACATCATAAGAAGCCTTGCAAGCAAAGTGACTAATGAGTTAGTTGCAAATGATGTATTATGAAACGAGTAAAGATATTTAGATACCGATGATCAAATCTCGGACAAGTAACTACCAATGGACAAAGGGAATTACGTATGTTGTCATAAGCTATGGCTGATAAAGATCTTCGTAGAATATGTAGGAGCCAGTATGGGCATCTAGGTTCCGCTATTGGTTATTGACCGAAGAGGTGTCTCGGTCATGTCCACATAGTTCTCGAACCCATAGGGTTCGCACGCTTAACGTTCATTGATGATATAGTGTTATATGAGTTATATGATTTGGTGACCAAATGTTTTTCGGAGTCCCGGATGAGATCACGGACATGAAGAGGAGTCTCGAAATGGTCGAAAGGTAAAGATTGATATATAGGACGATGGTATTCGGACACCGAAAGAGTTTCGGAGTGCACTGGGTAGTCATCGGGTCACCGGACGGGGTTCCAGACACCCCCGGTAAGTGTATGGGCCTAACGGGCTAAAGGTGGGACTGACCAGCCCACTAGGGGGCTGGTGCGCCCCTCTACATGGCTGGTCGGCCCTAGGGGAAGGAAAGGGGAGGAGTGCCCTGAGGGAGTCCTGGACTAAGGGGTCCTCGGGCGTCCGGCATGTTATCTATGGGCCGGACTAATGGGCTGTGAAGATACGAAGACCGAAGACTACACCCGTGTCCGGATGGGGCCCCCCTTAGCGTGGAAGGCAAGCTTGGCGATGGAATATGTAAATTCCCTTCTTTGTAACCGAACTTATGTAACCCTAGATCCTCCCGGTGTCTATATAAACCGGAGGACTTAGTCCGGATAGGAGATACTCAATACCTTAGTCATACGGGCTAGACTTCTAGGGTTTAGCCATTACGATCTCGTGGTAGATCAACTCTTGTAATACTCGTATTAATCAATATCAATCAAGCAGGACGTAGGGTATTACCTCCATCAAGAGGGCCCGTACCTGGGTAAAACTTCATGTCCCCTATCTCCTGTTACCATCAATCTTAGACGCAGAGTTCAGGACCCCCTACGCGAGATCTGCCGGTTTTGACACCGACATTGGTGCTTTCATTGAGAGTTCCACTGTGCCGTCGTCGCAGAGATTGATGGATTGACTTATCGTCAAGGAAAATATTACCTCTGGAGGAGCTCTGGCCTCAGGCCAAACCCTCCAGCTGGGCGATTTTACCATGATTGCTCGCTCGGCCTTTGAGTCAACGAGGATGACCTCTTGAGTCATCGAGAAATGCATTTGTGTTGATTCTGAATATGCCAGACGGATGGATCCGATGGAGTTATCGCCTTTGAACGAACACCTCGATCGCATTACCGCCTTGGGAGTCGCTACAGACTATGATCGGATTGGGCTTAAACCCAGCCAGAGAGAGATTAATTCTCCACCGATCACCCACCAGATAGCGGTAGTCGAGGAGCGAGATAACCCTTCCTCTATATCGAGGACGAGTTATGTTCGGATCTCCAACCTCGAGAAGCCGGACACCTACCGGCAGAAGGACACGCCTTGCCCTCCGAACTTAGAATCGAATGGTAGGCTTCAAAAATCAGAAGACACTCCGGAGCCCGGACGGTTCAATCCAGAAAAACCTCAGATTCCGGATCGTCGATCGGGTCAGGGTTCAGATCCAATTCCACCCACCCACCCAGACATAAGCGCTGTCACGAGCACAAAACAGCAGTCTCAAGAAACGGTCCACCACTTTTGGGCTAGATTTCTCCTTGTCAAGAACAAGGCCAAGGATTGCCGCGGCGAGGACGCGATATCAGCATTCCGCAACAATTGCACGAATGAAGGATTCCTCAATGCCATTAATCGTCGCCGCATACTACACTTCGCTAACTTGGCAACTATTGTACAGAAGTACGGTGCAATGGAGAGCGCCTGGAGAGATCACACAGTTTGGGAGCTATCGGCCCCAACTCAACCACTGGTCCAGGCAAAAGGGCGCACCCCTATAACGTGCCCAGACTAATAGCCAAGAAATACAAACCCATTACGCGGCGCGGAACCGTTCTAGAGGGATGGCTTGATGGCCCTTGCAAAATACACACCACAGAGGATACTATACCAACTCACAGCCTTAGAGCATGTTGGATACTCCGACAGGTAGCCAAAAACGGTGAGGACATCCTCACCAAAGATATCCCGGAGCAACGCCCTCCAGAAGACGATGAACCCAGAGTATTGATAGTCTTTGAGACATTCTCTTCAAACAATAGGCGCAAAAGGGCACTCCGCGAACTCGCCGAAGTCTGCCAGATCGCAACAATAAACCCCTGGAACGACACAGCAATAACCTTCAACGCTGGCGACGAACCAAAACACAGGACAGTCCGAGCATCAGCCGCCTTGGTCCTCAGCCCAATTGTGGATGGCTTTCAGCTCAACAAGGTTCTCATGGACGGCGGCAGCGGACTGAACCTCATCTATGAGGATACAATACGCAAAATGGAAATAGATAAGAGCCGCATTGACCAAAGCAGCATGACCTTCCGAGGAATCATTCCCAGATGGGAGGCACGGTGTGCGGGAAAAATCACACTCGACGTGGTATTCGACACGCCTGAGAACTATCGGTCCGAAGAAATAACCTTCCATGTGGCCCCCTTCAACAACGGATATCACGCCCTCTTAGGGCGAGATGCATTCACGCGCTTTCATGCAATACCCCATTACGAGTACATGAAGCTTAAGATGCCCGGGCCCAACGACATAATCACTCTAGTTAGTGATCTGGACATAGCACTCTGTGCCGAGAATAAAACCGTGTCCCTGGCCCTTGAGGCATTATCTGAAGCCCTCGCGGCCGAAGAGTTAACCGCGCTACGCTCCATGGTGGACAGAGAAGAGGTGGTCCTAGACAAATGACCCAAATCCACCTCATTCAAACCGGCAGAGGAAACAGTCAAATTCCAAGTCCATCCAACGGACCCCAAGAAGACAGCATCCATCAGAGCACAACTAGACCCAACGGTTGACGCTGCTCTATGAGAGTTCCTGCGTGAGGATTGGGATATATTCGCCTGGCACCCTTCTGATATGCCAGGAATCCCACGCGAGCTGGCCGAACACAGCCTCAATATATTGAAGGGACACAAACCGGTCAAGCAAACACTGTGGTGCTTCTCCGCACCCAAACGCCAAGCTATGGGGGAAGATCTAGCCAAGCTAATCTAGGCCAGATTCATTAGAGAAATAAAACACCCGGACTGGCTGCCAAATTTGGTGATGGTACCAAAGAAGGACAAATCCTGGCGCCTGTGTGTCGATTTTAAAGACCTCAACAAGGCATCCCCCAAAGATCCCTTCCCCCCGCATCGATCAAATCATTGACGCCACAGCAGGACATGACTCATTGTGTTTTCTTGACGCATATTCCGAATACCGTCAAATCAATGAAGGAATCCGATCAAGCCGCAACAGCATTCATCACCCCATATGGGCCATTCTGCTTCAACACTATGCCTTCGGGCTCAAGAACGCCGACGCCACATACCAGCGCATGATTCAAACATGCCTAGAGAAACAGATCAGTAAGACAGTTGAAGCCTACATGGATGACATCGTCATAAAAACTAGGCACGTTGAGACACTACTAGATGATTTACGTCTCATATTCGACAACCTCCGTGTGTATGACATTAAGCTCAATCCGGAAAAGTGCGTTTTCGGCGTCCCTGCTGGAAAACTATTGGGCTTCATCGTTTCCAATTGAGGAATTGAAGAAAACCCAGCCAAAATCTGAGCTTTGTCACAATTGGCTAAGCCAACAGACCTTAAACAAGTTCAAAAGCTTGCGGGTTGCATAGCAGCTCTAAGACGCTTTATCTCCAGATTGGGAGAAAAGGCACTGCCACTCTATCGCCTCCTACGATGAACTGACCACTTCGAGTGAAAGGACGCGACCACAGCCAGACTGGAAGAAATAAAAACCCTTCTTGCAATTAATCCAATCCTGGCCGCACCAAACACCAGCGAACCGATGCTATTATACATATCGGCAACACATCAGGTGGTGAGCGCCATACTCGACGTTAAACGAGAACAGGACGGGCATAAATTCTCTCTTCAGAAGCCAGTATACTACATATCTATTGTCCTTACACCATGCAAATCCCGGTACCCTCATTATCAAAAGATAGCATACGCGGTCTTCATGGCATTCCGAAAGCTCCGTCACTACTTCCAGGAGTGTTCGATCACGGTGGCCTCCGAAGTACCACTCAATGACATTATAAACAACCGTGATGCTACGGGCCGGATTGCCAAACGGGCCATTGAGCTCCTCCCATTTGACATTACATATAAACCACGTCGAGCTATCAAATCCCAAGTATTGTCCGACTTCTTCGCTGAATGGACAGAGGCCGAACTCCCTAAAGAGTATGACACATACTCCAGTTGGGTCATGTACTTCGACGGCTCCAAAATGCTGGCAGGGTTAGGAGCGAGCGTCGTTTTAACGTCCCCTACTAGAGACGTCGTCCAGTACGTTCTCCAAATACTGTACACAGACTCCAATAACGCAGCCGAATACAAGGCCTTATTACATGGTCTCTGGATGGCTGTCTCCATGGGCATACAACGCCTAGAGGTGCGCGGGGACTCAAACCTGGCAATATCTCAAATAAACGGAGACTTCGACGCCAAAGATCCGAAGATGGCAGTGTATCGTAACGCAGTCATAAAAATGTCGGCCCGGTTTGGGGGACTTGAGTTCCAACATGTGGCTCGAGGAAGTAATCAAGCGACGGATGTTCTTGCTCGTATCGGCGCTAAGTGCGACCCCGTCCCACCTAATATCTTTCTGGAAAGGCTTTTTAAGCCATCCGTGGTGTGGCAGGGGGAAACGGCAATACCAGTCCGAATCCAAACATAACACCAGATTCCGAAAACACCGATGCTGTTGGGGGCTCAGCCACCGAAATAACACCGTCGGCGCATCTCATCATGGCAGTCATTGCCCCATGGACCGTACCCTTCCTGGCCTACCTTAACAGGAAGGAACTTCCTAAGGACCAGAATGAGGCCCGCTGCATTGTCCGATGTTCAAAAGCCTACAAGGTTCATGATGGAGAGCTCTATAAGAAAAGCGCTACCGGAGTCCTTCAACGATGTATATCTGCGGAGGAGGGGCAGCAACTCTTGGCTGAAATTCATGCCGGACTCGGCGGTCACTATGCCGCAGCTCGGGCCCTTGTTAGCAAGGCCTTCCGTACATGGTTTTATTACCCGATGGCCCAAGCAGATGCACAGGACCTTGTCCAACATTGCGTCGGATGCCAACTCTTTGCCAACCAAAGCCACATGCCCCCCACTGCCTTACAAACAATCCCCATCACTTGGCCTTTTGCGGTCTGGGGGCTCGATATGGTCGGACCCCTTAAGGGGAGTCATAAGAGAAAGTATCTGCTAGTCATGGTGGATAAATTCACTGAGTGGATAGAGGCCAAACCAGTCAAAACGGCCGAAGCGGGGCCAGTAATAGATTTCATATCTGGCATGGTACACCGTTACGGTGTCCCGCACAGTATAATCACCGATAATGGCTCCAACTTTATAGCCGACGAGGTGAGAACCTGGTGCGCTAATCTAGGCATTAAGCACGATTACGCCTCTATCTATCACCCGCAGACAAATGGTCAAGTCGAACGGGCCAATGGTCTTATTATGAGCGGCATCAAACCCAGACTAGTGCGGTCTTTGAAGGAATCGGACAAGCACTGGGTGGAGGAACTTGACTCCGTACTCTGGGGGCTGCGGACCATGCCCAACCGCACTACCGGATATACACCCTTCTTCATGGTGTATGGTGCGGAAGCAGTGTTACCCTGCGATATTATTCATGACTCACCTCGAGTGCGTATGTACGAAGAGAGAGAAGCCGAGCTAGATTGGCAAGATAGCTTAGATACCTTGGAGGAGGATCACGACGTTGCAAAGGCCCGTTCCGCATATTATCAACAGTAGGCTCGCAGGTACCAAAGCAGAGAAGTGCGGGCCAAGACTTATAACGTTGGTGAACTCGTTCTACGCTTGTCGGAGAAGAAAAAGGACAAACTCAAGCCCAAGTGGGAGGGTCCCTTCATCATTGACGAAGTTCTCACCGAAGGAGCGTACCGCCTACGTGATGCGTCAAAAAATCACCTAGAGCCGAACCCCTGGAATGCGGCCAGACTACGACGATTTTATGCCTAGCGCCGAACTCTGTGTTCGTTCCTCCCTCCTATTATTAAAGTTATTTTCCCTCTCTTTTTCGTTTTTATTTAGCCTTACGGCTTTAGTGTGGCTAGACCATCCCTACCTGATGCGTACATCTCTAAATGTGTACGTTCATTATACCTAGGGACTTCTCGTACAGAAGCTTGCGACTATTCTTCGAGCATCAAGCTCAGCACATATGCGTTTTTTGTTGGGGAACGCAGTAATTTCGAAAATTTCCCTACGCACACGCAAGATCATGGTGATGCACAGCAACGAGAGGGGAGAGTGTTGTCTACGTACCAACACAGACCGACTGCGGAAGCGATCACACAACGTAGAGGAAGTAGTCGTACGTCTTCTTCCCGATCCGACCGATCCAAGCACCGTTACTCCGGCACCTCCGAGTTCTTAGCACACGTTCAGCTCGATGACGTTCCTCGGGCTCCGATCAAGCAAAGCGTCGAGGAAGAGTTCCGTCAGCACGACGGCGTGGTGACGATCTTGATGTACTACCGACGCAGGGCTTCGCCTAAGCACTGTAACGGTATGATCGAGGTGGAATTTGGTGGCAGGGGGCACCGCACACGGCTAAGGAACGATCTCAAGGATCAAGTTGTGTGTCTTGGGGTGCCCCCTGCCCCCCGTATCTAAAGGCCAGGGGCAGGGGGTTCGGCCGGCTAGGAGGGAGGCGCAGGGAGGAGTCCTACTCCCACCGGGAGTAGGACTCCTCCCCTCCAATCCTATTCCAACTAGGATTCTTGGGGGGGGGGAGGAGAAAGAGGGGGCCGGCCCACCTCTCCTAGTCCTATTAGGACTTGGGAAAGGGGGGGCGCCGGCTAGGCTTGTGGGCTGCCTCTTCTCTCTTTTCCACTAAGGCCCAATAGGCCCATTTACCTCCCGGGGGGTTCCGGTAACCCTCCCGGTAATCCGGAAAAATCCCGATTTCACCCGGAACGCTTCCGGTGCCCAAACATAGGCTTCCAATATATCAATCTTTACGTCTCGACCATTTCGAGACTCCTCGTCATGTCCGTGATCTCATCCGGGACTCCGAACAACCTTCGGTACATCAAAATGCATAAACTCATAATAACTGTCATCGTAACGTTAAGCGTGCGGACCCTGCGATTCGAGAACAATGTAGACATGACCGAGACACGTCTCCGGTCAATAACCAATAGCGGGACCTGGATGCCCATATTGGCTCCTACATATTCTACGAAGATCTTTATCGGTCAGACCGCATAACAACATACGTTGTTCCCTTTGTCATCGGTATGTTACTTGCCCGAGATTCGATCGTCGGTATCCAATACCTAGTTCAATCTCGTTACCGGCAAGTCTCTTTACTCGTTCTGTAATACATCATCTCACAACTAACATATTAGTTGCAGTGCTTGCAAGGCTTATGTGATGTGTATTACCGAGAGGGCCCAGAGATACCTCTCCGACAATCGGAGTGACAAACCCTAATCTCGAAATACGCCAACCCAACATCTACCATTGGAGACACCTGTAGTACTCCTTTATAATCACCCAGTTACGTTGTGACGTTTGGTAGTACCCAAAGTGTTCCTCCGGTAAACGGGAGTTGCATAATCTCATAGTTATAGGAACATGTATAAGTCATGAAGAAAGCAATAGCAACATACTAAACGATCGGGTGCTAAGCTAATGGAATGGGTCATGTCAATCAGATCATTCTACTAATGATGTGACCTCGTTAATCAAATAACAACTCCTTGTTCATGGTTAGGAAACATAACCATCTTTGATTAACGAGCTAGTCAAGTAGAGGCATACTAGTGACACTCTGTTGGTCTATGTATTCACACATGTATTATGTTTCCGGTTAATACAATTCTAGCATGAATAATAAACATTTATCATGATATAAGGAAATAAATAATAACTTTATTATTGCCTCTAGGGCATATTTCCTTCATTTTTTCCATATGTACCTTTTCTTCTCCATTATATGCATCTATATGACTTAAGTTTTGGCCAAGCTGGGTTGCCTGGCTCCTGTGCTTATGCCCTACGTTCCCGTTAGTTCGTCTAGGGCATAAAGGGAGCACCTCTGTGATTGTTACTGCCGGGTCATCCGGATGTGTACCTCAGACTGGGTGAAGCCTAAATCTAGCGTTCTTATGGGAATATTCGGTCGGCGAATCAAAGGTGTTTCCGCATTCACTCCATTGTGAACCCTAGATGTTCCCCATTCTATGATTTTTTCCAATCACAGTTCGGACATGCACATTAAATGCATGCACACCCAGGGAAAGGAACCCTTAACAGAACTATTCTCTCTAGAAGATGTTTCTTACATAATGTAATATAACATAAATAGCTGGATACACATTGTCTATTCGAGCAATTATGACCCCTACAACTGGTTTCCAAGCATACCCCAGTATATTCTGCCGCTAGGGTATTCGGAAACACTCCGCACCTTCAGGTCCAGAGGTTGAAGCGATGACAATTATCATTATTATCCAGCTAGAAGGAAAGTACATAGTCACTCACGACTCAAACACTTCCTCCTCTATACCGTCCAAAAGGCAGTCTAATTTACAATCCTGTTGGGAATATTTGGCGGCCACCTCTACTTGGTCATATACCAAACTAACGGGAATTTCTTCCCCATTCGGCCCTACCGGCCCGACATGAGCCTTGTGATTAGGATCCAGCTTGGTATATCGCGTCTTCACCATGGCCCAGGCCTCTCACGCACCCTCTCGGCAGGCCGATATATTCCACAGTCTGATACGTCGCAGCACTCCCTTGAATAGCTCTACCAGCTTCTCCATACTTCCTGGAGGGGAGTAGGATGGCCATAAGGCCTTGGCTATGCTCTGCATCGCCTGCCGAGCTTGCTCGTGCAACTGCGACAACCCTTGCAGAAGATCACTTGATGATCCGGACACCTCCTCTTCGAGGAGGTTCGTCAATACACCTGCAATCACAACTATATAAGCTACCATTACCTGCAAACTGTTATAAGATAAAAGTGGTCACATACTGAATATGCCGCCTCGCAGCTTCTTGTTCTCCTTCACAGAGTCAGCTAGCTGAGCTTGCACATCTTTCAATTCTTCTCCCAGTTTGGTGTTCGAATCCCGGAGTTTCTTTTTCTCTTGAACGACTTTGGTCAATACACGCTCGCCCGCTGCTAGTAGCTTTCTGGCTCCGTGTTCTTCGCTTTGAGCGGCGTCCAGCTGCTCTCGTACTTGGTCTAACGACCCAACACAAGGATAAGCACCCAGATTCACACTATCGGTGTATCATTATGAATTTTCGATAGAGGGAAATATTACCGGGAGATGCGTTGTATTTCTCCAGTTCGGCATTGGCAGCAAGCAGCCGTCGCTGACACTTTTCTAGTTCCTGAGCTAGCTGGGTGTTCTTCTCCGTAAGCACCTGGTTGTACATTGATCCTCAAATCAGTTGTTTCAACTCCTTTAAGTCTCGGGGGCTACTGGCATATGGTTATCATAGTAAGACAAAACAAATTTACCTGCACATCTTTCAAATGTTTCTTGGTGGCCCTGTTAATCCCATCTCGAGCAACTTAGATGTATGCATCGGCCGAGCTGATGGCATTAAACGACTCTTCTGAAAAGCCAGGGTCTTGTAAAATGGCCCGGCGGCGCCGATGATTCCTGTCGCTCTCCACTTCTGAGTCGGTGATGGATACATCATCTGAGTCCTCGAATGGAGGACAGTCCGGCGTCACCCCCGCACTAGCCCCCGTCTTCACGGCAAGATTCGAATCCTGGCCGCGGGAAGTACGGCCGCTCGAACCTCCGGATATAGTCCGACGCACCTTTTTCCTGACACATGGAAACGGGAGGGTCACGGTTGGACGTGACTGCCCAGGTGCACATTGGCAAATTCATACCTCTTTGATGAAGGACCGGCCGTGTCTTAGGCTCGCCTAGTGTGGAGGACGCTCTCTTCGGAATACCCCTGTGGCGGTACGGTGCACCAGACCCTTCCCCTTTTGAGCACAGGATGGTGCAGTGGGTAAGAAGGAAGGAGAGATCTCTTTTGAATAAGGTGTCTTCGGATCACTTATGTGTGAAGTTGGAAGGAGGCCGGGGTAATCGGCGATAATAGGTACATATGTACCGTCGCAGCTCATCTGATAAAACATTCCCTCCTCAAGCTCCACGAATATGTCCGGGTCTTCTTCATATCCGGGGTCAAGATCCCGGTTGCGATTCTCAGGCTGAGGAGCAGGGTCATGGATCCCCTCGATAGCCTTTCACCATTCCTGTTATGAGCAGATAAGATGCTGCCTGTCAACGAATGATCCAGGGACAAGATAAATTAAGTGAAGCCGAACCTTACCCAGCTAGGAGGATTGTACATGGAAAGTCCGTCTCGATATTGGAGACGGCTGAACTCCTCCTTCTCCCCTTTATACAACTCGGCTAGAATCTTGGCTAGAGCGGCGGGGGTCTTCGGGCCTTTTCGGCCGTAACATGAGGCATCGTCTTCTCCATTATAATGCCACATGGGCAGTCCTCGGTATTGGAGTGGCTAGACCCCCTGCGTTATAGAAATTGCCATCACTTCGACTATTGACAATCTGGACAGGGCAAGCGTTTTAATCTTTCCCAGTAGCAAACTGATCTCCGCGCTATCCTCTTCCTCGAGGCTCCGAGGACGCTAGCTATGGCGCTTCTTCAGCGGAGCATTTGAAAACTCGGGGAGGCCTATGCGGACGGGGTCGGGTAGAGCGATGTCGTCAATGTAGAACCATTCGTAAGGCCACTCTTTGGGAGTTTTCTTCGGCATGCCGGACAGGTATCCGGTCCCGGTGATGCGCCACACTTCGGCTCCTCCCACTTCGAAAATTGATCCCCCTTGATTGCGAGGGACGAGGCAGAACAGTCTTCTCCATAAATCAAAATGGGCCTCGCAACCTAGAAATAGTTCACATAGGGCGACATAACCCGCGATGTGGAGGATGGAGCCAGGGGTAAAATTGTGCAGCTGGAGGCCATAGTACTCCAGTAGCCCTCGGAGGAATGGGTGGATTGGAAACCCCACTCCCCTCAGCAAATAGGGGACGAAGCACACCCGTTCTCCCACAGACGGATTGGGTAAATCCTCTGCCTGGGTTTTGCCATTGAAGGAGGCCGACCCTGCTCGAATAGGGACCAGATCTGCTGGAGGGAGAAATCCCTGTGTTTGCAGCTTCGTCAATTGGCTATGGGACACAGAGCACCTCTCCCACTCGACTCTCTCTAGGTTGGAACGGGAAGAGGAGCTAGGATTGTTGGCCATGTTGGAATGGTCTTGCCTGGCGGTCTCTGAGGATTTTCTCCGCTTGGTGCCGAAAGGATCTGAGATCCAATCTCTTTAAATAGATGGTCCTCCTTCTAGGATTGGGGTGTTATTTGCAAAAAAATGCCCTGACTGTCCACATTCGCTCGACACGTGTAAAACGAGGGTATTAAGAGCGCAAAAGCCAAGGGGAAACATCGAATCTACGGCCGAATACACTACTCAGAAGTCATTAAGGGAGGAACCCGCCTTGCAATACTGAAGAAAATCTGTGTGCCGAACACCTTGCTATTGAAGACTGGTTCGGGGGCTACTCAGGGAGTCCTGGACTAAGGGGTCCTCGGGCGTCCGGCCTGTTATCTATGGGCCGGACTGATGGACTGTGAAGATACGAAGACCGAAGACTACACCCGTGTCCGGATGGGGCTCCCCTTGGCGTGGAAGGCAAGCTTGGCGACGGAATATGTAAATTCTCTTCTTTGTAACTGACCTTGTGTAAGCCTAGATCCTCCTGGTGTCTATATAAACCAGAGGACTTAGTCCGGATAGGAGATACTCAATACCTTAGTCATACAGGCTAGACTTCTAGGGTTTAGCCATTATGATCTCGTGCTAGATCAACTCTTGTAATACTCATATTCATCAATGTCAATCAAGCAAGACGTAGGGTATTACCTCCATCAAGAGGGCCCGAACCTGGGTAAAACTTCGTGTCCCCTGTCTCCTGTTACCATCAATCTTAGACGCACAGTTCGGGACCCCCTACCCGAGATCTGCCGGTTTTGACATCGACATGCCCCTCTACATGGCTGGTCAGCCCTAAGTTTTTGCTTCTTCACTTGATGTGTGCTATTCTTGGAATGTCATTTTATTTTGTTTTGCTTGTTGTTCTAATAAAATACCTAGATCTGAAAGTTTTTAAATAAAACAGAGTCCTCAAATAGTAGCCAGGGAGGCTAGGTAAGCGGCATTCACATCCCGTCAACAAAGCTCTTTTCTATGGAATTGCTCCAGTGCTTCTCTTATATCTTTTTGAGCACGATGTGCTTTAGTATTTTTTGAAGAAATTCCCTCTTGCTTCACTTAAATTAATTTGAGAGAAAGAAATATTATGCTCATGATCTTCATTTATATCTTTTTGGAGTAGCCCGTCATTTACTCTTGTGCTTCACTTATATCGTATGAGTAAATTGTTGAATAAATTGAATATCATGAAGTTGAAATCATATCATGCCTTGTGGTAGCTTCACATTGGGTTTAGAAAGTGAAATCTTTTGAGGCTTGACAATCACAATATTGGTCATACAAGCAATTCACGAATAATTAGTATAAGGAAGAGAACTTTCACATGCAAATACACTATCATGGAAATCTTTTGTGACTCTGAGCCCCCATCAAAATATTATATGCCAAAATTGTTGACGTTGGACAAGGAAGACAACATAATAGTTTATGTCTGTTCATATTCACATAGAAGTTATATTGTCATAGATCCTTCAACATGTGGTGCTTGCCCCCCATCCTTGCTAGCCAAAAATTCCACACCAAGTAGAGATACTACTTGTGCATCCAAAAAACCCTTAAACCCAAATCTTATCTTTAAGAGTCCACCATACCTACCTGGATTGAGCAAGATCCTTCAAGTAAGTTGTCATCGGTGCAATAAGGCAATAAAAGTTGCTTCTAAAATTGTTAGATCATTTAGTGTAAGAGAAAATTGAGCGTTGTACGAACTTGTGATGGCAAAGAATAAATGCGACAGACTACATAACAAAGGTTGCTATCATAAGGGTCAATATAATGTGATGTTCTTTTGCACTAAGGGGTTGAGCATACAAATAAATAAGCAATGGCAACCTTTGCTTCCCTCTGCGAAGGGCCTATCGTTTACTTTTCAGTATTTACTTTTATGCAAAGAGTCAAAGTATTTCTCTCTATTCCTTTTTATTTTCTCTTTTGGCAAGCATCATGTGGTGAGGAAAGATCTAGGCACATATATCCAGTTGTATATGGGTAGCATGAGTTATTGTTGTTGACATCACCCTTGAGGTGAATACGTTGGGAGGCAAAACAATAAGCCCCTATGTTTTTATGTGTCTGGTTGAAATGTTTTGCTCATGTCTATGCGGTGAGTGTTAGCAATCATAGAAGACTATATGATGGTTCAGTATGTGGATCTCTTACTTAAACTCTGTTGAATAAGTTGAATTGCAATTGCTTGGTGACTGAGAACATAGGTTGTTGAGTTTCAAGATAGTTCATTGTTTGAACCTTAAAATGTGAATTGTTTGCTACTTTAACATGAGAAGTTTCATAAGAAAGAATTGTTGTTATGATGCTAGGAAAAGTGATTGAAATTATCATTGATCAAACTTATGCTCTTTGCTAGCATTCACACTTTATAAATTATTTCTTTTATCATCTACCTACTCGAGGAGGAGTAGGAATTAAGCTTGGGGATGCTGATATGTCTCCAGCGTCTCTATAATTTATGAAGTATTCATGCCATTTTATTATCATTCTTGGATGTTTTACAATCATTTTATAGCAACTTCATTTCATTTTTGGGACTAACCTATTGACCCAGTGCCCAGTGCCACTTGCTATTTTTTGCTTGTTTTTTACATCGCAGAAAATCAATATCAAATGGAGTCCAAACACTACGAAACTTTTTGGAGAATTTTTATGCACCAGAACACCCAGGATGGGCCAGAGCAGCACCTGGGGGGTGCCCCGAGGGGGCACAACCCACCAGGGCACGCCTGGGGGCCCAGGCGCGCCCAGATGGGTTGTGCCCACCTCGGTGGCCTCCTGCACCCCCTCTTTACCTATAAATTCCCAAATATTCCGAAAACCCTCGGGGTTAACCTAGATCAGAAGTCCCGCTGCCGCAGGCCTCTATAGCCACCGAAAACCAATCTAGACCCCGTTCCGGCACCCTGTCGGTGGGGGGAATCATCTCCGGTGGCCATCTTCATCATCCCGACGACCACCACGATGAGGAGGGAGTAGTCCATCCTCGAGGCTGAGGGTTTGTACCAGTAGCTATGTGTTTAATCTCTCTCTCTCTCTCGTGTTCTTGAGATGTCACGATATTGATGTATCGCGGGGTTTGTTAATATAGTCGGATCATATGGTGTTTTCCCCTCTCTATCTTGCTGTGATGAATTGAGTTTTTCCCTATGAGATTTCGTTGTTATCGGATTGAATACTTTTATGGATTTAAGAACACTTGATATATGTCTTGCAATTGAATACTTGTGGCGACAATGGGGTATCGTATTGATTCACTTGATATATGTTTTGGCACTCAACTCGCGGATTCCCGAGGTGACATTGGGGTAATCTATGCATAGGGGTTGATGCACGTTCTTGTCCTTGTTTCTCCGGTAGAAATCTTGGGGCACTCTTTGAAGTTCTTTGTGTTGGATTGAATATTATAAATCTGAATTTGCTTTGGTGTTATTTTAGTACGAACTCTTGGTTAGATCGATCGGAAAGAATAGCTTCATGTTATTTTAGTACGAACTCTAGGATAGATTGATCGGAAGGAATAGCTTTGAGGTGGTTTCGTACCCTACAAACAATTATGTCTTATGTTCTCCGCTAGATAGGAACTTTGGAGTGATTCTTCATTGCATGTTGTGGAATGGTTATATGATCCAATTATATTAGCACTGTTGAGAGATTGCACTAGTGAAAGTACAGACCCTAGGCCTCATTTTTAAGCATTGCAATACCGTTTTTGTGCCCGTTTACTATTTGCTACCTTGTTGTTTTTATTTATTCAGATTATAAAAATATATTTCTACTATCAACATTACACTTTTATCACCATCTCTTCGCCGAACTAGTGCACCTATACAATTTGCCATTGTATTGGGTGTGTTGGAGACACAAGAGATTTCTTGTATTTGGTTGCAGGGTCGTTTGAGAGAGACCATATTCATCTTACACCTCTCATGGATTGATAAACCTTAGGTCATCCACTTGAGGGAAAATTGCTACTGTCCTACAAAACTCTGCGCTTGGAGGCCCATCACGTGTCTAAAAGAATAAAGTTGCATAGTAGACATCAGTGAGCATGTGCTTAGAATGCCCGGGTACTACAATCACTTGAATCAAGTGGGAGTTAATCTTCTAGATAAAATAGTGATTGACAGAGTTCTCTAGTCACTATCACCAAGCTACTAGAACTTCATGATGAACTATAATATGCAAGGGATGACGAAAATGATTCCCGAGCTATTCGCGATACTGAAATCGGCGAAGGTAGAAATCAAGAAAGAGCATCAAGTGTTGATGGTTAACAAGACTGCTAGTTTCAAGAAAAAGGGCAAGGGAAAGAAAAGGAACTTCAAGAAGAATGGAAAGCAAGTTCCCACTCCCGTGAAGAAGCCCAAAATCTAGACCAAAGCCTGAAACTAAGTGCTTCTACTGCAAAGGGAATGATCACTGGAAGCGAAACTGCCCCAAATACTTGGCGGATAAGAAGGATGGAAAAGTGAACGAAGGGATATTTGATATGCATCTTATTGATGTGTACTTTACTAGTGTTCGTAGAAACCCCTCGGTATTTGATACCGGTTCAGTTGCTAAGATTAGTAACTCGAAACAGGAATTGCAGAATAAACAGAGACTAGTTAGGGACGAGGTGACGATGTGTGTTGGAAGTGTTTCCAAGATTGATATGATCACCATCGCACACTCTCTTTATCAGTGTCAAAACCGGTGGATCTCGGGTAGGGGTCCCGAACTGTGCGTCTAAGGTTGATGGTAACAAGAGACAGGGAACACAATGTTTACCCGGGTTCGGGCCCTCTCGATGGAGGTAAAACCCTACGTCCTGCTAGATTATATTGATGAGTATGAGGGTTACAAGAGTAGATCTACCACGAGATCGTAATGGCAAAACCCTAGAGGTCTAGCCTATCTGATTATGATTGTCTCTACAGACTAAACCCTCCAGTTTATATAGACACCGGAGGGGACTAGGGTTATACAAAGTCGGTTACATAGAAAGGAAATAATATATCCGGTCGCCTGGCTTGCCATCCACGCAAAGAAGAGTCCTATCTGGACACGGGAGAAAGTCTTCCATCTTGTATCTTCACGGCCCAATAGTCCGACCCATGTCCAACAGGCCTGATGCCCGAGGACCCCTTAGTCCAGGACTCCCTCAGTAGCCCCCGAACAGACTTCAATGACGAGGTGTCCGGCGCACAGATTGTCTTCGACATTGCAAGGCGGGTTCCCCCTCCGATTACTTCAAAGTCTTTGACTTAAAGAGCGGTATTCGGCTTTTCCATTTAATGTCGCGCCCATCGGCTTCCACGCCTCTGACTTTAGCTTCCACGTGGCGAGCGAATACGAGAGGTCGGGGTATTCTTGCAGATACCACCCTGACCATACTAGAGAGGTGCCTATTTAAAGAGAATAGATCTCAGATCCATTCCACACCTTGTGAAAAATCCCCCAAAGCTCGCAAAGCGAAACTACCCCAACATGGCTAGCGCTCATAGCTCTTCCTCTCATCCCCACGGCTCCGAAAAGGGTGATTGGGAGAGATGTTCCGTATCTCACGGTCAGCTGACGAAGCTGCAGAAACAGGGCTTTCTTCCTCCCGCGGATCTAGTCCCCGTCCGAGCAGGATTGACGTCCTTCAATTGCGGGGCTCAGGCGGAGAATTTCCCCAATCCGTCCAGGGGGAACGAGTGTGCTTCGTTCCCTTCTTGCTAAGAGGCATCGGATTTCCGATCCATCCCTTCCTTTGAGGACGTATGGAGTATTATGGCCTCCAACTGCACAGTATCACCCCTGTCGGGTGGTAGGAGCGACATATGCCAACAGGTGGCTTATCATTGCGGGGGCCAATAAAACATCGCCGGTGCCTGGAAACGGGATGAGGCGAAGACATGCACGCCGGCGAATCTTACCCAGCTTCAGGGCTCTCCGGGGAGATAACACCCCTACTGCTGCTCTGCGGGATCTCCGCATGGCTACTATATGAACAAGTAGCTACAATGCTCCTTGAGCTGTTTTGGGTGGAAGGAGGAAGAAGGGCTCAGCTAGCTTGCTTCCTCTCCTTGTATGGTGTCTAGGTCTAGATTGAGAGTCCAACCCTTTGCATGGGTGCACCGGGGGGTTTATATAGGCCTACCCCCCGGGGGTACAATGGTAATCCGACTGGGCGCGGGGCCCAGCTGTCTGTGACTATGCTCGCCGGCTTCTGCGCCGGCTTCTGGGGCCCGCCGGCTAGTGGGTCCCGCCGGCTGCCGGCTCCTTGGTCGACAGGCAGGCCCCACAGGCCAGGGCCTGGTCGGTGGCTGGTTACTGTTGCTCCGTACTATCGACGCAGGCTTGGTCGGGGTAAGCGTGGCTACAGTAACGCCGCCTTGGCGGGCGATTACTGCAGCCCCGCCGCATCTTGTCTCCTTAATGGGTGTCTCCTTCGAGGAAGGTGGCAGGCCGGCTATGGGAAGCCGGCCCTCTATCTTGCCGGCTTGTGAGGAGGTGCGGCCGCCTTCGGCATCTCTCTGCCCGAAGGGGCCCACCGCCTCGGGGGCCACGCTGGCGGCCCGTCGTGGACGGCGTCAGAGCCGCCGTGGCTATAGTGCCACGCCGGGCGGGCCGTGGCTGCCCGCACGGCGCGCTGTACCAGGCGTGCTCCAGGTTTTGGGGGTGGCAGGCTCCACTGTAGCCACGCCCCGCTTCATCATTGCATGGTGGACGCGTACATTGCGGGTACGACTTTGACTGCTTTATGGGAGCCGGCCTTGCTGTAGCCGGCCTTGTTGTAGCCGGCTTCTCGTAGTCGGCCCTCCACAACTTTCTTCATGAGGGTAAAGGGCGAGCCGCCCCCGAAGCCGGCCAGGAAGGTAGTCGGCTAGGGGGGAGGCAGCCCAGGTCTTGAATCTTCTTGAGAGTCGGCCAAGCTCATAATTTTTCTGATGGGCCAGGGGAAGCCGGCCGGGCTACCCATGGCTATTTACTCCGACAACCCCCGCCTCCATCCTGCACATCACGGGTTACATTGCTCTATGCGAGCTATATCCTAGGCTGCGAGGCCCATTTTGAATTATGGAGAAAATTGTTCTGCCTCGTCCCTCGTAATCAAGGGGGGTTAATATTCAAAGTGGGAGGAGCCGAAGTGTGGCGAATCGCCGGGACCGGATACCTGCCCGGCACGCCGAAGAAGGATTCCAGAGAGTGGCCTTCCGAATGGTTCTATATTGATTACGTCGCTCTTCCTGACCCAGTCCGAATGGGCCTCCTTGAATTTTCAAGCGCTCCATTGAAGAAACGCCATAGCTGGCATCCTCGGAGCCTCGTGGAGGAGGATAGCGCAGAAGTCAGTCAGTTGATGGGCAAGATTAAGACGCTCGCCCAGTCTGGATTGTCAATAATCGAGGTAATGGCGATCTCCATAGTGGGAGGGGTCCAACCACTCCAATACAGAAGGCTTCCCATGTGGCACTATAATGGGGAAGATGACACCTCACGCTGCGGTCGAAAAGGTCCAAAAAACCTCGTTGCTTTGGCCAAAATATTGGTGAACTGTTCAAAGGGGAGATGGAGGAGTTCACTCGTCTCCAATACCGAGACAGATTTTCCATGTATAATCCTCCTAGCTGGGTAAGCTCTGATCCCACCATTTTACTCTTCTCCCCGAATCATTTTTGATGGACAGTAACCTATCCACTCGGAACAGGAATGGCAGAAGGCTATCGAGGTGATCCATAGCCCCGCCCCTCAGCCAGAGGGTCACAACCGGGACCTTGACCCCGAATTCGAAGAAGATCCGGACATATTTGTGGAGCTCAAGGATGGAGTTTTTTACCAGACGAGCTATGATGGTACAGAAGTACCCATCATCGCCAATTACCCCGTCCTCCTTCCTGCTTCGCATGTAAGTAATTTAAAATACACCTTCTTCGAAAGAGTTTCTTTATGATGCCTCACCCACCGCACTATTTCGTGTTCCAAAGGGGAGGCGCTCGGTGTCGCAACATGCACCAGAAGTGTCTCTGAGGAGAGCGGCACCTGCGCCGAGCACATCTTCGAAGAGGAAGTCAAATGATAATACGGCAGAACCCTCGTCAAAGAGGTAAGGCTTTTCTTTTGAAGAATACATCTTATGATCGCCACATCAAATCGTGATGCCATTCGCCGCACTCTATCAGGAAAAGTGTCCGCCGTACTATGTCCGGGGATCCTGCCAGTCATGCCTCCACTAGTCAGGTTCCGGACCTTGCCCTAAAGACGGGGGCTGACACAGGAGTGGCGCTGAACAATTCTTCCACATAGGATTCGGACAAGATGTCCGTCACGAACTCTGAAGTGGAAAGCGCCATGAATCATCGTCGTCGGAAGGCCGCTCTCCGTGACCCCGACTTTTCAATGGAGGCATTTAATGCCTTTGGCTCGGCCGATGCGTACATCCGAGCTACTCGGGATGGGCTTGTAAGAGCCACGGACCATCATCTAAAAGATATGCGGGGAAGTTTATATTATACCAATCTGATAGTTATATACCAGTAGCCCCCGAGACTTGAAGCAGTTGATCCAACCGATTGAAGGATCATTGTATAACCAGGTACTTACGGAGAACAATAGTCTATTATCTCAGGAACTAGGAAAGTATTGGATCCAGCTAACTGTTGCCAATGCCGAACTGGAGAAATCCAAGAAGGCGTCCCCTAGTAATGTTCCCCTCCATCGAGAAAACATAATGGTATACCAACAATGCTAACATGGTTTCTCACCTCTTAATAGGCTCATCAGATCAAGTGCAAGAGCAACTAAAAGCCGCTCAAGGAGGAGAACGAGAAGCCAAGAAACTACTAGCCATGGGCGAGCGTGTGCTAACACGAGTCGTGGAGGAGAAAAACAAGCTCCAGGGTTCCAACACCCAACTAGGCGAGGAACTGAAAGATGTACGGGCCCAGCTGGCTGACTCCATGAAGGAAAATAAGAGGCTTCGAGGCGGCATACTTAGTATGTGGTCAAACTTACCTCCATGTAATTCGGAAATGAAAGGGACTAACAAATTTATGCCTATAGGTATGCTGACTGGCCGTCCCGAACATGAGGTGTCCAGATTCTCGGGCGATCTGCTAGAAGAGCTGTCGCAAGTGCACGAGCAAGCTCGGCAGGCGATGCAAAGTGTTGCCAAGGCTTTATGGCCATCCACCTCCCCTCCAGGAATAATGGAGGAGCTTATACAGTTATTCAAGGGAGCGCGGCGGCGTTTTCGATTATGGAAGATATCGGCCTGCCGGGAAGGTGCACGAGAAGCTTGGGCCATAGTGAAAACACGATATACCAAGCTTGATCCGAATCATATGGCTCGGGTCGGACCTCTAGGGTCAGATGGAAAAGAAATTCCTGTTAGTTTGGTATATGACCAAGTCGAAGTAGCCGCCCGATATTCCCAACATGACTGCAAGTTAGACAACCTGTTAGATGGTATAGAGGAGGAAATTTTTGAGTCTAATTGACTATGTACTTTCCTTGACATATTTGTCCCTAGCCGGATTTTTAAAACAATTGTCATGGCAGACCTTTTCGCTTCAACCTCTGGACCAGAAGGTGCGGAGTGTTTCTGAATACCCGAGCGGCAAAAAATAGGCCGGGGTATGCGTGGAAACTAGGCGTAGGGGTCATAGTTGCTTGAACAGACAAGTTGTATTCGGCTAGCTATGTTATATTACATTGTGATTGTAAGAAACATCTTCCAGAGAGAATAGTTCCGTTAAGGGTTCCTTTCCCTAGGTAGTCACGCGTTAATGTGCATGTCAAACTGTGATTTGCAGAAATCGTAGCGTTCGTAACATCTGGGGTGCTCACCATGGGGTGAATGAAAAAAACATCTTTAGTCTGCCGATCGAATATTCCCTTAAGAATGCTAGCTTTCGGCTTCACCCAGTCTGAGGTACACATCTGGATGACCCGGCAATAACAATCGCAGAGGTGCTCCCTTTATGCCCTAGCCAAACTAACCGGAACGTAGGGCATAAGCACAGGAGCGAGGCAACCCAGCTTGGCCAAAACTTAAGTCATATCGATGCATATAATGGCGAAGAAAAGGTACATATGAGGAGAACACATATATGTGACGAGCTTGATGCTCGGAAAATATCAATAACAAGCTTTTGGCCAAGAAATCCCCAGGTGTAATGGACGTACATATGTTGAGTATGTGTATGTCACAGGTGCACAGTGGAGCCGCACGAAGAGCTTTAAAGCTAAAAAAGAAAAAGGCGAAAATAGATGAAAAAAGTATCGGAAACAATAGGTAGAAGGAAACGAACAAAGAGTTTGATGCTAGGCATAGAATCTTCGGAGTCTGGCCGTGTTCCAGGGGTTCGGCTCTAGGCGATTGTCGGATGCGTCACGCAGGCGGTATGCACCCCCAATGAGAACTTCGTCAATGATGAAGTGACCCTCCCACTTTGGCTTGAGTTTGTCCTTTTTCTTCTCCGGGAGGCATAGAACAAGTTCGCCAACATTGTAAGTCTTGGCCCGTACTTCTCTGCTTTGATATCTACGGGCCTGCTGTTGATAAAATGCAGAACGGGCTTTTGTGACGTCGCGCTCCTCCTCCAAGGCGTCTAAGTTGTCTTGTCGATCGAGCTTGGCCTCTCTCTCTTCGTACATGCGCACTCGAGGTGAGTCCTGAATAATGTCGCAGGGTAACACAACCTTTGCGCCGTACACCATGAAGAAAGGTGTGAATCCGGTAGTGCGATTGGGCGTGGTCCGCAGCCCCCAGAGTACGGAGTCGAGCTCCTCAACCCAGTGCTTGTCTGATTCTTTTAAAGACCGCACTAGTCTGGGTTTGATGCCACTCATAATAAGACCATTGGCTTGTTTGACTTGACCGTTTGTTTGCGGATGATATACGGAGGCGTAATCGAGCTTAATGCCGAGATTAGCACACCAGTTTTTCACCTCATCGGCTGTAAAGTTAGAGCCGTTGTCGGTGACGATGCTATGTGGAACACCGTAATGGTGCACAACACCGGATATAAAGTCTATCATTGGTCCGGCTTAGGCCGTTTTAATGGTTTGGCCTCTATCCACTTAGTGAAGTTATCTACCATAACTAGCAGATAGTTTTTCTTATGGCTGCCTCCTTTAAGGGGTCCAACCATGTCAAGCCCCCAGACCGCGAAATGCCAAGTGATAGGGATTGTTTGTAGAGTAGTGGGTGGCATATGGCTTTGGTTGGCGAAAAGCTGGCATCCAACGCAACATTGGACAAGGTCCTGTGCATCTGCTCGGGCCGTCGGCCAGTAGAAACCTGTACGGAAGGCCTTGCTTACAAGGGCCCGAGCTGCGGCATGGTGACCACCGAGACCAGCATGAATTTCAGCCAAAAGCTGCCGCCCCTCCTCCTCGGAGATACATCTTTGAAGCACGCCGGTAGCGCTTTTCTTGTAGAGTTCTCCTTCATGGACCTTATAAGCTTTCGAACACCGAACAATGCGGCAGGCCTCGTTCTGATCCTTAGGGAGCTCTCGCCTATTGAAGTAGGCCAAGAATGGTTCGGTCCATGGGGCAATGACTGCCATTATGAGAAGGGTCGATGGTGTTGTTTCGGTGGCTGAGCCTCCGATGATGTCGGTATGTTCGACATCTGGGGTTATGGTCGGGTCCGGACTGACGTTACTGCTATCCCCTTGCCACACCACGGATGGCTTGAAAAGCCTTTCCAGGAAGATGTTAGGTGGGACAGGGTCGCGCTTGGCGCCAATGCGAGCAAGGACGTCTGCCGCTTGATTACTCTCTCGAGCCACATGGTGAAACTCGAGCCCCTCGAATCGATCCGACATTTTGAGAATGGCGTTATGGTAAGCCGCCATCTTCGGATCCTTGGCATCGAAATCTACATTTATTTGAGATATCGCAAGGTTCGTGTCCCCGCGCACTTCCAGGCATTGTATGCCCATGGAGACAGCCTTCCGAAGACCATGTAGTAAAGCCTTGTATTCGGATGCATTGTTGGAGTCTGTGTATAATATTTGGAGTACATACTGAACTGTATCTCCAGTGGGGGATGTTAGGACAATGCCTGCCCCTAAGCCTGCCAGCATTTTGGAACCATCGAAATGCATGACCCAGTTGGAATATGTGTCGTACTCTTTAGGGAGTTTGGCTTCTGTCCATTCGGCGATGAAGTCTGCTAGTACTTGGGATTTGATGCCCAGCGTGGCTTATATGTTATATCGAATGGAAGGAGCTCGATGGCCCACTTGGCAATCCGGCCCATTGCATCGTGATTGTTTATTATGTCGTTCAGTGGAACTTTGGAAGCCACTATGATCGAGCACTCTTGGAAATAGTGTCGTAGCTTCCGGGATGCCATGAAGAGCGCGTATGCTATCTTTTGATAATGAGGGTACCGGGATTTGCATGGAGTTAGGATGGTGGATACGTAGTATACCGGCTTCTAGAGCGGGAATTTGTGTCCATCCTCTTCTCGTCCGACAATGAGTACTGCGCTCACCACCTGGTGTGTTGCAGATATGTATAATAGCATTGGTTCGCTGGCGCTTGGCGCGGCTAGGATTGGGTTGCTTGCTAAAAGAGCCTTTTTTTCTTCCAATCCAGCCGTTGCTGCATCTGTCCACTCGAAGTGATTGGTGCATCGGAGGAGCCGATAAAACGGCAATGCTTTTTCTCCTAGTCTGGAGATAAAGCGGCTTAAAGATGCCACACATCCGGCTAGCTTTTGGACCTGTTTAAGGTCTGTTGGTGTAGCCAATTGTGATAAAGCTCGGATTTTGGCTGGATTTTCCTCGATTCCTCTACTAGAAACAATGAAGCCCAGTAGTTTTCCCGAGGGGACGCCGAATACACATTTTTCTGGATTGAGCTTAATGTCGCATGTCCGGAGATTGTCGAATGTGAGGCGTAAGTCATCTATTAATGATTCGATGCACTTAGTCTTGATGACGACATCGTCCACATATGTTTCAACTGTTTTACCGATTTGTTTCTCCAGGCATGTTTGGATCATGCATTGGTAGGTGGCACCGGCGTTTTTGAGCCCAAAGGGCATAGTGTTGAAGCAGAAAGGCCCGTATGGGGTAATAAATGTCGTTGCGGCTTCGTCGGATTCCTTCATTTTAATTTGATGATATCCAAAATATGCGTCAAGGCAACACAATGAATCGTGTCCTGTAGTGGCATCAATAATTTGATCGATGCGGTTGATAGCGTTGAGGATTCCTTCGTCCGTACAATTATTGCGGAATATTGAGATCGTGTCTTCGTCGCAGCAATCCTTGATCTTGTTCTTGACAAGGAGGAACCTGGCCCAAAAGTGATGGACTGTTTCCCGAGACTGCTGTCGTAGGTATGTGATATTGCATAGATCTGGGTGGGTGGGTGGATTTAAGTCCGAACCCTGACCCAATTTGGGATCTGGAGTTTGAGAAATTTCTGAGCCGAATAATTCGGGCTTCGAGAGATGGACCGATTTTTCAGGTCTACCATCTGATTCCAAGTTCGGAAAACAAGGCATGTTGTTCCGTGGATAGGTATCCGACTCTTCGAGCTTGGAAATCCGGACATAGTTCGTCCTCAGTAGAGAGGGAGAGTTGTTGTTCTGCTCCTCCACTGTCGCTATCTGGTGGGTGATTGATGGAGATTTGATTTCTCTCTGATCGGGTTTAAGCCCAATCCGACCGTAGTTTGTAGCAACTCCCAAGGCGGCGATGTGATCCAGGAGTTCGTTCAAGGACGATAATTCCGTTGGATCCATCTGTCTGGAGTATTCGGAGTCAATTCGGAGGCGGTTTTCAATGACCCGAGAAGTCATTGTTGGCTGACCGGCCGAGAGGGCGGTCATAATAAAGCCACCCAGCTGGAGGGTTTGGCCTGAAGCCAGGGCTCCATCGGCGGTGATGTTGTTCCTGATCATGAGGCGAGCCATCAACCCTGACTTCGACGATATGGTGGAACTCTCGATGAAAGCACCAATGTCGGTGTCAAAACCGGCGGATCTCGGGTAGGGGGTCCCGAACTGTGCGTTGTGCGCCTGAGGTTGATGGTAACAGGAGACAGGGAACACAATGTTTACCCAGGTTCGGGCCCTCTCGATGGAGGTAAAACCCTACGTCCTGCTAGATTAATATTGATGAGTATGGGGGTTACAAGAGTTGATCTACCACGGGATCGTAATGGCTAAACCCTAGAGGTCTAGCCTATCTGATTATGACTGTCTCTACATACTAAACCCTCTAGTTTATATAGACACCGAAGAGGACTAGGGTTATACAAAGTCAGTTACATAGAAAGGAAATAATATATCCGGTCGCCTCGCTTGCCGTCCACGCAAAGAAGATTCCTATCCGGACATGGGAGAAAGTCTTCCATCTTGTATCTTCATGGCCCAATAGTCCGGCCCATGTCCAACATGCTGGACGCCCGAGGACCCCTTAGTCCAGGACTCCCTCACCCTCTACCTTCGGGATTAGTGTTGAGCCTGAATAAATGTCATTTGGTGTTTGTGTTGAGCATGAACAAGATTATATCATGTTTACTGCAATACGTTTATTCATTTAAGTTATAGAATAATTGTTGTTCTGTTTACATGAATAAAACCTTCTATGGTCATACACCAAATGTGAATGGTGTTGGGGAACGCAGTAATTTCGAAAATTTTCCTACGCACACGCAAGATCATGGTGATGCACAACAACGAGAGGGGAGAGTGTTGTCTACGTACCAACGCAGACCGACTGCGGAAGCGATCACACAACATAGAGGAAGTAGTCGTACGTCTTCTTCCCGATCCGACCGATCCAAGCACCGTTACTCCGGCACCTCCGAGTTCTTAGCACATGTACAGCTCGATGACGTTCCTCGGGCTCCGATCCAGCAAAGCGTCGAGGAAGAGTTCCGTCAGCACGACGGTGTGATGACGATCTTGATGTACTACCGACGCAGGGCTTCGCCTAAGCACTACAACGGTACGACGGAGGTGGAATTTGGTGGCAGGGGGCACCGCACACGGCTAAGGAATGATCTCAAGGATCAACTTGTGTGCCTTGGGGTACCCCCTGCCCCCGTATATAAAGGTTGGAGGAGGGGGAGCCGGTCGGCCAGGGAGAGGAGGCGCAGGGGAGTCCTACTCCCACCGGGAGTAGGACTCCTCCCTCCAATCCTAATCCTATTAGGACTCCCGGGGGGAAAAGGAGAGAGAAGGGGGGGCCGGCCCCCTATCCTAGTCCTACTAGGACTTGGGGAAAGGGGGGCGCCGGCCAGCTTGTGGGCTTCCCTTTTTCTCTTTTCCACTAAAGCCCAATAGGCCCATTAGTCTCCCGGGGGGTTCCGGTAACCCTCCCGGTATTCCGGTAAAATCCCGATTTCACCCGGAACACTTCCTATGTCCAAACATAGGCTTCCAATATATCAATCTTTACGTCTCGACCATTTCGAGACTCCTCGTCATGTCCGTGATCTCATCCGGGACTCCGAACAACCTTCGGTACATCAAAATGCATAAACTCATAATAACTGTCATCGTAACGTTAAGCGTGCGGACCCTACGGTTCGAGAACAATGTAGACATGACCGAGACACGTCTCCGGTCAATAACCAATAGCGGGACCTGGATGCCCATATTGGCACGTCTACGAAGATCTTTATCGGTCAGACCGCATAACAACATACGTTGTTCCCTTTGTCATCGGTATGCTACTTGCCCGAGATTCGATCGTCGGTATCCAATACCTAGTTCAATCTCGTTACTGGCAAGTCTCTTTACTCGTTCCGTAATACATCATCTCACAACTAACATATTAATTGCAGCGCTTGCAAGGCTTATGTGATGTGCATTACCGAGAGGGCCCAGAGATACCTCTCCGACAATCGGAGTGACAAACCCTAATCTCGAAATACGCCAACCCAACATCTACCATTGGAGACACCTGTAGTACTCCTTTATAATCACCCAGTTACGTTGTGACGTTTGGTAGTACCCAAAGTGTTCCTCCGGTAAACGGGAGTTGCATAATCTCATAGTTATAGGAACATGTATAAGTCATGAAGAAAGCAATAGCAACATACTAAACGATCGGGTGCTAAGCTAATGGGATGGGTCATGTCAATCAGATCATTCAACTAATGATGTGACCTCATTAATCAAATAACAACTCTTTGTTCATGGTTAGGAAACATAACCATCTTTGATTAACGAGCTAGTCAAGTAGAGGCATACTAGTGACACTCTGTTGGTCTATGTATTCACACATGTATTATGTTTCCGGTTAATACAATTCTAGCATGAATAATAAACATTTATCATGATATAAGGAAATAAATAATAACTTTATTATTGCCTCTAGGGCATATTTCCTTCAGTCTCCCACTTGCACTAGAGTCAATAATCTAGTTCACATCGCCATGTGATTTAGCAGCAATAGTTCACATCACCATGTGATTAACACCCATAGTTCACATCGTTATGTGACCAACACTCAAAGGGTTTACTAGAGTCAGTAATCTAGTTCACATCTCTATGTGATTAATACCCAAAGAGTACTAAGGTGTGATCATGTTTTGCTTGTGAGATAATTTTAGTCAACGGGTCTGTCACATTCAGATCCGTAAGTATTTTGCAAAATTCTTTGTCTATAATGCTCTGCACGGAGCTACTCTAGCTAATTGCTCCCACTTTCAATATGTATCTAGACCGAGACTTAGAGTCATCTAGATTAGTGTCAAAATTTGCATCGGCGTAACCCTTTACGACGAACCTTTTTATCACGTCCATAATCGAGAAACATATCCTTATTTCACTAAGGATAATTCTGACCGCTGTCCAGTGATCTACTCCTAGATCACTATTGTACTCCCTTGCCAAATCAGTGCAGGGTATACAATAGATCTGGTATACAGCATGACATACTTTATAGAACCTATGGCCAAGGCATAGGGAATGACTTTCATTCTCTTTCTATCTTCTGTCGTGGTCGGGCTTTGAGTTTTACTCAACTTCACACCTTATAATACAGGCAAGAACTCTTTCTTTGACTGCTCCATTTTGAACTACTTCAAAATCTTTGTCAAGGTATGTACTCATTGAAAGAACTTATCAAGCGTCTTGATCTATCTCTATAGATCTTGAAGCTCAATATGTAAGCAGCTTCACCGAAGTCTTTCTTTGAAAAACTCCTTTCAAACACTCCTTTATGCTTTATAGAATAATTCTACATTATTTCCGATCAACAATATGTCATTCACATATGCTTATCAGAAATGCTGTAGTGCTCCCACTCACTTTCTTGTAAATACAGGCTTCACCGCAAGTCTGTATAAATCTATATGCTTTGATCAACTTATCAAAGCGTATATTCCAACTCCGAGATGCTTGCACCAGTCCACAGATGGATCGCTGGTGCTTGCACATTTTATTAGCACCTTTTGGATTGACAAAACCTTCTAGTTGCATCACATACAACTCTTCTTTAATAAATTCATTAAGGAATGCAGTTTTGTTTATCCATTTGCCAGATTTCATAAAATGCGGCAATTGCTAACATGATTCGGACAGACTTAAGCATAGATATGAGTGAGAAAAACTCATCGTAGTCAACACCTTGAACTTGTCGAAAACTTTTGCGACAATTCTAGCTTTGTAGACAGTAATATTACCGTCAGCGTCAGTCTTTTTCTTGAAGATCCATTTATTTTCAATTGCTTGCCGATCATCGGGCAAGTCAACCAAAGTCCATACTTTGTTTTCATACATGGATCCCATCTCAGATTTCATGGCCTCAAGCCACTTTGCGGAATCTGGGCTCACCATCGCTTCTTCATAGTTCGTAGGTTCATCATGATCTAGCATCATGACTTCCAGAACTGGATTACCGTACCACTCTGGTGCGGATCTTACTCTGGTTGATCTACGTGGTTCAGTAGTATCTTGTTCTGAAGCTTCATGATCATCATCATTAGCTTCCTCACTGATTGGTATAGGTGTCGCAGAAACAGTTTTCTGTGATGTACTATTTTCCAATTAGGGAGCAGGTACAGTTACCTCGTCAAGTTCTACTTTCCTCCCACTCACTTCTTTCGAGAGAAACTCCTTCTCTAGAAAGTTTCCGAATTTAGCAACAAAAGTCTTGCCTTCGGATCTGTGATAGAAGGTGTATCCAATAGTTTCCTTTGGATATCCTATGAAGACACACTTCTCCGATTTGGGTTCGAGCTTATCAGGTTGAAGCTTTTTCACATAAGCATCGCAGCCCCAAACTTTAAGAAACGACAACTTTGGTTTCTTGCCAAACCATAGTTCATAAGGTGTCGTCTCAACGGATTTTGATGGTGCCCTGTTTAACGTGAATGCGGCCGTCTCTAAAGCATAACCCCAAAACGATAGCGGTAAATCAGTAAGAGACATCATAGATCGCACCATATCTAGTAAAGTACGATTACGACGTTCGGACACACCATTACGTTGTGGTGTTCCGGGTGGCGTGAGTTGCGAAACTATTCCACAATTTTTCAAATGTACACCAAACTCGTAACTCAAATATTCTCCTCCACGATCAGATCATAGAAACTTTATTTTCTTGTTACGATGATTTTCAACTTCACTCTGAAATTCTTTGAACTTTTCAAATGTTTCAGACTTATGTTTCATTAAGTAGATATACCCATATCTGCTTAAATCATCTGTGAAGGTGAGAAAATAACGATATCCGCCACGAGCCTCAATATTCATCGGACCACATACATCGGTATGTATGATTTCCAATAAATCTGTTGCTCTCTCCATAGTACCGGAGAACGGTGTTTTAGTCATCTTGCCTATGAGGCACGGTTCGCAAGTACCAAGTGATTCATAATCAAGTGGTTCCAAAAGCCCATCAGTATGGAGTTTCTTCATGCGCTTTACACCGATATGACCTAAACAGCAGTGCCACAAATAAGTTGCACTTATCATTATTAACTTTGCATCTTTTGGTTTCATTATTATGAATATGTGTATTATTAAGATCGAGATCCAATGAACTATTTTCATTGGGTGTGTAACCATATCAGGTTTTATTCATGTAAACAGAACAACAATTTATTCTCTTACTTAAATGAATAACCGTATTACAATAAACATGATCAAATCATATTCATGTTCAACGCAAACACCAAATAACACTTATTTAGGTTTAACACTAATCCCGAAATTATAGGGAGTGTGCGATGATGATCATATAAATCTTGGAACCACTTCCAACACACATCGTCACTTCACCCTTAACTAGTCTCTGTTTATTCTGCAACCCCCGTTTCGAGTTACTACTCTTAGCAACTGAACTAGCATCAAATACTAAGGGGTTGCTATAAACACTAGTAAAGTACACATCAATAACATGTATATCAAATATACTTATGTTCACTTTGCCATCCTTCTTATCCGCCAATCACTTGGGGTAGTTCCGCTTCCAGTGACTAGTCCCTTTGCAGTAGAAGCACTTAGTCTCAGTCTTAGGATCAGACTTGGGCTTCTTCACTTGAGCAGCAACTTGCTTGCCGTTCTTCTTGAAGTTTCCCTTCTGTCCTATGCCCTTTTCTTGAAACTAGTGGTCTTGTCAACCATCAACACTTGATGTTTTTCTTGATTTCTACCTTCGTTGATTTTAGCATCACGAAGAGCTTGGGAGTTGTTTCCGCTATCCCTTGCATATTATAGTTCATCACGAAGTTCTGCTAACTTGGTGATGGTGACTAGAGAATTCTGTCAATCACTATCTTATCTGGAAGATTAACTCCCACTTGATTCAAGCGATTGTAGTACCCAGACAATCTGAGCATTTGCTCACTAGTTGAGCGATTCTCCTCCATCTTTTAGCTATAGAACTTGTTGGAGACTTCATATCTCTCAACTCGGGTATTTGCTTGAAATATTAACTTCAACTCCTGGAACATCTCATATGGTCCATGACGTTCAAAACGTCTTTGAAGTCCCGATTCTAAGCCGTTAAGCATGGTGCACTAGACTATCAAGTAGTCATCATATTGAGCTAGCCAAACGTTCATAACGTCTGCATCTGCTCCTGCAATAGGTCTGTCACCTAGCGGTGCATCAAGGACATAATTCTTCTGTGCAGCAATGAGGATAAACCTCAGATCACGGATCCAATCCGCATCATTGCTACTAA
The DNA here is from genome assembly GCA_034509565.1 of Triticum monococcum. Classification (NCBI taxonomy): domain Eukaryota; kingdom Viridiplantae; phylum Streptophyta; class Magnoliopsida; order Poales; family Poaceae; genus Triticum; species Triticum monococcum. The sequence goes on from CM067842.1 coordinate 125,253,854, forward strand.
CATCTTTCAACACAATTTTCTCTAGGAACATATAAAAATAAACATAGGGAAGCAACAACGCGAGCTATTGATCTACAACATAGATATGCTAATACTACCAGGACTAAGTTCATGATAAATTGAAGTTCAATTAATCATATTACTTAAGAACTCCCACTTAGATAGATATCCCTCTAATCCTCTAAGTGATCACGTGATCCAAATCAACTAAACCATAACCGATCGTCACGTGAGATGGAGTAGTTTTCAATGGTGAACATCGTTATGTTGATCATATCTACTATATGATTCACGCTCGACCTTTCGGTCTCCGTGTTCCGAGGCCATATCTGTATATGCTTGGCTCGTCAAGTATAACCTGAGTATTCTGCGTGTGCAACTGTTTTGCACCCGTTGTATTTGGACGTAGAGCTTATCACACCCGATCATCACGTGGTGTCCGGGCACGACGAACTTTGGCAACGGTGCATACTCAGGGAGAACACTTCTTGATAATTTAGTGAGAGATCATCTTATAATGCTACCGTCAATCAAAGCAAGATAAGATGCATAAAAGATAAACATCATATGCAATCAAAATATGTGACATGATATGGCCATCATCATCTTGCTTCTTTGATCTCCATCTCCAAAGTACTGTCATGATCTCTGTCATCACCGGCATGGCACCATGATCTCCATCATCTTGATCTATATCAATGTGTCGTCGCACGGTCATCTCGCCAACTATTGCTCTTGCAACTATTGCTATCGCATAGCGATAAAGTAAAGCAATTATTTGGCGCTTGCATCTTATGCAATAAAGAGACAACCATAAGGCTTTTGCCAGTTGCCGATAACTTACACAAAACATGATCATCTCATACAACAACTTATATCTCATCACGTCTTGACCATATCATATCACAACATGCCCTGCAAAAACAAGTTAGACGTCCTCTACTTTGTTGTTGCAAGTTTTACGTGGCTGCTACGGGCTTAAGCAAGAACCAATCTCACCTACGCATCAAAACCACAACGATAGTTTGTCAAATAGACTCCGTTTTAACCTTCGCAAGGACCGGGCGTAGCCACACTCGGTTCAACTAAAGTTGGAGAAACAGTCACCCGCAAGTCACCTATGTGCAAAGCACGTCGGGGAAACCGGTCTCGCGTAAGCGTACGCGTAATGTCGGTCCGGGCCGCTTCATCCAACAATACCGCCGAACCAAAGTATGACATGCTGCTAGGCAGTATGACTTATATCGCCCACAACTCACTTGTGTTCTACTCGTGCATATAACATCAAACCATAAAACCTAGGCTCGGATGCCACTGTTGGGGAACGCAGTAATTTCGAAAATTTTCCTACGCACACGCAAGATCATGGTGATGCACAGCAACGAGAGGGGAGAGTGTTGTCTACGTACCAACGCAGACCGACTGCGGAAGCGATCACACAACATAGAGGAAGTAGTCGTACGTCTTCTTCCCGATCCGACCGATCCAAGCACCGTTACTCCGGCACCTCCGAGTTCTTAGCACACGTACAGCTCGATGACGTTCCTCGGGCTCCGATCCAGCAAAGCGTCGAGGAAGAGTTCCGTCAGCACGACGGTGTGATGACGATCTTGATGTACTACCGACGCAGGGCTTCGCCTAAGCACTACAATGGTACGATCGAGGTGGAATTTGGTGGCAGGGGGCACCGCACACGGCTAAGGAACGATCTCAAGGATCAACTTGTGTGCCTTGGGATGCCCCCTGCCCCCGTATATAAAGGTTGGAGGAGGGGGAGCCGGCCGGCCAGGGAGAGGAGGCGCAGGGGAGTCCTACTCCCACCGGGAGTAGGAGTCCTCCCTCCAATCCTAATCCTATTAGGACTCCCGGGGGGAAAGGAGAGAGAAGGGGGGGCCGGCCCCCTATCCTAGTCTAATAGGACTTGGAGAAAGGGGGGCACCGGCCAGCTTGTGGGCTTCCCTTTTTCTCTTTTCCACTAAAGCCCAATAGGCCCATTAGTCTCCCGGGGGGTTCCGGTAACCCTCCCGGTATTCCGGTAAAATCCCGATTTCACCCGGAACACTTCCTATGTCCAAACATAGGCTTCCAATATATCAATCTTTACGTCTCGACCATTTCGAGACTCCTCGTCATGTCCGTGATCTCATCCGGGACTCCGAACAACCTTCGGTACATCAAAATGCATAAACTCATAATAACTGTCATCGTAACGTTAAGCGTGCGGACCCTACGGTTCGAGAACAATGTAGACATGACCGAGACACGTCTCCGGTCAATAACCAATAGCGGGACCTGGATGCCCATATTGGCTCCTACATATTCTACGAAGATCTTTATCGGTCAGACCGCATAACAACATACGTTGTTCCCTTTGTCATCGGTATGTTACTTGCCCGAGATTCGATCGTCGGTATCCAATACCTAGTTCAATCTCGTTACTGGCAAGTCTCTTTACTCGTTCCGTAATACATCATCTCACAACTAACATATTAGTTGCAGTGCTTGCAAGGCTTATGTGATGTGCATTACCGAGAGGGCCCAGAGATACCTCTCCGACAATCGGAGTGACAAACCCTAATCTTGAAATACGCCAACCCAACATCTACCATTGGAGACACCTGTAGTACTCCTTTATAATCACCCAGTTACGTTGTGACGTTTGGTAGTACCCAAAGTGTTCCTCCGGTAAATGGGAGTTGCATAATCTCATAGTTATAGGAACATGTATAAGTCATGAAGAAAGCAATAGCAACATACTAAACGATCGGGTGCTAAGCTAATGGGATGGGTCATGTCAATCAGATCATTCAACTAATGATGTGACCTGGTTAATCAAATAACAACTCTTTGTTCATGGTTAGGAAACATAACCATCTTTGATTAACGAGCTAGTCAAGTAGAGGCATACTAGTGACACTCTGTTGGTCTATGTATTCACACATGTATTATGTTTCCGGTTAATACAATTCTAGCATGAATAATAAACATTTATCATGATATAAGGAAATAAATAATAACTTTATTATTGCCTCTAGGGCATATTTCCTTCAAATGGTTTATTGAATCTTGATCGTAGTGATACACATATTCATAATATTGATGCCAAAAGATGCAAAGTTGATAATGATAGTGCAACATACTTATGGCACTACCGTTTAGGTCATATTGGTGTAAAGCGCATGAAGAAACTCCATGCAGATGGACTTTTGGAATCACTTGATTATGAATCATTTGATACTTGCAAACCATGGCTCATGGGCAAGATGACTAAAACTCCGTTCTCCGGAACAATGGAGCGAGCTAATGATTTATTGGAAATAATACATACCGATGTATGCGGTCCAATGAGTGTTGAAGCACGCGGCGGGTATCGTTATTTTCTGACCTTCACAGGTGATTTGAGTAAGTATGGGTATAGCTACTCGATGAAACACAAGTCTGAAACATTTGAAAAGTTCAAAGAATTTCAAAGTGATGTGGAGAATCAACGTAACAAGAAAATAAAGTTTCTACGATCTGATCGCGGAGGCGAATATTTGAGTTACGAGTTTGGCCTTCATTTAAAACAATGTGGAATTGTTTCACAACTCATGCCGCCTGGAACATCACGGCGTAATGGTTTGTCCGAACCTCATAACCGTACTTTATTAGATATGGTGCGATCTATGATGTCTCTTACCAATTTACCACTATCGTTTTGGGGTTATGCATTAGAGACAGCCGCATTCACGTTAAATAGGGCAGCGTCTAAATCCGTTGAGATGACACCATATGAACTATGGTTTGGCAAGAAACCTAAGTTGTCATTTCTTAAAGTTTGTGGATGCGACGCTTATGTCAAAAGGCTTCAGCCTGATAAGCTCGAACCCAAATCGGAGAAGTGCATCTTCAGAGGATACCCTAAAGAAAATATTGGGTACACCTTCTACCACAGATCTGAATGCAAGATCTTTTTTGCTAAGAATGGATCCTTTCTAGAGAAGGAGTTTCTCTCAAAAGAAGTGAGTGGGAGGAGAGTAGAACTAGATGAGGTAATTGTACCTTCTCTCTATTCGGAAAGTAGCACATCACAGAAATCTGTTCCCGTGATGCCTACACCAACTAGAGAGGAAGCTAATCACGATGATCATGAAACTTCAGATCAAGTTACTACTGGACCTCCTAGGTCGACCAAAGCACGATCCGCACTAGAGTGGTACGGTAATCCTGTCCAAGAAGTTATGTTATTAGACCATGGCGAACCAACGAACTATGAAGAAGCTATGATGAGCCCAGATTCCGATAAATGGCTTGAGGCCATGAAATCTGAGATAGGATCCATATATGAGAACAAAGTATGGGCTTTGGTGGACTTGCCCGATGATCGACAAGCCATAGAAAATAAATGGATCTTCAAGAAGAAGACTGACGCTGATGGTAATGTTACTGTCTACAAAGCTCGACCTGTCGTGAAAGGTTTTCGACAAGTTCAAGGAGTTGTCTACGATGAGAATTTCTCACCCATAGCGATGCTTAAGTCTGTCTGAATCATGTTAGCAATTGCCACATTTTATGATTATGAAATCTGGCAACTGGACGTCAAAACTGCATTCCTTAATGGATTTCTTAAAGAAGAGTTGTATTTTTTTTGAAGGGTCAAGACAGTAGGAAAGGATCCTACTGACACATATGTTTCATTACTTTTGTCAAAGTGTTAACTTACATGGTTATAAAAGGGGTGGTCAGTAAATTAGAAGAGGTGTGTAGGCACCTCGGAGATGGGGGGGGGTATGGTGGTGGGGTACAAGTAAGTTACAAGTTGGTTACAAGGAAAGCAGAGATAAACTCAACTAGGGAGGGCTTGACCCTATGGCGTAGTAAGTCTAAATCTATTCGTAGTCTAGCCCTCCAAGAGCTAAAGGTGGGGGGAATTATTTGGAAGATGATCCCATTGCGTTCTTTCCAAATGCTCCAAGCGGATAGCGTGAAAATTTCCATGAACAACAATGAATGCCAACGAAGTTCCCCCCCCCCCTGGAGAAGTTGCAACCTGTTTCCATTGTCGGGCCAGGAAATACCAAGCGCAGTCCAGCAGCATTGGCTAAAAGGGCAATTGAAGAAAAGGTGTTCCACGGTTTCCTCCTCATTGCTGTCACAAAGTGCACATTGTATGCTAGTTCCGATGTTGTAGTGCCTTCTTTTCAGCATATTTCTTCTGTTGACTCTATCTGCGAGGAGCATCCATGTAATCATTTTGATCTTGGTCGTGCATTTTGAATCCCATATCCAAGAGAAGGCCAGATAGGCCAAGACGTTTCTGAAGAAGAATTTGTAGTATCTGGCCGAAGTATATTTGGCTCCCCAGGAATAGGTCCATTGGTCAAGTGCATTGCTGTCAGGGACTGTCTCTGCAGTTTGTGCTTGCAATTGTTGCAACTCTTGTCGTGCTTGTGGTGTCAGAGGCAGATGGAAGCCAGTGTGGAGATTGGTGATCACCAAGAATTCTGCAACCGAGGCATCCTCAAGTTTGGTGAATGAGAAAGCCCGTGGGAAAGCTTCCTCATTCAACTGCTCATTCCAGAGTTCTTTCCAAAACAACACAGTGTCACCTTTACCAATTTGAACCGTACTGATCCCACGGTAGATATCGCTCAGGTTCATGACATCTTTCCACCAGAAAGACTCGCAAACATCCGTGGCATGGGGTACCTTGTTGTGGTAGTACGTGTTCCAAATCAGATGTACCCAGGGAATGTCGTGCTTGTTGTAAAAGCCATGTAAGAATTTGAGAAGGAGAGCCATGTTTTGGGTTTTGATATTGAGGATCCCTAGGCCTCCATGCTTTTTAGGGCGGCAAACAAGGTCCCATGCAGCGAGGGAGTTGGCTTTTTCCCCTTGGTCCATTTTCTTGCGCCACAGGCAGCGTCTTCTGATTTTGTCAAGGTGTTCGATCAACTTGGGAGGGAACTTTAGCGTGCACATCGGGTATATCATCATGGACGTAATGAGCGAGTTGAGGAGCGTCAGTTTAGAACCATGATCCAGCATGCATAGGGAGGAGGATAAGTTGGGTTCAGTCTGCTCCCCAATGGCATCAGATCTGTCACACTCAGTTTGGTGGTACCCATTGGCAATCCAAGGTACGTGAATGGCATTTTAGCTATAGTGCATTCCCATAGTTGAGCAAGTTGGTTGACCATGTCGTCATCTATATTGATTGGTATGAGCAGTGATTTTTGGAAATTGAGTTTGAGGCCAATGGAATCAGCATAGTCCAGTAATAGTTGCTTCATGATTTTGACTTGTTCTTGACATGCGGGCATCAGCAGGATGGTATCATCAGCATATTGGACCACATGGTAATCAGTTTGTTGGTTGGATGGGATTGGAAGTTGGATCTTGTGCTGTCTATAAGCATCATTGATTGCATCTTGTAGGAGGTCAGCAGCCAGGACAAAAATTAGGGGAGAAAGTGGGTCTCCCTGGTGAACTCCACATCGACAGTGAAATTGTCGACCCGGGACACCATTTAAGAGGACCGAAGAGGTGCCAGACTCAAATATGCTCTTGATCCAGCTCAGCCAGTTATCATCAAATCCCATTTGTTTCATGATAGCAAGCATGCCAGAATGGTCTATGATATCAAACGCTTTTGCGAAATCGAGCTTGAGCAGAATGGTTGGTGCACCTGATTGCTTGCATTGATATATATACTCGAAGGCCCAAGCGAGATAGTCTTGTATGGTACGGGTGCGGAGAAAGCCGTATTGGTTTCTGTGCACAATTTTGAGCATGATTTTCTGCAGTCTATTGGCCAAAATCTTTGTTATGATTTTCAGGCAGCAGTTGAGGAGCGTTATCGGTCTAAAGTCGTTGGCTGTCTCAGGGGAGCTAATCTTAGGGATAAGGGTGATGTAGCCTGAATTAATGCTGGTGAGGTTTAGATTGCCACTGTAAAACTCCTCACAAAGTTTGTAGAAGTCATGTTTGATGATATGCCAGCAAGATTTCAAGAAATGCCCATTGAATCCGTCGGGGTCAGGCGCTCGATCATTGGGCATGGTTTTCACAACCTCATTGATCTCTTTGTGTGTAAAGGGGGTGGATAAGGTATGGATTCCTTCAATTGGCTTGATGATGTTGGGCAGATAAAATTTCATTTCATGTGGCGACAATTCACCCAATCTTTGCTTATAGGTTTTGAACAGAAGTGCTTGTTTGGACGTGTGATCACTGATAGTTTGCCCATCAGGTGTTTTCAAGGTGGCTATGGAGTTTTTTCTGTACCTTTCAGTGGCAAGCACATGAAATAACTTAGTATTTTTAGTTCCAAACTTGATATATCTGATAGTGCACCTCTTCTTCCAGTATTGGTTTTGAAATTGTAACAGCTTCAGTAGGTGTGCTTTAAGAATGCTTCTGAAATTGGTCTCTGGGCGGGACAGGGGTCGTTGATCTTCCAGTCCGTCGAGCTGAAGGAGGGTCTGGTTGCAGTTCTGGATGAGTATAGACAGTTTGGAAATGTGTTTGCTCCAGGCTTTGAGGTCATATCGAAGGTTCTTCATTTCTTTGCAAATGGCAGTCGTAGCATTGGTGGCATAGCATTGTTTTATCCAGGAAGTAGCCACAACTTCTAGCAAGTTTGAGTGGTTAGTCCAGTAGTTTTCAAATCTAAAGATCTTGCTTTTGGGTATGCTTGTTTCAATGTGAACCACACAGGGTGTATGGTCAGAGATTGGTTTCCCCAAAGTTGTTACTATGGTGTTTGGGAAGGATTGAGTCCAATGGCAAGATGAGAAGAACCAATCAAGTTGTTCAAGGAGCGGGTCGTCCTGCATATTGCTCCAGGTGTAAGAGCGGCCTTTGAGAGGTATTTCAATTAGTGCTTGCGCCCGAATAATGTCATTAAATATTAAGATGTCATTTGGATCACCTCCAGCCTTATTTCTATTTTCAGAAGATCGTATAAAGTTATAATCCCCTACGAGCAACCAATCTTCAGAGTCTGGTATATCCAGATCATATAACCAATTAGTGAAAAGAAGGCGATCATTGCCTTGGCAAGGCCCATATATGTTATATAAAGACCAAACATTTCCAGAAACTTTGGAGGTAAGCGAAACCCCGAGAGCGTGAATTTCAAAATAACGGACAGATCCATTAAATGCAGAGCCATTCCAGATAGTAATAATTCCCCAGAAGCTCCCCGGGAAGGAACATAAGAAAATTGATCGAAACGTTTGGGGCAGAAGGTTTTAAGAAAAGCCAAATCAAAATGCATGCGCTTAGTTTCTTGTAGGCATATTACATCACACCCACAGGTACCGATAGCATTTCTAATAGCTAGGAGCTTGTCATCAGAATTTATTCCTCTTACGTTCCAGACCAAAACATTCCATTGCTGCTTGAGGGGCATGGAGCTGGGTCTCAAGTGGAGGACGAGGTCGAGCTCTCCTGGTCAGCCATAAGGTTATCTTCAGAGAGCTCAGCCGCTGGAACGCCGCATCTGAGAGTGCCGATCATTTGGAGCATGGGGACAGGTGTTGGGGGAGGCACTAAACTCTAAGCGGCAGAGGTGGTGGAGCTCTGATTGGGGGCCTTAGGCATGTAACGTGGCTTAACTTTACTCTTGGTGGACCGGCCATCAGCCATTGACGGGGCTTTGAAGCCATCATATTTATTGGAGCGAGTGCTGCGACACAGAGTGGATTCATCAACTGCAACAGGTTTCTTCCTCCTGTCTTTGCGCATCGGGTCAGCAGTCAGAGCTGTGGAGTCTAAAGAAGTGTCATCAGAGAGTGAATGCATGGTCGATCCAGAACCCTCAGAGTTGCTAGCACCAGTGTGGACCGGCTTGAGGATATTCAGCAGAGATGGTGGAGTGATGCTGGCGGCCACGGAGTTTTTGTTAGGAGAGGGGTGAGTTCTGCCCTCAGACATGGGCTGAGGCACCAGGACGGGGAGAACACCAAGAAATGCAACAACAGACCCACTAGGAAGATCATCAATAGTAACGGCAGTATCCTGAACCTCTTGGCTCTGAACCTCAGCAATCTGCATTTCATGGCTCTGCACTTCAGAAGTATGTGCCTCATAACCCAGAACCGCAGTACTCTGTGTTGTAGTGTTATGAATAGCAGCAGTTTGGAAATCATGGAACTCAGAGATGTCCTGAATGACAACAGTGGACTGCCTAGAAGAATGTGGAGCAGAATTGGTGTTGGGGATTTGCAGAATAGTAAGCTCCTCCGTACTGATGGAAACTTGGAGCTCAAGCTGCTCATGTTGATTCCGTATGCCATAGCCATTGCGCCAAGGTCCAAAGGTTGCCAGGATGGGGCGAATGGCAGCTATGAGGAAGGTGTTGAGCTGCAAGCGGGGGGCAGGATTGGCCAGTAGAAAATTCATCACCTAATTTCCTTGTGCGGACAAACTGAACTGAATCCCAGTGTTATGCACTTGGACAGACAAAGTAATATTTTCAACCGTATGGTCTTGTACTGCTTCCATGGCATTAAGAGGATCGATAATCTCATTGTTCTAAAAAACAATCATAGCCAAGTCATTCTGGTTACTGATGGAGTCATTAGAGACCGTGATGGAGTCATTCCAAGCTTGGGCAGCATTATCGGAGATATTGTTCTCAGGAACAATACCATCCTGGACAGACAGGCCCTGTGCCACCAGCCACGATTGAAAGTTCATAAGGTATGGTGGCAACTGGGGCTGCGGGGCAGGAGGGGCCGGCCACTCACCCCATCCAGCATCAATCCGAACCTCCTTAGAATCAGAATCACCCTCATTGTTGTCTGGCTGATCCATTGCAGGTGGCGCCCCGTTCTGTGCAAACCAGTTGTGCACTTGCTGCTGGTAGAGCTGCTCTGCAGTCATCTCAGGGCCGAACAGTGGATGCGGATCACCGTTGGGGGGCGGTGGTTCTTCTCCAGCAGGTGGGACTTTTGGTAAATGGGCATTCCAATCGTTGCTGCGGAGTATAGTAACTTGAACGGTCCAACAATCACAAGCCCCTCCTAACTGACGAATAACAAAACTCTTCGAGATCAGTCTCATGTGAATCAGCTGGACTTGAACCATCACATATGTGCGGTCTTGCCTTGGATTATACCACGAGATGAGCCCACCAAAACCCCGAACAAATTTGTTGATGTAAAACTCTATCTCATAGTCATAGGGAAATCCAAAGTACAGCAACCAAACTTGTGGACCGAAAGTGGTGGTGCGCCTATTCAGTGCAGCATTGTGTGGTACAGAAGTGATCAGGAGGTCTTCTTCTTCAACCTCTAAAGGAGTAGCTACAGCCATATCTCTCGCAAAGGAGTCAACAAATCCAAAGATGCCAATGCCAAAAGGATGATCGCTTGCCTCTGTGGTGAATAACTAAGATTCATGCAACATACCTTCAACCGCATCCCGGATGGCCTCACGACGATGCAGAGGAACAAAGTGGCCGGCCTTCGCAATGGCGGGGAAATCATGATTCAGCGGCGGGATTGGGGAGACCACCATGCCACTGCGGACTACCCTGTTAGTAGGTCCAGGTTCGACCGCCCAGCCCAAAGGTGCTAACAAAGTGAAATTTATCATCATCTCTGTAAGATATCACCTTTAGTTGCCAGTTCCTGTTTGTTGCATGTTTTTTGTTTCACAGAAAACCCATATCAAACGGAGTCCAAACGGGATAAAAACTTACAGAGATTTTTTTTGGAATATATGTGATTTTTGGGAAGAATAATCAACGCGAGACGATGCCCGAGGGGGCCATGATGCAGGGGGGCGCCCCAGGGGGGTGGGCACGCTCCTGACCCTCATGGCCACTCCATAAGGCGGTTGGTGCCCTTATTTCGCCGCAAGAAAGCCAATATCTGGATACAAATCGTGTTAAAATTTCAGCCCAATCAGAGTTACAGATCTCTGGGAATATAAAAAACGGTGAAAGGCCAGAATCTGAAACGCAGAAACAGAGAGAGATAGAGAGAAAGATCCAATCTCGGAGGGGCTCTCGCCCCTCCACCGCCATGGAGGCCATGGACAAGAGGGGAAACCCATCTCCCATCCAGGGAGAAGGTCAAGGAAGAAGAACAAGAAGGGGGGCCCTCTCCCCCTCTCTTCCGGTGGCGCCGGAACGCCGCCGGGGCCATCATCGTCACCGCAATCTACACCAACACCTCTGTCATCTTCACCAACATCTTCATCACCTTCCCCCATCTATCTACAGAGGTCCACTCTCCCGCAACATTCTGTACCCTCTACTTGAACATGGTGCTTTATGCTTCATATTATTATCCAATGATGTGTTGCCATCCTATGATGTCTGAGTAGATTTTAGTTGTCCTATCGGTAATTGGTGAATTGCTATGATTGATTTAATTTGCTTGTGGTTATGTTGCTGTCCTTTGGTGCCCATCATATGAGCGCACGCATGGATCACACCATAGGGTTAGTTGTATGTTGATAGGACTATGTATTGGAGGGCAAGAGTGACAGAAGCTTCAACCTAGCATAGAAATTGATGCATACGGGATTGAAGGGGGCCCAATATATCTTAATGCTATGGTTTGGTTTTACCTTAATGAACGTTAGTAGTTGTGAATGCTTGCTAATAGTTCCAATCATAAGTGCATAGAATTCCAAGTCAGGGATGACATGCTAGCAGTGGCCTCTCCCACATAAAACTTGCTATCGGTCTAGTAACGTAGTCGATTGCTTAGGGACAATTTCACAACTCCTACCACCACTTTTCCACACTCTCTATACTAACTTTATTGCTTTTTACCTAAAACAGCCCCTAGTTTTTATTTACGTGCTCTTTATATTTTTGCAAACCTATCCCGTTACACCTACAAAGTACTTTTAGTTTTATACTTGTTCTAGGTAGAGCGAAAGTCAAGCGTGCGTGGAGTTGTATCGGTGGTCGTTAAAACTTGAGGGAATATTTGTTCTACCTTTAGCTCCTCGTTGGGTTCGACACTCTTAATTATCGAAAGAGGCTACAATTGATCCCCTATACTTGTGGATTATCATGTACCACACCTGATGTGTGCCTTGCCACTTGTCTGGCAAAGGGGGTACAAGAGTGATCCATGAGTGGATCACTGGCACTACAAAAAAAATACACTTCCGTGATGATACGTGTTTGTCACAGTAGGTCGCGTTTTTTGTCATGGATGTACATCCATGACAAATTTATGACAGAATCAAGATAGTCATGCCTGTGATGTCGTGGAAGTGTTCCATGACATTACCAAAATTATCATCATAGAAGTGCCCACTTCCATGACGATAAATCGCGCGTCACAGAAATGCTTTCGTCAAGGGTGACCGACACGTGGCATCCACCGTAACGGAATGTCGTTAAGCTATCGGGTCGGGTTTTGGATCCGATAACCCATTAACAGCCCCGACCAATGGGGATTTTCCACGTGTAAAATCATCGTTGGCTGGAGGAAACATGTGTCGGCTCATCGTCGGGACAGATGTCATCCACTCATTGGACAGAAGGCGCCTATGATACGTTGACATGTGGCATGGCTCAACAGAGGCCCATTCCTGTGAAAAGGCCGGCCCGTTTAACTTGGTCAAAAGGTGGCGGGCCGGCCCATGGAAAGCCTGTTAACGGCCTGCTCGCATATAGCCCATTTACAACCCGCTAACCCAAGGCCCGTTACGCCCTATCCGAATATACCCAGTAGCGTCATCTGGGCCATCCAATATGATTCCAGCCCATTTTCACTTCTGGCCCATGTATGGCCCATGACGTCTTTCGGCCCATATGAGGCCCTATGTAACTCTTGGCCTATTAACGGCCCGTGGTGAAACTGGCCCGTAATGAACAGTGTATCACTTTACACCCATTAACGGCCCGTGGTGAAACTGGCCCGTAATGAACAGTGTGTCACTTTATACCCATTAACGGCCCGTTATTCCGTCGGGCCGTCTCCAGCCCATGTTATCTTTCGGCCTTCTCAGAGCCCATTTATTCTTGGGCTCATTTCCAGCATTCATTTACTTACGGCCCGTTACTGTCATTTTCTGCTTGTGGGCCAAATTCAGCCCGTGGTTACAGTCGGCCCGTTTGTGGTCCGTTAATACGTTGGGCCGTTTTCGTAGCGTCATCAAATACGGCCTATTAACGATGGTCCATTATGGTCGGCCCATGAACGGACGATTCCAACTCTAGCCCGTTTACAGCCAGAATGCGGTTTGTTTGGCCCGTATAAGGCCCATTGATGATACGGCCCGTAGAAGGCCCATTGTTTCTACGGCCAATAGAAGGCCCACTGTTTCTATGGCCCATAGAAGGCCCACTATTTATACGGCCCGTAGAAGGCCCACAGTTTCTACGGCCTGTAGGACGCCCAAGTGTCACTACAGTAAATATTAGCCCATGGTTATTGTGGCCTAGTTTTAAAAAATAGGTTATTGCACCCACTAGCAAACTGCAGAAAAAGAACTTCACTGACTACAAGCAAACAAATAAACAAGACAACAAGTAAATAAATAAGCAAGCAACTTACACTAGGCTATCACAGCTATTACACATATTACATCCACTGGGCATCAAAGTTCGCCACCAGTGCAAATATAGGGAACACAACAGCATATAAACGTCGCAGCAAAACAAGTCCAGAACTGAAACCACTTCAGAAGAGCTCAAGAAACAATATCCTGGGCACCCATAATGCTGGCAAGATGCTTAGCAAGCTTATTAACCTTCTCTTGTTTAGCGCTTAAGTCCTCCAGCGCTTGCTGTTGCACCAGAAAGTATGCATCTGAATTCTGCAGGGACTTCCTCAGTCCTTCGGCTTCCTGTCGTATAACATCTAATCGATGTCTTTCAACTTGAAGTTGAGAGTCAAGAAGCCGAACTGATTCAGGCAGTGAGTTCGAAGAGCTGGTGCCAGCAGTGGTAGCCAGTAACTCGAACACTACATCCAGACAGGACTTTGGGGTTGTCTTGGTGTCTTCAATATAGTTTTTATCAACTTTCTTGGAGACCAACAGGGATGTCTCACTATCTTGAACCTTATCTGCATTACTTCCTTTACCATTGCATAACAGGGTACTCTTCTCCAATATTTTATCCGCGTTCTAAAAGAGAAACAAACAAACACATCTCAGGTTTACAATGTAGTATATGAAACTCATTTTGGTAAACCAGTTCAGTAGTAAGGTGGACAGGATAACAGCATGAAACAAACATATATCTATGTAGTATGGTCACTGTATGGTCTATATCATTCTAGTTTATGTTGCCAAATCAAGATAGATACAGTTCGAATCATATCTATTTAAGACAAAGCAGCATAGACAGAATATAAGTGTGGGAAACTACACAACAATAACAACACTTGTAATGTGCATGGCATGAGAACATAACTGTTTATTCAATTGAAACTGAAATCAACATAGAGCAAGTTACAACAGCAAACAGCCAAACACGTTGAAGAAATAGGTTTAAAACATACCTGTTGCACCATTGGAGTTTCAATTGCATCCTTCAAATTTGAAATTAGTTGGTATCAGTAAATACAGTGATGCAAGAGCAAAGTAGTATGAACCATAGCTACTGAACCTGACCTGAGAACAATTCTTCTTCTGCTTTAAGCGTTGGCTTCGGGTTCGGAGTGGTGGTCCTCGTGATTTGGGCACTGCAGTTTCCTTACTAACTGCTCATGTTTGGGTGCTCTGTGGTGGAGACGGTGCTGTGTCAACGGGAACTGGGTGTCTATCTGTTGGGGTTGGGGTTAGAAGGGGTGTAGCTGGTTCTCTATCCAACTAGGTAGGGGTACAATCTGCATGAGTGTGGGTTATGTGTGGTGGGGCTGGTTCTTGGGCAAGTACAACCGTGGTTCTATCTGTCGAGGTAGCACGATCTTTTCTGAAGACCGTGTTTTTACTCCCACATATACTGCCATCACTCCCTCCAATTGAAATGGCTGATAAACAAGAAAAGTAATTGAATGTACAGACATTGTAAGATAGACAGGTGCAATGGATAGTAGGGAAGAAAACATGGCATGAAATAGTTCACATTTATGTTGTCTAAGCAAACAGAATAGCAGGACATCATTTCACATATATGATGGCTAATTAAACAGGATAGCATGACACAATTTCACATGTATGATGGCTAACTAAACAGGATAGAATGACATACTTCAAAATATGATGACTATGTAAACAGGATGACATGATATAACTATACGATGTGTCTATTAAAGTGGTTGGCATGCCATAAATCACAAACATGCCGTCGATGGAAACATGATGGCATGATATAATTCACGGATAGAATGACATAATTTAAATATGATGACTATGTAAACAGGATGAGATGATATAACTATATTATGTCTTTAGAAAATGGGTTGGCATGCCATAATTCAGATACATGCTGTCTATGTAAACATCATGGCATGACATAATTCAAATATATTATTTATATACTAAGGAAGTGAGCAGAGGGCAATCGCATATATCATGTGTCAACTAAGGAGATGGCATTCAATATTGTGTATATGATGTAAAAACTAAGCATTGCAATACAACATATGCATTATATGAGTAATATAACCCTGCCAAGTTTGAGCATACACCTCAGGGGGATAATAGGACTGGTCATCTGCCTCTGAATCCTCCTCTGAAGAGCTATCTGTAACCAGCAAGATATCTGCTTCGGCAGGTAGCATTGTCTGCTCTGAAGACCTTGTTTTCACCCTAGATTTCTCCATCACCAATTCAAATGGTTGATGCACAGGAAGAGCAGTTGAATATACAAACATTGTCGACAAAAGCAATGAGAAATACAAAAAAAGGACGGCATGATATAATTCACATATATGACGCTTGCCTAAACAGCATGGCATTGCATAATTCACATACATAATGCCTTGCAACAAGATAACATTGCATAATTCACATATATAATGTCTTGCAACAAGATGGCATTGCATAATTCACATATATGGTAATTAGGGACTAAATAGGTGGCATTCACACAAAGCATGTCTAAACTAAGCAAATGACATAGAAATGCAAGATACCATACGCATGATATGAGCAACATAACCCTGCCAAGTTAGGGCATGCACCTCGGGGGGGGGGGGGGATATGGTCATCTATCTCTGAATCCTCCTGTAAGGAGCTATCGATAACCAGCAAGACATGCGCTTCGTCAGATAGCATTGTCTGCTCTGAAGACCTTGTTTCCACTCCATATTTTTCCATGACCGTGCCAAATGGCTAATGCACAGGAAGAGTAATTGAATGTACTAAAATTGTTGACAAATTTAACACGTAATAAAAAATGATGGCATGATATAATTCACATATAAGATGACTGGCTAACCAGGGTGGCATTGCAAAATTCACATATATGATGCCTGGCTAGACAAGATGGCATTGCATGATTCACATATACGATAAAGAAACTAAACAGATGGCATTGACACAAAGCATGTCTAAACTAAGCAGATGACATCTTTAATGTATACAGTAAGCAATGCAAGGCACCATATGCATGATATTACCAACATCAGCATGCCAAGTTAGAGCGAAGACCTCATGGGGTAAATAGGAGCGCTCTTCTCCTTCTGAATCCCCCTCATAACAGTTATCTTCCTCTTGATTACGATCCGAAATGGGTGGTGGGGGGCTGCCTTTGCGCCCACCATGGAACGACGTCTGCATGAAATTTTATTGCCACGCAAGGCTCGTCTATTTTGCTCTACATGATCAGTTCCATTGTGTACAATAACTGGCATGCATAGGAATAAAACATAGTGAGATTATGTAAGGAGTGCATGCACAAATCCAGATTGATGGTAGCAAACTGTGGATAGACCCAAAACCAATGATAGCAAGCAGATAATAGCTTTAGTTAAAAATACATATAATGGCTCCTTTAATGTTTGTTTGCACCCAACATAAAACTCATAGTAGACACCAGAGATTAACCAGATAGTAGATAGATATTACTGATTGCTGCCCCAATATGTACCCCACAACCATTTAAAAACTCAAGTTTCAGCATTAGTTTGGACCTGACTCGGAGTCTAATAGGTGAACACGATGATAATGTAGCATGTCATCATATTAAGCGACGCATAACGTAAGCAGACACGGAAGAGTGCGACCTCTCTTGCGGACCCGTGTAGTCCTCAAGGTCATTTGCTCAGTTGATGATGGTACTGCAGTTGCCGTGGCTGCCGGCGGCGGGGAAGAAGATCTGAGGCGGCGAAAGACAGTCTGGAGAGCGGATCCCTGCTGTGGTGAACCCTTCCGTCATTGGAGCAGCTGAGCTGGGGTGGAACACAGCGTCGCAGGAGTAGGACAAACCACACAAGGTTTTCTTTGACACATATCTGTAACAGAAGTAATTGAGTAAGGGCTTGTTTGAATTTGAGGATTCTAACAATGCAGGGATAGGAGATAGACAGGAATAGGATAGGAATGCACGGGCAAAACAGAGAATTTAAAAACACAGGATTTCTGCTAATCTGGGTGTTTGATTCACAACAATTGGAAGATCACAGGATGCAAAAAATCATGGTGAGATTAAGTCAAACCACAAGAAAATGTACGGTTATAATGCTATTATGCTACTATCTCTTAGTCTTGTGCTTGATGAATAGGAATATGAAAAGGAGGAGAAGTGGAAATTAGAATTCCTACATTTTTTCTTTCAAGGAGACACTAAAGGAACAAATCCTATAGTTTTACTTTGCTCCATTCCTTTGCACCAAATTCATGAAAAGTAGTACCATAGGAAACTTTCCAATTCTGATGTTTTTCATTCACTTTTCCTTTCAAGCACTGGTGATTCTAGTAGGCAGGCTTGAGCAAGGAGAATCCTACACTAAAAAATGTTTTTGTGCTACTTCTATTACTTTGGACCCAGGCCACTACCATACTAGCTCAACTCCCAGGCCCATCGACAAATGCACAGCTCAAACGCGCAGAGATAAATAATGATGGCATTCAAGAGAGTCCATCACGGATAGCTAAGTTGCCTGGTACCTCACTGCTTGTCATATAGTAGGATAAAATAATCATATTTCCCGTTACTACGAGTGCTCAGTGGACAATATATATATAACATGTAGAGTAAAAAGGAGATGCAACAAGTGTAAAACCTCTTTGGCGAAGCCATGTCGATCTCAACGTGATTGGGTTGGCCGGTGAGGATGCTCCGCCTGACTTGGCTGTCAAAGGAGGGGAAGAAGATCTTAGGCGTCTGGAGATGGAGCCCGAGGTACTGCTCTGCTGTGATGGAGGGTTTCGTCGTTGGAGCAGCTTCGGTGAGTTGTACGATGCCGAGGCTGAAGCAGGACAAGAGAGACAACGAACAACATTAACCTGAGTGGAATTCTAATAGCATCTCCAATACATGACGTAAAATACATAACCACAAAGTGCTAGATGTAAAATACATCAGCCGCTCATCTCTGAACTTAACTGTCGAAACTGAATTTAACTATCGAAACTGAACTTAACTGTCGAAACTGAACTTAACTGTCGAAACTGAATTTTGCTGTCGAAACTGAATTTTGCTGTCGAAACTGAATGCACTAGCAAGGTGAGGCTACACGTCGGTCGACTGACTTTTTCATCTCTGGTCTGTCGATTTTGCAGCTGTTGGATACGAAATCAAGGGCATGCGGTTCATCTTCAACCTCCACCCCCTGAGCCGGCCAAACAGTAGCCCCCCGCCGCCCTCGGCCGGCGGTCCGCCGCCCCGCCCGCCCTGAAAACACTCCCCACCGCCGGTCCGCCGCCTCCCCGGCCATCCCTCTAGGCCCCCCATGCCGAGCTTTTTCTCCGGCGATCCCCACGCCACCGCCCCGCCAACGCCCCGCCACCGCCGACGACCACCGCCCCCATCCTGAACCCTAAGATAGATAGTGGGGTACCTCTCCGGCGAGCCCCCCTCCCCGCTGCGGCTGGTTCTTCCTTCACCCCGGCGGCATCGAAGTGAAGTGTAGCTAAATCGGAGCAGCATCACAAGCAAGAGCAAGAGCGAGAGCAGCAATGCAAGCAAGAGCAATAGCAAGAGCAGACCAGGCAGGGGACCAAGAGCAAGAGCAGAGCAGCAGCGCGAGCGAGAGCTAAAGCAGCAGTAGGTCCTAATGATGTGGATGTCACCGCCGAGGGAGCAATGCCGTGGAGGAAGTGGCCGGCGACGCCGCCGTGGATGGAGCCGCGCCGTGTCGGCTCGGGACCGAGCGCCGGCAGCACCGTGAGATCGAATCAAGAAGAAAATGTGGCGATTAGTGTACAACCTCTTTGGTGGTGCCGATTAGGCCACAGCTTCATCCGAGGAAACGGTGATGATGATGCTCTTCCGGTGGTGCAGGTGAAGACGGCGGTGTGGGAATGGAGGTGGTGCGAAAGACGAGGGGAACGTCGGGGCAGCTCCTTGGAGGTGGAGGACGGGGTGGCTGAACCGGCGGGATGATGAGATCGACGACGGATCCTTATCCAGTACGGTGGATGAGGGACGTCGAGGTGTTACTGTGGACAACGTCATCGTGGAAGAGGCTCTGGCTGGGTGGCGGACGAAGCAGGGTGTGGGGTTTCGTCGCGGGTTTTCGCGGCCTCGGTGTACGAATGGGTGGGCGGATGGGATGGCAGTGGGGAACCATGGCATAGAGACGCGCTTGTCCGAAATGTGGGGTAAGTTATGAAAGTACCCCCACCGATTTGAGGCGGTTCTTTCAGTTCTGGGGTACCACGGGCATTTTGCGTGTCGGGATTTCACAGGAGGTGGGAGTTTTCACGCGCGTTGTAATTTCGGAATAGCAAGGTGTGGGTTGAGATGGAGGGAGTTGTCGGAGCACAATGAGACAAAGATATATCTTAAATATTTCGGGCTAACAAGGCGCGGGTTGAAGAGGCGGGAGTTTCGCAGCACGATAGACAGAGACGCTAGCTTGATTTTTCGGCATAACAAGGCGCGGCTTGAAATTTCGGAAGAACAAGCTTAACGTGTACCCAAAAAAAGACAATTTGCACCTCAACACGCACAACACACACACAAACACCATTTAGACTAGAGTAAGGTACACGTGCATTGCACGCATGAGATTTGGCAACCAAATTATGAATAAATACCACATTATAGCATGCAAGCTTTGAGTCATATATGCATGATGTAGATGTTTGTTTAATTCTTATAGTTCATTTCATTCAAAATCATCTAGTTTTTATAAGAAAGCTAATCTATTTTAAGATTCATGGAATTGTGCGTCGTAAGACATAAAGTAAAAACAAATAATGGCAAATCATGTAGAAAAACATTTGGGCAATTCTGATACGGAAGATTCTAGAACAAATAAGAAGTGCTTGTGTTTTGATGTTTGTGCATTATGCTTAAGTTCAACCATGGAGTCTTCTAGATTATACATGTGGCGAAATCTGGTGGAATCTAGATGATATCCAACGGCTAGTAGTGCTCAAATTTGCCATCTTTGGACCATCAGATTCGCCTCACTCAATGACCATCTTTCAAAGTTAAAGTTACTCACACACAATATAAAAAATATAAAATATAATATATATAGGGGTATAGATATAGATATGTGATGCAAAAGCCGACCATCATCTCCAATTAGAATAGTGTGTCCATGCATGGATGCGACGTGGCCAAATGATGTCTGCCATCGGTATCTCAAATTCAAATCAGTCTAACCTTGTTCAATGTATATACATTACAACATGCTCGTTTCCAAACCACACTGCGTAGTTCTCCGTTATATTCATGCATGCATGGGTTTCAAACATCTGGATCTCTTATTCAAATATTTGAATTCAACTTTACATTGATTATGACCTCACCTATTCAGCTATTCTTTTACACCCACATAGTAGTCTTCTCTTTATAATTGTACCACTAACTTTCTCTCGTGCATGCATGCATGCACACACACTACCAGTCGGCATTATCCATCGCACGCATGCAATCTTTTTCTTCAGGTCAATCTCCCATGAAGGCACACACCAACACACATCCCCCTCTCCATCATATCAGGCATTCTTTATCTCTCACGCGTGCATGCGCAATGATCGATGTTCCTCTATGTATGTGTGTATATAGCTAGGTCTTTCATAGTTTTCCACACAAACCGATCAATCAATATATCCAGTGAGGTCTCACCCTCTTTCCCATGTCCACATCGATCAATCTATGCCTCTCTATATAGGATTAACATATATAGCTAATACACCCACATTAATTATGTATCCAACGTCCCCCTCTCATCATCCATGCCTTCCGCTTCATCTCTCAGACGCGTGCACAATGGCGAAGACAGGGGCAGTAAGGGCCCTGCCCCCTCCCCCCTAACATCACTATATATCAAGGCTAATATGAATGTGATCATTAGACAATTGCTGCTAAAAATGGTTTAAGTTCATGAATTGACCCTCCTCGTAAAGGATTAGCAATGCTTGGCCCCCTAGCTCATTTATTTTTCATGGCTCCGCCACTGCGCGCACCAGCGCACGTGTTCGCCCCCTCTCTCTAAATATCAATCTCGCACTTGTGCATTCCTTCATAGTCTCCCTCCACTCGGCCCCTCGCACCATCTTCTAGCCCCCACCGGATTTTGCCGCGTGTACAATCTAGCAGACTCCTTGGTTGAACTTAAGCATAATGCACAAACCTCAAAACAACAGTGGTTCTCTTTTGTTCTAGAATCTTTCGTATCATAACTGCCCAAACTTTTTTCTAGTTGAATTGCCATTATTTGTTTTTACTTTATGCTTTACAACGCACAATTCCATGAATCATAAAATAGATTAAGGGCTTCTTTGCTTCAAAGGATTCTCAAAGGAATTTTGGAGGATTCTAATCATTAGGAATTTTTCCTATCTTGGTTGTTTGATTCGTAGGATTGTAAACCATAGGAATTTTTACATATGATTCATTTGCACTAGATTTCATAGGAAACATCCCATCCACTCAAACCTCTTTGAAAGAATTCTGTGTTTTTTCTATGCACAATCAAACACTCATACAATCCTGTAGGATTCAAGACGACATTCCACTATAATCCCATGTTTTTCCTATTCCCGCGTTCTTAGCTTTTTTATAAAAACTAATTGATTTTGAATGAGATGAACTATAAGAATTAAACGAAGCGCTACATCAGGCATATATGACTCACAGCTTACATGCTATAGTGTGGTATTTATTCATAATTTGGTTGCAAAATCTGATGTGTGCAATGCACATGTACCTTACTAGTACTTCGAGTATGTGCAAAACACGTAAATTAGAATACCAATGGCACGCTACACAATGTCTCTCTTATAGTTCATGAAGCCACATGGCACATGTGTAGGCGTTGTCGTGACCTCCTTGCGTGGATTGATCAAAGTGACATGCTGCTGGTTCCAGAAGAATGTACTCGTCCTCCCTGAGCCATACTGGCGGTACATGCACGAAGCGGAGATGTGCACGCACGCCATGCACGCACTCATTCCTCGCACGCACACGCGGGTACACGCACTACAAAAAAAGACACATCCGTGACATTTTGGGCCGAACGAAAAAAAATTCTGTCATACATATGACACTTCTATGATGATAATTGTGACAAAACCCGGTATCATCATAGATGTGGTGGGCTCCTACTTCTATGACAAAAAATCATGACAGAAAATGGGCTTTTCGTCCTGGGCGGGCCGGAGACGCAGCTGCATGACATTCTTTTGGCCATCCATGACGGAAAAAACCGTGGTAGAAGCGAGGGGGAGGAAAATTTCAGGGAGTTCCCGGTTACGGTGGGAGGTCGGGGGCCGAGCAATGCGCATTTCTCTCATACACGTACACACGTGTGTGCGAGGCGTTGGCTCTAACTAAACTCGAGCAAGGCGTTGGGCTCTAACTGAACCCGAGCAATTGCACTGCAGGCTACGCGTTACTGAACCCGAGCGATCGATCGATGGCTGTTAACTGAACTCGATCGAGCTATTCCTTGGCTACTGCTGCTAACTGCAGCCGATCGATGGGATGAGCAGTGAGCGTTGCGGGGGGGGGGGGGTGGATGAACAGTGAGCGGTGGCGTTGCCTCTGGATGAACAGGACCCCGTGGTGTGGTGGAGGGCTGGATGAACAGTAGACGGTGGAGGGGTGCCCGTGGAGGGGTGGATGAACAGGACCCCGTGGTGTGGAGGGCAGGATGAACAGTAGACGATGGAGGGGTGGTTGAACAGGACCCCGTGGTGTGGAGGGCTGGATGAACAGTAGACGGTGGAGGGGTGGTTGAACAGTAGCCGGTGGAGTAGCGCGCGGTGGAGGCTGGAGGAGGTCGACAGTGGATGAACAGTA
The DNA here is from genome assembly GCA_034509565.1 of Triticum monococcum. Taxonomy (NCBI): domain Eukaryota; kingdom Viridiplantae; phylum Streptophyta; class Magnoliopsida; order Poales; family Poaceae; genus Triticum; species Triticum monococcum. The sequence goes on from CM067842.1 coordinate 125,277,186, forward strand.
GCTCGTGGAGGCTGGAGCGGGTCGACGGTGGAGATGAACGGTATCCCGTGGAGTCCCGTTTTGCGGTACGCCACACCCCTCCCGATGAACAGGACCTCCGTTTCGACCGTAGCGCTCCAACACAAGTCCGTTTCCTCCGTTTTGCAGTACGCCACACCCCTCCCGATCAAAAGGACCCCTGTTTCGACCGTAGGAGGTCCGTTTCCTCCGTTTTGCGGCACGCCACACCCCTCCCGATCAACAGGACCCCCGTTTTGACCGTAGGAGGTTTGTTTCCTCCGTTGTACGGTACGCCAGGCCTCGTTTCCATCGCCTCTTCCATCCAAGCCCTCCCGATGAACATGACCACGCATTCCGTTCTAACCCATGAACACGACGAGGACGTTGTTTCTCCATTCCGACCCAGCCATGTACACGAGCCCTCGTCGTATGTATGCGCGAGTAGGCGTTCGAGACCCTGCCCGTATGTACACATACGTGGCCGTATTTTCTTTCTTGCACCCTGGCCGCTGTACGTACGTGTACATGCTATGTGCGCGCCTCTACTACGACACGTGCGCGCCTCTGCTACGACACGTGCGCGCCTCTACATCCACTAGTATATATGTACGTACACGTTCGCGACTAGAATGACAATGCTACGTACGCTTCGATCAGGTGGGTCCCGACTGTCAAGCACTTCCTTGCCTGCGAAGATGTAGCTGGTGGGTCCCAGCAGTCAGGGCGGCGAAATACGGTGGCCCGTCCGGTGGGTCCCCGCTGTCAGGTGGAGGAATAATTATTTTGCATGTAATAAGGAGGCACTTCCTTGCTGCGGCCGTGGACCTAGTTGTGAGCCTCTCCACGTACAGTCCACGTCCGATGGAAGTCGTTCCTTGACCACGTTGACCACGCCGCCCCGAGAGCACCAGGGCGGTGGACGACAGCGAGGCCTAGGAAGGGGACGACGCGGAGCCAGGGAAGACGTGGCAGTGGATGCCCACGTGTAGAGGAGTACGAGGGTTCACTGGTTCGCTGCGGTGTGAGGCTGTCGTCGCCGTAGAATAACAGGAGGTGTGGGTGAGTAGAGGGATGGCCTGGCCAGCGGTGGGAGTAGTAGGGGGCGGTGAGGCCTCCGCCACATCGCAGCCGGCCACGGGAGGCAGGAGCACGAGGCACGACCGGCGTTGGTTTGGGCGGCTGGAGCAAGAAGACCAGAGGTTGAAGAAGCACTATGGCCGTTGGATGGACATCGTACGGTCACTGGAGCTAGAATCGTGCATATTGACTAAGTTGACAAAGCCCTCCATCCCCGTCAACTTAGTAGGCCCACAAGGCAGCCTCCCAGCAAGGTGGGTCCCAGCTAGCCGAGGGGGTATTCATTTTTTTGTGCGTAATAAGGAGGCACTTCCGGTGGGTCCGAGCTGACAGCGGGGGGAACGTTTTTTTCGCGAAATACGGTGGCCCGTACGGTGGGTCCCAGCAATCAGGGGAAACGATTTTTTTCGCAAAATACTGGTGGCCCGTCCGGTGAGTCCCTGCTGTCAGATGGAGGAATAACTGGGCGAGCTGCTGGGTCCCTGGTGTCAGCCGCTGAAAGTGCAACTATCCCTGGGTGGTTTTGGTAATTCCTAACAACATATAGCTCACTGAGCTAACATTATTCCAAGATTAATATTTCAGGAAAAGCTCAATGAATGGCATGGCATGGATGAGGAAAGTGGATCCCTCAAAATTCTAAGGACAAAAAGTTTAGCTCAAGCTTGAAGCTCAAGACTCTACATTTTATATTTTAGTGATCCAAGATCATATTGAGTCTATAGGAAAAGTCAATACTATCAAGGAGGGATGAGGTGTTGCTTAATGGCTTGCTTGCTCAAAATGCTTAGTGATATGCTCCAAAATCCTCAACTACCATCCCACATCCACATATGACCTAAACCAAAAGTCAAACTCGGCCCCACCGATTCTTTCTATCCGGCGCCACCGAGTTTCAAATGTCATAGCCACTGCCACAAACCCTAGGCAAATCGGTCTCACCGATAGGGATCTCGGTCTCACCGAGATGGGATTGTAATCTCTTTGTTTCCCTTCGTAACGTTTCGGTCTTACCGAGATGAGCGATCGGTCCCACCGAGATTGCAATGTAAACTCTCTGTTTCCCTTTTGTATCATTTCGGTCTCACCGAGATGAGCGAATCGGTCCCACCGAGTTTACCTGACCAACTCTCTGGTTAGCTTATTACCAAAATCGGTCCCACCGAGTTTGTGTAATCGGTCACACCGACATTATGTTATGCCCTAACCCTAACCATATCGGTCCTACCGAGTTGCATCTCAGTCCCACCGAAAATCCTAACGGTCACTAGGTTTGCTGAATCGGTCCGACCGAGTTTAACCATTCGGTCCCACCGAGTTTGGCAAATTGTGTGTAACGGTTATATTTTGTGTGGAGGCAATATATACCCCTCCACCCACTCTTCATTCGTGGAGAGAGCCATCAGAACATACCTACACTTCCAATACACATTTTCTAAGAGAGAACCACCTACACTTGTGTTGAGGTCAAGATATTCCAGTCCAACCATATGAATCTTGATCTCTAGCCTTCCCCAAGTTGCTTTCCACTCAAATATTCTTTCCACCAAATCCAAATCCTGTGAGAGAGAGTTGAGTGTTGGGGAGACTATCATTTGAAGCACAAGAGCAAGGAGTTCATCATCAACACACCATTTGTTACTTCTTGGAGAGTGGTGTCTCCTAGATTGGCTAGGTGTCACTTGGGAGCCTCCGACAAGATTGTGGAGTTGAACCAAGGAGTTTATAAGGGCAAGGAGATCGCCTACTTCGTGAAGATCTACCGCTAGTGAGGCAAGTCCTTCGTGGGCGACGACCATGATGGAATAGACAAGGTTGCTTCTTCGTGGACCCTTCATGGGTGGAGCCCTCCGTGGACTCGCGCAACCGTTACCCTCCGTGGGTTGAAGTCTCCATCATCGTGGATGTATGATAGCACCACCTATCGGAACCACGACAAAAACATCCGTGTCTCCAATTGCGTTTGAATCCTCCAAACCCTTCCCTTTACATTCTTGCAAGTTGCATGCTTTACTTTCCGCTGCTCATATACTCTTTTGCATGCTTGCTTGAATTGTGTGGAGATTGCTTGACTTGTGCTAAGATAGCTAAAATCTGCCAAGAACTAAAATTGGGAAAAGGCTAGATTTTTATTTGGTCAAGTAGTCTAATCACCCCCCCCTCTAGACATAATTTCAATCCTACAAGTGGTATCAGAGCTTTGGTCTCCATTTGCTTTGATTTCCATAGCTTTTGGCGGTCATAGCATTTGTTTCACAACCTAGGACAGTATGGCGTCTAGCGAGGGAAATTATCACCGTAGAGGTCCTTACTTTGATGGTACTAATTTTGCTAGTTGGAAGCATAAGATGAAAATGCATATTCTTGGACATAACCCCGCCGTTTGGGCTATTGTGTGTATTGGCTTGCAAGGTGAATTATTTGACGGGAAAGAACCGAACCGTGAAGCCACCATGGAAGAGTTGAAAATGCTGCAATACAACGCTCAAGCTTGTGATATCCTCTTCAACGGATTGTGCCCCGAAGAATTCAACAAAATCAGCCATCTTGAGAATGCAAAGGAAATTTGGGATACTTTGATTGATATGCACGAAGGTACCGACTCCGTCAAGGAATCCAAATTGGATGTGCTTCAAAGTCAACTTGACAAGTTCAAAATGAAGGATGGTGAAGGTGTTGCTGAAATGTACTCTAGGCTTGCTCTTATCACAAATGAGATTGCCAGCTTAGGGAGTGAAGAGATGACTGATAGATTTATCATCAAGAAGATCCTAAGAGCCTTGGGTGGAAAATATGATACCGTGTGCACATTGATCCAAATGATGCCCAATTACAAAGATCTCAAGCCAATGGAAGTCATCGGAAGAATTGTTGCTCATGAGATGTCACTCAAGGATAAAGAGGAACTTCACAACAAATCAAGTGGTGCTTACACAGCCTCATGTGAAGCCCCCACATCATCGAGTGAGAAACAAACCTTCAATGAAGAATTGAGCTTAATGGTGAAGAACTTCAACAAGTTCTACAAGAGTAGAAGCAAAGAGAGAAGCTCCAAGTCAAGGTCCTACAATGACAAAAGATCTTCTAGTCTAGAGCGAAACTACTACAATTGTGGAAGGCCCGGACACTATTCCAATGAGTGTACGGCCCCCTACAAGAGAAGAGAAGATTCTCCCAAGAGAAGAAGTAGAAGAGAAGAATCACCATCTAGAGAAAGAAGGAGTAGAGATGATCGTTATGAACGAAGACCCTCACGGAGAAGCAAGGATTCGGAAAGAAAGGACAAGTCATCAAGGAGCTACACAAAACGAAGACATCAAGCTCATGTTGGTGAATGGGTATTCGGCTCCGACTCCGACAACCACTCCGAGAGAAGCTATCACTCCGACTCCGAATATACTCAAGATGAAGGTGTTGACGGTCTAGCACTTGTGACAACCAACTCCTACGACATATTTGACTCACCAAATGAAGGAGTTGGAACATGCTTCATGGCTAAAGGCCCAAAGGTATCACACCCCGAGTATGTTGATTTCAATAGTGATGAAGATGACTTGTTAGGTGATGATGATTTACTTGTTGACAACTCTAGTGATGAATACTGTGATGAAACGTCAATTAATCATGCTAATCAAGATAAAACGAATGACAATGATAAGGAGAAGATTGAGTCTCTAACTAAAGAACTAAACACTCTTAAGTTAGCTCATGAAACTATCTTAGGAGATCATCGAGAACTTTTAAGGACTCGTGAGAAATTACGCTTTGAAAAGCTCAACCTTGAGCAAGATCATGAGTTCTTAAAAGCAATCAATGATGATCTTCGCAAGAAAAGTTCTTCTTACATTGCCAACCGTTTACTCTTATCCACTTACATGCCTCAAGTCAAGTCTAGTAACAAGAACAAGAAAGATTCTTCCTCTAGTAGTACCAATAATCATGCTAAATCCAATATTGTTGCTTCTAGTAGTTCTCTTGATTCCACTAATGATTCTCTTAGCCAAGTTACACTTGAGCAAGAAAATAGCTTATTGAAGGGAATTATAGAGAAAGGTGTTTATAAGAGCCTTGCCGGAAGTAAGAAATTTGAGGAAATTGTACGCAAGCAAGGAAGGCACCGGAAGAATCAAGGTGTTGGTTTTGAACGAAAGTTTAATGCCAATGGAGTTGAGTGGGAAGAAGATCAATACCCCAAGACGAAGTTTGTTCCTCAACAAGAGAAGTATGATCCTACTTCTTTCAAAGGGACACAAGCTCAAGATGATCTTCCACCACAAGACCACAAGCAAAAAGGTAAGGACAAGCTTCAAGAGGAAATTGATGCATTTGAAGAAGCTCCTAAGGCCTTGGTCAAGTGGGTTCCCAAGACTACTTCAAGTTCCACTTCATCAAGTACAACTACAACACCGAGGATTCCCATCAAGATGGTGTGGATCCCAAAGAACTAGAGAGTTCTTGAGGGTGACTCCGCCAACATACTTCACTCTTATCATATTGGCAAGAACAAGTGCAATCAACTTCCACATCTTGCACTAGTTTAAGGAGTCACAAACCCTCTTGTTGGTAAGACAAGGGACAAGGTAACCTAAAAGCTTTCATAGACATCATCTTGTGTGTGCATCACTCTATGTCTATGGATATCCTTGTTTGTTCCTTGTGGGACTAACCCGTGTAGGTATTGAAAGTGCAACTCACTCCAATGGATAGCTCCAAATGATCTACATCAACATTGAGCATCCACATCTTCAACATCTACATGAAGCCATCATCGACAAAACCCAAGGTTGGTTCATCCCTCTTAGGGGGGATCTCACATCTAGGGGGAGCTTTACTCTAAGAATTGAGCTAAAGCAACTCTAATGGTGTGAACACAACAATGCTTTATGTAAAAGTGGTAACCCCACTTGTGCTTAAACGATGAGTATGACCTATGATCAAATGTTCTCATTTGACTCCTAAGTCAATATACTCATATATAGATGACCTAGTCATCGCAAATTGTTTGATAGATGCTAGAATTGGTTGTGCATGCTTTACCACATATTTCAATTGTCATTTTATTGTGTGAGCATGTTGATTGCATATTTCACTCATTCGAGGACATCCACTTGTTGTTTTAATTGATTGTTTTTCTTTTCTTTTGCCAAGTGGATGGACAAGAATGCCTAAGAACCCTCTCTAGCTATCTATGTTTTTCTCATCTCAAACTCTATTCATGCTACATCACGAAATTTGATCAAGTCAGATTCGAACCACTCTGTGTGAGGAGCACTCAGAGTCCCCGATTCGTCATAGACTTAAACTTCCAAAACATCTTTGTGCTTTTCGGTCTGACCGATTCCTCCATTTCGGTCATACCGAGATCACTAAGTCGATCTAGGTTTTCAATCTCGGTGTGACCAATTTGAACCTTTCGGTCACACCGAGTTTCAGCAACTGCTTGCAGTTATGAATCTCGGTGCCACCAAGTTGTTCCACTCGGTCACACCGACAGGGTCGGGCTATATATACTCACGGGCAAAATTTTGGAAATTTCTCTGAAACCCCTTCGCCCGCGCATAGCTCGCTCTGCCTCCTGGGTCTCCGGATCGTCCTCCTTGTCGCCAGCCGCCTCCTGTCACTGGTCTCCGCCGCTGTCAACGGAATTCTTCCCCGCCATTGCCGCCGTAGCGAGTTCATCGCCGAACTACGGTATGGACTCGATCACAGTGCTATCCCCGTCCGATTCCTAGCACATTGTGTTCATTATGATTCTTACCACGATTGAAATGCTTCTATCCAGTCAAAACACTCCATAGATTAGAGTTGAATTGAAAATTTAGGGTTAGGTTTCCGTCGAAACCATCTCGGACCATCCGAGTTGTGGAACTCGGTACCACCGATTCGGCTCAGGCCATTGCACATGTAATTTTCGGTCTGACCGAGAATTGCAAATCGGTGTGACCGAGTTCAGGACTTTGTGAAACCCTAGCAGTCTCAGTGCCACCGAACTGCGACTCGGTCTGACTGAGTTCACTAGTTTAGGTTCCAACAGCTGCTTCGGTATCACCGAGTTTACAAATCGGTTGATCCGAAATGCTTTCTGTGGAAAACTAAAACTACGTTTTTGACTCATTCTTTTGCAAAAACCTCTGCATTTTGTGATGCTCATCCACTCTATCTCATCTATATCTATTCATAGGGTCTGCTTTCAGTGTTTGCAATATGTCTGATCAGAGTGACAGCCAGAACAGGCCAGAGGAGCAGGCTCACCTGAGTGAGGGCAGTAGTCCCTCTAGCAGTTCAGATGATGGTAGCAGGAGCACTCCCAGCAACTTGCCCAAAGCTGCCACCAGAACAAGGAAGAAGAAAACTTCAGAGTCTGAGGATGAAGACTATGTGGCAGTTGAGGATGAGGCCACTTCCAAGAAGAAAGTGGTTAAGAAGGAATATAGCACTGCTGCTGCCACCAAGCCAGGCATGAAGCAAAAGGTTCCTGCAAAAAGAATTCCAATGTCTAAGGCCAGAGCATCTACTCAAGTCCCTTTGGGATCTGAACCCAAAGAGGCTGCTGCAGAAGGGAAGAAGAGGAAGGAGAGGATAAAAAAGACCACTGCTAGAGTGCTTGGGAGATCCTCAATCATGAGAGATTCTGAAGATGAAGAGGAAGAAGAGGTTGCTGCACCAGCACCTAAGGCCCAGAAGCTTATGGGTGATGCTATCAGGACAGGGGCTGCTTCATCAAAGCCCAAAGAAGCACCCAAAGCAGCCTCCAAGCCCAAGAGTGCACCTAAGAGGAATACCAGGACTATACCAGCTGCTGAGAAGAACAAGGCCCAGTGCCTGAAGTTGCTGCTGATGAAGATGATGAAGGACAAGTCCTGAGGAAGCTCAAACCCAAGATTCCAGACCACAATGATGCTCATCCTGTGGCTGAGAACATGAAGATCAGGAGAGACTCATGATTGAGGAAATGGAGTGAGACAGACCCATATGCTACAAGAATAAGAACTGATGTTGATTACAGGTTCCACACAAAGGAACAACAAGATTTCTATGAGACAGTGCTGCTGGACAAGAAGCCTATAGTGTGTGAAATGAGGTGGGTCCACTGGAAGTATATCAAGGAAAATGAGGAACACTATCCTGGTGTGTTTGACAGCTTCAGTGCTTGTGGAGTTACAGACTTTGTTGGGAAGAAGCTCACAAAGTGGAATGAGGAGCTCATTATGCAATTCTACTCCACAGCACACTTCTATCTAGATGGCAGGATAGTATGGATGTCTGAAGGTACAAGGTACCACTCATCTATTGAGGAATGGGAAAATCTGATCAATGCTCCTAAGGAAGAAGAAGATGACTTGGATGTCTATGCCAAGAAGAAGATGGATCACAACTCTATGGCAAACATGTACAAGGAGATTCCTGAAGATGATCTTGAGACTCACCAGTTTGGGTCAGTAAAACACTTGTTGTCAGGGCTGCCTACAATCAATTCGATCCTTAGGCACACTCTCTTGCCCAAGTCTGGTGATCACAGAATGATCAGAGGCCATGCAATTAACTTGCTACATATATTTGATGTGCCACAGAAGTTCAAGGTCATGAGCCTTATAGTTGAGACTATCAAGAGGACTGCAGCAGACCAGAAAAGAAGTTGTGGATATGCCCCACAAATCCAGGAGTTGATAAACTCAAAGATGGGCACAGGCACATACCTGTTGGATAAGGAACTGAAAGCACAAGTGCTCCCTAGGTGGTTTTGGTAATTAATGACAACATATCTCTTGTTGGACTAACATTTCTATCTAGTATGTTTCAGATAAGTTCAACAATGGAGTGACATGGACTAAAGGTTGTGGGAAGTTCTCCAAGATGCTAAGGACAAAGGATTGGCTAAAGCTTAAAGCTCAAGACTCTTCATTTTACATTTTAGTGATCCAAGATCACATTGAGTCCATAGGAAAAGCCAATACTATCAAGGAGGGATGAGGTGTTGCTTAATGAGCCTCTTGCTCAAGTGCTTAATGATATGCTCCAAAATCCTCAGCTACTTTCCCACTTCCACATATGATCTAAACCCAAAGCCAAACTCGGACCTACCGATTATTTCTATCCAGCGCCACCGAGTTTCACTTGTCATAGCCACTGCCAGAAACCCTAATCAGTTCGGTCTCACCGATGGGATCTCGGTCTCACCGAGATGGGCTTGCAAACTCTCTGTTACCTATTGCAATACTTTCGGTCCCACCGAGATATGCAATCGGCCCCACCGAGTTTGCTTGGTCAACTCTCTGTTTCACTTATTACCCAAATCGGTCACACCGAGTTTGAGTAATTGGTCAAACCGAGTTTTGGATTTACCCTAACCCTAGCACATCGGTCCCACTGAGTTGATCCAGTCGGTCCCATCGAAAATCTCTAATAGTCACTAGGTTTACTATTTCGGTCTGACCGAGTTTTTTGATTCGGTCCCACCGAGATTGGTAAATTGTGTGTAACGATTGGATTTTGTGTGGAGGCTATATATACCCCTCCACCTCCTCTTCATTCGTGGAGAGAGCCATCAGAACAGATCTACACTTCCAACTCATATGTTCTGAGAGAGAACTACCTACTCATGTGTTGAGACCAAGATATTCCATTCCTACCATATGAATCTTGATCTCTAGCCTTTCCCAAGTTGCTTTCCACTCAAATCTTCTTTTCACCAGATCCAAATCCTATGAGAGAGAGAGTTGAGTGTTGGGGAGACTATCATTTGAAGCACAAGAGCAAGGAGTTCATCATCAACACACCATTTGTTACTTCTTGGAGAGTGGTGTCTCCTAGATTGGCTAGGTGTCACTTGGGAGCCTCCGACAAGATTGTGGAGTTGAACCAAGGAGTTTGTAAGGGCAAGTAGATCACCTACTTCGTGAAGATCTACCGCTAGTGAGGCAAGTCCTTCATGGGCGATGGCCATGGTGGGATAGACAAGGTTGCTTCTTCGTGGACCCTTCGTGGGTGGAGCCCTCCGTGGACTCGTGCAACCGTTACCCTTCGTGGGTTGAAGTCTCCATCAACGTGGATGTAGGATAGCACCACCTATCCGAACCACGGGAAAAACATCCGTGTCTCCAATTGCGTTTGAATTCTCCAAACCCTTCCCTTTACATTCTTGCAAGTTGCATGCTTTACTTTCCGCTGCCTATACACTCTTTGCATGCTTGCTTGATATGTATTGTGAATGTTGAAATTATGCCTAAACTACACTTAAACCAAAAAGGCTTAAAAATTGCAACTTTAGCATTAAGTGTCTAATCACCCCCCTCTAGACACATCTACTTCAAGGTCCTACAAGTGGTATCAGAGCTTTGGTCTCCATTGCCTTGGTTTAATCACCATTGGAGGAAGATGGATGTGTCTACTTTAGGGAGTCTTAGACATAGAGTGCCTATTCTTGATGGAGAGTATTTTCATGAGTGGAAAAATGAGATGCTTGTAATCTTCAATCAATATCATTTGAACAAGTATATTGCTAGCCCTTGTGCACCTCATATTGATCCTTTGCATCCTACCCTAGATGAAGATATTGACATGATTCGCAATTTAGAACTATTGAGCTCATCATTAGAGGATTGCCAAAAAAATTTGATTGCTAGTTTGCCTACTCTTAATTGTGCCTATACTATATGGAAATTTCTTGAGGAACGATTTCCCGATCATTCCTTGAAAAACTTGGATGAAATTCTCCATAAATCTATTGCCTTGAGTAAGATGAACTCTAGTGATCCTAGTTTTGGTGATTGTCTATTTGAGCTTACCAATCTCAAGCATGCTAAAGGAGATGTTGGAATCATTATATCCGAAGCTATAAGAATTCATAAAAGTGACCACTTTGATGATCATTTATCTAATGAATTACCCTCTCTAGGAAATGAGGAGTCACAAGATCATGGTGAACATGGATACTATGATGATGATGATGATGATAGTGACTTCGATCTTGATGATGCAATGAGACATTTTGGTCTTACGACAAATCTTCGGGGATATGCGTCAGGAGGAAAGGAATGGGTTCTTGATAGTGGATGTACTGATCATATGACCGGAGATGAAGAGATGTTCCGTGAGCTTGCTGAAAATGACGGCCCTCGGAAATATGTCACCTTTGGTGATAATTCAAAGGGTAAAGTGGTTGGCCTTGGTAAGGTGGCCATCTCACATGATAGTTCCATTCAAAATGTCATGCTCATTGAATCTCTCGGTTACAACTTACTTTCAGTATCTAGACTTGCTGATTTCGGTTTGAATGTCCTATTTACTGAGGTAGATTGCCAAGTATTTCATCGAGACAATCATAAAATGGTCTTTACCAGTATGCGTAGAGGTGATCTTTACATTGTCGATTTCTCTAAAAAGGCACAACCTAAAACTTTCTTTATTGCTAAATCCTCAAAAGGTTGGTTGTGGCATAGACGACTAGGTCACGTTGGCATGAGAAACCTTGACAAACTTATTAAAGGAAATCATATCCTTGGAGTTAACGATGTCATATTTGATAAGGATAGACTTTGCAGTGCTTGTCAAGCAGGTAAATAGGTTGGAGGAAGGCATCCCGTGAAGAACATCATGACCACAAGGAGGCCACTCGAGCTACTTCATATGGATCTTTTTGGTCCCAACGCCTACAAGAGTCTCGGTGGAAATTCTTTTGGTCTAGTTATAGTTGATGATTTTCAAGATTTACGTGGGTGTTCTTTCTTAATGACAAGTCGCAGGTCCAGAAGATCTTCAAAAACTTCGCTAGGAAGGCCCAAAATCAGTTTGACGTGAAGATCAAGAAGGTTCGGAGTGACAACGGAACAGAGTTCAAGAACGCAAATGTGGACACCTTTCTTGACGAAGAAGGGATTTCACACGAGTTCTCGGCTACGTACACACCTCAACAAAATGGAGTTGTTGAGAGGAAGAACCGGACGCTCATCGAAATGGCAAGAACGATGCTTGATGAATACAAGACACCGAAGCACTTTTGGGCAGAAGCGATTGAGACAGCTTGCCATGCAACAAATCGCTTGTATCTTCACAAGCTACTCGGCAAGACGGCATACGAGCTCCTCACTGGTAACAAACCCCAAGTTGGATACTTTCGAGTATTCGGCTCAAAGTACTACATTCTTGACAAGCATCGTCGTTCAAAGTTTGCTCCTAAATCTCATGAAGGTTTTCTACTTGGTTATGGCTCAAACTCTCACACTTACCGTGTCTACAACAATTTCACCCGGAAGGTTGAAGAGACGGTAGATGTGAAGTTTGATGAATCTAACGGCTCGCAAGTAGAGCAATTGCCAATCGATGTAGGAGACAAAGACCCTTCAGAAGCAATCCAAGACTTGTCTATTGGCAAAGTTCGTCCAACAGAGGTGAAGGAGAGTACCTCGTCTGTCCAAGTGGAAGCTTCTACTTCATGACAAGGTGAACCAAGAATTGATACGGAAGCATCCACAAGTGGGACACACCAAGATGAAGAAGATAAGGAAATGCATCAAGACGAACATCAACAACCTCCTTCTCCACCACGACAAGAGAACGACAACGTCAACAATGAAGAAGGCCAAGAAGAAGAACAAGATGAAGAAGATGTTCAACGAAGACCCAAGCAAAAGCTCTCACGAGTTCGAGCAAGAATTGCCAAAGATCATCTCGTCGAGCAAATCTTCAATGATATACAAACCAGGAGAATCACTCGCTCAAAGACTCGTTTAGCTAACTTTTGTGAAAACTATTCTTTCATCTCTAGCATTGAACCTATGAAGGTTGAAGAAGCATTGGAAGATCCGGATTGGATAAACGCTATGCATGAAGAGCTACACAACTTTGAGAGAAACCAAGTTTGGACATTAGTTGAGAAGCCCGACAACAACCACAACATCATTGGTACCAAATGGGTGTTTCGCAAGAAGCAAGATGAAGATGGACAAGTGGTTCACAACAAAGCATGTCTCGTCGCCCAAGGGTACACACAAGTCGAAGGTATGGACTATGGTGAGACATATGCTCCCGTTGCTAGACTTGAGTCCATTCGCATCTTACTTGCCTATGCTAATCACCATAATATCACCTTGTACCAAATGGACATTAAAAGTGCTTTTCTAAATGGTGAAATAGAGGAGGAAGTTTATGTCAAACAACCTCCCGGCTTTATCAATCCTAAGAAACCAAATCATGTTTACAAACTTCACAAAGCTCTTTATGGTCTTAAACAAGCTCCTAGAGCATGGTATAAATGCTTGACCAAGTTCCTTATTGCAAGTGGTTTTGAAATTGGTAAAATTGATTCTACTCTTTTTACTAAAAGGGTTAATGGAGAACTATTTGTATGCCAAATTTATGTTGATGATATCATATTTGGTTCAACTAACCCTCTCTTTAGTGAAAAGTTTGGAAAGCTAATGTCAGAGAAGTTTGAGATGTCTATGATGAGTGAACTCAAATTCTTTCTCGGTTTGCAAATCAAGCAAACTAAGGAAGGTACATTTGTCTCTCAAATGAAGTACACCAAGGACTTATTCAAGAAGTTCAATATGCAAGAATGCAAAGGTATGCCTACACCCATGCCTACTAGTGGACATCTTGATTTGACCAAAGATGGTGAACCGGTTGATCAAAAGGTTTATCGCTCTATGATTGGTTCTTTGTTATACCTATGTGCTTCACGTCCCGACATTATGCTAAGTGTGTGCATGTGCGCACGTTATCAAGCTGCTCCTAAAGAATGTCATATTAAGGTCATGAAAAGGATAGTGAGATACTTAATTCATACACCAAACTTTGGCATTTGGTATCCTAAGAGGTCTTCTTTTGATCTTGTTGGCTATTCCGACTCGGATTATGCCGGGGACAAGGTTGATAGAAAATCTACTTCGGGTACTTGTCAATTTCTTGGTAGATCTCTTGTGTCTTGGTCTTCCAAGAAACAAAACTCGGTATCCTTATCCACCGCCGAAGCGGAATACATTGCCGCTGGTTCATGTTGTGCTCAATTACTTTGGATGACCCAAACTCTTAAAGACTATGGGATCTATGTGAAACATGTTCCACTGCTTTGTGACAATGAAAGTGCTATCAAAATTGGTCATAATCCTGTACAACATTCTCGAACTAAGCATATTGAAGTTCGTCATCATTTCATTCGAGACCATGTTGCTAAGGGTGACATTGATCTTAAGCATGTTCGTACCGATAAGAAATTAGCGGATATATTTACTAAACCTCTTGATGAGAAAGTATTTTGCAGGTTGAGAGGTGAATTGAACATTATTGATGCTTCGAACTTGGAGTAGGAACTCCATTGGATACATGCAAGACATGAGCTTATGACTAATCCATGATATATCTCTTATAATGACTATCTTATGTCTTGGATATATTTGTACCTTGCATGTTGTCTAACCCATGTAGGTGCTTGGTTGAATCTAATTCCATGAGATTGCGACTCACTCACATCTTGAGCAATCTCTACATCACCAAGTCTCTACACAATGGTGGTTGAAGACAAGGAAGCACAAAACCATTCAAACATATCCTTTGACAAATTCTATGTTGAGCTTCATGATTGTCATTTTTGGATACACAAGTGCTCTTCCTTGCAAAAACTAACCCATGTAGGTAGATGAACTCAAACTCCAAGTGGTGCTCCCAACTCTTGATGAGCTACATCAACCTTGAGCACCCACACAAGTTCAACTACATGAGCAAGAACCACACCACCACCCAAGGTATGTTATTCCATCTTAGAGAAGCTTTACTCCAAGACATGAGTCAAAGCAACTCAACAAGATGTGAATACATCAAGATGCTTAAACGAAAAATGGTAACCCCATTTTGAGCTTAAACGATGAGTATGACCTATGATCAAGTGTTCTCACTTGACTCCTAAGTCAATATACTCTAACATAGGTGACTATGTCACCGCCCAACTCTAGATGAAGTTCTCTTGTGTTCTTTTTTGTGTTATTGCATTTGTCTCATGCATGTTTACTTTCCTTCTCTTTTTCAACTTCATCTAGATCCTTCAGTTTCTTCTCTCTTTTTTTTGTTCTGCATTTTCTGCATTCAATTCCTTGCAAATCCTTCAGGTAATTCATTGCAAATCTTTGTGAGATCCTACATGTCTAGTGAGCTGAGGTGACAAGTATTTTTCTCTGTGTGAACTCGGTTTCACCGACTTGTAATTTTTGGTCCAACCGAATCTTTTCGGTACCACCGAAACATGCCACTCGATGCCACCGACTTCGCAACAGGAAAAATAGTTTTCCACTTGTTCTATACTTCTTCCGATCCAGCTCTACTCAATGAATCTTGTCCTCTACAAGCATCACAGTTTTGTCCATTGCTTTGTGCTGAGTCTCAAGGACCAAACCTATACGACGGATTCCAGAAAGCCCTTCTTGGAAATTGATGTCAAAGGGGGAGAGAGATCACATCAAAGCTCAAGGGGGAGAAAAAGTATCAAGGACCAAACCTACTAGAGAGAAAGTATTAAGGGGGGGAAAGAGATTTCCAGGGGAGAGAATACTCAAGGATCCCATATGTCCCAGATGCTTGATGTTCAAGAGGAGAGATGTCACATGTCTTTTTGGGGGAAAGACATGCTCATATGTGCTTATTTGCATTAAGTTCTATCCATTTGTATCTTTCAAATCTGATTTTCTGTTCCCTATCTTCTCCCAATATCCCATGTAAGATTCAGGGGGAGCAAGACACTTAAGGGAAAGAAATCAGTCAAATTCATTGCATATCTTTACTCTTGGGGACATGTTGAATCCAATGAGGTACCTTGTACTCACTCTCTACATGTCATCCCAGTCTTGGTTCTCTTGTGGCTTCCTTGGTTTGCTCTGGCTAGTGGAGGTACCTGTGTTATCTAACCTTGTTTTTGCAGGTTCATTCCATCCTAAGCCAGCCAAAGACTACAAGGTAAGTGTATGCATCAAAATCATGAGTATGAGGAATTCTTGCTTATGTACATACTGTTTGCAAGGAGGACTCATGAGCATGAATGTATTTTCCTTGATAATCTTCTACTCTGATGCATATGGCCAAGATACATGTAACACATTGCCTACTCTGTCATGGTTATGCTCTCACATGCCTCTATATTTCACATTTACATGAGTGCATACATGTAGGGGGAGCCTATGCTTGTTACATGTCCTTCCAAAGCTTTACTTGCTGTTCTTTATATCTTTATCTAAAGCTTTGATGTATGTTGCCATCAATTACCAAAAAGGGGGAGATTGAAAGCAAAAGTGCTCCCTAGGTGGTTTTGGTAATTAATGACAACATATCTCTTGTTGGACTAACCATTCTATCTAGTATGTTTCAGATAAGTTCAACAATGGAGTGGCATGGACTAAAGGTTGTGGGAAGTTCTCCAAGATGCTAAGGACAAAGGATTGGCTAAAGCTTAAAGCTCAAGACTCTTCATTTTACATTTTAGTGATCCAAGATCACATTGAGTCCATATGAAAAGCCAATACTATCAAGGAGGGATGAGGTGTTGCTTAATGAGCCTCTTGCTCAAGTGCTTAATGATATGCTCCAAAATCCTCAGCTACTTTCCCACTTCCACATATGATCTAAACCCAAAGCCAAACTCAGACCTACCGATTATTTCTATCCGGCGCCACCGAGTTTCACTTGTCATAGCCACTGCCAGAAACCCTAATCAGTTCGGTCTCACCGATGGGATCTCGGTCTCACCGAGATGGGCTTGCAAACTCTCTGTTACCTATTGCAATACTTTCGGTCCCACCGAGATATGCAATCGGCCCCACCAAGTTTGCTTGGTCAACTCTCTGTTTCACTTATTACCCAAATCGGTCCCACCGAGTTTGAGTAATCGGTCAAACCGAGTTTTGGATTTACCCTAACCCTAGCACATCGGTCCCACCGAGTTGATCCAGTCGGTCCCACCGAAAATCTCTAACAGTCACTAGGTTTACTATTTCGGTCTGACCGGGTTTTTTGATTCGATCCCACCGAGATTGGTAAATTGTGTGTAACGGTTGGATTTTGTGTGGAGGCTATATATACCCCTCCACCTCCTCTTCATTCGTGGAGAGAGCCATCAGAACAGATCTACACTTCCAACTCATATGTTCTGAGAGAGAACTACCTACTCATGTGTTGAGACCAAGATATTCCATTCCTACCATATGAATCTTGATCTCTAGCCTTTCCCAAGTTGTTTTCCACTCAAATCTTCTTTCCACCAGATCCAAATCCTATGAGAGAGAGAGTTGAGTGTTGGGGAGACTATCATTTGAAGCACAAGAGCAAGGAGTTCATCATCAACACACCATTTGTTACTTCTTGGAGAGTGGTGTCTCCTAGATTGGCTAGGTGTTACTTGGGAGCCTCCGACAAGATTGTGGAGTTGAACCAAGGAGTTTGTAAGGGCAAGGAGATCACCTACTTTGTGAAGATCTACCGCTAGTGAGGCAAGTCCTTCATGGGCGATGGCCATGGTGGGATAGACAAGGTTGCTTCTTCGTGGACCCTTCGTGGGTGGAGCCCTCCGTGGACTCGCGCAACCGTTACCCTTCGTGGGTTGAAGTCTCCATCAACGTGGATGTAGGATAGCACCACCTATCCGAACCACGGGAAAAACATCCGTGTCTCCAATTGCGTTTGAATTCTCCAAACCCTTCCCTTTACATTCTTGCAAGTTGCATGCTTTACTTTCCGCTGCCTATACACTCTTTGCATGCTTGCTTGATATGTATTGTGAATGTTGAAATTATGCCTAAACTACACTTAAACCAAAAAGGCTTAAAAATTGCAACTTTAGCATTAAGTGTCTAATCACCCCCCTCTAGACACATCTACTTCAAGGTCCTACAGGAACACTTGCCTATCTACCCAGACTTCGAGGACAATCAAGTTGTGATGAATGAGAATGAACCATCATCAGTACAAGCTCAAGAGAAGAAGGAGAAAGCAAAGAAAGAGAAGGCTGCCAAGATGCCAACTCAAGAGGAGGCATCTGAGTACTTTTTGAAAAGCAAGCAGGACCAGCTTGATTATTTGATAGCATCAACTCTGAGGATTGAGAAGGGGTTGGCCACCCTAACTCAAAACCAGGAGAGCCTGGAAAGAATCATGGAACAAAAATTCTATGATTTAGATGTCAAATTAACTAAGATTCAGTCAGTTGTGGAGCAGCTACAGGATGACATGCAGGAGAGGAAGGGCAGAACAACCACTGATGCATTTGCCAGAGTGCCTAGAGCTCAGAGTTTAACTGCAGTACCAGACACCAGAGCCACTTCATCTGCACCAGCTACAGCTTCAGTGCCACCAGCTCCAGCACCTACCCCAGCAGCTCCATCTACTTCGACTGAAGCCTTCGTTCTTGGAGTTCTCCGGACACCACCACCTAAAGACCAAGCCTGAGAGACGTTTTAGTGCTATGCATTTTCTATGAACTTTTTGGTAACTTGTTGCCAAAGGGGGAGAAAAATGTATAGATCGTAGGCTTCGAGAGAGAGAGAGAGAGAGAGAGAGAGTTTGCTTTTGTTCTCTCTTGTCTTCTTGGTTGAACTTTGGTTGCTTTTGATTGCTTGAGATACTATGCTATTATCTGTGAGACATTGATGATCATGTGGTTGATCATAAGCTACACTTATGCTTGTTAGATGATATTATCTTACTTATCCTTATATGATCATTCACTTTGCTTGGCGATGAGTGCATGTATTTAATTCTTATCATTTTGAGCGCTCCACCAAGATGTATGTGACATGGAAGAGTAACCCATGATCCTAACTCATTGTGCATTTGCAGTCCAAAGCAAATCTTAAGATATGCACAAATTCAGGGGGAGCTCTTGCTTTTCACATACTTCTCAAAGCGACAATATCTTTCACTCTTATTATCATTTGTCAAAGCTTTGCTCTATATGTTGTCATCAATTACCAAAAAGGGGAGATTGAAAGTGCAACTATCCCTGGGTGGTTTTGGTAATTCCTAACAACATATAGCTCATTGAGCTAACATTATTCCAAGATTAATATTTCAGGAAAAGCTCAATGAATGGCATGGCATGGATGAGGAAAGTGGATCCCTCAAAATTCTAAGGACAAAAAGTTTGGCTCAAGCTTGAAGCTCAAGACTCTACATTTTATATTTTAGTGATCCAAGATCACATTGAGTCTATAGGAAAAGCCAATACTATCAAGGAGGGATGGGGTGTTGCTTAATGGCTTGCTTGCTCAAAATGCTTAGTGATATGCTCCAAAATCCTCAACTACCTTCCCACATCCACATATGACCTAAACCAAAAGTCAAACTCGGCCCCACCGATTCTTTCTATCCGGTGCCACCGAGTTTCAAATGTCATAGCCACTGCCACAAACCCTAGGCAAATCGGTCTCACTGATATGGATCTCGGTCTCACCGAGATGGGATTGTAATCTCTCTGTTTCCCTTCGTAACGTTTCGGTCTTACCGAGATGAGCGACCGGTCCCACCGAGATTGCAATGTAAACTCTCTGTTTCCCTTTTGTAACATTTCAGTCTCACCGAGATGAGTGAATCGGTCCCACCAAGTTTACCTGACGAACTCTCTGGTTAGCTTATTACCAAAATCGGTCCCACCGAGTTTGTGTAATCGGTCACACCAAGATTACGTTATGCCCTAACCCTAACCATATCGGTCCTACCGAGTTGCATCTCAGTCCCGCCGAAAATCCTAACGGTCACTAGGTTTGCTGAATCGGTCCGACCAAGTTTAACCATTCGGTCCCACCGAGTTTGGCAAATTGTGTGTAACGGTTAGATTTTGTGTGGAGGCTATATATACCCCTCCACCCACTCTTCATTCATGGAGAGAGCCATCAGAACATACCTACACTTCCAATACACATTTTCTGAGAGAGAACCACCTACACTTGTGTTGAGGTCAAGATATTCCATTCCAACCATATGAATCTTGATCTCTAGCCTTCCCCAAGTTGCTTTCCACTCAAATCTTCTTTCCACCAAATCCAAATCCCGTGAGAGAGAGTTGAGTGTTGGGGAGACTATCATTTGAAGCACAAGAGCAAGAAGTTCATCATCAACACACTATTTGTTACTTCTTGGAGAGTGGTGTCTCCTAGATTGCCTAGGTGTCACTTGGGAGCCTTCGACAAGATTGTGGAGTTGAACCAAGGAGTTTGTAAGGGCAAGGAGATCTCCTACTTCGTGAAGATCTACCGCTAGTGAGGCAAGTCCTTCGTGGGCGACGACCATGATGGAATAGACAAGGTTGCTTCTTCGTGGACCCTTCATGGGTGGAGCCCTCCGTGGACTCGCGCAACCATTACCCTTCGTGAGTTGAAGTCTCCATCAACGTGGATGTACGATAGCACCACCTATCGGAACCACGACAAAAACATCCGTGTCTCCAATTGTGTTTGAATCCTCCAAACCCTTCCCTTTACATTCTTGCAAGTTGCATGCTTTACTTTCCGCTGCTCATATACTCTTTTGCATGCTTGCTTGAATTGTGTGGAGATTGCTTGACTTGTGCTAAGATAGCTAATATCTGCCAAGAACTAAAATTGGGAAAAGGCTAGATTTTTATTTGGTCAAGTAGTCTAATTACCCCCCTCTAGACATACTTTCGATCCTACAGCCGCTCGTTGTGCAATTCTCTCGTTTACTGACTACATTGACAATGGCATGGGACCCAGATGTCAGAAATCCACTAGGAGGAGCCATTTATTTATTGGCTTGAAATAAGGAGGCACTTGCTTGTGTACTGCCATGACCTTTGCGGGTCCCTGCTGTCATCCTCTCCGCGTACAATCATCTCCTGATTGTGTACGCGTCAACTTGCTAGGCCCACAAGTCAGCCTCTAAACCGTGGAGGACAAATACAACCTATTTAAAAAAATAACAGCCCATTCCATACGTTCAAACGGAAAGTTCAACATTCAGACCAAAGTAACAGGTCTGATCCACATATAGAGTACTGAACTTCCATGTTGGCAACCATCATAGCCAAGTTAACTATCTACTCCCACTAACACTCTAGTAGCGTACAAGTACTAACTTACTCTTAGCTAACTAGACGATGCCGGCCGCCATCTGCTGTCCATGCTAAACGCCGGCACCGGCATCCTCCGCCTCGCCTCGGACTTGCCAGAGGTGCTTTAGGAGGCACTTGCTTGCGTACGATCTTGTCAGTTTCTTCAGAGGTAGGCATTTTTATTCAAAAAACTGCCACTTCACATCTTGCGTCGCAAACAAAACTGCCAGAGTGCATTTGTAGGCTAGCTAGTGATCGATCAGTAACTTGTAAACACTGAGCAAACAGAAATAAGTAACTGTTAATGCATCTCAATGATTCACAGATCATATACAAATATGTAGCTCCAAAAGAAAAGATCAGCCACTTCGGATCTTGCGTCACAACTAAAACTAACTAGTACGATTCCCATACATAAGATCAACATGTTAATGCATCTCAATGACTCACAGATCATATACAAATATGTAGCTCCAAAAGCAAAGATCTAGAAAAACATCTGTTCTTCCTACTAACATGGATGCTTCTATTGGCCAACATTCAGTACAGATTGAAAGACAAATTTGTTTGTGAAGTCTACAATTCCTCTTGCAAACATAAGTGGTTTCACCAACAGCTGTGTAACACCCTCGATGCGACTATATCTCCCATGTGTCGAGGCACGACTTAGAGGCATAATCGCATTGAAGGCATATGTCGCAAGTTTGGTAATCTTCACACAACCCATGTAATATAGTAAGGGATAAGAGATACATAGTTGGCTTACACTCGCCACTTCACACAATTACATGAATAAAGCATTACATCAACCAAATACACTCATGGTCCGACTACGGAACCAAAATAAAAGACGAACCCCAAATGCGACAAAGGTCCCCGATCGACCCCAACTGGGCTCCACTACTGATCAACTAGAACGAAACAACACAAATGAACAAGGTCTTCAACGAGCTCCTCCTGAGCTTGGTTGCGTCATCTGCACGGACTCATCGGCACCTGCAAACTGGTTTTGGAAGTATCTGTGAGCCACGGGGACTCAGCAATCTCGCACCCTCGCGATCAAGACTATTTAAGCTTATGGGTAAGGTAAAGGTATGAGGTGGAGCTGCAGTAAGCGACTAGCATATATGGTGGCTAACATACGCAAATGAGAGCGAGAAGAGAAGGCAAAGCACGGTCGATAAAAGTATGATCAAGAAGTGATCCTGGACTACCTACGTCAAGCATAACTCCAACAACCGTGTTCACTTCCCGGACTCCGCCGGAAAGAGACCATCACGGTTACACACGCGGTTGATTCATTTTAATTAAGGTCAACTTTAGGTTTTCTACAACCGGACATTAACAAATTCCCATCTGCCCATAACCGCGGGCACGGCTTTCGAAAGATCAAATCCCTGCAGGGGTGTCCCAACTTAGCCCATCACAAGCTCTCACGGTCAACGAAGGAATAGACCTCCACCCGAGACATTCCGATCAGACTCGGTATCCCAGTACAACAAGACATTTCGACAGGGTAAAACTAAACCAGCAACACCGCCCGAATGTGCCGACAAATCCCGATAGGAGCTGCACATATCTCTTTCTCAGGGCACACTCAGATTGTCTTAGGTACGGGCAAGCCAGCCCAGAGTTGCCCCTGGTGGCCACCGGCAGCTGACAGGTGGACCAACACTCAGAGGAGCACTGGCCCGGGGGGGTAAAATAACGATGACCCTCAGGAGCGCGACTCCCAAGGGAAAAGAAAAGGCTAGGTGGCAAATGGTAAAACCAATGTTGGGCATTGCTGGAGAAGCTTTACTTAAGGCGAACTGTCAAGGGGTTCCCATTATAGCCCAACCGCGTAAGGGACGCAAAATCCGGGAACATAACACCGATATGATGGAAACTAGGGCGGCAAGAGTGGAACAAAACACCAGGCATAAGGCCGAGCCTTCCACCCTTTACCAAGTATATAGATGCATTAATTAAATAAGATATATAGTGATATCCCAACAAGTAAATAAATGTTCCATCAAGGAACGATCTCCATGTTCCAACAAGGAACAAACTTCGATCTTCACCTGCAACTAACAACGCTATAAGAGGGGCTGAGCAAAGCGGTAACATAGCCAATCAATGGTTTGCTAGGACATTGGTGGGTTAGAGGCTGAACATGGCAATTTGGGAGGCTGACAAGCAAGTGGTAGGCATCGTAGCAATGGCATAGGAAAAGAGCGAGCAAACTAGCATAGCAAAGATAGTAGTGATTTCGAGGGTATGATCATCTTGCCTGAAATCCTGCAAGGAAGAAGAACGAGTCCATGAAGAAGACAAATGGACGTAGACGAACAGGTCCTCACAACACGACGTTATCGGAACCCACCCGAAGAAGCAATCACCGGAAAAGAAGCACACAACATAGTAAACAACCAACACATCAACATGGCATGATGCACAAACGAGAATGATGCATGTCCGGTTAAAAGAGGCATGGCATGGCAAAGAGCACAAGCACTCCTACAAATTAAGTGGAGCTCAATATGCAACGAGTTGCATATTGACGAAACACCATGTCAATTATTTAGTTCTCTCTCGTTTATGTACCCAACAATATTAAATGTTGTTAAACATGGCAAGAGGGTGAAGCAAAGCAAAACTACCTATCTAGTCAAGGTTAAATGAGGCCGGAAGCAACGAACAACAATTCTGGAAACTCCCCATAGCATATTTTAGGTTCGGTCCTGATCTGTCCTAAACACAATTTTAGAGTTGTTTAACTTGCAAAGTGATGCCACCATGATAAACTAGGCAAAATTCTACCCCATTTACATATAAAGCTTATTTAATTCGGAGCTACGGTTATGTAGTTATGAATAAAATCATTTTAACATGGCATAGGGGCAAATTAATGCAAACAACATTTTAAATATTTTAAGCGTGGGTGAAAGTGACATATTATGAAACTAGATGCAATTCTAAGCACTTGTCATATTAAGTTTGTTTTAATCCGATGCACAGTTAATGAGTTATTATATGCATGAACAAGGGGGACTAATCTGTAAAACTGCAGTCTCAGGTTAAATAGGAAAAATCGCAGGCGAGAAAAAAAAACATCACGGGCCGAATCTGGCTTAGCCCAGGAGCAGGGGAAAAAAATAACAGAGGCAGGCGCTGGGGGTCGGCTCACCCACTGGGCTTCGGCCCGGCTGGAAGAGGAGGCAGGCCGACAGGCGCGGGCCTGGCCCAGTGCGGGTGCTGCGGTGGTGCGGGCGGATCTGGCCCGGCTGGGCCTGGCGCTGCGCTGGGGAAGCAGGCCGGGCGGGCAGGCGGCGCGCTGGGCCTTGGCGCCTGCGGCTGGAGAGGAGGCCTGGCGCGGGCTGCGGAAAACTGGGCCGGCGATGCGGGGCCCACGCGGAAGGAGGCGGTCAACGAAGCGCTCGTCTCCCTCGATTCCGATCGGATCGGGGAGGCAAGGGCGGCGGTGCCTGACGGTGAACGGTGAGGCGGCAGCGGCGGCTTGCCGTCGGGGAGGAGCAGAGGAGGCCCAGAGGTGCGGATCCGAACGAGATCCGTCCATTTCCTGCCGCGGTGGTGAAGATCCGGCGACGGAGGCAGCGAGGCGGCGAGATGAAGCGCTCCGGCGAGGCGGCGGAGAAGTCCGGCGACCGGCGCGGGGCGGAGACAAGCGGCGGACGGCGAACGGCGTCGGGGAGGAGACAGGCGACGGCCAGCGGCTGAGTGGCCCGGTTCGGCCCCGCGCGGGCCGGATCTGGGCCGGCGGGTGGCGCGGCGAAGTGGGGCTGCTGGGCGCTGACGTGGCGCGCGGTGAGTGGAGGGGAAGCGGCGGCGGGGTGACGTGGCGGCACCCAATTGGCTGGGGTGAGGTGGAGGCTGGACGGGGTGGACATGTCCGGCCGGTGAGGACGCGTCCGGATGCGCGGTGGAGGGGTGGATCTAGGGTTTGATACGGGATTTCGGGGAGGAGGCTATATTTATAGGTAGAGGGAGCTAGGAGAGTCCAAATGAGGTGCGGTTTGCGGCCACGCGATCGTGATCGAACGGCCGAGACGATGGAACAGAGTTAGGTGGGTTTTGGGCCACTTTGGAAGGGTGTTGGGCTGCAACACACACGAGGCCTTTTCGGTCCCTCGGTTAACCGTTGGAGTATCAAACGAAGTCCAAATGACCCGAAACTTGACAGGAGGTCTACCGGTAGTAAACCAAGGCCGCTTGGCAAGTCTCGGTCCAATCCGGAAATGTTTAACCCCCACACACAAAAGGAAGGTAGAAACGACCACCGGAGGAGAACGGAACGCCGGAATGCAAAACGGATAACGGGGAAAATGCTCGGATGCATGAGACGAACACGTATGCAAATGAAATGCACAAGATGACATGATATGCAATGCACATGATGACATGATAAAATGCAACACGCAAGCGAATGACATGGCAACGACGGCGAATAAGCGGAGGACACCTGGCACATCGGTCTCGGGGCGTTACAACACTCCACCACTACGAGAGGATCCCGTCCCGAGATCTAGAATGGCACCGGAGGGACAACGGAAGAGATAATAGAAGAGGTAAAACTAAGTTGCATCTTTGACAAACGAGTGAAACCAAAGAACCTTGCGAGGTTGAACAAATTCGAGAAAAGAAAACAACGAAGGTGAACAAGGTCGAAAACACTCCGTTAGAACGAGTGACCAAGAGCATTGCGAAACCTTGAGGTTGAAGGGAAGATATATATATAGAAAAACACTCCGGTTAAGGAAGATAGGGAAGGAATAAGAGTGATAAAATTAGGACAGCACTTCGTCTGTAGATGGAAGGAATTGAACTAGACAGGATGAGAGGATACTTGAAAAGAGGACACAACACTCCAATTAAAAGGATAGGCACGACAAGAACACGATCCTGATAAAATAAGATGGGTTGAAGAGAGCAACATCACAATGCCTCCGGAACAAAAGAATAGAAGATAGATAATTGAAATAGGAGAATGGAGAAGAAAATGCCAACTTCTGCCACAAAAGAGCTTGGAAAGGCATCTTTAGGAGAAGGGTTGAACGGAGTTGTTGGAAAAACCACCAACGAAAAGAATAAGGTTGATATGGTTTTATGGAATAGATCCCAAATTATGAGGTGACAACCTGCCACTCACGGAAAAAGAATTGGATTGATAGGAACAAGGAGACGAGAAGCTTAACTCACTGGGAGGATAGAAGAAGAGCTTGGATCAATTATAAGCTCCATAATTAACAACATTCCTTAGGGAAAGTTTTTAGGTGAAAAATAACCCAAGATAACTCCAAAGAAGAGATTCGTGGATTTAAAATACCTCATTTCTTAATAACATGTGAATCATGAACTCAAATTATCAAGAATGATGTAAAACCACCTCCAAAGATACGGTAGAAAAAAATTGTACTCCGGATAGCAAGATGAAGAAAGCTTGAGCTCCTTTGAAAAGAATCTCGATGAACACTTCGAGGAGGAATTAAATCCTTGATGAACCATCATGTAGAGCCTTCATGAAGAACTCCGGTAATAAAAAGAATGATCCAAAATAATTGAATGATGAAAAGAATAAGATTGAAGCCTCGCAATGATTTAGATAGAGATCTCCGTGATAATATAATTCTAAGAGGTTGGAACTCCAGGAAAGAAAGATGAGCACTTGAACCCAAGAATTTAATCATCGAGAACAAACTCCGGTAAACAAAAGGATGAACAAACGGAAGGAAAAAGAAGTTGAAAACACAAGGTGAATCCTTGCAATGATTTAGATGGACCTCCACGGAGATGTAATTGAGAGAGCTTGGAATTGCGGGAAGAGAAGATGAAACAAAAGAAATCGAGAATTTTGATGAGCCTCCGGCATAAGGAATTAAATCACTTGGATGAAACAAGAGTAAGAATTACATTATGCTTATCCTTCACCAATTTAAATTGATGACAAACAATGGAATTGGCATACTACTTATCCTCGTAGAAAAGATTAAGATAGATATCGCGCCAACTGAGAAGGTCTTCAACGAAACACCGGTGGAATTGAAACAACGAATGAATCTATACAGAAGAGAAATCTTGAAAGCACCACCATAAGAATTGAAAAGAACGATTAAAACATGAAGGCACAC
The DNA here is from genome assembly GCA_034509565.1 of Triticum monococcum. Taxonomy (NCBI): domain Eukaryota; kingdom Viridiplantae; phylum Streptophyta; class Magnoliopsida; order Poales; family Poaceae; genus Triticum; species Triticum monococcum. Next base: position 125,304,435 of record CM067842.1, read on the forward strand.
CGGGAAGAATTAGCAATTGAACGAAGATGCTTGAGAGAATTTAGACCCAACTGAAACGAAGAGATCACGCGCTGATTAAAGAATATTGAATGATGCACCGGTGAGATTTGAGGATGACAACTGAAAGCTGAGAATTAATAATCTTAGATGATGGGCTCCGGATGAACAAACTGAGAATACTCTCGAATTGCTCCGGAAGGGTAAAAAGAATTCTCACAATCAAACAATTATGAGAGGATGGCAACAAGCTATCACCATGAATCTTGAAGAGAATGGAGCAAGATTAAAGAGAAACTCTTCTTCGATCTTCAAATGATGAGAATGACGACAAGAAACACCACCAATAATTATTAAGGCACTCCGGAATAAAGAAGAATATAAAAGTTGAATCAACGATGAAATTAATTTGAAAGATCTTGGAGAAGGACATTTGACTGATGATAATTCATTCTTACGTCAAACTTCGAAAGGAATTTGAGAATACCTCGGGGAAAATAAGAAGAGTCAGGTAAGATCCTGGAAAAAGACCTGTGGGTTAGGGCCCACTCGAAAGAAAAACACCGTTGAAATGATTTTAAAAGGGAGGTTGCACCGGTTGAATTAAATGACTTGAATGAGATACCAATCTCGAAAGAATTTGAACGAATGTAGAGTGGAAACACGAATCTTCGAGATATCTTGAGCACTCCGGAATAAATGAATAGCGAGAAATTAATTATTAAGAGGTGCACCGGTATGAGAAAGCATTGAAATGAGGAAAAGGATATGATCCACAAAGTTTGACTTGGATCCACCAGAGAAGAAAAACGAGTGAAGAGTGACGAACTTGAAGCTTCGTTAGAATCTTCTTGAGAATCACCGAATCAGGGTATTGATAGAAAAGAATCGAGAGACTTCACATCAATAAGAAGGATACTCGATTAAGAGATCTGAATCCTTGGAGAAAAAAAACAAAGGGAGGGATGGTGGGAAAAACAAAGACAACTTGAGATGGATGAAACGAACACCGTTGAGAAGAAGTGATAATTGATCTTGCGGAAGTTGAAATGATCGGAATCACTAGAAGAGAAAACACGCCGGTGAAAAGGATTGACAAGACAATCTTGATGATCAAGAAGGATTGGTATTCACATCAAAATGTGAGAACACCGCTTATGAAAGGTATGGGATCAACATTTGACTTCGAAGCAACTCGAATACCACAACTCAAAACAAAAACAAAGGATTGGCTTGCAAAATAAGCCGGAACAAACATATGATAGAGATTTCATCCGAAGTTTTCATGGTGGGACCTACACGGGCTCGATCGTACCGCACCATCATGTACAAGGCAGTGCACATGACATACGAAGCGTCCCCGAGTCAGCATAGCCAAGGACTCTTTAAGACACAACGAGACCACTGTAAAATCGACTGTGAATAGGCGAACCACTAGACGTCGAACCCCAATTTCATATCACACATCTGTTGGAAAGATATCCTAAGGCTACTTGAATTCCCACCTATGAAACTCCCGAAACTTTCCAGTTATGCAATCAGGTGTTGGGGATACAGGGGAAGCATAATATCTCACCCAAACTAGCAAATCCTACATCCAGCTGTATCCATCCTTCAACACATAACCAAGAAACCTTCGGAAACCATCTACCTCAACCTTTGAAAAGCATCCGTTATACAAGTTATGGCGATACTCCCGAACTCCCGCCCCAGTACTGGGTGGTGTCGAGGTTATCTCACCAACGAACTGCATAAAGGAGATTTTCGATGTCGCGAACATATCTCAAGTATACCAGAATTGCAACGATAAAATTATGATGACAACACCTCAGAGCTCAACTCCCCGGGACACTTCCACTAAACCCCTGACAGGAGGCACCAAGACAGTATTCTCATCATAAGCCATCGGAACAAATCCAAGATACTCGCGTGATCCTAAAAAAAAATTTTAGTGAAATTTGAGAAGAGAAGAGTCAAAACTCTACGTCAGGATGCCTTACCAGAGCGATGAGGAGACTGGGAAGTAAAAAGAATTCCTAAGCTCTCCGATATATAATTCCTAGAGGACCCAAAACATTTTTCTAGACACAACTCGGCTGCTAAAAACGATCAATCAGTGGGGGCTCCTGAGGTCGGGGAAGGCTCTGATTACCAACTTGTAACACCCTCGATGCGACTATATCTCCCACGTGTCGAGGCACGACTTAGAGGCATAATCGCATTGAAGGAATATGTCGCAAGTGAGGTAATCTTCACACAACCCATGTAATATAGTAAGGGATAAGAGATACATAGTTGGCTTACACTCGCCACTTCACACAATTACATGAATAAAGCATTACATCAACCAAATACACTCATGGTCCGACTACGGAACCAAAATAAAAGACGAACCCCAAATGCGACAAAGGTCCCCGATCGACCCCAACTGGGCTCCACTACTGATCAACTAGAACGAAACAACACAAATGAACAAGGTCTTCAACGAGCTCCTCCTGAGCTTGGTTGCGTCATCTGCACGGACTCATCGGCACCTGCAAACTGGTTTTGGAAGTATCTGTGAGCCACGGGGACTCAGCAATCTCGCACCCTCGCGATCAAGACTATTTAAGCTTATGGGTAAGGTAAAGGTATGAGGTGGAGCTGCAGTAAGCGACTAGCATATATGGTGGCTAACATACGCAAATGAGAGCGAGAAGAGAAGGCAAAGCACGGTCGATAAAAGTATGATCAAGAAGTGATCCTGGACTACCTACGTCAAGCATAACTCCAACAACCGTGTTCACTTCCCGGACTCCGCCGGAAAGAGACCATCACGGTTACACACGCGGTTGATTCATTTTAATTAAGGTCAACTTTAGGTTTTCTACAACCGGACATTAACAAATTCCCATCTGCCCATAACCGCGGGCACGGCTTTCGAAAGATCAAATCCCTGCAGGGGTGTCCCAACTTAGCCCATCACAAGCTCTCACGGTCAACGAAGGAATAGACTTCCACCCGAGACATTCCGATCAGACTCGGTATCCCAGTACAACAAGACATTTCGACAGGGTAAAACTAAACCAGCAACACCGCCCGAATGTGCCGACAAATCCCGATAGGAGCTGCACATATCTCTTTCTCAGGGCACACTCAGATTGTCTTAGGTACGGGCAAGCCAGCCCAGAGTTGCCCCTGGTGGCCACCGGCAGCTGACAGGTGGACCAACACTCAGAGGAGCACTGGCCCGGGGGGGTAAAATAACGATGACCCTCAGGAGCGCGACTCCCAAGGGAAAAGAAAAGGCTAGGTGGCAAATGGTAAAACCAATGTTGGGCATTGCTGGAGAAGCTTTACTTAAGGCGAACTGTCAAGGGGTTCCCATTATAGCCCAACCGCGTAAGGGACGCAAAATCCGGGAACATAACACCGATATGATGGAAACTAGGGCGGCAAGAGTGGAACAAAACACCAGGCATAAGGCCGAGCCTTCCACCCTTTACCAAGTATATAGATGCATTAATTAAATAAGATATATAGTGATATCCCAACAAGTAAATAAATGTTCCATCAAGGAACGATCTCCATGTTCCAACAAGGAACAAACTTCGATCTTCACCTGCAACTAACAACGCTATAAGAGGGGCTAAGCAAAGCGGTAACATAGCCAATCAACGGTTTGCTAGGACATTGGTGGGTTAGAGGCTGAACATGGCAATTTGGGAGGCTGACAAGCAAGTGGTAGGCATCGTAGCAATGGCATAGCAAAAGAGCGAGCAAACTAGCATAGCAAAGATAGTAGTGATTTCGAGGGTATGATCATCTTGCCTGAAATCCCGCAAGGAAGAAGAACGAGTCCATGAAGAAGACAAATGGACGTAGACGAACGGGTCCTCACAACACGACGTTATCGGAACCCACCCGAAGAAGCAATCACCGAAAAAGAAGCACACAACATAGTAAACAACCAACACATCAACATGGCATGATGCACAAACGAGAATGATGCATGTCCGGTTAAAAGAGGCATGGCATGGCAAAGAGCACAAGCACTCCTACAAATTAAGTGGAGCTCAATATGCAACGAGTTGCATATTGACGAAACACCACGTCAATTATTTAGTTCTCTCTCGTTTATGTACCCAACAATATGAAATGTTGTTAAACATGGCAAGAGGGTGAAGCAAAGCAAAACTACCTATCTAGTCAAGGTTAAACGAGGCCGGAAGCAACGAACAACAATTCCGGAAACTCCCCATAGCATATTTTAGGTTCGGTCCTGATCTGTCCTAAACACAATTTTAGAGTTGTTTAACATGCAAAGTGATGCCACCATGATAAACTAGGCAAAATTCTACCCCATTTACATATAAAGCTTATTTAATTCGGAGCTACGGTTATGTAGTTATGAATAAAATCATTTTAACATGGCATAGGGGCAAATTAATGCAAACAACATTTTAAATATTTTAAGCGTGGGTGAAAGTGACATATTATGAAACTAGATGCAATTCTAAGCACTTTTCATATTAAGTTTGTTTTAATCCGATGCACAGTTAATGAGTTATTATATGCATGAACAAGGGGGACTAATCTGTAAAACTGCAGTCTCAGGTTAAATAGGAAAAATCGCAGGCGAGAAAAAAAAACATCACGGGCCGAATCTGGCTTAGCCCAGGAGCAGGGGAAAAAAATAACAGAGGCAGGCGCTGGGGGTCGGCTCACCCAGTGGGCTTCGGCCCGGCTGGAAGAGGAGGCAGGCCGACAGGCGCGGGCCTGGCCCAGCGCGGGTGCTGCGGTGGCGCGGGCGGATCTGGCCCGGCTGGGCCTGGCGCTGCGCTTGGGAACCAGGCCGGGCGGGGAGGCGGCGCGCTGGGCCTTGGCGCCTGCGGCTGGAGAGGAGGCCTGGCGCAGGCTGCGGAAAACTGGGCCGGCGACGCGGGGCCCACGCGGAAGGAGGCGGTCAACGAAGCGCTCGTCTCCCTCGATTCCGATCGGATCGGGGCGGCAAGGGCGGCGGCGCCTGACGGTGAACGGCGAGGCGGCAGTGGCGGCTTGCCATCGGGGAGGAGCAGAGGAGGCCCAGAGGTGCGGATCCGGACGAGATCCGTCCATTTCCTGCCGCCGTGGTGAAGATCCGGCGACGAAGGCAACGAGGCGGCGAGATGAAGCGCTCCGGCGAGGCGGCGGAGAAGTCCGGCGAGCGGCGCGCGGCGGAGACAGGCGGCGGACGGCGGACGGCGTCGGGGAGGAGACAGGCGACGGCCAGCGGCTGAGTGGCCCGGTTCGGCCCCGCGCGGGCCGGATCTAGGCCGGCGGGTGGCGCGGCGAAGTGGGGCTGCTGGGCGCTGACGTGGCGCGCGGTGAGTGGAGGGGAAGCGGCGGCGGGGTGACGTGGCGGCACCCAATTGGCTGGGGTGAGGTGGAGGCTGGACGGGGTGGACATGTCCGGCCGGTGAGGACGCGTCCGGATGCGCGGTGGAGGGGTGGATCTAGGGTTTGATCCGGGATTTCGGGGAGGAGGCTATATTTATAGGTAGAGGGAGCTAGGAGAGTCCAAATGAGGTGCGGTTTGCGGCCATGCGATCATGATCGAATGGCCGAGACGATGGAACAGAGTTAGGTGGGTTTTGGGCCACTTTGGAAGGGTGTTGGGCTGCAACACACACGAGGCCTTTTCGGTCCCTCGGTTAACCGTTGGAGTATCAAACGAAGTCCAAATGACCCGAAACTTGACAGGCGGTCTACCGGTAGTAAACCAAGGCCGCTTGGCAAGTCTCGGTCCAATCCGGAAATGTTTAACCCCCACACACAAGAGGAAGGTAGAAACGACCACCGGAGGAGAACGGAACGCTGGAATGCAAAACGGACAACGGGGAAAATGCTCGGATGCATGAGACGAACACGTATGCAAATGAAATGCACATGATGACATGATATGCAATGCACATGATGACATGATAAAATGCAACACGCAAGCGAATGACATGGCAACGACGGCGAATAAGCGGAGGACACCTGGCACATCGGTCTCGGGGCGTTACAAGCTGGAACCATGAGAATGAACCAGACATGATGGAGGAACATGCACTGCAATATGATTTGGTCTTCCCTCGACCACACTGCGAGACTATTTTCGTAATACAAACTTTAACTTAGGCAAAATGATGTCCATTGTATAATCAGACCAAAGCAATGAAGCACCTAGTGTTGGCCAATAAATAGTACAGTACTACTTTTATGCAGTCCATGAAGTGACTATCCAATCTTTCTGTGTCTATTTTCAAACGGCACTGCATGCAGTGACTATACTATTCTCTTGTGCACTTCAACCAAAATTGCGGGCACTTTGTTGGTTTGCCAAATAGCAACGGGCAGACATCTCTGTCTGCACAAATATCAAGCATCTAGTAAACATATACCACACCTTGTATTTTCGGTTTAAACATGTCTCTTCCGCTTAGCATCTGACATGTTCTGCACTTGACAATCTGATACAGTTATGTTTTGCCCTGGACAATTTCATACTGAATTGATTTGTTGGTTCAGAGCAAAATATAGCACCTATTCTTCATCACACCAAGGATATCCATGTTCGCAGTGATGGAAGAGGTGAAATCGATACAACCGAAATTGAGCATCCAATCATTGAATCATGTCCTGCACCTTGAATGTAGGTCCACCCTGCCAATAAATTCACATGCAAACCACTAGTATTACTATCTAATGACAATACCAAAAGAGTAGCAAGATAGTAGCAAACCATGTACCTTCGTAATGAACAGCTCATAGTGCCACCAATTGGATATAAAGGTTGGGAAAAAACATGCTCCTAATGTTGAACCAGTTGGACTTTTTGTGCAGTTCCACTAAAATCGAGCATCCCTGTTTGCATAGATATTGAAAGTGTGATTACTTAAAAGTGGCACTAGTTGAAGCATAGACTCACAAATATAAGCATTCAATTTCTTAATGGGAAAAGGTAGCAAGACTGTTTCTAACCACCTGTTTGAAGGAATAAATAAAGCAATAGCGGCTGATGTGAGGAAGGCATACATAGTTTTTTCTGGAAAAGTGAGCCATTCCTGACCTTTCCTCTTCTTTTAAGCAAATTTTGTGCAGTTCCACTAAAATAAAATGCCATCACCGCCTTGACAATTCAGTGACACTATACAAAAGGAAATGACTTAACATTACATCATGATGTCAGGTATGTAGTCGACAGGCATTAGAGACAAACATACAGACCTCCTCAAGAGAACAGCCGGAGGAGGAGGTGCCCACTCTTGACCTTTCCTCTTGTCTTCATAATTGTCTGTGCAGTTTAACCAAAATAAAATGACATCAGCGCCTTGGCATTTTGGTGACACTGTACAAAAAAATTAACTTATCTCATGAAAGTGAGGTATGTAATCTATAAGCATTAACAGTGCAAAAATCTGACGGGGGTAACAAGTTTCATCGTTGGTATACTGGCTGTGCAACAGCATTAGAATGCCTTATAGCTGAAAAATCTTTAATACATCCACAATCAACAGCTAACCCTGAAATAATCCAGTGAAATTAAATGGCATTGCTTAAATTTATGGGTGGCATTAGACTGAGAGCGGCATTAGTTAAATGTGGCATCACTTTAGCAGTAGCATTGCTTGACTTGACTGCTGGCATTATACTAACAGCAAAAAAAGTGGCAATAAGAGCATGGGAGGCACCAGTATGATGTACCTCCACGGACGCAGAGTGGTGAGGGAGGTATGGTTGCCCAGAGCAACAAATATCCAGGCTGCATATGTGGATTATGGTCCCATTTTTGTTCTCTTTAGCCACCTTTTTCCTATGCGAGGACAACAAACCGATCGACCTGGTCATTCTCTATTGCGTTGTCATGCCTTTCTACCCTTCTTCAACTAAGAGACACGAGAATCATTCCTTAGCTACTGATTTTCCCCTTTTCAACCTAGATGCGGGTTCGATGCCTACTCTCTTGGACAGTACAGTCTCCCTTCCTTTCCTTATTCAACCCAGACATGGATTAGTCTGCATGAAGTAGGGTTTCCTTTAATAGTGCAAATTATGGTTTTCGTCTGCGTGGCCAGCAGAGTAGAGGATAGCAAATTGGGAAGATGGTGGAGTGGAAAAAGATCCACATGCAACGACGTAGCAGATGGGGCAATAGAACAAGGTTATGGCTCGAAAAGAGGTAGCATACCTGAGGGTCGGCGGGAATTGGCTTCGCTCGTGGTCGTCGTCCTCCGCACACACTACGGCAGCGAGCTTGGGGACGGAGGCCATCCCGCGCGGGCGCTAGGTCTGAGAGGACGGCCTTGTCATTAGTGCTTGACCTCGCTCACCGATGACGAGTGCGTCAACGCTGCACATCCTTTTCTTCCCTCGTGGATCTGTGACCACCGGTGAGGAGGGAGAGAGGGGCTGTCTTTTTAGATCTGGAGAGAGGGTGGTAGTGTGAGAAGCAAGTGGGCAGCCCTTAGCAAGAAATCGCTGAAGCTCCAGCCTATATATATCTTTTTTATACTACTAGTACTGGAGGTGGGGTAGTGGTAGAGTAGTTTATATTTTCTCTACGTACAGTACCAGTTAGTCGTGCTTCAAAACTGATCGGCATGCCATTAAAAAAATAAAGGTCGATAACTAATGCGGCACCTCGGGCCAACGCGGCCAGATCGCATTTTGCATGAGAAATTACACACCATGTTTCGTTGACATGTGGTCCCGTTCCAACATATCAGCGAGACAACAGCGAGTAGTAGGAGTATTTCCGAACAAACGTATAGGCCGGGGCGCCTCTTCGTGAACCATGGCGAACTCGCAACCGTCCACCGACTCTTCGCCTTTCCCTCTCGATTTGGAACTGCTGTCGCACGCTCTTCCTCTCCCTCCTCCATTTTCCTTCAGCCCTTCACCCTTTCTTCTGCCATTGTTCGATCGTCTTCTCCATGGAGGGAACAGGCCAGAAACGACCTCGTTATTCTTGCCCCGATCTTAAAGATGACGTGGTGGAGGAGCTCATTGATCGGTGCCACCTCATCACCTCGGCTAGCATGGCAGGTTCGTTCCATCCCATTCTCGACTCAACTAATAACATCATTGCAAGGAACCCAAGGGTCAAGGAGCGGTTTGATCTCCCCTATCTTCATCGCCGTGACCCTGATGACTGGCACCAGCATGACGGAGGCCTTGCCCTGTGCAAGTTGATGCCGCTTGATAATGATACGTGTGATGTTAATGCCATCGCTTGAGGGCAAGGCTTGGGTGGGCGCAAATGGAGATTGGGTTGTTTACATTGGGTCCAACTGCGAGTGGGAACTTGTGAATGTGTACACTCGTCACCGGGTTCCACTTCCAAAAATCTCAGCACACTGCCCAGAGGTTGAGCACACCGGTAATGTACGCACGTTCAAATATGATCATGGCGACTGTCGTCTACGGAAGATAGCAATTTGTCGAGTTCCCAACCGCTCTTGGAATTACAAAAACTATGATGTTGTTGCTATCTTCGACAAGCTTGTTGCCGTCCTTGATGGTTTCACTCGATGGATATTGCTCAAAAATCAGCTTCTGTACGCGGATGACTACTGTGATGCAATTGAATACGAGGGCCTTGTGTTTGCTGCCATCGCTCGTGGCACTGTTTTTGCATGGCATCCTCGTTGTTTCGGTATGTTTGTCTTCCACCGTAATTATAATTGTTTCATCCACATGCATGCGGGTTAGCAAGTTTCCCTTTACTAATTAACCTTCTTCTTGTGTTTCCGAGGTCCTGTGAACATCCCACCACCTATACTTGAAGATTTTTATAACCAAGGGGGAGATGACGATGGTGATGATCACGAGCATGAGGACGAGTAGCGCCGATATACTCTGTGGCGCCTAGCAACTAATTCCGATGGATCACCTCTTCTTGTGTGTATACAGCCCACTTATGATGTTACTGCTAAGGAAGCAGGTGTAGTCTCCCATGGTCGCACTCTCCGGACCTATTCCAACACCCGTTGCATGGTATTCGGGATGGATACTAGGGTGCTAGTGCCAACTCCTTCTCCCTGGCACATAATTGATAGTCTTGGAAAAAACTCGCTCTTCCTTGGACAAAACTATCCGATGATGGTGAAAGGCGATCCAACTGTTGTTGACACATTTATGAGAAGCAACTGTGTCTATACCTCGGACATTTGGGTGGTTCCCTACCCTGGTACTGATATAGTAGGCCGCTTCAGCCTGGATGATCAGTCCTGCGTTGGTCTCTAGATCGACAACAGATGGCCCGTCCCAGAGAATCACTTGTGGTTCAAAGCAAGTGTTTCCAACGCCGCGGAATGGTTGAGTTGAAGTTCATTTCATGGCTTCTTATTTGTTGTGTGGTGAAAACTTTAGTATTTATAATGTATCCTCGTTGTCGATGTGGGTTGATGACCTGTTGTACTATGTAATAAAATGATATGCCTGTGATAAACTTACTAAATTTATGAATGGCTTTCGAGTCGCTTCTCTGAGTGAGTGGTGCGACGAGGCAAAAAAATATTTTCCGAATACATAATTGTACGTGCATTGCAACAGGTTATCGGATGAGGCTAATCAACAATAGTAGTACACTATTTGTACTAGCTTTACATGCTTCGCGCGTCGGGCGGGTGTTTTTACTGTAGCCATATGTTAATGTGTTAGTTGTACGTAACCAGCACCTCAAATCCTCGATATACTAGTAGTATAGTATATAGTAGGAGTAAGTAGTAGGAGTAGTAGGGTTGCATGGGCCAGAACAAGCATTCACGTCCAGGAGTACGGCACACGCCACCACCACGACATCCATCTGACACCATATTATTTCTTGGAGTCCGTGCGAGAGCAATCTCTTCAACCTCGTCATTTCTCTAACTTCAGCCATCGCGCGGCGGGCGAGGTGGGGGTTTGCCGATAGTCGGTTTCCTTAACTGCGGTCCCACTTGTAAGGCCAAATCCAACGCACGACCCCAAATGGACCTCCGTTTTGCACGAACTCCAACGATAATTTTGACTACTCCTGTAGTAAGTTGGATTAGTGCCTTCTCGATGCATTCATTGTTGATCTGCGGAGGCTCAATCTTGCGTGCTTCTTTCTTCTTCGAGTGTGAAGAAGTAGATGTTGCTTCCTCGCATCTAGTCTCATGTCTAGCCTCTATTCTATACTAGCTAAAAGTGATAGAACATCTACTAAATTGCGCTATATCAATATATGGATGTACTCTTCTTCCCAATACAAAAACTTGCATCCATTCTACTCCCTCCGTTGCACAATACTACATGCCTTCTATTTGTCAAAATATATATGTATCTAGACGTGTCTTGGTATATAGTTACATCCATTTTTGGACAAATGGAAGTCAAGTATTTTGGAACGGGGGGAGTACACAATAAAAAATTTAAGTTAGCACAACTAGTCTAATCCGAGAGCAGAATCGAAGATTTGGTCGGGTTCTTCCTCCTTTTGCCGACACGTGGGACATCCAGCATCCAGGTCGTGTCATGAAAGAAAATAGAGTGGTAGTTGAAGCCACGAGATGTGCATCTTGGGTTAAACTGTATATAGAATCTTACCACTCTTGAGTAACTCCAAAAGCGGCCACCGAAGATCTTTGTTGGATTTGTTTTTCATCACCAGCATGTCGAGGTGAAAGATATGCAGGTTCAGTGGGTCCTCTTGCGTTTTCAATGACATGTGGGGCCGCATGTGAGCAAACAGACGATGGGCTCCGCGCGTCCGCTGGCTAGCTGAGAAGAGAGATAGAGGAGGGCTGAGCACGGACTGCAGGAAATTTGTTCTACGTACCTCAATATAGGCTCAATATAGTGGGGTGGCATGGGCCATAACTAGCATTCACGTCTAGCAGTACGGCACACGCCACCCACACGAGTCCCATCTGACACCAATTTTCTTGGAGTCCGTGCTACAACCATCTCTTCTCCCTCCTGTCCTCTTTTCTCAGCCACCGCGCGCTGGGCGGGGTGAGGGTTTGCCGATAGTCGGTTTTCTCAACTGCGATCCCACTTGTAAGTGAAAATGCAACACCGCACGCATTCCCACTTGAGCGGTGTGCCGGACCAACCATGTGGGAGTGCGACGTGAACACGACAGGCTTTTCCTTTTGAACTCGTAACTTGTAAAATTTGGTTCTGCTCCATGGCGCGGCCGATAGATAGAAAATAATGATTTTGCCTAGAGTAATGAGAAGTTTGCTTCTGGCGCCGTTCATGCATGGAGTACGTACGAAAATTATGAAGTTGATGCGAAAGGTAAGATAATTACTGTAGCATCATATACTACTACATGGATTTGACGGAAGGATAAAAATACATACGGATCCATCAACGTTCAACGACATCCTCACGCCCTAGTGCACTGGGTCACCAACCGACATGTGAGGACCAGCGGCATTTGCGGCGAGCTCAACGTGCTTCTGAACAGTGCCATCCAAGGTTGCCCTGCGCTCCAAGAAGGCCAGCGTCCTATCGTCCTCCTCTTGCATGTACTAGTCCTTGTGTACGATTTGCGCGTAGACGTGGGTGATTATGTCGATGGTGTCTTGCTGCACCAGGCGCTGCGCGGAGAGCGCGACCTCGAGGTGGACATTCTCCGGCGCGATGGTGGGCAGTCGCAGGGCCACCAGTGCGTCGAAAGAGGTTGTTACCATAGTGGCCGTTGAGGGTGGCGGGCATCGCAGAGCCTGGGCGCGTTGGCTGGAGGCTTACGTCAAAGTCATCCGCAAGCTTCTTGACGACGGTGAACTTGTCGAGGAAACCGACGAGGACCTCGTCGAACAAGGATGCGAAGCTGTCGTCCAAGCGGCCCCTCGCCCTGGCGGCCTCAAGCAATACTACCTGTCGGGCCGCAGGCCGGCGTCGTGGACCATGGCACAGCCGGCTGATACTCGCGCTCATCACCTCCATGGGTCTAGCGTAGCTTCTAGTCAACTAATCTTGCGATTCGAGTGATCACTCAGCCCTTGGTTAGCGTGCGTAGGTGCATAGGATTTCGTACTACTCCTCGGCCCTCTACTGCACCTGCCTTTGGCTGTATGATAGGTGGGCCAGCCACCCCCTGGGGCCATGTGTCATTCACCTCCTGACCCGTCTCTCACATGCACCCTGCTAGTGTAGTGGTTTTCTTTTTCCCTCCATATCAACCATTTTATATTGCGTACGTGTCATTCAAGAGTGAAATGATGGTTGCTTCTTCTGACTAACTTACTGTGTGATTTGACTGCTCCTTAGTGGCCCCTACACGTACTCCCCCTACGTGTATGCAACAGTCACACATACACATGGACAAAAAAACACGCGCGACGCCCTAATGCATGCATGTACGAGCACACGACGGAAACACACGGTGACGCTCAAGTGCTCAACCTACACATGCATGCACACACATACTCGGTTAGGGTGAGCTAGTGACCGTATGAACACCGGAAAATATATATATTGAGAGCAATGAGCGTATTATGAAGTCCACTGACTGTATTTTTACAAATATACAGTGACAGATAGTGTATTTATCTCGTTTGAAATTAAGCCATGTTAACCGGAGAGGAGGCAGCATGGACTAGCATTACTTTGCTGTGTCCCGTCAACTTGCCGAACGAGGAGAAGGTTGCAGGACGGGAGAAGCTTGCGCGCGGTGGCTCACAAGACAAGGAGAAACTTTGACTAATGCAAGCTCTCCCTCGCTCCGGTGGTGGACGTGCAACAGTTAATTCGGTGTCAGATTGCCAGAAGCATACTACACTATACTACTAGGAATCGGATGGAGGAGCGTCTGCACTCTTATTATAATTTTAAAATGTGATAAAGCAATCTTCAACACATTTGGTTCTCTTCGAGGGTTCTCGCATGTGATAATGGAGTTGATTGCATGGAACACTCGCCACAATTCTCGCTTAATTCTGGCTCATATCCTGTTACAAATAGTAGCGCTCAGTAATATTTCCTCTTTTTTGTTATTCATCATGTAAACAGGTCAGCAAACCTTGCGGCGCATCTTCGTGCGAACCGTGCTTGCTGCACTTTGAATGTGGCCGAGAGCTGGCTTGATGAAACACCTCGCTTCCTACTTCTTTTTCTGGCTTCCTAGTGACCAGTGTCTTGGCTGATCGTCCTAAGAATGCTTATATATGAATAAAGCTCTCTCATTTACCTGCAAAAAAGATTAAGCCATATTAACCGGAAAGGAGGGAGTATGGACTAGCACTACTTTTTGGTGTGTCCCGTCAACTCGCAAAACGAGGAGAAGCTTGCATGACAAGGTGAAGCTCGCTTACGCCTTTTGACTAATGCAACCTACCCTCGGTGGACATGCATCAGTCCATTCGGTGGCAGATTGTCAGAGGCATACACTATAGTACCCAACATGCGGAGTACCATCATTGTTCGACTTCACGAAGGGGCGAAGAGCCAAGCACAGTACTAGTACGCGTACTTGGTTTTGCACCTTCATACTACTCCACCCTCTGTCATAGTTTACAGGGCGCGCTTCATTATGATGCATTTCTCTCAATGCATTTCCACCACCAGAGAGACTTTAGACGTGCTTGGTTTAATGCTCAATTAATTAGGGCGTGGTAACCGCAATCAAGTCCACAATTTTCTCTCCATGTACTGTACTACTACGGAGTGCATACATGTGTGTACCCGGGGTGGAAGCACTGCATGCATGTGTGTACGCATTATTCCCTCTAGTAATAGACGTCGTGCTATAACTACCAATGCTATTTTTCAGGCCCATTGCTAGTGGCCTTGGTCCCACAGATTTTTTTTCTTTTTTCTGAAGCGCGATGTATAAACAGTGACGGATGGAGTAGTATGAGCGGATTTAAAGAAGAGCATATTGATGGTTGCTTCTTCAGAGCAACTTACAGTGGGAAAGGTGGGGCTTATGATTTGACTGCTCATTACTCACTATTAATGCGGCACAACGACCGGGCTGAGTCTCCCATGCGGTTGTGCACTACCCCCTCGGTTCTTAAATATACTCCGGAGTATTTGTCTTTCTAAAATATGTTGAAATCTCTGTTAAGACGAATAGAATATTTAGGAATGGAGGGAGTACGCATATGAAGCAAAATGAGTGAATCTACACTCTAAAATATGCCCGTTTGAAATTTGTAAAAAGACAAATATTTAGGAACGAAGGAGTATAATTTCGTGCATGGCACATGGACCCGGATGATGAAGAGGCTTTTGGCAATGCTATCAAGCTTCCATCATTTGTTTACATAATTGGCGTACTATACAAATAATTTTCGAACGACATGAAATGAGAGAGCTTTATTCATATATGGTGTGAGCTTTCAGCTTTTGTTTCACGTGTGAGCTTTCATCAATGGTGTGAGCTTTCAGGTTTTGTTTCGCGTGTCTTGCCATCGATGCTCTTTCGGAAACAATAAAAAACTAACTTCCTTGCTAATGCATGTCAATTATTAGCAGATCAGAGCTAATAATTACATCACAACTAAAGACAAAGTTGTGAGAAGGTGTTAAATTAAAATTGATCCATGCTTTCATTGGCAGCAATGTCTCCCCAGCTCTGTCTAAATCAACAAGGCATGTTGGGAAAAAAGTAGCTGTCTGGAGCATGCAACATTCCGATCATTTTGTGCAGTTCCACTAAAATAGAGCTGAGCGTCCCTGTTCCAAAGATATCAAGTGTGATTACGATAATAGAGGACTGCTGATGAAACAATAAACACACAAATAGAAGCCGGTCACCTTTGCGGTCTCTCTTAAGACTAACTAGTTGGAGAAGATTAGGCTCGAAGTTGGATGAGGAGGATAGAGCAAAACCAATCTCCCTTTGTGCGGTCGCAATGAAATGTAGAGACGTTGCCCGTGTGACATTTTAGTACAACTGCACAAAACACTCTTAAGAAAAAAGTGATTTGTGCAGTTCACCAAAAGGTCGCAATAGCAACGAGGTGAAATGGATAGCCCTGTTTGCAAAAAAGAGGCAGAAAGGAAACAATTACTGGCCAAAAATAGTTGATGACACATGCGATGACAAAAAGGAAGCATATTCCTTGTCCTAAGGGAAGATAACAACACGGTTGTGTTTGTCTAAAACGGTGTGAGGAGGAGAATGCAATATGGAAAGTACGCCGAATGAGCTACATTTTGGGCAAAGAACTATGGAAGATCCACATGCAGCGACGTGGGAAAACGGGCAGTGGAGCAAGGCCGGAGGGGATACCTGGAGGTCGTCGGGATGTAACTAGGTGAGCGGGGGCGGGCAGAATCTGCGAGCAGGTGGCGTAGGCCCTACCGCGCCGGAGCTTGGTCAGAGAGAACGGCGTGTACCGCAGATCGGGACGTGCTGCCTCAGCGACGTTGAACGGAGAAATGATGCACTTCCTTCCTTTCCCCCGGCGGATGGGATGCGGCCGAATCAGTGACCAACGATGAGAGAGAGAGAGGCCACCGCACTCCCTTTCCCCCGGCGGACGGGATGCGGCCGGATCAGTGACCAACGGTGAGAGAGAGAGGCCACCGCACTCCCTTTCCCCCGGCGGACGGGATGCGGCCGGATCAGTGACCAACAGTGAGAGAGAGAGAGAGAGAGAGGCCACCGGAGCCTTGTGTGAGATACTCTGAAGAGCAAACTACCTTTTCCTCCATAAAAATCGTTTTATATTCTGTGTACGTGCCATTGAGCGCTATAACTTTATTTAAAAATAACGCGGCAACGCGTCAAGTCGAACTTTGTTTCATGCACGCGTGGTACATGACCTCCCTAGGTAAACAACCTCTACAGGCGTTCAAATTAGCACGTGGGCTGCCATTTCGTAAAGAAATGAGCTCCACGGTGTACCCGCGCGGGTGTGGCTGGGCACGAAGAGTGAGTACGTGCACGGTGCACGTATTCTCTTCTTGTATACATACACCACCTACGTACTATCGGTGTGTGGTGGGGGAAGAGGGAGGCCCAATTAACTATAGAGGTACAATGGCTGGTATATGTGTGGAGGAGGAGAGAGGCCTACCTCATGAATTAAGGAGATCGATCTGCCTCATGTATTAAGGGAGATCGATCGGCATCCATGCATATGTGCAGGAGATGAATAAGGTTGGGAGAGAGACAGAGCTAGAGTGTTGGAGGGGGTGGTAGTGGAGTTGCTTCTAACAAATTGTGGGATAGGCTTGCTAGACAAACGGAGGGCACGCCCACAATATCAATAAGAGAGGAGATGGCTGCTTGTTGTCTGTGCACATGCGTGTGAGAGACGGGTCAGGAGGCATGCACGAATGATGAGGGGACGACGTGGCTGTGGTAAGCAGACGTAACTACATAGGAAGATCAATCGCCCTTTGTAAGAGAAAGGAGAGACATAACTTGTGAGGTACGTCGATCGATGGGGGGTAGTTAAAGTCGATCTAGGTATATGTTGGGAGATCGATCGGTATACATGCATGTGTGTGTTAGAAGCAAATGAGGCACGAGGAGAAGGATAGAGAGAGAGGGGTGCATGTAGGAGGTGGTACGAGAGGCATACTATATCGAGGGGGAGGAGTGTGCGAGTACGAGAATGATGAAACGAGTGGTGGGAGTGAGGCATGGACGGTGACAAGAGAAGAGGGGAAGCTTGTGTTTGTGCTAGGCACACCTGGCTAGAGAGGCATATCGATCGATGTGTGCCATAAAGAAGGAGCTAGGGGGCCTACACACACCATGGGTAAATGACCTAAAGTGAAAACACGAATTTGCGTGATGGAGCTAGAGAATGCTAAGGGAGGGTGAGAGGGATGCGGGCGTGTGCATGCACAAGAGAAAGTTAGCGCTAGCTACAAAGATAAGAGGGTTGTGTGGGTGTAAAAGACGAATAGAGATAATATATACTTCACTATAAAAAGCGAATTCGGATATTTGAAGAATTTATCATAGTGTTTAAAACCGATGGATTTGTGAATATATATAACGGTGATAAACATGGTGTGGTTATGAACATGGTATACTACATTTAATATATTTTATCTCTACTCTTATAAAAAACGGAGTTGTTGATGATGGTGTGTCTGCCATCCTGCATTATAGGCCGTCCAATTTATATCTGGCGGATAGCAAGGAAACTTTGATGGTTGAAATTGGCAACAATAATGATTGTAGATTCTTATTAAAATAGAGAAACGAATTCAAATTTAGTTCGAATTGCAGCGGTAGTATAGACATTTGGAATGCACTAAAATGTTGGTATGAGTAGGTTACATGCATTATACAGCAAGCGAAAAAATTTAATTGGACATAACATGGATTCATACTCCCTCCTTCCATCTACATAGGGCGTAATGAGATTTTTAAGACCGCCTTTGACCATTGACAAGATTAATAGTACATGACATGCACAATGTGAAAATTATACCATTGAAAGAACCTTTCACAGACGAATTTAACGGTGTGCTTTGTGTAAGTTGCATGTCATATATCATTGCTCTAATATTTGGTCAAAGTTAGCATCAAAAAACGCATTAGGCCCTATAGATGGAAGGAGGGAGTAGCTTTGAATAGCATTTGTATAGTAAAACGGGGCAAGACTCTCTCTTTGTGTGGTGTGAATAGTTTTATTTTTTTCGTTTTCTTTTTGGTAGAGGGAAGTGCGAATTGATTTGGTACGTACAAGTACAATATTACAACACGATAGGCTTGTCCCTGAAATTCAACCCGCGTCTTGTTATATCTCGAAAATTCAGATATCGTGCTCCCAAAACTGGCGCCATCACAACCCGCGCCTTGCTATCCCAAAATTACAACGCACGCGAAAACTCCCTCCAACTGCCAAATCCCGACATGCGTAATCCCCCTTCTAACCCTGAGCCGAAAGCGCTGCTAGTTCAAATCGGTGGGGGGTACTTTTGTAACACACCCTACATTTTGGACAAGCGTGTTCCTAAGTCATGCTTCACCCCCTCCCATCACCCCCTTTTCGCCATTCGAAATCCCAGGCCGCCACAACCTCTTCGCTCCAGCCGCGAAACCCCACCCTCCTCCGTCCACCATGTCACCGCTGCCCAGCCGGAGCCTCTTCCCCGACGACGTCGTCCACAGCAACAGATCGATGTCCCTCATCCACCTCCCCGGATGAGGATCCGTCGTCCATCTCGCCGTCCCGCCGGTTCAGCCGCCCCGTCCTCCACCTCCAAGGAGCTGCTCCGACGATCGCCTCGTCTATCGCGGCTGCTCCATCCCCACAGCATCGCCTTAACCTGCTCCACTGGAACCGCGGCATCCTCACCGACTCCTCGGACGAAGCCGAGGCCTACTCGGCGCCACCAAAGAGGTTGTACACTCATCGCATCGCACCTTCTCCTTAACTCGACATCCCGGCGCCAACGGTGCTCCATCCCGCACCCCCAAGGAGCGGCTACCTTGAAGCCAGCGCCGCGGGCGACATCTCCATGGCGGCTCTCCCCCAGTGTGAGGCCCCTTCGGCGGCGGCGTCCATACCAGCTGGATCTGCTGCTGCTGCTCCGGCTCTCGCTCGATCACTCGCTCACCCAGCTGCTGCTGCTGCTCTCCCCCTCGCTCGTGCTGCTGCTCTGCTCCGATTAAGCCACACTTCAGTCAACTGAATCGACTTTTGGGTCAGTCGATTTTCAGGGGTTGGGGGGCTCACCGGAGTTAAGGAAGAACCACCCGCAGCAAGGACGGGGGCTCGCCAGAGAGGTACCCCACTATCTATCTTAGGGTTCAGGGTGGGGGCGGGGGGCTAGAGGGCTGGCCAGGGCGGCGAGGCGAGGCGGCGCTGGGGCCAGCGGTTCGGCCGGTGGTGGCTGGCGGCTCAGGGGGGTGCAGGTTGAAGATGAACTGCAGGCCCTCCCTAAACTACATGTCAAGTGCCTCTCTGCTACCATTGCGTTCAGTTTCGACAGTTAAGTTTAGAGTCAACAGTTTTTACCTCATCTGTTGTAGTCAGGTGGTTTTTGGTGATGTTAATTTTACATCCATTTTACATCATCTATTTGAGATTCTATTAGAATCCCACTTGAGATTGATGATGTCTGTCTTGTGCTGCCTCAGCCTTGACGTCTTACGGTTCACCGGAGCTGCTCCAACATCAGAACGATCCATCACAACAGAGCAGTGCCCTGGACGCTGTCTATAGATTCCTCAGATCTTCCTCCACACCTCCGACAGCCACCTCTGCCTCAACTGCTTCAGCGACCAACCCAATGATGCTGAGGTCGACACGGCTACGGCAAAGAGGTTGTACACTTGTTGCATCACTTATTACTATACATTCACGTCGATCCATTAGGGCTATTTTGGTTCAATGGAAAAACATCGATCCACTGGTTGTTACCATCACTCTAAATTTCTGCATGCTCTCCTTACATAATCTCACCATATTTTTTTCGTATGCATGTCAGATATTGTACACAGTCATGCTGAACATGTACAGAAAAAGAGAAGAGTTTTGCGCGGCAATACAATGTCATGCAGACATCGCTCCATGGTGGGTTCAATGGCAAACCCTCCCCACCCCTCTCTAGATTGTAATCCAGAGGAAGATATCTGTTCTAAGGCAGATTCGGACGCCGCTGACCACTCCTATTTACCCCCCAAGGTGTTTGCTCTACCTTGGCATGATGATGTTAGTCATATCATGCATATGTTGCCTTGCAGTGCCTACTTTTGACATCATATATGTCATCTGCTTAGTTTAGACATGTTCTGTAATGCCACCTGTTTAGTTTCTATATCATATATGGGAATTATGCAGTCTCATGTCTTTTAGCCAGCCGTAATATATGTGAAATGTGCAATGCCATCCTGTTTAACCAGGCATCATATATTTGAATGATATCTTGCCCTTCCTTTTCTTCATTACATTTCCATTTGTCGACAATGTTTGTACATTAAACTACTCTTCCTATGAATCAGCCATTTGGGTGGGAGATGGAAAAATCTGGAGTGAAAACAAGGCCTTCAGAGCAGACAGTGCTACCTGTCGAAGCAGATCTCTTGTTGGGTCCCGATAGCTCCTCAGAGATGGATTCAGAGACAGATGACCAGTCCTATTCCCCCACTGAGGTGTATGCTCTAAGTTGGCATGGTTATACTGTTCATATCATGCATACAATGTCTTGCATTGCATAGTTTAGACATCATATACACAATATTCAACACCATGTTCTTAGTTCATACATCATATCGAATGCCCTCTGTTTAGCATATAAATCACATATGTGAATTAAATGATGCGATCCTGATTACTTAGATAACCTGTAGGTGAATTATGTCATGTGATCCTGTTTAGTTATTCATCATATCTTTGAATTATGTTATGCTATGCTATCCAGTTTAGATAGACATCGTATATGTGAAATTATGTCATGCTATCCGTTTTAGTTAAACAATATACATGTCAACTATTTCATGCCCTCTTTTTTCCACACTATCTATTGCATTTGTCTCTCATACAATGTCTGTACATTCAACTATGTTTCATGTTTATCAGCCATTTGAATTGTAGCGGGTGATGCCAGTATCTAGCGGACTAAAAACACGATCTTCAAATAAAACAGTGCTACCTCTTGGTGGAGATAGCACCCCAGTTGTACATGAACAAGAACCAGCCCTACCACACATAACCCAAACTCTCGCAGATTGTACCCCTACTACGATGGACAGAGAACCAGCTTCACCCAATCTAACCCCAACCCCAGCCGATAGTAACCCAGTTCCTGTTGACACGGCACCATCTCCACCACAGAGCTCCCAAACAAGAGCAGTTAGTAAGGCAGCTCCAGTGCCCAAAGGGCCAGTACTATCACGGCGAATCCCAACTCCACCAGTTAGTACGCCTATTCCCGTGGAGGAAGCACAACCAGCTAGTCGTAGTTTAGCATCTATCGCATTTGATGTTGTTAAATCGTATGTGCGTATCTTCCCATCTTGGAAATATTATACTGAAGATGAAGGAAAATGCCAGTTGCAGGTGTTTGTCCGGGAGTTATGTGTAAGTAATGTTATTCATGGCAATTACTTTGCTTCGTCCCATACATCCTACCTCCATGATGGTTATAATACAGCAAATTTTCCCATTTTTCTCTATAGAGAAGGACCGATCTGGAAACTCGGGATGAGGTAACCTGTGCTAATACCTCTGCTATCTTCAAGAATGCTTGGTGGCAGTATCGGAATTACCTGAAGAAAACGTACTTCACCGGCAAAGAAACTCATCAAATTCCCTTACGTTCTCCTGAGACACATTTACTGCATGATGACTGGGAACGCCTTGTTCTGTACTGGTCCCGAACCAAGAATGTGGTAAGGTCTATGAGCTCATTTTCTATTTTTAAGTATTATATTCTTGCGTTTTACTGTACTCTGTTCATGTAGAACAAGTGCCTAAACCTGAAGAACAATTGTTCTAATTTAAGATTCCATTGCTACCATAGGACATAGATATATGTTTGTTTGATACTTTTATTATGTACTAGTACCTGGCAATAGAAGACTTGGTAGTTTAATCCTGTCCACCTTACTAATGAACTGGTTCACCGAAATGAGTTTCACATAGTAGTACATGCTAAACTTGTTATGTGTCTGCTTATTTCTTCTTTTAGAATGCTGACAAAATATTGGGGAAGAGTGCCTTATTAAGCAATGGTAAAGGAAGTAATGCAGATAAGGTTCAGGATAGTGACACATCCTGTCTTGGTTTATTGTTGGAGTTACTGGCCACTACCGCTTGCACAAGCTATTCAAACTCACTGTCTGAATCAGTTCGGTTTCTTGAGTCTCAACTACAAGCTGGAAGACATCGATCAGCTGTGCTGCGACAAGAAGCGGAAGGACTGCAGAAGTCCCTGGAGCATTCAGATGCATACTCTCTGGTGCAACAGCAAGCGTTGGAGGATTTTAGCGCCAAACAGGACAAAGCTAATCAGCTTGCTAAGCTTATTGCCAGCATGGTGGATACCCAGGATAACGTTTCTTGAGCTCTTCTAAAGTTGTTTCAGTTATGCTCTTGTTTTGCTGCCGCGTTTATTTGCACTGGTGGCCAATTTTGACGGCCAGTGTATATGATATGCTGCTTTGTTCCCTATATTTGCACTGGTGGCGAACTTTGATGCCCGGTGGATGTAATATGTGTAATAGTCGTGATAGCCTAGCGTTAGTTGCTTGCTTATTTATTTCCTTGTTGTCTTGTTTATTTGTTTGCTTGTAGTCATTGCAGTTCTTTTTCCGTGGCTAACTAGTGGCTGCAATAACCTATTTTTTAAAACTAGTCCACAATAACCATGGGCTAATATTTACTGTAGTGACACTGGGCCTCCTACGGGCCGTAGAAACAGTGGGCCTTTTACGGTATGTAGAAATAGTAGGCCTTCTACGAGCCGTGTCATCAATGGGCCTTATACGGGCCGTATGATCGATTGGCCAAACATGGGCCAATAACAGGCCGCATTATGGTCGTAAACGGTCTAGAGTTGGAATCGTTCGTTCATGGGCCGACCGTAACGGGTCATCGTTAATAGGTCGTATTTGATGACGCTATGAAAACGGCCCAACGTATTAACGGACCACAAACGGGCCGACTGTAACCACGGGCTGAATTTGGCCCACAAGCAGAAAATGACAGTAACGGGCCGTAAGTAAACGAATGCTGGAAATGAGCCCAAGAATAAATGGGCTTTGAGAAGGCCGAAAGATAACATGGGCTGGAAACGGCCCAACGGAATAACGGGCCGTTAATGGGTATAAAGTGATACACTGTTCATTACGGGCCAGTTTCACCACGGGCCGTTAATGGGTGTAAAGTGATACACTGTTCATTACGGGCCAGTTTCACCATGGGCCATTAATAGGCCAAGAGTTACATAGGGCCTCATATGGGCCGAAAGACGTCATGGGGCATACATGGGCCAGAAGTGAAAACGGGCTGAAATCATATTGGATGGCCCAGATGACGCTACTGGGCCTAATTCTGATAGGGCGTAACGGGTCTTGGGTTAGCGGGCTGTAAATCGGCTATATGCGAACATGCCATTAATAGGCTCTCCATGAGCCGGCCCGCCAGCTTTTGACCAAGTCAAATGGGCCGGCCTTTTCACGGGAATGGCCTCTGTTGGGCCGTGCCACGTGTCAACGTATCATAGGCGCCTATCTGACCAACTGACGAACTGACACGTGTTTCGTCCGGCCAATAAGAATTTTACACGTGGAAATTTCCCATTGGTCGGGGTTTTTAACGGGTTATCGGATCCAAAACCTGACCCGATAGCTTAACGGCGTTCCATTACGGTGGATGCCACGTGTCGGTCACCCTTGACGAAAGCACTTCTGTGATGCGCGATTTATCGTCATGGAAGTCGACACTTCCGTGATGATAATTTTGGTAATGTCATGGAACACTTCTACGACAGCACAGGTATGACTATCTTGGTTCTGTCATAAATTTGTCATGGATGTACATGCATGATAAAAAAAAGTGACCTACTGTGACAAACACGTATCATCACAGAAGTGTATTTTTTTGTAGTGACGGGCGGACGCAATTTTGTACCAAGATCCACCCCATGTGATAATTTGACGCATGTAAAGTCGTTCACTTCATTGATGGTCAATTAATACAGCGCATGCAAATTGAGTGGACGTGAGGGCGGAAGAAAGACATTATTACTCCACTGCGCGCATGCGAGTAGTTAAATCGTGGGTTGCTAGTAGTACTTCCATTGGTCTCCTTCGTATTTTGTGTCAATTTTTGACAGTAACATAATATTTACGCATTTGAGCAGTGTAGTACTTGAAATTTATGTTTCGCTAAACTCATCGGGAACCGTTTCGGGCCTCGAAACCAAAACCATCAATTAATCTTTACCTTGTTCCCATCACATTTGAAAGCCTGCTCACACCTACTAGTAGTACGTACCAAACCTGAACGTGTTCCCACTATGCAGGTATTAGTAGTAGTGCTAGTACTTAGGTTATAAAAAGGGGAACTACCTAACCGAAAATCACTCTACCTTTCCTCCTCATTAGTGCTTCTTCTTCGTCCATCGTTGCCATGGTCGGTGAGCAGAGCTCTAGGTCGAGAACTACTCATAACAAGGGAGCGGCAACCAAGGCTACGGAAAAAAAGAGAGGGCTCGCCGCCATGCAGAGACCTCGAAAGATCTCTCATGGGCAGGTGATGGCTCCCAGGAGCGCCCTAGCCACGGAGGCGAACATGCCGAGCCGGCGGAGCTGGAGTAGTTATCCCTCGACGGCATGCCCGATCAGCTCAATAAGCAGAAGGAGTTCATCCAAGGCTTGATGGAGTTGCGGAAGGAGAGCCTCGACGACATGCCCGCTGAGCTCAATCAGCAGGGGGAGTTGACCGCCGGCTTGGTGATGCTGCTGAAGAAGAGCATTGCCTCATAGAAGAAGGCGACCGGCGAAATCCTGCGACTTCGGGAGGACAATGCGAAGCTCTGCCACGAGATCGACCTGTTGAAGGAGAAGAACGCCGGCTGGAAGAAGCTGCATGAGAATAGTAGTTCCTCGATGAAGATGCTGCATGCCCTCGCCATGGAACAGAAGGAAGAGTTGGCGAAGCTCCGCATCGAGCAGCCGGCTGCTGTCAAGGTACGTAATATGGCCGTGGAACAGATGATGAAGGCTCGCATCAAGAAATGCCACGTCATAGACACAATGATGAAGATGGCGGAGGAGACGCGCAAGGAGATGGAGGCCGTGGAGGCGATGAAGAAGTGGTTATGACTCCGCGGCGAATTAGATCATTTGGGGTGATAATCTTCTTCTTTTGCTCCTGTGTTTCATCTTTTGCTTAGGGTGTTTCGCCGTACGTGGCACGTTCTCTATGAGGCATGAATAGAACAATGTTTTTTTGAGGGAATGAATAGAACAATGCTAACAATAAGATGACTAGCAAATTAGATCATTTTTTATCGCCATATGGCACTGGGGTGCCGTGTTTCATGCTCCTCCATGGCAGTACTACTCTAGTGGAAAACTTGAGTACACCGCATGGTTCTTTGCTCCTCGATCAGGTCGTTGGCGCATTTATACGAGCAGTCAAATCACAAGGCCCCGCCTTCCAGCAGTAATGAGCCGTCAAATCACAAAGGCCCTCGCCTCTCGTGAAACCGACCAAGCTAGACTGCCCCGCCCTCTAGCCTTTCAAAAAATGTATACTTTTGTACAGCAGTAGTATCGATGGATTGCGCCATGGAGCAAAACTTGAAATTAAAAAAAAGGTAGTACATATAGAGAGCGCTCATCGCCAAATTATGCATATAGTACTATTAAAAAGGCTAGTCACAATAATGGTGTCCAGCACTGCCCACCCCTCAAATAAAACTAAGAGGGTGCTTGGATACGTTTTAGTCCCATGACTAAAAGTAGTGGGACTAAAACATGCTAGCCTCACCCATGCTTGGATCCAAGTACTAAAAAGGCTAAAATCAAGTTAATGAGCATTTATTATCCTCCAAACCCTCCAATCCAGAACTCGCTTGTGTTAAAGAAAAGGAGTTAAATGAGTAGAGAGAGGACTAATCCACATTTTAGTAGGGGTACCCCTGACAAAAAAAATAGTCTCAAGACTAGTTTTAGCCCCTCTTTAGTCAGGGGTGCTTGGAACTTTAGCCTCTTAAAGAGACTATTTTTAGTCAGACTAAAATAAGTCCCTTGGATCCAAGCACCCTCTAAGCATCCTGGAATTCTTTCACCAAACTAAGCACCCTGAAATTCTTTAACAACTAAACTGCTGGCTATATGATGTTGGCCATATATATTGTACATATATAATGTGAAGAAACGAGTATTAATACTATACCAACTAAAAGATGAAATGTAAGAAATACTAGTATGTACGTACTAAAGAGTTAAAGTAACAAGAAGAAACATAACATAGTTCTGCTGGGGGCTCAGCACAACACACCCCTCAAATTAAATTAAGCACACCTAAAATTAAACTTTGCAACTATTCCGGTAGACACTGCATTAAAACCACCATGAGCAACGACACTGCCACCTTACTCGGAGTCCTCGTCCACATCCTCGACTTCGTCCTTGTCCCTCTTCCTCTTGGCCGATACTTCTTTGCTTGAACCACACACTTGGCTGTTGCTCTTCATCCAACCCTTGTAGATATTGAAGCAAAGGTAGCTATCCATTGCAGCGTAGTGGATGTGGTCTATATCTAGTACATTCCACTGCCATGCATGACGATGAAACGTGTAATGAGGTTTCTCTAGTTTACCGTACAAAGGATGAACCATGGCTCCTGCCACGGTCAGCATTGAAGGCTAACGAGAGGACACCAGCCGATTCTTATGGAGGTCGAAGGTGTTGCCTACAATGAGGCCTATCCGACGCAGGACTTCTTTGTCTTTACCAAAGTCTACAGTAATGAATTTCACTGTTTTATCCTTGAGGAAGTTCTTAAAATCCTGGCACTCAACGTCGGCATGGCATATGTGGTAGACCAAGCAAACGTTATGTACGCAAACCTGGATCACGGCGGGCTTCTTCCTCTCTTCATCCTTTAGATCCTTCTCTCGTCCCAGGACTATGGTGTACTCAACATCTAGCCCAACGACCCACTCATCATCTGAGTTTTCGAACTTGCGGCTGAAGCGAGAAAGGCATCCTTTCACCGTCGCGGAAGAATGGGTGTAGATGACGTCGAACTCATCGCCGGTGATGGTTCTAACCTTGTACTCACCGCCGATCGTGGAGATTTGGGACACCATGGATTTGGGAGGAGGGTTAGGATTAGTGGAACTGCCATAATGTGAATGGACGGGACGGCTAGGAGCGAACCGCCGTAGTATTAAAGGACGTGCGGGGACGAGTAGGAGCGAACTGTCAGCGTGCGAACGGCAGGGTAGTGGCTTTCCATTCTCCCATGATACGGGCTTCTGAGAGCCCTTGGATCTGAGATTGAACGGTTGCATGGCGTGATTCTAGACCTATGGGTGAATATCCTATCCTGGAGGGTTATTCTGCAAATTTTCAGCAACTTAGCATGCGACCGTTTGATCTCATATCCAAGGGCTACCAGCAGCCCGTATCATGGTCGCGCCTACCACGACCGTCGGGTCGCTCGCGCGATCGCGCCCTTGGAGATTTAACACGGTGCGTTAGGCTATCTGATGTTGGCATGTCATACATAGTCATCACTTAGTCACTCATACTACAACAAGGTTGGCTATAAGTGTATTTTTTTACTCCTCTATCTCTTTCTTCGTACTCAAGGAAGAAACGGTGCTAAGTGCGTGTATTTATTGCATTTGCCAAGGAGTGACCTCTTCCAATGAAATGGTGCTGCTAAGTTTGCTTCATTTAATTAGCTATAGACTCAAAATTGTCTTTTCACCTAGGTACACGCGCTTAGCACCGTTTCTTCCTTGGGTCACCAAACTAGTCTCTCTCTTCTTGATTAACTTGCCACATCAGACTTTATGCCTATGTGGCAAGCTTAAGCACCTATAGGAGCAAGTAAAAGTAAGTACAATAGTGCGCTTTACATGGCATTTTTGCATATGTGGAGGAAAGAGAGGCAAGGAAAAAGTGGAGAAGTGGGCTCTCATGCAAGAGCCAGCCTCTACTACATGGTGGAGCATTGGGAGAGGCACCTGTATGGAGGTGGTCAGGAATCTGGGAGACTCACGCCGGTCGTAGCGCTGCAGTTAAAATGATAATGGCAAGTCAAATCACGGGGCCCCACCTGTCCAGCAGTAACTCGCTGTCAAATCACATGGCCCTACGTTTGCAGCAGCCTACTCCCTCATCTTCTCGCGTCTCTGTCGAACCGACTAGGCGGAACTGCCCCGCCGCCTACCGCGCAGGAAAAGCCCCGCCCTCGACTTTTAAATAGTATACAGTATACTAATTTTGTATCCATGGATTGCGCCCGCGCCATGGAGCAAAGCATCTAGAAAACGGAGGAGAGATGGTGGTCTTGCAATAGAGAAGAGGGAGAGGCGAGACGGTGGTTTTGGAATGGAGATGATGGAGAGGAGAGGAGGTAGTTTTGCAATGAAGAAGAGGGAGAGGAGCGTGCAGCAGCGATTTAGGATTGGACGAGAGGGCCGGCGCGCTCTGACTGGATCAAAATCAAAATCAATTTACCCTTCAATTAAGAAAGCGACCCCACATTAACTAGTCTCCCTTTTATTCTGGGTCATAATTGACCATGATTTTCGCACATAAAATATATGTTATACGTTGTATACAAGGCCACTATCAAAATTACAATTTGTAACTATACAAGGCCACTAACATTAATCGAGGCAAAATTGATGGCGTTTGCCTCGTACTAGCACCCGAGGACATTAATATCCCTTGTGTGCATGCGGAAGTGAGAAGGTTAGCTTGCATTTCCCAACATTAATCAACCAATGAGGAGTAAGAGGGTTGGCTTGTTGTGCTTGGGAGAGAAAAAACACATTAATTAACACGACAATCAAGGTGACAAGCTAGCTTGCAACATTGACTTAAACATAGCATTTATTTTTACCTTGGTACCTGTAATATGAGTTTGTGGCCTTGTATACAAAAATGGAGGGAGTATCATTTGAAAGTACATTCAGGTACGAACCAAACGATACAATTTTTGGTGACATGCATTCACATTTTGCTTGTCAAATACAGTACATGGTCAAACTTTGACCCAAAATACGTGAAACAACAAAAAAATACTTCCAAGACCAGCGCCGCTCTTCCGCTCTTCTCCTCTTAAACCACCGCCGCTCCTCTCATGTTCCAATCTAAATGCAGCGCTTCTCCTCTCCTCTTCCATTTCAAAACCACCGCCCCTCCTCTCCTGTTCCAGTCCAAAACCTGCGTCGCTCCTCTCCCATTCTAATCTTAAACCAGCGCTGCTCCTCTCCTCTTCCATTCAAAAACCACCGCCGGCGAGTGAAGGTGTTGTGGAGAAGTAGATCGATGGAGGAGTACAACCGATATGTGAGGATCGCAGACGGCGACCCTGTGAAGCTAGCTAGGATGTTGGAGATACAGTCTTGGTTTGACAACGAGGACCAACTAGCGGTTACGACGACATCCATGGCCAAATATCTACAACCGAGCGAAAAGGCGGCGATACTCCCGGAGGGAGTCGTGCCGGAGTACATAGAGCTACTCCTCTAGGCCATGGAGCAAACAGATTCACCGAATCCGATTGTGAGGGAGCGGTGGTGGGAGTATCGATCCCAGATGGAGCATCCACCAGAGATTGAAGGACCGGGCATCTACAGGGTGCCGTTTGTGAGGGTGTCCTGTCGGAGCGAGCCGGTGGAGTCTTCGTCGACCGAACCCAACTGCAAGAGGAGAAAAACAGTTGGTCCGACGACGCTTCCCCGCCATCGTCTCCCTCGCCGTTCACATCGTCTCACGGGGCGGCTGTCTGCCGCCGAGGAATAGGAGGGGGCTGCCCCCCCAGCCCAATAGTCGGGTAGGTTGTGAATTGTCAGGAGGAGCTTAGGGTTGTCAGTATTTGCAGGTTGTGAATTGTGCTTTGTGTTGTGTATTTTGAGAGTACTTTCAGATATGAATGTCTTTTGAATTTCAGATTTGCAGTATTGAGCACATAAAGTATTTTATGAATTCTAGAGATCTATTTTTAGCACTTCAAAAATGTAGTTTCATAGGAGTATAAAAGTGCAGACAATGTGATTCTCAGAGAAGAAACTGCAAGTTTCAGATTTAGATAAGAAACTGCAAGTTTCAGTTTCAGATAAGAAACTGCAACTTTCAGAGGCAGATCATTTATATTAACATGGCCTTTTCAAACAGGGTTAACATCATGTTGGAAGTTTTATTCATGGTCGAAAATGGAACTACCCACCAGTTAACATCATGCTGATCAACATTCATGCATAGCACATCTTCATATGATGCACAGTCAAAATGCCCACACAATGTCGAGTGTGCGAAACACAGAGAAAACGAGGGACGAAGTTTTGGCAAGTGTTGGACGTGGTTTTGGGCTGCCCCGTCTAGGCTTTCATTTTTAACATGCGCAGCCCACGACCTCGGATGGGAGGTCCATAGGCCTGTTTGTATTTTCTTAGGGCCGTCATGTATCGACCGGCCTATGGACCTCCCATCCGAGGTTTTATTTTTGGCAGCCCAATTTATGTTTTTTTTTTTGAAGAAAACGCAGAGGTCTGTTCTAGTTTTCTATATAAGAATAGGAATGCCAGGTCTAACTTATGTTTCCCTTCTAACTATATTATATATATTTAAATTATTTTATATGTTGACTGTTTAGTTCACATACTCCCTCCTTTTCGGTTTATAGGGCTTATCTCAAAATTTTAGTTTTTCCATTTTATAAGGCTCAATTTGGTTGTTTTCCATCACATGTTCAGATTCCAAGGTGCATTAAATCATTGCATGCAAGTATTAAGAGAAAATTTACCAATGCATGTACTTTATGCATGCATGCATTGCAATTTATGCATTGATAAACATAATTTTTTGAGGAAAATAAGTGCATTAATTAGGTGCTTTTGCAAACTACAAAAAGTATTCCACCATTCATCATCTACCTTGGTTGGTGAGATTTTTGAATTGAGCCCTATAAACCGAAAAGGAGGGAGTAATTGGCAAATAGATCTCGCCGCCACCCCCGCCTCCTGACTCCGGGCGCGCCTACCCCCCTCAGCAAGTCCGCTAGCGCGCCCCATGGGGTCGCCAGCCATATCCACGGGGGAATGGCTGTAAGACAGACAGATGTACAAGATGCATCTCCTACATGTCTACAAAGCCTTCCCGCGGATGCTCCAGCCGCTCGACTCCGTCGCGCCAGCGGTGCTGCGGGAGACTCGAGGGAGGAGATGGAGGGAGCGGGCGATGCGGATCTGCGACGACGCTCTCTCCTGGACCCAGTGCACGCATGAATGGAGGGAAGCAGAGGAGGAAGCTGCGAGGGAGGAAGCCGAGGAGGGACTGAATCCGTTCTCTCACTCGCCCAGGTATGATCGGATGTGCAAGGATCATGTGGATTGGGAGCTGCTGAATCTAGCCCTGTGGATCTACTTCAAAGGAGATTTCTCGGAGAAGCACAGGATGCCCCACCCCAGTGAGCCACCGATTGCGTTCGTTCGATGGGCGAAAGGAGAAGTGAATTCAGGAGATCCACGCCGTGCTGCGAGATGGGAATGCTTGACTGGACTCCTGCCCACCAGCACGCCACCGGAGCCGGAGCAGGTGGATCCCCTACCTTACCTCTCCCCCAAACCTGCAGAAGATTGAAATTAGGCTTGCAATCTGCTTCAATTGAGATGTCTGGCGGTTATTTCTGCTTCCTGAGAGACAACATCTGGCTGGAGGATGAGAAGGAACCAGGAACTACGATGAATTTCCCCTATCACAATGGGGGCCGGGGGAGCGCCGGTTGGGCAGTGGTATGGCCCACCTCCGCCCCAAATGGGGCACAATCTGAGAAGGCTCCTGTAATTGCCCAAGATCAATCTGCTGGTGGTTCTGACTCTTAGATCAGTGGGAAATCTCAAGGCAAGAATCATCAAAAGAAGAGATAGGACATCCAGAAAACTGCTCCTGCCCCTGCTTCGAGCCTTATGGCATACTCTGAGGTGATCTGCTACAACTGTGGGGAACCAGGACATCATTTGGATAAATGTGTCAAGCCCAAGAGTTGTTTTATCTGCAAAATGGTTACCCATAAAGTTGAGAATTGCCCTGTCAGAAGGAAAACCCACAGTCCTGCTAGATATGTTGGAAGTGCTACTCCAGGATTATGTCCACCATTGACAGAATTAGATAGTTTATTTCCCCTTTCTAGCTGTAGAGCTCTGCCCAGATGTGGTAGTGACCACACTCCTTTGCTCTGGAACTCTGGTCTTAACCAAACTCCAAAGAGTAATAGTTTTAAATTTGAAAAGTGGTGGTTGCTTAGAGAAGATTTTACTGAGCTAGTCAGGAAAATCTGGAATGAGCCTACTGGGAGCAGCTGCCCCCTAGAAAATTGGCAGATCAAAATCAAGAGATTTAGAAGAACTAGCAAAGGGTGGAACTCCAATGAGGAAGCTAATCTTAGAAGATACAAAAGGCTTATCCTCCTTGAGTTTGATTCTCTAGATATTAAGGCTGAAACCACTGACCTCTCTGAGGCTGAGACTAATAGATTAAACTTTGTCCATGGAGAGTTCAAGAAAATTTGGCTTCAAGAAGAAATCAAAGCCAAACAAAGGTCTAGAGATAGGAACATTAAGGAGGGTGATAGAAATACTGCTTACTTCCATGCAGTAGCTAACCAGAG
Organism: Triticum monococcum; assembly: GCA_034509565.1. NCBI lineage: Eukaryota > Viridiplantae > Streptophyta > Magnoliopsida > Poales > Poaceae > Triticum > Triticum monococcum. Next base: position 125,337,692 of record CM067842.1, read on the forward strand.
GAGGAGGAAAACCCTCATTCACTCCCTTGATGGCCCTAATGGCCCTGTTACTGAGGTAGATGAGATGCTGAAAGTGGCTAGTGACTTCTACAAAGGCCTGTTTAAGAAAGAAAACCCTTCTGGGTTCTCTCTACAAAATAATTTTTTCTCTGCTTCTGAAAAAGTCTCTCCTGCTGAAAATGAGTGCTAGAAGCCCCTTTTTCAGAGACAGAGGTGAAGGAAGCCATTTTCAGCTCTTATCCTGATGGGGCTCCTGGTCCTGATGGGATTCCCTTCTTGTTTTACCAGCATTTTGGGGACTTGGTGAAAAATGATCTCTTAGATCTTTTCCAAGCCTTTCATAGAGGAGAGTTGGATCCAGCAACTTACTCATGGGGGGTTTGTTGGGGTCAAGTTTAATAACTGTGAAAGTGATTTTTTCCTTGCTAGTAAAGGCTTTAGGCAAGGTGACCCCATCTCCCCACTTTTGTTTAATTTAGTAGTGGACGTTTTTACTAAAATGCTGAGCAAAGCTGCTGATCATAGTCTGATTGCAGGGCTCTGTCCTGAGGTCTTCCCTGGTGGCATCATCTGCCTTCAGTATGCAGATGATACCATCCTTTTCTTAGACAAAGACTCCACACATGCTAGCAATCTCAAAACTGTTCTAACCTGGTTTGAACAAGTCTCAGGCATGAGAATCAACTACTCTAAAAGTGAACTCATCCCTATCAACATGGATGATCAGGAGTTAGCTGACTTCCTCTCTATTCTAGTCTGTAATAAAGGTAACTTCCCCATTAAGTACCTAGGTATCCCTCTCCACTATGATAAACTGAGGAGAGAGGATATCCAACCCTTATGCATAAAATCATTAAAAGGATTGCTGGGTGGAGGGGTAAACTTCTCTCTTACAGAGGTAGATTGATCCTCATACAAGCTTGTTTGGCTAGCATTCCAGTGTATCTCCTCTCCTTCTTCAAGTTCCCTAAATGGGCAGTGAGCCTCATCAATTCTCAGATGTCTCATTGCTTGTGGAGTGATTTCGAGGGAAATAGGAAGGTACACCTTGCTAATTGGGCCCTAGTCTCTATGAAAAAAGATTTTGGAGGCCTAGGCATACCTAACCTCCAAGAAATTAACATCTGTCTTCTAGGGTCTTGGACTAAAAGATTCTATGAGGAAGACCTGAACCCCTGGAAGCTTCTTGTTGCCCATAAATACCTAGGAAATAAACCTAATATTTTTGTCCCTTCCTCCAACCCTAAGACCTCTAGATTCTGGAAAGGATTAAAATCTATTATGCATGCTGTAAAATTTAGCTACAGATGGAACATAGGGGATGGGAGCAGAACTAGGTTCTGGGAAGATACTTGGTTTGGCACATCCCCCCTAGCAGTCCAATTTTGGCCTATTTACTCTGTTCGCAATGAGCTTAACAAAAGTGTCAATGAAGTTTGGGACGGTCAATGCCTAAAACTCTCTTTTAGAAGGAACTTTAGTGATAGTCTCATGGAACAATGGTTCCAGTTGGAGGAAATTGCCAAAAGCATTACCTTTACTGCCGAGCCGGATGCCCTGATTTGGCAGCTGGACAATAAGGGGAAGTATTCCTCTAGCTCCCTCTATCATGTTATCAACTTTAGAGGGGTTCAACCCGTGTTTATCCCTGCTGTCTAGAAATTGAGAGTTCCCCCTAAAATTCATGTATTTCTCTGGCTTCTCTCCAAAAACAAATTGATGACTAGGGATAACCTTAGGAAGAGACACATCATCAAACCCCTTGATTGTGTTTACTGCTTGGAACAAGAGTCTTGTTCTCACCTATTTTTTCAATGTATAGTTGCTAAACATCTCTGGGCCCACATTGAGGAATATTTCTTTAGTCAGATTGGCTCATCCTTCGAATCTGTCGCCAGATTCTGGATTGCTACCAAAAAGTGCTCAGTTTTAAACACTGTTAGCTCAGATGTCCTTTGGTGCCTCTGAAAATATAGAAATGCTATGATTTTCAGTAACACCTCCTGGATTTCCATTCCGCGGGTCTTGAGGTTGATCAAGAACATGGTGAGGAACTGGGCGATTCTCTCCTCCGGATCGGACAAGGACAAGTTGACGAGCTTCGTGGAAACCCTAACAAGATCCCTCCAGAAACCGTTGGCGATCACTTGTGGCTGAACAAGGCTAGACCTGCTCTGGGGCTGGACCCGTGGGCTCGTCTCAAGATCTCTGATGAAGATGATGGGCACCTGGCGCCGAAAAAGAGGGACATCCACCATGCTACGCCTTCCAGCCCGGTGTCTCCGCTTGCTTACTGGTCGCCGCAGGCTGACATGGCCCCTCGACTGAAGACCATGAAGGCTTCGCTGGACCCTCCTTGTGTCATTGGAGTGCTCTATCCGCTCTGCCTTTGGCACCGCTCGGGTGATCTGGGTTATTCAGAGAACTTGTTCATCCACCCCCCCTAGTTTGTAGCTTTTCTACCTTTGCTTTCGAACTGCTCTTTGAGCTGCTGTATCAGAATATGTTGTGGTTTCGTTCTCAGCAATGGAACCTAGGAGATACTCCCTGTTTTTCTAAAAAATATATTTTATATGTTATTATATATTATTTTTATTGTCATCATATATTTAACAGATACTTACATATGTAAGAAAATAATATCCCACATCTTATTAACTTATAAAAATAATTTCTTAACAAATAAAATCCTGGATTGTTTTGGCACGAAAATCCTAGTGATTGTGTACAAAAGCTTGGTAAGATTTAAGGACGAATGTAATAATATCACTTATTATTTAAATATATTTATAACAAAATGCTCAGCCCCTTTTTATTTTTTGATAACATTGCTGGCCCAACCCAACATTATAATTAGAATCAGCCCAGCAAAATCATGTATTTCGAGAAAGTGCAAATGGCCTGTAATTTTTTAGGAAATAAAATAAACGGGCCGCATGGCCGCTACATTATTTGTTCACCCAGCCCAGCTAATGGCTGTAATTCAAAAAAAGATCAAATTGACTGTAAATTAAATTCTAAAAAAATGGGTTGAATACGTGCCACATTTTTTGAGGCTGAAATGTGGGCCAATAGGTCGAAGCCAATGGAAGTCGTTGTAAATTTAGTCAACAAATGATTCTGACATGTTAGCCATTGGATTTACATCCAACGACCGGCATCCATCTTTAATCTCTCGTCTTCTTCCTCCAGCGCCGCCGGGACCACCTCTCGCCTCCTGCTGCTAGCAGCTCTGCTTAGCACGCTTCGCTATGAAGCACTACTCCACCGTTGGCCAGGCCATCCCTCCACCCCTCCACACCTCCTATTCTTCTCCACCGACTGCCGAACCACACCGCACTAGAACTAGTTAACCCTCGTACACCTCTTTGTCTATGACTCTACTCCCGCGTCTTCCCATCTCCAGCTCGTTGCTGTCCGGGGCCTCGCCGTCGTCCACCACCTTGGATGCGCTCGGCACGGCGTGGTCAACGAACGACACCATCAGAAATAGACTGTGCGTGAAGAGGCTGACAGCTGGGTCCACGGTCGCACACAAGGAAATGCCTCCTTATCATGATTCCTCCACCTGACATCTGGGACCCATCGGAAGGGCCTCTATATTTCGCGAAATAAAGTGCCCCCCGCTGACATTTCGGACCCACTAGCTATCTTCGCACGCAAGGAAGTGCCTCCTTATTACGCACAAAAAAATGAATATTCCCCCTGCGAGCTGGAACCCTGCATAGTGGGAGGCTGACTTGTGGGCCTACCAAGTTGACGGGCACGGAGGGCTTTGTCAACTTAGTCAATATGAACGATTCTAGCTCCTGTTACCGTACGATGTTCATCCAACGGCCGTAGTGCTTCTTCAACCACTGGTCTTCTTGCTCTAGCCGCCCAAACCAGTGCCGGTCGTGCCGCGTGCTCCTGCCTCCCATGGCCGGCTGTAATGCCGCGGAGGCCTCACCGCCCCCTACTACTCCCACCGCTGGCCAGGCCATCCCTCTACTCACCCACACCCCCTGTTATTTTGCGGCGACAGCAGCCTCACACCGCAGCCAAACCAGTGAACCCTCGTACTCCTCTTTGCGTGGGCATCCACTGTTGCGTCTTCCCCGGCTTCGAGTCGTCCCCTTCCTAGTCCTCGCCGTCATCCACCGCCCTGGTGCTCTCAGCACGGCGTGGTCAACGTGATCAACGACCGACTTCCATCGGAAGAGTACTCTACATGGAGAGGCTGACAGCTGGGTCCACGGCAGCCGCAAGGAAGTGCCTCCTTATTACGCGGAAAATAATTATTACTCCACCTGACAGCGGGGACCCACCGGACGGACCACCAGTATTTTGCGAAAAAATCGTTTCCTCCTGACTGCTGGGACCCACCGGACGTGCCACCGTATTTTGCGAAAAAAACATTCCCCCCGCTGTTAGCTCGGACCCACCGGAAGTGCCTCCTTATTACGTACAAAAAAATGAATACTCCCCCTGCTAGCTGGGACCCACCTTGATGGGAGGCTGACTTGTGGGCCTACTAAGTTGACGGGGACAAAGGGCTTTGTCAACTTAGTCAATATGAACGATTCTAGCTCCAGTGACCGTGCGATGTCCATCCAACGGTCGTAGTGCTTCTTCAACCTCTGGTATTCTTGCTCCAGCCGCCCAAAGCAGCACCGGTCATGCCGCATGCTCCTGCCTCCCGTGGCCGGCAGTGCTGCCGCAGAGGCCTCACCGCCCCCTACTATTCCCACCGCTGGCCAGGCCCTGCGGTGACGGCAGCCTCACACCACAGCCGAACCAGTGAACCCTCGTAGTCTTCTCCGCACGGGCTTCCACTACCGCGTCGTCCCCTTCCTAGGCCTCGCTGTCGTCCACCGACGTGGTGCTCTCCGCGCGGCGTGGTCAACATGGTCAAGGAACGACTTCCAACGGAAGAGTACTGTACGTGGAGAGGCTGACAGCTGGGTCCACGGCCACATCCCCGTTTTTTTGAGATTTGCCAAGTAAGTCGCTTTGTCAGGCATGTTGGACTGCAAATCTTTCAAGACGAGGAGAGCTTTCATTCGGCTGGCCGAGAAAATGGCCCATCAGTAATGAGAAATGGGTTGTACATTTTTAAAACACATCAAACCGGCAATTAGTTTCAAATATCTTTTTTTCATTTCAAGATTTTAAATTATATTAATTTTTATGCGTGGAGAATTTGTTGGATTTTATATTGATATACATTTATTTTTAAAATCAGTTTGAATGTGACTCAAAATTTCGGGATTAAAAACAGTTCGGACCGCACCGAAATATGCAAATTTTCATATAATTTTTTAACCATTGCCACAATATGGGCTGTAATGCTAACAAAAAGAATATGGGCTCCAAAAAAACCTTAAGAATTAGCAAATGGGCTATAAATTATTAGAAATAATGGCAGATGGGATGTATGCTGTTTTCCACAGATTTGAGGCTTTCCTAAAAAAAAGGTTGACGCACAAGCACTGACTGTTGGATGTCCATCCAACAGCCGTCGTGCTTCTTCAATCTCTACTTTTCCTGCTCCAGCCGCTCAAACAAGCGCCGGCGGGACTGCCTGCTCCCTCCTCCTCACGGTCAGCTGTGCTGCCGCGTAGGCCTCACCGCCCGACTGTACTCCCATCGCTGGCCTAGCCATCCCTCTACTCACCCACACCTGCTGTTATTCTCTGGCGATGGCAGACGAACCAGTAAACCCTCGTACAGTCGTACTCCCCTCCGCGTGGGAAACAACTGCCGAGTCTTCCCTGCCTCCGTGTCGTCCCCTTCCTAGGCCTCGCCGTCGTCCACCGCCCTGGTGCTCTCGGCGCGGCATGGTCAACGTGGTCAAGGAACGACTTCCATCGGACGTGGACTGTACGTGGAGAGGCTAACAGTTGGGTCCACGGCCGCAGCAAGGAAGTGCCTCCTTATTATGCGGAAAATAATGATTCCTCCACCTGACAGCTGGGACCCACCGGACGGGCCGCTGTATTTCGCGAAAAAAACATTTCCCCCTGACTGCTGGGACCCACCATCTACATCTTCGCACGCAAGGAAGTGTGTCCGGGCAAAAAAACGATTCGCCCCCTGACTGTTGGGACCGACCAGCTACATCTTCGCAGGCAAGGAAGTGCCTGACAGTCGGGACCCACCTGGTCGAAGCGTATGTAGCATTGTCATTCTGGTCGCGAACGTGTACGTACATACTGGTCGATGTAGAGGCGTGCACGTGTCGTAGTAGAGGCGCACACGTAGCATTTACACGTACATACAGCGGCCAGGTGCAAGAAAGAAAATACGGCCACGTATGTGTACATACGGGCGGGGTCTCGAACGTCTACTCGCGCATACGTACGGCCAGGGCTCGTGTACATGACTGGGTCGGAACGGAGAAATAGCGTCGTCGTTGTGTTCATGGGGAGGCAACGGAATGCGTCGTGTTCATGGGGAGGCAACGGAATGCGTCGTGTTCATGGGGAGGCAACGGAATGCGTTGTGTTCATCGGGAGGGCTTGGACGGAACAGGTGATGGAAACGAGGCCTGGCGTACCGCAGAATGGAGGAAACAGCCTTCTGTTCGACCAGCCACGTTCGAAACGGGATCCTGTTCATCGGAAGGGGTCTGGCGTACCGCAAAACGGAGGAAACGGACTTGTGTTGGAGCGCTACGGTCGAAACAGGGGTCCTGTTCATCGGGACGGGTGTGGCGTACCGCAAAACGGGACTCCACGGGATATTGTTCATCTCCACCGTCGACCTCCTCCAGCCTCCACGGGCTCCTGCTCATCCAACCTCCACGGGCTCCTGTTCATCCAGCCTCCACGGGCTCCTGTTCATGCAGCCTCCACCGCGCGCTACTCCACCGGCTACTGTTCAACCACCCCTCCACCGTCTACTGTTCATCCAGCCCTCTACACCACGGGGTCCTGTTCAACCACCCCTCCACCGTCTACTGTTCATCCAGCCCTCCACACCACGGGGTCCTGTTCAACCACCCCTCCACCATCTACTGTTCATCCAGCCCTCCACACCACGGGGTCCTATTCATCCACCCCTCCACGGGCACCCCTCCACTATCTACTGTTTATCTAGCCCTCCACCACACCACAGGGTCCTGTTCATCCAGAGGCAATGCCACTGCTCACTGTTCATCCAAACCCCCCGCAACACTCACTGTTCATCCCACCGATCGGCTTCAGTTAGCAGTAGTAGCGAAGGAATCGCTCGATCGGGTTCAGTTAACAGCCATCGATCGATCGCTCGGGTTCAGTAACACGTAGCCTGCAGTGCAATCGCTTGGGTTCAGTTAGAGCCCAACGCCTCGCTCGGGTTTAGTTAGAGCCAACGCCTCGCACACACGTGCGTACGTGTACGAGAGAAACGCGCATCGCTCGGCCCCCGATCTTCCACCGTAACCGGGAACTCCCTGAAACTTTCCTCCCCTCTCTTCTACCACGGTTTTTTCTGTCATGGACGGCCCGAAGAATGTCATGCAGCTGCGTCTTCGGCCCGCCCAGGACGAAAAGCCCATTTTCTGTCATGATTTTTTGTCATAGAAGTAGGAGCCCACCACATCTATGATGATACCGGGTTTTGTCACAATTATCGTCATAGAAGTGTCATATGTATGACAGGAAAAAAATTCGTTCGGCCCAAAATGTCACGGATGTGTCTTTTTTTGTAGTGTGGACAGTGGTCAAAATTATCCTTATGTGCCTTAAAGAGGACTAAGGAAATATTTCTCGGTTATGGAGGTGATAAATATTTCGTCATAAAGAGTTACGTCGATGCAAGCTTTGACACCGATTCATATGACTCTGAGTCTCCATGTGGATACATATTGAAAGTGGGAGCAATTAGCTAGGGCAGCCTGATGACCCACAAGTATAGGGGATCTATCGTAGTCCTTTTGATATGTAAGAGTGTCGAACCCAACGAGGAGCCGAAGGAAATGACAAGCGGTTTTCAGCAAGGTAATCTCTGCAAGCATTGAAATTATCGGTAACAGATAGTTGTGTGATAAGATAATTCATAACGAGTGACAAGTAACAAAAGTAACTAAGGTGCAACAAGGTGGCCTAATCCTTTTTGTAGCAAAGGAGAAGCCTGGACGAACTCTTATATAAAGCAAAGCGCTCCCGAGGACAGATGGGAATTACTGTCAGGCTAGTTTTCATCATGCTTATATGATTCGCGTTTGTTACTTTGATAATTTGATATGTGGGTGGACCAGTGCTTGGGTGCTCTCCTTCCTTGGACAAGCCTCCCACTTATGATTAACCCCTCTAGCAAGCATCCGCAACTACGAAAAAAGAATTAAGATAAATCTAACCATAGCATGAAACATATGGATCCAAATCAGCCCCTTATGAAGCAACTCATAAACTAGGGTTTAAGCTTATGTCACTCTAGAAACCCACCATCTACTTATTACTTCCCAACGCCTTCCCCTAGGCTCATATAATGGTGAAGTGTCATGTAGTCGACGTTCACATAACACCACTAGAGAGAGACAACATACATCTCATCAAAATATCGAACGAATACCAAATTCATATGATTACTTATTACAAGACTTCTCCAATGTCCTCAGGAACAAACGTAACTACTCACAAAGCATATTCATGTTCATAATCAGAGGAGTATTAATTATCATTGAGGATCTGAACATATGATCTGAAGGAAATATGCCCTAGAGGCAATAATAAAGTTGTTATTTTATATTTCCTTATTCATGATAGAGGTTTATTATCCATGATAGAATTTTATTGACCGAAAACTTAAATACATGTGTAGATACATAAACAAATACCGTGTCCCTAGTGAGTGATACGTCTCCATTGTATCTACTTTTCCAAACACTTTTGACCTTGTTTTGGACTCTAACTTTCATGATTTGAACGGAACTAACCCAGACTGACGCTGTTTTCAGCAGAATTGCCATGGTGTTATTTTTGTGCAGAAATAAAAGTTCTCGGAATGACCTGAAACTTCACGAAGAATATTTTTGGAATTTATAAAAAAAATACTAGCGAAAGAATCAACACCAGGGGGCCCACACCCTGTCCACGAGGGTGGGGGCACACCCACCCCCTGGGGCGCACCCCCTGTCTCGTGGCCCCCTGAGGCTTCACCGACATCAACTCCAACTCTATATATTCACGTTCGGGGAGAAAAAATCAGAGAGAAGGATTCATCGCGTTTTACGATACGGAGCCGCAGCCAAGCCCTAATCTCTCTTGGGAGGGCTGATCTGGAGTCCATTCGGGGCTCCGGAGAGGGGAATCCGTCGCCATCGTCATCATCAACCTTCCTCCATCACCAATTTCATGATGTTCACCGCCGTGCGTGAGTAATTCCATCATAGGCTTGCTGGACGGTGATGGGTTGGATGAGATTTATCATGTAATCGAGTTAGTTTTGTTAGGGTTTGATCCCTGGTATCCATTATGTTCTGAGATTGATGTTGTTATGACTTTGCTATGCTTAACGCTTGTCACTAGGGCCCGAGTGCCATGATTTCAGATCTGAACCTATTATGTTTTCATGAATATATGTGAGTTCTTGATCCTATCTTGCAAGTCAATAGTCACCTACTATGTGTTATGATCCGGTAACCCCGAAGTGATAATAATCGGGACCACTCCTGCTAATGACTATAGTTTGAGCAGTTCATGTATTCACTAAGTGTTAGTGCTTTGTTCCGGTACTCTATTAAAAGGAGGCCTTAATATCCCTTAGTTTCCAATAGGACCCCGCTGCCACGGGAGGGTAGGACAAAAGATGTCATGCAAGTTCTTTTCCATAAGCATGTATGACTATATTCGGAATACATGCCTACATTACATTGATGAACTAGAGCTAATTCTGTGTCACCCTATGTTATAACTGTTCCATGAGGAATCGCATCCGACATAATTATCCATCACTGATCCATTGCCTATGAGCTTTTCACATATTGATCTTTTCTTAGTTACTTTTCTGTTGCCACTGTTACAGTCACAACAAAACCAATACTATTACTTTTGCCACCGTTACTTCCATATTACTTTGCTACTAAATACTTTGCTGCAGATATTAAGTATTTTAGGTGAGTTTGAATTGACAACTCAACTGTTAATACTTGAGAATATTCTTTGGATCCCCTTGTGTCGAAACAATAAATTTGGGTTGGATACTCTACCCTCGAAAACTGTTGTGATCCCCTATACTTGTGGGTTATCAGTGAGCCTCTACTAGACTAGCCCGTCGATCAAAAGATGGTTAATGTTTCCTAACCATAGACATGAGTTGTCATTTGATAATGGGATCACATCATTAGGAGAATGATGTGATGGACAAGACCCATCCGTTAGCTTAGCATATTGATCGTTCAGTTTATTGTTATTGCTTTCTTAATGTCAAATACATATTCCTTCGACTATGAGATTATGCAACTCCCGGATACCGGGGGAATACCTCGTGTGCTATCAAACATCACAAATTAACTGGGTGATCATAAAGATGCTCTACAAGTATCTCCGAAGGTGTTTGTTGAGTTGGCATAGATCGAGATTAGGATTTGTCACTCCGAGTATCGAAGAGGTATCTCTTGGCCCTCTCGGTAATACACATCATAAGAAGCCTTGCAAGCAAAGGGACTAATGAGTTAGTTGTAAGATGATGTATTAAGGAACGAGTAAAGAGACTTGCCGGTAACAAGCTTGAACTAGGTATGAAGATACCGACAATCGAATCTGGGACGAGTAACATATCGATGGACAAAGGGAATTACGTATGTTGTCATAAGGTTCGACCAATAAAGATCTTTGTAGAATATGTAGGAGCCAATATGGGCATCCATGTTCCCCTATTGGTTATTGACCGGAGAGGTGTCTCAGTCATGTCTACCTAGTTCTCGAACTCGTAGGCTCCGCACGCTTAACGTTCGTTGACGATATAGTGTTATATGAGTTATATGATTTGGTGACTGAATGTTGTTCGGAGTCCCGGATGAGATCACGGACATGACGAGGAGTCTCTAAATGGTCGATAGGTAAAGATTGATATATAGGACGATGGTATTCGGACACCAGAAGATTTTTGGAGTGCACCATGTAGTCATCGGGTCACCGGAAGGGGTTCCGGACACCCCCGGTAGGTGTATGGGCCTAACGGGCCAAGGGGGGACAGACCAGCCCACTAGGGGCTTGGTGCGCCCCTCTACATGGTCGGACGGCCCTAGGGGAAGGAAAGGGGAGGGGTGTACCCTCCTGCATTTCCCTCCTTGGGAGAGAAAGGAAAGGGGGGCACCTCCTCCTTCCTTCCTCCCGCACTCCAATAAGGAAAGGGGGGCGCCACTTCAGAGAGACCCCAAGTAGGATTCGGCCTACTTGGGGCGCCTAGCACAACCACAACATTGGCTTAGCCGTGTGCGGCGCTCCCCTCCACGGTTTACACCCTCGGTCATATTTTTGTAGTGCTTAGGCGAAGCCCTGCGGATATCACTTCACCATCACCGTCACCACACTGCCGTGCTACCGGGACTCATCCACTACCTCGCCGTCTTGCTAGATCAAGAAGGCGGAGGACGTCACCGAGTTGAACGTGTGCTGAACGCGGAGGTGTTGTACGTTCGGTACTTGATCGGTTGAAGTGCAAAGAAGTTCGACCACATCAACCGCGTTGTTAAACGCTTCTGCTTATGGTCTACGAGGGTACGTAGACACACTCTCCCCCTCATTGCTATGCATCTCCATGGATAGATCTTGCGTGTGTGTAGAATTTTTTTTGTTTTCCACGCAATGTTTCCCAGCAACGAGTTGGGTGCTCCACCTTGTTCGATTACTAGTCACTTACTGGAGGATGATGTAACAACTATTTAAGTTCATAAAGCTAGACATGATGGCATTTCCTAAGAAAAGCCATGCGGAAATGAATTCAAGTTTTTGAATAATATATTCCTTTAATCTAGTGTATCTAATTTATTTTTCGAGGGCCAAAGGAAATGCATCTCGTATATACCAATTAGTAGCTATGAGAGGATTAACTATGGGCCCTCAAGCACAAATGAATGATTTACCTACTCAAAGCAATTTATGCGAGAGACCTCACTTGAAGTATATATAATTTTTTACTATGGAGCCTGCAAAGGGGTTGCACATACTATTGCATGAATATTATCTTACATGTAGACTCGTTGAAGTAGTTCGGCGTATCTTTTTTGTAGAGGAAGTAGTTCAGCATATCATTATGCTAGAAGAGACTAATTGAGGTGTTTCGTTTAGTCCTCAACACCTGTGGCTTTATTGTTTCTTTGGAAACAAAAAGAGTTCACAAAAAACAACTAAAGGGTTTTCAAAGACATATTTATACTTAATTTGTGTTTCCACCTTCTCAACTTAGATACAATTTGTTCGAACATGTCACATTTGATTTCCATTTATGTGTGCTTAGTCATGGTGGAGATGGCATGGTTGAGGAAGAGCCGACTGGAGAGGTGTAGAGGTGAAATGACTAACAGATAGGTCAATACATAACCAAGAGAAGCTTGCATGATTTTCTACTTAGTGGGTGCTTGAGATCAAGCACTCGCATTGGGGGTTCCATATTAGTGCCTTGAAATCACTTCTTCATTTCACTTCACATGCTTGTAAGGGCCGGTTATTTTGGTTACATAGGAAATGGAAAGGGGCTAGGGAGGCTTTGTTCGAAAAAGAAGAAGATGCAAGAACGATCTTTTGACCTAGAAAGAGGCATTTTCGATGTGTTGCATGAGCCTTGCAAAGCCCATCGAAAATAGGGATAAATTGCCCTAAGATCTCTTCCTGGGAAGTATCATAAGGGATCTCTAATGCTATCACCTAAAACAGACAGACTTTCGGTACGTGGACCGTGTCTGAACACGCCCGCGGAAATGATATAAAAAACGAACATCCAACCCTACACCTTAAATGTCCTATATTAAAAAAATAACATTCCACCAAATAACATTGGTCTTCCACCATCACGTAAATAAATAGCATTTAATGCAATCTGATTAACGGTCCTTCTGCCATGAAATGGCCTTCCGCCAACTAAGACTAGCATCCCGCCATGGACATGGCCTGCTAATCACCTTGCCATTTGGCAGGAGAACACCTTCCGCCAAATGTATGATCATTTTATAGACATGCTTCTGCCAAATGCTGCCTTGAAAGTCCATCTAATCCCCTGGGTGGTTTTTGCTAATTCATGTCAACTTATATATCCTTGAACTAATGCCTTCTCAAAGTTTATTTCAGGAAAGTTGATTTTAGGTACAACTTGGGAACTGGAATTGGGCCCCTCAAAATACTAAGGACAAGCGTGGTTCATTCCTCAAGACTCTCCATTTTATATTTAAGTGATCAAAGATCACATTGAGTCCATAGGTATATTGATACTACCAAAAAGGGATGGGATTGAGAAGATGAGTTTGTTTCTCAAGTGCTTAGAGATCAAACTCCAAAAACCTCAGACATATTCACAACTTCCCACTATATCAAGCCCAAAGTGCTCCTCGGACTCACTGAACCAAACACTTCGGAGTCACCGATCAACAGATATAGTTGATGTTCTAAAAACCCTAATTGCATCGGTCTCACTGAGATGTCCATTCAGACTCACCGAAGCACATATGCCAACCTTTTGTAACCTTTTGTAATTCATACAATATTTTCGTACGATTTCAGTCGGTGACACTGAAGCATGCAAAAGTGATTAGGTCATCAAATCTCAGAGCCATCGACCAGTTTCACCCAGTGTGACCGAACGATCCAAAGTTATTGCCTTTTGTACATGTCGATCTGATCGAGTCATTCCAGACGGTCTCACTAATGTGTGCAAAAGTATGTGTAACAGTTAGATTTTCTATCATCACTATGCATACTCCCCACCCACTTCACCAGTGTCTCTCAAAGCAAACACCACTCATATCCATATTTTATAGAGAGAGATCCACCTCCGTGTGCTGATTTCAAAGGGATTCCACTCCAACTATTGATCCTTTGATTTCTAGTCACCTTTGCTTCCCACAAAAATCCTCGCCTACCAAAGCAAAAAAATGTGAGAGTATTTAAGTGTTGAGGAGATTATCTTTTGAAGCACAAGAGCAAGCATTTCATCATTAACAACATACATTATCATTTGTAGGGTGGTGCCTTAATATCGGATAGGTGTGCTTGGAAGTTTCCAAACGTTGTGGAGAAGCAAAGAAGTTTGCGAGTTTGGAGATTGCCTACTTCATGAACATCTACCCGAGTGAGGCTAGTCCTTCGTGGGCGTAAGCCTTGGTGGAATATGTGTGGTTGCTTCTTCGTGGACTCGATTTCTCCGTGGGATCTCACAACCGAGATCTTTGTGATCTTGGATCCTCCATGGATCGAAGCCTCCATCAACGTGGACGTACGATAACACCACCTATCAAAACCATGGGTAAAAAATCTTCACAGTGTCAACTTTGTGGTTGCGTATCTCTAAACTCAAGATCCTACTTTACTATCACTTGCATTTCTTTACTTTCCACTTCCTATACTCTAGACTTGCATGTGTATGGTGCTCTTGTATTGCTAGCTAAGTTAAAATCTGTCAAGAACTAAAATTGAGAAAAGAGTCATTTAATTTTTGCTAGTAGTCTATTCACCCCCTCCCCCCTCTCGGCATACTTTTGATCTTACATGCCTTTAAAAATCTTCCGCCAAATAAGTTACCTAGCTAGAAGTGGCCTTCCGCTATCTGGACGAAGAGAGGGTACATGGTGGCTTTTTGTTGGCTAGAAGGATATCCGGACTACTGCAAAGCTCCAATGGTTTGCGGAAAAACGAACACCCGGACTGGTCCACGGACAAATGCAGGACATCATTGGATGGCTTGCGGCGTCCGGGCAGTTCAGCCCGGACGATTGCGGAAGGTTTGAAGGTCCGCATTGGAGATGCCCTATAGCTACCTCAACGACGAAAGTGTCATTCGCAGCTCATGTTCATGTGAGCTCGATATGAACAGAAAAAATTCAAAAATAAAATCTGGATTTTTTGTGACAAACTTCGACAAATGTTTTAAATGCTTGCAAAGTTTCGGCATGTAATGACATTCATGAAACTCGTGAAAAAAAATCAGCACTCCAAAATGCTCTTGAAAATAACTTTTTTCACAACTTCCACAGATGTTTTCTTGTGATGAAATTTTGCAAGCACTTAGGACACGTGTCAATGTTTGACACAAAAACAACCAACCTTTTGAATTTATGTCTAAAATTTTCAGATTTTAATGTTCACCCGAGCTCAAATGAGCTAGAAAACATCATTTATTCATTTGTAGAATCTCATTACAAAGTCGTGGGTAGGATTTATTTTTTATTAACTTCTCTCACTTGATGTGCTATGGTAATAGAATCCTCTCTCACATCATTGTCACATCATATTTTTCTTGCATAACAATGCACTCTTACGACACTCCCACTACGAGAGGTCTAAAAAGAATGAACAGATAGTCGTGAATGAGTGGGATGCAATCAGAAATTGCTGTTGTTCTTTCAAATTACTCATGTATTTTTTGAACACGTTACGACTTTAGATGCTCACATACACACGCATATATTCGCTATATGAATGCAAGATTAACGAAGTTAACACAAACACCTCGTAATCGAGGGAAAAGTCATCTTTCACTGAAGGAACATCGCCGGATTAAAATAAATTCATAAAAATAGAAGCACCAGTATCAAATCTAGAACTTGAAACCCGGTGGGCTGGTTGCACAAGGAACCTATAACCATCTGACATACGCTAAGTTTGTGAATTACTCTTTCTGTAAAAAAAAATATAAAAGCGTTTATATAGATCACTAAAGTAATAATCTAAACATTCTTATATTGTTTTACGGGGTGAGTACTCATTTACTGATTTTTATTTGTTAATCATAGTGGCACGATCCTTGGCTCCTTGCATGCACACTGCATAGGAGAATCTAGGGTCACGTTCACCGAAAAATGCGAGCCACCCACACTCGTAGGCATGTGCCGAATCATGGAGTCAACTAACGAAGCGGTGAAGTAGCTGCCCGTAAGGAGAATCGGATCCGAAGCCTAGGAAAGTTAGAGCTGGAGTAGGGCCAAAGCGAAGCCAGCTCACCGAAGAACACCTTTTTTCTGTTGCACACCATTGAAGAACAACATGGTCTCTTGATTTTCTTAAACATCCGTCTTAACTTTTTTTCCAAGGAATCATCCATTTCAACTATGAAGCGTAACACTCACTAACTAATCTTAAGATGTATGCCCTCGCAACAACAAAAGATCATCTAAGATGTATTCATCATCTATCTAGCTTGGTGGCGGTTGGATCTAAGTCTAACGAGGAGGGTTGCTGGCACTCGGTGAACACCCGATCGTCGTGGAAAGCCACCAACGACGGAAGGTGACCTGTTTCTATTGCAAAGAAAGTAATGGAGGAGCCCGCCACCCCTGTACATGCTCTTCGCCAAACATTAGGTATCCCTTGACCCGCTGCTTCTTTTCTGCTAGATTTCGCGTTCAGTGCAAGTTTCTATCGCAAAACGTGACATGGGGAATGTGATTACTGTCACCAGGCAATCAAAATGACAATCTAGTTCTGCATGCGGCCTAATACTGTTGAAATATATGGTCCATCAATTCGAACTTGTGGATGAGTTAATTGAGCATGAATCATCCAGAATCAGCCTACATGTAACGACTGTATTGAAATATATTGCTTGTCTTTCTTTATCAGTTTAGATTTTTGAATGAGTTGACTGAAGTATAAATTCAATAAAACACCATGTAATATTACACCTTACATTTTTGCAGCTTTGCAAGTTGAGTCCGTAGCGGAGGAATGGCGGGACAGAGCACCAGCCAGTGGTAGCTCTCTGGAGGCAAACAATGCATGTTTTTATTCTTTATAAACCAGACTAGAGATGACTTGCAATGTGCTGATATTCCCTTGGCTGGCAAAACAGAAGAAGCGATGATTCGCGTCAATCATACGGGAAACCAAAGCACCGTAGTTCAGCTCAAAAAAGCAAAGGAAGAACAGTAGCTGCCAAGGGCGTGTTTTTTTTAAACGTGGTATTTTAGGCCATTTTGCATACATGTTCCAATTAAACCTGCTTGAGCTAATGCAGCCTAAAAATCAATATCTACATATAGTTTAGTTGCTTGCATCGGGGAAGCAATTTCTAGCACGTAGTTTGGTTGCCTGCGTAGCTGGTGTTAGACAAACAACACGTTGTTTGGTTGCAAATGGCATAAGATGTAATCGCCACTTCTCACGGGTGATGACCTTATCACACACACTGAATATCATCTTGTCCTAGCTAGGAAACAAATAACGGTTTATCCTAACAACTAACAAATGGAAGCCTTTTTTAAAAAAAACTAACAAATGGCAATACAAATTATTAAGAGCCATATGACTGAATATGACAAAGTTTAATGTTGCTAACTAGGTGGAAGTCCATCCTTTTCCTCTTCTTTTTATTCTGTTGTTGCTTCTTCTTCTGTTGCTAATGTGATGCTTCTTCTTGTTGTCTTGTGTTGTTGTCTCTTCTTCTTCTTCTTCTTCTTTTTCTTCTTCTTCTTCTTCTTCTTCTTCTTCTTCTTCTTCTTCTTCTTCAGATCCTTGCCTGACCTCTATTATCCCACATTGCCTGAGCCCACTCCAGCCTTTTGTTTTTCCACACTTCATTGTCAAACGCCTCCACACCATGGTCGAAGCTTACCACCTCATCAGCCGTCACATATTCCTCGTCCGGCACAAGTTCATCATAACCCCATTGTAGGATCCGGTTATGAATGATGCAACATGCAAGAACAAGCTTAACTTGGGTAGGGTAAGAGTGGAATGGCTTCTGATTCAGGATCTTAAACTTATTCTGCAGAGCTCCAAATGCCTTCTTAACCGTAACTCTAAGACTGGAGTGTCTGAGATTGAATAGTTCCTAAGGAGTCCTAGAATAGTTCCTACCAGAGAACTCGTTCAGATGGTACCTAGTTTCTTGAAGGATGGAAGAACACCTGACCCACATGCATGGCCAGCATCTCCCAGGTAGAGCTTGCCATCTGGGATGTTGATGCCATCAGTTCTACTCATGTTGTCACTTAGAATGTTAGGGCATCTCCAGCCGCGCCCCCAGGAAGGCCTCCCCAGGCGATTTTTTCGCGCCGGCGCCGAAAAAACGGCCCAGTCGCACCCCAGGAGCCCGATTTTCGCCGGCTTGGGCCGAAAACAGCGCCGGCGGACCCAGGCCGAACCCGGCGCGCTGGGGGGCGCCCGGGGGCGCCGGGGCGAGCTGTTTTGGCGCGAAAAAGACGTGGGCCAGCCGCGTCAGCGACTCGGCGCCTCGTCTTCCCCCAACGGCCTCGGTTCCCGCGGGAAATCAATGGCAAGGCTGCCGCCGGTCAGCCTTGCCATTGATTCCTCACGGGCGGCGCGTTCACGGGATGGCGCGCCGACACCTCCACTCCCTCGCACGCGTACACACGAGCGCGGCCTGGCTATAAAAGCCGGCGGCCTCCGCTCACCTGCGCCCACACCAGCCCCGCCCCTCGACGCCGTCCAGCCCTTCCTCTCTCCCCGAGCGCCGCCGCCCAGCCCCTCCCTCTACCTCTTCCGAGCCCGCCCAGCCCCGCCTTCGCCATGGCAGAGCGCTTCCTCGGAGATACGGCGGCGGCCAACGGCTTCGGCCGCCGTTCGCTGCGCAAACAGAAGTCGTGGCTCCTGTTCCAGGCGAACATCCCGGCGCCGCCGGACATGCGCGCCGGGCCGACGGGGTGGAGACTCAGCGCCGGGGGAGTGCCCATTCCCCCGTTGCCCGACGCCGCGGCGGACCCAAGGTACTTCGCCGAGGAGGTCGACATCGTGCACGCGTCCCTCACCGACGCCGAGCTCTCCCTCCCCCAGTACGCCGCCGACAACCACGCGGCCTGGGCGGCGTACTTCGAGCGCCGCCAACAGCAGCGCTTGGCGTCCACCAACGGCGCGCCGGTGGTCGGCAGCCGGCAGAACAGCGAGGGACGCTACCTCTGGTGGGGCGTCCCCGGCCGCACACTCGAGGGCGTGCTCACGTACCTCGAGGGCGGCAACGACCCGCTGTTGGCGTACCCCCCGGCGAGGGTGGCCGCCCCGGCGCAGCACCGACGCGCCGGGCCATGGGCTCCAAGAAGGTTCGGCGCGTCCTCTTCTTCCTCCTCGTCGTCCCGTTCTTCTTCCCACTCCTCCGGCTCTCCGGCGCTGCTCGGCGTCAAGGCCGAGCCCGCGGCGGAGACACCACTCGGCCGGCGCACTCGCAGCGCCGGCATCGTCATCAACAAGGGCGGCCGGCGCGCCCCCTCGTCGGCTCCTCCGCGCTTCGTCAAGCCGAAGACGGAGCCGGGGCTGGCGCCGGTGAAGACGGAGCCGGGTCTGCCGCCGGTGAAGACGGAGCCGGGTCTGGCGCCGGTGAAGGCCGAGTTCGCCGACGACGGCGACGCCGCCCTCGAGTGGGCGCGCCAGGACTCCATTGCGATGGAGAAGGCGCGCCGCGAGAAGGAGAAGGAGCGCCAGCGCGCCGCCCTACGCCGCTTCGAGGAGCGCCGACGCGGCCGCGAGGAAGGCGGGGTCGTCGTCCTTTGCGACAGCAGCGACGGCGACGACGCTCCGCCGCCTCTTCGCCATGGCGACGCCGGGCAGGGGTCCAGCAGGGGCGCCCGCGTCAAGGAGGAGAAGGCCGACGACGACGATGGCGGCGATGGCGGCGACGACTTCCCCCTTTCTTCTTTTTAGATTAGGTTAATGTAATGTTTGGACGAATTTCGCCGAATTTTGCCATGTTTGGCCGAAATTTAACTAGTTTTATCATAACTTCGCCGAACTTTCTTTTTTTTTTTGTTTTTTAATACGCGCCTGGGGGCGGCCCTGAGGGCCGACGGCTGGGGTCCGACTCGCCCCTAGGGCCATTTTTTGCGCCGGCTCACCCCCAGGCGGCGCTTTTAGACGCCCCCTGGGGGGCCAACGGCTGGAGATGCCCTTAGCATCATGTGCCGATCCTTCCCAGCCAGCCAACACAGATGCTAACTTCAGATCGACGTCAACAGCGGCAAGCACATTCTGGTTTGTGTGGTGCTTCCTCCCCCTGTATGCTACAGATTGTAACCTCGGTACTCTGGGGGTGACAAGAGACAATCTATGGCCCCAATGCAATCCTGAAATGGCATCACAAGATGGTGTTATGGCTATAGCAAAACAATAACATCATATCAAGGTATGAACTGCATACTGTCAATGCTCATCTTGAAGTATGGATATCATCATGGGCTAGTGCAGATCTTGCTAGGAGTCCAGACGGTTGGTGACCTAATCAACTCTCCTTTGAGTTTCCCAACAACATAAAGTACTTGCCTGAAGTACCTGGAAATGGTCTCCGTTGATCTCCTGACCGGGTTGTGCATAACCCTGAACCTTTGGTTATGACCTACAACAGGGAGGAGCATGGCAACTTGCTTTTCCACAGTGGTGTGGATGCTATCTTGTAGCAGCCCCTTGCTCCTGAACGTCTGCACAAGACTGACGAAAGGTGCTCTTTTCATTCGAAGCATCCACATAGCCTATGTGTCTTTGTAGTTGTAGATGTAGTTCAGATTCATTATCTTCTCCCAATCCCGGATTAATATCGGACCATACCAGATGAGGGGCTTGTTATTCCGACGAACAATTCTCTTATGGACCAACATGATCCATGCCTGAACCACAGCTATGAGCGATGTTGCATGAGCTACAATCTTCATCCATTCATCCACAACCTAGGCGACATTCATGGTGCGGTCAGCAATGGCGCAATCGACCATAAATGATCCTAACAAACAACACAACAGAGGAGTGGGTTGTATGCTGCTTACCAACTTTGTGGTCGGGGGGGGGGGGGGGGGGAGAGGGGATGGCTGAGACGAGGATGGCTAGACGATGTCGAAGAAGGGGAGAGGCCGCTTTCGCTAGTGCTGCCGGAGAGTGTTGTTGTCGCCGCCGCTTCCGCAGATCTGAGTAGCCGTTGTCGCCGGTGCGAAGAACAAAGTAACGGCTTGTCCTAGAGCAAGGGATGAGTGAGTAAATGGGGGAGTGGGTGAGGCTATATTTCGTGTCATCCCGCCTCCGTTGATCTCCTTCTTCCACCATCTCCGCCTGAATCCCCCTACACTGCGCCCTACGCTGGAACCAACTTTTGTGCTCGAGTCAGCCTCACCCGCTCGAAACGGCCGATTCAAGCGTTTCCAGCGAGTCAGGGTGCTCGAGTCAACCTCACTTGCTGGAAACGGCCGATTCAAGCGTTTCCAACAAGTCAGGTTCTACGGTGCTCTAATTATCGTACCGATGCAAGCCAAGCCTCCTTGCATACAACCAGACATTTTTCATCCCGTCCGGGCCTGGTTGGGCTGTATGCAACCAAAAATGCTCGACTTACATACGAATTCTATCGTAACCTTGCGCACCTTCCTTCTCCCCCGTGCGCCCCTAATGACTAATGATAGTCCTTCAAACCAGCCCCTACGTAAATAAATCACATAGATATAGCATTGCTCGTATGCAGCCTATCAAATGCGCCTTAAGTTGGAGGGTATCTATTCCCAAAGCGCTACAGTCATCAAAAGACTAAACAGTAAACACCCCTCAAAAAGGAAATCAAAAGACTAAACTCTTCTCATCGGCTTCACACGCGAACCATATTCTGTAGTACCTGCTGACTTTCGAATCAGGGTCAGTCCAAATCATGTACCATCTGTACCCCAGTTGCACCGTAGCATCTTTCAACTTGTACCACTGCGCATATACAGAGAACTGAAACCACCACTTGCCATATGGAGCACTATACACACATCTATAGGCATCTAACTCGACGCGCGGCAGCGACACGGTCGACATGACTGTTCCACTCAGTCACAGGTACGAGTCCAGGTAAGCGTGCCGGCCCCGCCTGCCGAACTCGAGCAGGCTGCCGTAGGCCCGGTCCGCGACCCCGACGAACAGCGCGCCCGCGTCCGGGCTGAACGCCACGCCGGCGATCTCCCCGAACAGGCCGATCTCCTGCGCGGCGCCGTAGCCGGCCTGCGCGTCGTACACGTGGACGAAGTCCGCCGCCTCCGCCGCCGCCAGAAACCGCCCGTCCGACGAGAACCGGAGGCCCCTCACCGCGCCGATCCTCCCTCCCAGCACCGCAAACGGCGCCGACAGGTTGCGCGTGTCCCACAGCCGGCACGTCTTGTCCTGGTTCCCCGTCGCCAGGACGTTCCCGCCGGGGTGCCAGGCCGATGAGAACGAGTAGTCCAGGTGCCCCTTGAGAGTCGCTATCTCCTGCAAATGTAAGCAAGAACAATGCTCAGTTTTTCTGCTGGTGGAATGAAGGGGGACTTGAGGCTATATGATCTGATGATCGGTTGCGTACTTCGCCCGATTGAGCGTCGGCGATCACGCAGTCGGAGCTGTCGCCGAGAACCGCAAGAAGCTTGCCATCAGGACTCACCGATGTGTTCTGTGAAGGACATGACAACTTACGATTCACCTTCCCAGAGCAAGAATAGAGTTCAAGATTACTGAGGAGGAGCTCAGAGTAACTCACATTGACCGACCATGGGAAATTAAAACGACTAAGCAGGCTGCACCTCTCAGCATCAAGAAATTTGACGGTGCAGTCATTGTTGGCCGCCGTCACTCGAGTAGCGCCGCTGCATTTTGACAACAGGAAATCCGATAGTTGATCACGTATTGCCCACAAATTCAGAATCAGAATATCGACGAAACTGTACAGTTCTTACCTGGGAGACTCGTACACATCTACAGCATTCGTGACAGAATTTTTATTATCAGCGACATTCGTACAGAATACCACCCCGGGCTTGTCAACATACTGTCGAGAAACAATTTCATGAGCTAAGATACATAAAATGGCTGAAAATTCAGCGCGTCTTGAGACTATACCTTGAAAATCAGTTCGCCGCGGAAACCGCCTGCTACCATGAAATTGTCTTTTAGGGCCATTGTGCTGATCTGCACCCTGGACAGTGTCTGAGCTCCATGCCCCTTCTGTGAAGCAGAGAGTATAGATCGCAAGTTAGATATACTACAAAAATAACAGAAAGAAGGCACACCTTGAAGAGATGCAAACCTGCTTTGGAACAACTTGGCCTGCAACGCGGAGCACTTCTGTCCCTCTTTGAAGAAGAGAAGACCAGTGCATCACTGAATTGTTCTGTGCCATGTAAACATCATGCTTGGATGTGGCCCACACAAGATTCCTTAGCTGAAGATACCAAGAATAGGAATGGTCAGTGCCTTCGGAGTAGAAAATGTGAACAATGCTTTGCAGGTGCCGTTTATCCAAAAGGAAAAAAAACGTAGTTGATTGTAGCAACCAAACACTGACAATTTGATCTTGACGACATGCTTAGTGATAATGAAACATATGTTCTCTATGGTCTTACAACATTACTGAAATTATCTTACAAACGACTGCATTAAGAAAGGGAACAAAAAAGGCCTAGCAAAACGGCAGATGAGAGCACATTACCGTATCCATAAGAATTTGCTGGAATACCGATTGGCAATGTGAGTTGTGTCTGAAACTGCACAAACCGAAGGACCAATAACTTCCTACACAATCATGCACATTTCTAGGCATCACTCCCATTTGACCAACTCCACTACAGACTGTAACTCTTCACCAATATGGTTAGGACCTAGGAGTATTTCAAGATGTAGCTAAAGGAATACCTATGTCTAAAACACCAACCATCGTTAGTAACATACAGCTGAACACGCATTTGGTTATCTTACCTGAAACTAACTGAAGACAATCCAATGCAACAGTTTATGGTGAGTTAGTGACCATATTTTCAACTCCTTACAGAAGTTCAAGGGCTAATGCAGACTTTTTGCACATCGGTGCGGGTGCAGCCGCACACTATTTATAGAAATTTAAAAGAGGATAAGCAGATAACCTCTTTCAGGAACCGGAACCCATAACCATGATAATGAGTTCATGGAAATAAAATGACATCAAAATGTCAAATAGTACAATAATCAACAGACGAATGTATTCCGAGAATGCAAGACATGCACACACAATTCACTCGGCCAATAATGCAAAAGATGTAGCATTCAAGGACTTTTAGTAGGTCAAAGTTAATACCATAAGAAGTCCTGCATAAAATTTTGTTAGCATCTCTCTAAGGTTCAACCTGCGAAAAAGAAATAGGAATATGAATAATCTAACCGAACCTCGCTATAATAACCTATCATATCATATTCCAAAGATGCCATATGACAGTGCCAGCCACTGAGGATGCTCAACCACCTGCTTAAGAACCCTGTTGAATCCATTGTATTGCAGTTCTATCCTAATATACAAGACCGCTAATTGCAGAAATGAAACTACAGCTTCAGTTACCAGATCAGACACAACTTATAACATGACCTGCACTCACTGTTACGCTATACTTGCAGTCTATACCAAAGGAATAAACACGAATGAAGATTAGAAGCTTCACCTAACGAAATCAAAACCGGTCAAAGCTTCAAGAATCTCACAACATCTACAAAACAGAGTAAGAACATAAAATGCACAACGCTAATATAACTTGAATATGTCATGCATTCACCAGTTATTATTTATATGCTTTTGGTATAAGTTTTCCTCATACTTGTTTTTCTTTTTGGAGCTGAAGACATAAGCGAAGAAAGGACAGAGAGGGAACAGTTAAATATTTGCACTAGTAAAGGTAAACAATGAGGTGAATACTGAAAGTTCTTCTACTGCATATGAGGAGTAAAATGCAATGCATTATGATGTAGTAACTGTGGGCGGCCATATTAACAGCTTGTGCTAAATTTTTTTCCGAAAAAGTAAAACATTCCACGTAGTTTGAGTGCATATATTTTTCCTTAAAAAATATTGAAAATTGAGCTAACTATAGTGAGCAACAATCACAAACTCTGTGGAATTCTTTAAATAATTGAACATGTTGTTTAACACCTTTGATGTTAAGGTTCTTATATCAACGCAAAAATCAATATCTTAGAAAAGTGGAAGAGAAATGTACCTGAAAATGCACTATCGTTGGCTTGACAAGTCGTGTGTTGAAGCAGAAATCATAGAACCTGTCATTTGTCTCCACTTGTTTGCACTCCTAGAGAAGGAGGGGAGGAGATAAGTCAAACAGCTAAAGGCTATCATAAGAATTTAAACTATATAACAAACAAACAAATATTCTTTATGGCATTATGGGGAGATGTATTGTTTGCTTGGAGTGTCACCTCCATAGTTGAACCTTAGATACCAAAACAAACCTGACCATTTTTTGTCAACAGACAACTAGCAAGGTGTGATAAAAGAGTTTAGGTGAAAAGGTTGAATAAAAAGCATGTGTTTATGGAAGTGGAACACGTTTGGTGCTAATACTTAGTACTAGTTAGTAACACCTAACCAAACAATCAAGAGTATTTTACGAATATGATTAACACACAGAGTGAGCTATCTCGCATTTATTGGAACATTAGCACAATGCCGGTGCATTGCCACGAAGCAAAAAAAATTGACGAGAAGTTGGACCATCAGCTTAGGAGATTTTCAAAAAAATATTGGTGATGTGACTATCGCGCGGCTCAGGGTTTAAAAGAGAGCAAAAAATACGAGGACAGATTTGCATGGGGCAGGCGTTGAAGAATCTTTTTTTTATAAAGGACATATTTTAATATCAAGACAATACCAATTATACCGGCCTCTGCAACCAACATAATATCAAGAGCTAGTCAAGACATCGAGGATGCACACAGCAACCTATTACAAAAAAAAAACTCAAACAGCAGCACGCAGCAACAGGCAACACCAACTACTGCCCTTGGCAAAGCAAGAACTGCGAGAGAGGTTTCTCAACATGAACCTGAGCATGTGTCAGGCTGGGCTTGTAAGAGCCCGACCTTCAAAATAACAGCCCGCACTATCCTCTTTTCTCAAGCCCAAGCCCAGCCCAAAGTCAAATCCGAAGCCCGAAAGCCCAGCCTGAAATTCACTTTTCAATACTTGCACATGCAAGCCCGGCCCGAAATCTAGAAAAATAGAAGCCTGAGCCCATCCCAAACTACCGTCCGGACTGCAAAAGGAGGCCCGAGTCAGGCCCGATTGACAAGCCTGACCCAGGCGGGCCTTGGTTTTTCAGGTCAGTTGTCAGCCGGGCTGCCCATACCCGGGTCTACTTCAACAATAACGCCCCTAGGAAGGGAACGACATACCGCGCCGCCACTGCTGGATTCAACCACTGAAGATCGGATCATAGGTTTTTACCCCGAAGATCAAATCCGAGCAACTCCAAGCAATGCCTTTAGGAACAGGAAGGCGTGTAAACACCGCCATTGCCATGTGCAACGAATTAAGGTTATTGTTCCCACACATGAGTAATACTGGAAAAAGGAGAGGTGAACTCACAACCAACCCCAACCTTTATAAGCAAGGAAAGAAGATGACAACTATCATCACAATTGGCATGAAGAGTCAAAAGGGCGATAAGCAGAAAAACAGCTTTGCACCAATCCCACTCGTGTTGAATTGTACAACACCAAATCTCACCATATCAAACCCCTGGTGTGACCTCGCGAGGTTCTCGTAATTCTTGTAATGCTCCAGCCTCATCTTGCGATACTGATCTCTACTGTATTTTAACCTCTCCCATGGTATCCCTTGCATGTCTTTTCCATTTCTGTACTGCACGGCTGATGTATCATTCTTATGCTTATTCTACAACAAGAACAAAATTGAGGTCTTAATGGCCTTGAAACAAATGAAAGAATGCAATTGTTCAGACAAACCAAATAATTCAGACTAATCTAATAAAAAGAAAAGGTAACATATCTAGAAAGGCTCAAGTATCTGTATGTTATACTGCACCATTGAAAACTAGCACAATATTACTAGAAATCATAAATGTCCATGTGCACATTCCTACATCATGATTTAGTAGGTGTCCCAGTTGTTGGCTCGTTGCCATCACATATGTCCACCTCAATAGTGATGTTGTTGTATTTCGGCAGGCACTCCGAAAGCTAATTTAGCACTAAAATTTCCTTTTAGTGCCAACCATTTCCACTAGGTGGGGCCATCGGCAAGATTTGCAAATGTTATCCTACATATTCCGTGGCTGAATTGCCAACATGCTTTATTTAGCTTTAGCAGAATTAATGTGTGGTCTGCACGTAAGAACACTCCATTAACCACCTGCTTCCGTATTGAAGGATTGAACCAACACACGAACTACTAAATTATTATTACATGTAGTGAGACTTGGTTAACCATACCCGGCTCGAGGGATGGCCGTCGCGGCTGCCGGAGACGCCAAACCCGTCGGAGTCGAAGTGGTCGTCTTGCAGGTCTTCCAAATCGTCGTTCAAGTACACGGCCATCGTCCCTGCCAAGGAAAGCCACAAGAATCGCGTGAATTCCAGAAAGGAATCGAGGAACTCTGAGAAAAAGACTGCAACTTGCGAACAAGAGTCGTGCAAGCGCAGCTCGGCGGCCGGCCAAAACCTCCCAAACCACCGAGACGAGCGGAGCAACCCAGCGCGGCAGGGAGGGAGGGAGGGATCACGCATTCGGACGCAGCAAGACCAAACCCTCCAAAGATAATCGGCGGAAAAACGCGCGCGCCGACGGCAGCACCTATGGTGGATGATTTACCTCCCTGGGAGCCGGAGGCCTGCAGCGGGCGGTCCTGCTGGCCGGCACGGAATCTCGAATCGCGGTGGAGGTCCCTGGAGGCTGGAGCCCTCAGGATTCGGAGAGGACTCGACGCGCGAGATGAAAATATCCCCGGTCGTTGGTCTTCGAGCAGGAAAGAATATCCCGGTGGTGGAAGTGGCGAAAGGGGAGGAGAAAAGCGGTGCGTGAGCAGAGGGAAGGAAAGCACCGCGTTAACTAGCCCGCGCCATTTCTATTTTTTTCTGGGGTTTTTGTTTTTATCTCTATCTACGTATATATCTATATTTATATATCTACATTTATCTCTACCTACTTGAAAAGAATGTAAAGTCCAAAAAAAAATTAAAGGCATCTTCGACGCAGACCCTCAAAAGACCAGAAACCGTCCGCACAAAGTGTTCAAACGCAACTTCTCATTCAACGTGGTACCCCTTGCTCTGCGGACCAGTCCAGTTGTCCAAATAGCCGCAAACCGGATGCAAACTGGGGTGGCTCTGTGTGTCCGAACCGCCATGACATAGGACTTCGACATCCCTGACCCACTCAAATCTTCTTCTGGTCCACTTTCCTTCCACTCCGCCCTACTTCTCCTTTACTTTGCATCCGCACCATCCTTCTCACCCGCCGCTGCACCTCTCCGGATGCCGCCTAGGCATCCTCGGATGTCTGCATCCCTCACCAACTCGCATGCTCGCCTTGAACTATGCTACCGTCCACCCAGGATCCGGCTGTAGGCAGGTACCCTCTTCCCCCTACCAACGCCGTCCATGGCGGACACCACACCTTACATGTGTTCGATCAAATGCCATATAATTTTTGTTTTGAACATCTCGTTGTTTTTTAAAGTAAGCACGATGTCTGGATACTCGATGATGATGAATGAGTTGTTGTATGCATGGAAGATCGGATATGCGAACTTTGTAGGCATAAGACAAGGGCCTCAATGTTTTGGCCAAACCAGCATGTTTCTTCACGCCTCGTTGTAAAGGATTGTTCATGCAATGTTTTTTTTAATGCTCGTGGCACATAAAAAATGTTCACAACACTCACATAAACATCTGACGTTTTAAAAATGTTCATGAGAACGTAAACAATTATCATATAACTTTTTAAAATGTTCGCAACATTTCAAAAATGTCCACTCATTTTTATTTTTTTATAAAAAGGTAAATAATTATTGTCACAATTTGAAGGTATGTTGATGACATGTAAAAAAATGTTCGATCCTTCTTTTTACGAAAGAAGGATTAAAATATGAAATAAAGCAAAGGAAAGGAAAATATAAAGAAAAATAGATATAAAATAAAAATGACACCTGGAATTTCCTAAAAGTGGGAGGAAGGTTTCTAAAACCGCTCCTATGAAGGTTCCAAACTGGTCCATTCAGGTCCGTAGAAGATTCATAAAACCACTGGAAAACGTTGTTGGGCTGGCTCATTTCATGCGGTACTGTAGGTGAGCTGACGGTGCGTCTCATAGTAAGCGAGATATAGCACTGACTGGCTGGACAAAGGGTTTCATAGCACGGGCTGAAATGAGCCCGGATGAACTGTGAAATTGAAAAAACTAGAAGAACGCCCGTGCGCTGTAACAGGCCACATTAATTTTAAAAATTCAATATTAATATTCTCATATATATCAAGTGACATTGACGACCTTTTTTACCATCAAATCCTCACACACACACTCTCTCCCTCCCTTTTCCTAACTCTCTCTCCCCCTCTCCCTCTCTCTCTCTAACACACACACACACACATCTATCTTATTGGATACGGGACCATAATCCATCTATTTCACACACGCACACGCTAGTGCATAACAATATGAATTATGTGTATTATATTTGCCACTACAACTGAGGGAATTAATTTCATGTAAATCGGCCAGCCACAGCTCCAAGAATACGCGGAGGAGGTGGCCCGGGTCGGCGTCGGCACTGTTCGGCGCGGGCCACAGGCCCGCTTCCAAGTGCGTCTGTGCGACGGCCACCCACACCGGGTCCTTCAAGTGCCGCTTCCACCGCACCAACTCTCAGGGCCACGGCCACGGCCAGGGAAGCCGCCCTTCTTCGCCCCCTTCACCAGCCGCGGCCAACGCGGTGCCGCGGCACCCGGCCTTGCCGTCCTCATCCTCCGGCACCGTCGCGAGGCAGTGACGTGGCCCAAGCATCGGCCTCGAGAATCAAGAACGCTCGACAACGGAGAGGGAAGGGAAGATCATATACATGTCATAAGAAAGGGAGTTTATTTACTGCTCCCTCGATGTATTGTTTCTTTTGTATGAAGATTGATTACCATCCATGAGTTAAGATAAGGTTAATGTGATTGAGCGATTTTTTTGAAAATCAAATATTTGTTTTTTAATTAATGTGATTGAGTGATTTAAGGTAAGGTTAATTAATTTAGATTTGATATTTAGAGATTGTTCGTGATTGATTCTACATTACTAAATAACTTGTGCCAGTATGGAAAGTTCTGATCTGTTCAGATTTCTTTCGTTGTGTGAGAGGGTGACACGAAAATAAACCGATGAAGTGGGGGGAGGGGACGAAAAATAATCTACGAAAAAACCAGCGAAGGTGGGAGGAGGTACCAAAAAACCCATGGAAGGTGGAACAAAAAAACCTGGAAGCGAGACTACCAACTGCTTCATTAAAAGTAGAGATGAAGAAAAAAATTCTGATTTTCCTTTTGGAAAACATTAAAAAATTAGTGCTTGCAAAGTTTCATCATGGAATTACATTTGTGGAAGTCGCGGCAAAAAAAAATGATGATTCGAAGATGCTACTTTTAGAAGCATTTTGGGGAGCTGATTTTATCCTTTTTGCCATGACTTCCACAAATGTGTTTCCATGATGAGAAAATTTGAGCACCTGAAAAAATTCTTATTGTTTGCCAAAAGAAAAATCAGAAATTTTTGAATAGTTTTTGATTTTTTTTCTATTTTTACTGTTCATGCCAAGAACATTTGAGCTCGAGCTCAGATTAGGACTTTGGCGACTGTCATTGTAACCACTAGTTGTTGTGGTAATGCATTTCTGGAAGTTTGCTTCTTCATTGAGACCTCCAAATGTGCATCTTCGTTTCTCACAGTAGTGTCTGACAACATGAAACCGGACGTTTTTCTCACTCTGTTTATATTTGATGTGCTCCAACGTTTCTTCTTGCCAGTCTCAGAACACTTGATTCTACGAGAGAAAAAAGTTCTTGACAAAAGGAGCAGATACTTCCTTCACAACAAAGGAACACTCATCCAATGTCCATAGACATAGCGGGCTTTAAAGGACAGTTCCAGGATACAGTTCATGGATTCAGGAGAAGATGAATTTCAACACCTTATTTTTTTCTGCTTTCCTTACAAAATAAATCAACAGAACCTAACCAATCAAAACTGTAGTAGAAGAAAAGAAATAACTATTCAGATATCCTAAGGCTTTCTGCCTAGTGCCTAAATCTGCACTTTGATGCTCTGTTCTTCTACCCTCTTACCAAGGACAGGCAGGGGCTGGGTAGTGTCATATAATTCCACTTCGATGCTCTGTTCGTCGTCCTCACATGAAGAAGTTGGGCGCACCAAGGCCGAAGGTCGGGTCGAACTCGAAAAGGCAGTCCATGCTCGGGGCCGACACGGCTGTGAGCGCCGACACCACCTCCTGGAGGTCGCCGTCCAGCGGCCACTCCGTGTACGCGCCGGCCGGCACCGGGTACGGCGACATGGTCAGACCACCGTTGGAGCCAGACGCCACAGGCGAGGCCATCGATGGCGGTGAGACTGAGGTGTTGTTCAGGCCGCCGTGGTCCGCGTCCACGGTCAGGCCGGCTCTGAGGCTCTGCAGCAGGCTCTCCGCGTGCGGGTTGTGGTGGTTCGTCGGCGGCCTCCTGCCGCCGCCGCCCGTTGGCCTGCAGGTGTGCTGGCCGTGGTAGACGACGTCGAAGAGCGCGGGGTCCTCGTCGGCGCGCTGCACCTGCTTGGTGGCGGGGCAGCCCTGCGAGTTGCGGTGGGTGCAGCGGTAGTACGCCCTCGGGTGCCTGGCGCCGAGGATGTCCTTCTGCCCGTACTTCCTCCAGCTGTGGCCGTCGTCGCCGGGCCCCTCCGCGCCGCCGGCCGCACTCACCCTCACCTGGCTCGTCCACCTCGCCGTCGCCTTCCTGCCAAGAACCACGAGACACCAAGAATTCAACAACAATTCGGCGCATTTTGGATGATCCAATTCCAATGGTGCTCTGTTCGAGCATGGTCTTTGTTTTTACCTCTTCTTGGTGTTGGTCCTGAAGGGCTGGTCGGACACGCCGCTGAGGGAGCTGGACGTGCTGGAGGGCGTGGTCGGGGCGTCGGGGAAATGTGCGGCGGCGACGAAGCCGATGGACCGGTCGGTGAGCGCGAAGATTTCGGCGGTGAGGGCGCGGCACAGGTCGATGGAGGCGTCCGGCGCGTGTAGGTGCAGCTCCAGCTGCCGCACCAGCTCCTGGACGCAGCACAGCTCCGACACCACGAGCTGCAGGTTCCCGCGGCCGTTGCCGTTTCCCTCCATGCTCTCCATTGCCGCGGACACGGAAGAACACGTTCGATCGGCGGAGGAGAAGGAAGGAAGCGAGGAAGTGATCGGCGATATCTCTCGATCGCGAGGTGCAGGAGAGGAGGCGGTGGTGGTGACTGGTGAGAGGCGGGGAGACGAGCCATCTTATAGCGGCAGGGTTCAAGTCAAGTGAGGTGGAGGGGATTTGTTTGACTGGATGGGGATTGTTTGGACTGCCACTTGATTGGTTGCTGCCTTGCCGGGTACGGGTAGGGTTTTGCAGCTGCGGGCCGTTTTGCCCGTGAATTGAACACTTTCTATCGGGGGTGTATGCCCAAATGTTTAGATGGTCAAATGGATGGCTTTTATTTTTTTTCTTTTTGACAGTTTTTTTAAATATAGTATAATCGAAGTTGCTTACATACACAAGCATATAGATAAATGCATGCACGCACATCCTATCTCTATGAGCACATCTAAAAGACTGAGCCGGCATAACATTTTAAAATTTTATGAAGTCATCATAGGAGCTTCGCGGTCGACAGGAACGTCTGCTCCCATTGAACGAACATCGTCAAAAACCTAAAATAAATCCAGGGATAATGCAAGAAACGTCAAATACTCCATCCGTCCGAAAATACTTGTCTTAGAAATGGATAAAATGGATGTATCTATAATTAAAATAGGACTAGGTACATTAATTTTTAGGACAAGTATTTTCGACGGAGGGAGTATAGGACTTGAACCTGGTGGACCGGGATATCATAACCATCCAACCACAGGTTGATTCACTTCTTTTACAGAAATTAAGGGTTAATACCGTGTGAACCTTCCCATATTGTACTTATGTAAAAAGACCGGGTGTGCTTATGTAAACACAAGCTGGCAACTATGTTGTGTCTTCGTACTCCTTTTGTTCCATATTGTAGTGCTCATAGATATAGATATTTTTTTAAAGTCAAACTTTGCAAATATTGATCAAATTTATGGAGAAAACTATTTATATCTACATCTCAGGAAGAGCACTGATTCCAACATTAGACCCCTCCGACTGGTGGGTAGACGGCGAAAAGTCGACGACGTGTCATCCTATCAGAAGGAAGGCAGTGGTGAAGGGACACTTCAAACACTCGGTGCAGGTGCTGTCCAGGGGTCCAACACAGAGGAATTGTGCCCTCACCAGGTCTAGGGCACTTTGCTTGCCCTTTGGGAGCTCCGTCTTCGTCAACCTACAACAAACAATCATGATCATTGCTACTCTTTCCTCCAAAAGTAGACAAAGGGATTCTACTCAGCACTCTTGGCATGTCGCTATTACACGACGATCGCTGCACGCGTCCAAACCGTGTTCTTCTGCTTCAAGGTGGCGGTTTGATGCCGCTTGGACATGGCAGGTAGAGGAGCCATTTTAGACTTCATCCTCTCCATGTCCTTTGATGACTCGAGGAAATACATGTGATCTGATCATCCACCGGTAGCAACAGCTCTGATACTGTTGTTGTTGTAAACAGCATAGAGAACGTCGAGCCGTTGACACTCCCCTTCGAGCCAACACAAAGGACTTGACTCCACGAGCGTTCAAACCACGCAGCCCTAGGCGACGGGTGACTCGGTGGTGGTGGTGGTGGAAGCACGAGTGACACCATTGGTAGGGACATCGAAGGAGGGGGGAGGGGAGGGGCCACCTGTACAACCGCAACATTGTGAGGAAAGAGAGGGAGGAACAGCACAATATCGGAAGATGTCTTCTTGCTAATTTTATGGACTGGTGCAACATTGGATATCTTACAGAAGAGTTGTATATGATGCAACCAGAAGGTTTTGTCGATCCAAAAGGTGCTAACAAAGTGTGCAAGCTCCAGCGATCCATTTATGGACTGGTGCAAGCCTCTCGGAGTTGGAATATACGCTTTGATAGTGTGATCAAAGCATATGGTTTTATATAGACTTTTGGAGAAGTTTGTATTTACAAGAAAGTGAGTGGGAGCTCTATAGCATTTCTGATATTATATATGTATGACATATTGTTGATCGGAAATGATACCGAATTTCTGAATAGCATAAAAGGATACTTGAATAAGAATTTTTCAATGAAAGACCTCGGCGAAGCTGCTTATATATTGGGCATCAAGATCTATAGAGATAGATCAAGACGCTTAATTGGACTTTCATAAAGCACATACCTTGATAAAGTTTTGAAGAAGTTCAAAATGGATCAAGCAAAGAAAGGGTTCTTGCCTATGTTGCAAGGTGTGAAGTTGAGTCAGACTCAATGCCCGACCACTGCAGAAGATAGAGAGAAAATGAAAGTCATTCCGTATGCTTCAGCCATAGGTTCTATCATGTATGCAATGTTGTGTACCAGACCTGATGTATGCCTTGCTATTAGTTTAGCACGGAGGTACCAAACTAATCCAGGAGTGGATCACTGGACAGCGGTTAAGAACATCCTGAAATACCTGAAAAGGACTAATGAAATGTTTCTCGTTTATGAAGGTGACAAAGGGCTCATCGTAAACGGTTACGTCGACGCTAGCTTTGACACTAGTCCGGATGACTCTAAGTCACAAACTGGATACGTATTTTTATTGAATGGTGGAGCTGTTAGCTGGTGCAGTTCCATGCAGAGCGTCGTGGCGGGATCTACGTGTGAAGCGGAGTACATAGCTGCTTCGGAAGCAGTAAATGAAGGAGTTCATATCCGATCTAGGTGTCATACCTAGTGCATCGGGTCCAATGAAAATCTTTTGTGACAATACTGGCGCAATTGCCTTGGCAAAGGAATCCAGATTTCAAAGAGAACCAAGCACATCAAGAGACGCTTCAATTCCATACGCGATCAAGTCAAGGAGGGAGGCATAGAGATTTGCAAGATACATACGGATCTGAATGTTGCAGACCCGTTGACTAAGCCTTTCTCACGAGCAAAACATGACCAACACCAAGACTCTACGGGTGTTAGAATCATTACAATGTAATCTAGATTATTGACTCTAGTGCAAGTGGGAGTGAGGGAGTCCTGGATTAGGGGGTGTTCGGATAGCCGGACTATACCTTCAGCCGGACTCCTGGACTATGAAGATACAAGATTGAAGACTTCGTCCCGTGTCCGAAAGGGACTTTCCTTGGCGTGGAAGGCAAGCTTGGCGATACAGATATTCAGATCTCCTACCATTGTAACCGATTTTGTGTAACCCTAACCCTCTCCGGTGTCTATATAAACCGGAGGGTTTTAGTCCGTAGGACAACATAGACAACAACAATCATACCATAGGCTAGCTTTTAGGGTTTAGCCTCTCTGATCTTGTGGTAGATCTACTCTTGTACTATCCATATCATCAATATTAATCAAGCAGGACGTAGGGTTTTACCTCCATTGAGAGGGCCCGAACCTGGGTAAAACTTCGTGTCCCTTGCCTCCTGTTACCATCCGGCCTAGACGCACAGTTCGGGACCCCCTACCCGAGATCCGCCGGTTTTGTCACCGACATTGGTGCTTTCATTGAGAGTTCCTCTGTGTCGTCGCCGTCAGGCTTGATGGCTCCTACGATCATCAATGGCGATGCAGTCCAGGGTGAGACCTTCCTCCCCGGACAGATCTTCGTCTTCGGCGGCTTCGCACTGCGGGCCAATTCACTTGGCCATCTGGAGCAGATCGAAAGCTACGCCCCTGGCCGTCAGGTCAGATTTGGAAGTTTAAACTACACGGCTGACATCCGCAGGGATTTGATCTTCGACGGATTCGAGCCACTGCCGAGCGCGCCGCACTGTCCCAACGAGCATGATCTAGCTCTGCCGCCGAACAGTGCCCTGGAGGCCGCACCCGCATTAGCTTCGACCCTTAATTCGGAGCCAACTGCGCCGATCGAGATGGGTGGTTGGACGCCACCTCGGGGGCCGCGATCCCAACGATAATTGAGCCGAACACCAGCCCCGCACTTTGCGAGACTCGTGACTCCAAGGAGCCGGACTCCTCTCCGGACTCCGAACCCTCCGCGCCCCTGCCGATCGAATCCGATTGGGCGCCGATTATGGAGTTTACTGCCACGGACATCTTTCAGCACCCGCCTTTCGGTGATATTCTGAAGACACTGAAGTCTCTCTCTTTATCAGGAGAGCCCTAGCTGGAGTACGGTCATCAAGGTTGGGATTCGGACGGTGAAGAAATTCAAAGCCCACCCACCACCCACTTTGTAGCCACTGTCGACGATTTAACCGACATGCTCGGCTTTGACTCCGAAGACATCGACGATATGGACGCCGATGAAGAAGATGATGAAGAACCAGCACCTACTAGGCCCTGGAAAGCCACCTCGTCATATGACATATACATGGTGGACACCCCAAAAGAAGGAGATGGCGATGGAACAGCGGAGGATGACCCCTCCAAGAAACAGCCTAAGCGCCGGCGTCAGCGGCGCCGCTCAAAATCCCGCCTAAACAAACACGGCGATTCCAGCACGGGAGATAATAATACTCCAGAAAGTGCCGAAGAAAATCCCCTCCAGCAAGATTTAGCACAGGAGGATGGGGAAACCAGCCCTCATGAGAGAACGGCTGACAGAGAGGTCGAGGGCGATAATTATACGCCTTCCTCCGAAGACGAGGCAAGCCTCGACGACGACGAATTCGTCGTGCCAGAGGATCCCGTCGAACAAGAGCGTTTTCAACGCAGGCTTATGGCCACGGCAAGAAGCCTCAAGAAAAAACAGCAACAACTTAAAGCTGATCAAGATTTGCTAGTCGACAGATGGACTGAAGTCCTTGCGGTCGAAGAGCATAAACTCGAACGCCCCTCCAAGAGCTACCCAAAGTGTAGGTTGCTACCCCGATTAGAGGAGGAAGCACTTGATGCGGCCGACCGGCCACCTCATGGCCGCGATAGAGAGGCCTCTCGGCCCTCCACTCAAGCCGCACCCCGTACCAAGGCACAGGAATATGCGCCGGACTTACGAGATATGTTGGAGGACAAGGCAAGGCAAACAAGATCGATCTACGGATCGCGTGGGCGCCCCACGGCTCGAGACGGTAACCGTCATGCCGGCCACAAATTCGGCAAGGCCGAACACAGTAGACAAAGCTCATTGGAGCTACGTCATGATATAGCCCAGTACAGAGGCGCCGCACACCCACTGTTCTTCACAGACGAAATAATGAATCATCAAATCCCCGAGGGTTTCAAACCCGTAAACATCGAATCATATGATGGCACAACAGATCCTGCGGTATGGATCGAGGATTATCTCCTTCATATCCATATGGCCCGCGGCGACGATTTCCACGCCATCAAATACCTCCCACTCAAGCTTAAAGGACCAGCTCGGCAGTGGCTTAATAGCCTACCAACAGGGTCAATCAGTTGTTGGGAGGACCTGGAAGCCGCATTCCTCGACAATTTCCAGGGCACTTATGTGCGACCCCCATACGCCGATGACCTAAGCCACGTAATCCAGCAGCCAGATGAATCGGCCAGGCAATTCTGGACACGGTTCCTAACAAAGAAAAATCAAATAATCGACTGTCCGGACGCAGAGGCCCTAGCAGCCTTCAAGCACAATATCCGTGACGAGTGGCTTGCCCGGCACCTAGGATAGGAAAAGCCGAAATCTATGGCAGCACTCACGACACTCATGACCCGCTTTTGCATGGGAGAAGACAGCTGGCTTGCTCGTAGCAACAATATGGCCAAGAACCCTAGTAATTCGGATACCAGGGACAGTAGTGGCAGGTCGCGTCGCAACAAGCAGAAGCGCCGCATTAACGGCGACATTGCTGAGGATACGACAGTTAATGCCGGATTCAGAGGCTCTAAATCCGGTCAGCGGAAAAAGCCATTCAAAAGGAATCCTAGGGGCCTGTCTAGTTTGGACCGAATACTCGACCGCTTGTGCCAGATACATGGCACCCCCAAGAAGCCGGCCAATCACACCAACAGGGATTGTTGGGTGTTCAAGTAGGCAGGTAAGTTAAATGCCGAAAATGAAGACAAGGGGCTACATAGCGATGACGACGAGGAGCCCCGACCGCCGAACAACAGTGGACATAAGGGTTTTCGCCCACAAGTGCGGACGGTGAACATGATATACGCAACCCACGTCCCCAAAAGGGAGCGGAAGCGCGTGTTAAGGGACGTATACGCGGTAGAGCCAGTCGCCCCAAAGTTCAACCCATGGTCCTCCTATCCGATCACCTTTGACCGAAGGGACCATCCCACTAGCATCCGTCATGGAGGATTCGCCGCATTGGTTCTAGACCCAATTATTGACGGATTTCATCTCACTAGAGTCCTTATGGAGGGCGGCAGCAGCCTGAACTTGCTTTACCAG
Source organism: Triticum monococcum (assembly GCA_034509565.1). Classification (NCBI taxonomy): domain Eukaryota; kingdom Viridiplantae; phylum Streptophyta; class Magnoliopsida; order Poales; family Poaceae; genus Triticum; species Triticum monococcum. Next base: position 125,376,251 of record CM067842.1, read on the forward strand.
GATACAATGCGGAAAATGGGCATAGATCCCTTGAGGATTAAGCCCACCAAAACGACCTTTAAAGGCGTAATACCAGGTGTAGAGGCCAACTGTACGGGCTCAGTCACACTTGAAGTGGTCTTCGGATCTCCGGATAATTTCCGAAGCGAGGAGTTAATCTTCGACATAGTCCCATTCCGTAGTGGCTATCACGCACTGCTCGGACGAACCGCATTCGCCAAGTTCAATGCGGTACCGCACTATGCATACCTTAAGCTCAAGATGCCAGGCCCTCGAGGAGTAATTACGGTCAATGGAAACACCGAACGCTCTCTCCGAACGGAGGAGCACATGGCGGCCCTTGCAGCGGAAGCACAAAGTAGCCTCTCCAGGCAGTTCTCCAGTCCGGCCACTAAGCGTCCGGACACCGTCAAGCGTGCCCGGAGTAACCTACAACAAGACCGTCTGGCACGTTCCGAGCAGGCGTAGCAATGCGGCCCCAACCCCAACCCTCGCAAAAAGGCGACATCAGTGCTTCACGTACATAACTATGCTCTAAAAACACCATGGGTACAGGGGGAGGGGCACCATCACGGCACGCCCGAAAACGCGGCTTAAACCACACCAGGGGTTGTCGATTTTTTTAATTTCCTCTTACTTTCAGGACTCCACTCTTCGGAAGGCCTGTTCGGCAGTTCAATTGCCGCACAAACGATGCAAGAACCAGGGAGGCAGACAAGCCACGCCGCATTACGGAACTCACAGGTGGTCTCTATCACGAGCAGTATACCTGTTTCGCATACTATTCCGCAGCTTGCCCCGGAGCAGACATGTTAAATAGTCCAATTTTTTGTTTATCGCATTATTTGTATCGTTCTGCTTTGATCGCAGCTATTTTTAAATAAACAATGCATAGCTTTTGTCTATTTTTGCATTACCTTTTTATAAATATATGTTCCTTAATGATATGTTGCACCCGTACAATTTGGTACGGCCAAAATACGCCAGGGGCTTTATTACCCCTCAATATGGTGTGAGAAGTCCGAACACTTTCACAAGTGCGGCACCCCGAACTTATAGCATTATATGCATCGGCTCCGAATCATGTCTTGGGTCAATAGTTGGGTTTGCTCGGCTCCTATGTTTTGGTGCCTTACGTTCCGCTATATCGGCTAAGGTAGCACTAGGAGAACCACTGCGATTGTGCCCCAGTTGAGCTGGGCCGAGCACCTCAGTGGAGAAACCTAAAACTGACTGTCATGATGAAGCGAGAGCTGGTCGTTGTTTGAGAGGTTTTTTCGAGTCCCTAAAGACTTGTGCCGCTTAGGGCGAGGAGTCGGCTCTGTCCGGCCAAGGCGTGGATAGCGCCCCGAACTTGGTCTTCCGAATACTAGGGGCTTCGCCGAAATTTAAAATTATAGAATTCTATGGCTAAGTGAGAGTGTTCACGCGTTATAGTCCGATTGCCTTGTTCGTTGGGCTGAGCGCCTCCCTCGAAGGACCCAAACATGGGAAAAAGAGCGCTCAGGTTTATCCCCGAACACCCCAGCACTAGCGGCACGGGGGCAGAAGCCGACGACTCGCCATCTCTCAGAATTGATAAACAGTCGCACAGAAGGTAATATTTTAAATTCAAACAGCATTGCTCAGCGCATATGAACAAGTTTTCAGCACACAGGACAAAAACGAGCGAGTTTTACTCAAAAATTACATCCCTAGAACATTCATCCGCCACAAGGCAGGCACCCTTCAGAACATCGTTATAGTAATTTTCGGGCTTGCGATGCTCTTTCCCCGGCGGTGGCCCGTCCTTCACAAGCTTCTCAGCATCCAGCTTACCCCAGTGCACCTTAGCACGGGCACCTTCAATGCAGACGGAGCGCTTGATGACTTCGAGCCTTGGATAGGCCTCCACCAGCCGCCGCACCAGCCCGAAATAGCTCCCAGGCAGAGCCTCTCCAGGCCACAGCCGAACTAGGAGGCCCTTCATGGCCTGTTCGACCGCCTTGTGGACCTCGACCAGTTGCTTCAACTGGTCACTCAGGGGCACTGGGTGTCCGGCCTCGGCATACTGAGACCAGAACACCTTCTCTGTCGAGCTGCCCTCCTCGGCTTGATAGAATGCGGCGGCATCGGACACGCTTCGGGGAAGATCAGCGAACGCTCCTGGAGAGCTCCGAATTCGGGTAAGTAACAAGTAACTCACGTTTATATGTTTGCTTTGCATAAAGAATGCCTTACCCGCAGCTATCTTCTTCACCTCATCCAACTCCTGGAGGGTCTTCTGGGATTCAGTCTTGGCAGACTTGGCATTTTCAATAGCCGCCACGAGCTCGGACGCTCGCGTCTTTGAGTCAAGCTCCAAACTCTCATGTTTTTTCATGAGAACCTGGAGCTCTTGCCGCACCTTGCCAATTTTTGTTGGGTAACGTAGTAATTTCAAAAAAATTCCTACGCACACGCAAGATCATGGTGATGCATAGCAACGAGAGGGGAGAGTGTGATCTATGTACCCTTGTAGATCGACAGCGGAAGCGTTAGCACAACGCGGTTGATGTAGTCGTACGTCTTCACGGCCCAACCGATCAAGCACCGAAACTACGACACCTCCGAGTTCTAGCACACGTTCAGCTCGATGATGATCCCCGGACTCCGATCCAGCAAAGTGTCGGGGAAGAATTCCGTCAGCACGACGGCGTGGTGACGATCTTGATGTACTACTGACGCAGGGCTTCGCCTAAGCACCGCTACAATATTATCGAGGACTATGGTGGCAGGGGGTGCCGCACACGACTAAGAATATGATCACGAGGATCAACTTGTGTGTCTCCGGGATGCCCCTGCCTCCGTATATAAAGGTTCAAGAGAGGAGGAGGCCGGCCGGCCCCTATGGCGCGCCAAGGAGGAGTCCTCCTCCTAGTAGGAGTAGGACTCCTACTAGGAGGGGGAAAGAAGTGGGGAGGGAGAAGGAAAGGGGGGCGCCGCCCCCTCTCCTAGTCCAATTCAGACCAGGGGGGAGGAGGCGCGCGGCCCACCTTTGGATGCCCCTCTCTCTCTGCACTAAGGCCCATATGGCCCATTACTTCTCACGGGGGGGGGGGGGTTCCGGTAACCCTCCAGCTCTCCGGTTTTCTCCGAAATCATCCGGAACACTTCCGGTGTCCGAATATAGCCGTCCAATATATCAATCTTTATGTATCGACCATTTCGAGACTCCTCGTCATGTCCGTGATCACATCCGGGACTCCGAAAAACCTTCGGTACATCAAAACGTATAAACTCATAATATAACTGTCATCGAAACCTTAAGCGTGCGGACCCTACGGGTTCGAGAACAATGTAGACATGACCGAGACATGTCTCCGGTCAATAACCAATAGCGGGACCTGGATGCCCATATTGGCTCCTACATATTCTACGAAGATCTTTATCGGTCAGACCGCATAACAACATACGTTGTTCCCTTTGTCATCGGTATGTTACTTGCCCGAGATTCGATCGTCGGTATCCAATACCTAGTTCAATCTCGTTACCGGCAAGTCTCTTTACTCGTTTCGTAATACATCATCTCGTGACTAACTCTTTAGTTGCATTGCTTGCAAGGCTTAAGTGATGTGCATTACCGAGAGGGCCCAGAGATACCTCTCCGACAATCGGAGTGACAAATCCTAATCTCGAAATACGTCAACCCAACATGTACCTTTGGAGACACCTGTAGAGTACCTTTATAATCACCCAGTTACGTTGTGACATTTGGTAGCACACAAAGTGTTCCTCCGGCACACGGGAGTCACATAATCTCATAGTCATAGGAACATGTATAAGTCATGAAGAAAGCAATAGCAACATACTAAACGATCGGGTGCTAAGCTAATGGAATGGGTCATGTCAATCAGATCATTCAACTAATGATGTGATCCTGTTAATCAAATAACAACTCTTTGTCAATAGTTAGGAAACATAACCATCTTTGATTAACGAGCTAGTCAAGTAGAGGCATACTAGTGACACTCTGTTTGTCTATGTATTCACACATGTATTATGTTTCCGGTTAATACAATTCTAGCATGAATAATAAACTTTTATCATGATATAAGGAAATAAATAATAACTTTATTATTGCCTCTAGGGCATATTTCCTTCAGTCTCCCACTTGCACTAGAGTCAATAATCTAGATTACACAGTAATGATTCTAACACCCATGGAGCTTTGGTGCTGATCATGTTTTGCTCGTGGAAGAGGCTTAGTCAACGGGTCTGCTACATTCAGCTCCGTATGTATCTTGCAAATCTCTATGTCTCCCACCTAGACTAGATCCCGGATGGAATTGAAGCGTCTCTTGATGTGCTTGGTTCTCTTGTGAAATCTGGATTCCTTTGCCAAGGCAATTGCACCAGTATTGTCACAAAAGATTTTCATTGGACCCGATGCACTAGGTATGACACCTAGATCGGATATGAACTCCTTCATCCAGACTCCTTCGTTTGCTGCTTCCGAAGCAGCTATGTACTCTGCTTCACATGTAGATCCCGCCACGATGCTTTGTTTCGAACTGCACCAACTGGCAGCTCCACCGTTTAATGTAAACACGTATCCGGTTTGCGATTTAGAATCATCCGGATCAGTGTCAAAGCTTGCATCAACGTAACCGTTTACAATGAGCTCTTTGTCACCTCCATATACGAGAAACATATCCTTAGTCCTTTTCAGGTACTTCGGGATGTTCTTGACCGCTGTCCAGTGATCCACTCCTGGATTACTTTGGTACCTCCCTGCTAAACTTATAGCAAGGCACACATCAGGTCTGGTACACAGCATTGCATACATGATAGAGCCTATGGCTGAAGCATAGGGAACATCTTTCATTTTCTCTCTATCTTCTGCAGTGGTCGGGCATTGAGTCTGACTCAACTTCACACCTTGTAACACAGGCATGAACCCTTTCTTTGCTTGATCCATTTTGAACTTCTTCAAAATCTTGTCAAGGTATGTGCTTTGTGAAAGTCCAATTAAGCGTCTTGATCTATCTCTATAGATCTTTATGCCTAATATGTAAGCAGCTTCACCAAGGTCTTTCATTGAAAAACTCTTATTCAAGTATCCCTTTATGCTATCCAGAAATTCTATATCATTTCCAATCAGTAATATGTCATCTACATATAATATCAGAAATGCTACAGAGCTCCCACTCACTTTCTTGTAAATACAGGCTTCTCCGAAAGTCTATATAAAACCAAATGCTTTGATCACACTATCAAAGCGTTTATTCCAACTCCGAGAGGCTTGCACCAGTCCATAAATGGATCGCAGGAGCTTTCACACTTTGTTAGCTTCCTTTGGATCGACAAAACCTTTCGGTTGCATCATATACAACTCTTCTTCCAGAAATCCATTCAGGAATGCAGTTTTGACATCCATCTGCCATATTTCATAATCATAAAATGTGGCAATTGCTAACATGATTCTGACAGACTTAAGCATCGCTACGGGTGAGAAGGTGTCATCATAGTCAACCCCTTGAACTTGTCGAAAACCTTTTGCGACAAGTCGAGCTTTGTAGACAGTAATATTACCGTCAGCGTCAGTCTTCTTCTTGAAAATCCATTTATTCTCAATTGCTTGAGGATCATCGAGCAAGTCAACCAAAGTCTATACTTTGTTCTCATACATGGATCCCATCTCAGATTTCATGGCTTCAAGCCATTTTGTGGAATCTGGGCTCACCATCGCTTCTTCATAGTTCGTAGGTTCATCATGATCTAGCAGCATGATTTCCAAAACAGGATTACCGTACCACTCTGGCGTGGTTCTCACTCTGGTTGATATACGAGGTTCAGTAGTATCTTGTCCTGAAGTTTCATGATCATTATCATTAGCTTCCTCACTAATTGGTGTAGGTGTCGCGGAAACAGTTTTCTATGATGTACTACTTTCCAATAAGGGAGCAGGTACAGTTACCTCATCAAGTTCTACTTTCCTCCCACTCACATCTTTCGAGAGAAACTCCTTCTCCAGAAAGTTTCCGAATTTAGCAACGAAAGTCTTGCCTTCAGATCTGTGATAGAAGGTGTATCCAATAGTTTCCTTTGGATATCCTATGAAGACATATTTCTCCGATTTGGGTTCGAGCTTATCAGGTTGAAGCTTTTTCACATAAGCATCGCAACCTCAAACTTTCAGAAACGACAACTTTGGTTTCTTGCCAAACCATAGTTCATAAGGTGTCGTCTCAACGGATTTCGATGGTGCCCTATTTAACGTGAATGCGGCCGTCTCTAAAGCATAACCCCAAAACGATAGCGGTAAATCAGTAAGAGACATCATGGATCGCACCATATCTAGTAAAGTACGATTACGACATTCGGACACACCATTACGCTGTGGTGTTCCGGGTGGCGTGAGTTGCGAAACTATTCCGCATTGCTTCAAATGTACACCAAACTCGTAACTCAAATATTCTCCTCCACGATCAGATCGTAGAAACTTTATTTTCTTGTTACGATGATTTTCAACTTCACTCTGAAATTCTTTGAACTTTTCAAATGTTTCAGACTTATGTTTCATTAAGTAGATATACCCATATCTGCTTAAGTCATCTGTGAAGGTGAGAAAATAACGATATCCGCCATGAGCCTCAATATTCATCGGACCACATGTTGGGGAACGCAGTAATTTCGAAAATTTTCCTACGCACACGCAAGATCATGGTGATGCATAGCAACGAGAGGGGAGAGTGTTGTCTACGTACCAACGCAGACCGACTGCGGAAGCGATCACACAACGTAGAGGAAGTAGTCGTACGTCTTCTTCCCGATCCGACCAATCCAAGCACCGTTACTCCGGCACCTCCGAGTTCTTAGCACACGTTCAGCTCGATGACGTTCCTCGGGCTCCGATCCAGCAAAGCGTCGAGGAAGAGTTCCGTCAGCACGACGGCGTGGTGACGATCTTGATGTACTACCGACGCAAGGCTTCGCCTAAGCACTGTAACGGTATGATCGAGGTGGAATTTGGTGGCAGGGGGCACCGCACACGGCTAAGGAACGATCTCAAGGATCAACTTGTGTGTCTTGGGGTGTCCCCTGCCCCCGTATATAAAGGTTGGAGAAGGGGGGCCGGCCGGCCAGGGAGAGGGAGGCGCAGGGGGAGTCCTACTCCCACCGGGAGTAGGACTCCCCCCTCCAATCCTAATCCAATTAGGACTCTCGGGGGGAAAGGAGAGAGAAGGGGGGCCGGCCCCTTCTCCTAGTCCTACTAGGACTTGGGGAAGGGGGGGGGGCGCGGCTAGGCTGTGGGCTGCCCCTTTTCTCTTTTCCACTAAGGCCCAATAGGCCCATTAGTCCCCCGGGGGGTTCCGGTAACCCTCCCGGTATTCCGGTAAAATCCCGATTTCACCCGGAACACTTCCTATGTCCAAACATAGGCTTCCAATATATCAATCTTTACGTCTCGACCATTTCGAGACTCCTCATCATGTCCGTGATGTCATCCGGGACTCCGAACAACCTTCGGTACATCAAAATGCATAAACTCATAATAACTGTCATCGTAGCGTTAAGCGTGCGGACCCTACGGTTCGAGAACAATGTAGACATGACCGAGACACGTCTCCGGTCAATAACCAATAGCGGGACCTGGATGCCCATATTGGCTCCTACATATTCTACGAAGATCTTTATCGGTCAGACCACATAACAACATACGTTGTTCCCTTTTGTCATCGGTATGTTACTTGCCCGAGATTCGATCGTCGGTATCCAATACCTAGTTCAATCTCGTTACCGGCAAGTCTCTTTACTCGTTCCGTAATACATCATCTCACAACTAACATATTAGTTGCAGTGCTTGCAAGGCTTATGTGATGTGCATTACCGAGAGGGCCCAGAGATACCTCTCCGACAATCGGAGTGACAAACCCTAATCTCGAAATACGCGAACCCAACATCTACCATTGGAGACACCTGTAGTACTCCTTTATAATCACCCAGTTACGTTTTGACGTTTGGTAGTACCCAAAGTGTTCCTCCGGTAAACGGGAGTTGCATAATCTCATAGTTATAGGAACATGTATAAGTCATGAAGAAAGCAATAGCAACATACTAAACGATCGGGTGCTAAGTTAATGGAATGGGTCATGTCAATCAGATCATTCTACTAATGATGTGACCTCGTTAATCAAATAACAACTCTTTGTTCATGGTTAGGAAACATAACCATCTTTGATTCACGAGCTAGTCAAGTAGAGGCATACTAGTGACACTTTGTTGGTCTATGTATTCACACATGTATTATGTTTCCGGTTAATACAATTATAGCATGAATAATAAACATTTATCATGATATAAGGAAATAAATAATAACTTTATTATTGCCTCTAGGGCATATTTCCTTCAGTCTCCCACTTGCACTAGAGTCAATAATCTAGATTACACAGTAATGATTCTAACACCCATGGAGCCTTGGTGCTGATCATGTTTTGCTCGTGGAAGAGGCTTAGTCAACGGGTCTGCAACATTCAGATCCGTATGTATCTTGCAAATCTCTATGTCTCCCACCTGGACTAAATCCCGGATGGAGTTGAAGCGTCTCTTGATGTGTTTGGTTCTTTTGTGAAATCTGGATTCCTTTGCCAAGGCAATTGCACCAGTATTGTCACAGAAGATTTTCATTGGACCCGATGCACTAGGTATGACACCTAGATCGGATATGAACTCCTTCATCCAGACTCCTTCGTTCGCTGCTTCCGAAGCAGCTATGTACTCCGCTTCACATGTAGATCCCGCTACGACGCTTTGTTTAGAACTGCACCAACTGACTGCTCCACCGTTTAAAGTAAACACGTATCCGGTTTGCGATTTAGAATCGTCCGGACCAGTGTCAAAGCTTGCATCAACGTAACCTCTTACGGTGAGCTCTTTGTCACCTCCATATACGAGAAACATATCCTTAGTCCTTTTCAGGTATTTCAGGATGTTCTTGACCGCTGTCCAGTGATCCATTCCTGGATTACTTTGGTACCTCCGTGCTAAACTTATAGCAAGGCACACATCAGGTCTGGTACACAGCATTGCATACATGATAGAGCCTATGGCTGAAGCATAGGGAACATCTTTCATTTTCTCTCTATCTTCTGCAGTGGTCGGGCATTGAGTCTGACTCAACTTCACACCTTGTAACACAGGCAAGAACCCTTTCTTTGCTTGATCCATTTTGAACTTCTTCAAAATCTTGTCAAGGTATGTGCTCTGTGAAAGTCCAATTAAGCGTTTTGATCTATCTCTATAGATCTTTATGCCTAATATGTAAGCAGCTTCCCCGAGGTCTTTCATCGAAAAACTTTTATTCGAGTATCCCTTTATGCTATCCAGAAATTCTATATCATTTCCAATCAGCAATATGTCATCCACATATAATATTAGAAATGCTACAGAGCTCCCACTCACTTTCTTGTAAATACAGGCTTCTCCAAAAGTCTGTATAAAGCCAAATGCTTTGATCACACTATCAAAGCGTTTATTCCAACTCCGAGATGCTTGCACCAGTCCATAAATGGATCGCTGGAGTTTGCATACTTTGTTAGCTCCTTTTGGATCGACAAAACCTTCTGGTTGTATCATATACAACTCTTCTTCCAGAAATCCATTCAGGAATGCAGTTTTGACATCCATCTGCCATATTTCATAATCATAAAATGCGGCAATTGCTAACATAATTCTGACGGACTTAAGCATCGCTACGGGTGAGAAGATCTCATCGTAGTCAATCCCTTGAACTTGTCGAAAACCTTTCGCGACAAGTCGAGCTTTATAGACAGTAACATTACTGTCAGCGTCAGTCTTTTTCTTGAAGATCCATTTATTCTCAATTGCTTGCCGATCATCGGGCAAGTCAACCAAAGTCCATACTTTGTTTTCATACATGGATCCCATCTCAGATTTCATGGCCTCAAGCCATTTTGCGGAATCTGGGCTCACCATCGCTTCTTCATAGTTCGTAGGTTCATCATGATCTAGTAGCATGACTTCCAGAACTGGATTACCGTACCACTCTGGTGCGGATCTCACTCTGGTTGATCTACGTGGTTCAGTAGTATCTTGTCCTGAAGTTTCATGATCATCATCATTAGCTTCCTCACTGATTGGTATAGGTGTCGCAGAAACAATTTTCTGTGATGTACTATTTTCCAATAAGGGAGCAGGTACAGTTACCTCGTCAAGTTCTACTTTCCTCCCACTCACTTCTTTCGAGAGAAACTCCTTCTCTAGAAAGTTTCCGAATTTAGCAACAAAAGTCTTGCCTTCGGATCTGTGATAGAAGGTGTATCCAATAGTTTCCTTTGGATATCCTATGAAGACACATTTCTCCGATTTGGGTTCGAGCTTATCAGGTTGAAGCTTTTTCACATAAGCATCGCAGCCCCAAACTTTAAGAAACGACAACTTTGGTTTCTTGCCAAACCATAGTTCATAAGGTGTCGTCTCAACGGATTTTGATGGTGCCCTATTTAACGTGAATGCGGCCGTCTCTAAAGCATAACCCCAAAACGATAGCGGTAAATCAGTAAGAGACATCATAGATCGCACCATATCTAGTAAAGTACGATTACGACGTTCGGACACACCATTACGCTGTGGTGTTCCGGGTGGCGTGAGTTGCGAAACTATTCCACAATTTTTCAAATGTACACCAAACTCGTAACTCAAATATTCTCCTTCACGATCAGCTCGTAGAAACTTTATTTTCTTGTTACGATGATTTTCAACCTCACTCTGAAATTCTTTGAACTTTTCAAATGTTTCAGACTTATGTTTCATTAAGTAGATATACCCATATCTGCTTAAATCATCTGTGAAGGTGAGAAAAGAACGATATCCGCCACGAGCCTCAATATTCATCGGACCACATACATCGGTATGTATGATTTCCAATAAATCTGTTGCTCTCTCCATAGTACCGGAGAACGGTGTTTTAGTCATCTTGCCTATGAGGCACGGTTCGCAAGTACCAAGTGATTCATAATCAAGTGGTTCCAAAAGCCCATCAGTATGGAGTTTCTTCATGCGCTTTACACCGATATGACCCAAACGGCAGTGCCACAAATAAGTTGCACTATCATTATTAACTTTGCATCTTTTGGCTTCCACATTATGAATATGTGTATCACTATCATCGAGATTCAACAAGAATAGACCACTCTTCAAAGGTGCATGACCATAAAAGATATTACTCATATAAATAGAGCAACCATTATTCTCTGATTTAAATGAATAACCGTCTCGCATCAAACAAGATCCAGATATAATGTTCATGCTCAACGCTGGCACCAAATAACAATTATTTAGGTCTAATATTAATCCCGAAGGTAGATGTAGAGGTAGCGTGCCGACCGCGATCACATCGACTTTGGAACCGTTTCCCACGCGCATCGTCACCTCGTCCTTTGCTAGCGTCCGCTTATTCCGTAGTCCCTGTTTCGAGTTGCAAATATTAGCAACATAACCAGTATCAAATACCCAGGTGCTACTGCGAGCTCTAGTAAGGTACACATCAATAACATGTATATCACATATACCTTTGCTCACTTTGCCATCCTTCTTATCCGCCAAATACTTGGGGCAGTTCCGCTTCCAGTGACCAGTCTGCTTGCAGTAGAAGCACTCAGTTTCAGGCTTAGGTCCAGACTTGGGTTTCTTCTCCTGAGCAGCAACTTGCTTGCTGTTCTTCTTGAAGTTTCCCTTCTTCTTCCCTTTGACCTTTTTCTTGAAACTAGTGGTTTTGCTAACCATCAACACTTGATGCTCCTTCTTGATTTCTACCTCCGCAGCTTTCAGCATTGCGAAGAGCTCGGGAATAGTCTTGTTCATCCCTTGCATATTATAGTTCATCACGAAGCTCTTGTAGCTTGGTGGCAGTGATTGGAGAATTCTGTCAATGACGCAATCATCTGGAAGATTAACTCCCATCTGAATCAAGTGATTATTATACCCAGACATTTTGAGTATATGCTCACTGACAGAACTGTTCTCCTCCATCTTGCAGCTATAGAACTTATTGGAGACTTCATATCTCTCAATTCGGGCATTTGCTTGAAATATTAACTTCAACTCCTGGAACATCTCATATGCACCATGACGTTCAAAACGTCGTTGAAGTCCCGATTCTAAGCCGTAAAGCATGGCACACTGAACTATCGAGTAGTCATCAGCTTTGCTCTGCCAGACGTTCATAACATCTGGCGTTGCTCCAGCAGCAGGCCTGTCACCCAGCGGTGCTTCCAGGACGTAATTCTTCTGTGCAGCAATGAGGATAATCCTCAGGTTATAGACCCAGTCCGTGTAATTGCTACCATCATCTTTCAACTTTGCTTTCTCAAGGAACGCATTAAAATTCAACGGAACAATAGCACGAGCCATCTATCTACAATCAACATAAACAAGCAAGATACTATCAGGTACTAAGTTCATGATAAGTTTAAGTTCAGTTAATCAAATTACTTAGGAACTCCCACTTAGATAGACATCCCTCTAATCTTCTAAGTGATCACGTGATCCAAATCAACTAAACCATAACCGATCATCACGTGAGATGGAGTAGTTTTCAATGGTGAACATCGTTATGTTGATCATATCTACTATATGATTCACGCTCGACCTTTCGGTCTCCGTGTTCCGAGGCCATATCTGTATATGCTTGGCTCGTCAAGTATAACTGGAGTATTCTGCGTGTGCAACTGTTTTGCACCCGTTGTATTTGGACGTAGAGCTTATCACACCCGATCATCACGTGGTGTCTGGGCACGACGAACTTTGGCAACGGTGCATACTCAGGGAGAACACTTCTTGATAATTTTAGTGAGAGATCATCTTATAATGCTACCGTCAATCAAAGCAAGATAAGATGCATAAAAGGGATAAACATCACATGCAATCAATATAAGTGATATGATATGGCCATCATCATCTTGTGCTTGTGATCTCCATCTCCGAAGCACCGTCATGATCACCATCATCACCGGCGCGACACCTTGATCTCCATCGTAGCATCGTTGTCGTCTCGCCAATCTTATGCTTCCACGACTATCACTACCGTTTAGTAATAAAGTAAAGCATTACATCGCGATTGTATTGCATACAATAAAGCGACAACCATATGGCTCCTGCCAGTTGCCGATAACTCGGTTACAAAACATGATCATCTCATACAATAAAATCAGCATCATGCCTTGACCATATCACATCACAACATACCCTGCAAAAACAAGTTAGACGTCCTCTACTTTGTTGTTGCAAGTTTTACGTGGCTGCTACGGGCTTAAGTAAGAACTCATCTCACCTACGCATCAAAACCACAACGATAGTTCGTCAAATAGACTCCGTTTTAACCTTCTCAAGGACCGGGCATAGTCACACTTGGTTCAACTAAAGTTGGAGAGACAGTCTTCCGCAAGCCATCTATGTGCAAAGCACGTCGAGGGAACCGGTCTCGCGTAAGAGTACGCGTAAGGTTGGTCCGGATCGTCTCACCCAATAATACCGCCGAACCAAAGTATGACATGCTGGTAGGCAGTATGACTTGTATCGCCCACAACTCACTTGTGTTCTACTCGTGCAAATAACATCAAACCATAAAACCTAGGCTCGGATGCCACTGTTGGGTAACGCAGTAATTTCGAAAATTTTCCTACGCACACGCAAGATCATGGTGATGCATAGCAACGAGAGGGGAGAGTGTTGTCTACGTACCAAGGCAGACCGACTGCGGAAGCGATCACACAACATAGAGGAAGTAGTCGTACGTCTTCTTCCCGATCCGACCGATCCAAGCACCGTTACTCCGGCACCTCCGAGTTCTTAGCACACGTTCAGCTCGATGACGTTCCTCGGGCTCCGATCCAGCAAAGCGTCGAGGAAGAGTTCCGTCAGCACGACGGCGTGGTGACGATCTTGATGTACTACCGACGCAGGGCTTCGCCTAAGCACTGTAACGGTATGATCGAGGTGGAATTTGGTGGCAGGGGGCACCGCACACGGCTAAGGAATGATCTCAAGGATCAACTTGTGTGTCTTGGGGTGTCCCCTGCCCCCGTATATAAAGGTTGGAGAAGGGGGGCCGGCCGGCCAGGGAGAGGGAGGCGCAGGGGGAGTCCTACTCCCACCGGGAGTAGGACTCCCCCCTCCAATCCTAATCCAATTAGGACTCTCGGGGGGAAAGGAGAGAGAAGGGGGGCCGGCCCCTTCTCCTAGTCCTACTAGGACTTGGGGAAGGGGGGGGGGCGCGGCTAGGCTGTGGGCTGCCCCTTTTCTCTTTTCCACTAAGGCCCAATAGGCCCATTAGTCCCCCGGGGGGTTCCGGTAACCCTCCCGGTATTCCGGTAAAATCCCGATTTCACCCGGAACACTTCCTATGTCCAAACATAGGCTTCCAATATATCAATCTTTACGTCTCGACCATTTCGAGACTCCTTGTCATGTCCGTGATCTCATCCGGGACTCCGAACAACCTTCGGTACATCAAAATGCATAAACTCATAATAACTGTCATCGCAGCGTTAAGCGTGCGGACCCTACGGTTCGAGAACAATGTAGACATGACCGAGACACGTCTCCGGTCAATAACCAATAGCGGGACCTGGATGCCCATATTGGCTCCTACATATTCTACGAAGATCTTTATCGGTCAGACCGCATAACAACATACGTTGTTCCCTTTTGTCATCGGTATGTTACTTGCCCGAGATTCGATCGTCGGTATCCAATACCTAGTTCAATCTCGTTACCGGCAAGTCTCTTTACTCGTTCCGTAATACATCATCTCACAACTAACATATTAGTTGCAGTGCTTGCAAGGCTTATGTGATGTGCATTACCGAGAGGGCCCAGAGATACCTCTCCGACAATCGGAGTGACAAACCCTAATCTCGAAATACGCCAACCCAACATCTACCATTGGAGACACCTGTAGTACTCCTTTATAATCACCCAGTTACGTTGTGACGTTTGGTAGTACCCAAAGTGTTCCTCCGGTAAACGGGAGTTGCATAATCTCATAGTTATAGGAACATGTATAAGTCATGAAGAAAGCAATAGCAACATACTAAACGATCGGGTGCTAAGCTAATGGAATGGGTCATGTCAATCAGATCATTCTACTAATGATGTGACCTCGTTAATCAAATAACAACTCTTTGTTCATGGTTAGGAAACATAACCATCTTTGATTCACGAGCTAGTCAAGTAGAGGCATACTAGTGACACTTTGTTGGTCTATGTATTCACACATGTATTATGTTTCCGGTTAATACAATTCTAGCATGAATAATAAACATTTATCATGATATAAGGAAATAAATAATAACTTTATTATTGCCTCTAGGGCATATTTCCTTCACCACATACATCTCTATGTATGATTTCCAACAAATCTGTTGCTCTCTCCATAGTACCGGAGAACGGTGTTTTAGTCATCTTGCCCATGAGGCACGGTTCGCAAGTACCAAGTGATTCATAATCAAGTGGTTCCAAAAGTCCATCAGTATGGAGTTTCATCATGCGCTTTACATCGATATGACCTAAACGGCAGTGCCACAAATAAGTTGTACCATCATTATCAACTCTGCATCTTTTGGCTTCAATATTACGAATATGTGTATCACTACTATCGAGATTCAATAAGAATAGACCACTCTTCAAGGGTGCATGACCATAAAAGATATTACTCATATAAATAGAACAACCATTATTCTCTGATTTAAATGAATAACCGTCTCGCATTAAACAAGATCCAGATATAATGTTCATGCTCAACGCTGGCACCAAATAACAATTATTTAGGTCTAATACTAATCCCGAAGGTAGATGTAGAGGTAGCGTGCCGACCGCGATCACATCGACTTTGGAACCGTTTCCCACGCGCATCGTCACCTCGTCCTTAGCCAATCTTCGCTTAATCCGTAGTCCCTGTTTCGAGTTGCAAATATTAGCAACAGAACCAGTATCAAATACCCAGGTGCTACTGCGAGCATTAGTAAGGTACACATCAATAACATGTATATCACATATACCTTTGTTCACCTTGCCATCCTTCTTATCCGCCAAATACTTGGGGCAGTTCCGCTTCCAGTGACCAGTCTGCTTGCAGTAGAAGCACTCAGTTTCAGGCTTAGGTCCAGACTTGGGTTTCTTCTCTTCAGTAGCAACTTGCTTGCCGTTCTTCTTGAAGTTCCCCTTCTTCTTCCCTTTGCCCTTTTTCTTGAAACTAGTGGTCTTGTTGACCATCAACACTTGATGCTCCTTTTTGATTTCTACCTCCGCAGCTTTCAGCATTGCGAAGAGCTCGCGAATAGTCTTATTCATCCCTTGCATATTATAGTTCATCACGAAGCTCTTGTAGCTTGGTGGCAGTGATTGGAGAATTCTGTCAATGACGCAATCATCTGGAAGATTAACTCCCATCTGAATCAAGTGATTATTATACCCAGACATTTTGAGTATATGCTCACTGACAGAACTGTTCTCCTCCATCTTGCAGCTATAGAACTTATTGGAGACTTCATATCTCTCAATCCGGGCATTTGCTTGAAATATTAACTTCAACTCCTGGAACATCTCATATGCTCCATGACATTCAAAACGTCGTTGAAGTCCCGATTCTAAGCCGTAAAGCATGGCACACTGAACTATCTAGTAGTCATCAGTTTTGCTCTGCCAGACGTTCATAACATCCGGTGTTGCTCCAGCAGCAGGCCTGGCACCCAGCAGTGCTTCCAGGACGTAATTCTTCTGTGCAGCAATGAGGATAATCCTCAAGTTACGGACCCAGTCCGTGTAATTGCTACCATCATCTTTCAACTTTGCGTTCTCAAGGAACACATTAAAATTCAACGGAACAACAGCACGGGCCATCTATCTACAATCAAACATATATAAGCAAGATACTATCAGGTACTAAGTTCATGATAAATTTAAGTTCAATTAATCAAATTACTTAAGAACTCCCACTTAGATAGACATCCCTCTAATCCTCTAAGTGATCATGTGATCCAAATCAACTAAACCATGTCCGATCATCACGTGAGATGGAGTAGTTTCATTGGTGAACATCACTATGTTGATCATATCTACTATATGATTCACGCTCGACCTTTCGGCCTCCGTGTTCCGAGGCCATATCTGTATATGCTTGGCTCGTCAAGTATAACCTAAGTATTCCGCGTGTGCAACTGTTTTGCACCCGTTGTATTTGAACGTAGAGCCTATCACACCCGATCATCATGTGGTGTCTCAGCACGAAAAACTTTCGCAACGGTGCATACTCAGGGAGAACACTTCTTGATAATTTTAGTGAGAGATCATCTTATAATGCTACCGTCAATCAAAGCAAGATAAGATGCATAAAGGATAAACATCACATGCAATCAATATAAGTGATATGATATCGCCATCATCATCTTGTGCCTGTGATCTCCATCTCCAAAGCACCGTCATGATCACCATCGTCACCGGCGCGACACCTTGATCTCCATCGTAGCATCGTTGTCGTCTCGCCAATCTTATGCTTCCACGACTATCGCTACCGTTTAGTGATAAAGTAAAGCATTACTGCGCGATTGCATTGCATACAATAAAGCGACAACCATATGGCTCTTGCCAGTTGCCGATAACTCGGTTACAAAACATGATCATCTCATACAATAAAATCAGCATCATGTCTTGACCATATCACATCACAACATGCCCTGCAAAAACAAGTTAGACGTCCTCTACTTTGTTGTTGCAAGTTTTACGTGGCTACTACGGGCTTAAGCAAGAACCAATCTTACCTACGCATAAAAACCACAACGATAGTTTGTCAAGTTGGTGCTGTTTTAACCTTCGCAAGGACCGGGCGTAGCCACACTCGGTTCAACTAAAGTTGGAGAAACTGTCACCCGCAAGCCACCTATGTGCAAGGCACGTCGGGAGAACCGGTCTCGCGTAAGCATACGCGTAATGTCGGTCTGGGCCGCTTCGTTCAACAATACCGCCGAACCAAAGTATGACATGCTGGTAAGCAGTATGACTCATATCGCCCACAACTCACTTGTGTTCTACTCGTGCATATAACATCAACACATAAAACCTAGGCTCGGATGCCACTGTTGGGTAACGTAGTAATTTCAAAAAAAATTCCTACACACATGCAAGATCATGGTGATGCATAGCAACGAGAGAGGAGAGTGTGATCTACGTACCCTTGTAGATCGACAGTGGAAGCGTTAGCACAACGCGGTTGATGTAGTCGTACGTCTTCACGGCCCAACCGATCAAGCACCAAAAATACGGCACCTCCGAGTTCTAGCACACGTTCAGCTCGATGACGATCCCCGGACTCTGATCCAGCAAAGTGTCGGGGAAGAATTCCGTCAGCACGATGGCGTGGTGACGATCTTGATGTACTACTGACGCAGGGCTTCGCCTAAGCACCGCTACAATATTATCGAGGACTATGGTGGCAGGGGGCGCCGCACACGACTAAGAATATGATCACGAGGATCAACTTGTGTGTCTCTGGGATGCCCCTGCCTCCGTATATAAAGGTTCAAGAGAGGAGGAGGCCGGCCGGCCCCTATGGCGCGCCAAGGAGGAGTCCTCCTCCTAGTAGGAGTAGGACTCCTACTAGGAGGGGGGGAAAGAAGTGGGGAGGGAGAAGGAAAGGGGGGCGCCGCCCCCATCTCCTAGTCCAATTCGGACCAGGGGGGAGGAGGCGCGCGGCCCACCTTTGGCTGCCCCTCTCTCTCCACTAAGGCCCATATGACCCATTACTTCTCCCGGGGGGGTTCCAGTAACCCTTCGGCTCTCTGGTTTTCTCCGAAATCATCCGGAACACTTCCGGTGTCCGAATATAGCCATCCAATATATCAATCCTTATGTCTCGACCATTTCGAGACTCCTCGTCATGTCCGTGATCACATCCGGGACTCCGAACAACCTTCGGTACATCAAAACGTATAAACTCATAATATAACTGTCATCGAAACCTTAAGCGTGCGGACCCTACGGGTTCGAGAACAATGTAGACATGACCGATACATGTCTCCGGTCAATAACCAATAGCGGGACCTGGATGCCCATATTGGCTCCTACATATTCTACGAAGATCTTTATCGGTCAGACCGCATAACAACATACGCTGTTCCCTTTGTCATCGGTATGTTACTTGCCCGAGATTCGATCGTCGGTATCCAATACCTAGTTCAATCTCATTACCGGCAAGTCTCTTTACTCGTTCCGTAATACATCATCTCGTAACTAACTCTTTAGTTGCATTGCTTGCAAGGCTTAAGTGATGTGCATTACCAAGAGGGCCCAGAGATACCTCTCCGACGATCGGAGTGACAAATCCTAATCTCGAAATACGTCAACCCAACATGTACCTTTGGAGACACCTGTAGAGTAACTTTATAATCACCCAGTTACGTTGTGACGTTTGGTAGCACACAAAGTGTTCCTCCGGCACACGGGAGTTACATAATCTCATAGTCATAGGAACATGTATAAGTCATGAAGAAAGCAATAGCAACATACTAAACGATCGGGTGCTAAGCTAATGGAATGGGTCATGTCAATCAGATCATTCAACTAATGATGTGATCCGGTTAATCAAATAACAACTCTTTGTCAATGGTTAGGAAACATAACCATCTTTGGTTAACGAGCTAGTCAAGTAGAGGCATACTAGTGACACTCTGTTTGTCTATGTATTCACACATGTATTATGTTTCCGGTTAACACAATTCTAGCATGAATAATAAAATTTTATCATGATATAAGGAAATAAATAATAACTTTATTATTGCCTCTAGGGCATATTTCCTTCAATTTTGGCCTCATACTTCTCCCGCTCGATGCGCTCCGCGGCCGCACTCTTCTCGGCCTCGAGCAGCGCTTGCTTAAGGGTCGCCACCTCAGACGTGGCCCCTACAATAGCCATGTTAGTCCTGTCATTTTTGGCAATTGCACCTTTTTTATATATACATTCAAGCAAGGTATTTCTTACCTTCCTTCTCCTCAAGCTGCTTCTTGGCACGCCCGAGCTCTTGCTCGGACTTCTCGAGGTTTTGCTTTAGCGTGTCCACTTTCACAGTCAATACGGCGGATGCTAGCAGAGAAGCCTGCATACGCATATTGACTCCTTTGTTAGACTCCTGCGAATTTTTGATCCTCTATTCGGCTTTTCTTCGTGAACGCCCAACAGAGCATCAGGGGCTACTGTCTATGCGGTAATATTATTTACACATTATTTACTTACATCAAAGCCTGTCAAAAGGCTAGTACAAGCTTCAGTCAGTCCTCTCTTGGCGGACTGAACCTTCTGGACCACCGCACTCATAATAGTGCGGTGCCCCTCGTCGATGGAGGCGCCTTCAAGCACCTCCAACAGATTGTCCGACGCCCCCGGTTGGACGGGGGTCACCGGCACGATGGGCTCGCTCCTCTTAGAAGGAGGTCGCCCGCCGGACTCTGGAACCTTTGAAGGTTCCGAAGCAGTGTCCGGCCTTGAGCCGGACTTGGAGCCCCGAGGGGTTTCATCCCCTTTACTCCTGGAGTCCAGGGGGGCGCCTTGCGGCGCCTCCAGGACCACCTCCTCCCGGCTTGGAACCTGTTGGGACAACACTTCGGTGTCGTCCGTAGGGCGGGGGGATGAAGCCGTCAGAAGCGAGTTCATGTCCGACGAGTCCAGTGAGCCGCTCGACGACGCGTCGAGCCGGTCTTTGGGTGGGCTGCATAAACATATTCGACATAAGGGAAAGCTGTGCAATAAACGAATACTATGAGTTACTCCGGTATCCGGATACTTACGATTTTGCCAGGGGCTTGACCCTGGGCTGCCACTCCTCTCTGCCCTCGTCGGCGTCGGTGGAGTAGTCCGGAGGAAGGGTTTTCCCCTTCTTGGACCCTCCGGCCTCCCCAGAGAGGGCGGCCTTCCTTTTCTTCTCTCCTCCCACTGGAGGGGGAGAGGTTTCTTCTTCTTCCTCCTCGTCTTCACGGGAGGAATGCGCCTCGGAACCGCCGGATGATGAATCCGACACCTCCTGGCACCGGGCACTCTTTCGAGTCCCCATGGCCCTTTTCGCGGCCTTCTTCTCCGGCACCACATAGGGTGCCGGAACCAGAAGCTTCGCCAAGCAAGTGTCCGCTGGGCCTTTGGGCAAAGGAGTCGGACAGTTGATCTGTCTGGACGTCGCCTGCCAATCCTGTCAAAGGTAAGGGAGCTTAGATCCCGCATGGAGTCAAACTTTGATAACCTAATACCCTGTAAAAGGAAATAAACGGCTTACCTCATTAGCGCGATGCTGTGTACTGAATCCGCGATCCTCGGCAGCGGATGCGGGGGCCTCGGCGCCCTTGAAAAGCACCCTCCATGCATCTTCGTACGTCGTGTAGAAGAGCCTGCTTAGAGTTTGGTGCCGCGCCGGATCAAACTCCCACAGGTGGAAAGCCCGTCGTTGACACGGGAGGATCAGGCGGATGAGCATAACCTGGACTACGTTGACAAGTTTGAGCTTCTTGTCCACCAGGGTTTGGATGCATGTTTGGAGTCTGGTCATCTCTCTTTTCTTGCCCCATGACAGGCCCGTCTCCTTCCAGGAGGTGAGCCGCATAGGGGGACCGGATCGAAACTCGGGGGGTGCGACCCATTCAGGGTCGCGTGGCTCGGTGATGTAAAACCACCCCGCTTGCCACCCCTTCAGGGTCTCCACAAAAGAGCCCTCGAGCCATAAGACGTTGGCCATCTTGCCAACCATAGCGCCTCCGCACTCCGCCTGGTTGCCGCGCACCACCTTCGGCTTGACATTGAAAGTCTTGAGCCATAGGCCGAAATGGGGGCGGATGCGGAGGAAAGCCTCGCACACGACGATAAACGCCGAGATGTTCAGGACGAAGTTCGGGGCCAGATCGTGGAAATCCAGGCCGTAGTAGAACATGAGCCCCCGGACAAAGGGGTGAAGAGGGAAGCCCAGTCCGCGGAGGAAATGGGGGAGGAATACCACCCTCTCATGGGGCCTAGGGGTGGGGATTAGCTGCCCCTTTTCGGGAAGCCGGTGCCCGATGTCGTTAGATAGGTATCCGGCCTTCCTCAGCTTTTTGATGTGTCCCTCCGTGATGGAGGAGACCATCCACTTGCCTCCCGCTCCGGACATGGCTAGAGAAGGTTGAGGTGGGAGTGCGGACTTGGGCGCTGGAGCTCGAGTGCGTGAGAATGGATAGGCAAAGGAGGAAGAAGGCGTAGGTGAAAAGGTGGATCCTTATCCCCTTATATGGGTGGACGCAACTACGTGTCCCCACCAGCCTGGTAAAACTCGCTTATCTCCAAGCACCGTAATCAATGGCGCGGTTGGGTTACCCACGCCCGTATTAATGAGAATCCCGGAATAAGGGGACACGATCTCTGCTTTGACAAGACGTGCCAAGGAAACCGCCTCGCATAACGCGCTGAGGTGGGATAATGAAACGACTCGGATAAAGGCTTGGCCATGGTGTGTCATGCTACGGAATACGTCAGCAGATTAGATTTGTGTAAATATTATTCTCTCTATGGCAATATGTGGAAACTTATTTTGTAGAGCCGGACACTATCTTTGTGTTCAAAATCTTCTATGAAGTACTTGGAGGAGGAACCCGCCTTGCAATGCCGAAGACAATCTGCGCGCTGGACTCGTCATCATTGAAGCCTAGTTCAGGGGCTACTGAGGGAGTCCTGGATTAGGGGGTGTTCGGATAGCCGGACTATACCTTCAGCCGGACTCCTGGACTATGAAGTTACAAGATTGAAGACTTCGTCCCGTGTCCGGAAGGGACTTTCCTTGGCGTGGAAGGCAAGCTTGGCGATACAGATATTCAGATCTCTTACCATTATAACCGACTTTGTGTAACCCTAACCCTCTCCGGTGTCTATATAAACCGGAGGGTTTTAGTCCGTAGGACAACATAGACAACAACAATCATACCATAGGCTAGCTTTTAGGGTTTAGCCTCTCCGATCTCGTGGTAGATCTACTCTTGTACTACCCATATCATCAATATTAATCAAGCAGGACATAGGGTTTTACCTCCATCGAGAGGGCCCGAACCTGGGTAAAACTTCGTGTCCCTTGCCTTCTGTTACCATCCGGCCTAGACGCACAATTCGGGACCCCCTACCCGAGATCCGCCAGTTTTGACACCGACAGGGAGACTGGAGGAAATATGCCCTAGAGGCAATAATAAAGTTGTTATTTATATTTTCTTATATCATGATAAATGTTTATTATTCATGCTAGAATTGTATTAACTAGAAACTTAGTACATGTGTGAATACGTATACAAACAGAGTGTCACTAGTATGCCTCTACCTGACTAGCTCGTTGATCAAAGATGGTTAAGTTTCCTAGCCATGGACAAAGAGTTGTCATTTGATAAACGGGATCACGTCATTAGAGAATGATGTGATTGACTTGACCCATCCGTTAGCTTAGCACTTTGATCATTTAGTTTACTGCTATTGCTTTCTCCATAACTTGTACATGTTCCTATGACTATGAGATTATGCAACTCCTGAATACCAGAGGAACACTTAGTGTGCTATCAAACATCACAACGTAACTGGGTGACTATAAAGATTCTCTACAGGTGTCTCCAATGGTGTTTGTTGAGTTGGCATAGATCGAGATTAGGATTTGTCACTCCGTGTATCGGAGAGGTATCTCTGGGCCCTCTCGGTAATGCACATCACTACAAGCCTTGCAAGCAATGTGACTAATGAGTTAGTTATGGGATGTTGCATTACGGAACGAGTAAAGAGACTTGCCGGTAACGAGATTGTACTAGGTATTGAGATACCGACGATCGACTCTCGGGAAAGTAACATACCGATGACAAAGGGAACAACGTATGTTGTTATGTGGTTTGACCGATAAAGATCTTCGTAGAATATGTAGGAACCAATATGAGCATCCAGGTTCCGCTATTGGTTATTGACCAGAGATGAGTCTAGGTCATGTCTACATAGTTCTTGAACCCGTAGGGTCCGCACGCTTAACGTTCGGTATTATGAGTTTATGTGTTTTGATGTACCGAAGGTAGTTTGAAGTCTCGGATATGATCATGGACATGACGAGGAGTCTCGAAATGGTCAAGACATAAAGATTGATATATTGGACGGCTGTATTCGGACACTGGAAGTGTTTCAGGTGGTTTCGGATAAAACCGGAGTGCCGGAGGGTTACCGGAACCCCCCGGGGAACTAATGGGCCTAGATGGGCCTTAGTGGAGAGAGAGAGGGGCGGCCAGGGCAGGTCGCGCACCCCCTCCCCCTTGAGTCCGAATTGGACTAGGAAGGGGGCGGCGCCCCCCTTTTCCTTTCCCTCTCCCACTCCTTCCTTCCCCCTCCTAGTAGGACTAGGAAATGATGAATCCTACTCCTATCAGGAGGAGGATTCCTCCCCTCCTTGGGCGCCCCAAGGGCCGGCCGGCCTTCCCCCTTGCTCCTTTATATACTTCGGTCATATCGTTGCAGTGCTTAGGTGAAGCCATGCGCTGGTAGCTTCATCATCACCATGATCACGCCGTCGTGTTGACGAAACTCTCTGTCGACACTCAGCTGGATCTAGAGTTCGTGGGACGTCACCGAGCTGTACGTGTGCAGATCGCGGAGGTGTCGTACCTTCGGTTCCAGGATCGATCGGATCGTGAAGATGTATGACTACATCAACCGCGTTGTCATAACGCTTCCGCTTATGGTCTACGAGGGTACGTGGACAACACTCTCCCCTCTCGTTGCTATGCATCACCTAGATAGATCTTGCGTGCGCGTAGGATTTTTTTTGAAATTACTGTGTTCCCCAACAGAAGGGACACTTTAAACACTTAGTGCAGGTTTTCTCCAGGGTCCGACACGAAGGGATTGTGCCTTGACCGGGTCCAGGGCACTTTGTTTGCCCTTTAGGAGCTTTGTCTTCGTCGACCTACAACAACAACAATCATGATCATTGCAACTCCCCCCCCCCCCAGAAGTAGACAAAGGGATTCTACTCGGCAACTTACTCTCAGAAGGATGAAAGGCAATTTCTCTGGCTCCTTGGCATGTCGCTATTACACGATGATCGCTGCACGCGTCAAAATTGCGTTCTTCTGCTTCAAGGTGGCGATTTGATGCCTCTTGGACATGGCGGGTAGAGGAGCCGCTTTAGACTTCGTCCACTCAAGGTCCTCTGATGACTCAAGGAAATACAGGTGATCTGGTCATCCACTGGTAGCAATGGCTCTGATACCACCACCGTTGTAAACAACATAGAGAACGTCGGGCCATTGACGCTTGCCTTCGAGCCAACACGAATGACTTGACTCCACGAGCGTTCAAACCACACCGCCCTAGGCGACGGGTGACTCGGTGGTGGTGGTGGAAGCGTGAGTGACACCATTGACGGCGACATCGGAGGAGGGTCGAGAGGAGGGGCCGCCTGTACAGCCACAACATTGTGAGGAAAAAGTGGAAGGAGCAGCACAATATCAGAAGATGTCTTCTTGCTAATTTGTCAAATATTAGTTTACATAAGATACAAAAAATGTCATTATTCCCTTATTGTAGCACGCATCTTAATGTATTTTAACAAGGCTATGGCTTGATCTACCGTAAGAACAGCTAGCCGACGAAACATAATTATGCTAGGAAAATTATTCATGTTTTTGAGTTTTCGGTGTATGACTATGGATGTAAGTGGGGCGGGCTGATGAACAATACCATAAACCATCGATTTAATTCTTTCCAATTATGAGAGTATCAGGGTTGTCTTTTCAATATACATAGTATATTGTGTTCCGCCGATAATCAATCAGCTTTTTTATAAGCATATACTCCCTCCGTTCCTAAATATATGGTGTATAGTTTTTGGCATGAAAATTAAAGAACGTACATGGAGTGAAAATTTCATAAGTTTTGGACGAGATTACACTTGACTAATTGACATGAGAAAATAAAGGAGTTTGCCTAATATAAGTAAATGTAATCAAATCCCTAGAAAAATTATTCAAACGAGTGGTGCAACACAAGACACCTTATATTTCGAACTTTTTCTAGAAAATCTATACACCTTATATCAAAGAGCGGAGGGAGTAATATTTAAGTACGTCCCAACAAGAAATAATTTCATATTAAACATGCAAAGTAATTCCATGTATAAATACTCCCCCCCCCCTCCCCCCGTCCTTTTTACTCCGCGTATTATATTTGTGTCAAGTCAAATTTTGCAAAGTTTGACCAAATTAATATTAAAAATATCAACATCTACAATACCTAATATATATATTATGAAACTACAGTTCGTAATGATTCTTAAAATATTGATTTGGCATTTTCAATTTTGATAATTTTTTATAAGTTGGTCAAAGCATTTTCAATATTGATACTTTTTTCTATATAAGTTTGATCAGAGTAGAGATACTTTGACTTCGGACAAAACTTATATGCGGACTAAAAAAGACCGGAGGAGTACATATTAAACTTTATAATGAGGTATTCTGGATATTACCAGTTCCAAGTAATTTGAATATAGTGGCACGCATGACACATAATTCCAACAAATTTTAGACAAGTGATGAACAAATTCTGAAATAAACGATGAGCGCAGCACGAAACATGATGACGCTTGCACCACTACGTATGGCCATTGGAAGTCCCGGGTCGGGTTTGGTTGAGCTCCACGGGGATCCACAAAAACCATCAGAATCTTGGACCGGTCCACGGTCTTGCTCTCGCTTAGACCGTCCAGACAGAGATGTAAGTGAGATCAGAAAGTCCAAACCGTAGCCAAACTGCTGACCAGTTCAACACTTTCTCGAATCGTCTTCCTCTGTTCCTTTTGCCCCTTTGGCCTTGAGGTTGCTATAAAAATTGTTGAATATTTGGGTCAACGTGTGGGACACATGATAGCAGCACAGTGAACTCCAGTACCGGCTGAACTGATGCGTCGTGAGCCATATTTAGGTTATCAGGTTAACTTCGGTTCTGCCATTAGTTTGCAGGCATTAATTAGTGAGCATCTGTTTACGCATTCTCCTTTTTGTTTTTCACTTTCTTTTCTAGTGGGAGTACAAGAAAACATCAGATTTTGAAGATGAAATCTCATCTTCTTTCTATCGCACGAGCGCGTGTGCTGTTTTCTGTTGGTTTGGGCAACGGCTTCGCTTTCCATCTTTCTGTTAAAAAAAGGCAGAGACAAGAAAGTGGTCTCAGAGAGGGAGAAAATTAGCGCGTGAGATGGTGGGATGATTGAGATGACGGACGGGCAGTCAGATTTTACGAGCTGGGAAAATGCATGGAAGCTTAGCTTGACTTGACCGGTGTGTAGGCAGGAATCTTCAAGCCTGTTTGCGCGTCGTTTGAACGAAACAGCGACAAGGAAGAAAGACCGAGAGTGCGTGCGTCTGACACCACTCATGTCTGTCAGACACTAAGACCAGCTTCCAATAACAAGCAACAATAGTCCAAAGATTAGGGCATTCTTTGGTGACTTAACAATGGCAACGACGTACGTCCAGATTGGCTGCTGACGGACTTCTTTGGTGACTTGATGAATTATAGTTACGGGGAAGATGATTAACTACACATGTATGCAAACTGCCAATGTTCACATAATGAGGGGTAGGGATGCAGATCGACGAACTAAAGCACACACAAAAAAAATCCCAGGCCATGTCGAAATAAACAACAAGTTCAACATCGTCAATCTACAAAGATGATATCTCAAGTTCTCAACTATCATTGGACAGCCCATGGATAGGCTGAAAGATAACCAAACAAATGTGGTTAGCTATAATTAGTACTGAGTAGTTGTGAAGAAATATACCCCCAATACATTCTAGTGCGACATGATGTTAGGCTTTGACAAGCACACCATTAGTCATGCGCCAGCCAGAGCTTTTCATTCATTCACACGCCAAGAAGACAACGGGTAAGCATGTTCCATTCTCACAAACAAATCAAACGAGAAAATATATAGTGCCATGAATGATGAATGTTGTAACCAGGGGCGGACCACGAATAAAAATTAAGGTGTGGCGAAGTCTCACTAAGATTTTTTTTGATGCGAATCAAAGAGTCAATACACACTACGAACGAATAACCAAACACAATGAAAATGTAGACATGTCTCAATAGAAAAACAACCTAAAACCTTTTCAAGTCTGCAATGAGAAGATTAATATATCACTAAAATATGGTTGAATTTAAGGCTGTTCAAAATTGCTACAAAATTTCAGAAAAATGAGAAATTACCTCTTCCTCTTTTCTTTGGATTTACTAGTCCCTTTCCCTTTCCTTCCATATTCTAGCAATCTAGACAAAACTGAGTCGGTTGGGCATCTTATTAGTCAGTGCCTTTCTGTTCATGAAGAATTGACACTTTAACAGAAGAAAAAACGCTACTGCCCATCAAAGTTCAGAGTTCGGACAGGCACAGATACAGATACGACGTTTTCAATAACTGAATAAGTAGGGTTCAATTAGTATTTAGTATAGACTCGGCTGTGTCAAATGACACAGCTAGCTACTAGTCTTTTTACATCTAAAATGAATATGCACGACTCAATTAGTACATAGTACAGACTACAGACTCGATGTGTTCAGTGGGATGAATGCCAGACTTGGTCTCACCTGAATCCCAAACCCCGACTGTGTCCGTCACCTGCTGGAGCCGCCGTTGAAGCCGCCGCGCCGCTGGAGTCGCCGCCGCTTGCTGCTGTCGTCGCTTGCTGCGCCGCTGGAGCCGCCGCCCTCCAAGGCTCCAAGCCCCCAGCCTTCCGCCGCCCGCGCCCGCCTGGTGCCATGGTCCTCGCGACCTCGCGCCCGCTAGGTAAGCCGCCGCCGCCGCGCTAGCTAGGTTTGGGTCTCGGGCAGGGACAGAGCAGAGGAGTGGGCAGAGATGGAGCGTGGACTGTGTGGTCGCCGCTGGGTCGTTCGTTTTCTTTTTTTAGGTGGGTGGGACCAGAGGGGACGTGGGGTCGTTGGCAGAGAGCGCTCGAGCCAGCTGCGGTCGAGGGCTCAAGGCAACCGCTGGCTGCCTGGCTGTGGTCAAGGACTGGAGGCTCGAACGGCCGAGTGATAGATACATACGTATAAATTTTTTTTTGCCAATAATCAAGATATGGCAGGTGCCATACCTCGGCCACCGGAGCGCTCCACCACTGGTTGTAACCACATTATTAATGCAGGAAATACATACATAAGCCTGCAGAGCAATGGCAACTTGAAGTATATATGGAAAAAATAACAAGAAACAATACATCACATCAAGGTACAGCCAAGTTCAGTACTCCCTCCATTCTACAATGTAATGCTTCCTCTATCTCCGTGCTTCAACTTTGACCGTAAATTTAACTATCAAGACCAATTTTGGAGGGGGCAAAAATTATATCAGTGAATTCGTATTTGAAAGAAGTTTTCAATTATATAATTTTTTCTCCCGCCGCAGTTGGTCTCGTTGGTTAAATTTATATCAAAGTTGGACCTCGGAAAGCGCGGGCGCACTATATTTTGGAATGTAGGGAGTAGTACATAGCTATATACTCCTTTCTGAGTGAGAGTGGAATTTTGGAGCCTGGGTGCATTGGAGGAACTTATTTTAAATAATTTAAAAAATGATATTTTAAGTTTCCAAATATTTTGAAAAGGATTCTACATGATCGTATGGATGTATATTACACATTTATAAATTTTGGTGATGAAATAAATAAACATGTGAGCTATACAAAAATGACGAATGATGATTCTAAATAGTACATGCACTGTTCATCTTTCCAAAATCACGATTTTGTCATTTTGTGTAACTCACATGGTTATTTATTTCAACATCAAAATTTGTACGTACATGTGTAATATCCATCCATATAAACATGTTGAATTTTGTTCAGATTTTTTTGGAACTTCGAAACACTATTTTAGCACTATTCAAAACATAGGGCTCGTCGGAGCTCATCCTCCAAAGTGACTTTTTATTTTTGAGAGGCTTAGTTATAATTATGTGTACCCACTTATCTGCACTAGACTCTCCACATAATTAACGGTTTCGAAAGTCATTTCCTTGCCGGAATACGGCAAGTAGTTGTTCCTATCAGGTTGATAGTACCACAAGTCCTTGATCGCCACAACAACCTTCTTCATCGTGGCATTTCCAATGTTATACTGGAACAGTTCGCGGTGAGCAATAACAAACAGTAAATCCTTGCCGTGAAAGGCAACTTTGGGGCATCTTGTTAGAATGGAGAGAGAGGATTGGTGAATTGTTCATTGTATTGCTTGAGCCTTGTGGGCATATATATATATGAATATAATCATCTATTTGGAGTACAAGACAAGCCAGAACAAATCCTAGTCTATCTCGTCTTTCCTAATAAACATTATACTCAACATCCCCCCGCAGTCACAACGATAGCGACGCAGACGGTGAGACTGGAGAAGAGTCCGAAGGCAAGCCGACGGACCCCCCCCCCCCCCACAGTCGTAACGGTCGACGCATCGCAGAGTCGTGGCTGGAGTGGCAACCGACGAGGTTGCTCAAGCAAGGCGGTAGCCCTTTGTGCCGTTTGTCGAGGTAGCCGAGAGCGTATGGTGGTGGAGCCGTGGTCGAGGTAGTCGTGCGAAAAATGACGTGGTCGATGTCGAGTCGGGGTAGCCGGTGTCGATGAAGTCGCCGTGGAGCCGCGGGCGCAAGGAGACGCCGAGTTAGCATGGGCGTAGTGGTGTCGAAGTAGTGGTGCGCCGGGAAGAAGATGTTGTTGACGACGCGTCGCGGCGGGGTTGCCAAACCCGAGGACACATCATAGACGAAGGCACGCGTCGGCGTTGCCAGCACCGGGCATGCGTAGACGGACGAAGACGAAGTTGACGAAGCGCCGCACCAGGCTTGCCAGGCCCGGGGACACGTCGTGGACGAAGGCACGCGGCGGTGTTGCCAGTACCGGGCATGCGTGGACTGGGACCTGCACGAGCTGTACGCCATGTCGAAGAAGTCGGAGAGGCCAGCAGAGAAGGACTCGACGACGGTTGCGGCGCCAATCGGCACGGGGCCGATGTCACCAACGGTGGTCGGAGTAGATGAAGTGGTCGGGGTAGATGACGGCGACGCTGACGACGGGCTCGTGCTGGACGAAGACGAACGGGGTGGACGGGCGGCGGCGACAGCTACATGGTAGCAGTGGCGGCGGCCAAAGAAGAGCGGCGGCGGCGGCTAGGTTAGGAGTGCGGCGGTGATGCTCGAAGTAGGCGAAGAACCCGACAGCGTGACAAAGACCGGCGCGGATGGTGGCGTTCCCGCGCCAAAGAGAGACGGCGCGGCACATACCACGAGAGGTCAGCGCGCGGTGACGGCAGAGTGGACCGTGGGCCGCGGCGCTACGGTCCGAAGGGGCGACGCAGCGGCGGTAGGCAGTTCGGGGCGAAGGCGGGAAGACCTCGGGGCGGCGGCGGGGACCACGGGCCGCGGCGCTACGGCCCGAAGGGGCGGTGCAGCGGCGGAGTGCGGGTCGGTGCAACCGCGGGGACGGCCTCGGGGCGGCGGCTGGGACCGCGTATCGCCGCACTACGGCCCATAGGGGCGACGCAGCGGCGACGCACGAGTCGATGCAGCCGCGAGGAGAACCACGGGGCGGCGGTGCTGCGGCCCGACGGGGCGACGCAGCGGTAGCCCGATGCTCGATCGGTGGAGAGGCGCGCTGAACTCGGGGACGATCTTCACGGGACCTGCGGAGGCGCACGTAACCGACGGGCCAGGTCGGTCGCGCGGCGTTGATGAGTCGGATCGCGGCGGCGAGCGGGTGATCAAGCCTATCGCGCGCGAGGTCGGGGACGCCGCTCGGTGGAGGCGTGGTGGCGACGGAGTCCGAGAGGAAGCCGGCGGCGGCGGTCAGCAGGGCGGCTATAATTGGCCGCTGCATGACGCGAGGCCGCCGGGTCGGGGTGATGCAGGAGTCCCGGTCGGAGCAGGGCGGTGACGGCCGGCGTAGATCGACGGACGGGTCGGCGCGCGAACGGCGGCGGTGAAGGGCCGCCGCATGACGTGAGGCCGCCGGGTCGGGGTGACCGGTGAGCCGACGCGCGAGGCCGCCGGGTCCGGGCGACCGGCGGGCAGACGCGCGGACGACGCGCGAGGCCGCCGGGTCGGTGAAGAAGCCGGCCGATCGCGCCGGTGTTGGAGTAAAGGTGCACGGGGTCGACAGCGGCGGTGGGCGACGCAAACCGGATCACATAGACCGGAAAACCAAAAAGTAGATGCCGATCAAAGCGACCGGCGAGAGAGAGAAAACCCGGATCAAAGGATCGGAAAAAAGACTCTCTAGGGTAGCGGTCAACACAACCGGCGGACGAACTCTAGATACGGGCGGCGCGGCCCCCGGCGGCGGTCATGGAGGCCAATCACCCCGGGGACGGCACGCGGGTGCGGAAGCGGCGGCGGCTAGGGTTTAGGATCGACTTACGATAGACACCATGTTATTTTTCGCCAGGGACCGGCACAACAATCTCCCACGGAAGCGGGACGACGAGGCGTCGATTCCATGTCGGCATATCCATGTTATCAGAAGCCTAGATCTCCACCACCTCATAAGGATTTGCGAAGCAAGCACAACACAGCTCACCCTCCAATTCTACGAAACCCACAGGCTGCGCATCACACGGAGGACTCTCTGGTCAAAAGATTGCGGACCATTATCTCCTGGCCACTGGTGGAGGTGAGGATGAGGCCGTCGCAATGCAGAGGCTGAGTCCATTGAGCAACGCCCGTTGGAAACTGCTCGGTGTGAACCAGCTCCGACGCAAGGCGGCCTCCGTACTCGGAGAATCTCATTGAGAAGGCAGTCTTCTTCCTCGGGGAGTACTCACAAGGCAGTATAAGCATCCTTGGACGAGACTTTGCGAGCTCTAGGTACGCGTCGGCGAAGCGCCGGCTGGATATCATGGCGAGCCACCACTTGCAGGCACACTTGAGCCTCGCCGCGGACTTGGCTGGGAGCCGTGATAGGATCTCCATGGTCAGGTCGTCTGGGATGCTGGCTAGAGACGGCCGTGAGCACGGCGTGCCGACGAATGCGATCTTCTTCTTGCGAGGTGGATGAGGAGGCGTGGGGAGGTCTGCACGTCTCTTCCCTGCCATGGCAAAGCCGAGTTATTTACCCAAAACCATTACACTTGGAGTTAGGGTAACAACTTGATACCACATTCAAGGCAAGGCATAAAAAACCGCCGGAATTATGCCTAATGTGTAACGCGAAGCACTGATGCTGGAATTTGATCGTGAAAACAGCCAAACGGACAGGTGGGTCCCGCTTGTCGAGCTGACGTGGCGAAGACCCAAAGGTTTGACCGACTGATATGGCAAATGAGACACGGGCCCCATCTGTCAATGACTAGCAAGTTATCTTCTTCACAACATTTATTCTATGGAGCATTCCATCGAGCACCTTCTAGGCATTCATCCTTTGGTCCGTGAAGAAGGCACCGCACGCCATGGCCACGCCGGAGCAGTGACCAGCGGAACGGCGAGAGTAAGGACCAGAGGAACGGCAGGCCGGACGCCTCCACCTGAGAGCAGAGGCGCCTGCGTGAAGAAGAAGGCGACCGTCCGCACAGGTGAGGTCGCGCGGCCGCGCACCATGGAGCCGGCAGATGCAGCCGCGGCAGTGAGAAACTTGGGTGGCGTCCATGGTTATTCTTGTGCGGTTGTGGAGGCGACGGGGACTTGGGTTGCTCGTGCTAGGCAGGGGTCGCCCTGGTCGAGCGTCGCTGCCGCTAGCGCGCCCGCGACCAACGGCCCGACGTCCATGGTGTTTTTCTGCGGATGGTGGCGCGAGCACAACGGCGAGCTGCGGGCCGAGCTCGGGGAGGTGGCGTCAGGGGCTCATGGGGAGCGGAGCAGCTCGTCTGCCTCTCCATGGATTGCCGGCAGCCCACGGCAAGCGCAGCGGCGAGCTGCGGGCCGACCTCTGGGAGGTGGTGTCGGTGCCTCATGGGAGCGGCGGCGGCTCGTCTTTCTCTCCATGACGTGACGGCGGGTGACGATAGGTGGGCGCCGTCACTCGGCAAGGAGAGAGACGGGGAAGGAGGACGGCAGCATGCGTTGCCATGGTGGCCATGGAGCTCTCGGCTCGGCTATCCATGCCAGCAGGGCGGCGGCGGGATTCAAGGGTTCATGGCGTGCGGGGAAGAGTCTGAGGCGGACGGGGCTAGCTTGAGCAGGGGGCTGCCATGGCCATGAAGCTCTCGTCTCACATGGACAGAGGTGGCTCGACCGCACACAAGCTGCTCAATGCATTGCTCAAAGGAAATAAAGATGAGATGAAGATGATCACGTAGTCAATGACAGGCGGGGCCTGCATCTCGCGTGCCGCCTCACCTGGTCAACACTTTTTTTGTGCTCGGTCTCCGTCACATCAGCCCGATAGGCAGGACCTACCTGTCGGCTTGGCTATTTTCACGGCTAAATCCCAGCATCGGTGCTCAATTCTAATGGTTTTTATGCTCTGTCTTAAATTTGGTACCAAATTGTTACCTTAACTTCAAATATAATGATTCTAGATAAATAACTCACAGAAGCCTTTTGATTTGCAGGAGATAAGAGCGTATGAATCGGCTGTGACTTTGAGCGGAACTTAAACAACGGGCATCGGATTATATAAGGAAGGACGCGGTTTTATTTCCAATTCAATCTAATCAGGCACAAAATTATATTAAGGAATTCTCAGTTTGATCAAGCAAGTTCGAGCCGGAGTCGTATAGCCGCATCCTAAGAGCATCTTCAGCCAAGCCTCAACACGCCTTTTCCAGGCGTTTTTTTCACGCAGGTGCAT
Source organism: Triticum monococcum (assembly GCA_034509565.1). Taxonomy (NCBI): domain Eukaryota; kingdom Viridiplantae; phylum Streptophyta; class Magnoliopsida; order Poales; family Poaceae; genus Triticum; species Triticum monococcum. The sequence continues at coordinate 125,411,084 of CM067842.1, forward strand.
AAAAATCAGCCCAGTCGCACCTCTAGAAACTCAATTTTCGCCGGCTCGGACCGAATTCGACACCGGCGGACCCAAGCCGAACCCGGCACGCTGGGGACGCTCGGGGGCGCCGGGCGAAATGGTTTTGGCGCGAAAGAGCCGCGGACCCGCCAAGTCAGCGACACACGCCTCGTTGTCCTACGAACGCCTCGTTTTCCCTTGGGGAATCAATGCTAAGGCTGCCGCCGGTCAGCCTTACATTGATTCCTCACGGGGCGGCTCTTCACGGGCGGCGCATCACCGCCCCCGCCCCGCGTACACACGCCTCCCGGCGGCTATAGAAAGTGCCCCCCACCCCGTCGATGGCCACAGACGCCATGCTCTTTCTCTCTCTCTCTCTCTCTCTCTCTCTCTCTCTCTCTCTCTCTCCGCCGACGAAGCTCTGTGTCTCTTTACGCCGCCGACGATCCTCTCCTCTCTCCTAGCCCATCCACCACGACAATGTGCGAGCGGTTCCCCGGCGACGGAGCGGCGGCCAACGGCTTCGGCCGCCGCTCGCTGCAAACGTGGGAGGCCTACATGCTTTTCAAGGCGAACATTCCGACGCCTTCAGACATGCGCGCTGGGCCGATAGGATGGAGGCTCAGCGCCGGAGGCATCCCCATCCCCCCTGCCGGACATCGTCGCGCGCCCCGATCTCTTCGCCGGCGAGGTCGACCGCGTTCGGTCGTCGCTGACCGAGGAGCAGCGCGCCTCCCCGCAGTACGCCAGCGCGCCGCCCTCGCGCGGTTCGAAACTCGTCGCCGTGGCCGGGACGAGGGAGGCATCGTCGTTCTTGACGACAGCGACGAAGACGACGCGCCGCCACCGCTTGTCCTCCAGGGAGACGTCGGGCAGGGGTCAAGAAGGAGAAGGCCGTTGCCGACGGCGGCGACATTGGCGACTTCGCTGCACTGATTGAGTTCTTCGCCCTATAAATTAATTTTTTTAATAATTTGTGTAAAACGTCGAACATGTTTAATGTGAATATCAAGTTTGCAGAATTTTAGCCGAACTTTTCCAAACTTCGTCAAATTCAGCTTTTTTTTAAATAAAAAAACACGTCCGAAACGCCGACTCGCCTTCAAAGAACGCGTAAAATCACCGTCTGGGAAGCCAACTGCTGGAGATGCTCTAACCTTTATAAAAACAGAGTCGGTGGCTACGGATGATCCTTCTGCATCACCGCGCCAGCAATCCTCAGCCAGCCGAGCGACTGCGGCAAGTGAGGTCCCTGTGACCAGGGCCGGCCCTTGACCTAGGTCTCCTGTGTGTATATACTACAGTTATTATCCAGCCATGGATTCGAGTACTAGTATAAAAATGCACAATCTCTCTTTCCAGGAAGCGCCACAATCTCTCTTTCTTCTTGAGTACCCGCCTCCTTCCTTCTCCCCATTGATTGCCTGCCACAAGTCCTGAAGAAGCCAGTCCCTGGAAATTTAATGATTCGTTTGGTTCTATCACCACCTTAATCTTCTTCATTCGGTTCGCACTAGGCTCTCTGAAGTGCTAGGGCCGGCCCCTGCCTCTAACGAATGAGCGGCCGATCATGCCGATGCCTGCACGATTCGTATGTGGTAGCACGAGCAGCAAGCGTACATGCAGGAGCGCAGTTGCGGGAGCAGTATCGTTCGGAGATCGTGCAGGAACAGTCGTCCGTGAAGCAATTTTTTTTTGAAAAGAGAACACGAAACATTCCATTAAGTACCAATGCTGGACAAGTCGCCAGCAACAGCGTCATTTACAAAGTCTGGACACTCATCAAGCCAAATCTCACTTATGCCAGCTCCTAGTTTAGTACCATACGCTGCTAAACAGTGTGCCACTACATTACAAGTTCTAGGACAAGACACAACAGTTACATGATTGAAGCTTACTCTCAGCTTAAATTTAATATCTTTGAAGATAGCTCCTAATGTAGAGAGATCATAGTCTTCATTGTTCACTGCTGTCTGAAGTTGCATAGAGTCAGTCTCCATTATGACACAGTGACAACCCATCTGAATGGCTGCGTTTATGGCATGCAACATTGCCATTGCCTCCGAATGAAGCGCATCCGAAACTTGCCCCAAATTTCCTGCACCAGCTGCTATTACCATACCACAATCATTCCTGATAACAAAGCCCCAACCTCCAGAACTTGATTCCTTCAGGTAGGCGCCGTCAGTGTTGATTTTCAAGATCTTCGGTGGAGGTCTGGACCATCTTTCTTTTTGTTGTTGCTCTTGTATTCTCCCTTCTTGCCTTACCTTAGAAAATTGCATAAAAAGATAGTTAATGGAATGACATATTTCATCAGAAGGTTTAATTTCATTTCCTGCATTTGCTCTATTCCTCTCATGCCACCAACGCCAGAGAAGCAGGCATGATTTAATTTTTTCTTCTTCATTGAGGTTCAATATTTTCTCCATACAGCTCAGTGCATCAGTACAATCTAGAATTTGTAATCTGACATGCTCCAACTGAGCTTTCCTCCACACATCCTTTACCCTCTTACACTTAATGAAACAATGGCCACCATCCTCATCCAACCGAAAACAGATTGGACAACGGGTGTCAACATGCATACCTCTTTGCTGGAGCTTCATGCGCAGCGGTACGGTATTTGTGGACATGCGCCATAAGAAGTGAAGAACCTTGTTGGGGAGGGGAAGCGACCACAACTTTGGCCAATTAAAACCACATGTATCTTCATCTGCACTTGAGGAAGAAGTTAGTCCTGAAATAGATTCGCGAGCCGTGGTGTCTACAGCAACTCTATAAGCTGATTTCACCGAAAATATACCTTTTTTATCATAATGCCATGCTATGAAATCATCTTCATGTGTATGAATTGGGATTTGTAGAATAATATTTGCATCTTCAGGGAGAAAGGTTTGTCTAACTAGGTCTTCATCCCAATTGTTTGTGGTAGGATCAATCAAATCATTTACTTTAGTTACAACATTTCCACCCCTCTGTGTGACGACTCTCCTAGTACTTCCTCTTGGAATCCAGGGATCAGACCAAATATTGATGTTGCTACCACTGCCTACTCTCCATATGATCCCTTTCTTGAGCAGATCTACTCCTTTTAGTATACTGCGCCATGTGTAGGATATGCCGCTTCTAGGCCTGGCTTGAAGAACTGAGCCATCTGAGTAGTATCTTGCTGACAGGACCTGCGCACATAAGGAAGCTGGGTTTTGAATGAGCCTCCATGCTTGCCTTGCAAGCATGGCCAGATTGAAGGCATGGAGATCCCTAAATCCCAAGCCTCCTGTTTTCTTCGTCTTCGTCATCTTCTCCCAGCTAGCCCAATGTATTTTATTCTCTTTATCCACTTGGCTCCACCAGTATCTATTTATCATATTGCTCAACTCTTCACATAGGGTCTTGGTTAGATCAAAGCAAGCCATGGAATACACCGGGATTGCTTGTGCTACCGCTTTAATGAGGATTTCTTTTCCACCTTTCGATAGAAGTTTTTCCTTCCATCCTTGGATCTTTTTCCACACCCTCTCTTTTACATACTCAAAGGTTCTTGCTTTGGCCTTACCCACATAGGATGGAACACCAAGATATCTTGGGGATAGACCTTGAGAGGTAACTTGCAGAATACTTTTCATTTTTTCCTTCAACCCTTGCCTTGTGTTTGCACTGAATAGTATTGAGGATTTATCTTTATTAATCACTTGTCCTGAAGCAGCTTCATAAAGATTTAGAATTCTATTAATTTCCTGAGCACTTTCAGCATTGGCCTCCAATAGAAGTAATGAATCATCCGCAAAGAATAGATGGCTTACACTAGGGGCTCCCCTACATACCTTGATTCCTTTTAGTGATCCCCTCATCTCAGCTTCATATAACATAGAGGAGTACCCCTCAGCACAGATGAGAAACAAATAAGGGGAAAGTGGATCTCCTTGGCACAGTCCTCTTTGGGGTGTAATCATATCAGTTGTATCTTGGTTCACCTTGATTTGGTACTTGACAGTTGAGACACACTTCATTATCAGTCTGGTCCAATTCCTATCAAAACCCAATCTTTGTTGGGGAACGTAGTAATTTCAAAAAAATTCCTACGCACACGGAAGATCATGGTGATGCATAGCAACGAGGGGGAGAGTCTGATCTACGTACCCTTGTAGATCGCAACGGAAGCGTTGACACAACGTAGAGGAAGTAGTCGTACGTCTTCTTCCCGATCCGACCGATCCAAGCACCGTTACTCCGGCACCTCCGAGTTCTTAGCACACGTACAGCTCGATGACGATCCCCGGGCTCCGATCCAGCAAAGCTTCGGGGAGGAGTTCCGTCAGCACGGCGGCGTGATGACGATCTTGATGTTCTACCGACGCAGGGCTTCGCCTAAGCACTACAACGATATGATCGAGGTGGAATATGGTGGCAAGGGGCACCGCACACGGCTAAGGAACGATCACGTGGATCAACTTGTGTCTCTTGGGGTACCCCCTGCCCCCGTATATAAAGGAGCAAGGGGAGGAGGCCGGCCGGCCAGGTGTGGCGCGCCAAGGAGGAGTCCTCCTCCTAGTAGGAGTAGGACTCCTACTAGGAGGGGGAAAGAGGTGGAGTGGGAGAAGGAAAGGGGGGGCGCCGCCCCCCTCCCCTAGTCCATTTCGGACCAGGGAGGAGGTGGCGCGCGGCCCACCTCTGGTAGCCCTTCTCTCTCTCCACTAAAGCCCATATGGCCCATTACTTCTCCCAGTAGGGTTCCGGTAACCCCCCGGCTCTCCGGTTTTCTTCGAAATTACCCGGAACACTTCCAGTGTCCGAATATAGTCATCCAATATATCAATCTTTATGTCTCGACCATTTCGAGACTCCTCGTCATGTCCGTGATCACATCTGGGACTCCGAAATAACTTCGGTACATCAAAATGCATAAACTCATAATAACTGTCATCGTAACGTTAAGCGTGCGGACCCTACGGTTCGAGAACAATGTAGACATGACTGAGACACATCTCCGGTCCATAACCAATAGCGGGACCTGGATGCCCAAATTGGCTCCTACATATTCTACGAAGATCTTTATCGATCAGACCGCATAACAACATACGTTGTTCCCTTTGTCATCGGTATGTTACTTGCCCGAGATTCGATCGTCGGTATCCAATACCTAGTTCAATCTCGTTACCGGCAAGTCTCTTTACTCGTTCCGTAATACATCATCTCGCAACTAACTCATTAGTCACAATGCTTGCAAGGCTTATGTGATGTGCATTACCGAGAGGGCCCAGAGATACCTCTCCGACAATCGGAGTGACAAATCCTAATCTCGAAATACGCCAACCCAACATCTACCTTTGGAGACACCTGTAGAGCTCCTTTATAATCACCCAGTTACGTTGTGACGTTTGGTAGCACACAAAGTGTTCCTCTGGGAAACGGGAGTTGCATAATCTCATAGTCATAGGAACATGTATAAGTCATGAAGAAAGCAATAGCAACATACTAAACGATCGGGTGCTAAGCTAATGGAATGGGTCATGTCAATCAGATCATTGAACCAATGATGTGATCTCGTTAATCAAATAACAACACCTTGTTCATGGTTAGGAAACATAACCATCTTTGATTAACGAGCTAGTCAAGTAGAGGCATACTAGTGACACTAAGTTTGTCTACGTATTCACACATGTATTATGTTTCCGGTTAATACAATTCTAGCATGAATAATAAACATTTATCATGATATAAGGAAATAAATAATAACTTTATTATTGCCTCTAGGGCATATTTCCTTCAGTCTCCCACTTGCACTAGAGTCAATAATCTAGATTACACAGTAATGATTCTAACACCCATGGAGCTTTGGTGCTGATCATGTTTTGCTCGTGGAAGAGGCTTAGTCAACGGGTCTGCTACATTCAGCTCCGTATGTATCTTGCAAATCTCTATGTCTCCCACCTAGACTAGATCCCGGATGGAATTGAAGCGTCTCTTGATGTGCTTGGTTCTCTTGTGAAATCTGGATTCCTTTGCCAAGGCAATTGCACCAGTATTGTCACAAAAGATTTTCATTGGACCCGATGCACTAGGTATGACACCTAGATCGGATATGAACTCCTTCATCCAGACTCCTTCGTTCGCTGCTTCCGAAGCAGCTATGTACTCCGCTTCACATGTAGATCCCGCTACGACGCTTTGTTTAGAACTGCACCAACTGACAGCTCCACCGTTTAATGTAAACATGTATCCGGTTTGCGATTTAGAATTGTCCGGATCAGTGTCAAAGCTTGCATCAACGTAACCTCTCACGGTGAGCTCTTTGTCACCTCCATATACGAGAAACATATCCTTAGTCCTTTTCAGGTATTTCAGGATGTTCTTGACCGCTGTCCAGTGACCCACTCCTGGATTACTTTGGTACCTCCCTGCTAAACTTATAGCAAGGCACACATCAGGTCTGGTACACAGCATTGCATACATGATAGAGCCTATGGCTGAAGCATAGGGAACATCTTTCATTTTCTCTCTATCTTCTGCAGTGGTCGGGCATTGAGTCAGACTCAACTTCACACCTTGTAACACAGGCAAGAACCCTTTCTTTGCTTGATCCATTTTGAACTTCTTCAAAATCTTGTCAAGGTATGTGCTTTGTGAAAGTCCAATTAAGCGTCTTGATCTATCTCTATAGATCTTTATGCCTAATATGTAAGCAGCTTCACCGAGGTCTTTCATTGAAAAACTCTTATTTAAGTATCCCTTTATGCTATCCAGAAATTCTATATCATTTCCAATCAGCAATATGTCATCCACATATAATATCAGAAATGCTACAGAGCTCCCACTCACTTTCTTGTAAATACAGGCTTCACCGAAAGTCTGTATAAAACCAAATGCTTTGATCACACTATCGAAGCGTTTATTCCAACTCCGAGATGCTTGCACCAGTCCATAAATGGATCGCTGGAGCTTGCACACTTTGTTAGCTCCCTTTGGATCGAAAAAACCTTCCGGTTGCATCATATACAACTCTTCTTCCAGAAATCCATTCAGGAATGCAGTTTTGACATCCATCTGCCATATTTCATAATCATAAAATGCGGCAATTGCTAACATGATTCTGACAGACTTAAGCATCGCTACGGGTGAGAAGGTGTCATCGTAGTCAACCCCTTGAACTTGTCGAAAACCTTTTGCGACAAGTCGAGCTTTGTAAACAGTTACATTACCGTCAGCGTCAGTCTTTTTCTTGAAGATCCATTTATTCTCAATCGCTTGCCGATCATCGGACAAGTCAACCAAAGTCCATACATTGTTCTCATACATGGATCCCATCTCAGATTTCATGGCTTCAAGCCACTTTGCGGAATCTGGGCTCACCATCGCTTCTTCATAGTTCGTAGGTTCATCATGATCTAGTAGCATGACTTTCAGAACTGGATTACCGTACCACTCTGGTGCGGATCTCACTCTGGTTGATCTACGAGGTTTAGTAGTATCTTGTCCTGAAGTTTCATGATCATCATCATTAGCTTCCTCACTAATTGGTATAGGTGTCGCAGAAATAGTTTTCTGTGATATACTATTTTCCAATAAGGGAGCAGGTACAGTTACCTCGTCAAGTTCTACTTTCCTTCCACTCACTTCTTTCGAGAGAAACTCCTTCTCTAGAAATGATCCATTCTTAGCAACGAATGTCTTGCCTTCGGATCTGTGATAGAAGGTGTACCCAACAGTTTCCTTTGGGTATCCTATGAAGACACATTTCTCCGATTTGGGTTCGAGCTTATCAGGTTGAAGCTTTTTCACATAAGCATCGCAGCCCCAAACTTTAAGAAATGACAACTTCGGTTTCTTACCAAACCATAGTTCATAAGGCGTCGTCTCAACGGATTTTGATGGTGCCCTATTTAATGTGAATGCGGCCGTCTCTAAAGCATAACCCCAAAAGGATAGCGGTAAATCAGTAAGAGACATCATAGATCGCACCATATCTAGTAAAGTATGATTACGACGTTCGGACACACCATTACGCTGTGGTGTTTCGGGTGGCGTGAGTTGCGAAACTATTCCACAATTTTTCAAATGTACACCAAACTCATAACTCAAATATTCTCCTCCACGATCAGATCGTAGAAACTTTATTTTCTTGTTACGATGATTTTCAACTTCACTCTGAAATTCTTTGAACTTTTCAAATATTTCAGACTTATGTTTCATTAAGTAGATATATCCATATCTGCTTAAATCATCTGTGAAAGTGAGAAAATAACGATATCCGCCACGAGCCTCAATATTCATCGGACCACATACATCGGTATGTATGATTTCCAACAAATCTGTTGCTCTCTCCATAGTACCGGAAAACGGTGTTTTAGTCATCTTGCCCATGAGGCACGGTTCGCAAGTACCAAGTGATTCATAATCAAGTGGTTCCAAAAGCCCATCAGTATGGAATTTCTTCATGCGCTTTACACCGATATGACCTAAACGGCAGTGCCACAAATAAGTTGCACTATCATTATCAACTCTGCATCTTTTGGCTTCTACATTATGAATATGTGTGTTACTACTATCGAGATTCATCAAAAATAGACCACTCTTCAAAGGTGCATGACCATAAAAGATATTACTCATATAAATAGAACAACCATTATTCTTTGATTTAAATGAATAACCGTCTCGCATCAAACAAGATCCAGATATAATGTTCATGCTTAACGCTGGCATCAAATAACAATTATTGAGGTCTAATATTAATCCCGAAGATAGATGTCGAGGTAGCGTGCCGACCGCGATCACATCGACTTTGGAACCGTTTCCCACGCGCATCGTCACCCCGTCCTTCGCCAGTGTTCGCTTAATCCGTAGTCCCTGTTTCGAGTTGCAAATATTAGCAACAGAACCAGTATCAAATACCCAGGTGCTACTGCGAGCTCTAGTAAGGTACACATTAATAACATGTATATCACATATACCTTTGTTCACCTTGCCATCCTTCTTATCTGCCAAATACTTGGGGCAGTTCCGCTTCCAGTGACCAGTCTGCTTGCAATAGAAGCACTCAGTTTCAGGCTTAGGTCCAGACTTGGGTTTCTTCTCCTGAGCAGCAATTTGCTTGCCGTTCTTCTTGAAGTTCCCCTTCTTCTTCCCTTTGCCCTTTTTCTTGAAACTAGTGGTCTTGTTAACCATCAACACTTGATGCTCCTTCTTGATTTCTACCTCCACAGCTTTCAGCATTGCGAAGAGCTCGGGAATAGTCTTGTTCATCCCTTGCATATTATAGTTCATCACGAAGCTCTTGTAGCTTGGTGGCAGTGATTGGAGAGTTCTTTCAATGACGCAATCATCTGGAAGATTAACTCCCATCTGAATCAAGTGATTATTATACCCAGACATTTTGAGTATATGCTCACTGACAGAACTGTTCTCCTCCATCTTGCAGCTATAGAACTTATTGGAGACTTCATATCTCTCAATCCGGGCATTTGCTTGAAATATTAACTTCAACTCCTGGAACATCTCATATGCTCCATGACGTTCAAAACGTCGTTGAAGTCCCGATTCTAAGCCGTAAAGCATGGCACACTGAACTATCGAGTAGTCATCATCTTTGCTTTGTCAGACGTTCATAACATCTGGCGTTGCTCCAGCAGCAGGCCTGGCACCCAGCAGTGCTTCCAGGACGTAATTCTTCTGAGCAACAATGAGGATAATCCTCAAGTTACGGACCCAGTCCGTGTAATTGCTACCATCATCTTTCAACTTTGCTTTCTCAAGGAACGCATTAAAATTCAATGGAACAACAGCACGAGCCATCTATCTACAATCAACATAAACAAGCAAGATACTATCAGGTACTAAGTTCATGATAAGTTTAAGTTCAATTAATCAAATTACTTAAGAACTCCCACTTAGATAGACATCCCTCTAATCCTCTAAGTGATCACGTGATCCAAATCAACTAAACCATAACCGATCATCACGTGAGATGGAGTAGTTTTCAATGGTGAACTTCGTTATGTTGATCATATCTACTATATGATTCACGCTCGACCTTTCGGTCTCCGTGTTCCGAGGCCATATCTGCATATGCTAGGCTCGTCAAGTTTAACCTGAGTATTCTGCGTGTGCAAAAACTGGCTTGCACCCGTTGTAGATGGACGTAGAGCTTATCACACCCGATCATCATGTGGTGTCTGGGCACGACGAACTTTGGCAACGGTGCATACTCAGGGAGAACACTTCTTGATAATTTAGTGAGAGATCATCTTATAATGCTACCGTCAATCAAAGCAAGATAAGATGCATAAAAAGATAAACATCACATGTAATCAGTATAAGTGATATGATATGGCCATCATCATCTTGTGCTTGTGATCTCCATCTCCGAAGCACCGTCATGATCACCATCGTCACCGGCGCGACACCTTGATCTCCATCGTAGCATCGTTGTCGTCTCGCCAATCTTATGCTTCCACGACTATCGCTACCGCTTAGTGATAAAGTAAAGCATTACATCGCGATTGCATTGCATACAATAAAGCGACAATCATATGGCTCCTGCCAGTTGCCGATAACTCGGTTACAAAACATGATCATCTCATACAATAAAATTTAGCATCATGTCTTGACCATATCATATCACAACATGCCCTGCAAAAACAAGTTAGACATCCTCTACTTTGTTGTTGCAAGTTTTACATGGCTGCTACGGGCTTAAGCAAGAACCAATCTCACCTACGCATCAAAACCACAACGATAGTTTGTCAAATAGACTCCGTTTTAACCTTCGCAAGGACCGGGCGTAGCCACACTCGGTTCAACTAAAGTTGGAGAGACAGTCGCCCGCAAGCCACCTGTGTGCAAAGCACGTCGGGGGAACCGGTCTCGCGTAAGCGTACGCGTAAGGTTGGTCCGGGTCGTCTCGTCCAACAATACCGCTGAACCAAAGTATGACATGCTGGTAGGCACTATGACTTGTATCGCCCACAACTCACTCGTGTTCTACTCGTGCATATAACATCAAACCATAAAACCTAGGCTCGGATGCCACTGTTGGGGAACATAGTAATTTCAAAAAATTTCCTACGCACTCGCAAGATCATGGTGATGCATAGCAATGAGGGGGAGAGTCTGATCTACGTACCCTTGTAGATCGCAACGGAAGCGTTGACACAACATAGAGGAAGTAGTCGTACGTCTTCTTCGCGATCCGACCGATCCAAGCACCGTTACTCCGGCACCTCCGAGTTCTTAGCACACGTACAGCTCGATGACGATCCCCGGGCTCCGATCCAGCAAAGCTTCGGGGAGGAGTTCCGTCAGCACGACGGCGTGATGACGATCTTGATGTTCTACCGACGCAGGGCTTCGCCTAAGCACTACAACGATATGATCGAGGTGGAATATGGTGGCAGGGGGCACCGCACACGGCTAAGGAACGATCACGCGGATCAACTTGTGTCTCTTGGGGTGCCCCCTGCCCCTGTATATAAAGGAGCAAGGGGAGGAGGCCGGCCGGCCAGGTGTGGCGCGCCAAGGAGGAGTCCTCCTCCTAGTAGGAGTAGGACTCCTACTAGGAGGGGGAAAGAGGTGGAGTGGGAGAAGGAAAGGGGGGCGCCGCCCCCCTCCCCTAGTCCAATTCGGACCAGGGAGGAGGTGGCGCACGGCCCACCTCTGGCAGCCCTTCTCTCTCTCCACTAAAGCCCATATGTCCCATTACTTCTCCCGGTAGGGTTCCGGTAACCCTCCGGCTCTCCGGTTTTCTCCGAAATTACCCGGAACACTTCCGGTGTCCGAATATAGTCATCCAATATATCAATCTTTATGTCTCGACCATTTCGAGACTCCTCGTCATGTCCGTGATCACATCCGGGACTCCGAACTAACTTCGGTACATCAAAATGCATAAACTCATAATAACTGTCATCGTAACGTTAAGCGTGCGGACCCTACGGTTCGAGAACAATGTAGACATGACTGAGACACATCTCCGGTCAATAACCAATAGCGGGACCTGGATGCCCATATTGGCTCCTACATATTCTACGAAGATCTTTATCGGTCAGACCGCATAACAACATACGTTGTTCCCTTTGTCATCGGTATGTTACTTGCCCGAGATTCGATCGTCGGTATCCAATACCTAGTTCAATCTCGTTACCGGAAAGTCTCTTTACTCATTCCGTAATACATCATCTTGCAACTAACTCATTAGTCACAATGCTTGCAAGGCTTATGTGATGTGCATTACCGAGAGGGCCCAGAGATACCTCTCCGACAATCGGAGTGACAAATCCTAATCTCGAAATACGCCAACCCAACATCTACCTTTGGAGACACCTGTAGAGCTCCTTTATAATCACCCAGTTACGTTGTGATGTTTGGTAGCACACAAAGTGTTTCTCCGGGAAACGGGAGTTGCATAATCTCATAGTCATAGGAACATGTATAAGTCATGAAGAAAGCAATAGCAACATACTAAACGATCGGGTGCTAAGCTAATGGAATGGGTCATGTCAATCAGATCATTCAACCAATGATGTGATCTCGTTAATCAAATAACAACACCTTGTTCATGGTTAGGAAACATAACCATCTTTGATTAACGAGCTAGTCAAGTAGAGGCATACTAGTGACACTAAGTTTGTCTATGTATTCACACATGTATTATGTTTTCGGTTAATACAATTCTAGCATGAATAATAAACATTTATCATGATATAAGGAAATAAATAATAACTTTATTATTGCCTCTAGGGCATATTTCCTTCAATCTTTTCATCATATCTTCTAAAAATTTCCATTCAACGCGGTCGTAGGCTTTGCTCATGTCCAGTTTGATAGCCGCATAGCCCACGGGACCCCTTATTTTCCTTTGTAGGAAATGTGTTAGTTCATATGCCAATAGAATATTATCTAAAATTAGTCTCCCGAGTACAAAGGCACTCTAATTAGGGGAGACAATGTCGGGGAGAATTTCTTTGAGTCTATTTGTGATTACCTTAGAGACCACCTTATATACCACATTGCACAAACTTATAGGTCTTAGATCCTTTATGCTCATTGGCTTGGTGTTCTTCGGAATAAGCACTATTAGGGTATCATTCCATCCTTCAGGCATATCTCCTCATCTCAATATGTGCAGAACTTCTTTAGTGATCTGGTTCCCCACTATTTTCCAAAACCTTTTAAAGAAAATGGCTGGCATACCATCAGGTCCTGGAGCTTTTAAGTCACCGATGCTATCTAAGGCTCTTTTCACCTCCTCTTCTATATATTCAGCACATAGCATGTCATTCATCTCCGGCGTCACCTTTGGCTGCACCACTCGCATAATTTCCCCATTATCTCCTGTCGTCGTGGAGGAGAATATATTTGAAAAATAGTTTGCAATATGCTCTTTCAAATGTTCCTGCCCCTCCACCCAACTACCACCCTCCCTTTTAAGTTTCTTAATGGTATTCCTTTTCTTTCTTTTGGAGGCAAAAGCATGAAAGAAGGATGTGTTCTTGTCACCATCTTGCAACCATTTAATATGGGCTCGTTGTTTCCAATGCATATCTTGTTGTTGTTCCAAACGGTCTAGCTTCTCCATTAATAAGTGCTCTCTGCTAACCCCTTCTTGGTTGATGTCCCCTCTGCGTACCTCCTCTAGTTCTTTCTTAAGGGTTTTAATACGCTTTTGGAGATCGCTTAAAACATTAGCATCCCAGTCCTTTAACTCTCCTGCTACCATGCGTAACATCCCCTGGGTATTATGTTCCCCTTGTATGCTAGCTTTGGCCCAAGCATTATTAACCACAAACTCACATTCCTCTTCTTGTAACCATCTAGCTTCAAACCTGAAGCTGCAAATCCTTCTCCTGGGCATATGTGAACTCTTAGATTCTTCTATTTGGATGGTTACTGGTCTGTGATCTGAGTGGTATGGGTCCCCATTTAAAACTTTGAAGTAAGGGAATCTTGTGCACCAGCTCTTCGTCCCCACTGCTCTATCCAATCTTTCTTTAACAAAGCGTTTAGCATCCCAACTCTGATTGCGCCATGTTTATGTGTCCCCCACATAGCCCAAATCTGTCAATCCGCAGTCCGCTAGAGCTGCTCTAAAATTCTCCATTTGGCTTTGTGCTCTAGCTGGCCCCCCTTTCTTCTCATGATTATACATGATTTCGTTAAAATCGCCAGCGCATAACCATGGGAGGTTTAACTGCTGATTTAGGATGCGCATTAACCTCCATGTTATCTTCCTTTTTTCACTTGCTGGCTCTCCATAGATGCCTGTAAATCGCCATTTGAAACCATCTCTTTCCTCTATTATAGCATCAATGTGATACCTGGAGTAGTTGTGCAGCTCTAGATTTACTTCTTTTTCCCATAGCAATGCCAATCCCCCACTCTTCCCTTCACAATCTTTGACTACCATGTTCCCCATCCCTAACATCCATTTAAATCTTTCCATCCTCTTCTCATCCCTCTTGGTTTCATATAAGAAAAGGATGTCGGGGTCCACCTGCTTCTGGAGATCCAGAAGTCCTCTTACTGCCGGGCCGTTCCCCAATCCCCGGCAGTTCCACACTAAAATTCCCCCCCTCCCCCCGGCCCTCGCGTCGCTCCCGCAGGGGCGACTCGGGCGGAGCTAACCCTAGCTGCCACCGGCCCCTCCCCCCTTCTCCTCTCCCTCGCCACCACCGGAGGTGGTCGCCGGAAAGCTGCGCGTCCGCCGGGAAGGGTGGTGGCGGGGATCTTGTCCGCCTGTTTCGCGCAGGGGATTCGGAGCCGGGGCGGCGGCCTCGGGTGGTGGTGCGTCGTCGTCTTCAGCCCGCGGCGTCGCTGGTGCTGGCCGCCCCCTTGGCCACGCGGGTGGCAAGGCGGTGGCGGGTGGTGCCTGTGGGGCGCGGTGCCGCGGGGGCGCCCGCCCCGGATCCGACGCCTTCGCCCCCGATCCGTTCGGCCTCTATCAGATCTGGCTTCCGGCTGGCCCTGGTCGCCGGCGTCGCGTCTGTGGTAGGGGTGGGGGAGATGGGAGACCTGGAGAAATCCACGGCTGGCCATGCCGGCCACGACGACGGTGACGCCTGAGGGCGCCGTCTCCTACGTGTAGGCGCCGTCAAGGTGCCCCCTTTCCCCCTTCTGCCTCTCTCCCCTGCTCGTGCACCGGGGTGAAAACCCAAATCCCCCTGGATTGGGCGGCAGCGACGCTCGCGGCGTCGCCACCTCCATGGAGGTGCCACCTTCGGTTGAGCATGGGGAGGTGGCATGTTCGATCTGGTTGGTGGGCGTCCGGTGGCGACATGGTTGGCGTTGGCGGGGTCTTGGTGGTTCTTCTCCAAGTCAGTGGCTTCCCAACCATGTCTACTCTGTCACCAGCAGCCTCACCTTGCTTTTGCTTCTCCTTGAGTGTTGGTTCCCCCCTGCTCCATGTTTGCCTTTGTGGAGCTCGGCGGCGGAGTTAGTGGTGCCCTGGTCAGGCTCTCCGGGCGGCAATGGCGTCGGTTGTACATCTTTTCTCTAGGGAGAGCGTTTGCATCGCCTGACGGATCGGCGCCTTGTGCCAGGCGAGGGGCTAGGGAGCCCCTTCGGAGTTGCAGGATGTTGTCAACGATGCGGTTGGAGTCAATGGAGCTGTCGGCGTTCCCTTACATGCTAGTTGGATCTCCGCAAGGCTTGCTGGTGTACGGGATGGATTGAACTCGGTGGAGGGCTTCATTGTCTTCAAGCTGGTCTTGTTCTTTAGTTTCTTCATCTTTGCTTGTAGATGGTAAGAAGCCTTTTAGCTGTTTGCACAGCACTATGTATCCTTTTAGCTGTTTCTTTGTTCTTTTTTTGTAAGTTGGCGGTTGCTGTAATCCTGGCCGGTTGATGGCTTTGTTAATTCAAAGTCGGGCTCGACTTGAGCCTTCGTTCTAAAAAAAAATTCTCATTTTGACTCGCCAGGCTGACCCTGCAGCCCGGCGTTCACATACTCCGAGTTAGTGCATTCTTCTTTTTCTGCATCCCCATCAACCTCCATCTTCGCCTTCTTCGCTAACTCTAACTCATCATCGACATCCATTGGGTCACCCTTCCTCTTATTTTCTCCTGTCACAAATGAATAGTATTGTCGATTTCCCCTTTTCTCAAAACGCTTGAAAGTACCTTGCTTTGTGTCTTTCCTTGGCTTCTGGACTTTGCTTTCTTTTTCTTTGTTGGCCAATTCTTTCTCTTCTGTTGGCATATCTATCTTTGGCCCCTCTGACCCTTGATTTGTTTTTGTGGTAATATTATCGTTATGTTCGGTTTTACTGCCTTCTGCTTCCGGTATTTGTTTCTTCTCCGAAAGGAATTCACCTGGGATACCTGCGGCGCTGTAATCTAGTTTCCTTCCTTCCGTTAGTTTCTGGTCCTCCTCATGTTTTAACTTGAGAGGGCCTATTACTTCCTTTTCCTCCCCAATTCCTAGTCTTTTGTTTTCATCTCTGCTTGGTTCATCTCTTCGCCAGGATGGCCCATCACTGCCTTGTTTGCTCCCCTTGCTTCCTGCATTGTTGCTTGGCCAGAATCTACCTTTATCATTTGGGCTTTTGCTTCTTTCTTCACTTGAGCTCCCCTTGTGCATGATAGCCCGCAGCCATGGTCCAAACTGTCTGGCCCCTGTTCTTCTAGATCTAGTTGGGCATGACTTTTCAGTATGCCCAATTATGCCACAACTATAGCAGAAGTCAGGGAGATATTCGTATGTAAAGGAGATAATCTTTTCCTCCTTTTTGCTCTCATTTATGTCTCCATCATCTCTCCCAAGTATCATTTCATTTCCTTGCTCCTGTTCTTCTTCTTCGATAACTGATGTAATGAACCTCATGATTGGGACTGTAATATCTATTCGCACTTTAATCCGCATAAATACTCCCATTGAATCACCATTAACATCCGGGTCTGCTTCAATAAATTCTCCAATTTGTTCTCCGACCAATTCTGCTGTTTCTCTACTCATCATCCCCATCGGGATACCATAAGCTCTAGCCCATATAGGAATTGTCCTGAATTCGTAATCGTCTATGGTTTTACTAGGCACAAATCTTCCATCACCAATAAATCATTGTTCAAACTCCATGGTCCAACATCTAGAGCCTTCTCCTTATCAGCCTTTTGGTGAAAAGTAAAAAGAAATCTGTTTCTGCCAAGATTATTGCATTCTACACCAAAGAAAGGGCTCCACGCAGCTCCCAGCGATTTTCCCACATGTTCTGCTCTAGCTAGTCTCTCTGAAAAAAGTTTGCCTGCTGCCTGAAGCTTGCTCACCTGCGAGGAGCACGCCTGCTTTCTTCCATCCTGATTCCTTTCTTTTCGGCTTCGGAGAGCTGCAGGTTCCTGAGCTTCCCCTCAACTCCTTCCAGGAATGCATGCTTCAGATCCCCCATTGAGGCTGAGAGCTTCTGGGGCGGCCGGACAGTGGCACGCCTATACGCCTCCAAATCCTCCGCCTCCACTCGCCCAAGGCCCTGCGCCCCTTAGTAGAGACGAAGGCTTCTGGAGATGGGTTCTCTCACAGATTCGCTCCTCTCTTTGATCTTGGATTCCTCACTCCTCACTAATCCTAATCTGGCTGTTTCACTCTGCCTTCGATGGGCCTCTCAAGGATCCCCTACAGGAGGGCTGGGATCTGGGCACGAGCTAGGAGAGGTGAGGAACAAGGCACGGATTTGTGTGTATTAATGATTTTGGTGGAGATTCAGCGGCAGAGATCGCCGACGAGATTGCGCACAGAGTCGCTAAGAAGACGCCAGAAACAGCGAGAAGACGTCACGGACGGACGACTATAGAGATCTCCGTGAAGCAATTTTGTGCACAAAAAGAACAAAACAATGATCTTTTGTAGTGAATAGTGCATGTGCTATAAGTATGGGTTTTTTTGTCAGAAATAATAAATCCCGAACGTTTGAGATTTCACCATGCAAATCAAATGTTTTTGATGGCAATTTTAGTGACATGCAGATGGCAAGTTTAGTATACACACACACGACAACTTTCTGGCAAAAATACACTATGCATGGAGTTGTCATGATTGTCAACTAAACTTGTCATCCTCACGTCACTAAATTTGTCATTATAAACATTCGATTTGCCATGGTCAAATCCCGAACGCTCAGGCGTTACGGGGGTTCTTTTCTTTTTGTCCAGCTCAGAGCAAGTGTGTTCTTTCATGAAATTTTACAGAGATGTAGCATACATCTCTATGTTCGTGTGCATTTGTTATCAGAACTTTTTGGAACCTAGAAATGTGATTTTCGCACATGAACCAAAAAACCACACTCCTAGATTTCTTTGATGCCCATCCCTTCTTCTTTTTTCGAGTAGAACGTATCCCTTCTATATGATCGGGGTTACATGGGCCCCATCAAGCACCGTTCGACAGACCCACACGATCATCTAGCGAAAAAAGTAGGTCTCGTCCTCATCGGGCCAGCGAACGAGAGAAGAAAGGGAAGGACAAATGGCATCAACGGCGGAAAAGTGGGCGGGCAGCAAGACCATCGTCCTGCAGAACGACGGCAAGAGGTTCGAGCTTTCCGAGGAGGCGGAGAGGGTGTCCAAGGTCATCGACGCCATGAGCTCGGGACAGGTATGAATTAGTACTTTTTTTTACTCTCTCCGTTTAAAATTACTGGTCGTAGAAATGGATATATTTAGAACTAAAATACATCTAGAACTAAAATACATCTAGATATATTCATACATGCGATAAGTAATTGGGAACGGAGGGAGCACTTCACAAGGTCTAGCACAAAGCAACTAAACAAACAGCAGAAACTGATCAGGTTCCCGAGCCCGTGACACCCGCACCCAACTCTCTGAACATATGGTCCCAGATCTTCACTAGCTGTGTTACTGCAACTCAAATGATGAAAGACACGTCCTCTTGCAGCGTGCTTGGTTCCAAACAATCCCCTGCGTTTGTTCTGCAATTCTTAAACCATCTGGTGGATGTGTTCTTTCACTGACATAATTTCCCGCATGCATCTGCTCTGCTCCACATTGCATACCCATCTAACACCAAGCACACCGATCCAGCCAGGACCAGAGCGCCGCATGAAGATCAATCGGCACAACACTAGCTACGGCTTTTATCAACTTTATTCCGAAGACACCATGCAAATATAGTACAACTACTTGGTGCCAATAAGAATTCGTAGTTCAGGCAACAGTGAGCTAAACCGAACAACTAGCAGAATAAGTTCTCTCCACAAAGTAGTCACTAAATCGCGGCGCAATGCCCGTACACATCACAGTAATTCATGGAACAAGCCATGCCATGGATCTTCAGAGGTAGTAGTAGGAAAGCAGAGGCGCCAACACCGCGGCCAGGAGGAGGGTTGCCGCCGAGACGGGAGATCTGGTCGCTGCCGACTTCGCTGGGCTTGGGCTGACGGTCGCTGGTGTTGATCCGGAAGTTGGTGTAGGTGCTGCAAGATGCATTTTGATTTCAGTATAGAGAAATGGAAGTAAGATTCAGGGGATAGAAAAGCAGAAACCAACATTTGTTTTAATTCAGGACTTCAGGCAAAAAAGTAAACGGGTGGTGGTTTTTCTCTATCAGTCCCTCATCAGCTTCACACCCATGAACAATCCCTGACGGTGAATTTAATACAAACTGATGCATGTACACAAATCATACAGTATCTTTTAGCATCTCACACATTCTATCACTAATTGGAAGCCACAATTGGCGCTTTCGATCATTTAGTGGTTGCTATCCATCATAATGGTTTGTCAATTCTGTTGTGTGCGTGATCCAGTACATCTGGCTGTCAACCCTCATGTAAAATTGCGATGACATTGAAAGGAACCGCCACCATGACAGCAATACTTTATTAGTGATGTCTTTGTTTACAGTACAAATTAATATTTTGAAGGTCTGCTAGTATGTGCCAATTTCATTCTTCTTTATGAATCTCAAAAGAAAAACATTATCTTTTGTCATGTTTTTATTAAGTGGAGATTCTCAACAAAACATAATGTTCTGTTTTTTCACATGCAGACCACTGAAAGATAGTCCTGCTGTACTCTAGATGCCAGAGGAGTCCATAAAAATTCTCTGTAGCCCACGAAAGCATTGATGTCAATGTCCATGGACACATTCATATGTTTTGCCCTTTGACCTCAAGAGTGGAAAATGGAGGTAGAGATAAATCGACTCTAGCTCTTGGTAGTTCTTAAACCGTTCAGATTGGAGCATGTGTTGATTAGATCTAATTAACGTTTTTCTTTTGCACGGATCTACAGGAATAAAGAGAGGGATTCAAAATGTACGAACTGCAAAGGAGAAGAGAGTGGGGAATTACCTTCAGTAGGGGCGCCGTTAGGGGCTCCGCCGGGCAGTTTCACTGCAGGGCAACCAAAAACAAAGTCAGACCAACACCAGACGTGACGACAGATCACAAATCGACACGGGGAAAAGAAAATCGGAACAAGACGGCGCTAAGGGGAGATGGCTCACGGCTGCAGTTGCTGAGGGCGGCCGGGTTGCCGCCGCAGGCGGCGGGGAGGCCCTTGGCGCGGGTGAGGTTCATGGGGATGCCGTAGTCCTTGCCGAAGGCGTCGCAGAGGCAGGCGACGCTGGCGGGGCTGGCGAGCGCGGCCTTGACGCCGGCGCAGCACTCCTTGGGCGGCTTGCCCTGCGCGGCCCCCGGCGAGATGTAGGGGAGGCAGCCGGCGAGGCCCGTCAGCGCGGAGCCGCAGTCCCCCGCCGGCGCCGCCGGCCCCGCCGCCGGCGCCTGCGACGCCGCGCCGGACGCCAGCGCGAGGACGACGGCCAGGATCGCCGCGACGACGGCGTCGGTGGAGCGCGCCATGGCGGGTGCTCGTGCTCGAGTGCGGGGGCGGTGTGGGGGGAGTGGGGAGTGCGCGGTGTGGTGGTGGACTGGACTGGACTGGTGGGCTGTGGGCGGCTCGGCTGGCTTTAAAGGTGGCGGCTCCTCGGCGCGGCCAGCGAGGGCGGTGAGGTGAGATTGTGCAGTAGGGTTTGGTCCTGGTGGTGGTGGTGGTGGTGAGTGGTGGCTATGGTTATCTACCGGGGCGGCGTGGCGGGCGCACCGGAAAGCGGTTGGTTGGCCGAGTGCTCGGCGGTTGGCGCGGAGTCAAGTCTCGAGCGCGCGACTCGACTGCCACGTTGGGAACCCCCTTTTCGGCGTCCTTGGAAACGGTAAGCATGATGGCATATACTCACTCCATTTTTTTTTTCAAAGATCAAGGGTCGTGATGATCATACGATGCCATTTTTTCGGCCTTTTGGGCCCCATTTATGGAATCATTTCACCACCATTTTTGCGAAAAAAGAAGTGGTGGAGTGCACAGTCATGACATGATGACCACCCGTGCAGGCTCCAACCGGAGACACCCTGCCTCCAGAATGAATAAATTTGAAAGAAAAGAAACAAATACGACAAGATCTCAAAATCGACTACGTGCTCTTATTCTCCTTGTATTATTATGAGATTTCTTTCCTCCTTAGGAAAACGCGCTTCGTTCCTGTAAATTCAACCACTATCTGGCTGCTCGATGTGTCGCTTTCTTTTAGTATTTCCCCATCCCGTGACTTTAGCCGCCAATGACAACTCAAAAAAATTGCCAATGGCAACGCAAGTTTTTTTCTTCCTTTGATCTGCATAGGCATTCCGCGGTACATGTGAGGGTATTTCCCTCTACACACTTTGCGACAGCGATGCACAGCTGTGGTGTGGGTGTGGCCAGCCCAAATTCCGTGATGCGCCTTTGCACTTGCAAATATGGAATGCAAGATGGAGGGGCACGCATGTGATCTTCCAGCTGGTTTGCATCCTCACATGCTCTCCAGTACTACTACCTGGCCCATGGAATTATTGTGCAATCCATACTACATTTCTGGGACGGTATCCTTATCTCGCACAGTGTTGTCGATCTCGCGTGAGAGCGCGGATAACCTCACCTCACTTAATTTCGGTACAGCCAGCCTTGTCTCTTCAGTTTGCAAAATGGAAATGGTAAAGGGCAAATTTGACAAATCTGACCTATAAACGAAATCAAATCACGGAATGAACTGCCCGTGAAACTATTTCACACGCCTGACCCTTTTATGTAGCGTCCGTCACGACGGCGCCACACTATACTGTGCAACGCTTCACAGATAGGCGCTACACGGCCAGCGTCATACCTGAAAATTACTAAAATAATGTGCAGCGCCTGAGAGTTAGGCGCCACACTATACAGTGCAGCGCCTAGCTCCCGGGTGTTGCACTAGTGCAGCGCCTAAGAGCTAGGCGCCACGGGTCAGCTGCGTGAAATAGTTTGACGGACAATTCATTCTGTGATTTGATTTCGTCTATAGGTCAGATTTATCAAATTTGCCATGGTAAGGCAGTCTGGTTTTACATCGTCAAATGCCGTAAAACTTACGTGATTGAAAAAAGATAGACTGTGCTCCTCAATCGAACAAAAGAAGGAACAATGACAGAGAAATAAGACGTCTTTTGCAGTTCGTGGTTTTACCTGAACAGAAAGGTCAGTGTAGCTTTGCCGGCTGAAGTTCCCGTGAAAAGAAGGAAAATGATAGGCGTTCGTGGACGAATCTCATGATCTCATCTGGTATCACCTTCACCTTCACGCACACACTTGGGTGGCGCTGCACTTCGTCTGCGTGCATACCGACGAGACGATGCCGACCAGCGGTGAGGATATGGAAGAAGAAAAAAGGTGCGCCGCGTCCACAGGCAACAGTCCGGGAATCTCACCGGCTTTTTTTCTTTGAGTTGATCTCACCCACTTTTTGGCAGACATACCGATCGTGACAGCTAAGCTCGTTCGTGTCGTTTCAGAACGAGTCGCGGGAATGGGTACTGGTCCGTATGTTCAGGTATTTATACTTTGAGGGCTATATGTTCAGTTTCTTTTTTTGAGTACTGCCACTTCGAAATGACGGCAGAGATTTGTTTTGCTAGAATGTAAATGCATAGAAGGCGCCAGGAAAAGCTAAACGCCCCTGTGATTAACCATAAGAAAAAAATAAAAATATATATTATTTGAATGACATGCTCCTTAAATCCTATAGAATTAACAAACCACAATAATTTAAACCAAAAAGTGTTTGATGCCACAGAAAGAATAAATAAATTATATAAAAAATGTTAAAATCAATGCTAGATTTTCTATATGAAATATACTGCAAATGATTTTTTTAGGAAAACCTCATATAGAATTCAATCCCACAAATCAAACGACAGACATAAATTAATTAAGGATTATAACCCTCTGAAGCCTTAATATCATTTTTTAAAGGAGGATAACCCGGCCTCTGCTTCAGGACGATGCATGCAGCCATATATTATTAATAGAGCAAAACACCACAGACTCGGAAAAAAGCGAAAAACAAACACTAAGACCATATACCTCGCGACAGTAACTCTTTCAGATAACCACTAACCCTATGATACAAGACACAACATACACGAAAAATACACAACTCCTAGACTACGGCTTCAAGAAGGAATCGCCGCACGTGCGCGGATGATGGTGAGTCCACCACAAGGTTGAACTTCGGATTCTCATCCCCAAAGCAAAGCTTCAATCCACCACCGTCAGCAAGGACACGACGCAGGCGCGCGACGACATAGCCTGATCAGAGATCTTGTGTTTCCACCAGAGTGCATAAGCTCGTCGTTGAAACTGTTTGTACCATCCGCCTTTATCCGTCTATCGACACCTTGATAGTTGGATACCTCTGGAGGAGACAACGAAAGATAAAGACGTCCCATACCGTCTGCCTCCCGCTACTGTTGCACCACCTTCGATCCAACAACAACAGGCTAAACTTGACAACTCTGCCAGAGCCGCCGTGCATCACCTTCCAGTAGCAGGTATGACTTGACGTCTCCGTATAAGATGCCGTGTGTAGCATCCGCCGGTAGCACATCCACCGGTGACTTCACCTTCTGACGACAGGCACCGCCCGACAACTCCGAGAGAGGCTCATGGCTGCGACGAACCCGGACACGGGATCCCAAGATCCGCCGTCACCGGTGCCGCCATAAGGACCCACCTCCTGGCAGGTCGTCCCCGGCGGAAGGGATGCCGCCGCCACCATCGTCGGATCCAGACTAGCCATCGTTGTCGCCACCGCCAAGACCGGACCTGGACTGGACGCCGCCACCGCCACCTGCCACGCCCAACCCCACCTCCATCCTCAGGCCACGCCCAGCCGATCTCCATGCTACGCTCATCCGAACTCCACCTGTGCTGCCAAGCACCGCCGTTGGAAGCCCCCCGCTGCCGTGGATCAAGGGAGATGCCGTCCCCCACGATCAAGCCCCCTCGCCACAGATCCAGGAGAAGGAGGAATAACCCTCCGCCACCGCCGGCCAACGCACGGGCTTAGCCCAGCGCCAACCCCAGGCGGCGGCGTATGGGGAGGAGGGAGGTCGAGGGGGTCGCTGGCGGCTGGGGGGTCGCTGGCGGCTGGGCAGTCGCCTCTCGTGTCGCTCACGAGGGGGGCCGACACGAGAGGGTCGTGGGTCGTCTACAAATTGAGTCATTGTTTTTAACCGAAGCCCTAATAACATGGGTAAACATGAGAAGAATTTAGAGGATAACTCAACGACACATGGAGCAAATGCAAAGTTATTTCTGGCATTGGGAAGATAAGAATACATAGAGATGCGTTTGTCTCTCGTCCCCGCATCTTTCCTCCAAAGAAAGACGGCTAGCGTTTCTGCCTCCCAGCAGCGGCGGCGGCGATCTGCCATGTCTCATGTGGCATTAGGGCCATGGGTGCTGTAACACTCCGAGAATCATCCTACAGTTATCTCCCCTATAATATTGTCAAGTCATCATGTTTTTCAAGTTTAAGTGCCACTTGCTCAAAATCAAACTCAAATTCAAATTCAAATTTAAATTGAAAGTCAATTTTCTATTTCGTAAAATTGTCCAACAAAAATGCTTGTTGGATCGCTAATCACTAATTAATTTCAAGTAGAAACTAATATTATTTGAAATATTAAAAAGCCCCTAACCTATTGAAAACAGTGACCAAAAAGCCTATTTAATTTATTTATATTGAAGTAAAATTCAAATGAAGTCAATAGCCCCCAATTTTTTGTGGTAGCCCAAAATATCGCCTTTTATTTATATGACACTTTTCACCATTTACAAAATCATTTGGTAACTAAAAGGAATAGGAAATAGTGACAAAACTAAATTACATAAAAGAATAAAAGGAAAAGGACATAAGCTACTCTGCATATGGGCTCTAGTGTCTACAGTGGCCCGAAGCCCAGCCCACCACAGCCTTTCCCCCACCTCAGTGGGGACGCAGAGGCCGGAATTTCCTATTTGCCACTCCTTGCGGCAAGTTGCGGAAGAAACGCACATTTGAGTAGATCGCATTGGCACTAAACCTCCGGTTTTGGGAACCTTCCAGAAGGTTCTCTGAACCTTTTTTTCTTTTTCTCCGGTTTTTTGTTTCTTTTTTTATTTTTCTTTGTGGTCGGGTTTTTCTTTTTCATATTTTATTATTTCTGTTTCCAGAAATGTCCAATATTCTAAAAAAAGTTCAAATTTTGAGAAACGTTTCAGTTTTCAAATTTTGTTCTTAAATATAAAAATATTCCTTATTTTGAAAATGTTCCTGTTTTGTGGTTTCAAAAAATGTTCTTGAATTTCGAAAAAATGTTTGTGGTTTCAAAATTTTGTTCACAATTTTTCAAAAAATTATCGTTTTCAAAATTTGTTCACAAATTCAAAAATTGTTCGGGGAGTTTCAATTGATGTTTGGAATTTCAAACATGTTCCGGCTTTTTTTTAATTGTTTACAAATTCAAAATACTTTTGTGGTTTCAAATTTTTGTTCGTCTCTTTGAAAAATGTTTGAAATTCCAAATTTTGATCGCCTTTTTTAGAAATGTTTGGAGGTTCAAATATTGTTCTTTTATTTTACAAAAAATGTTTCAAAATCTTAAACTAATAGAATTTTAAATTTTAAAAATGTTTGCATGTTATGTTTTTTCACAAATTCAGAAAATGTTTACGATTTTCAGAAAATGCCCCTATATTGAAAATTTGTTCACAAATTTCATAAATGTTCGTGTTCATGAAATTTTGTTTGCAAATTCAAAAACTGTTTGCGAATATGAAAAAAAATTCACATTTTTTTATTTTTGTTTACGAATTTAAAAACATTGTCTGGGAATTTCAGAAAACGTGCAAGCTTTTTCAAATTGTTCTCATTTCCAAAAGAAATCAGGATTTTCCATTGGTTCTCATTTTATAAATTTCGTTCCGAATCTAAAATGTTGTCCCCGTTTTCAAATTTTGTTCACCAATTAAAAAATGTTCATGTTTTCAAAGCATGTTTTAGAATTTTGAAAAATCTTCATGTTTTCAAAAATGTTTTGAAAATTTAAAAACGTTCATGTTTCAAATAAATTGTTTATAATTTCAAACTAAGTTCCAATTTTCGTGTTTTGTATACAAATTCCAAAAATGTTCACATTTACGAAAAATGTTCAGGAAGTTGAAAATTTCTTCATAGCTTTCAAAAGATGATGAGAAATTTCTAAATTCGTTCGTGTTTGTTAAAAAATATTCCTAACTTAATTAAAGTGTTCTAAATTTGAAACATTGTTTGCAAGGTTTTAAGTAACGTTCCGTTTACGCCACTGAATATAGTACTTTATGGTTCACTCTACTTGTTTTGTGAACAATGTTCAATTGGTGGACTCGTTAACTGGACTCATTCACTGGCAGTAGGTCTCTAGTTCGAATCCGAGCACACACAACGCATTGTTTTGCTATTTTTTTCGTCGGACAGCTTGGTTTGTTCAACTCAAAATGGGCCGGCCCAGTCGGGCGCGCCCTATGCGAAGGGAGGTCTGTTTGCCGCATCATGCGGTGGCTAGGAGCTCTCGCAGAGGCCTGGGCGTGGCGTGCATCCATGGCACCATGGCCATGGATGGCCTCCGCGTGCCCCCGGCCTACAAAGGCGTCCACCGAAACCCTAGCATCCGTCTCGCTTATTCCCCCTTGGTTCCCTCATCGCCCCTTCCTCTTCTTCTCGGAATCGAGCTCGAACCAGTCGCGGTCACCGCTGCCTTGCCGTCGTTGTCGCGGCGATCAACGTCTCTGATGTGCAGGAGCACGTCCAGGAGGTCCGCCGCGTCCAACTTCGTCCGTCTCAGGGACCATCTCAAACCGGGACGCTCTCGAGCTGACGCCGTCTTCGTCTTCTTTATCCGACCGTCACCACCTCACCATTGTTGCGGTCGCTCCGGTCCACCCCACCCCCCCTCCCGAGCACGCCAAAAGACGCACCGTGAGGCCCCCATTCCCCCCGTGTGACGCTCGGATAATTAAGCTACAGTGATCCCACGCTAATGATGCCACGTCACCTTGGTTACTGTTGATAAACTTGCGTCAGTTCAAAACCCAGTTCAAATTTCAAATTTAAAATAAAGGCAAACAATAAAGGTTTTCTAATATAAAAACTAAATGTTCGAGTGGAGCCAAATAATGCATAGGTAATTATAGTGGAGAAACCACACTTTTATAAAATTGTTTAAAGGCTCTAAAGTAATTAAAACGTAGCTATGACAATTAATTAAATGCCCTTTAAAACTAATAATAATGCAAACTATTTTAATTAGGTGTCAAACTTATTGGGGTAGTAGAATAGATTATAACATTAATTTAGGAGTTGTATTTATATTTTCTAAAACAACAATTAAAAGAATAAATTAGAAAAGAAAAATAAAGAAAAGAAAGAAATAATAAGACAAAACAGTAAACAAAAAAAAGATTGAAAGGGCCCCCCTCCACTGGACCGAAGGGCCCAGCTGGCCAAAGCCGGTCCAGTCGCCCCTGGCCTATATGGCCTCCCCACCACCGAACCCTAACCCCCACGATCCCCACTCCACCTATCTCTCCCCTCGCTCCCCTCCTGGCGCCGCCACCCTCCCACTAACGCACGAGCACGACGTGCGCCGTACAGGAGGCGCTTGCCCCTCGCTTTACCTGCCGACCGCTGCTGCCAGGAGCCCCCCTCGTCGGAACCACCTCGCCGCCCTCCCCGCCGGACTCCCTCTGCCTCCTCTTGATCTGGATCGAGGGGATCCGCCCCGACTCCACCGCCGCACATCGCCATGGCCGCCGTCGACCTCGCCCGCCCGCGCACTCACCCTGCCGCCTGGGATCTTGTTGGGAGGACCGTCGTCGACCCCTGCTTCGTCTACGCCGCTGGATCGAGGCCTGGAGGCCACCACGTCGACTTACGCATCATCGCCACCGCTGCCTAGACCCCACGGCCCCGTGGTGAGGCCCCGACACCTCCTCCCCCTCCCCTGCTCCGGCCACTTCGGCCATGGCCTCGCTCACCGGCGCCCGCACGCGCGTCGGCCGCCCCTGCCGCGTTCCGCTCCCCTGCTCTACGGCTGCTGCTAACTGCCTCTGTTGCCGCTGCTAACTGCTCCGGTGTCGCCGCCGCTGCTTCGCTCTACTGCTGCTGGTGCCGTTGCTTGCTGCCGCCCTTCTCGACCCCGCTCGCCACCGCTGCGAGTCCTGCTGGCCTCAACCGCCTGCAACGCGCGCCGCCCTGTGGTGGCCTCGCCACTGCCGCCTCAGGCGGGCGGCCTCGCCGTGCCCGTGGTCGCCCCCCTTTCGATCTGGGCGAATGCCCAATCGGGCTGGGCGCCCGTGCCCGTAGCCCGCACGCCCTTCGCCCGTTACGCCCGACCCGCAAGGCCCCTGTGCCTATGACAGATGGGGCCCACGCCCAAAAATAAAACATAAAAATAAATAAATAAATAAATAAATAAATATTGTTAAATTAATTAATTAATTAGCTAGTAAGTTAATTAGTTAACTTAATTAACCTGGATAATAACCTAATCAACCAGATTAGTTAATCAAGTATTGTTTAGTAAAACCTGTATCAATGACACATGGATCCATTGACCAGTCAAACTGCTGACTGGGATAACCCAGTCAATGACATTCGGGTCCCACGGGCCCCCTTTGACCAGTCAACGGTCCAGTCAAACACTGACTGGACATTTGACCAGGGCCCCACCTGTCAGCCCCTTAGACACAATCTGGGTACACTTCCTGTGTACCCATAGCATTTAAATACAAATTTAATTTCGAATTAAATTAAATCCTGAATTTAGAAAATGTTTTAAAAACTTAAAAAATTAATATAAAATAAACCGTAGATCGGTTGGAAAAACTTTGTACACGAAAGTTGCTCAGAACGACGAGACGAACCCGAATACGCAGCCCGTTCGTCCGTCACACACCCCTAACATATCAAACTTGCAACCTTCCCCTTCCGGCTCATCTGCCCGAAAACACGAAACACCGGGGATACTTTCCCGGATGTTTCCCCCCTTCGCCGGTATCACCTCATACCGCGTTAGGGCACCTCTAGCACCGATACTTGTCATGTCATGCATCGCTATGCATCTGCTTGCTTAAATATTTATTGTTTCTTCCCCCTCTTCTCTCGCTAGACACCGAGACCGACGTCGCTGCTACCCAGTACGACTATGGAGTTGACGACCCCTCTCTCTTGCCAGAGCAACTAGGCAAGCCCCCCCCTTTGATCACCAGATATCGCCTACTCTTCTCTATACTGCTTGCATTAGAGTAGTGTAGCACGTTTCTGCTTTCCGTCATTCCTATCCTGATGCATAGCCTGTCCTTGCTACTACTGTTGTTACCATTACCTGCTATCCTACTGCTTAGTATAGGATGCTAGTGTTCCATCAGTGGCCCTACACTCTTGTCCGTCTGCCATGTTATACTACTGGGTCGTGATCACTTCAGGAGGTGATCACGGGCAAATACTATATACTTTACACAGTTACATTACCTGTGGTACTGTTCGGAGTTTGGGGCTGAAGGGGCAGGTGGCTCCATCCCGGTAGAGGTGGGCCTGGGTTCCCGACGGCCCCGACTGTTACTTTATGGCGGAGCGACAGGGCAGGTTGAGACCACCTAGGAGAGAGGTGGGCCTGGCCCTGGTCGGCGTTCGCAGATACTTAACACGTTAAACGAGATCTTGGTATTTGATCTGAGTCTGGCTACTGGCCTATACGCACTAACCATCTACGCGGGGACATTTATGGGCACTCGACGTCATGGTATCAGCCGAAGCCTTCGTGACGTCAGCGACTGAGCGACGCGCGCCGGATTGGACTGGAACGCCTACTAGGCTAGGTCTGCTTCCGGCCGCGTTCGCAACGTGCAGGTGTACAAAGGGCGATGGGCCCAGATCCCTGCGCCATAGGATTTAGACCGGCGTGCTAACCTCTCTGTTGTGCCTAGGTAGGGCTGCGACGTGTTGATCTTCCGAGGCCGGGCATGACCCAGGAAAGTGTGTCCGGCCAAATGGGATCGAGCGTGTTGGGTTATGTGGTGCACCCCTGCAGGAAAGTTAATCTATTCGAATAGTCGTGATCTTCGGTAACAGGACGACTTGGAGTTGTACCTTGACCTTATGACAACTAGAACCGGATACTTAATAAAACACACCCTTCCAAGTGACAGATACAACCGGTGATCGCTCTCTCACAGGGCGACGAGGGGAGGAGCATCGGTTAGGATTATGCTATGCGATGATACTTGGAGGACATCAGTCTACTCTTCTACATGCTGCAAGACGGAGGCTGCCAGAAGCGTAGTCTTCGAAAGTCTAGCTATCCCCCTCTTATTCCGGCTTTCTGCAGTCCAGTCCACATATAATAGCCTTATTCCAGTTGATACCAATGCATACATATGTAGTATAGCTCCTTGCTTGCGAGTACTTTGGATAAGTACTCACGGTTGCTTTCTCCCTCTTTTCCCCCTATCCCTTCTACCTGGTTGTCGCAACCAGATGTTGGAGCCCAGGAGTCAGACGCCACCTTTGACGATGACTCCTACTACATCGAAGGTGCCTACTACTGCGTGCGGCCCGTTGACGACGACCATGAGTAGTTAGGAGGATCCCAGGCAGGAGGCCTGCGCCTCTTTCGATCTGTATCCCAGTTTGTGCTAGCCTTCTTAAGGCAAACTTGTTTAACTTATGTCTGTACTCAGATATTGTTGCTTCTGCTGACTCGTCTATGATCGAGCTCTTGTATTCGAGCCCTCTGGCTTGTAATATGATGCTTGTATGACTTATTATATTTGTAGAGTTGTGTTGTGATATTTTCCCGTGAGTCCCTGATCTTGATCGTACACGTTTGCGTGTATGATTAGTGTATGGTCAAATCGGGGGCATCACAAGTTGGTATCAGAGCCGACTGCCTGTAGGAATCCCCCATTCCAACTCCTTGGCCGAAGTTGAGTCTAGTCATTGAAAAACTTTTACTAACATGGCTGTGCGGCTTACGGGCCCATGTCGCCCTCTGGGTGGTATTAGGATCTTTTACTCCTCGATCCTTACTCTGGGACTCTGAACTCTCTTCTATTCGGGTTAAATGAATTTTGCTAAATCTAACCTTAGGATCTCGTTATCACTTTCTCCCGGAGAGCCCTTCATTACAGATGATCGACTGCTTCAACAGAAGATTCTGATAATACTCTGTGATGTTCTCCTGAAACTTTGCGCCATTGCTTTTGCAATTCCCTACCACCGAAAAATCCCTATGGATAAATACTTACACCTGTCGTTCTTACTTTTATTCCCAGTTGGTCTTGTTATTACAAGACACCCCGAAATACTCGTCGTTGTTTCGATAATCCTTTGAGCTTACTGCCTTGCAGTTCTTGAGACATGAATATCCCTACGGATAATTTTTCACACTTACCGAGTATCCACTCATCCCTAGTTGATTCATGTATGTCATCAATCTTTGAAATACCATTCAATCTTCCAAAAATCCTCAGGAGCCTATTACCTTAAAATTCTTGCTTGCTTACATTTTGGTTAATCCCATAAGTCTAGTAATCTTATTGGCATCCTTGGACACTATCATTTAAGTCCGTTGATTCTATATGTGTGCGAATGCACGCAATCATCAGGTGATCCTTATAAATTATCTTTCCGCTCAGACGTCTTTCGAACATGAGTTGGTTCTCGGCCAATCAGATTGCCATCGATGGTACCCCTAAGTCTATTCAACTTATCCATCCTTGATCAGAGCGTTGCTCCTGATCCCTTGATTTAAAAATCATAATTCCTTTGCTATTTAAACGTTGAATTATTCAGATGTCCTATAAACCGATGCATTTGCATTCTTTCTTCCTTTGATTGGGTATCGATACTCACATCAGCTCCATGGTGGATCGCCATATCCACTGTTGGATTATTGTCCGACAGTGTCCTTCATAATTAATCACCTTGTGAGTTCTTTCTCCGATACATAATGCCTTTGGTAAATTGTATCCTCTCCTTTTGCCAACCATGCTCTGCTTTCGAGCTGGTGATATCTACTCTTGAAGATTGTGGTATATGTTTCCACGATACCCTAACGGGTTGATCCGATGCCTTCCTTTATATGTGTGAACTCGGAAGTTTTCACGAGTCATATTCATCTGGTATTTCACCAGGTAAAACTTTCAACACTAAGGCCTTTATCAAAGCGAAAAGTGAATGGAAGGTTATACATTGAAGAAGTGGGAGTCGACCTTGAACCTTGCGTTCATGCCCAGGGACACGATGTATAACTTATCATGGAAGCTGCTCATAAAAATAATTACCCCTTGTTATAAGTTCATCTTGTATCCATGGTTCGATCCTTTATGATCGTGGATTCCGACCATGTTCTTCTTTAAATACCATTTCTCGTGCATGTTTAAGCACTTGTCTTCTGCAGAGCAATACTCCAGTCCAACCTCTACTTTGGTCCGTCATCGAGTATTACCCCCTCTGGTATCTCGAGATTATCACGGAACTGCATAACTTCTTATGAGTTATTCTTCAAGTATTATTTCTCACTGATTCCAAAATTTTCCCCGGGTTCTGAGTTGTTAGACACTCAAGGACACCGACAGTGAATCGAGTCTGTTCTCCGATTCAATAACTATAAGTAATTTTTATTCCTTATGAGTTTAATAATCCTTCAAGTCATTCCTAGCCCGGTTGGCTATATCATTATCATGCTAAATTTTAACTGTGCTACCTAGTCCTTCTTCCCGGAACTCAACTTTCGACGATGAGCTAATCTTACATCAATCTTCCTCGTCATAACAATTGTCCTTGAATGACAAGCTTGATTTCGAGTTTGTGTCATACCCTTGGGTTCAATAACCTTTTGCTTCATAATTCCTTTGACTTGATGTCATCGCCGATAGATTACATCTTCATGAAATCTCTCGACAAATGTGTCGTGATCAGCGCCAACATCTTGAGCTCTTCCAGGATATCAATTGAATTCATAATGAGAAGTAACATCCTTGCCCTCGATGATTTGTGTTATCATCGACCACTTTCTTGCCTTCCCCCAACACAAACTTGTCCATGTTATGGATGCAACTTGCTATCTAGCTTTTATGATGTTCTACCTTGAAGTATCAATGTCCTTGATGACAAGTATGTTGTGAGGATTGCTCCACCTCTTAAGAATACTTGGTATAGCGATACTCCTCACCATCATCATTCTTTCTTGGTTCCCGTGTTGATTCTAACCGGGATACCAACAGGTGAACGCTGTTGCTTGGATTCTGTACTTCTAGCAACCATATTGCTTTGAAGTTAATGGTCGACCTTTCATTCTTAGAATATTGGTTATCGAATCACCGTTCCAACATTGATCAGGCTACCTAAGCCCATATTTTGGGTGCAGCTTTCCACCAATGTTTAATTGAGTATGTTTTCCTCGAGCATACCTCATTATATTGTTTGATCTGACAAATGTTAACTCTTTGTTCACATGATTGTGGAAATCCATCTTTTGGAAATCTCGATGAATTGTCGTTTAGTTCATCGGCCACCCCTCATCCTCCCCTTGGTTTAATGATGAACTCTTGCTTCGGAACTCGCTTCCATAGATCATTTCCGAGATTCTCATAGTGTCATCTCGTCAAATTGTGTTGCACCTTCTCTTCTCAGGCATCCTGATGTCTGAGGTATCCTGACACCAATCGGATCTGAATCTCGGTCAGATATGATGGTTGGGACATATTTCCAAGAGTTATAACATTGGTATCAATATAACCCAGTAAGGTGATATCATGCCTAGCCCACCTGGTCGGAGGACCTAATGTTATAGTTTTCCTTTTTAGCAAGGTTATCTATTCTTCCATGAAAAATGGTAAGACCTATTCTACAAGTTGTTCCTGATGGATACTTTTTGTTTCCAAAGTCTGATTTTCACCTGTTGACCATGTCAATGCTACCTCGAAGCATGTCTATGGTACTCCGTTCTTCAAAGGAACATTTGAAGCCCAATGCTAATTGTTTCTTGCTCAACTATCCAAACACCGTTGTATGGATAATATCATGAAATTTTTCTCCCCTTACCTAAAGGGTTTTCTACATTATATCCTGTCATGGATGTCATGCTCTGCTTGTCCTAGGGAAGGTTATACCCCTGAAAATGTGTTTAAACACATTCTCCTCTCCATTGTTGTTTAATATGATGATCACATTTTCCTTTCCATTGGGCTGTTTAACCTTTCTTGTGATCTATATGATCTAAGCAGTAATATTCTCCTACTTATGTAAACCCCTCGGTGTACAGTTCTGTCAGCAAGACCCTGTTACTATTGTTGATGACATTCCGGTAGCCACCGATGGACGAGAACTTTGCCTATTGGCCCGCCTCGTTCAACGAGCAGGAAAATGGTTCTCTTCGTCCCTCGCCCTTGGTACCGTTGTTGCCGACATTACTGATAGGCTATCCTCTGACATACCTTGCTTACATGATCGTGTAAGACGTCATCACCCTTCCTACTTTTAACCCACATGGTGGCCCCATAACCCACAATTCCACAGGATCGAAACCTGACATTCCTATGCAAACCCCTGTTCCCAAGGTTGTTCCTCACACTTGGCCTTGTAAGTAATTCACGAGCCACCTTTCGAGAGGATCAACAATTCTGTTATCAGACACAATACTTATTCCCGTTCCTTGAAACCCCTAACACGCCCTGTTTCAGGCATCAAACGATTGCCTGCCTGATCGAAACTTCTCATGGTACCTTCTTACTTTACTGTCGATATTTTCTTAATTATCTATTTGAGAGTTACTTTCTACCACATTCCCTGAGTTATCTGCTAGATAGCCAACCTTGTAAGGTCCGTTCTTCCGCAGTTACCCCTTACCTACTCGTAAGTACGTTGGAGATCCCGAAGAAAAGGACGACTTCACCATGATGACCTGAAATAGAGGAATGAAGACGTCAATATATTGGATTGACCTCTTCAAGAAGAGCAACCAACACCGAGAAGATCCGTTAGAATTTCGTAACCAATCTCTGCCCCTTACTCCCCTCCTAAATCTCGGGACGAGATTTCTTGTAGTGGAGGAGAATTGTGACTCCCGGATAATTAAGCTACAGTGATCCCACGCTAATGATGCCACGTCACCTCGGTTACTGTTGATAAACTTGCGTCAGTTCAAAACCCAGTTCAAATTTCAAATTTAAAATAAAGGCAAACAATAAAAGTTTTCTAATATAAAAACTAAATGTTCGAGTGGAGCCAAATAATGCATAGGTAATTATAGTGGAGAAACCACACTTTTATAAAAAATTTTAAAGGCTCTAAAGTAATTAAAACGCAGCTATGACAATTAATTAAATGCCCTTTAAAACTAATAATAATGCAAACTATTTTAATTAGGTGTCAAACTTATTGGGGTAGTAGAATAGATTATAACATTAATTTAGGAGTTGTATTTATATTTTCTAAAACAACAATTAAAAGAATAAAGTAGAAAAGAAAAATAAAGAAAAGAAAGAAATAATAAGACAAAACAGTAAACAAAAAAAGATTGAAAGGGCCCCCCTCCACTGGACCGAAGGGCCCAGCTGGCCAAAGCCGGTCCAGTCGCCCCTGGCCTATATGGCCTCCCCACCAGTGCGCCGTACAGGAGGCGCTTGCCCCTCGCTTTACTTGCCGACCGCTGCTGCCAGGAGCCCCCCCTCGTCGGAACCACCTCGCCGCCCTCCCCGCCAGACTCCCTCTGCCTCCTCTCGATCTGGATCGAGGGGATCCGCCCCGACTCCACCGCCGCACATTGCCATGGCTGCCATCGACCTCGCCCGCCCGCGCACTCACCCTGCCGCCTGGGATCTCGTTGGGAGGACCGTCGTCGACCCCTGCTTCGTCTACGCCGCTGGATCGAGGCCTGGAGGCCACCACGTCGACTTACGCATCATCGCCACCGCTGCCTAGACCCCACGGCCCCGTGGTGAGGCCCCGACATCTCCTTCCCCTCCCCTGCTCCGGCCACTTCGGCCATGGCCTCGCTCACCGGCGCCCGCACGCGCGCCGGCCGCCCCTGCCGCGTTCCGCTCCCCTGCTCTACGGCTGCTGCTAACTGCCTCTGTTGCCGCTGCTAACTGCTCCGGTGTCGCCGCCGCTGCTTCGCTCTACTGCTGCTGGTGCCGTTGCTTGCTGCCGCCCTTCTCGACCCCGCTCGCCACCGCTGCGAGTCCTGCTGGCCTCAACCGCCTGCAACGCGCGCCGCCCTGTGGTGGCCTCGCCACTGCCGCCACAGGCGGGCGGCCTCGCCATGCCCGTGGTCGCCCCCCCTTTCGATCTGGGCGAATGCCCAATCGGGCTGGGCGCCGGTGCCCGTAGCCCGCACGCCCTTCGCCCGTTACGCCCGACCCGCAAGGCCCCTATGCCTATGACAGATGGGGCCCACGCCCAAAAATAAAACATAAAAAGAAAATAAATAAATAAATATTGTTAAATTAATTAATTAATTAGCTAGTAAGTTAATTAGTTAACTTAATTAACCTGGATAATAACCTAATCAACCAGATTAGTTAATCAAGTGCTGTTTAGTAAAACCTGTATCAATGACACATGGATCCATTGACCAGTCAAACCGCTGACTGGCATAACCCAGACAATGACATTCGGGTCCCACGGGCCCCCTTTGACCAGTCAACGGTCCAGTCAAACACTGACTGGACATTTGACCAGGGCCCCACCTGTCAGCCCCTTAGACACAATCTGGGTACACTTCCTGTGTACCCATAGCATTTAAATATAAATTTAATTTCGAATTAAATTAAATCCTGAATTTAGAAAATGTTTTAAAAACTTTAAAAATTAATATAAAATAAACCGTAGCTCGGTTGGAAAAACTTTGTACACGAAAGTTGCTCAGAACGACGAGACGAACCCGGATACGCAGCCCGTTCGTCCGCCACACACCCCTAACATATCAAACTCGCAACCTTCCCCCTCCGACTCATCTGCCCGAAAACACGAAACACCGGGGATACTTTCCCGGATGTTTCCCCCCTTCGCCGGTATCACCTCATACCGCGTTAGGGCACCTCTAGCACCGATACTTGTCATGTCATGCATCACTATGCATCTGCTTGCTTAAATATTTATTGTTTCTTCCCCCTCTTCTCTCGCTAGACACCGAGACCGACGCCGCTGCTACCCAGTACGACTACGGAGTTGACGACCCCTCTCTCTTGCCAGAGCAACCAGGCAAGCCCCCCCTTTGATCACCAGATATCGCCTACTCTTCTCTATATTGCTTGCATTAGAGTTGTGTAGCACGTTACTGCTTTCCGTCATTCCTATCCTGATGCATAGCCTGTCCTTGCTACTACTGTTGTTACCATTACCTGCTATCCTACTGCTTAGTATAGGATGCTAGTGTTCCATCAGTGGCCCTACACTCTTGTCCGTCTGCCATGCTATACTACTGGGTCGTGATCACTTCGGGAGGTGATCATGGGCAAATACTATATACTTTACACAGTTACATTACCTGTGGTACTATTCGGAGTTGGGGGCTGAAGGGGCAGGTGGCTCCATCCCGGTAGAGGTGGGCCTGGGTTCCCGACGGCCCCCGACTGTTACTTTATGGCGGAGCGACAGGGCAGGTTGAGACCACCTAGGAGAGAGGTGGGCCTGGCCCT
The DNA here is from genome assembly GCA_034509565.1 of Triticum monococcum. NCBI lineage: Eukaryota > Viridiplantae > Streptophyta > Magnoliopsida > Poales > Poaceae > Triticum > Triticum monococcum. Next base: position 125,449,100 of record CM067842.1, read on the forward strand.
AGTCGGCGTTCGTAGATACTTAACACGTTAAACGAGATCTTGGTATTTGATCTGAGTCTGGCTACTGGCCGGTACGCACTAACCATCTACGCAGGGACAGTTATGGGCACTCGACGTCGTGGTATCAGCCGAAGCCTTCGTGACATCAGCGACTGAGCGGCGCGCGCCGGATTGGACTGGAACGCCTACTAGGCTAGGTCTGCTTCCGGCCGCGTTCGCAACGTGCAGGTGTGCAAAGGGCGATGGGCCCAGACCCCTGCGCCATAGGATTTAGACCGGCGTGCTGACCTCTCTGTTGTGCCTAGGTAGGGCTGCGACGTGTTGATCTTCCGAGGCTAGGCATGACCCAGGAAAGTGTGTCCGGCCAAATGGGATCGAGCGTGTTGGGTTATGTGGTGCACCCCTGCAGGGAAGTTAATCTATCCGAATAGCCGTGATCTTCGGTAATAGGACGACTTGGAGTTGTACCTTGACCTTATGAAAACTAGAACCGGATACTTAATAAAACACACCCTTTCACGTGCCAGATACAACCGGTGATCGCTCTCTCATAGGGCGACGAGGGGAGGAGCATCGTTTAGGATTATGCTATGCGATGATACTTGGAGGACATCAGTCTACTCTCTTCTACATGCTGCAAGACGGAGGCTGCCAGAAGCGTAGTCTTCAAAAGGACTAGCTATCCCCCTTTTATTCCGGCTTTCTGCAGTCCAGTCCACATATAATAGCCTTATTCCAGTTGATACCAATGTATACATATGTAGTATAGCTCCTTGCTTGCGAGTACTTTGGATGAGTACTCACGGTTGCTTTCTCCCTCTTTTCCCCCTATCTCTTCTACCTGGTTGTCGCAACCAGATGTTGGAGCCCAGGAGCCAGACGCCACCTTCGACGACGACTCCTACTACACCGGAGGTGCCTACTACTACGCGCGGCCCGCTGACGACGACCAGGAGTAGTTAGGAGGATCCCAGGCAGGAGGCCTGTGCCTCTTTCGATCTGTATCCCAGTTTGTGCTAGCCTTCTTAAGGCAAACTTGTTTAACTTATGTCTGTACTCAGATATTGTTGCTTCCGCTGACTCGTCTATGATCGAGCTCTTGTATTCGAGCCCTGTGGCTTGTAATATGATGCTTGTATGACTTATTATATTTGTAGAGTTGTGTTATGATATTTTCCCGTGAGTCCCTGATCTTGATCGTACACGTTTGCGTATATGATTAGTGTACGGTCAAATCGGGGGCGTCACACCCCGCTTGCCCCCTCCATCTGTTGCCATAGTCGCCGTCCCCGAGCTCGCCCGAGCTCCCGCGTACGCGTACGCCTACGTGCGTGCATCCTGCCGCTGCGTTGTTGCTCCGTTTACTTCTGTCGCGGGCTGCTGCTCCTAGCCGTACTGCTGCCCCCCCTTTGCTGCTGCTCACGGCTATTGCCTTGCCGCTGCGCTGCTGGTGCTTGATAACCCACAAGTGTAGGGGATCGCAACAGTTTTCGAGGGTAGAGTATTCAACCCAAATTTATTGATTCGACACAAGGGGAGCCAAAGAATATTCTCAAGTATTAGAAGTTGAGTTGTCAATTCAACCACACCTGGAAACTTAATATCTGCAGCAAAGTATTTAGTAGCAAAGTAATATGATAGTAGTGGTAACGGTAGCAAAAGGTAATGGTAGCAAAAGTAATGTTTTTGGTATTTTGTAGTGATGATAGCAATAGCAACGGAAAAGTAAATAAGCGAAGAACAATATATGGAAAGCTCGTAGGCAATGGATCAATGATGGAGAATTATGCCGGATGCGGTTCATCATGTAACAGTCATAACCTAGGATGACACAGAACTAGCTCCAATTCATCAATGTAATGTAGGCATGTATTCTGAATATAGTCATACGTACTTATGGAAAAGAACTTGCATGACATCTTTTGTCCTACCCTCCCGTGGCAGCGGGGTCCTATTAGAAACTAAGAGATATTAAGGCCTCCTTTTAATAGAGTACCAGACCAAAGCATTAACACATTGTGAATACATGAACTGCTCAAACTACGGTCATCACCGGTAAGTATCCCGATTATTGTCACTTCAGGGTTAACAGATCATAACACATAATAGGTGACTATAGACTTGCAAGATAGGATCAAGAACTCTCATATATTGATGAAAACATAATAGGTTCAGATCTGAAACATGGCACTCGGGCCCTAGTGACAAGCATTAAGCATAGCAAAGTCATAGCAACATCAATCTCAGAACATAGTGGATACTAGAGATCAAATCCTAACAAAACTAACTCGATTACATGATAGATCTCATCCAACCCATCAGTGTCCAGCAAGCCTACGATGGAATTACTCATGCACGGCGGTGAGCATCATGAAATTGGTGATGGAGGATGGTTGATGATGACGATGGCGACGGATTCCCCTCTCCGGAGCGCCGAATGGACTCCAGATCAGCCCTCCCGAGAGGTTTTAGGGCTTGGCGGCGGCTTCGTATCGTAAAACGCAATGAATCCTTCTCTCTGATTTTTTTCTCCCCGAAACCAAATATAGAGTTGGAGTTTAGGTCGGAGGAGCTCCAGGGGGCCCACGAGGTAGGGGGCGCGCCCTAGGGGGGCAGGCACAACCTCCACCCTCGTGGACAGGTGGTGGGCCCCCTGGTCTTCATCTTTTGCAAGGATTTTTTATTATTTCTGAAAAGATGTTCCGTGAAGTTTTAGGTCATTTCGAGAACTTTTGTTTTTGCACATAAATAACACAATGGCAATTCTGCTGAAAACAGCGTCAGTCCGGGTTAGTTCCATTCAAATCATGCAAGTTAGAGTCCAAAACAAGGGCAAAAGTGTTTGGAAAAGTAGATACGATGGAGACGTATCAGTGCTTTTTTTGAATGTTGGTAGTTGATCTACCAAATTCATTGATCAGAGGAAAAAACCAGTACAAGGGAGGCCCAAGGGGCAAAGCATCTAGAGGAGAGATGCCAAGAGGAAAAAGATTACACAAGGAAACCCCTCAGCCTAGGTCGAAAGGGATCCTAGCTCCTGCCATATTCCAAAGAATGATCTCTTCCTTCATGCGTTGTAGAAATGAGTGCACATCCAACCTTTTATCCTGAAAAATGCGTCTAAGAAGAATCACCCCAATCATGATCATTGCAACAAGTAGTGGACATAGAAAAACTAGCATCCCCAAGCTTAGGGTTTTGCATATTATTAGCACAATTGATGTTAATAGGATTTATAATAACATCATTGCAATCATGCTTTTTATTCAAAGATCTATCGAGAATCACTTCATAAAGCACTTCATCACAATTTCCAGATTCAAGAATTTCAAGCAATACCTTATAACGATAATCTAGTGCACAAAACTCACTAGCAATTGGTTCATCATAATTGGATCTCTTAAAAAGATTAGCAAGAGGATGAGGATCCATAGATCTTAGGTTCTTTGTTTAGCAATAAATAAACAATTATTCCAACCAAACGAGCAAACGAGCCAAGTAAGACACGAAGGCAAACGAAAAGATGAAAAGAAGAAGGGTGAAGAAAAGGCGAGGGTGAAGTGGGGGAGAGGAAAACGAGAGGCAAATGGAAAATAATGTAATGCGAGGGATAAGAGTTTATGATGGGTACATGGTATGTCTTGACTTGTGCGTAGATCTCCCCGGCAACAGCGCCAGAAATCCTTCTTGCTATTGAAGGAAATATGCCCTAGAAGCAATAATAAAGTTATTATTTATTTCCTTATTTCATGATAAATGTTTATTATTCATGCTAGAATTGTATTAACTGGAAACATAATACATGTGTGAATACATAGACAAATATATGTCACTAGTATGCCTCTACTTTACTAGCTCATTGATCAAAGATGGTTAAGTTTCCAAACCATAGACATGAGTTGTTATTTGATCAATGTGATCACATCATTAGGAGAATGATGTGATTGACTTGACCCATTCCATTAGCTTAGCACTTGACCGTTTTTGTTTACTGCTATTGCTTTCTTCATGACTTATACATGTTCTTATGACTATGAGATTATGCAATTCCCGAATACCGGAGGAACACTTTGTGTGCTACCAAACGTCACAACGTAACTGGGTGATTATAAAGGTGCTCTACATGTGTTGGTGTCAAAACCGGCGGATCTTGGGTAGGGGGTCCCAAACTGTTCATCTAAGGCGGATGGTACAGGAGGCTGGGGACACGATGTTTACCCAGGTTCGGGCCCTCTTGATGGAGGTAAAACCCTACGTCCTGCTTGATTTATTCTTGATAATACGAGTAGTACAAGAGTTGATCTACCACGAGATCGGAGAGGCTAAACCCTAGAAGCTAGCCTATGGTATGTTTGTGTGTTGTCCTATGGACTAAAACCCATTCGGTTTATATAGACACCGGAGAGGGTTAGGGTTACACAAGGTCGGTTACAAAGGAGGATATATACAGATCTGTATTGCCTAGCTTGCCTTCCTCGCCAAGTAGAGTCTCATCCGGACACGGGACGAAGTCTTCAATCTTGTATCTTCATAGTCCAACAGTCCGGCCAAAGGATATAGTCCGGCCGTCCAGAGGCCCCCTAATCCAGGACTCCCTCAGTAGCCCATGAACCAGGCTTCAATGACGATGAGTCCGGCGCGCAGTGTTGTCTTCGGCATTTCAAGGCGGGTTCCTCCTCCGAATACATCACAGAAGAATTTGAATACAAGGATAGTGTCCGACCCTGCAAAATAAGTTCCACATACCACCGTACAGAGAATAATATTTCCACAAATCTAATCTGCTGACACGCTTTGGCAATCATGACATTATGCCATGGCCTGATGATTACTTGAACCATTTTTCCTTAACCAGCCCCGCACATAACGCGAGGTGGTTTCTTGACACGTCTTGTCAAAGCAGAGATCGTGTTCCCTTTATTACGGGATTCTCATCAATACGGACGTGGGTAACCCAACCGCGCCATCAATTACGGCGCTTGGGGGATAAGCGAGTTTTACCAGGCAAGTGGGGGCGCATATTTTAGTCTGCTCTTATAAAGGGATAAGACTTAACCTTCTTCTACCCACACCTTCTTCCTCCTTGCTCATCCATTCTCGCGTACTCGCGCTCCAGCACCCAAGCCCGCATCCTCCTCCTCACCTCTTTCCGAAACATGTTCGGAGCGGGAGGAAAATGGTTGGCCTCCTCCGTCATGGAGGGGCACATCAAAAAGTTGCGTGGAGCCGGATATTTAGCCGCGGACATCGCGCATCGGCTGCCACCTGCGGGGCAGATCGTCCCTACCCCGGAACCTCACGAGAGGGTGGTTTTTCTTCACCACTTCCTCCACGGACTGGGGTTTCCCCTCCATCCATTCTTCCACGGCCTTATGTTCTTCTACGGGCTGGACTTTCATGATCTAGCCCCGAACTTCATCCTCAACATTTCGGCATTTATCGTCGTGTGTGAGGCCTTCCTCCGCATCCGCCCCCACTTCGGCCTGTGGCTAAAGACCTTCAATATCAAGCTGAAGATTGTAGGAGGCCAGCAAGTAGAATGCGGCGGAGCCATGGTGGGCAAAATGCCCAACGTTGCATGGCTCGGGGGCTCCTTTGTGGAGACCGTAAAGGGGTGGCAATCGGGGTTGTTCTACATCACCGAGCCGCGCGACACCAAATGGGCGGCGGCCCCCGAATTTTGATCCGGAATCCCCACACGGCTCACTTCCTGGAAGGAGAAGGGCCTGTCCTGGGGTCCATCGGTGGAGCTGGACGGACTCCAGAAATGTATCTGGAATATGACAAGCAAGAAGCTCAAGCTAGTCAACATAGTCCAGGTTATGCTCGTCCGCCGGATCCTCCTGTGTCAACAACGGGATTTTAACTTGTGGGAGTTCGACCCGGCCCGGCACCAGACTCTAAGTGAGCTCTTCAACACGACGCACAAAGATGTGTGGAGGGTGCTGTTCAAGGGCGCCAAGGTCCCTCCCTCTCTCACCGAGGACCGCGGGCTAAGCGCGAAGCGCCCTGCGAAGCCGGTAAGTTCTGTACATCTGGTAGGATATTTACTTCCCATAACTTGACTGTGTGTGGGGTACGAGCTCCGTTGCCTTTGACAGGACTGGGTGGCGGCATCAGAGCAGATCGACTGTCCGACCCCCCTGCTCGAAGGCACCGCATACGCTCTCCTGACGGAGATGCTGACTCTGGCTCCTTATAAGGTGCTGGAGAAGACCAAGAAGGCCAAGGGAGCTCGAAAGAGTTCCCGGCGCCAGGTGGTATCGGACTCATTGTCCGATAACTCTGCAACGCACTCCTCCCATGAAGACGAGGAGGAGGATGAAGATGTTCCCCCTCCAATCGGGGGAGACAAGAGGAAGGCCACCCCAACCGGGGAGGCCGAAGGGTCCAAGAAAGGAAGGACTTTCCTTCCGGACTACTCCACCACCGCTGCCGAAGGCGAAGACGAGTGGCTGCCCAGGGTCAAGCCCCTGGCGAAGTCGTAAGTGTTCGGATACTAGAGTAACTCATAGTATATTGTTGCCGCACTGCTTCTCCTAACGCCGAATATAATTATGCAGGCCGCCCCAAGCCCGTATCGATGTATCCTCATCGGATGGCTCCTTGGATTCGTTGGATATGGATAGAGATCCACTTCCGACCGCCTCCTCCCCTTGCCCCGCGGACGATGCCGAGGCATTGTCTTAAGGGGAACCGAGCCGGGGAGAGACAGTCCCGGAGGCGCCTCAAGGCGACCTTCCGGACTCCAGGAGCAAGGGAGAGAGGGCTCCCGGGGGCTCCAAGTTCGGCACTCAGCCGGACACCGCACCGGAACCTGCAGTGGTTCCGGACTCGGGCGGGCGGCCCTCTTCCAAAAGGGGTAAGACGCCCGTGCCGGTGACCTTTGTCCATCCAGAGGCGCCGGACAACCTGCTGGAAGCGCTTCGCGGCACTTCCATCGACGAAGAGCACTGCACTATTATGAGTGCGGTGGTCAAGAAGGTTCAGTCCGCCAAGAGCAGACTGACTGAAGCCTGTGCCAGCCTTCTAACAGGCTTTGAGGTAAGTATTGAAAATATAGGAAAAATATTACCGCATAGACAGTAGCCCCTGATGCTCTGTTTGGTGTTCACAAAGAAAAGCCGAATAGAGGATCAAACAATATCGTAGGAGTCTAACATAAGTATGTCTATATGCGTATGCAGGCTTCGCTGCTGGCCTCTGCCACACAGACTGCAGAGGTTGCCGCATTGAAGCAGGACCTCGAGGGGTCCAAGAAAGAGCTCGGCCTTGCCAGAGGCAGCTCAAGGAGAACAAAGGTAAGTAATACCCTGTCTATAGATATGTATATATAAAAGAAGACGCGATTGCAAAATGACATGATCACCATTAATGTACGAGGGGCCATGACCGAAGTGGCAACCCTGAAGCAAGCGATGCTCGAGGTCGAAGATAAAGCGGCCAAGAAGCGCACCGAGCGAGAAAAGCAAGAGGCACGGGTGGGCGAGGTGCAGCAAGAGCTCCAAGCTCTCGTGTCGAAGCATGAGGTGTTGGGGCGTGACTCGAAGATGCGAGAGTCCGAGCTTGCCGCGGCCCTCGAAAGCGCGAAAAATGCCCAGGCTGAAGCCCAAAAAGCCCTCCAGGAGATTGAGGCGGTGAAGAAAATAGCGGCGGGTAAAGCATTCTTTATGCAGAGCAAGCATGTGAAACTAAATTACTTGTTACTTACCCGAATCCGGAGCTCTCCAGGAGCGTTTGCAGATTTGCCCCATAGCGTGTCGGATGTCGCACAGTTTTACTAGGCCGAGGAGGGAAGCTCAACGGAGAAGTTGTTCTGGTCTCAGTATACTAGGGGCGAACACCCGGTGCCCATGAGTGACCAGCTGAAGCAACTGGTCGAGCTGCACAAGGCGGCCGAATAGGCCATGAAGGGCTTCATTGTCCGGATGTGGCATGGCGACGCCCTTCCCAACAGCTACTTCGGCTTGGTGAGGCGGCTGGTAGATGCTTGCCCATGGCTGGAAGTCATCAAGCGGTCCGTCTGCATCGAAGGTGCACGCCGGGCTTTCGCCCGTGCGAAGGTGCACTGGGCCAAGATGGACGCTGTGAAGCTGGTGAAGGAGGGGCCACCGCAGGGCAAGGAGCATCGCAACCCCGAGATGTACTATGAGGGTGTCCTGAAGGGTGCCCGTCTTGTAGCGGACGAGTGCACAAAAGATGTAATATTTGAATGAATTTGCTTGTGCGATCCTGTATGCTGAAAACCTGTTTCATATGCGCTATGCAACGCTTATTTGAATTTAAAATATTACCTTCTGTTCGGCTGTTTATCAAATCTGAGAGATGGCGAGTCGTCGGCTTTTGCCCCCTGCCACGAGTGCTGGGTGTTTGGGATAAACCTGAGCACTCTTGTTCCCATTTTTGGGTCCTTCGAGGGAGGTGCTCGGCACAACGAACAAGGCAATCGGACTAATAATGCTTTATCACTCTCACTTAGCCATAGAATTCTATAATTTTAAATTTCGGCGAAGCCCCTGGTATTCGGAAGGCCGAATTCGGGGCGCTATACACGCCATAGGCCGGACAGAGCCGACTCCTTGCTCTAAGCGGCATAAGTCTTTAGGGACTCGAAAACCTCTCGAACAGCGACCAGTCTCTCGCCTTATCATGACACTTAGTTTTAGCTTTCTCTACCGAGGTGCTTAGCCCAGTAGAACCGGGGCACAATCACAGTAGTTCTCCCAGTGCTACCTTAGCCGATTTAGCGGAACGTAAGGTACCAAAACATGGGAGCCGGGCAAACCCAACTATTGACCCAAGACATGATTCGGAGCTGATGCATATAATGCCATAAGTTCGGGGTGCCGCACTGTTGAAAGTGTTCGGACTTCTCACGCCGTATTATGGGGTATGATTAAGCCCCTAGCGTATTGGCCGTACTAGAGTGTACGGATGCTAGATGTCATGAATAAACACACACACATATATATATAAAGGGAAAAATGCAGTAATAGTCTTAGTGCTATGCATTGTTTATTCAAAAAGGTGCGTTAAAGCAAAATGATACAGGTAGTGCGATAAGCATAAACTAGGACTATTTGACATGTCCCTCCAAGGGCAAGCTGAGGAATGGTATTTAAAGCAAGTATTTCACTCGTTATCGTAATCCACCTGGGAGTTCCGTGGTGCGACGTAGCTTTCTGCCTCCTTGGTTGCTGCATCATGTGTCCGACCATAATGCTGCCGGACAGGGTTTCCAGAGATTTAAAGTCCTGAAAGAGAAAAATAACAAAGCAGGAAGCCCCTAGTGCGGTTGAGCCGCGTTTTGGGGCGTGCCTGTAGTCGTGCCCCCTCCCCACCTGTGCCCATGGTATTTTTAATGCATAATTATGTACGCGGGGCACAGATTTAGCTGTTTGGCTGGGACTGGGGTGGGGGCCGCATTGCTATGCGAGCTCAGAACGTTCCAGGCGGTCTAGTTGCCGATTACTCCGGGCGCGCTTCAAGGTGTCCGGGTCTTGAATCGCCGAACTGGTGGATTGCCTTAAGAGGCTGCTTTGCGCTTCTGCTACGAGGGCCGTAGTGTGCTCCTCCATGCGGAGAGAGCGCTCTGTGTTTCCATTAACTGTGATGACCCCCTAGGTCCTGGCATCTTGAGCTTGAGGTATGCATAATGCAGTACCGCATTGAATCTCGCAAATGCGGTTCGCCCGAGCAGTGTGTGATAGCCACTGCGGAATGGGACTATATCGAAGATTAATTCTTCGCTTCGAAAGTTATCCGGGGATCCAAAGACCACTTCCAGTGTAATTGAGCCTATGCAATGGGCCTCTACACCTGGAATGACGCCTTTGAAGGTCATTTTTGTGGGTTTGATCCCTGAGGGGTCTATACCCATTTTGCGCACTATATCCTGGTAAAGCAGGTTCAGGTCACTGCCGCCATCCATAAGGACTCGAGTGAGGTGAAATCCGTTAATGATTGGGTCTAGGACCAGTGCGGCAAATCCGCCATGACGGATACTAGTGGGGTGGTCCCTGTGATCGAAGGTGATCGGACAGGAGGACCAGGGGTTGAACTTTGGGGCCACTGGATCCAACGCATATACATCCCTGAGCGCACGCTTCCGCTCCCTCTTGGGGATGTGGGTTGCGTATATCATGCTCACCGTCCGCACTTGTGGTGGAAACCTCTTCTGTCCTCCGGTGTTCGGCTGCCGGGGCTCCTCCTCGTCATCGCTATGTGACCCCTTGTCTTTGTTTTTGGCATTTAACTTGTCGGCCTGCTTGAACACCCAACAATCCCTGTTGGTGTGGTTGGCTGGCATGTCAGGGGTGCCATGTATTTGACACGAGCGGTCGAGTATACGGTCCAGACTGGACGGGCCCGGAGTGTTTCTTTTGAATGGCTTTTTCCGCTAACCGGGTTTAGAGCCTTTGAATCCGGCATTGACTGCTATATCCTCGGTATTGTCGATGTTAATGCGGCGCTTATGTTTGTTGCGACGTGACCTGCCATTTCCGTCCTTGGTATCCGAAGTACCATGGTTTTTTGATATGTTATTGCTGCGAGCCAGCCAGCTGTCTTCTCCCGCACAAAAGCGGGTCATGAGCGTCGTGAGGGCTGCCATAGATTTCGGCTTTTCCTGGCCAAGGTGCCGGGCGAGCCATTCATCGCGGATGTTGTGCTTGAAAGCTGCTAGGGCCTCTGCATCCGGACAGTCGACGATTTGATTTTTCTTTGTTAGGAACCGTGTCCAAAATTGCCTGGCCGATTCCTCTGGCTGCTGAATTATATGGCTCAAGTCATCGGCATCCGGTGGTCGCACATAAGTGCCCTGGAAGTTGTCGAGGAATGTGGCTTCCAGATCTTCCCAACAGCCAATGGATTCTGCTAGCAAGCTGTTGAGCCAATGCCGAGCTGGTCCTTTGAGTTTGAGTGGGAGGTATTTGATGGCGTGTAGATCATCACCGCGGGCCATGTGGATGTGCAGGAGGAAATCCTCGATCCATACCGCAGGATCTGTTATGCCGTCGTATGATTCTATATTGACGGGTTTAAAACCCTCTGGGATTTGATGATCCATTACTTCGTCTGTGAAGCAAAGGGGGTGTGCGGCGCCTCTGTACTGGGCTATATCGCGACGCAGCTCCAATGAGTCTTGCGCGCTGTGTTCGGCCCGGCCGGACTTACTTTTACTGTATCCGGCGTGACGATTATCGTCTCGCATAGTGGCACGCCCTCTTGATCCGTAGATCGATCTTGCATGTTTTGGTTTGTCCTCCAATACGTCTCGTAGGTCTGCCGTATCTCCCCATGCCTTTTTATTTGAATGGCGTCGGAATGCTGGCTGAGCTTTTGGCTGAAATGCCTCGCTGTCGCGGCCACGAGGTGGCCGGTCAGCCGCATCATGTGCAGGAGATGTAGGTTTAAGTGCTTCCTCCTCCAGTCAGGGTAGCATCCTACATTTTGGGTAACTCTTGGAGGGGCGGTCGAGTTTATATTCCTCGGCCGCAAGGACTTCAGTCCATCTGTTAGCTAGCAAATCTTGATCAGCTTGAAGCTGTTGCTGCTTTTTCTTAAGGCTATTTGTCGTGGCTATAAGCCGGCGCTTGAAGCGCTCTTGTTCGACGGGATCCTCTGGCACGATGAATTCTTCATCGTCGAGGCTTGCCTCGTCTTCGGAGGGAGGCATGTAATTATCATCCTCCGCTTCTCCATATGCCGCTCTCTCAGGAGGGTTGGCTTCTCCGTCCTCCTACTCTAAACCTTGCTGGAGGGGATTGTTGTTGTCTTCGACACTATCCGAAGTGCTATTATCTCCGGTGCCGATATCACCGCTTTTGCCTTGGCGGGACTTAGAGCGGCGCCGCTGACGTCGGCGCTTGGGTTGCTTCTTGGAGGGGTCATCCTCCGCTGTCTCATCGCCATTGCCTTCTTTCGGTGTGTCCACCATGTATATATCATATGATGAGGTGGCTGTCCAGTGCCCTGTGGGCAGTGGTTCCGCTTCGCCTCCCGCATTGTCGTCCATACCGTCGATGTCTTCGGAGTCGAAGTCGAGCATGTCGGTTAAGTCATCGACAGTGGCTATTAAGTGGGTGGTGGGTGGGCGGCGAATTTCTTCGTCATCCGCATCCCAATCCTGTCGAACATAGTTGGGCCAGGACCCTCCTGACAAGGAGAGAGACCTTAATGAGTTCAGTATGTCGCCGAAGGGCGAGTGCTAGAAAATATCCGCGGAGGTAAACTCCATGATCGGCGCCCAATCGGATTCGACAGGCACGGGCGCAGGCGGTCTGGAGTCCACGGCCAGAGAAGGATCCGGCAGTTTAGTAACATGGCTCTCATGAAGGGTAAGGTCGATATTCGGCTCGATCGCCGCTGAGGATACGGCCTCCGTGGCGGGGTCTGTCCACCCGTCCATGGGTGGCACAACTGGTTCCGAATTGAGGGTCAGAGCAGTTGCCGGCATGATCTCCTGGACACTGTCCGATGGCAGAGCTAAATCATGCTCATCGTGATCGGGTGGCGCACTAAGCGGGGGCTCGAATCCGTCGAAGATCAAGTCTCCGCGGATGTCGGCTATGTAGTTTAAGCTTCCAAACCTGACCTGATGGCCAAAGGCGTAACTCTCGATCTGCTCCAGATGGCCAAGCGAGTTGGCCCGCAGTGCGAAGCCGCCGAATACAAAGATCTGTCCGGGGAGAAAAGTCTCACCCTGGACTGCATCGCTATCGATGATAGTAGGAGCCATCAAGCCTAACGACGACGACACAGAGGAACTCTCAATGAAAGCACCAATGTCGGTGTCAAAACCGGCGGATCTCGGGTAGGGGGTCCCGAACTGTGCGTCTAAGGCGGATGGTAACAGGAGGCTAGGGACACGATGTTTACCTAGGTTCGGGCCCTCTTGATGGAGGTAAAACCCTACGTCCTGCTTGATTTATTCTTGATAATATGAGTAGTACAAGAGTTGATCTACCACGAGATCGGAGAGGCTAAACCCTAGAAGCTAGCCTATGGTATGATTGTGTGTTGTCCTATGGACTAAAACCCTTCAGTTTATATAGACACCGAAGAGGGTTAGGGCTACACAAGGTCGGTTACAAAGGAGGAGATATTTAGATCCGTATTACCTAGCTTGACTTCCACGCCAAGTAGAGTCTCATCCGGACACGGGACGAAGTCTTCAATCTTGTATCTTCATAGTCCAACAGTCCGGCCAAAGGATATAGTCCGGCCGTCCGGAGACCCCCTAATCCAGGACTCCCTCAACAGGTGTCTCCGATGGTACTTGTTGAGTTGGCATAGATCAAGATTAGGATTTGTCACTCTGATTGTCGGAGAGGTATCTCTGGGCCCTCTCGGTAATGCACATCACTATAAGCCTTACAAGCAATGCAACTAATGAGTTAGTTGCGGGACAGTGCATTACGAAACGAGTAAAGAGAATTGCCGGTAATGAGATTGAACTAGGTATTGGAATACCGACGATCGAATCTCGGGCAAGTAACATATCGATGACAAAGAGAACAAATGTATAGTGTTATGCAGTTTGACCGATAAAGATCTTTGTAGAATATGTAGGAACCAATATGAGCATCCAGGTTCCGCTATTGGTAATTGACCGGAGACATGTCTCAGTCATGTCTACATAGTTCGAACCCGTAGGGTCCGCACGCTTAAGTTTTGTGACGATCGGTTTTATGAGTTTATATGTTTTGATGTACTGAAGGTAGTTCGGAGTCGCGGATATGATCACGGACATGATGAGGAGTCTCGAAATGGCCGAGACATGAAGATTGATATATTGGAAGCCTACATTTGGACATCGGAAGAGTTTCGGATAAAATCAGGATTTTACCGGAGTACCGGAGGGGTTACCGGAACCCCCCGGGGGGAAATGGGCCTTGTTGGGCCATAAGGGAAAGAGAGAGGGGCCGGCCTAGGGCAGGCAGCGTGCCCCCTCCCATCTGGTCCGAATTGGACAAGGAGAGGGGGGCGGCGCCCCCTTTCCTTCTCTTTCTATCCCTTCCTTTCCCCCTCCTAGTAGGAGTAGGAAAGAGGGGAATCCTACTCCTACTAGGAGGAGGATTCCTCCTCCTGGCGCACCAACAAGGGCCGGCCGGCCTGCCCCTTGCTCCTTTATATACAGGGGCAGGGGGCACCTCTAGACACACAAGTTGATCACAAAGATCTCTCCCAGCCGTGTGCGGTGCCCCCCTCCACCATAATCCACCTCGGTCATACTGTAGCGGTGCTTAGGCGAAGCCCTGTCACGGTAGCTTCATCAACATCGTCACCACGCCATCGTGCTAACGAAACTCTTCCCCGAGCTCTACTTGATCGTGACTTCATGGGACGTCATCGAGCTGAACGTGTGCTGAACGCGGAGGTGCCGTACGTTCGGTACTGAGGATCGGTTGATCGTGAAGACGTACGACTACATCAGCCGCGTTGTCATAATGCTTTCGAGCAGTACGACTACATCTCCCGTCTTGTTGCTATGCATCACCATGATCTTGCGTGTGCGTAGTATTTTTTTTTTGAAATTACTACGTTCCCCAACAGTGGCATCCGAGCCAGGTTTTGTGCGTAGATGTTATATGCACGAGTAGAACACAAGTGAGTTGTGGATGATACAAGTCATACTGCTTACCAGCATGTCATACTTTGGTTTGGCGGTATTGTTGGATGAAGCGGCCCGAACCGACATTATGCGTACGCTTACGCGAGACTGGTTCTACCGACGTGCTTTGCACATAGGTGGCTGGCGGGTGTCAGTTTCTCCAACTTTAGTTGAACTGAGTGTGGCTATGCCCGGTCCTTGAGAAGGTTAAAACATCACTAACTTGACGAACTATCGTTGTGGTTTTGATGCGTAGGTAAGAATGGTTCTTGCTCAGCCCGTAGCAGCCACGTAAAACTTGCAACAACAAAGTAGAGGACGTCTAACTTGTTTTTGCAGGGCATGTTGTGATGTGATATGGTCAATACATGATGCTATATTTATTGTATGAGATGATCATGTTTTGTAACGGAGTTATCGGCAATTGGCAGGAGCCATATGGTTGTCACTTTATTGTATGCAATGCAATCGCCCTGTAATTGCTTTACTTTATCACTAAGCAGTAGCGATAGTCGTAGAAGCAATAGTTGGCGAGATGACAATGATGCTATGATGGAGATCAAGGTGTCACGCCGGTGACGATGGTGATCGTGACGGTGCTTCGGAGATGGAGATCACAAGCACAAGATGATGATGGCCATATCATATCACTTATATTGATTGCATGTGATGTTTATCCTTTATGCATCTTATTTTGCTTTGATTGACGGTAGCATTATAAGATGATCTCTCACTAAATTTCAAGATAATAGTGTTCTCCCTGAGTATGCACCGTTGCCAAAGTTCGTCGTGCCGAGACACCACGTGATGATCGGGTGTGATAAGCTCTACGTCCATCTACAATGGGTGCAAGCCAATTTTGCACACGCAGAATACTCGGGTTAAACTTGACGAGCCTAGCATATGCAGATATGGCCTCAGAACACTGAGACCGAAAGGTCGAGCATGAATCATATAGTATATATGATTAACATAATGATGTTCACCATTGAAAACTACTCCATTTCACGTGATGATCGGTTATGGTTTAGTTGATATGGATCACGTGATCACTTAGATGATTAGAGGGATGTCTATCTAAGTGGGAGTTCTTAAGTAATATGATTAATTGAACTTAAATTTATCATGAACTTAGTACCTGATAGTATTTTGCTTATCTATGTTGTTGTAGATAGATGGCCCGTGTTGTTGTTCCATTGAATTTTAATGCTGAAAGTGCAACTATCCCTAGGTGGTTTTGGTAATTCATAACAACATATAGCTCATTGAGCTAATGCTATTCCAAGATGATCATTTCAGGAAAGCTCAATGATTGGCATGGCATGGATGGTGAAAGTGGAACCCTCAAAATGCTAAGGACAAAGGATTGGCTCTAGCTCATATGCTCAAGACTCTTCATTTTACATTTTAGTGGTCCAAGATCACATTGAGACCATAGGAAAAGCCAATACTATCAAGGAGGGATGAGGTGTTGCTTAATGAGCCTCTTGCTTCATGTGCTTAATGATATGCTCCAAAATCCTCAGCTAGTTTCCCAGATCCACATTTGACCTAAACCCAAATCCAAACTCGGCCCTACCGATTCTTTCAACCCGGCGCCACCGAGTTTCACTTGTCATAGCCATTGCCAAACCCTAAGCAAATCGGTTCTACCGATAGGGATCTCGGTCTCACCGAGATGGGATTGCAATTTCTCTGTTTCCTTTTCATAACTTTTCGGTCTCACCGAAAGAGCGGATCGGTCCCACCGAGTTTGCAATGTAAACTAACTGTTTCCTTTTCGTAACATTTTGGTCTCACCGAGAAGAGCGAATCGGTCCCACCGAGTTTGCCTGACCAACCCTCTGGTTAGCTTATTACCAAATCGGTCTCACCGAGTTTGTGTAATCGGTCTCATCGAGATTACGTTATGCCCTAACCCTAACCATATCGGTCCTACCGAGTTGCATGTCAGTCCCACCGAAAATCTCTAACGGTCACTAGGTTTACTATTTCGGTCCGACCGAGTTTGTTGATTCGGTCCCACCGAGATTGGTAAATTGTGTGTAACGGTTGGATTTTGTGTGGAGGCTATATATACCCCTCCACCTCCTCTTCACTCGTGGAGAGAGCCATCAGAACACATCTACACTTCCGACTCATATGTTCTGAGAGAGAACCACCTACTCATGTGTTGAGGCCAAGATATTCCATTCCTACCACATGAATCTTGATCTCTAGCCTTCCCCAAGTTGCTTTCCACTCAAATCTTCTTTCCACCAAATCCAAATCCTGTGAGAGAGAATTGAGTGTTGGGGAGACTATCATTTGAAGCACAAGAGCAAGGAGTTCATCATCAACACACCATTTGTTACTTCTTCGAGAGTGGTGTCTCCTAGATTGGCTAGGTGTCACTTGGGAGCCTCCGACAAGATTGTGGAGTTGAACCAAGGAGTTTGTAAGGGCAAGGAGATCGCCTACTTCGTGAAGATGTACCGCTAGTGAGGCAAGTCCTTCGTGAGCGATGGCCATGGTGGGATAGACAAGGTTGCTTCTTCGTGGACCCTTCGTGGGTGGAGCCCTCCGTGGACTCGCGCAACCGTTACCCTTCGTGGGTTGAAGTCTCCATCAACGTGGATGTAGGATAGCGCCACCTATCCGAACCACGGGAAAAACATCCGTGTCTCCTATTGAGTTTGAATTCTCCAAACCCTTCCCTTTACATTCTTGCAAGTTGCATGCTTTACTTTCCGCTGCCAATATACTCTTTGCATGCTTGCTTGAATTGTGTGATGATTGCTTGACTTGTCCTAAAATAGCTAAAATCTGACAAGAACTAAAATTGGGAAAAGGTTAAGTTTTTATTTGGTCAAGTAGTCTAATCACCCCCCTCTAGACATACTTTCGATCCTACAAGTGGTATCAGAGCTTTGGTCTCCATTTGCTTTGATTTCCATAGCTTTTGGTGGTCATAGCCTTGGTTTCAAAACCTAGGAGAGTATGGCGTCTAGCGAGGGAAATTATCACCGTAGAGGTCCTTACTTTGATGGTACTAATTTTGCTAGTTGGAAGCATAAAATGAAAATGCATATTCTTGGACATAACCCCGCCGTTTGGGCTATTGTGTGTGTTGGTTTGCAAGGTGACTTCTTTGATGGGAGAGAACCAAACCGTGAAGCTACCACGGATGAGTTGAAGATGTTGCAATACAATGCTCAAGCTTGTGATATTCTCTTCAACGGATTGTGCCCCGAAGAATTCAACAAAATCAGCCGCCTTGAGAATGCAAAGGAAATTTGGGACACTTTGATTGATATGCACGAAGGTACCGACTCCGTCAAGGAATCCAAATTGGATGTGCTTCAAAGTCAACTTGACAAGTTCAAAATGAAGGATGGTGAAGGTGTCGCTGAAATGTACTCTAGGCTTGCTCTCATCACAAATGAGATTGC
The DNA here is from genome assembly GCA_034509565.1 of Triticum monococcum. NCBI lineage: Eukaryota > Viridiplantae > Streptophyta > Magnoliopsida > Poales > Poaceae > Triticum > Triticum monococcum. The sequence continues at coordinate 125,467,145 of CM067842.1, forward strand.
CGGCTTAGGAAGTGAACAGATGACCGATAGATTCATCATCAAGAAGATTCTAAGAGCCTTGGATGGAAAATGATACCGTGTGCACATTGATCCAAATGATTCCCAATTACAAAGATCTCAAGCCAACGGAGGTAATTGGAAGAATTGTTGCTCATGAGATGTCACTTAAGGATAAAGAGGAACTTCACAACAAATCAAGTGGTGCCTACAAAGCCTCATGTGAAGCCCCTACATCATCAAGTGAGAAACAACACTTAAATGAAGAATTGAGCTTAATGGTGAAAAACTTCAACAAATTCTACAAGAGTAGAAGCAAAGATAGAAGCTCCAAGTCAAGGTCCTACAATGACAAAAGATCTTCTAGTCAAGAGCGAAACTGCTACAATTGTGGAAGACCCGGACACTATTCCAATGAGTGTACGGCTCCCTACAAGAGAAGAGAAGACTCTCCAAAAAGAAGAAGCAAAAGAGAAGAATCACCACTAAGAGAGAGAAGGAGTAGAGATGATCGTTATGAACGAAGACACTCACGGAGAAGCAAGGATTCGGAAAGGAAGGAAAAATCATCAAGGAGCTACACAAAACAAAGACATCAGGCTCATGTTGGTGAATGGGTATCCGGCTCCGACTCCGACAACCACTCCGAGAGAAGTTATCACTCCGATTCCGAATATACTCAAGATGAAGGTGTTGCCGGTCTAGCACTTGTGTCAACCAACTCCTACGATATATTTGACTCACCAAATGAAGGAATTGGAAGCTGCTTCATGGCCAAAGGTCCTAAGGTAACACACCCCGAGTATGTTGATTTTAATAGTGATGAAGATGACTTGTTAGGTGATGATGATTTACTTGTTGACAACTCTAGTGATGAATACTGAAAGTGCGTTATATCGACTAGAGGGGGGGTGAATAGGCGATTTTTATGAAAGTCTTCAAAACATGGAAGTTATGAAGACAAACAGAGTGAACAAGCCTATCACTATGCAGCGGAAGTTAGATTACACAACGCAAGCCATGGTCAAGTATACAATATAGTGAAAGCACAGTGACGAACAGCTTCAGTGTAATGAGGATCAGGTTGGAAGAAGTTATGAAGCCAAACAGATCATACAGTCAAGTTGTGAAGACAGAAGATAAAGCAAGCATGCAATAGCTTCACAATGTATACTGGTAAGTAAAGGGAGGCGAAGATGAAACCAGTGACACGTTGAAGACAATGATATGTTGGACCAGTTCCAGTTGCTGTGACAACTGTACGTCTGGTTGGAGCGGCTAGGTATTTAAACCAAAGGACACACAGTCCCGGACACCCAGTCCTAAACACGCAGCTCAGGACACCCAGTCCTCACCGTTTTCTCCTTGAGCTAAGGTCACACAGACCCCGCCCAATCACTCTGGTAAGTCTTCAAGGTAGACTCCCAAACCTTCACAGACTTCGTTCACCGGCAATCCACAATTCCTCTTGGATGCTCAGAACGCGACGCCTAACCGTCTGGAGGATGCACAGTCCTCAAGTGTAATAAGTCTTCAGATCACTCAGACAAGAAGACTTAAGTGATGCCCAATTACTCTGGCTCTGGGTGGTTAGGGCTTTTCTCCTCACTAAGGATTTTCTCTCAAAGGCTTCGAGGTGGGTTGCTCTCAAACGACAAAAGCCGTGCACTGAAATCTGAGCAGCCAACCGTTTATGGTTGTAGGGGTGGACTATTTATAGCCACTTGGCAACCCTGACCTGATTTGTCCGAAATGACCCTGGGTCACTAAGGAACTGACACGTGTACTAACGGTCGGATTTCGAACTCTCACGGCAACTTTACTTGGGCTGCAAGTAAAGCTGACTTGTCTGACTCCGGACAAGATTTTCTCTCATTGTCTTCACTAGAAGACATAGGATTTGAATTAGGCATCACTTCAGTCATCCTGACTGGTTCTCTTGGACCCCACTTAACAGTACGGTGGTTCCTATGACACAACATGAGTAAAGTAAAACTACGAAGGATCTAAGTCTTCGAGTTCCATAGGCTTCATGGGGAGTCTTCATATGTCATTGTCTTCGACATGAATGTCTTCATGAACCACCATTGTCTTCAATGTCTTCGTACATTTTTAGGGGTCATCTCTGGTAACTAAACCGAATCAATGAGGGACTTCTACTTGTGTTATCCTGCAATTCTCACAAACACATTAGTCCCTCAACTAGGTTTGTCGTCAATACTCCAAAACCAACTAGGGGTGGCACTAGATGCACTTACAATCTCCCCCTTTTTGGTGATTGATGACAAACTAGTTGAAGTTTTCAACGGGGAATATAATTTGTGAAATTGTAAAGGAATTGTCTTCATAAGCTGCAAGGGCACCCCCTGAAGATGTGCATATAAGTGATTTGCTTCTGGAACGCAAATACACACAGCAGGTTGTATTTGTGGGAATCCACTTCAACTTATGATGACAATCCATCATGTATGTAAAGATATATGAAGATAATGATATGCATAATGAAAAATGGACGTCTGCGAAATGATATAAGTGCGGAAATTATCGTCGTACATGCGGAATTTATCTTCGCAAAAACCCAGTGGCAAACATAGTAGCAGACGACCATCAAGTTTAAGTGTTACAACTCAAAGAACCAAATGTGGTAAAACGAGAGTTGTAAGCACGAAGCAAAATGCAAAATATAAAGCACCCGCCCATATTATTGACCCGCTTGAAGACTATAAACATCATATGCTTCTCCCCCTTTTGTCAGTGATGACCAAAAAGGTTTGAAGACATAGAGTTTTCTACGCGTTCCCAGGCGCAGCAGGGTCGTTGGAGGCGTTTGGTGGAGCTGGCGAGCTTGGTGCAGTGACGACGCGCGCTGCGCAAGGTGGTGGTGATGTAGCGTCGTCTTCTTCCTCAATGATTTTTCCAGTCACTGTGGCAGCAGAGGAAGAGAACTCTGATTCTTCAAGCGACGGAGTTCCACGCAACACAGCTCTTCTGGGGGGTGTGGAGTCAAACTTGAATCTCTCTTTGAAGCCATCCTCTTGCAGTTCAGCTTCAGTGCACATCATTGTGAGGCCTTTCCAAGTGCGGCGACAGGTTTCATGTGCGACAAAGGCATTCTTGGTGGCCAGATTCCTGATGCGATTGACGTCTTGCATGATACTGCGCATCTGCCTTTTGAGCCAGTCGTGATGCCTATCTTGCTTTTGGTGCAGAGCCACAAGAAGTTCACGGTCAGTGAGTGTACGAGCGCGTTTCTTGGGTCTCTATGCAGCTGTGCTGTCAGTGGCTTCAGTTGATGCAGGGGCACATGTGGTGCCAGCCATTGGATAGACTCTGGAAATGGCTTCAACACCTTCATCATGCTGAGTGAAGCTCTGGTGTTCTGCATTCTGAAGACTTAATGGCTGCTTGGCAGGCTCAGGATAAATTGCTTCAGCAGAGGTGTCCACATCAGGTAAGAAGATTCTGTGGTTGCGGGCAGAGGGTTGATAGGATATTGCAGAGTGGAGCTTGATGAGCCTCATAACCCATGGAGCATAAATCTTCAGACCAAAGAGATCTGAGCCAGACGCTGCAAGTTGACGTATAAAGAGATCCTGGGCATTGAAGCATTTGCCATGCAGGATGCAGAAGATGAGAGTCTTCATGGCACCTTCAACCTTGGCATATCGAGAGTGCCCCTTAATGGGCCATAGAGTCCGCCTGACGATGTGATAGATAGTTCTGGGCAGGTACTCTAAGTCTTCAATGAAGAACTCGGTTGGGTAAGGTGTGTCAGGAAGCAATGGCTTCATCATTGAGAGCATCTGACTCATATTTGGCTCAGGTCGCTGAAATATGCTCTCAACTGCTTCAGCATGGAGTTGGCAGCCTTCTTCGAAGAGTTCGCCAGGAGTGGGTAGGCCGGTGAGCTCAATGATATCAAATGCATTGGCTTCATGATGGACATTGCCGGTCATCCACTCCAGGACCCAAGTCTTCGGATCTCTGTTGTAGCCTTTGATGTGCAGTGTGGCATAGAACTGGAGCAGAAGCTCTTCATTCCAGTGCTCTTCATCTGTGACAAATGGCAGCAGGCCAACTTGCTTGAAGCAGTCCAGTGCTTCTTCCAGACCAGGCAGACCAGCAATAGCTTCAACCTCAAGGCGCTGGTGTAGAAAGATACGGCCTTGGTTGTAGAGGACGCAGGAGTAGTAGCTGCGCTGTGGGTAGCTCCAGAACCTATCTGATACGATCCGTTCCCTTGAATAAGGGTTCTTGGAGCGGTTGAAGAAAGTGTTGTCTGCCTTGAAGCTATTGACATTGAAGGTGCCAGGAGCTGTTGCAGGACCTGGGAACCTTGGCAGTCGTGGGATTGGCTTCTGGACCTAGGGCCTGTGCGCAACATGATAGTTGAACTGTGGACCGGCAGCAGACTCAGGCACAGAAGGGTCAGAGGCAGTAGCTTCAATATCTCTTGAAGCTGTTGGCTGGTCAGGCTCCACAAATGCTTCAGTATTGGGTGTGGCAGCCACAAAGGTGTCAGCCTCATCACGTGTAGTGAGAGGGATGGATTCAGGTACGTTTTCCTTGAGAACTTCTTCTTGTTGGTGTGGGGGAGATGGAGCTTGAGGTTCTTCGTGCTCTTCTTCATGTTCTTCGGCTGATGCAGCCGGAATGTCGTCAGCAGTCTGAGCCCTTGGCCCTTTGCGAAGCCTACGGAATGCAGGCGACGCTGGTGGAGTTGCAGTGGGCTGGGGCTCATTCTCTTCCTCCTGCGGGCGATCTGCCCACGATGCATCTTGGGTGATTGGCGTCAAGGGACGACCAATGCTGATCATTTCGCTCGTTTCGAGCTGAGGAAGGACTGCATCACCTTGCACATTGTCTTGGAGACCAATGTCTTCAGCAGCGTTGGGGCCGGCTGCTGGAATGTCTTCAGCGTGTGGAGCCTCTGTGAAAGCAGGCTCATGCACGGTCAGCTGACGATCTTCGTTCGGAAAGCGGACGGAGAGGGGTTCGACTATCAGGGGCTCTGTGGGAGCAGCCCGAGACTTCTTGGTCTTGCGTTTCTTTGTTGTGGGGTCTGAAGGAGAGGCTTCAGGGTGTTTCCTCTTCCTTGCTTCAGCTTCGGCTGTCCTTGTCTTCTTAAGCTCTGAAGCGGTTGAGCGGTGCTTTGGCTTCGAGCCAGGCTTGGCAGTGGGGAAGACAATCGGAACAGCTTCTTGTCGTGGGGCCTCTTGTTCAGCCACAGTGGGCTTCTTCTTTTTCTTAGCGGCCATCCTGGGGTCGATGCTGGGACGCCCAAGTGCCTTTCGCTTCTCGGCCTCATTGTAGGCCTGCACACAGAGATCAGCCAAATTCTTCATGCGCTCACGTGAACCCTGAGCCTCTGCATGTTTCTGCATAAAGTTTTCCTTCAACTCGTGCAGCATGAATTTGAAGTCTTTGACTTCTTGGACGCTGAGCGTGGCCATGTTCTGCTTGAACTGAGCTTTTTCAAAATCTATCTTCTGCTTTAGTTCCACTATGCGCTGGGCAATTGCGAGTTCTGAAGCAATAGCTCCTTGGAAGGCTACGCTGAGGCCAATGGGCAGCTGCAGATCATCGAAGCTGATGTTGGGTGTATCAAACCACTCATCAATGAAGTTGTGGATGATTGCTGCATCGAACAGAGGCAGATTGTTGAAGATTTCAGCCTCCTCCTTACTCTTGATTAGCTGCTCAAGAGCGTCATCGGCAAGATCGTCGTCACTTGACAGATCAATGGCCTCGCAGCGCAGAACGGCAGCGGCAGTGAGCTCTTTGCCAGTATGTGGCTGAGGCTTCTTGGCTTCTTGGGGCTTGGAGACTCGTGATAAGTCTTTAGACTGCACACTTGCTTCAGGAGGTGCAGTGGCCAATGGCTTCGCTCTGGAGATCTTGGGAGAAGCGGCTGGCTTGGAAGCTTTTGGCTTCTTCTTCATCTGCTTCGGCTCCGGGGCAGCAGGAGCGTCATCAGACTCAGTGTCTGCTAGAGGATTTGCGTCGCATGTGCCATCTGCCCTTGGTTTGGAGGGACCAGGGTTGAAGTCCAACCCAAACTCCTTCTTGTTTTGCTTCGCAGAGTTCTGAGCAAATTGGAAGTTGCGCTTGAACAGAGTGTCATCACGACACCAGAGAAGGGATGACGGATGTGCGTCAGCTGGCTATTGTCCCCTGACCATGCATGGAAAGAAGCCTTGAGCAATGGCTTCATCTCTGGTTCGGGGTACGAGATTTTTGTACAAGACATCTCCCCATGGCCTCGTGATGGCGCACTTCTCTGCATATTCCTTGGTGACGAAGCGGTATTGGAACCACTGCTCTGCCCAATATCTTCGAATCCATTGGATTCGTGTCTTGCGCTGACCATAGCTCTCTTCAGGATCAGTTTGGTACATTTCTGCCAAATCTTCAGGCAGATCTTTAGACGTTTCACCACGTCTCTGTCTGCCTCCCTTCCTTGCTGGTTTTTCTGTTGCCATGAAGCTTAACTTGGAAGGCTTCAAGAGATTCAAAGTCTTCAAAGGCTTCCTTTTGCTTGACCAACAGGAACTTGCTTCGGGTGAATTGATGTGACGCTGTAGGAACTCTGCAAATGAATGCAGACTATGAGAACCAAAAGATTCTCCCACGGACATGTACCTGTGACAGCATTAAGGTGCGAGGGAAGGGGAAGAGGTCATATGCATTCTCAGAAGATTTTGAAGATAAATCAGTTTAGAAGATATTGACCTCATCATGCGAAGACATTCACTTTATAGAAAAGAAGTTGGTTCCAGATTTGTACGAACCCATAGATCAGTACAAGTGAGGAATCTTACTACTTCATGAAGAACAAGTGAATATACTAGGCAAGTTATGAGATGCAGATGAGAGGGATGAAACTTGTGTGAATGGAAACCTCTTTTGGCAGAAAGTGATGGAGCTATAGGATCAAAAGAGGCTGTAAAAAGACTTGTTATTTCCTAGACTTGGAACTGCTAGACGAGGTGAGAGTTGAGGCCGAGCAGTTCGATCCTCCGTGCCCTAACTTGGCGACGGAAGACACCTACGGCGACGGCGGAGAGACTGATGTCCGCTGTCGGCGTGAGAACGACGTCGGAGAGGTTGCGGCAGTGAAGCACTTCGTCGCCAGCGTCGTTGAGAGTTAGCGGTGGCGCTAGGGTTCGTGCGAGGGTGGAAGAAGAGATAATGACCGCAGTGAAACGTGTATTTATAGGGATATGGGCGGCACTGCGCTATTACTCAGGTGCCCCTGGCGATTCGCATCTGATCAGTACGTGGCCAGCATGCGGAATTGTGGGGGCAGTTTCACCCCACGCACGCCTTGTTTGTCGGGAGCCGTTCCTACTTCTCCGGATTTCTTGTTGATGGAAAAACATTGAAAGCTATTTTAAAGTTTGTCTCTGTGTCTTCTTCTGACAAGGATGCAGTGAAGACATTCGACAGTTTCAATAGAATGCATATGACTTGGAGAGATAGAGTTTGAGGTAGGAAGCATGGAGAGGTTAGGGTCCGATCACATTCACTTAGTTCAAAAGATTCAAACAAGAAGACATAGCTATAAGTGAATGCTGTAGAGGACAGAACACCAGTACATATATAATCAACATAGTGAAGATAATCATGAAGACATGTTGAGATTCAAGCCAAACCAAATGTGAAGACATAGCAAATGTAATGCCATGAGTGAAACACTTAAAGCAGAAAAATTTGGTGGTGGCGCTACCCACCGTATAGGAAGTATTAGACCCAGACACGGCGCACAATTATTGTGGCGCTCCGAAGTCAAATTCCACGTTAATGTATTCACACTTAGAATGTATGTCTTCATTGATTGAAGATATACGTTACTTCGTGTGTTGCACATCTAAGTCATCATCATGCATAAGTGTTAGGATGTGTGCCTGATCACAGGACATTTGAGGATTCCAAGATATTTAGCTCACACCGTAACTTGCAAAATCTCTTCTCATCCAAGGGCTTGGTGAAGATATCTGCCAATTGCTCTTCAGTGTTGACGTGTATGATATCAATGTCTTCCTTTGCAACATGATCTCTGAGAAAATGATGACGAATTTCAATGTGCTTTGTCTTCGAGTGCTGAACTGGGTTGTTGGCGATCTTGATGGCGCTTTCGTTGTCGCAGTAAAGTGGCACTTGCTTCAGATGAATGCCATAATCCTTGAGGGTTTGCTTCATCCATAGAAGCTGAGCGCAGCAGGATCCTGCAGCAATGTATTCAGATTCAGCAGTGGAGAGAGATACACAGTTCTGCTTCTTTGAAGACCAACAGACAAGTGATCGGCCCAGAAAGTGACATGTGCCTGATGTGGACTTCCGATCAACCTTGTCACCAGCGTAATCAGCATCCGAAAATCCAACCAGATCAAACTCTGAGCCCTTTGGATACCATAACCCTAGAGTTGGGCTGTGAGCCAAATATCGAAGAATTCGCTTCACAGCTAAGTGATGCGACTCCTTTGGTGCCGCTTGGAACTGAGCACACATGCAAACACTAAGCATAATATCTGGCCTAGATGCACATAAATAAAGCAAAGAACCAATCATGGAGCGGTATACCTTTTGATCAAACTCTTTACCATTGTCGTCAGGACCCAGATGATGTTTGGCTGGCATTGGTGTTGTGAAGCCTTTGCAGTCTTGCATACCAAACTTCTTCAGGCAGTCTTTGAGATATTTCTCTTGAGATATGAAGATGCCATTGCATTGTTGCCGTATCTGAAGACCGAGGAAGAATTTCAGCTCCCCCATCATAGACATCTGATATTGCTCTTGCATCATATATCCGAACTCCTCACTGTACTTCTGATTGGTGCAGCCGAAGATAATGTCATCCACATATATTTGGCACACAAACAGTTCACCATCATATGTCTTTGTGAAGAGAGTGGGATCCAGTGAACCAGGTATGAAGACTTTGCTCTTCAGGAAGTATTTGAGTGTATCATACCAGGCCCGAGGGGCTTGTTTGAGGCCATATAGTGCCTTTTTGAGCTTGTAAACCATGTCAGGATGTTTTGGATCTTCAAACCCAGGTGGTTGTGCAACATACACTTCTTCTTCAATTTTGCCATTGAGGAAGGCACTTTTTACATCCATTTGATACAGAATTATGTTGTGATGATTTGCATAGGCCAGCAGAATACGGATGGCTTCAAGTCTGGCAACAGGAGCAAATGTTTCATCGAAGTCAATGCCTTCCACTTGAGTATATCCTTGAGCAACGAGACGAGCCTTGTTTCTGATGACTTGGCCATGCTCATCTTGCTTGTTGCGGTATATCCATTTGGTGCCTATTATGTTATGCTTCCGTGGATCAGGACGCTTAACCAACTCCCATACATTGTTCAGCTCAAATTGTTGAAGCTCTTCTTGCATAGCTTGAATCCATTCAGGTTCCATAAAGGCTTCATCAATTTTCTTGGGTTCTGTGATTGAAACGAATGCAAAGTGTCCGCAGAAGTTTGCCAGTTGAGTTGCCCTTGAACAAGTCAGTGGACCAGGTGCATTGATGCTATCAATTATTCTGTCAATCTGCACTTCATTGGCAACACGAGGATGTAGGGGTCGAAGACTTTGCTCTTGCTGATCTACGTTGTCATGGGGAGGAATGTCTTCAGGCTGAGCATTGTCTTCATGTGGATCAGGTGCTGAGATGATAAGTTCTTCTTCAGGACGAGCTTCAGAAGGTATAATTTCTCCAGTTCCCATTAGCTTGATTGATTCACTGGCTGGAACTTCATCTAGCACATCTGATAGTTGCTCTCTTTGTGACCCATTGGTCTCATCGAACCGCACATCCACTGTTTCAACCACTTTGTAGTGAAAGAGATTGAAGACTCTGTAGGAGTGCGAATCCTTTCCATATCCAAGCATGAAGCCCTCATGTGATTTTGGAGCAAATTTTGGGGTGTGGTGAGGGTCCTTGATCCAGCATCTTGATCCAAATACTCTGAAGTAACTGACATTTGGCTTCTTGCCAGTCAGAAGTTCATAAGATGTCTTGTTCAGCAGCTTGTGAAGATATACATGGTTGATAGTATGGCATGCAGTGTCAATGGCTTCAGTCCAGAATTTTCTTGGTGTCTTGTACTCATCTAGCATTGTTCTGGCCATCTCAATGAGTGTTCTGTTCTTGCGTTCGATGATGCCATTCTGTTGTGGCGTGTATGGAGCTGAGAATTCATGAGTGATGCCCAATGTATCAAGATATGTGTCAAGGCCAGTGTTCTTGAATTCTGTGCCATTGTCACTTCTGATGTGCTTTATCTTGGCGCCATAATTGTTCATAGCCCGATTTGCGAAGCATCTGAAGACATCCTGCACTTCAGTCTTGTAAAGGATTATGTGCACCCAAGTATATCTAGAGTAATCATCAACAATGACGAAGCCATAGAGGCAAGCAGTAGTGGAAAAAGTTGAGTAGTGAGTGGGACCGAAGAGATCCATGTGAAGCAGTTCGAAGGGTTGAGTAGTGGTCATGATTGTCTTCGAAGGATGTTTTGCCCTTGTCATCTTCCCAGCTTCACAGGCACCGCATAAGTGATCTTTCTTGAACTTGACGCCCTCGATGCCTATAACATGCTTCTTCTTCGCAAGGGTGTGGAGGTTCCTCATGCCAGCATGCCCAAGTCTTCGATGCCAAAGCCAGCATTCTGAAGCCTTTGCGAGAAGACAAACTGCAAGCTGTGGCCCTGCTGAGAAATCTACCACGTACAAATCATCTTTTCGATACCCTTCAAACACTAGAGACTTGTCAGATTCCATTAGTACCAGACAACGATATTTTCCAAAGATTACAATCATGTTCAAATCGCAAAGCATTGAGACAGACATTAAGTTGAAGCCAAGGGATTCAACAAACATGACTTTATCCATGTGTTGATCCTTTGAGATTGCAACTCTACCTAGACCCAGTACCTTACTTTTACCAGTGTCAGCGAATGTGATGTGGCTCTTGTCAGATGGACGTAAGGTTGAGTCCATAAAGAGACTTCTTTTGCCAGTCATGTGATTTGTACACCCACTGTCAATAATCCATTCTGAAGACTCTGAAGTCACTGGTGTCGTACCCTACAGTGCAGTTAGGGGGGATAGGCTTCACGTAGAGTGTTGTGAAGCAAAAACATTTGACGAACCAGTGGATTATGAAAACTTAGATCCAGGTTAGGACAAGTAGGGAGAGTAGCATGCGATTCAGGTATGAAATACATAGTGATGCCATTCGGGCATTTGATCTTGCGCCCCACAAGATTTTTAAGGTCCCCAGCAATAGCGTCAGAAGATTTTGGTTTTGTGCTGGAGACCTTTCCCTGCAAAAGAGAGTTAAGCTTTCTTAACCACCCACATCTTCAAGGGTGGCTTAGAAGCAATAAGTCTAAGTGCAGCATCTAATTTTTTTGGCTTTGGAGCCCTAGCAAACAGTCTAGCAGGTGGGCAATAGTACTCATAAGAATAGGCAGAATAGTTTTTGGTCATATGAGAATGACGGTTTGAAGAACCGCTCTCATATGCCTGAGCATGGTTTCCCTGCAAAACATTTGTGTTAGTGCGACTCAAATGAGTCCTCTGCCTGTATGAAGCCTTTGGACCATATGAAGCCTTTGGTCTGAGGTTTGTCTTCTTCATGTGAGGTGTCATGAGGAGATGCACAGGAAGATTCTCAAGACACGTTCTTGGAACCCAGATCTTCTTCATAGGCGGTCCATTCCTGCAGTTAGTACCAATGTACCTGGCAAATTCTTCACCATTCTGATTCTTAAACAGTTTATAGTTTGCATCAAAGGATTCATCAATGATAATTGTTTTAGCACAAGTGAAGCCAGATAGATTGGATGGATCTGCTGAGGATTCCTTTGCAGCAACCCATGTGGTTTTGGGGTACTGCTCAGGTTTCCAGTAAGAGCCATCTGCATTAATTTTCCTCACGAACCCAACACCCTCTTTCCTAGGGTTTCGGTTCAGAATCTGCTTCTTGAGGACATCACATAATGTCTGATGTCCTTTGAGACTTTTGTACATCCCTGTTTCAAGCAATGTCTTCAACCTAGCATTTTCATCAGCAATAGCAGTGGTATCCTCAGCAGAGGGGTTAGTTACCACTTCAACAGTTGAAGATATTGCAACAGCAGTAGCAGTGGAACATTCAGCAACAGAAATAGCATTATCACGCTCAATGCATTTAAGGCATGGTGGTTCAAATCCTTCCTGAGCAGAACTGATCTGTTCGGCTCGAAGTGACTCATTTTCCTTTTGAAGATCTTCATGATCCGCTCTCAACTTCTCAAGATCTTGCTTCTTTTGAAGATAATCATAGGAAAGCTTTTCATGAGTAGTTGAGAGAGTCTCAAGACGATCTTCGAGTTCCTGATACTTAACATGAAGATTTTTTATGTCTTCAATTAAGGATTCAGAACGAGTCATTTCAGCACCCAACAGATCATCGCTTCTGTCTAACAGTTTTTGAATATGTTCCATGGCCTTTTGTTGTTCAGTTGCAATTTTAGCAAGTGTTTTGTAACTGGGTTTTGAATCACAATTAGAGTCATCGTCACTGGATGTTTGATAGTGAGTAGTGCGTGTGTTTACCTTGGCACCACGTGCCATGAAGCAGTAGGTAGGAGTAGAGTCGTCCTTGTCATTTGCATCGGTGTTGGTGATGGAGTCATTGTCTTCAGTGTTGAAGATGGACTTGGCGACGTAGGCTGTAGCCAGACTCGCAATGCCTGAATCAGACTCCTCCTCAGACTCCACCTCTGCCTCCTCAGAAGCGGACTCCTCCTCTGAATCCATTTCCTTGCCAACAAACGCACGAGCCTTGCCAGATGAACTCTTCTTGTGTGATGAAGACTTTGAGGAAGACTTGGACGAAGACTTTGAGTATTTCTTCGTCTTCTTATCGTCAGAGTCATATTCCTTGCTCTTCTTCTTCTTTCTGTTCTCATTGTCCCACTGTGGACACTCAGAGATGAAGTGTCCAGTTTTCTTGCACTTGTGACATGTTTTCTTCTTGTAGTCATGAGCAGAAGCTTCATCATTCCTTGAGCTTGATCGTGAAGACTTTCTGAAGCCTTTCTTCTTGGTGAATTTCTGGAACTTCTTCACTAGCATTGCAAGTTCCCTTCCAATGTCTTTAGGATCATCAGAGCTGCTGTCAGATTCTTCTTCAGATGAGGACACAGCTTTTGCCTTCAAGGCACGAGTTCGCCCATAGTTTGGACCGTAGATATCTCTTTTCTCAGAAAGCTGAAACTCATGAGTGTTGAGCCTCTCAAGTATGTCAGATGGATCGAGTGTCTTGAAGTCTGGACGTTCTTGAATCATCAGGGCTAGAATGTCAAATGAACTGTCAAGTGATCTTAGCAGCGTCTTGACGATTTCATGTTTGGTGATCTCAGTGGCGCCGAGGGCTTGAAGCTCATTTGTGATGTTAGTGAGCCGGTCAAATGTGTGCTGGACATTCTCATTGTCATTTCGCTTGAAGTGGTTGAAGAGATTGCGAAGAACACTGATTCTCTGATCTCTCTGGGTTGAGATGCCTTCATTGACCTTGGAGAGCCAGTCCCAAACCAGCTTGGATGTCTTCAAGGCACTAACACGGCCGTACTGTCCCTTGGTCAGATGACCACAGATAATATTCTTGGCAGTGGTGTCTAGTTGAGTGAACTTCTTGACATCAGCCACAGTGACACCTTCTCCAACCTTGGGAACACCGTTTTCGACGACATACCATAGATCAACGTCAATGGCTTCAAGATGCATGCGCATCTTATTCTTCTAGTAGGGATATTCAGTTCCATCAAAGACGGGGCACGCAGCGGAGACTTTAATTATCCCTGCAGTCGACATAGTTAAAACTCCAGGTGGTTAAACCGAATCACACAGAACAAGGGAGCACCTTGCTCTGATACCAATTGAAAGTGCGTTATATCGACTAGAGGGGGGGGTGGATAGGCGATTTTTATGGAAGTCTTCAAAATGTGGAAGTTATGAAGACAAACAGAGTGAACAAGCCTATCACTATGCAGCGGAAGTTAGATTACACAACGCAAGCCATGGTCAAGTATACAATATAGTGAAAGCACAGTGACGAAGAGCTTCAGTGTAATGAGGATCAGGTTGGAAGAAGTTATGAAGCCAAACAGATCATACAGTCAAGTTGTGAAGACAGAAGATAAAGCAAGCATGCAATAGCTTCACAATGTATACTGGTAAGTAAAGGGAGGCGAAGATGAAACCAGTGACACGTTGAAGACAATGATATGTTGGACCAGTTCCAGTTGCTGTGACAACTGTACGTCTAGTTGGAGCGGCTAGGTATTTAAACCAAAGGACACACAGTCCCGGACACCCAGTCCTGAACACGCAGCTCAGGACACCCAGTCCTCACCGTTTTCTCCTTGAGCTAAGGTCACACAGACCCCGCCCAATCACTCTGGTAAGTCTTCAAGGTAGACTCCCAAACCCTCACAGACTTCGTTCACCGGGAATCCACAATTCCTCTTGGATGCTCAGAACGCGACGCCTAACCGTCTGGAGGATGCACAGTCCTCAAGTGTAATAAGTCTTCAGATCACTCAGACAAGAAGACTTAAGTGATGCCCAATTACTCTGGCTCTGGGTGGTTAGGGCTTTTCTCCTCACTAAGGATTTTCTCTCAAAGGCTTCGAGGTGGGTTGCTCTCAAACGACAAAAGCCGTGCACTGAAATCTGAGCAGCCAACCGTTTATGGTTGTAGGGGTGGACTATTTATAGCCACTTGGCAACCCTGACCTGATTTGTCCGAAATGACCCTGGGTCACTAAGGAACTGACACGTGTACTAACGGTCGGATTTCGAACTCTCACGGCAACTTTACTTGGGCTGCAAGTAAAGCTGACTTGTCTGACTCCGGACAAGATTTTCTCTCATTGTCTTCACTAGAAGACATAGGATTTGAATTAGGCATCACTTCAGTCATCCTGACTGGTTCTCTTGGACCCCACTTAACAGTACGGTGGTTCCTATGACACAACATGAGTAAAGTAAAACTATGAAGGATCTAAGTCTTCGAGTTCCATAGGCTTCATGGGGAGTCTTCATATGTCATTGTCTTCGACATGAATGTCTTCATGAACCACCATTGTCTTCAATGTCTTCGTACATTTTTAGGGGTCATCTCTGGTAACTAAACCGAATCAATGAGGGACTTCTACCTGTGTTATCCTGCAATTCTCACAAACACATTAGTCCCTCAACTAGGTTTGTCGTCAATACTCCAAAACCAACTAGGGGTGGCACTAGATGCACTTACAAATACTATGATGAAACGTCAATTAATCATGCTAATCAAGATAAAATGAATGACAATGATAAGGAGAAGATTGAGGCTCTAACTAAAGAACTAAACACTCTTAAGTTAGCTCATGAAACTATCTTCGAAGATCATCGAGAACTTTTAACAGCTCATGAGAAGTTACGCTTTGAAAAGCTCAATCTTGAGCAAGAGCATGAGTTTTTAAAGGCAATCAATGATGATCTCCGCAAGAAAAGCTCTTCTTACATTGCCAAGCGTTTACTCTTATCCACTTACATGCCTCAAGTCAAGTCTAGTAACAAGAACAAGAAAGATTCTTCCTCTAGTAGTAACAATGATCATGCTAAATCCAATATTGTTGCTTCTAGTAGTTCTCTTGATTCCACTAATGATTCTCTTAGCCAAGTTACACTTGAGCAAGAAAATAGCTTATTGAAGGGAATTATAGAGAAAGGAGTGTACAAAAGCCTTGCCGGGAGTAAGCAATTCGAGGAAATTGTGCGCAAGCAAGGAAGGCACCGGAAGAATCAAGGTGTTGGTTTTGAACGAAAGTTCAATGCCAATGGAGTTGAGTGGGAAGAAGATCAATACCCCAAGAAAAAGTTTGTTCCTCAACAAGAGAAGTATGATCCTACTTCCTTCAAGGGGACACAAGCTCAAGATGATCTTCCACCACAAGACTACAAGCAAAAAGGCAAGGACAAGCTTCAAGAGGAAATTGATGCATTTGAAGAAGCTCCTGAGACCTTAGTCAAGTGGATTCCCAAGACCACTTCAAGTTCCACTTCATCAAGTACGACTACAACTCCAAGGATTCCCATAAAGATGGTGTGGATCCAAAAGAAGAAGAACTAGAGAGTTCTTGAGGGTGACTCCGCCAACATACTTCACTCTTATCATTTTGGCAAGAACAAGTGCAATCAACTTCCACATCTTGCACTAGTTCAAGGAGTCACAAACCCTCTTGTTGGTAAGACAAGGGACATGGTAACCTAAAAGTTTTCATGGACATCATCTTGTGTGTGCATCACTCTATGTCTATGGATATCCTTGTTTGTTCCTTGTGGGACTAACCCATGTAGGTATTGAAAGTGCAATTCACTCAAATGGATAGCTCCTAGTCATCTACATCAACATTGAGCATCCACATCTTCAACATCTACATGAAGTCATCATCGACAAAACCCAAGGTTAGTTCATCCCTCTTAGGGGGGATATCACATCTAGGGGGAGCTTTACTCTAAGACTTGAGCTAAAGCAACCCTAAAGATGTGAACACAACAATGCTTTATGTAAAAGTGGTAACCCCACTTGAGCTTAAACGATGAGTATGACCTATGATCAAGTGTTCTCACTTGACCCCTAAGTCAATATACTCATATATAGATGACCTAGTCATCGTCAATTGCTTGATAGATGCTAGAATTGGTTGTGCATGCTTTGTCACATATTTCAATTGCCATTTATTGTGTGAGCATGTTGGTTGCATATTTTACTCATTCGAGGACATCCACTTGTTGTTTTGATTGTTTGGTTTTATTTCCTTTTGCCAAGTGGATGGACAAGAATGCCTAAGAACCTCCTCTAGCTATCTATGCTTTTCTCGTCTCAAACTCTATTCATGCTACATCACAAAATTTGATCAAGTCAGATTCGAACCACTCTGTGTGAGGAGCACTCGGAGTCCCCGATTCGTCATAGACTTAAACTTCCAAAACCTCTTTGTGATTCTCGATCTGACCGATATCCTACTTTCGGTCCTACCGAGATCATTAAGTTGATCCGAATTTTCGATCTCGGTGCAACTGATTTGAACCATTCGGTCACACCGAGTTGCAATAACTGTATACAGTTTTGCATCTTGGTGCCACCGAGTTGTTCCACTCGGTCACACCGACGGGGTCGGGCTATATATAGGAACGGGCAAAAATTTGGAAATTTCTCCGAACCCCTTCACCCGCGTGATAGCTCGCTCTGCCAACGTGGTCTCCGGATCGTCTCCTCGCCGCCAGCCGCCTCCAGTCGCTGGTCTCCATTGCCGTCAACGGAATTCAACCCTGTCGTTGCCGCCGTAGCGAGTCTCCGCCAAACTAGGGTATGGACTCGATCTTTGTGCTATCCCCAATCTGATTCCTAGCACATTGTGATCTTATTGTTTCTAGCCACGATTGAAACACTCCTATCCAGTCAATGCGTTCGTAGAATAGGATTGATTCGAAAACTTTAGGGTTAGGTTTCCGCCGAAACCATCTCGGACCCACCGAGTTGAAAAACTCAGTCCCACCGATTTGGCTCATGCCATTGCACAAGTGAGACTTGGTCTGAGTGAGAATTACGAATCGGTGTGACCGATTTTGGAACTTTGTGAAACCCTAGCAGTCTCGGTGCCACCGAACTGTGACTCGGTCTGACCGAGTTCACTAGTTTAGGTTCCAAAACTGCTTCGGTATCACCGAGTTTAAAAATCGGTAGATCCGAAATGATTTCTATGGGAAACTAAAACTAAGATTTTGAATCATTCTTTTGCAAAAATCTCTGCATTTTGTGATGCTCATCCACTCTACCTCATCTATAAACTGTTCACAGGGTCAGCAGTCAGCTTGTTCATCATGTCAGATCAGAGTGATAGCCAAAACCTGTCAGAGCAGCAAGTGCACATGAGTGAGGGCGCTAGTCCCTCCAGTTCCTCAGATGAAGGCAGCAGGAGCACTCCTAGTAACTTGCCAAAAGCTGCCACCAGACAAAGGAAGAAAAGAACCTCAGAATCAGAGGATGAGGACTATGTGGCAGAAGAAGAAGCCACTTCCAAGAAAGTGGTTAAGAAGGAATATAGCACTGCTGCTGCCACCAAGCCAGGCATGAAGCAAAAGGTTCCTGCAAAGAGAATTCCAATGTCTAAGGCCAGAGCATCTACTCAAGTTCCTTTGGGATTTGAACCCAAAGAGGCTGCTGCAGAAGGGAAGAAGAGGAAGGAGAGGATCAAAAAGACCACTGCTAGAGTGCTTGGGAGATCCTCAATCATGAGAGATTCTAAAGAGGAAGAGGAAGAAGAGGTTGCTGTACCAGCACCCAAGGCACAAAAGCTAATGGGTGATGCTATAAGATCAGGGGATACTGCATCCAAGCCCAAGGAAGCACCCAAGGCTGCATCAAAGGCCAAGACAGCTCCAAAGAGGAACACAAGGAGCATACCAGCTGCTGAAAAGAACAAGGCCCCAGTGCCTGACACTGCAAAAGAAGAGGAAGGCCAAGTTCTCAGGAAGCTAAAGCCCAAGATCCCAGAACACAATGATGCTCATCCTGTGGCTGAGGACATGAAGATCAGAAGAGACTCAGGGCTGAGAAAGTGGAGAGCAGAAGATCCATATGCTACAAGAAGAAGAACTGCTGTTGACTATAGGTTCCACACTAAGGAACATCAGGACTTCTATGAGACAGTCTTGTTGGATAAGAAGCCCATTGTTTGTGACATGAGATGGGTAGATTGGCAGTTCATCAAGGACAATGAAGAGGACTATCCTGGAGTACAAGACAGCTTCAAGGCTTGTGGAGTAGTAGACTTTGTTGGGCAGAAGCTCACAAAGTGGAATGAAGAGCTGATCATGCAGTTCTACTCCACAACACACTTCTATCCAGATGGAAGGATTGTGTGGATGCCTGAAGGTACAAGGTACCAATCAACAGTTGCTGAGTGGGCACAGCTCATCAATGCCCCAGAGGAGCATGAGGATGACTTAGACATATATGCCAAGAAGAAGATGGACCACAACTCTATGTCCAACATGTACAAGGAAATTCCAAACAAGGCACTTGATACTTTCAAGTTTGGGTATGTACATTATCTTCTGTCAGGGTTGCCAACTATCAATTGGATTTTGAGGCACACTCTGTTGCCCAAGTCAGGTGATCACAAGATGATCAGAGGCCATGCAATCAACTTGCTTCATATCTTTGATGTGCCACAGAAATTCAAAGTCATGAGCCTCATGGTAGAGACCATCAAAAGAACTACATCAGATCAGAAGAGGAGCTGTGGTTATGCCCCTCAGATCCAGGAGCTAATTAACTCCAAGATGGGCACAGGCATATACCTATTGGACAAGGAACATTTGCCTATTCATCCAGATTTTGAAGATAATGAAGTTGTGATGAACAAGGATGATCCATCATCAGTTCATGCTCAAGCACAGAAGGAGAAGGCAAGGAAGGAGAAAGCTGCCAAGATGCCAACTCAAGAGGAGGCATCTGAGTATTTCCTGAAAAACAAGCAAGAGCAGCTTAGTTACTTGATTGCTTCCACACTGAGGATTGAGAAAGGACTGGCCACCCTCACTCAGAATCAGGTGAGCTTAGAGAGGATCATAGAACAAAAGTTCTATGACATGGATGTCAAAGTAATAGAGATTCAGTCTGCAGTGGAGCAACTTCAAGATGACATGCAGGAGAGGAGAGGGAAGACTACAACTGATGCATTTGCCAGAGTGCCACAAGCTCAGAGGTCGACTGCAGTGCCAGTTCCTGACACCAGAGCCACCATCTCAGCTCCAGCCACAGCACCAGCCCAACCAGCTCCAGCATCTACTTCAGCTCCAGCTCCAACCACGTCTATAGAAGCCTTCATCCTTGGAGTGATCCAGACTCCACCACCACCAGAAGATCAAGCCTGAGAGTCGATCTAGCACTATGCATTTTCTAGGAACTTTTTGGTAACTTGTTGCCAAAGGGGGAGAAAAATGTATAGATCATAGGCTTCGAGAGAGAGAGTGTTGCCTTTATTCTCTCTTGCTTTATTTGGTGGGTTTTTTCAAACTTTGTTTGCTTTTGGTTGAAATACTTTGATATGCTTGTGAGACATTGATGATCATGTGTTTGATCATAAGCTACACTTATGCATGCTTGATATATCTTATCTATCTTATGTGATCATTCACTTTCTTTGGTGATGAGTGCATGTATTTTCATTCTTATCTTTTTGAGCGCTCCACCAAGATGTATGTGACATGGAAGAGTAACCCATGACTCTAACTCTTTGTGCATTTGTAATCGAAAGCAAATTTTAAATATGCACAAATTTAGGGGGAGTTCTTACTTATCACATACTTCTCAAAGCAACGATATATTTCATTCTTATTATTATTTGTCGAAGCTTTGATCTATAT
Source organism: Triticum monococcum (assembly GCA_034509565.1). NCBI lineage: Eukaryota > Viridiplantae > Streptophyta > Magnoliopsida > Poales > Poaceae > Triticum > Triticum monococcum. The sequence goes on from CM067842.1 coordinate 125,487,620, forward strand.
GTTGTCATCAATTACCAAAAAGGGGGAGATTGAAAGTGCAACTATCCCTAGGTGGTTTTGGTAATTCATAACAACATATAGCTCATTGAGCTAATGCTATTCCAAGATGATCATTTCAGGAAAGCTCAATGATTGGCATGGCATGGATGGTGAAAGTGGAACCCTCAAAATGCTAAGGACAAAGGATTGGCTCTAGCTCATATGCTCAAGACTCTTCATTTTACATTTTAGTGGTCCAAGATCACATTGAGTCCATAGGAAAAGCCAATACTATCAAGGAGGGATGAGGTGTTGCTTAATGAGCCTCTTGCTTCATGTGCTTAATGATATGCTCCAAAATCCTCAGCTAGTTTCCCATATCCACATTTGACCTAAACCCAAAGCCAAACTCGGCCCTACCGATTCTTTCAACCCGGCGCCACTGAGTTTCACTTTTCATAGCCATTGCCAAACCCTAAGCAAATCGGTTCTACCGATAGGGATCTCGGTCTCACCGAGATGGGATTGCAATTTCTCTGTTTCCTTTTCGTAACTTTTCGGTCTCACCGAAAGAGCGGATCGGTCCCACCGAAATTGCAATGTAAACTCACTGTTTCCTTTTCGTAACATTTTGGTCTCACCGGGAAGAGCGAATCGGTCCCACCGAGTTTTCTTGACCAACCCTTTGGTTAGCTTATTACCAAATCGATCTCACTGAGTTTGTGTAATCGGTCTCACCGAGATTACGTTATGCCCTAACCTTAACCATATCGGTCCTACCGAGTTGCATGTCAGTCCCACCGAAAATCTCTAACGGTCACTAGGTTTACTATTTTGGTCCGACCGAGTTTGTTGATTCGGTCCCACCGAGATTGGTAAATTGTGTGTAACGGTTGGATTTTGTGTGGAGGCTATATATACCCCTCCACCTCCTCTTCACTCGTGGAGAGAGCCATCAGAACACATCTACACTTCCAACTCATATGTTCTGAGAGAGAACCACCTACTCATGTGTTGAGGCCAAGATATTCCATTCCTACCACATGAATCTTGATCTCTAGCCTTCCCCAAGTTGCTTTCCACTCAAATCTTCTTTCCACCAAATCCAAATCCCGCGAGAGAGAATTGAGTGTTGGGGAGACTATCATTTGAAGCACAAGAGCAAGGAGTTCATCATCAACACACCATTTGTTACTTCTTGGAGAGTGGTGTCTCCTAGATTGGCTAGGTGTCACTTGGGAGCCTCCGACAAGATTGTGGAGTTGAACCAAGGAGTTTGTAAGGGAAAGGAGATCACCTACTTCGTGAAGATCTACCGCTAGTGAGGCAAGTCCTTCATGGGCGATGGCCATGGTGGGATAGACAATGTTGCTTCTTCGTGGACCCTTCGTGGGTGGATCCCTCCTTGGACTCGCGCAACCGTTACCCTTCATGGGTTGAAGTCTCCATCAATGTGGATGTAGGATAGCACCACCTATCCGAACCACGGGAAAAATATCCGTGTCTCCAATTGCGTTTGAATTCTCCAAACCCTTCCCTTTACATTCTTGCAAGTTGCATGCTTTACTTTTCGCTACCAATATAGTCTTTGCATGCTTGCTTGAATTGTGTGATGATTGCTTAACTTGTCCTAAAATAGCTAAAATCTGACAAGAACTAAAATTGGGAAAAGGTTAAGTTTTTATTTGGTCAAGTAGTCTAATCACCCCCCTCTAGACATACTTTCGATCCTAAAAATGCGTCCCTTGAGAAAGCAAAGTTGAAAGATGATGGTAGCAATTACACGGACTGGGTCCGTAACTTGAGGATTATCCTCATTGCTGCACAGAAGAATTACGTCCTGGAAGCACCGCTGGGTGCCAGGCCTGCTGCAGATGCTGTTGATGACGTTAAGAACGTCTGGTAGAGTAAAGCTGATGACTACTCGATAGTTCAATGTGCCATGCTTTACGTCTTAGAACCAGGACTTCAACGACGTTTCGAACGTCATGGAGCATATGAGATGTTCCAGGAGTTGAAGTTAATATTTCAAGCAAATGCCCGGATTGAGAGATATGAAGTCTCCAATAAGTTCTATAGCTGCAAGATGGAGGAGAATAGTTCTGTCAGTGAGCATATACTCAAAATGTCTGGGTATCATAATCACTTGACTCTACTGGGAGTTAATCTTCCTGTTGATAGTGTCATTGGCAGAGTTCTTCAATCACTGCCACCAAGCTACAAAAGCTTCATGATGAACTATAATATGCAAGGGATGAATAAGACAATTCCCGAGCTCTTCGCGATGCTAAAGGTTGTGGAGGTAGAAATCAAAAAGGAGCATCAAGTGTTGATGGTTAACAAAACCACCAGTTTCAAGAAAAGGGTAATGGGAAGAAGAAGGGGAACTTCAAAGAAGAACGGCAAACAAGTTGCTCTCAGGAGAAGAAACCCAAATCTGGACCTAAGCCTGAGACTGAGTGCTTCTACTGCAAACAGGCTGGTCACTGGAATTGGAACTGCCCCAAGTATTTGGTGGATAAGAAGGATGGCAAGGTGAACAAAGGTATATGTGATATACATGTTATTGACGTGTACCTTACCAGAGCTCGAAGTAGCACCTGGGTATTTGATACTGGTTCTGTTGCTAATATTTGCAACTCGAAACAGGGACTACGGATTAAGCGAAGACTGGCTAAGGACGAGGTGACGATGCGCGTGGGAAATGGTTCCAAAGTCGATGTGATCGCCGTCGGCACGCTACCTCTACATCTACCTTCGGGATTAGTTTTAGACCTAAATAATTGTTATTTGGTGCCAGCGTTAAGCATGAACATTATATCTGGATCTTGTTTGATGCGAGACGGTTATTCATTTAAATATGAGAATAATTGTTGTTCTATTTATATGAGTAATATCTTTTATGGTCACGCACCCTTGAAGAGTGGTCTATTTTTGTTGAATCTCGATAGTAGTGATACACATATTCATAATGTTGAAGCCAAAAGATGCAGAGTTGATAATGATAGTGCAACTTATTTGTGGCACTGCCGTTTGGGTCATATTGGTATAAAGCGCATAAAGAAACTCCATAGAGATGGACTTTTGGAATCACTTGATTATGAATCACTTGGTACTTGCAAACCATGCCTTATGGGCAAGATGACTAAAACGACGTTCTCCGGAACTATGGAGCGAGCAACATATTTGTTGGAAATCATACATACTGATGTATGTGGTCCGATGAATATTGAGGCTCACGGCGGGTATCGTTATTTTCTCACCTTCATAGATGATTTGATCAGATATGGGTATATCTACTTAATGAAAAATAAGTCTGAAATATTTGAAAAGTTCAAAGAATTTCAGAGAGAAGTGGAAAATCATCGTAACAAGAAAATAAAGTTTCTACGATCTGATCGTGTAGGAGAATATTTGAGTTCCGAGTTTGGTCTACATTTGAAACAATGCAGAATAGTTTCGCAACTCGCGCCACCCGGAACACCACAACGTAATGGTGTGTCCAAACATCATAATCGTACTTTACTTGATATGATGTGATCTATGATGTCTCTTACTGATTTACCACTATCATTTTGGGGTTATGCTTTAGAGACGGTTGCATTCACGTTAAATAGGGCACCATCAAAATCCGTTGAGACGACGCCTTATGAACTATGGTTTGGCAAGAAACCAAAGTTGTCGTTTCTTAAAGTTTGGGGTTGTGATGCTTATGTGAAAAAGCTTCAACCTGATAAGCTCGAACCCAAATCGAAGAAATGTGTCTTCATAGGATACCCAAAGGAAACTGTTGGGTACACCTTCCATCATAGATCCAAAGGCAAGACATTCATTGCTACGAATGGATCCTTTCTAGAGAAGGAGTTTCTCTCAAAAGAAGTGAGTGGGAGGAAACTAGAACTTGATGAGGTAACTGTACCTGCTCCCTTATTGGAAAGTAGTTCATCACAGAAACTGGTTCCTGTGACACCTACACCAATTAGCGAGGAAGCTGATGATGATGATCATGAAACTTCAGATCAAGTTACTACCGAACCTCGTAGGTCAACCAGAGCAAGATCCGCACCAGAGTGGTACGGTAATCCTGTTCTGGAGGTCATGTTACTTGACCATGACGAACCTACGAACTATGAGGAAGCGATGATGAGCCCAGATTCCGCAAAATGGCTTAAGGCCATGAAATCTGAGATGGGATCCATGTATAAGAACAAAGTGTGGACTTTGGTTGACTTGCCCGATGATCGGCAAGCCATTGAGAATAAATGGATCTTTAAGAAGAGGACTGACGCTAACGGTAATGTTACTGTCTATAAAGCTCGACTTGTTGCGAAAGGTTTTTGAAAACTTCAAGGAGTTGACTACGATGAGACCTTCTCACCTGTAGCGATTCTTAAGTCCGTCCGAATCATGTTAGGCATTGCCGCATTTTATGATTATGAAATTTGGCAAATGGATGTAAAGACTGCATTCCTAAATGGATTTCTAGAAGAAGAGTTGTATATGATGCAACGTGAAGGTTTTATCGATCCAAAGGGTACTAACAAAGTATGCAAGCTCCAGCGATCCATTTATGGACTGGTGCAAGCCTCTCGGAGTTGGAATAAACGTTTTGATAGTGTGATCAAAGCATATGGTTTTATACAGACTTTTGGAGAAGCCTGTATTTACAAGAAAGTGAGTGGGAGCTCTATAGCATTTCTAATATTATATGTGGATGACATATTGCTGATTGGAAATGACATAGAATTTCTGGATATCATAAAAGGATACTTGAATAAGAGTTTTTCAATGAAAGACCTCAGAGAAGCTGCTTATATATTGGGCATCAAGATCTACAGAGATAGATCAAGACGCTTAATTGGACTTTCACAAAGCACATACCTTGATAAAGTTTTGAAGAAGTTCAAAATGGATCAAGCTAAGAAAGGGTTCTTGCCTGTGTTACAAGGTGTGAAGTTGAGTAGGACTCAATGCCCGACCACTACAGAAGATAGAGAGAAAATGAAAAGTGTTCCCTGTGTTTCAGCCATAGCCTCTATCATGTATGCAATGCTGTGTACCAGACCTGATGTGTGCCTTGCTATTAGTCTAGCAGGGAGGTACCAAAGTATCCAGGAGTGGATCACTGGACAGCGGTCAAGAACATCCTAAAGTACTTGAAAAGGACCAAGGATATGTTTCTCATTTATGGAGGTGACAAAGAGCTCACCGTAAATGGTTACGTTGATGCAAGCTTTGACATTGATCCGGACGATTCTAAATTGCAAACCGGATACATGTTTATATTGAACGGTGGAGCTGTCAGTTGGAGTAGTTCTAAACAGAGTGTCATGGCGGGATCTACATGTGAAGCGGAGTACATTGCTGCTTTGGAAGCAGTGAATGAAGGAGTCTGGATGAAGGAGTTCATATCCGATCTAGGTGTCATACCTAGTGCATCGGGTCCAATGAAAATATTTTGTGACAATACTGGTGCAATTGCCTTGGCAAAGGAATCCAGATTTCACAAGAGAACCAAGCACATCAAGAGACGCTTCAACTCCATCTGGGATCAAGTCTAGGTGGGAGACATAGAGATTTGCAAGATACATACGGATCTGAATGTTGCAGACCCGTTGACTAAGCCTCTTCCACGAGCAAAACATGATCAGCACCAAGGCTCCATGGGTGTTAAAATCATTATTGTGTAATCTAGATTATTGACTCTAGTGCAAGTGGGAGACTGAAGGAAATATGCCTTAGAGGCAATAATAAAGTTATTATTTATTTCCTTATTTCATGATAAATGTTTATTATTCATGCTAGAATTGTATTAACCGGAAACATAATACATGTGTGAATACATAGACAAAACTAGTGTCACTAGTATGCCTCTACTTGACTAGCTCATTGATCAAAGATGGTTAAGTTTCGAAACCATAGACATGAGTTGTTATTTGATCAATGGGATCACATCATTAGGAGAATGATGTGATTGACTTGACCCATTCCGTTAGCTTAGCACTTGATCATTTTTGTTTACTGCTATTGCTTTCTTCATGACTTATACATGTTCTTATGACTATGAGATTATGCAATTCCCGAATACCGGAGGAACACTTTGTGTGCTACCAAACGTCACAACGTAACTGGGTGATTATAAAGGTGCTCTACATGTGTCTCTGATGGTACTTGTTGAGTTGGCATAGATCAAGATTAGGATTTGTCACTCCGATTGTCGGAGAGGTATCTCCGGGCCCTCTCGGTAATGCACATCACCATAAGCCTTGCAAGCAATGCAACTAATGAGTTAGTTGCGGGATAGTGCATTATGAAATGAGTAAATAGACTTGCCGGTAACGAGGTTGGACTAGGTATTGGAATACCGACAATCGAATCTTGGGCAAGTAACATACCGATGACAAAGAGAACAAACGTATAGTGTTGTGTAGTTTGACCGATAAAGATCTTCATAGAATATGCATGAACCAATATGAGCATCCAGGTTCCGCTATTGGTTATTGACCGGAGACATGTCTCAGTCATGTCTACATAGTTCTCAAACCCGTAGGGTCCGCACGCTTAAAGTTCTGTGACGATCGGTTTTATGAGTTTATATGTTTTGATGTACCGAAGGTAGTTCGGAGTCCCGGATCACGGACATGACGAGGAGTCTCGAAATGGTCGAGACATGAAGATTGATATATTGGAAGCCTACATTTGGACATCAGAAGAGTTCCGGGTAAAATCGGGATTTTACCGGAGTACCGAAGGGGTTACCAGAACCCCCCCGGGGCAAATGGGACTTGTTGGGCCATAAGGGAAAGAGAGGGACCGGCCTAGGGCAGGCAGCGCGCTGCTACGTCTTGAGCTTGTGTTGGTTTTCCCCGAAGAGGAAGGGATGATGCAGCAGAGTAGCGTAAGTATTTCCCTCAGTTTTTGAGAACCAAGGTATCAATCCAGTAGGAGCCCATGCTCAAGTCCCTCATACCTGCACAAAGCGATAGCTAGTCGCAACCAACGCGATTAGGGGTTGTCAAGCCCTTCACGGTCACTTACGAGAGTGAGATCTGATAGATATAATATTTTTGGTATAAAGATGCAAAGTAAAAAGTAAAGGCAAAGTAAAAAAGCAAAGCAAGATTAAAGTAATGGAGATTGATATGATGAGAATAGACCCGGGGGCCATAGGTTTCACTAGTGGCTTCTCTCAAGAGCATAAGTATTCTACGGTGGGTGAACAAATTACCGTTGAGCAATTGACAGAATTGAGCATAGTTATGAGAATATCTAGGCATGATCATGTATATAGGCATCACGTCTGTGACAAGTAGATCGAAACGATTCTGCATCTACTACTATTACTCCACTCATCGACCGCTATCCAGCATGCATCTAGAGTATTAAGTTAAAAACAGAGTAACGCCTTAAGCAAGATGACATGATGTAGAGAGATAAATTCATGCAATATGAAATAAACCCCATCTTGTTATCCTCGATGGCAATGATACAATATGTGCCTTGCTGCCCCTTCTGTCACTAGGTAAGGACACCGCAAGATCGAACCCAAAGCTAAGCACTTCTCCCATGGCAAGAACTACCAATCTAGTTGGCCAAACCAAACAGATAATTCAAAGAGACTTGCAAAGATAACCAATCATACATAAAAGAATTCAGAAAAGATTCAAATATAATTCATAGATAGACTTGATCATAAACCCACAATTCATCGGTCTCAACAAACACACCGCAAAAAGAAGATTACATCGAATAGATCTCCACAAGAGAGGGGAGAACTTTGTATTGAGATTCAAAGAGAGAGAAGAAGCCATATAGCTACTAACTATGGACCCGAAGGTCTGAGGTAAACTACTCACACTTCATCGGAGAGGCTATGATGATGTAGAAGCCATCGGTGATGACGGCCCTCTTCCGGCGGAGCTCCGGAACAGGCCCCAAGATGGGATCTCATGGATACAGAAAGTTGCGGTGGTGGAATTAGGTTTTTGGCTCCTATTCTGATTGTTTGGGGGTACGTGTGTATATATAGGAGGAAGGAGTACGTCGGTGGAGCACCAAGGGGCCCACGAGGCAGGGGGCGCGCCCTAGGGGGGCGCCCCCACCCTGGTGACCTCCTCTTTGATCCCTTGTAGTAGGGTCCAAGTCTCCTGGATCACGTTTGGTGAGAAAATGACGTTTCCGAAGATTTTATTCCGTTTGGACTCCGTTTGATATTCTGTTTATCCGAAACACTGAAATAGGCAAAATACAGCAATTCTGGGCTGGGCCTCCGGTTAATAGGTTAGTCCCAAAAATAATATAAAAGTGGAAAATAAAGCCCAATATAGTACAAAATAGTAGATAATATAGCATGGAGCAATCAAAAATTATAGATACGTTGGAAACGTATCAGGCATCCCCAAGCTTAATTCCTGCTCGTCCTCGAGGAGGTAAATGATAAAAAGAGAATTTTTGATGCAGAGTGCTACTTGGCATAATTTCAATGCAAATATTCTTAATTGTGGTATGAATATTCAGATTAGAAAGATTCAAGACAAAAGTTTATATTGACATAGAAAATAATAATACTTCAAGCATACTAATAAAGCAATTATGTCTTCTCAAAATAACATGGCCAAAGAAAGATATCCCTACAAAATCATATAGTCTGGCTATGCTCCATCTTCCCCACACAAAGTATTTAAATCATGCACAACCCCGATGACAAGCCAAGCAATTGTTTCATACTCTAACTTTTTCAAAGCTTTTTCAATCTTCACGCAATAGATGAGCGTGAGCCATGGATATAGCACTATAGGTGGAATAGAATGGTGGTTGTGGAGAAGACAAAAAGGAGAAGATAGTCTCACATCAACTAGGCGTATCAACGGGCTATGGAGATGCCCATCAATAGATATCAATGTGAGTGAGTAGGGATTTCCATGCAACGGATGCACCAGAGCTATAAATGTATGAAAGCTCAACAAAAGTAACTAGTGGGTGTGCATCCAACTTGCTTGCTCACGAAGACCTAGGGCAATTTGAGGAAGCCCATAATTGGAATATACAAGCCAAGTTCTATAATGTAAAATTCCCACTAGTATATGAAAGTGACAACATATGAGACTCTCTATATGAAGAACATGGTGCTACTTTGAAGCACAATATATGAGAGTTGCTATATCATGGTGCTACTTTGAAGCACAAGTGTGGAAAAGGATAGTAGCATTGCCCCTTTTTTGGGCCTTCTTTTTTTCTTTGGCCTTTTTTGGGGGACAATGCTCTATTGAATGATGATCATCACACTTCTATTTATTTACAACTCAATGATTACAACTCAATACTAAAACAAAGTATGACTCTATATGAATGCCTCCGGCGGTGTACCGGGATATGAAATGAATCAAGAGTGAGAAGTATGGAAGAATTATGAACGGTGGCTTTGCCACAAATACTATGTCAACTACAGGATCATGCTAAGCAATATGACAATGATGGATGTTTCATTATGAACTAGATGGTGGAAAGTTGCATGGCAATATATCTCGGAATGGCTATGGAAATGCCATAATAGGTAGGTATGGTGGCTGTTTTGAGGAAGGTATATGGTAGGTGTATGATACCGGCGAAAGTTGCGCGGTATTAGAGAGGCTAGCAAGGGTGGAAGGGTGGGAGTGCGTATGATCCATGGACTCAACATTAGTCATAAAAAACTCATATACTTATTGCAAAAATCTAGAAGTTATCAAAGCAAAGTATTACGCGCATGCTCCTAGGGGGATAGATTGGTAGGAAAAGACCATCGCTCGTCCCCGACCGCCACTCATAAGGAAGACAATCGATAAATAAATCATGCTCCGACTTCATCACATAACAGTTCACCATACGTGCATGCTACGGGAATCACAAACTTCAACACGAGTATTCTTTAAATTCACAACTACTCAACTAGCATGACTTTAATATTATCACCTCCATATCTCAAAACAATTATCATGCTTCAATCTTTTCTTAGTATTCAACACACTCAAAAGAAAGTTTCACAAATCTTGAATACCAAGCATATTATTATTAAGCAAATTACCATGCTATTAAGAGACTCTCAAATTAATTTAAGTGAAGCATGAGAGATCAATAGTTTCTTTAAAACGAATCCACCACCGCGCTCTAAAAGATTTAAGTGAAGCACATAGAGCAAAATTATCTAGCTCAAAGGATATAAGTGAAGCTCATAGAGAAAAATTATAACACTCAAAAGATATAAGTGAAGCACATAGAGCAAAACTACTACGCTCAAAATATATAAGTGAAGCACATAGAGCAAAACTACTACGCTCAAAAGATATAAGTGAAGCACATAGAGTATTTTATCAAATTTTAATTCATGTATGGCTCTCTCAAAAGGTGTGTACAGCAAGGATGATTGTGGCATACTAACAAACAAAGACACAAATAATACAAGACACTCCAAGCAAAACACATATCATGTTGGTGAATAAAAATATAGCTCCAGTTAAATTACCGATGGAAGTGGACGAAAAGAGGGGATGCCTTCCGGGGCATCCCCAAGCTTTGACTTTTTGGTGTCCTTGGATTATCTTGGGTGTGCCATGAGCATCCCCAAGCTTAGGCTCTTGCCACTCCTTGTTCCATGATCCATCAAAAGAATTGACCCAAAACTTGAAAACTTCACAACACAAAACTCAAAATAGAAAACTCGTGAGCTCCGTTAGCGAAAGAAAACAAAATACCACTTCAAGGTACTGTAATGAACTCATTATTTATTTATATTGGTGTTAAACCTACTTTATTCCAACTTATCTATGGATTATAAACTATTTTATTAGCCATAGATTCATCAAATAAGCAAACAATACACGAAAAACAGAATCTGTCAAAAACAGAACAGTCTGTAGTAATCTGTAGCTAGCAAAAGATCTGGAACCCCAAAAATTCTAAAATAAATTTATGGGCGTGAGGAATTTATCTATTAATCATATTAAAAAGGAATTAACTAAATATCACTCTTCAAATAAAAATTACAGCAGTTCTCGTGAGCGCTAAAGTTTCTGTTTTTTACAGAAAGTTCAACAAGACTTTCCCCAAGTCTTCCCAACGGTTCTACTTGGCACAAACACTAATTAAACACAAAAAACACAACCAAAAAAGAGGATAAATAATTTATTTATTACTAAGCAGGAGCAAAAATCAAGAAATTAAAATAAAATTGGGTTGCCTCCCAACAAGCGCTATCGTTTAATGCCCCTAGCTAGGCATAACAAGCAAGGATAGATCTAAGTATTGCCATCTTAATTCTTAATTCTTTTAGCGATGTTATGCTCGAATCCGGGAGGTTCCTTACGTTTCCCTTCATATTCAGAGATCTTGAGATCTAAAGAATCCAAGCGCTTATTGCAAAGAGTAATCAACATATTCATGCGGTGAAGATTTAAGCTAACGCTCTTAAGAGGTTCAAGAGATTTCTGTAAAATCTTAGTTACTTCGCAATTTTTTTCAAAAACTTGCGTTTTTTCTTGGGTATTATGGAGCCCCTTTTGTTGAGGTAAAGTTCCTACTATACCTTCTATAATTTCATGCGCGATACTGGGATCTATTTCAATAAAATTGCCCTTGGCAACACAATCTAAAAGTTGTCTATGAGACAAATTAAGCCCAACATAAAAGTTGCGAAGCAAAATTCTGAAATTTACTTCTAGGGTGCATTTACGATAAGATTCCATCATTCTAAACCAAGCATCCTTTAGATTTTCTCCTTGCTTTTGTTTGAAGTGAAGGACTTCAAACTCAGGGGACATAGGAGCAGAAAGAGGACTAGCCATGACGACAAGCAAACAAAGAGGCAAACAGAGAGGGAGGATAGAGAGAGAGGGCGAATAAAACGGCAAGGGTGAATTGGGGGGAGAGGAAAACGAGAGGCAAATGGCAAATAATGTAATGCGGGAGATAGGGATTGTGATGGGTACTTGGTATATTAACTTTTTGCGTAGACTCCCCGGCAACGGCGCCAGAAATCCTTCTTGCTACGTCGTGAGCTTGCGTTGGTTTTCCCCAAAGAGGAAGGGATGATGCAACAGAGTAGCGTAAGTATTTCCCTCGGTTTTTGAGAACCAAGGTATCAATCCAGTAGGAGCCCACGCTCAAGTCCCTCGTACCTACACAAAGCGATAGCTACTCGCAACCAACGCGATTAGGGGTTGTCAAGCCCATCACGGTCACTTACGAGAGTGAGATCTGATAGATATAATATTTTTGGTATTTTTGGTATAAATATGCAAAGTAAAAAGTAAAGGAAAAGTAAAAAAGCAAAGCAAGATTAAATTAATGGAGATTGGTATGATGAGAATAGACCCCGGGGCCATAGGTTTCACTAGTGGCTTCTCTCAAGAGCATAAGTATTCTACGGTGGGTGAACAAATTACTGTTGAGCAATTGACAGAATTGAGCATAGTTATGAGAATATCTAGGCATGATCATGTATATAGGCATCACATCTGTGACAAGTAGATCGAAACGATTCTGCATCTACTACTATTACTCCACCCATCGACCGCTATCCAGCATGCATCTAGAGTATTAAGTTAAAAACAGAGTAACGCCTTAAGCAAGATGACATGATGTAGAGAGATAAATTCATGCAATATGAAATAAACCCCATCTTGTTATCCTCGATGGCAACGATACAATACGTGCCTTGCTGCCCCTTCTGTCACTGGGTAAGGACACCGCAAGATCGAACCCAAAGCTAAGCACTTCTCCCATGGCAAGAACTACCAATCTAGTTGGCCAAACCAAATGGAGAATTCGAAAAGACTTGCAAAGATAACCAATCATACATAAAAGAATTCAGAAAAGATTCAAATATAATTCATAGATAGACTTGATCATAAACCCACAATTCAACGGTCTCAATAAACACACCGCAAAAAGAAGATTACATCGAATAGATCTCCACAAGGGAGGGGGAGAACTTCGTATTGAGATTCAAAGAGAGAGAAGAAGCCATCTAGCTACTAACTATGGACCCGAAGGTCTGAGGTAAACTACTCACACTTCATCGGAGAGGCTATGATGATGTAGAAGCCCTCCGTGATGACGACCCTCTTTTGGCGGAGCTCCGGAACAGGCCCCAAGATGGGATCTCGTGGATACAGAAAGTTGCAGTGGTGGAATTAGGTTTTTGGCTCCTGCTCTGATCGTTTGGGGGTACGTGTGTATATATATAGGAGGAAGGAGTACGTCGGTGGAGCACCGAGGGGTCCACGAGGTAGGGGGCGCGCCCTAGGGGGGGCCACCCTCGTGACCTCCTCTTTGATCCCTTGCAGTAGGGTCCAAGTCTCTTGGATCACGTTCGGTGAGAAAATCACGTTCCTGAAGATCTTATTCCGTATGGACTCCGTTTGATATTCTGTTTATCCCAAACACTGAAATAGGCAAAAAACGACAATTCTGGGATGGGCCTCTGGTTAATAGGTTAGTCCCAAAAATAATATAAAAGTGGAAAATAAAGCCCAATATAGTCCAAAACAGTAGATAATATAGCATGGAGCAATCAAAAATTATAGATATGTTGGAGACGTATCACGCGCCCCCTCCCGGTCCGAATTGGACAAGGAGAGGGGGGCGGCGCCCGCCTTTCCTTCTCTTTCTCTCCCTTCCTTTCCCCCTCCTAGTAGGAGTAGGAAAGAGGGGAATCCTAATCATACTAGGAGGAGGATTCCTCCTCCTGGCGCACCAACAAGGGCCGGCCAGCCTCCCCCTTGCTCCTTTATATACAGGGGCAGGGGGCACCTCTAGACACACAAGTTGATCACAAAGATCTCTCCCAACTGTGTGTGGTGCCCCCTCCACCATAATCCACCTCAGTCATACTGTAGCGGTGCTTAGGCGAAGCCCTGTCACGGTAGCTTCATCAACATCGTCACCACGTTGTCATGTTGACGAAACTCTTCCCCGAGCTCTACTGGATCGTGAGTTCGCGGGACGTCACCGAGCTAAACGTGTGCTGAACGTGGAGGTGTCGTACGTTCAGTACTTAGGATCGGTTGATCATGAAGACGTATGACTACATCAACCGCGTTGTCATAACGCTTCCGCTTAACGGTCTACGAGGGTACGTGGACGACACTCTCCCCTCTCATTGCTATGCATCACCATGATCCTGCGTGTGCGTAGGATTTTTTTTTGAAATTACTACGTTCCCCAACAGCTACCTCTTGAGCACTGCGTTGGTTTTCCCTTGAAGAGGAAAGGGTGATGTAGTAAAGCGGCTTAAGTATTTCCCTCAGTTTTTGAGAACCAAGGTATCAATCCAGTAGGAGACCACGCGCGAGTCACCTCGTACCTACACAAACAAATAAGAACCTCGCAACCAACGCGATAAAGGGGTTGTCAATCCCTTCACGACCACTTGCAAGAGTGAGTTCTGATAGAGATAATAATAATAGGATAAATATTTTTGGTATTTTTATGATATAGATTGAAAGTAAAGATTGCAAAATAAAATAGATTAGAAACTTGTATGATGGAGAATAGACCCGGGGGCCATAGGTTTCACTAGTGGCATCTCTCAAGATAGCATGCGTATTACGGTGGGTGAACAAATTACTATCGAGCAACTGATAGAAAAGTGAATAATTATGAGAATATCTAGGTATGATCATGTATATAGGCATCACGTCCATGACAAGTAGACCGACTCCTGCCTGCATCTACTACTATTACTCCACACATCGACCGCTATCCAGCATGCTTCTAGAGTATTAAGTTCATAAGAACAAAGTAACGCCTTAAGCAAGATGACATGATGTAGAGGGATAAACTCATGCAATATGATGTAAACCCCATCTTTTTATCCTCGATGGCAACAATACAATATGTGCCGTTTCCCTTTGTCACTGGGATCAAGCACCGCAAGATTGAACCCAAAGCTAAGCACTTCTCCCATTGCAAGAAAGATCAATCTAGTAGGCCAAACCAAACTGATAATTTGAAGAGACTTGCAAAGATAAACCAATCATACATAAAAGAATTCAGAGAAGATTCAAATATTTTTCATAGATAAACTTGATCATAAACCCACAATTCATCGGATCTCGACAAACACACCGCAAAAGAATATTACATCTAATAGATCTCCAAGAGAATCGGGGAGAACTTTGTATTGAGATCCAGAGAGAGAATAAGCCATCTAGCTACTAGCTATGGACCCGAAGGTCTGAAGTAAACTACTCACACATCATCGGAGGGGCCATGGAGTTGATGTAGAGGCCCTCCGTGATCAATGCCCCCTCTGGCGGAGCTCCGAAAAAGGCCCCAAGATGGGATCTCTTGGGTACAAAAGGTTGCGGCGGTGGAAATAGGGTTTCGTGGTGCTCCTAGATGTTTGCAGGGTATATGGATATATATAGGAGGAAGAAGTAGGTCGGTGGAGCAACGAGGGGCCCACGAGGGTAGTGGGCACGCCCAGGGGGGTGGGCGCGCCCCCTGCCTCGTGGCCTCCTCGATTGTTTCTTGATGTCCACTGCAAGTCTCCTGGATCACGTTTGTTCCGAAAATAACGCTCCCGAAGGTTTTATTCAGTTTGGACTCCGTTTGATATTCCTTTTCTGCGAAACACTAAAATAGGCAAAAAAACAGCAATTTGGGTTGGGCCTCCGGTTAATAGGTTAGTCCCAAAAATAATATAAAAGTGTAAAATAAAGGTCGTTATCATCCAAAACAGATAATATAATAGCATGGAACAATAAAAAATTATAGATACGTTGAATACGTATCAGCCGCCTGGAACACCTCAGCGTAATGATGTGTCCGAACGTCGTAATCGCACTCTATTGGATACGATGCGATCTATGATGTCTCTTACCGATCTACCGCTATCATTTTGGGGTTATGCTTTAGAGACTGCCGCATTCACTTTAAATAGGGCTCCGTCCAAATCCGTTGAGACGACATCGTATGAATTATGGTTTGGGAAGAAACATAAGCTGTCATTTTTGGAAGTTTGGGGATGCGATGCTTATGTCAAGAAACTTCAACCTGAAAAGCTCGAACCCAAGTCGGAAAAATGCGTCTTCATAGGATACCCTAAGGAAACTATTGGGTATACCTTCTACCTCAGATTCGAAGGCAAGATCTTTGTTGCCAAGAATGGATCCTTTCTGGAGAAAGTGTTTCTCTCAAAAGAAGTAAGTGGGAGGAAAGTAGAACTTGATGAGGTACTTCCTCTCGAACCGGAAAGTAGCGCAACTCAGGAAGATGTTTCGGTGGTGCCTGCACCGACTAGAGAGGAAGTTAATGATGATGATCGTGGAACTTCGGATCAAGTTGCTACTGAACTTCGTATGTCCACAAGGACACATTCCGCGCTAGAGTGGTACGGCAACCCTGTCCTAGAAATCATGTTGTTAGACAACGGTGAACCTTCGAACTATGAAGAATCGATGGCGGGCCCGGTGTCGGTGTCAAAACCGGCGGATCTCGGGTAGGGGGTCCCGAACTGTGCATCTAAGGCGGATGGTAACAGGAGGCAGGGGACACGATGTTTACCCAGGTTCGGGCCCTCTTGATGGAGGTAAAACCCTACATCCTGCTTGATTGTTCTTGATGATATGAGTATTACAAGAGTTGATCTACCACGAGATCAGAGAGGCTAAACCCTAGAAGCTAGCCTATGGTATGATTGTATGTTGTCCTACGAACTAAAACCCTCCGGTTTATATAGACACCGGAGGGGGCTTAGGGTTACACAAGGTCGGTTACAAAGGAGGAGATATACATATCCGTATTGCCTAGCTTTCCTTCCACGCCAAGTAAAGTCCCATCCGTACATGAGACAAAGTCTTCAATCTTGTATCTTCATAGTCCAACAGTCCGGCCAAAGGATATAGTCCGGCTGTCTGGAGACCCCCTAATCCAGGACCCCCTCAGTAGCCCCTGAACCAGGCTTCAATGACGATGAGTCCGGCGCGCAGTGTTGTCTTCGGCATTGCAAGGTGGGTTCCTCCTCTGGAAACAACATGTAAGAGTTTGAATGCAAGGATAGCGTCCGACCCTGCAAAATAAGTTCCACATACTACCGTAGAGAGAATAATATTTCCACAAATCTAATCTGCTGACACGTTTTGACAGCATGACATCACACCATGGCCCGGTTATTATTCGAACCGCCTTTCTCAACCAGCTCCGCACATATCGCGAGGCGGTTTTCTTGATATGTCTTATCAAAGCAGAGACCGTGTTCCCCTTATCACGGGATTCTCATCAATACGGGCGTGGGTAACCCAATCGCGCCATCAATTACGGCGCCTGGGGAATAAGCGGGTTTTGCCAGGCAAGTGGGGAGACTCATCGCCTCCTCCGCGCTTATAAAGGGACAAAGATTTACCTTTTTCACCCATGCCTTCTTCCTTCTCGCTTACCCATTCCCGCACACTCGAGCTCTAGTGCCCAAGCTCGCGTTCTTCTTCTTGAACCACTCCAATCATGTCCGGAGCAGGAGGCAAGTGGATGGTCTCCTCCGTCACGGAGGAGAACATCAAAAAGTTACGGGAAGCCGGATACTTGGCCACGGATATTGTACACCGGCTGCCAAACGCGGGGCAGATCGTCCCCACGCCCGAACCCCATGAGAGGGTAGTTTTTCTTACCCATTTCGTCTGCAGACTGGGATTTCTTCTCCACCCGTTTGTCCGCGGGCTCATGTTCTACTACGGGCTGGATTTTCATGATCTGGCCCCCAATTTCATCCTCAACATCTCGGCGTTTATTGTCGTGTGCGAGGCCTTCCTTCGCATCAGGCCCCACTATGGCCTATGGCTGAAAACCTTTAATGTCAAACCGAAGGTGGTGGGTGGCCAGCAAGCAGAGTGTGGAGGCGCCATGGTGGGAAAGATGCCTAATGTCACCTGGCTTGAGGGCACCTACGTGGATACCATAAAGGGGTGGCAATCGGGGTGGTTCTACATCACCGATCCGCGCGGCTCCAACTGGGTGGCGGCCCCCAAATTTCGATCCAGAATCCCCACGCGGCTCACCTCCTGAAAAAAGAAGGGCCTGTCCTAGGGTTCCGTGGTAGAGCTGACCGGACTCCAGACCCGCATCCAGAGCATGACGAACAAGAAAATCAAGCTCGTCAATGTGGTCCAGGTTATGCTCTTCCGCCGGATCCTTCTGTGCCAACGACGGGCATTTGTTTTGTGGGAGTTAGACTCGGCCAAGCACCAGACGCTGCGAGAGCTCCATGACATGACGCACGAGGACGTCTGGAGGGTGCTGTTCAAGGGCGCCGAGATAACTCCCTCCCTTACCGAGGACCGCGGATTCAGCGCAAAGCGTCGCGCCCATCCGGTAGGCTTTTATATCTCTCAGGGTATTTATTCGCCCTGGTTTAGTTATGTGCTGGATCTAAGCTTTCATGTCATTAACAGGACTGGATAGAGACAGCGGAGCAGCTTGATTGCCCAGCCCCCCTGCCCGAAGATCCTGCAGACGCTCTTCTAACAAAGTTGCTGACTCCGACACCTTACGAGGTGCCCAAAAAGAAGGCCAAGAAGAAGGCCACGGGGACCCGAAAGGGGCTCCAGCGCAAGGTCACATCGGGATCATCGTCCGATGACTCCGACGCGCACTCCTCCCACGAAAACGAGGAGGAGGAGAAAAGCTCTCCCCCCAACCGGGAGAGACAAGAAAAGGAAGGTCGACCCATCTGAGGAGGCCGAAGGGTCCAAGAAGGGAAAGACCCTCCCTCCGGACTATGCCACGACGGCCGCCGACAGCGGCGACGAGTGGCTACCCAGGGACAAGCCCCTGGCGAAGTCGTAAGTGTTCGGACACCATAGTGCTTCATGGTATGTTTTATTATACTGCCTTTCCTCATGCCAAACATGATTATGCAGTCCGTCCCGAGCTCATGTCGACGTACCCTCGTCGAGCGGCTCTTTGGACTCGTCGAATATGAACATCGGTTCTCCTCCGACGGCTTCCACCCCTCGCCCTACGGACAACGCCGAGGTGTTGTCTCAAAAGGCACCGAGCCAAGGGGAGGTGATCCAGGGGGCGCCTCACGGCGACCTCCTAGACCCTGGGTACCAAGGGAGCGAGGCTCCTACGGGCTTCGAGTTCGGGCCCTAGCCAGACACTGCGCCGGAACCTTCGATGGTTCCGGACTCCGGCAGGCGGTCCCCCATTAATGGGGGCCAACCATCCATGCTGGTGTCCTCTGTCCAACCAGAGGCACCGGACACCCTGCTGGAAGCACTTCGCGGTGCTTCCATCGCAGAAGAGCATCGCACTATCATGAGTGCGGTGGTCGAGAAGGTTTAGTCCGCCAAAAACGGACTGACCGAAGCTTGCGCCAGCTTCCTAATAGGCTTTGAGGTAAGCATTCAAAATATAAGAAAATATTACCGCATAGATAGTAGCCCCTGATGCTCTGTTCGGTGTTCGCGAAGAAAAGCCGAATAGAGGATCAAATGATAACTCAGGAGTCTAATTAGAGTATGTCTATGTGTATGTGCAGGCTTCACTGCTGGCCGCTGCCGCACGTACTGCGGAGGTCTCTGCGCTGAAGCAGGCCCTGAAGCGGTCCGAGGACGAGCTCAGTCTCACCAAGGGGCAGCTCGAAGAGAGCAAAGGTAAGATATACCCCCGTCTATATAGTTAAAAAGAAGTTCGGGTGTAAAGTAATAGGATCATCATGAATTTGTCAGGGGCCACGACCGAGGTGGAGACCCTGAGGAAGGTGGTGTCCGAGGCCGAAGACAAAGCGGCCAAAGAACGCTTGGAACGGGAGAAACAAGAAGCCCGAGTAGGCGAGGTGCAGCAAGAGCTCGAGGCTCTCCCCAAAAAGCACGAGTCCTTGGAGCTTGACTTCAAGACGCGAGAGTCCGAGCTCGCGCAGGCGCTTGAAAGCGTCCGGAGCGCCAAGGCCGAAGCCCACAAGGCCCTCTAGGAGACTGACGCTGCGAAGAAGATAGCGGCGGGTAAGACATTCAATATGCAAAGCAAGCACGTGAAGGAGACTTTCCTTTTTCTTACCCGAGTTTGGAGCTCTCCAGGAGCGTTTGCAGATCTTCCCCGCAGTGTACTGGATGCCGTGGAGTTTTACCGGGCTGAGGAAGGGAGCTCAGCGGAGAAGTTGTTCTGGTCTCAGTATACTGAGACCGAACACCCCGTGTCCTTGAGCGACCAGCTAAAGTAGTTGATCGAACTTCACAAGGCGTCCGAACAGGCCACAAGGGGCCTTATAGTCCGGATGTGGCCTGGCGAGCCCCTGTCCGGCAGCTACTTCGGTCTGGTGAGGCAGCTTGTGGAAGCCTGCCCACGGCTTGAAGTCATCAAGCAGTCCGTCTGCATCGAAGGTGCACGCACGGCTTTTGCCCGGGTGAAGGTGCACTGGGCGAAGCTGGACGCCGTGAAGCTGGTGAAGGAGGGGCCGCCGGAGGGTAAGGAGCATCGCTGCCCCGAGAATTACTATGAGAGTGTCCTGAAGGGTTCCCGCTTAGTGGCAGATGAGTGTGCCAAGGATGTAATTTTTGAATGAACATGCCCATGTGATCCTGTAATATGAAACGAGTTCTTTTGCGCCATGCGACGCTTTCTTAATTTAAAATATTACCTTCTGTGCGGCCGTGTTTATAAAATCTGAGAGTTGGCCAGTCGTCGGCTTCTACCCCCATGTAACTAGTACTGGGGTGTTTGGGGTAAATCTGAACACTCTTTACCCCAATTTTGGGTCCTTCAAGGGAGGTGTTCAGCGCAACGAACCAGGCAATCAAACTATAATGTTTTATCACTCTCACTTAGCCATAGAGGTCTATGATTTTAAATTTTTGGCGAAGCCCCTGGTATTCGGATGGCCGAATTTGGGGCGCTATACACGCCTAAGCCGGACAAGGCCGATTCCTCGCCCGAAGCAGAAAAAAGTCTTTAAGGACTTGAGACCTCTCGAAGAGCGACCAGTCTCTTGCCTTATCATGACAGTCAGTTTTTGGCTTTCTCTACTGAGGTGCTTGTCCGGAAGAACCGGGACACAATCGCAGTAGTTCTCCCACCGCTACCTTAGCCGATATAGCGGAATATAAGGTACCAAAGCATGGGAGCCGGGTGACCCAACATTTGACCAAAGACATGATTCGGAGCTGATGCATATAGTGCTATAAGTTTGGGGTGCCGCACTATCGAAAGTGTTCGGACTTCCTGCGCCGTATTGTGGGGTAAACGAGAGCCCCTGGCGTATTGACCATACCCGAACGTGCGGGTGCGGATTGTCGTAAAAGGACGTATAAGAGAAAAGAGAAAAACTTAAATAATGCAATGCCTGATTAATGATATGCATTGTTATTTGAATAATACGTCGAAGCATACTGGTACAAGTAGTGCAATAAGCATAAAGTAGGACAATTCGAAATGTCCTATCCCATGGCAAGCTATGCATAAATAGTGAAAAACGGGTATATCAAGTATTACTAGAGACCACCTGGCGGTTCCCGTGTTCATCTTAGCTTCTTGCCACCTTGGTTGTTGCTTCCGGAATGTGTCCGGCCATCGTACTGCCAGAAAGGGCTTCCGAAGAGTTAGGCCCTGAAAGAGAAAAGGAATGTCACATGTGTACATCCCCTAGTGTGGTTAAGCCACAATGCGGGCGTGTCCTGATTGTGCCCCCACCTATGTCCATGGTATTTTCAATGCGTAGTTATGTACGCGCGGTGCGGATTTCATCGCTTCACTGGGACTGGGACGGGGGCCGGATTGCTAGGCGAGCTCTGATCGTGCCAGGTGATCCTGTTGCAGCTTGTTCCAGACTCGCTTGAAGGTGTCCGGGGGCTGTGACACTGAGTGAGTGGTCTGCCTGAACAGGCTGCTTTGTGCCTCTGCTGCAAGGGCCGCAGTGTGCTCTTCCGTATGGAGCGAGCATTCTGTGTTTCCATTTACTGTTATAACCCCGCGAGGTCCTGGCATCTTGATCTTGAAGTATGCGTAATGCGGCACTGCATTGAATTTTGCAAATGTTGTCTGTCCGAGCAGTGCATGATAGCCACTGCGAAACGGGACGATGTCGAAGATTAACTCTTCGCTTTGGAAGTTATCCAATGATTCGGAGACCACTTCCAGTGTGATTGAGCCTGTGCAATGGGCCTCGACACCTGGGATGACGCCTTTAAAGGTGGTTTTGTTGGGTTTGATTCTCGAGGGATCGATACCCATTTTTCGCATTGTATCCTGATTAAGCAGGTTCAGGCTGTTGTCGCCATCCATAAGGACTCGAGTGAGGTGAAATCCGTCAATGATGGGGTCTAGGACCAGTGCGACGGATCCGCCATGATGGATGCTAGTGGGGTGGTCCCTGCGATCGAAGGTGATCGGACAGGCAGACCATGGGTTGAACTTTGGGGCGATGTGCTCCATCCCATAGACGTCCCTTAGTGCACGTTTCCGCTCCCTCTTGGGAATGTGGGTTGCGTATATCATGTTCACCGTCTTCACTTGTGGGGGAAACCCTTCTGTCCTCCTGTGTTTGGCGGCCGGGGCTCCTCCTCGTCATCGCTATGCGGCCCCTTGTCCTTATTCTCGGCATTTAATTTGCCGGCCTGCTTGAACACCCAGCATTCTCTGTTGGTGTGATTGGCTGGCTTGTCGGGGGTGCCGTGGATTTGACACGAGCGATCCAGTATGCGTTCCAGACTGGACAGACCCGGAGTATTTCTTTTAAATGGCTTTTTCCGCTGACCGGATCTAGAGCCTCTGAATCCGGCATTAACTATCGTATCTTCGGTGTTATCACCGTTATTGCGGCGCTTTGGTCTATTACGATGCTGCCTACCGTTAGCATCTTTGGTATTCGAGGTATCCGGATTCCTCGATGTGTTGTTGTTGCGAGCCAGCCAGCTGTCCTCGCCTGCGCAAAAGCGGGTCATGAGTGTCGTGAGGGCTGCCATAGATTTTGGCTTCTCCTGGTCGAGGTGGTGGGCGAGCCACTCGTCGTGGATGTTATGCTTGACTGCCGCTAGGGCCTCTACATCCGGATAGTCTACAATTTGATTTTTCTTAGTCAGGAACCGTGTCCAGAATTGTCTGGCCGATTCCCCTGGCTGCTGGGTTATGTGGCTCAAGTCATCAGCATCCGGCGGCCGCACATAAGTGCCCTGGAAGTTGTCGAGAAATGCATCTTCCAGATCCTCCCAACTTCCAACAGAATCTATTGGCAAGCTATTCAGCCACTGCCGAGCTGGTCCTTTGAGTTTTATTGGGAGGTACTTGATGGCATGTAGATCATCACCGCGAGCCATGTGGATGTGAAGGAGGAAATCTTCAATCCATACAGCGGGATCTGTTGTGCCATCGTATGATTTGATATTTACGGGTTTTAAACCCTCCGGGAATTCATGATTCATAACTTCATTAGTGAAGCATAGGGGGTGTGCGGCACCTCTGTGTCGGGCTATATCCCGGCATAGTTCGTATGAGTCTTGTCTGCTGTATTCGGCCCGACCGGATTTAGTCTTGGTGTATCCGACGCGACAATCATCATCTCGTGTGGGCGCATGTGCCCGTGTCCCGTATATTGACCTTGCGATTTTTGCCTTATTGTCCAAGATGTCTCGCAGGTCCTCTGTGTTGCCCCGGGCCTTAGTATTTTTGACTAAGTGGCGACGGGGTGCGGTCTGATCTTTAGGCTGAAACGCCTTCCTGGCTCGGCCGTGAAGTGGCCGGTCAGCCGCATCGTACACCGGTGAATGAGGTTTCAATGCTTCCTCCTCGAGGTGAGGTAGTAACCTGTGTTTTGGGTAACTCTTGGACGGGCGCTCGAGTTCATGCTCCTTGGCCGCAAGGACTTCGGTCCACCTGTCTGCTAGCAAGTCTTGATCAGCTTGAAGTTGTTGATGTTTCTTCTTTAGGCTATTTTCCATGGCCATAAGCCGGTGCTTGAAGCGCTCTTGCTCGACGGGGTCCTCAGGCACGATAAACTCGTCGTCGCCGAGGCTCGCCTCGTCTTCGGAGAGAGGCATGTAATTGTCCTCCTCCGGTTCTCCATCTGCTGCCTGCTCTGGAGGGCTAGCTTGTTCATCCTCTAGCTCTACACCGTGTTGGAGGGGATTGTTGTTGTCTTCGGCGCTATCCGGAGTGTAATTATCTCCTGTGCCGGTATCACTGCTCTTGCTCTGGCGGGACTTAGGGCGGCGCCGCTGACGTCGATGCTTGGGTTGCTTCTTGGAGGGGTCATCCTCCACTGTCTCGTCGCCATTGGGTTCTTTGGGGGTGTCCACCATGTATATATCGTATGATGAGGTGGCGGTCCAATGCCCCGAGGGCGGTGGATCCTGTTCGTCTCCGGCTTCATCATCCATACCGTCGAAGTCTTCAGAGCCGAAGTCAAGCATGTCGGTTAAGTCGTCGACAGTGGCTACTAAGTGAGTGGTGGGTGGGCAGCGAGTTTCTTCGTCGTACGCATCCCATTCTAACCGGACATTGTTCGGCCAAGGTTCTCCTGACATGGAGAGAGACCTTAATGAATTTAGCACATCTCCGAAAGGTGAGTGCTGAAAGATATCCGCGGAGGTGAACTCCATGATCGGTGCCCAGTCGGACTCGATGGGCGTGGATATGAGCGGCTCGGATTCCGTGGCCGGAGATGAATCCAGTGGTTCGGCGACACGGCTCCCGTAAGGGGTGAAGTCAGTATCCGGATCCATCGCCACTGAGAGTGCGGCCTCCATGGCGGGGTCCATCCCTTCGCTCTCGGATGGCGTGACTTGCTCCGGATTGATGGACGGAGTAGTTGCGGATGCGATCTCCCGAACATTGTCCAATGGCAAAGTTACGTCATGCTCGTCACGACTGTACGGCGCGTCCAACATGGGCCCGAATCCGTCGAAGATCAAGTCTCCGCGGATGTCGGCCATGTAGTTCAAGTTTCCAAATATGGTCTGATGTCCAGGGGCGTAGCTCTCAATCTGCTCCAGATGGCCAAGCGAATTGGCCCGCAGTGCAAAGCCGCCGAATATGAAGATCTGTCCGGGGAGGAAATCCTCACCCTGGACCGCATCGCTAGCGATGATCGAAGGAGCCATCAAGCCTTATGGTGACGACACGGTGGAACTCTCCATGAAAGCACCAATGTCGGTGTCAAAACCGGCGGATCTCGGGTAGGGGGTCCCGAACTGTGCGTCTAAAGCGGATGGTAATAGGAGGCAGGGGACACGATGTTTACCCAGGTTCGGGCCCTCTTGATGGAGGTAAAACCCTACATCATGCTTGATTGTTCTTGATGATATGAGTATTACAAGAGTTGATCTACCACGAGATCAGAGAGGCTAAACCCTAGAAGCTAGCCTATGGTATGATTGTATGTTGTCCTACGGACTAAAACCCTCTGGTTTATATAGACACTGGAGGGGGCTTAGGGTTACACAAGGTCGGTTACAAAGGAGGAGATATATGATACGTCTCCGTCGTATCTATACTTTTTGATTGCTCCATGCTATATTATCTACTATTTTGGATGTTTATGGGCTTTATTATACACTTTTATACCATTTTTGGGACTAACCTATTAACCCAAAGCCCAGTGCCAGTTTATGTTTTTACCCTGTTTTAGGGTTTCGAAGAAAAGGAAAATCAAACGGAGTCCAATTGACCTGAAACTTCACGGAACTCATTTTTGGAAGGAAAGAAGCCCAGAAGACTTGGAGTGCACGTCAGGGGATCTACGAGGAGGCCACAAGGCAGGGGGGCGCGCCCTCCACCCTCGTGCCCCCCCCTAACGTACTTCTTCCACCTATATATCTCCATATACCCTAAAAACATCGGGGAGCACAATAGATCGGGAGTTCCACCGCCAGAAGCCTCTGTAGCCACCGAAATCCAATCTAGACCCGTTCCGGCACCCTGTCGGAGGGGGAATCCCTCTCCGGTGGCCATCTTCATCATCCCGGTGCTCTCCATGACGAGGAGGGAGTAGTTCTTCCTCGGGGCTAAGGGTATGTACCAGTAGCTATGTGTTTGATCTCTCTCTCTCTCTCTCTCTCTCTCGTGTTCTTGAGGTGGTACGATCTTGATGTATCGCGAGCTTTGCTATTATAGTTGGATCTTATGTTTCTCCTCCCCCTCTACTCTCTTGTAGTGGATTGAGTTTCCCCTTTGAAGTTATCTTATCGGATTGAGTCTTTAAAGATTTGAGAACACTTGATGTATGTCTTGCCGTGCGTATCTGTGGTGACAATGGGATACCACATGATTCACTTGATGTATGTTTTGGCGATCAACTTGCGGGTTCCGCCCAAGAACCTATGCATAGGGGTTGGCACACGTTTTCGTCGTGATTCTCTGGTAGAACTTTGGGGCACTCTTTGAGGTCCTTTGTGTTGGTTGAATAGATGAATCTGACATTGTGTGATGCATATCGTATAATCATACCCACGGATACTTGAGGTGACATTGGAGTATCTAGGTGACATTAGGGTTTTGATTGATTTGTGTCTTAAGGTGTTATTCTAGTACAAACTCTAGGGCTGTTTGTGACACTTATAGGAATAGCCCAACGGATTGATTGGAAAGAATAACTTTGAGGTGGTTTCGTACCCTACCATAATCTCTTCGTTTGTTCTCCGCTATTAGTGACTTTGGAGTGACTCTTTGTTGCATGTTGAGGGATAGTTATATGATCCAATTATGTTATTATTGTTGAGGGAACTTGCACTAGCGAAAGTATGAACCCTAGGCCTTGTTTCAACGCATTGCAATACCGTTTACGCTCACTTTTATCATTCGTTACCTTGCTGTTTTTATATTTTCAGATTACAAAAACTATTATCTACCATCCATATACCACTTGTATCACCATCTCTTCGCCGAACTAGTGCACCTATACAATTTACCATTGTATTGGGTGTGTTGGGGACACAAGAGACTCTTTGTTATTTGCTTGCAGGGTCGCTTGAGAGAGACCATCTTCATCCTACGCCTCCTACGGATTGATAAACCTTAGGCCATCCACTTGAGGGAAATTTTCTACTGTCCTACAAACCTCTGCACTTGGAGGCCCAACAACGTCTATAAGAAGAAGGTTGTGTGGTAGACATCAAGCTCTTTTCTGGCGCTGTTGCCGGGGAGGTGAGTGCTTGAAGGTATATCTTTAGATCTTGCAATCGAGTCTTTTAGTTTCTTGTTTTATCACTAGTTTAGTTTATAAAAGAAGATTACAAAAAAATGGAATTAAGTTTGCCTCATACACTTCATCTTTTTAATATCTTTCATGAGTATGATGGAAAGGAAAATTGTGCCAAAGTGTTAGAAGAAGAATGCATTAAAATGTTTGGCACTAAATATTTGAATGATGAGCATGATTGCAATGTTGTTAGTATGAATTCCTTGACTATCTATGGTGCTAATGATATGCAAAGCCACAAGCTTGGGGAAGCTATGTTTGATGAGGATGATATTTTTTGTCCCCCAAGTTTTGATGAGAAAATTTATTATGATGATAGCATGCCTCCTATTTATGATTATCATATTGATGAAAGTGGATTTGGAGAGGTCATGACTTTATTTAGTAATGATTCCACTATTTGGGAAGAGGTTCCAATTGATTATGAGAACAAAGTTGCTATCTATGATGATTATTGTGATGACTTGTATGCTATTAAGAATAATGATAACCATGAAACTTGTCATCATGATTTTAGTTTTCAATTGGATTATGCCTCACATGATAATTATTTTGTTGAGTTTGCTCCCACTATTATTCATGAGAAGAATTTTGCTTGTGTGGAGAGTAGTAAATTTTCTATGCTTGTAGACCATGAAAAGAATGCTTTAGGTGCTGGTTATATTTTGAATTCATTCATGATACTACTGAAAATTATTATGAGGGAGGAACATATGCTTGTAGGAATTGCAATAATATCAAGTTTCCTCGCTATGTGCTTAAAGTTATGAAGTTATGCTTGTTTTACCTTCCTATGCAAGTTGATTCTTGTTCCCACAAGTTGTTTGCTCACAAAATCCCTATGCATAGGAAGTGGGTTAGACTTAAATGGGCTAGTCATATTCTTCATGATGCTCTCTTTATGTTACAATTCTTATCTTTTATATGAGCATCATTGAAATCATCATGCCTAGCTAGGGGCGTTAAACGATAGCGCTTGTTGGGAGGCAACCCAATTTTATTTGTGTTCCTTGCTTTTTGCTCCTGTTTAGTAATAAATAATTCATCTGGCCTCTGTTTAGATGTGGTTTTATGTTTTAATTAGTGTTTGTGCCAAGTAGAACCTTTGGGAAGTCTTGGGGAAAGTCTTGTTGATCATGCTGTAAAACACAGAAACTTTAGCGCTCACGAGAATTGCTGCCATTTTTATTTGGAGAGTGCTATTTAGTTAATTCTTTTTGCAGATGATTAATACTCCCCCGTCTCAAAATTCTTGTCTTAGATTTGTCTAAATACGGATGTATGAAGTCACGTTTTAGTATTAGATACATCCGTATCTAGACAATTCTAAGATAAGAATTTTGGGACGGAGGGAGTAGATAAATTCCTCACGTCCAGCAATTTATTTGAGAATTTTATGAGTTCCAGAAGTATACGTTTGATCCAGATTACTACAGACTATTCTGTTTTTGACAGATTCTATTTTCTATGTGTTGTTTACTTATTTTGATGAATCTATGGCTAGTAAAATAGTTTATAAACCATAGAGAAGTTGTAATACAGTAGGTTTAACACCAATATAAAAAAGGGTTTTTATCAGTTATGCCACCGGTTGTGTCCCACTACTCAGTTTTGCCACTAGAAATTTCAACTGCTCAAAAATGCCATCGCTTCATTAGACACATGCTAAAAAATGCCACTAAACACCATTATTGTGATCTCAAATCTCTTTTGCCATGTTATAATGACATAAATACCTATGAACCAACATGCCAGCTCTCCCTCTATCTCACTACAATAAAGTATGGGGCCCACTTGATCCCAACAGCGTTCTTATTTTCTCGTAAAATTATTTGCTTGGTTACTCCTGACAAGTGGGGCCACACATATCATTGTGAGATAGAGAGAACTGACATGTGGGTCTAGGCTTATTTTTGTCATAGAACATGGTCAACGGGTTTGACGTAAAAATAACAATGTCTGATGGCATTTTTGAGCAAACATCTAACAGAACGATGGCATTTTTGAGATATCTAATGGCGTTTTTGAGCAAGCATCTCACGGATTGATGGCATTTTGAGCAGTTGGAACTTCTAATGGCAAAACTGAGTAGTGGGACACAACTAGTGGCATAAATGATAAAAACCCTAAAAATAAATAATGAGTTCATTACAGTACCTTGAAGTGGTGATTTATTTTCTTATACTAACGGAGCTTACGAGTTTTCTGTTAAGTTTTCAAGTTTTGGGTAAGGATTCGATGGACTATGGAATAAGGAGTGGCAAGAGCCTAATCTTGGGGATGCCCAAGGCACCCCAAGGTAATATTCAAGGATGGCCAAGAGCCTAAGCTTGGGGATGCCCCGGAAGGCATCCCCTCTTTTGTCTTCGTTCATCGGTAACTTTACTTGGAGCTATATTTTTATTTACCACATGATATGTGTTTTGCTTGGAGCGTCAATTTATTTTGTTAGGATTTGCTTGATGTTATTTAGAACAATGTTTTGCATCTCTTATTTCAATAAAAGTGGCATTGATAGCCTTTACTATGCCTATTTTAGAAGTCCACATGTTGCTGTTTGAAAACAGAAAGTTTACCGCTGTTGCAATAATTCCCTAGAAAATTCAGAATGTGATAAAATGTTGAAACCTTTTGCATATTAAGATCTGATAAATTTACTACAGTGGGAATTTTCTTTCATAATTTTTGGAGCTAGGGAAGTATGGATGTTGCTGCATTCTTTACAGACTGTCCTGTTTAGGCAGATTGCTGTTATGATTGCATTGTTTGCATATGTTTGCTTATTTAATGATTCTATGTGAGGATAGGACTATTAAATATGCAGAGGCATTTAGTATGCAATGTTGAATAATAATTTTAGTGATTTTCTACAGTAGATTATGATAAGGTTTTGGCAATGGTTTATACTAACTTATCTCATGAGTCCTTGTTGAGTTTTGTGTGGATGAAGCTTTTGAGATTTAGGGAGACCTTGATATGAGAGGAATTAAGGAGACACAAAAGCCCAAGATTGGGGATGCCCAAGGCACCCCAAGATAATATTTCAATAAGTCTCAAGCATCTAAGCTTGGGGATGCCCCGGTTGGCATCCCACCTTTCTTCTTCAACAATTATCGGTTAGTTTCGGTTGATCCTAAGTTTTTGCTTCTTCACATGATGTTTGTCATTCTTAGAATTTTATTTTTATTTTGTTTTGCTTGCTGTTTGAATAAAATACTAATATCTGAAATTCTTAAATGTTAGAGAGTCTTCACATAGTTGCATAATTATTCAACTACTCATTGATCTTCACTTATATCTTTCGGAGTAGTTTGGTGTTTGCTCCAGTACTTCACTTATATCTTTTAGAGCATGGTGGCAAGAAATAGATGAACTCTCATGCTTCACTTATATTATTTTGTGAGTCTTAATAGCATGGTAATTTGCTTAAAATCCTAATACGCTAAGTATTCAAGATTAGTAAAAACTTTCTTATGAGTGTTTTGAATACTAAGAGAAGTTTGATGCTTGATGATTGTTTTGAGATATGGAGGTAATAATATCAAAGTCATGCTAGTTGAGTGGTTATGAATTTGAGAAATACTTGTGTTGAAGTTTTTGATTCCCGTAGCATGCACGTATGGTGAACCGTTATGTGATGAAGTCGGAGCATGATTTATTTATTGATTGTCTTCCTTATGAGTGGCGGTCGGGGACGAGTGATGGTCTTTTCCTACAAATCTACCCCCTAGGAGCATGCGCATAATACTTTGCTTTGATAACTTTTAGATTTTTGCAACAAGTATATGAGTTCTTTATGACTAATGTTGAGTCCATGGATTATACGCACTCTCACCCTTCCACCTTTGCTAGCCTCTCTAATACCGCGCACCTTTCGCCAGTATCATACACCCACCATATACCTTCCTCAAAACAGCCACCATACCTGCCTATCATGGCATTTCCGTAGCCATTCCGAGATATATTGCCATGCAACTTTCCATCGTTCCGCTTATTATGACACGCTCCATCATTGTCATATTGCTTAGCATGATCATGTAGTTGACATAGTATTTGTGGCAAAGCCACCATTCATAATTCTTTCATACATGTCACTCTTGGTTCATTGCATATCCTGGTACACCGCCGGAGGCATTCATATAGAGTCATATTTTGTTCTAAGAATCGAGTTGTAAGTAAATAAAAGTGTGATGATCATCATTATTAGAGCATTGTCCCAGTGAGGAAAGGATGATGGAGACTATGATTCCCCCACAAGTCGGGATGAGACTCCGGACGAAAATAAATAAATAAAAGAGGCCAAAGAAGCCCAAATAAAAAAAAGAGAAAAAAGAGGCCATAAAAAGAGAAGGCCCAAATAAAAAAATGACGAGAGAAAAAGAGAGAAGGGACAATGTTACTATCCTTTTACCACACTTGTGCTTCAAAGTAGCACCATGATCTTCATGATAGAGAGTCTCCTATGTTGTCACTTTCATATACTAGTGGGAATCTTTCATTATAGAACTTGGCTTGTATATTCCAATGATGGGCTTCCTCAAAATGCCCTAGGTCTTCATGAGCAAGCACGTTGGATGCACACCCACTTAGTTTCTTTTGAGATTTCATAAATTTATAGCTCTAGTGCATCTGTTGCATGGCAATCCCTACTCACTCACATTGATATATATTGATGGGCATCTCCATAGCCCGTTGATACGCCTAGTCTATCTGAGACTATCTCCTCCGTTTTGTCTTCTCCACAACCACCATTCTATTCCACCTATAGTGCTATGTCCATGGCTCACGCTCATGTATTGCGTGAAGATTGAAAAAGTTTGAGAACATCAAAAGTATGAAACAATTGCTTGGCTTGTCATCGGGGTTGTGCATGATTTAAATATGTTGTGTGGTGAAGATGGAGCATAGCCAGACTATATGATTTTGTAGGGATAGCTTTCTTTGGCCATGTTATTTTGAGAAAACATGATTGCTTGGTTAGTCTACTTGAAGTATTATTATTTTTATGTCAATATGAACTTTTGTCTTGAATCTTTCGGATCTGAATATTCATTCCACAATTAAGAAGAATTACATTGAAATTATGCCAAGTAGCACTCCACATAAAAAATTCTATTTTTATCATTTACCTACTCGAGGACGAGCAGGAATTAAGCTTGGGGATGCTGATACGTCTCCAATGTATCTATAATTTCTGATTGCTCCATGCTATATTATCTACTGTTTTGGATGTTTATGGGCTTTATTATACACTTTTATATCATTTTTTGGGACTAACCTATTAACCCAGAGCCCAGTGCCAGTTTCTGTTTTTACCCTGTTTTAGGGTTTCGAAGAAAAGGAAAATCAAATGGAGTCCAATTGACCTGAAACTTCACGGAACTCATTTTTGGAAGGAAAGAAGCCCAGAAGACTTGGAGTGCACGTCAGGGGATCTACGAGGAGGCCACGAGGCAGGGGGCGCGCCCACCCCCCTAGGCATGCCCTCCACCCTCATGGGCCCCTCGTGGCTCCCCTGGCGTACTTCTTCCTTCTATATATCTCCATATACCCTAAAAACATAGGGGAGCACAATAGATCGGGAGTTCCGCCGCCAAAAGCCTGCGTAGCCACCGAAAGCCAATCTAGACCCGTTTCGGCACCCTGCCAGAGGGGGAATCCCTCTCCGGTGGCCATCTTCATCATCCTGGTGCTTTCCATGACGAGGAGGGAGTAGTTCTCCCTCGGGGCTGAGGGTATGTACCAGTAGCTATGTGTTTGATCTCTCTATCTCTCTCTCTCTCTCTCTCTCTCTCGTGTTCTTGAGGTGGTACGATCTTGATGTATCGCGAGCTTTGCTATTATAGTTGGATCTTATGTTTCTCCTCCCCCTCTACTCTCTTGTAATGGATTGAGTTTCCCCTTTGAAGTTATCTTATCGGATTGAGTCTTTAAAGATTTGAGAACACTTGATGTATGTCTTGCTGTGCGTATCTGTGGTGACAATGGGATACCACGTGATTCACTTGTTGTATGTTTTGGTGATCAACTTGCGGGTTACGCCCATGAACCTATGCATAGGGGTTGGCACACATTTTCGTCGTGATTCTCCGGTAGAACTTTGGGGCACTTTTTGAGGTCCTTTGTGTTGGTTGAATAGATGAATCTGAGATTGTGTGATGCATATCGTATAATCATACCCACGGATACTTGAGGTGACATTAGAGTATCTAGGTGACATTAGGGTTTTGATTGATTTGTGTCTTAAGGTGTTATTCTAGTACGAACTCTAGGGCTGTTTGTGACACTTATAGGAATAGCCCAACAGATTCATTGGAAAGAATAACTTTGAGGTGGTTTCGTACCCTACCATAATCTCTTCATTTGTTCTCCTCTATTAGTGACTTTGGAGTGACTCTTTTGCATGTTGAGGGATAGTTAAATGATCCAATTATGTTATTATTGTTGAGGGAACTTGCACTAGCGAAATTATGAACCCTAGGCCTTGTTTCAACGCATTGCAATACCGTTTACGCTCACTTTTATCATTCGTTACCTTGCTGTTTTTATATTTTCAGATTACAAAAACTATTATCTACCATCCATATATGTCAGGTTTCGGGTTCCGACAGACCCTTGAGGTTCGAACACTGGGGTGCGCGTGGAGATCTCTCCCCTACCGATCTACGTTCGATCCTCTCGTGCGAACTAAGATGAAAATGATGAACAACACAAGAGACACGATGTTTATACTAGTTCGGGCCACCGTTGTGGTGTAATACCCTACTCTAGTGTGTGGTGTGGTGGATTGCCTCTGGGGCTGATGATGGACAGTACAAGGGAAGAACAGCCTCGCGAGAGGTGTTCTTGAGCTGGTGCAATGAACTGTTAGGGTGAGTTCAGTCGCCTCTTCCTCTCTCTTTGCTATGGTTCTACCAGATTTCTAGTCGTCCCCTCCTTCTGTGGTGGCTAGCTATATTTATAGAGGCCCTGGGCCTCTCCCCAAATAATGAGCGGGAAGGGCGCCAACAATTGGCCATTTCGAAGGGGAGCATCTAGTACAAGTTATCCTGACCAAAGGTGGTCTTCGGCTGCCAAAAGCACTGGCGATGATGCCGTCTTGGGCTCCACGGTGACTTCTGTCCTGCCATCCGGCTGGTCTTGGTCTTATTACACCGGAATGGTAACCTTTGCCTGATGTCTTGGCCTGTGCTTGCCCCCTTTGCACCAAAGGGGAAACAAGGACAGTGCGCAGGCCGGCGCCCGCCTGGCGCCCGCCTGGTCTCGATCGTCATGGCTTGCGTCACAGGTTCCTCGCGAGGTACCCCTGCCTTGATCTCTCCGCCACCTCGCGACCTTGCCTGATGAGGCTGCCTCTGAGGAAGCTTCCTGTCGTCTGCCCCGCGAGGCTTGGCCCCTCGCGAGGGTCTTGAGCTTGAGCTGATAAAGACGGGTAGCGCTGGGCCCCCACTTGAGCCATGCCGCAGGCCGCAGGTAGTTAAGTCTGGGGACCCCCGTTCCCAGAACGCCGACAGTAGACCCCGGGCCCAAGGCGCGCACGGGCTTGGCTTAGCAGAGAAGCGAAGGGGCAAGCGCGAAGCGCCGCGGGCCCTAACAGCCTGCGGCCTTGGGTGCCGCCTGGCGGTTGATTGGGCGTGGGCGTCTGCACTTCCCACGACGCCTCGGCAACTGCATGACTTGACAGGTCCTTGCATGCAAAGATATGGGTCACGATTACCTGAGGTCATGATGCCCGGCGGTTGGCCTTCCCCGGCTATAAGTACGGGGTCGCGTGAGCTTTGCCGGTTCACCCCTTTCCGTCACTCCTCCTCTTCTTCTTCCTCATCCTTGCTTCCTCTTGCACCAATGGCACCAATCCGCCGGTTTTCAGCTGAGGAGAAGGGAAAGGCCCCCAGAGAGGGTCCTGACCCCCTCCCGCCGAAGAAGCGGCCAATCCTTTGTCATCGGGATGAAGGCACCTGGTAGGTGGTGTCGACGCCGTGGTACGAGCGGCCGCCGCCTGGGTTTCCGCTGCCCTTGCACGCCTGCGTCGTAGGCCCCAGGGGGGAGGGCGCCAAGCAACATCGACAACATCGCCGCCGACGCCGGTGAGTCACAGTGGTGCGCGTCGTCCCCCTGGAGTCCACACTGAGTGCTCCTCTCGCGAGCTTATGCTTCACGCAGCCATGCCTCCAACTTCAGGGATCCGCCTTCCTCCCTCCTTCGCCTTCGAGATGCCGCCTAGCGGGGCCCTGGAGCTCTGGCTGCAGCACGCCGACTGTGGCACCCCTGCAACTGGAGCGGAGGTCACGGTCGTCGCTCCGGGCAAGGTCTTTATGACCCGGGGCTGGGGTGAGATTGCCCGGGTTTGTTGCGTGGACGGCGCCTTGGTGATCCATCTTGAATACGATGGCGCCTCCTTGATGTTCTTCAAGGTCTTTGATGCAGAAGGACGCTGGCTGGAATGCTGCCCTAAGGGAAGCGGTAGTGGTGACGAACTGGCGAGGACCAGCCCCGCTCGTTGGTCCTCCTGCAGCTCCTCAGGCAGCAACGGAGGGACAGCGGGCTTCAGTAGCTCCCCCGAACTCCTCACGACCCTGGAGACGAGCGACAACAGCTACGAGCCTCCGAGTTCGCGCCGCGCTCGGAGTGAGGCAGCTGCATCGGGCCGCCGACGCCACTGATCTGGATGGGATTGGCACCGGCACTAGGCAGCCCACTGTTGATGATGGTGTCGCCTGGGGAGGTGCTAGCAAGTAGCGTTCCTTAGGGTTAGCATCTTTTGCTCCCTGCAAGGAATTAAAGAAACACCCTGCGGGGGTGTGTAAGGCGTCTGTCGTGCTTTTGTAATTACTATATCCTTAATATGAATTGGCGTGAGGTGTCCGTTCTGTTCCGACTAAGCTCCCCTTTTCTATCCTCACGAGGACTTGGCGCTCTACGCTGACAGATCCCAGTCCCGAGGCAAGCTTCAGCCGTCGCTGCTATGCTAGGTCGCGATGCCGTGGTCAAGGCCAGGAGGTGAGCGGCCCGAGGTCCGGTAAGAGCCCCCGAGTCGCGATGCTCGGGAGGTCCCCTTTAGCGCTCAAGCAATCCTTACTGGGTGAGAAAGGAAGGTAGCGTCACCATGACAGAGTTGCACTGGGCGGGGATTTAGCGCTGCATTGGTCTAGCTTTTGCGATGGCGCGACTTATCTTGTGTGTCTGACGTAGTTCCTCGGAGAGGCGCCTGGCCCGAGAGGCGGTGGTCGAGGTACTGCTGGGTTAGGCCCTCGCGAGCTTCTTCCCACTCCCTTGCAGTTTCCTTAACGCTCTACGTCCTCAGGTCCCGGCCCTCGAGCGAGCTCAGCCGCCACTGGTATGACAGGTCGCGATGCCGTGGGTTAAGGCCAGGGGGTGAGGGCTAGAGAGCCAGTAGGAGCCCATGAGTCGCGATGCTCAGGTACCCCCCTTTTAACGTGCAAGCGGTCCGTGCCGAAGAGAAGGAGAGAGAGCTCACGATGCCTCCAACGTTGCTCCTGGAGTAGGTCCTGCACACCAATCATGAGGAGCAACAAGGCCTGTCGTTACGGTCGCCGGCCAACCTATGGTCACTCCGAGGGAGCGGTTAGGGCACTAAGGGCCTGGTGAGGTGGCGTCGTGGGGGGCTACCGCGGCTAGAGCTCGATCACTCAGGTTTATCAACGCTGCAGGGACGGACCTGTGCGCACGCACCGTGCCAGAGCGAGCGGCTCTTCAAATAGGCGTCGATCGAGCAGGTGATTAGGTCAGGTATGTTCAGCACATAGGAGGAAATCAAATTTCAAGCAAGCCCAGGTAAAAGCAACCGCCGCTGGGTCAGGCCCGAGCGGCATGGGGATGATGTAGCCCGAGGGGCGCCCCCAACAGGGTAAGTAAAGAGCATAACCAAAATGGATACATGCCGCGGGGACGGACCCACGCGGCCTGGGAATGGTGCAGCCCTGTGGGTGCTCCCAGCTGAAAGTAGAACTCTGAAAGATGTCACCTGGTGCTGTTGAAGACGAAGTGATGCTGAGGAAGTGAGCGATGCGCGGTGAAGACGTCGGCCCTCATGAGCCCCCAGGCCCAGGGGCCTCAGGAGGCTCTGGTGGCACGTGCAGGTCTTCATGTTGGGAAACGTAGCAGAATTTTAAAATTTTCTATGCATCACCAAGATCAATCTATGGAGTCATCTAGCAACGAGGGAGAGAGGAGTGCATCTACATACCCTTGTAGATCACGAGCGGAAGCGTTCAAGAGAACGGGGTTGATGGAGTCGTACTCGACATGATCCAAATCACCGAAGATCCTAGCGCCGAACGGACGGCACCTCCGCGTTCAACACACGTACGGAGCGAGGACGTCTCCCGCCCCTTGATCCAGCAAGGAGGAGGGAGAGGTTGAGGAAGAGGGCTCCAACAGCAGCACGACGGCGTGGTAGTGATGAAGCTGCAGTACTCCGGTAGGGCTTCGCCAAGCTCTTATGGAGGAGGAGAGGTGTTGGGGAGGGGAGGGGCTGCGCCTTGAATGTCGTATGCAGCCCTCCCCTCAACCCTCTATTTATAGGGGAAGGGGGAAGGGGGCCGACCCCCTCTAGATGAGATCTAGAGGGGGCGGCGGCCAAGGGGAGGGGGGCTTGCCCCCCAAGCAAGGGGGCGCCCCCCTTAGGGTTTCCCCCAACCCTAGGCGCATGGGCCCTAGGGGGGTGTGGCGCCCCAGCCCACTTGGGCTGGTTCCCTTCTCCATACAGCCCATAAGGCCCTCCGGAAGAGGTGGCCCCTCCCGGTGGACCCCCGGAACCCCTCCGGTGGCCCCGGTACAATACCGATATGCCCCCGAACCTTTCCGGCGACCGTATGACAACTTCCCATATATAAATCTTTACCTCCGGACCATTCCGGAACTCCTCGTGACGTCCGGGATCTCATCCGGGACTCCGAACAACATTCGATAATCACATACAAGTCTTCCTAACAACCCTAGCGTCACCGAACCTTAAGTGTGTAGACCCTACGGGTTCGAGAGACATGCAGACATGACCGAGACGACTCTCCGGTCAATAACCAACAGTGGGATCTGGATACCCATGTTGGCTCCCACATGCTCCACGATGATCTCATCGGATGAACCACGATGTCGAGGATTCAATCAATCCGTATACAATTCCCTTTGTCAATCGGTACGTTACTTGCCCGAGACTCGATCGTCGGTATCCCAATAACTTGTTCAGTCTCGTTACCGGCAACTCACCTTACTTGTACGGTAATGCATGATCCCGTGATCAACCACTTGATCGCATTGAGCTCATTATGATGATGCATTACCGAGTGGGCCCAGAGACACCTCTCCGTCATACAGAGTGACAAATCCCAGTCTCGATTCGTGCCAACCCAACAGACACTTTCGGAGATACCTGTAATGTACCTTTATAGTCACCCAGTTATGTTGTGACATTTGGCACACCCAAGGCACTCCTACGGTATCCGGGAGTTGCATAATCTCATGGTCTAAGGAAATGATACTTGACATTCAGTAAAGCTACAGCAAATGAACTACACGATCTTTGAGCTAAGCTTAGGATTGGGTCTTGTCCATCGTTATCAATGACATCCAATGTCCATAGTCAGGAAACCATGACTATCTTTTGATCAACGAGCTAGTCAACGAGAGGCTCACTAGGGACGTGTTGTGGTCTATGTATTCACACATGTATTACGATTTTCGGATAACACAATTATAGCATGAACAATAGACAATTATCATGAACAAAAAATATAATAATAACCATTTTATTATTGCCTCTAGGGCATATTTCCAACAGTCTCCCACTTGCACTAGAGTCAATATTCTAGTTACATTGTGATGAATCAAACACCCATGCAGTTCTGGTGTTGATCATGTTTTGCTCTAGGGAGAGGTTTAGTCAACGAATCTGCTACATTCAGGTCCGTATGTACTTTACAAATCTCTATGTCTCCATTTTGAACACTTTCACGAATGCAGTTGAAGTGATGCTTGATATGCCTGGTCTTCCTGTGAAACCTGGGCTCCTTGGCAAGGGCAATAGCTCCAGTGTTGTCACAGAAGAGAGTCATCGGGCCCGACGCATTGGGTATGACTTCTAGGTCGGTAATGAACTCCTTCACCCAGACTGCTTCTTGTGCTGCCTCCGAGGCTGCCATGTACTCCGCTTCACATGTAGATCCCGCCACAACGCTTTGCTCGCAACTGCACCAGCTTACTGCCCCACCATTCAAAATATACAGGTATCCAGTTTGTGACTTAGAGTCATCCAGATCCGTGTCGAAGCTAGCATCGACATAACCCTTTACGACGAGCTCTTCATCACCTCCATAAACGAGAAACATTTCCTTGGTCCTTTTCAGGTACTTCAGGATATTCTTGACCGTTGTCCAGTGTTCCATGCCGGGATTACTTTGGTACCTTCCTACAAAACCTTCTGGCTGCATCATATACAATTCTTCCTTAAGGAAACCATTAAGGAATGCCGTTTTGACGTCCATTTGCCATATCTCATAATCATAGAATGTGGAAATTGCTAACATGATTCGGACGGACTTCAGCTTCACTACGGGTGAGAAAGTCGCATCGTAGTCAACCCCTTAAACTTGTTGATAACCCTTAGCGACAAGCCGAGCTTTATAGATGGTCAAATTACCATCCGCGTCTGTCTCCTTCTTAAAGATCCATTTATTTTCTATGGCTCGCCGATCAAGGGGCAAGTCAATCAAAGTCCATACTTCGTTTTCATACATGGATCCTATCTCGGATTTCATGGCTTCTAGCCATTTGTCAGAATCCGGGCCCGCCATCGCTTCTTCATAGTTCGAAGGTTCACCGTTGTCTAACAACATGATTTCCAAGACAGGGTTGCCGTACCACTCTGGTGCGGAACGTGTCCTTGTGGACCTACGAAGTTCAGTAGCAACTTGATCTGCAGTTTCATGATCATCATCATTAACTTCCTCTCTAGTCGGTGCAGGCACCTTAGGAACATTTTCTTGAGCCGCGCCACTTACCGGTTCAAGAGGTAATACTTCATCAAGTTCTACCTTCCTCCCGCTTATTTCTTTCGAGAGAAACTCTTTCTCTAGAAAGGACCCATTCTTGGCAACAAAGATCTTGCCTTCGGATCTGAGGTAGAAGGTATACCCAACAGTTTCTTTAGGGTATCCTATGAAGATGCATTTTTCCGATTTGGGTTCGAGCTTTTCAGGTTGAAGTTTCTACACATAAGCATCGCATCCCCAAACTTTTAGAAACGACAGCTTAGGTTTCTTCCCAAACCATAATTCATACGGTGTCGTCTCAACGGATTTCGACGGAGCCCTATTTAAAGTGAATGCAGCAGTCTCTAAAGCATAGCCCCAAAATGATAGTGGTAAATCGGTAAGAGACATCATAGATCGCACCATATCTAATAGAGTGCGATTACGACGTTCGGACACACCATTACGCTGAGGTGTTCCAGGCGGCGTGAGTTGTGAAACTATTCCACATTTTCTTAAGTGTGTGCCAAATTCGTGACTCAAGTATTCTCCCCCACGATCTGATCGCAAGAACTTGATTTTCCTGTCACGTTGATTCTCAACCTCACTCTGAAATTCCTTGAACTTTTCAAAGGTCTAAGACTTGTGTTTCATTAAGTAGACATACCCATATCTACTCAAGTCATCAGTGAGGGTGAGAACATAACGATAGCCACCGCCTCAACACTCATTGGACCGCACACATCAGTATGTATGATTTCCAATAAGTTGGTTGCTCGCTCCATTGTTCCTGAGAACGGAGTCTTGGTCATTTTACCCATGAGGCATGGTTCGCACTTGTAAAATGATTCGTAATCAAGAGACTCTAAAAGTCCATCTGCATGGAGCTTCTTCATGCGTTTGACACCTATGTGACCAAGGCGGCAGTGCCACAAGTATGTGGGACTATCATTATCAACCTTACATCTTTTGGTATTCACACTGTGAATATGTGTAGCATTACGCTCGAGATTCATTAAGAATAAACCATTCACCATCGGAGCATGACCATAAAACATATCTCTCATATAAATAGAACAACCATTATTCTCGGATTTAAATGAGTAGCCATATCGTATTAAACGGGATCCTGATACAATGTTCATGCTCAAAGCTGGCACTAAATAACAACTATTGAGGTTTAAAACTAATCCCGTAGGTAAATGTAGAGGTAGCGTGCCGACGGCGATAAAATCGACCTTGGAACCATTCCCGACGCGCATTGTCACCTCGTCCTTCGCCAGTCTCCGTTTATTCCGCAGCTCCTGCTTTGAGTTACAAATGTGAGCAACCGCACCGGTATCAAATACCTAGGAGCTACTACGAGTACTGGTAAGGTACACATCAATTACATGTATATCACATATACCTTTCGTGATGCCGGCCTTCTTGTCCGCTAAGTATTTGGGGCAGTTCCGCTTCCAGTGACCACTTCCGTTGCAATAAAAACACTCAGTCTCGGGCTTGGGTCCATTCTTTGGCTTCTTCCCGACAGCTTGCTTACCAGGCGCGGCAACTCCCTTGCCGTCCTTCTTGAAGTTCTTCTTACCCTTGCCTTTCTTGAACTTAGTAGTTTTATTCACCATCAACACTTGATGTTCCTTTTTGACTTCTACCTCTACTGATTTCAGCATTGAATATACCTCAGGAATGGTCTTTTCCATCCCTGCATATTGAATTTCATCACAAAGGTCTTGTAGCTCGGTGGAAGCGACTGAAGGATTCTGTCAATGACCGCGTCATCCGGGAGATTAACTCCCAGCTGAGTCAAGCGATTATGCAACCCAGACATTTTGAGTATGTGCTCACTGACAGAACTATTTTCCTCCATCTTACAGCTGAAGAACTTGTCGGAGACTTCATATCTCTCGACCCGGGCATGAGCTTGAAAAACCATTTTCAGCTCTTCGAACATCTCATATGCTCCGTGTCTCTCAAAACGCTTTTGGAGCCCCGGTTCTAAGCTGTAAAGCATGCCGCACTAAACGAGGGAGTAATCATCAGCACGTGTCTGCCAAGCATTCATAACGTCTTGGTTCTGTGGGACGGGTGCGTCACCTAGCGGTGCTTCTAGGACATAATCTTTCTTGGCAGCTATGAGGATGATCCTCAGGTTCCGGACCCAGTCCGTATACTTGCTGCCATCGTCTTTCAGCTTGGTTTTCTCTAGGAACGCGTTGAAGTTGAGGGCAACGTGGGCCATTTGATCTACAAGACATATTGTAAAGATTTTAGACTAAGTTCATGATAATTAAGTTCATCTAATCAAATTATTCAATGAACTCCCACTCAGATAGACATCCCTCCAGTCATCTAAGTATAACATGATCCGAGTTAACTAGGCCGTGTCCGATCATCACGTGAGATGGACTAGTCAACATCGGTGAACATCTTCATGTTGATCGTATCTTCTATACGACTCATGCTCGACCTTTCGGTCTTCTGTGCTCCGAGGCCATGTCTGTACATGCTAGGCTCGTCAAGTCAACCTAAGTGGATTGCGTGTATAAATCTGGCTTACACCTGTTGTATTCGAACTTTAAAATCTATCACACCCGATCATCACGTGGTGCTTCGAAACAACGAACCTTCGCAATGGTGCAG
Organism: Triticum monococcum; assembly: GCA_034509565.1. Classification (NCBI taxonomy): domain Eukaryota; kingdom Viridiplantae; phylum Streptophyta; class Magnoliopsida; order Poales; family Poaceae; genus Triticum; species Triticum monococcum. Next base: position 125,530,394 of record CM067842.1, read on the forward strand.
AGTTAGGGGGAACACTTTCTTGAAATTTTTACGAGGGATCATCTTATTTAAGCTACCGTCGTTCTAAGCAAATAAGATGTAAAACATGATAAACATCACATGCAATCAAATAGTGACATGATATGGCCAATATCATTTGCTCCTTTGATCTCCATCTTCGGGGCTCCATGATCATCGTTGTCACCGGCATGCCACCATGATCTCCATCATCATGTCTTCTTGAAGTTGTCTCGTCATCTATTACTTCTACTACTATGGCTAACGCTTTAGCAATAAAGTAAAGTAATTACATGACGTTTATGTTGACACGCAGGTCATAAATAAATAAAGACAACTCCTATGGCTCCTGCCGGTTGTCATACTCATCGACATGCAAGTCGTGATTCCTATTACAAGAACATGATCATCCCATACATCACATATATCATTCATCACATCCTCTTGCTGCAAAAACAAGTTAGACATCCTCTAATTGTTGTTGCAAGTTTTTACGTGGCTGCTATAGGTTTCTAGCAAGAACGTTTCTTACCTACGCCAAAACCACAACGTGAATTGCCAATTTCTATTTACCCTTCATAAGGACCCTGTTCATCGAATCCGATCCGACTAAAGTGGGAGAGACAGACACCCGCCAGCCACCTTATGCAACTAGTGCATGTTGTTCGGTGGAACCGGTCTCACATAAGCGTACGTGTAAGGTTGGTCCGGGCCGCTTCATCCCATGATGCCGCCGAATCAAGATAAGACTAGTAACGGCAAGCAAATTGACAATATCGACGCCCACAACTACTTTGTGTTCTACTCGTGCATAGTAACTACACATAGACTTAGCTCTGATACCACTGTTGGGGAACGTAGCAGAATTTTAAAATTTTCTACGCATCACCAAGATCAATCTATGGAGTCATCTAGCAACGAGGGAGAGAGGAGTGCATCTACATACCCTTGTAGATCACGAGCGGAAGCGTTCAAGAGAACGGGGTTGATGGAGTCGTACTCGACGTGATCCAAATCACCGAAGATCCTAGCGCCAAACAGACGGCACCTCCGTGTTCAACACACGTACGGAGCGAGGACGTCTCCCGCGCCTTGATCCAGCAAGGAGGAGGGAGAGGTTGAGGAAGAGGGCTCCAACAGCAGCACGACGGCGTGGTGGTGATGAAGCTGCAGTACTCCGGTAGGGCTTCGCCAAGCTCTTATGGAGGAGGAGAGGTGTTGGGGAGGGGAGGGGCTGCGCCTTGGATGTCGTATGCAGCCCTCCCCTCACCCCTCTATTTATAGGGGAAGGAGGAAGGGGCCCGGCCCCCTCTAGATGAGATCTAGAGGGGCGGCGCGGCCAAGGGGAGGGGGGCTTGCCCCCCAAGCAAGTGGGCCCTAGGGGGTTGTGGCGCCCCAGCCCACTTGGGCTGGTTCCCTTCTCCATACAGCCCATAAGGCCCTCCGGAAGAGGTGGCCCCTCTCGGTGGACCCCCGGAACCCCTCCGGTGGCCCCGGTACAATACCGATATGCCCCCGAACCTTTTCGGCGACCGTATGACAACTTCCCATATATAAATCTTTACCTCCGGACCATTCCGGAACTCCTCGTGACGTATGGGATCTCATCCGGGACTCCGAACAACATTCGGTAATCACATACAAGTCTTCCTAACAACCCTAGCGTCATCGAACCTTAAGTGTGTAGACCCTACGGGTTCGGGAGACATGCAGACATGACCGAGACGACACTCCGGTCAATAACCAATAGGAGGATCTGGATACCCATGTTGGCTCCCACATGCTCCATGATGATCTCATCGGATGAACCACGATGTCGAGGATTCAATCAATCTGTATACAATTCCCTTTGTCAATCGGTACGTTACTTGCCCGAGACTCGATCGTCGGTATCCCAATACCTTGTTCAGTCTTGGTACCGGCAAGTCACTTTACTCGTATCGTAATGCATGATCCTGTGATCAACCACTTGATCACATTGAGCTCATTATGATGATACATTACCGAGTGGGCCCAGAGATACCTCTCCGTCATACGGAGTGACAAATCCCAGTCTCGATTCATGCCAACCCAACAGACACTTTCGGAGATACCTGTAATGTACCTTTATAGTCACCCAGTTACGTTGTGACGTTTGTCACACCCAAGGCACTCCTACGGTATCCGGGAGTTGCACAATCTCATGGTCTAAGGAAATGATACTTGACATTCAGTAAAGCTACAGCAAACGAACTACACGATCTTTGAGCTAAGCTTAGGATTGGGTCTTGTCCATCACATCATTCTTTCTAATGATGTGATCCCGTTATCAATGACATCCAATGTCCATAGTCAGGAAACCATGACTATCTTTTGATCAACGAGCTAGTCAACTAGAGGCTCACTAGGGACGTGTTGTGGTCTATGTATTCACACATGTATTACGATTTCCGGATAACACAATTATAGCATGAACAATAGACAATTATCATGAACAAAGAAATATAATAATAACCATTTTATTATTGCCTCTAGGGCATATTTCCAACACTTCGGGGACCATCGCCACCTCCGCCAGGACCGCGCGATGCTTGACCTCTTGAGCCTCCAGAATGCTCCTCAACAGGCGCTGATGTGCGACGACCGCACTCGGCAGGCCGAAGGGCATGCGAATGTAGTTGTGGGGTGGTCCCATGCAGCGCCCTACGGCCGAAGGCCATAGACGCTCCTGGGACGCAGCTCGGTTGAGCCCTGGTGCGTCGACGCAGACGCGTAGTCCTCCATCCTCGCCTGGATGTGGGGCCACGGCAGGTAAGCGACGGTTGCCGCGCATGACTCTGGACTCTTGTAGCTCTTGGGTGTTCCTTGCGATGAACTCCTGAGGGTTTGGTCTCCTTTGACTTGTACCTTTCTGAGGGAAGCATGCCTGAAAGCACCCCTCCAAGTGGTGCCCGAGCGCTTCCCCCGCGACCTTGGCAAGGCCGGTGGCTCTCCAAGAGAGAGCCCCTGAGCCCTGCCTGAGGAGGGCGCCAGGCGCGCCTTCCTATGCGCGAGAGGGCGGCACTCCCTGATCGGGCGTGAATCCTGACGCGATACCTCCGGAGGTGCCTGCTTCCTTGTGGCTCTGGCCAGGTGAGGTCTTCTTCTTCTTGAGGGTCGCCTCGGGAGGCCTCCTGCTCCTGTGATCTGGGTCTTCGATTGCTGCGGCTTGGAACGCATGCTCGAGCGAGCACACTGCATCCCTTTCTTCACAGGGTACGATGATGACTCCACCGCTTCCTGGCATCTTGAGGACATTGTAACCATGGTGAGTCACCGCCCTAAACTTGTCTAGGGCTGGGTAGCCGAGGATGGCGTTGTACGGCAAGCGGATGTGAGCGACTTCGAAGTCGATGAGCTCGGTGCGGTAGTTGTTGCGTTGCTCGAAGGTGACCGGAAGGCAAACCTGCCCAATTGGAATAGTGGAACCATCGGTAACTCCTGAGAAAGGCTTGGTCGGCTGAAGCTGGTCGTATGTCACTTGGAGATTGTCGAACGTCTCGACGGACAAGACGTTGAGTCCTGCTCCGCCATCGACGAGGGTCCTGGTGACCTGCACGTTGCTGGTGACTAGGGAGCAAAGCATCGGGATGACTCCGGCCGTTGCCGCACACTTGAGTTGGTCTGCGGAACTGAATGTGATCGCGCACAAAGACCACCTGAGAGGGCGCGTGGCCTCAAGCTTGGGAAGGACTGCATTCACCTCGCGAGCAAACTGCTTGAAGATGCGCTGTGAGGCTGGGGCCTGGGCGCCGCCCAAGATGCAAGCAATTGCACACGGCTCTTGGAATCCCCCAGCCCCATCGTCTTGGTGTTGGTCTTCGTTCCTCCTTGGTGGAGGCGGCAGAGGAGGGAGGCATGCGTTGCCGTCGGGACGGTCCTCACGAGGCTGGTCCTGCCAGCGGTCCTCGTGAGGGCGGTCATGCCATCCCTGGCGAAGGCCACGGTCTTCCCATCGTCCACCGCCTCTTCCTCCTCCTCGGCCATAGCCCCTGTCGTTGCGCTTTGGGCGTCGGCCGATTCGCCCATCTCGCACGGCTCTGAGCTCTTGACATTCATTGGTGTTGTGGGTGTGGAGGTCGTGGTACACGCAGTACCGTTCACCCTTGGATGACTCAGGCTGATCCCAGCCTCGCTTGGTGTCCGGTTCCGCTGCTAGCACGGTAGCCCCCTTGCGCTTCACGTCCTTGGCCTTGAGCTTCTTTTCTTCCGGGTCGGCTGCCGGGAGCTCGAGGAGGGAGAGATGCCCTTCCTCAGCCCTGGCGCACTTGGTCGCCAAGTTGAACAGCTCGAGGGATGTGCACAGGTCTTCATGGATTGCTAGCTCTTCCTTCATCTTGACGTCGCGCACGCCGTCGGAGAAGGCTGAGATGATGGCTTCTTCGGTCACCTTGGGGATCTTGAGGCGAGCGTAGTTGAAGCGCTGGATGTACTTCTGCAAGGTTTCTCCTGGCTGTTGCTTGAAGCGGCGCAGGTCGCTCACGGCTGGGGGACAGTCGTGAGTGCCCTGGAAGTTGGCGATGAAGCGGGTGCGCATCTTGCTCCAGGAGGAGATCGTGCCAGGTGCCAGGTTTAGGAGCCAGGTGCGGGCGCCGTCCTTGAGCGCCATGGGCAACCAATTCGCCATGACCTTCTCGTCTCCGTTGGCGGCTACAATGCCCAGCTCGTAGAGCTGCAGGAACTCCGCAGGGTGCGCTGTGCCATCGTAGCAGGGAGGGAGGTCAGGCTTGAACTTGCCTGGCCATGTGACGCCGCGCAGCTCGGGGGTGAAGGCGAGGCAGCCCGCCATGGCCACCGGTGCCCTTTTCTGGTGCTGGACTCATTCTTGCGGGTCACCACGCGCGGCCACTAGGAGCAGCGCGGGGTTTTGTCGTGGAGGCGCTAGGGCGCGATCTTGGCGCGCCGGCGTTGGGAGCGCGCGAGCACCTTCCCGGGGACGTGGGATATCTTGGCAGCTCCCTTCTTGTTGCGCAGGCGCCAGACGTGGAGGGTCTTGCCCTGGGGCTGCGCGCCTTGGAGCCAAGGCACCTTCTTGGGGAGGAGGCGCCGGAGGCGCCTCCTGATCCTCGCCCCCTGCACGGGACGGAGGGCGAGGCAGCGAGAGAGACCGCAAGGGGGAGCCCCCTGCGACACTGACGAGCTCGGTGATGCGGGCGAGCCAGTCCTCGTAGAGGTCATCGACGGGGTGATAGTGCAGGAGCTCCCGTGCCAAGAGCAGTGAGGCGTGCGCATCCATGGGTGCGCAACGGGCGTGGGACGACGAGCCAGCTGGAGTCAGCGACGTGGTGGCGGTGCGGCCATCCCGCCGCACCGAGGGGTGCTGGGACGAGGCCTGTTGCTTGTTCCCCGCCGGGCCGGTGGTGGCGTTGGCGGCGGGCGATGGGGAATGACGAGGGGGGCCACCGACAGGCGCCATCTAGGCGACACGAGCGGCGTGAGCAGCCCGGCGCTCGGCGCGAGCCCGACGAGCGTCGGCCATGGACACGACAGAAGATCACACGCGAACAGCGGAAGGAAGATTCCGGCGCCCCCTACCTGGCGCGCCAAATGTCGGGTTTCAGATTCCGGCAGACCCTTGAGGTTCGAACACTGGGATGCGCGCGGAGATCTCTCCCCTACCGATCTACGTCTGATCCTCTCGTGCGAACTAAGATGAAAATGATGAACAACACAAGAGACACGATGTTTATACTGGTTCGGGCCACCGTTGTGGTGTAATACCCTACTCCAGTGTGTGGTGTGGTGGATTGCCTCTGGGGCTGATGATGGACAGTACAAGGGAAGAACAACCTCGCGAGAGGTGTTCTTGAGCTGGTGCGATGAACTGCTAGGGTGAGTTTAGTCGCCTCTTCCTCTCTCTCTCTGCTATGGTTCTACCAGATTTCCAGCCATCCCCTCCTTCTGTGGTGGCTAGCTCTATTTATAGAGGCCCTGGGCCTCTCCCCAAATAATGAGCGGGAAGGGCGCCAACAATTGGCCATTTCGAAGGGGAACATCTAGTACAAGTTATCCTGACCAAAGGTGGTCTTCGGCTGCCAAAAGCACTGGCGATGACGCCGTCTTGGGCTCCACGGTGACCTCCGTCCTGCCGTCCGGCTGGTCTTGGTCTCGTTGCACCGAAATGATAACCTTTGCCTGATGCCTTGGCATGTGCTTGCCCCCTTTGCACCAAAGGGGAAACAAGGACACTGCGCAGGCCGGCGCCCGCCTGGTCTCGATCGTCATGGCTTGCGTCACGGGTTCCTCACGAGGTACCCATGCCTTGATCTCTCCGCCTCCTCGCGAGCCTGCCTGATCTGAGGAAGCTTCCTGTCGTCTGCCCCACGAGGCTTGGCCCCTCACGAGGGTCTTGAGCTTGAGCTGATGAAGACGGGCAGCACTGGGCCCCCGCTTGAGCCACGTCGCAGGCCGCAGGCAGGCAAGTCTGGGGACCCCCGTTCCCAAAACGCCGACAATATACCACTTGTATCACCATCTCTTCGTCGAACTAGTGCACATATACCATTTACCATTGTATTGGGTGTGTTGGGGACACAAGAGACTCTTTGTTATTTGGTTGCAGGGTTGCTTGAGAGAGACCATCTTCATCCTACGCCTCCTACGGATTGATAAACCTTAGGTCATCCACTTGAGGGAAATTTGCTACTGTCCTACAAACCTCTGCACTTGGAGGCCCAGCAACGTCTACAAGAAGGTTGTGTAGTAGACATCAATATACATATCCGTATTGCCTAGCTTGCCTTCCACGCCAAGTAAAGTCCCATCCGGACACGAGACAAAGTCTTCAATCTTGTATCTTCATAGTCCAACAGTCCGGCCAAAGGATATAGTCCGGCTGTCCGGAGACCCCCTAATCCAGGACTCCCTCACCCGGATTCCAACAAATGGCTTGAGGCCATGAAATCCAAGATAGGATCCATGTATGAAAATGAAGTATGGACTTTGACAGACTTGCCCGATGATCGGCAAGCCATAGAGAATAAATGGATCTTTAAGAAGAAGACTGACGCGGATGGTAATGTGGCCATCTATAAGGCTCGACTTGTCGCTAAGGGTTATTGACAAGTTCAAGGGGTTGACTACGATGAGACCTTCTCACCCGTAGCGAAGCTGAAGTCCGTCTGAATCATGTTAGCAATTGCCGCATTCTATGATTATGAGATATGGCAAATGGACGTCAAAACGACATTCCTTAATGGTTTCCTTAAGGAAGAATTGTATATGATGCAGCCAGAAGGTTTTGTCGATCCTATGAATGCTGACAACGTATGCAAGCTCCAGCGCTCCATCTATGGGCTGGTGCAAGCATCTCGGAGTTGGAACATTCGCTTTGATGAAATGATCAAAGCGTTTGGGTTTATGCAGACTTATGGAGAAGCTTGTGTTTACAAGAAAGTGAGTGGGAGCTTTGTAGCATTTCTCATATTATATGTGGATGACATACTATTGATGGGAAATGATATAGAACTTTTTGAAAGCATAAAGGCCTACTTGAATAAGTGTTTTTCAATGAAGGACCTTGGAGAAGTTGCTTACATATTAGGCATCAAGATCTATAGAGATAGATTGAGACGCCTCATTGGTCTTTCGCAAAGCACGTACCTTGACAAGATATTGAAGAAGTTCAATATGGATCAGTCCAAGAAGGGGTTCTTGAAGGAAATATGCCCTAGAGGCAATAATAAAGTTATTATTTATTTCCTTATATCATTATAAAAGTTTATTATTCATGCTAGAATTGTATTAACCGGAAACATAATACATGTGTGAATACATAGACAAACAGAGTGTCACTAGTATGCCTCTACTTGACTAGCTCGTTAATCAAAGATGGTTATGTTTCCTAACCATGGACAAAGAGTTGTCATTTGATTAACGGGATCACATCATTAGTTGAATGATCTGATTGACATGACCCATTTCATTAGCTTAGCACCCGATCGTTTAGTATGTTGCTATTGCTTTCTTCATAACTTATACATGTTCCTATGACTATGAGATTATGCAACTCCCGTGTGCCGGAGGAACACTTTGTGTGCTACCAAACGTCACAACGTAACTGGGTGATTATAAAGGTGCTCTACAGGTGTCTCCAAAGGTACATGTTGGGTTGGCGTATTTCGAGATTGGGATTTGTCACTCCGATCGTCGGAGAGGTATCTCTGGGCCCTCTCGGTAATGCACATCACTTAAGCCTTGCAAGCATTGGAACTAATGAGTTAGTTGCGGGATGATGTATTACCGAACGAGTAAAGAGACTTGCCGGTAATGAGATTGAACTAGGTATTGGATACCGACGATCGAATCTCGGGCAAGTAACATACCGATGACAAAGGGAACAACGTATGTTGTTATGCGGTCTGACCGATAAAAGATCTTTGTGGAATATGTAGGAACCAATATGGGCATCCAGGTCCCGCTATTGGTTATTGACCGGAGACGTGTCTCGGTCATGTCTACATTGTTCTCGAACCCGTAGGGTCTGCACGCTTAAGGTTTCGATGACAGTTATATTATGAGTTTATGCATTTTGATGTACCGAAGGTTGTTCGGAGTCCCGGATGTGATCACGGACATGACGAGGAGTCTTGAAATGGTCGAGACATAAAGATTGATATATTGGAAGCCTATGTTTGTGTTGGGGAACGTTGCAGAAAACAAAAAATTTCCTACGGTTTCACCAAGATCCATCTATGAGTTCATCTAGCAACGAGTGATTGGATGCATCTACATACCTTTGTAGATCGCGAGCGGAAGCGTTCACTAGAACGTGGATGACGTAGTCGTACTCGTCGTGATTCAAATCACCGATGACCAAGCGCCGAACGGACAGCACCTCCGCGTTCAACACATGTACGAAGCGGATGATGTCTCCTCCTTCTTGATCCAGCAAGGGGAGAGGAGAGGTTGAGGAAGATGGCTCCAGCAGCAGCACGACGGCGTGGTGGTGGTGGAGCTGCAGTACTCCGGCAGGGCTTCGCTAAGCTCTATGGAGGAGGAGGATGTGTTGGAGAGGGAGAGGGAGGCGCCAAGGCAAAAGGTATGAAGTCCTCCATCTCCCCCACTATATATAGGAGGGCCTAGGGGGGGGGGTGCCGGCCCTAGGAGATCCAATCTCCTAGGGGGGCGGCCAACGGAGGTTTCCCTCCCCCCCAAGGCACCTAGGGGGTGCCTTCCCCTTGTGGGACTCTTCCCCTTTGAAACCCTAGGCGCAGGGGCCTATTGGGGCTGGTGCCCTTGGCCCATGTAGGCTAAGGCGCACCCCCTATAGACCATGTGCCCCCCGGGGCAGGTGGCCCCACCCGGTGGGCCCCCGGGACCCTTCCGGTGGTCCCGGTACAATATCGGTGACCCCGAAACTTGTCCTGATGGCCGAAACAGCACTTGCTATATATAATTCTTTACCTCCGGACCATTCCGGAACTCCTCGTGACGTCCGGGATCTCATCCGGGACTCCGAACAACATTCGGGTTACTGCATATACATATCCCTATAACCCTAGCGTCACCGAACCTTAAGTGTGTTGACCCTACGGGTTCAGGAGACATGTAGACATGACCGAGACGACTCTCCGGTCAATAACCAACAGCGGGATCTGGATACCCATGTTGGCTCCCACATACTCCACGATGATCTCATCGGATGAACCACGATGTCGAGGATTCAAGCAACCCCGTATACAATTCCCTTTGTCAATCGGTATGTTACTTGCTCGAGATTCGATCGTCGGTATCCCAATACCTCGTTCAATCTCGTTACCAGCAAGTCACTTTACTCGTACCGTAATGCATGATCCCGTGACCAGACACTTGGTCACTTTGAGCTCAAATGATGATGCATTACCGAGTGGGCCCAGTGATACCTCTCCGTCATACGGAGTGACAAATCCCAGTCTTGATCCGTGTCAACCCAACAGACACTTTCGGAGATACCCATAGTATACCTTTATAGTCACCCGGTTACGTTGTGACGTTTGGTACACCCAAAGCACTCCTACGGTATCCGGGAGTTACATGATCTCATGGTCTAAGGAAAAGATACTTGACATTGGAAAAACTCTAGCAAATGAACTATACGATCTTGTGCTATGTTTAGGATTGGGTCTTGTCCATCACATCATTCTCCTAATGATGTGATATCGTTATCAATGACATCCAATTTCCATAGTCAGGAAACCATGACTATCTGTTGATCAACGAGCTAGTCAACTAGAGGCTTACTAGGGACATGTTGGTGTCTATTATTCACACATGTATTACGATTTCCGGATAACACAATTATAGCATGAATAAAGACAATTATCATGAACAAGGAAATATAATAATAATGCTTTTATTATTGCCTCTAGGGCATATTTCCAACAGTTTGGATATCGGAAGTGTTCCGGGTGAAATCGGGATTTTACCGAAGTACCGGGAGGTTACCGGAACCCCCCGGGAGGTATATGGGCCTTAGTGGAAGAGAGGAGAGGTGGCCAGAGATGGGCCGCGCGCCTCTCCCCCCCCCCTTGGTCCGAATAGGACAAGGAGAGGGGGCCGCCCCCCCCCCCCCTTCCTCCTCTCTCCCCCCTCCACGAATCCTATTCCAACTAGGAAAGGGGGGGTCCTACTCCCGGAGGGAGTAGGACTCCTCCTGGCGCGCCTCCTCTTGGTCGCCCCCCCCCTTTGAGCCTTTATATACGGAGGCAGGGGCACCCCCTAGAGACACAAGTTGATCCACGTGATCATATTCTTAACCGTGTGCGGTGCCCCCTTCCACCATAGTCCTCGATAATATTGTAGCAGTGCTTAGGCGAAGCCCTGCGACATTAGTACATCAAGATCGTCACCACGCCGTCGTGCTGATGGAACTCTTCCCCGACACTTTGCTGGATCGGAGTCCGGGGATCGTCATCGAGCTGAACGTGTGCTAGAACTCGGAGGTGCCGTAGTTTCGGTGCTTGATCAGTCGGGCCGTGAAGACGTACGACTACATCAACCTAACGCTTCCGTTGTTGATCTACAAGGGTACGTAGATCACACTCTCCCCTCTCGTTGCTATGCATCACCATGATCTTGCGTGTGCGTAGGATTTTTTTTGAAATTACTACGTTCCCCAACAGTGGCATCCGAGCCTAGGTTTTATATGTTGATGTTATATGCATGAGTAGAACACAAGTGAGTTGTGGGCGATATAAGTCATACTGCTTACCAGCATGTCATACTTTGGTTCGGCGGTATTGTTGGACGAAGCGGCCCGGACCGACATTACGCGTACGCTTACGCGAGACCGGTTCTCCCGACGTGCTTTGCACATAGGTGGCTTGCGGGTGACAGTTTCTCCAACTTTAGTTGAACTGAGTGTGGCTACGCCCGGTCCTTGCGAAGGTTAAAACAGCACCAACTTGACAAACCATCATTGTGGTTTTGATTCGTAGGTAAGATTGGTTCTTGCTTAAGCCCGTAGCAGCCACGTAAAAATTGCAACAACAAAGTAGAGGACGTCTAACTTGTTTTTGCAGGGCATGTTGTGATGTGATATGGTCAAGACATGATGCTAAATTTTATTGTATGAGATGATCATGTTTTGTAACCGAGTTATCGGCAACTGGCAGGAGCCATATGGTTGTTGCTTTATTGTATGCAATGCAATCGCGCTGTAATGCTTTACTTTATCACTAAGTGGTAGCGATAGTCGTGGAAGCATAAGATTGGCGAGACGACAACGATGCTACGATGGAGATCAAGATGTCGTGCCGGTGACGATGGTGATCACGACGATGCTTCAGAGATGGAGATCACAAGCACAAGATGATGATGGCCATATCATATCACTTATATTGATTGCATGTGATGTTTATCTTTTATGCAGCTTATCTTGCTTTGATTGATGATAGCGTTATAAGATGATCTCTCACTAAATTATCAAGAAGTGTTCTCCCTGAGTATGCACCGTTGCGAAAGTTCTTCGTGATGAGACACCACATGATGATCGGGTGTGATAGGCTCTACGTTCAAATACAACGGGTGCAAAACAGTTACACACGCGAAATACTCAGGTTATACTTGACGAGCCAAGCATATACAGATATGGCCTTGGAACACGGAGACCGAAAGGTCGAGCGTGAATCATATAGTAGATATGATCAACATAGTGATGTTCACCAATGAAACTACTCCATCTCACGTGATGATCGGACATGGTTTAGTTAATTTGGATCACGTAATCACTTAGAGGATTAGAGGGATATCTATCTAAGTGGGAGTTCTTAAGTAATATGATTAATTGAACCTAAATTTATCATGAACTTAGTACCTGATAGTATCTTGCTTATGTATGTTTGATTGTAGATAGATGGCCCGTGCTGCTGTTCCGTTGAATTTTAATGCGTTCCTTGAGAAAGCAAAGTTGAAAGATAATGGTAGCAATTACACAGACTGGGTCCGTAACTTGAGGATTATCCTCATTGTTGCACAGAAGAATTACGTCCTGGAAGCACCGCTGGGTGCCAGGCCTGCTGCTGGAGCAACACCAGATGTTATGAACGTCTGGCAGAGCAAAGCTGATGAGTACTTGATAGTTCAATGTGCCATGCTTTACGGCTTAGAACCGGGACTTCAATGACGTTTTGAATGTCATGGGGCATATGAGATGTTCCAGGAGTTGAAGTTAATATGTTAGGCAAATGCCCGGATTGAGAGATATGAAGTCTCCAATAAGTTCTATAGCTGCAAGATGGAGGAGAACAGTTCTGTCAGTGAGCATATTGAAGGAAATATGCCCTAGAGGCAATAATAAAGTTATTATTTATTTCCTTATATCATGATAAATGTTTATTATTCATGCTAGAATTGTATTAACCGGAAACATAATACATGTGTGAATACATAGACCAACAGTGTCACTAGTATGCCTCTACTTGACTAGCTCGTTAATCAAAGATGGTTATGTTTCCTAACCATGAACAAAGAGTTGTTATTTGATTAACGAGGTCACATCATTAGTTGAATGATCTGATTGACATGACCCATTCCATTAGCTTAGCACCCGATCGTTTAGTATGTTGCTATTGCTTTCTTCATGACTTATACATGTTCCTATAACTATGAGATTATGCAACTCCCGTTTGCCGGAGGAACACTTTGGGTACTACCAAACGTCACAACGTAACTGGGTGATTATAAAGGAGTACTACAGGTGTCTCCAAAGGTAGATGTTGGGTTGGCGTATTTCGAGAATAGGGTTTGTCACTCCGATTGTCGGAGAGGTATCTCTGGGCCCTCTCGGTAATACACATCACATAAGCCTTGCAAGCATAATAACTAAGATGTTAGTTATGAGATGATGTATTACGGAACGAGTAAAGAGACTTGCCAATAACGAGATTGAACTAGGTATTGGATACCGACGATCGAATCCCGGGCAAGTAACATACCGATGACAAAGGGAACAACGTATGTTGTTATGCGGTCTGACCGATAAAGATCTTCGTAGAATATGTAGGCGCCAATATGGGCATCCAGGTCCCGCTATTGGTTATTGACCGGAGACATGTCTCGGTCATGTCTACATTGTTCTCGAACCGCAGGGTCCGCACGCTTAACGTTACAATGACAGTTATTATGAGTTTATGCATTTTGATGTACCGAAGGTTGTTCGGAGTCCCGGATGAGATCACGGACATGACGAGGAGTCTCGAAATGGTCGAGACGTAAAGATTGATATATTGGAAGCCTATGTTTGGGCACCGGAAGCGTTCCGGGTGAAATCGGGATTTTACCGGATTACCGGGAGGGTTACCGGAACCCCCCGGGAGGCAAATGGGCCTATTGGGCCTTAGTGGAAAAGAGAGAAGAGGCAGCCCACAAGCCTAGCCGGCGCCCCCCCTTTCCCAAGTCCTAGTAGGACTAGGAGAGGTGGGCCGGCCCCCTCTTTCTCCTTTCCCCCAAGAGTCCTAGTTGGAATAGGATTGGAGGGGAGGAGTCCTACTCCCGGTGGGAGTAGGACTCCTCCCTGCGCCTCCCTCCTAGCCGGCCGAACCCCCTGCCCCTGGCATTTATATACGGGGGCAGGGGGCACCCCAAGACACACAACTTGATCCTTGAGATCGTTCCTTAGCCGTGTGCGGTGCCCCCTGCCACCAAATTCCACCTCGATCATACCGTTACAGTGCTTAGGCGAAGCCCTGCGTCGGTAGTACATCAAGATCGTCACCACGCCGTCGTGCTGACGGAACTCTTCTTCGACGCTTTGCTGGATCGGAGCCCGAGGAACGTCATCGAGCTGAACGTGTGCCAAGAACTCGGAGGTGCCGGAGTAACGGTGCTTGGATCGGTCGAATCGGGAAGAAGACGTACGACTACTTCCTCTACGTTGTGTGATCGCTTCCGCAGTCGGTCTGCGTTGGTACGTAGACAACACTCTCCCCTCTCGTTGCTGTGCATCACCATGATCTTGCGTGCGCGTAGGAAAATTTTCGAAATTACTGCGTTCCCCAACAGTGGCATCCGAGCCTAGGTTTTTATGGTTTGATGTTATATGCACGAGTAGAACACAAGTGAGTTGTGGGCGATACAAGTCATACTGCCTACCAGCATGTCATACTTTGGTTCGGCGGTATTGTTGGACGAGACGATCCGGACCAACCTTACGCGTACTCTTACGCGAGACCGGTTCCCTCGACGTGCTTTGCACATAGATGGCTTGCGGAAGACTGTCTCTCCAACTTTAGTTGAACCAAGTGTGGCTACGCCCGGTCCTTGAGAAGGTTAAAACGGAGTCTATTTGACGAACTATCGTTGTGGTTTTGATGCGTAGGTGAGATGAGTTCTTACTTAAGCCCGTAGCAGCCACGTAAAACTTGCAACAACAAAGTAGAGGACGTCTAACTTGTTTTTGCAGGGCATGTTGTGATGTGATATGGTCAAGGCATGATGCTGATTTTATTGTATGAGATGATCATGTTTTGTAACCGAATTATCGGCAACTGGCAGGAGCCATATGGTTGTCGCTTTATTGTATGCAATGCAATCGCGATGTAATGCTTTACTTTATTACTAAGCGGTAGTGATAGTCGTGGAAGCATAAGATTGGCGAGACGACAACGATGCTACGATGGAGATCAAGGTGTCGCGCCGGTGACGATGGTGATCATGACGGTGCTTCAGAGATGGAGATCACAAGCACAAGATGATGATGGCCATATCATATCACTTATATTGATTGCATGTGATGTTTATCCTTTTATGCATCTTATCTTGCTTTGATTGACGGTAGCATTATAAGATGATCTCTCACTAAATTATCAAGAAGTGTTCTCCCTGAGTATGCACCGTTGCAAAAGTTCTTCGTGCTGAGACACCACGTGATGATCGGGTGTGATAGGCTCTACGTTCAAATACAACGGGTGCAAAACAGTTGCACACGCGGAATACTCAGGTTATACTTGACGAGCCAAGCATATACAGATATGGCCTCGGAACACGGAGACCGAAAGGTCGAGCGTGAATCATATAGTAGATATGATCAACATATTGATGTTCACCATTGAAAACTACTCCATCTCACGTGATGATCGGTTATGGTTTAGTTGATTTGGATCACGTGATCACTTAGAGGATTAGAGGGATGTCTATCTAAGTGGGAGTTCTTAAGTAATATGATTAAATTGAACTTAAATTTATCATGAACTTAGTCCTGGTAGTATTTTGCAAATCATGTTGTAGATCAATAGCTCGCGTCGTTGCTTCCCTGTGTTTATTTTGATATGTTCCTAGAGAAAATTATGTTGAAAGATGTTAGTAGCAATGATGCGGATTGGATCCGTGATCTGAGGTTTATCCTCATTGCTTCACAGAAGAATTATGTCCTTGATGCACCGCTAGGTGACAGACCTATTGCAGGAGCAGATGCAGACATTATGAACGTTTTGCTGGCTCAATATGATGACTACTTGATAGTTTAGTGCACCATGCTTAATGGCTTAGAATCTGGACTTCAAAGACGTTTTGAACGTCATGGACCATATGAGATGTTCCAGGAGTTGAAGTTAATATTTCAAGCAAATACCCGAGTTGAGAGATATGAAGTCTCCAACAAGTTC
The DNA here is from genome assembly GCA_034509565.1 of Triticum monococcum. Classification (NCBI taxonomy): domain Eukaryota; kingdom Viridiplantae; phylum Streptophyta; class Magnoliopsida; order Poales; family Poaceae; genus Triticum; species Triticum monococcum. Next base: position 125,546,491 of record CM067842.1, read on the forward strand.
TATAGCTAAAAGATGGAGGAGAATCGCTCAACTAGTGAGCATGTGCTCAGATTGTCTGGGTACTAAAATCGCTTGAATCAAGTGGGAGTTAATCTTCCAGATAAGATAGTGATTGACAGAATTCTCTAGTCACCATCACCAAGTTAGCAGAACTTCGTGATGAACTATAATATGCAAGGGATAACGGAAACAACTCCCAAGCTCTTCGTGATGCTGAAATCAACGAAGGTAGAAATCAAGAAAAACATCAAGTGTTGATGGCTGACAAGACCACTAGTTTCAAGAAAAGGGCAGAGGGAAGAAGGGGAACTTCAAGAAGAACGGCAAGCAAGTTGCTGCTCAAGTGAAGAAACCCAAGTCTGATCCTAAGCCTGAGACTAAGTGCTTCTACTGCAAAGGGACTGGTCAATGGGAGCGGAACTACCCCAAGTGATTGGCGGATAAGAAGGATGGCAAAGTGAACATAAGTATATTTGATATACATGTTATTGATGTGTACTTTACTAGTGTTTATAGCAAACCCTCAGTATTTGATACTAGTTCAGTTGCTAAGATTAGTAACTCGAAACGGGAGTTGCAGAATAAACAGAGACTAGTTAAGGGTGAAGTGACGATGTGTGTTGGAAGTGGTTCCAAGATTGATATGATCATCATCGCACACTCCCTATAATTTCGGGATTAGTGTTGAACCTAAATAAGTGTTATTTGGTGTTTGCGTTGAGCATGAATATGATTTGATCATGTTTATTGTAATACGGTTATTCATTTAAGTAAGAGAATAAATTGTTGTTCTGTTTACATGAATAAAACCTTATATGGTTACACACCCAATGAAAATAGTTCGTTGGATCTTGATCGTAGTGATACACATAATCATAATATTGAAACCAAAAGATGCAAAGTTAATAATGATAGTGCAACTTATTTGTAGCACTACCGTTTAGGTCATATTGGTGAAAAGCGCATGAAGAAACTCCATACTGATGGGCTTTTTGGAATCACTTGATTATGAATCAGTTGATGCTTGCGAACCATGCCTCATGGGCAAGATGACTAAGACTCTGTTCTTCGGAACAATGGAGCGAGCAACAGATTTGTTGGAAATCATACATACTGATGTATGTGGTCCGATGAATATTGAGGCTCGCGACAGGTATCATTATTTTCTGATCTTCACAGATGATTTGAGCAGATATGAGTATATCTACTTGATGAAACATAAGTCTGAAACATTTGAAAAGTTCAAAGAATTTCAGAGTGAAGTGGAAAATCATCATGACAAGAAAATAAAAGTTTCTACGATATGATCGCAGAGGTAAAATATTTGAGTTACGAGTTTGGTCTTCAATTAAAACAATGTGGAATAGTTTCACAAAATCATGCCACATGGAACACCACAGCATAATGGTGTGTCCTAACGTCATAACCGTACTTTATTGGATATAGTGCAATCTATGATGTATCTTACCGATCTACCACTATCGTTTTGGGGTTATGCATTAGAGACAGCTGCATTCACGTTAAATAGGGCACCATCTAAATCCGTTGAGACAACACCGTGTGAACTATGGTTTGGCAAGAAACCTAAGCTGTCGTTTCTTAAAATTTGGGGTTGCGATGCTTATATGAAAAAGTTTCATCCTGATAAGCTCAAACTCAAATCGGAGAAGTGCGTCTTCATAGGATATCCAAAGGAAACAATTGGATACACCTTCTATCACAGATCCGAAGGCAAGACTTTTGTTGCTAAAATTCGGAAACTTTCTGGAGAAGGAGTTGCTCTCGAAAGAAGTGAGTGGGAGGAAAGTAGAACTTGACGAGGTAACTGTACCTGCTCCCTTATTGAAAAGTAGTACATCACAGAAAACTGTTTCTGTGACACCTACACCAATTAGTGAGGAAGCTAATGATGATGATCATGTAACTTCAGATCAAGTTACTACCGAACCTTGTAGGTAAACCAGAGTAAGATCCACGCCAGAGTGGTACGGTAATCCTTCTCTGGAAGTCATGCTACTAGATCATGATGAACCTACGAACTATGAGGAAGCGATGATGAGCCCAGATTCCGCGAAATGGTTTGAGGCCATGAAATCTGAGATATGATCCATGTATGAGAACAAAGTATGGACTTTGATGGATTTGCCCGATGATCGGCAAGCCATAGAAAATAAATGGATCTTCAAGAGGAAGACGGACGCTGATAGTAGTGTTACTATCTACAAAGCTAGAATTGTCGCAGAAGTTTTCGACAAGTTCAAGGTGTTGACTACGATGAGTTTTTCTCACTCGTATCTATGCTTAAGTCTGTCCGAATCATGTTAGCAATTGCCACATTTTATGAAATCTGGCAAATGGATAAACAAAACTGCATTCCTTAATGGATTTATTAAAGAAGAGTTGTATGTGATGCAACTAGAAGGTTTTGTCAATCCAAAAGGTGCTAACAAAATGTGCAAGCACCAGCGATCCATCTGTGGACTGGTGCAAGCATCTCGGAGTTGGAATATACGTTTTGATAAGTTGATCAAAGCATATAGTTTTATACAGACTTGCGGTGAAGCCTGTATTTACAAGAAAGTGAGTGGGAGCACTACAGCATTTCTGATAAGTATATGTGAATGACATATTGTTGATCGGAAATAATGTAGAATTATTCTGTAAAGCATAAAGGAGTGTTTGAAAGGAGTTTTTCAAAGAAAGACTTCGGTGAAGCTGCTTACATATTGAGCTTCAAGATCTATAGAGATAGATCAAGACGCTTGATAAGTTCTTTCAATGAGTACATACCTTGACAAAGATTTTGAAGTAGTTCAAAATGGAGCAATCAAAGAAAGAGTTCTTGCCTGTATTATAAGGTGTGAAGTTGAGTAAGACTCAAAGCCCGACCACGGCAGAAGATAGAAAGAGAATGAAAGTCATTCCCTATGCCTTGGCCATAGGTTCTATAAAGTATGTCATGCTGTATACCAGATCTATTGTATACCCTGCACTGATTTGGCAAGGGAGTACAATAGTGATCTAGGAGTAGATCACTGGACAGCGGTCAGAATTATCCTTAGTGAAATAAGGATATGTTTCTCGATTATGGACGTGATAAAAAGGTTCGTCGTAAAGGGTTACGCCGATGCAAGTTTTGACACTAATCTAGATGACTCTAAGTCTCGGTCTAGATACATATTGAAAGTGGGAGCAATTAGCTAGAGTAGCTCCGTGCAGAGCATTATAGACATAGAATTTTGCAAAATACTTACAGATCTGAATGTGACAGACCCGTTGACTAAAATTATCTCACAAGCAAAACATGATCACACCTTAGTACTCTTTGGGTATTAATCACATAGAGATGTGAACTAGATTACTGACTCTAGTAAACCCTTTGAGTGTTGGTCACATAACGATGTGAACTATGGGTGTTAATCACACGGTGATGTGAACTATTGCTGCTAAATCACATGGCGATGTGAAACTAGATTATTGACTCTAGTGCAAGTGGGAGACTGAAGGAAATATGCCCTAGAGGCAATAATAAAGTTATTATTTATTTCCTTATATCATGATAAATGTTTATTATTCATGCTAGAATTGTATTAACCGGAAACATAATACATGTGTGAATACATAGACCAACAGAGTGTCACTAGTATGCCTCTACTTGACTAGCTCGTTAATCAAAGATGGTTATGTTTCCTAACCATGAACAAAGAGTTGTTATTTGATTAACGAGGTCACATCATTAGTTGAATGATCTGATTGACATGACCCATTCCATTAGCTTAGCACCCGATCGTTTAGTATGTTGCTATTGCTTTCTTCATGACTTATACATGTTCCTATAACTATGAGATTATGCAACTCCCGTTTGCCGGAGGAACACTTTGGGTACTACCAAACGTCACAACGTAACTGGGTGATTATAAAGGAGTACTACAGGTGTCTCCAAAGGTAGATGTTGGGTTGGCGTATTTCGAGATTAGGGTTTGTCACTCCGATTGTCGGAGAGGTATCTCTGGGCCCTCTCGGTAATACACATCACATAAGCCTTGCAAGCATAATAACTAAGATGTTAGTTATGAGATGATGTATTACAGAACGAGTAAAGAGACTTGCCAATAACGAGATTGAACTAGGTATTGGATACCGACGATCGAATCCCGGGCAAGTAACATACCGATGACAAAGGGAACAACGTATGTTGTTATGCGGTCTGACCGATAAAGATCTTCGTAGAATATGTAGGATCCAATATGGGCATCCAGGTCCCGCTATTGGTTATTGACCGGAGACATGTCTCGGTCATGTCTACATTGTTCTCGAACCGCAGGGTCCGCACGCTTAACGTTACGATGACAGTTATTATGAGTTTATGCATTTTGATGTACCGAAGGTTGTTCGGAGTCCTGGATGAGATCACGGACATGACGAGGAGTCTCGAAATGGTCGAGACGTAAAGATTGATATATTGGAAGCCTATGTTTGGGCACCGGAAGCGTTCCGGGTGAAATCGGGATTTTACCGGATTACCGGGAGGGTTACCGGAACCCCCCGGGAGGCAAATGGGCCTATTGGGCCTTAGTGGAAAAGAGAGAAGAGGCAGCCCACAAGCCTAGCCGGCGCCCCCCCTTTCCCAAGTCCTAGTAGGACTAGGAGAGGTGGGCCGGCCCCCTCTTTCTCCTTTCCCCCAAGAGTCCTAGTTGGAATAGGATTGGAGGGGAGGAGTCCTACTCCCGGTGGGAGTAGGACTCCTCCCTGCGCCTCCCTCCTAGCCGGCCGAACCCCCTGCCCCTGGCCTTTATATACGGGGGCAGGGGGCACCCCAAGACACACAACTTGATCCTTGAGATCGTTCCTTAGCCGTGTGCGGTGCCCCCTGCCACCAAATTCCACCTCGATCATACCGTTACAGTGCTTAGGCGAAGCCCTGCGTCGGTAGTACATCAAGATCGTCACCACGCCGTCGTGCTGACGGAACTCTTCTTCGACGCTTTGCTGGATCGGAGCCCGAGGAACGTCATCGAGCTGAACGTGTGCCAAGAACTCGGAGGTGCCGGAGTAACGGTGCTTGGATCGGTCGAATCGGGAAGAAGACGTACGACTACTTCCTCTACGTTGTGTGATCGCTTCCGCAGTCGGTCTGCGTTGGTACGTAGACAACACTCTCCCCTCTCGTTGCTGTGCATCACCATGATCTTGCGTGCGCGTAGGAAAATTTTCGAAATTACTGCGTTCCCCAACACATATACTCAAGATGTCTGGGTATTGTAATCACTTGATTCAACTAGGAGTTAATCTTCTGGATGATAGCGTCATTGACAGAATTCTCCAATCACTTCCACCAAGCTACAAGAGCTTCGTGATGAACTATAATATGCAAGGGATGAATGAGACTATTCCCGAGCTCTTCGCGATGCTGAAAGCTGCGGAGGTAGAAATCAAGAAGGAGCATCAAGTATTGATGGTCAACAAGACCACTAGTTTCAAGAAAAAGGGCAAAGGGAAGAAGAAGTGGAACTTCAAGAAGAACAGCAAGCAAGTTGCTGCTCAAGAGAAGAAACCCAAGTCTGGACCTAAGCCTGAAACTGAGTGCTTCTACTGCAAGCAGACTGGTCACTGGAAGCGGAACTGCCCCAAGTATTCGGCGGATAAGAAGGATGGCAAAGTGAACAAAGGTATATGTGATATACATGTTATTGATGTGTACCTTACTAATGCTCGCAGTAGCACCTGGGTATTTGATACTGGTTCTGTTGTTAATATTTGCAACTCGAAACAGGGACTACAGATTAAGCGAAGATTGGCTAAGGACGAGGTGACGATGCGCGTGGGAAATGGTTCCAAAGTCGATGTGATCGCGGTCGGCACGCTACCTCTACATCTACCTTCGGGATTAATATTAGTCCTAAATAATTGTTATTTGGTGCCAGCGTTAAGCATGAACATTATATCTGGATCTTGTTTGATGCGAGACGGTTATTCATTTAAATCAGAGAATAATGGTTGTTCTATTTATATGAGTAATATCTTTTATGGTCATGCACGCTTGAAGAATGGTCTATTCTTATTGAATCTCGATAGTAGTGACACACATATTCATAATGTTGAAGCCAAAAGATGCAGAGTTGATAATGATAGTGCAACTTATTTGTGGCACTGCCGTTTAGGTCATATCGGTATAAAGTGCATGAAGAAACTCCATACTGATGGCCTTTTGGAACCACTTGATTAAGAATCACTTGGTACTTGCGAACCGTGCCTTATGGGCAAGATGACTAAAACACCGTTCTCCGGTACTATGGAGAGAGCAACAGATTTATTGGAAATCATACATACAGATGTATGTGGTCCGATGATTATTGAGGCTCGTGGCGGATATCGTTATTTTCTCACCTTCACAGATGACTTAAGCAGATATGGGTATATCTACTTAATGAAACATAAGTCTGAAACGTTTGAAAAGTTCAAAGAATTTCAGAGTGAAGTTGAAAATCATCATAACAAGAAAATAAAATTCCTACGATCTGATCGTGGAGGAGAATATTTGAGTTACGAGTTTGGTGTACATTTGAAACAATGTGGAATAGTTTCGCAACTCACGCCACTCGGAACACCACAGCGTAATGGTGTGTCCGAACGTCGTAATCGTAACTTGATATGGTGCGATCTATGATGTCTCTTACCGATTTACCGCTATCGTTTTGGGGTTATGCTTTAGAGACGGCCGCATTCACGTTAAATAGGGCACCATCAAAATCCGTTGAGACGACGCCTTATGAACTATGATTTGGCAAGAAACCAAAGTTGTCATTTCTGAAAGTTTGGGGCTGCGATGCTTATGTGAAAAAGCTTCAACCTGATAAGCTCGAACCCAAATCGGAGAAATGTGTCTTCATAGGATATCCAAAGGAGACTATTGGATACACCTTCTATCACAGATCCGGAGGCAAGACTTTTGTTGCTAAGTTCGGAAAATTTCTGGAGAAGGAGTTTCTCTCGAAAGAAGTGAGTGGGAGGAAAGTAGAACTTGACGAGGTAATTGTACCTGCTCCCTTGTTGGAGAGTAATGCATCACAGAAACCTGTTTCTATGACACCTACACCAATAAGTGAGGAAGCTAATGATAATGATCATGAAACTTCAGAACAAGATACTACTGAACCTCGTAGATCAACCAGAGTGAGATCCGCACCAAAGTGGTACGGTAATCCTGTTCTGGAAGTCATGCTACTAGATCATGATGAACCTACGAACTATGAAGAAGCGATGGTGAGCCCAGATTCCGCAAAATGGCTTGAAGCCATGAAATCTGAGATGGGATCCATGTATGAGAACAAAGTGTGGACTTTGGTTGACTTGCCTGATGATCGGCAAGCGATTGAGAATAAATGGATCTTCAAGAAGAAGACTGACGCTGACAGTAATATTACTGTCTACAAAGCTCGACTTGTCGCAAAAGGGTTTCGGCAAGTTCAAGGGATTGACTACGATGAGACCTTCTCACCCGTAGCGATGCTTAAGTCTGTCCGAATCATGTTAGCAATTGCCGCATTTTATGATTATGAAATTTGGCAGATGGATGTCAAAACTGCATTCCTGAATGGGTTTCTGGAAGAAGAGTTGTATATGATGCAACCAGAAGGTTTTGTCGATCCAAAGGGAGCTAACAAAGTGTGCAAGCTCCAGCGATCCATCTATGGACTGGTGCAAGCCTCTCGGAGTTGGAATAAACGCTTTGATAGTGTGATCAAAGCATTTGGTTTTATACAGACTTTCGGAGAAGCCTGTATTTACAAGAAAGTGAGTGGGAGCTCTGTAGCATTTCTGACATTATATGTGGATGACATATTACTGATTGGAAATGATATAGAATTTCTGGATAGCATAAAGGGATACCTGAATAAGAGTTTTTCAATGAAAGACCTCGGTGAAGCTGCTTACATATTAGGCATTAAGATCTATAGAGATAGATCGAGACGCTTAATTGGACTTTCACAAAGCACATACCTTGACAAGATTTTGAAGAAGTTCAAAATGGATCAAGCAAAGAAAGGGTTCTTGCCTGTGTTACAAGGTGTGAAATTGAGTCAGACTCAATGCCCGACCACTGCAGAAGATAGAGAGAAAATGAAAGATGTTCCCTATGCTTCAGCCATAGGCTCTATCATGTATGCAATGCTGTGTACCAGACCTGATGTGTGCCTTGCTATAAGTCTAGCAGGGAGGTACCAAAGTAATCCAGGAGTGGATCACTGGACAGCGGTCAAGAAGATCTTGAAGTACCTAAAAAGGACTAAGGATATGTTTCTCGTATATGGAGGTGACAAAGAGCTCATCGTAAACGGTTACGTTGATGCAAGCTTTGACACTGATCCGGACGATTCTAAATCGCAAACCGGATACGTGTTTACATTAAACGGTGGAGCTGTCAGTTGGTGCAGTTCTAAACAAAGCGTCGTGGCGGGATCTACATGTGAAGCAGAGTACATAGCTGCTTCGGAAGCAGCAAACGAAGGAGTCTGGATGAAGGAGTTCATATCCGATCTAGGTGTCATACCTAGTGCATCGGGTCCAATGAAAATCTTTTATGACAATACTGGTGCAATTGCCTTGGCGAAGGAATCCAGATTTCACAAGAGAACCAAGCACATCAAAACACGCTTCAATTCCATCCGGGATCTAGTCCAGGTGGGAGACATAGATATTTGCAAGATACATACGGGTCTGAATGTAGCAGACCCGTTGACTAAGCCTCTTCCACGAGCAAAACATGATCAGCACCAAGGCTCCATGGGTGTTAGAATCATTATTGTGTAATCTAGATTATTGACTCTAGTGCAAGTGGGAGACTGAAGGAAATATGCCCTAGAGGCAATAATAAAGTTATTATTTATTTCCTTATATCATGATAAAAGTTTATTATTCATGCTAGAATTGTATTAACCGGAAACATAATACATGTGTGAATACATAGACAAATAGAGTGTCACTAGTATGCCTCTACTTGACTAGCTCGTTAATCAAATATGGTTATGTTTCCTAACCATGGACAAAGAGTTGTCATTTGATTAACGGGATCACATCATTAGTTGAATGATCTGATTGACATGACCCATTTCATTAGCTTAGCACCCGATTGTTTAGTATGTTGCTATTCCTTTCTTCATAACTTATACATGTTCCTATGACTATGAGATTATGCAACTCCCATGTGCCGGAGGAACACTTTGTGTGCTACCAAACGTCACAACGTAACTGGGTGATTATAAAGGTGCTCTATAGGTGTCTCCAAAGGTACATGTTGGGTTGGCGTATTTCAAGATTGGGATTTGTCACTCCGATCGTCGGAGAGGTATCTCTGGGCCCTCTCGGTAATGCACACCACTTAAGCCTTGCAAGCATTGGAACTAATGAGTTAGTTGTGGGATGATGTATTACGGAACGAGTAAAGAGACTTGCCGGTAACGAGATTGAACTAGGTATTGGATACCGACGATCGAATCTCGGGCAAGTAACATACCGATGACAAAGGGAACAACGTATGTTGTTATGCGGTCTGACCGATAAAAGATCTTCGTGGAATATGTAGGAACCAATATGGGCATCCAGGTCCCGCTATTGGTTATTGACCGGAGACGTGTCTCGGTCATGTCTACATTGTTCTCGAACCCGTAGGGTCCGCACACTTAAGGTTTCGATGACAGTTATATTATGAGTTTATGCGTTTTGATGTACCGAAGGTTGTTCGGAGTCCCGGATGTGATCACGGACATGACGAGGAGTCTCGAAATGGTCGAGACATAAAGATTGATATATTGGAAGCCTATGTTTGGATATCGGAAGTGTTCCGGGTGAAATCGGGATTTTACCGGAGTACCGGGAGGTTACCGGAACCCCCTGGGAGGTATATGGGCCTTAGTGGGCCTTAGTGGAAGAGAGGAGAGGTGGCCAGAGATGGGCCGCGCGCCTCTCCCCCCCTTGGTCCGAATAGGACAAGGAGAGGGGGTCGTCCCCCCTTCCTCCTCTCTCCCCCTCCACGAATCCTTTTCCAACTAGGAAAGGGGGGAGTCCTACTCCCGGAGGGAGTAGGACTCCTCCTGGCGCGCCTCCTCTTGGCCGGCCGCCCCCCCCCCCCTTTTGAGCCTTTATATACGGAGGCAGGGGCACCCCCTAGAGACACAAGTTGATCCACGTGATCATATTCTTAGCCGTGTGCGGTGCCCCCTTCCACCATAGTCCTCGATAATATTTTAGCAGTGCTTAGGCGAAGCCCTGCGACATTAGTACATCAAGATCATCACCACGCCGTCGTGCTGACGGAACTCTTCCCCGACACTTTGCTGGATCGAAGTCCGGGGATCGTCATCGAGCTGAACGTGTGCTAGAACTCGGAGGTGCCGTAGTTTTGGTGCTTGATCAGTCGGGCCATGAAGACGTACGACGACATCAACCTAACGCTTCCGTTGTCGATCTACAAGGGTACGTAGATCACACTCTCCCCTCTCGTTGCTATGCATCACCATGATCTTGCGTGTGCGTAGGAATTTTTTTGAAATTACTACGTTCCCCAACAGTTCTTGCCTGTATTTCAAGGTGTGAGATTGAGCACGGCTCAATGCCCAACCTCGGCAAAAGATAGAGAAAAGATGAGTGTCATCCCCTATGCCTCTGCCTTAGGCTCTATTATGTATGCCATGCTATGTACTAGACCTGATGTGAACCTTGCCGTAAGTTTGGTAGGGAGGTACCAAAGTGATCCCGGTATGGAACACTGGACAGCAGTCAAGAATATCCTGAAGTACCTGAAAAGGACTAAGGATATGTTTCTCGTTTATGGAGGTGACGAAGAGCTCGTCGTAAAGGGTCACGTCGAAGCTAGCTTCAACACACATCTGGATGACTCCAAGTCACAAACTGGATACGTGTACATTTCAAATGGTGGGGCAGTTAACTGGTGCAGTTGCAAGCAAAGCATCATGGCGGGATCTACATGTGAAGCGGAGTACACAGCGGCCTCGGAGGCAGCACGGGAAGCAGTCTGGATGAAGGAGTTCATCAGCGACCTAGGAGTCATTCCCAATGCGTCGGGCCCGATGACTCTCTTCTGTGACAAAGCTATTGCCCTTGCCAAGGAGCCCGGGTTTCACAAGAATACCAGGCATATCAAGCATCGCTTCAACTCCATTCGTGAATATATTCAAGATGGAGACATAGATATTTGTAAAGTGCATACGGATCTGAATGTCGCAGATCCATTGACTAAACCTCTTCCACGAGCAAAACATGATCAACACAAGAACTCTATGGGTGTTCGATAAATCACAATGTAACTAGAGAATTGACTCTAGTGCAAGTGGGAGACTGTTGGAAATATGCCCTAGAGGCAATAATAAAGTGGTTGTTATTATATTTCCTTGTTCATGATAATTGTCTATTGTTCATGCTATAATTGTATTAACCGGAAACCGTAATGCATGTGTGAATATATAGACCAGAATATGTCCCTAGTAAGCCTCTAGTTGACTAGCTCGTTGATCAATAGATGGTTGTGGTTTCCTGACCATGGACACTAGATGTCGTTGATAACGGGATCACATCATTAGGAGAATGATGTGATGGACAAGACCCAATCCTAAGCATAGCAAAACATCGTGTAGTTCGTTTGCTAGAGCTTTTCTAATGTCAAGTATCGTCTCCTTAGACCATGAGATTGTGCAACTCCCGGATACCGTAGGAGTGCTTTGGGTGTATCAAACGTCACAACATAACTGGATGACTATAAAGGTGTACTACAGGTATCTCCGAAAGTGTTTGTTGGGTTGGCACGAATCGAGACTGAGATTTGTCACTCCATGTGACGGAGAGGTATCTCTAGGCTCACTCGGTAATGCATCATCATAACAAGCTCAATGTGACTAAGGAGCTGGTCACGGGATCATGCATTACGAAACGAGTAAAGAGACTTGCTCGTAACGAGATTGAACGAGGTATGGGGATACTGACGATCGAATCTCGGGCAAGTAACATACTAATGGACAAAGGAAATTGTATACATGATTGATTGAATCCCCGACATCGTCGTTCATCCGATGAGATCATCGTGGAACATGCGGGAACCAACATGGGTATCCAGATCCCGCTGTTAGTTATTGGCCTGAGAGATGTCTCGGTCATGCCTACATGGTTCCCGAACCCGTAGGGTCTACACACTTAAGGTTCGATGACGCTAGAGTTGTTATGCAAAATTGTATGTGGTTACCAAAGGTTGTTCGGAGTCCTGGATGAGATCCCAGACATCACGAGGAGTTCCGGAATGGTCCGGAGATGAAGATTTATATATGGGAAGTCCAGTTTCAGTTGCCGGAATAGTTTCGGGAGTTATCGGTATTGTACCGGGACCACCGAAAGGTGTCCGGGGGTCCACCGGATGCGGCCACCTGCCCCGGGGGACTTAATGGGCTGAATATGGGAGGGAACCAGCCCCTGGTGAGCTGGTGCGCCCCCCTCCCCCCTCAAGGTCCCAAGGCGCCTAGGGTTGCAAACCCTAAGGGGAGGGGGCGCTTCCCACCTTACTTGGGGGGCAAGCCTCCCCCCTTGCCCCCCTCTAGATGCATCTAGGAGGCCGGCTCCCTCTCCCCTTCACCCTATAAATAGAGGGGGGTGGGAGGGCAGCCGCACCCCTTCCCTGGCGCAGCCCCTCCCTCCTCCAACACCTCCTCCTCCTCTGTAGCGCTTAGCGAAGCTCTACCGGAGAACCACGAGCTCCATCACCACCATGTCGTCGTGCTGCCGGAGTTCTCCCTCAACTTCTCCTTTCCCCTTGATGGATCAAGAAGGAGGAGACGTCCCGGGCTGTACGTGTGTTGAACGCAGAGGCGCCGTCCGTTTGGCGCTTGATTGGATCTTCCACGATTTGAATCGCCGCGAGTACCACTCCATCAACCGTGTTCTTGTAACGCCTCCACTTAGCGATCTTCAAGGGTATGAAGATGCACTCCCTCTCTTTCGTTGCTAGCATCTCCTAGATTGATCTTGGTGACACGTATGAAAATTTTAAATTATTACTACGTTCCCCAACAGCAACCTCTTCATAAATGACATGGGTGACAACATCAACGCCAACGGTTCTGCTCCCGCTGCATCGTATGTGATTCTATCCTCCTTCTTTGAGATCGTGCTAGAATTCCTATTTTTAGTCTTTGCCCTTGATTCGATCCGTTCATCTATTACGCTAGTCCGCATCTAAAAACTCAAAGTAACATATAAAAACGAAGCCCTCCCACCGTGAAGGGTCGGGATCCACCACGCCTCCATGGCCCTACAAAGGCCACCGGATATGGGGCGACCGGCGGTGGCGCCGACGCCGGCAGGTGGCGGAGAAAACCTAAACTTGGAGAGGAGGCAGTGGCTGTCCATGTTTACTATCTTGCCCATATGTCCATCTCTTTCATGATCTGAATTCACATACGAAGGTAAAGGGGGTAGTACTAAGGACCTGCTATCAACTAAGAGCATCTCCAACAGCCGCGCGAAACTAGCGCCGCGCCGCAAATTCTGCCGTTTTAGCGCGCGCGCAACGCGGCGGGTCGCTCCAGCGGGCGCGCAAAAATGGCGCGCGCGCTATAACGGGTTGGGCGCGCGGGCAAAAACACTTATCCGCGCGGTTTATTTGGGGCGCCAGCTACAGCGCGCGGCACACTCGAGCGCTCGTGCCGCACTCTCTCCTCACCTCGTCCTACGCCCCGCGCGCGCCGGCGCCGGCGCCCTGCCACCCACCCATGGACGCGCACACCGGCACCCCGCTCACCCTGCTGTACAGCCGCGACCCCGCCGCCGCCGCCGCCGGAAACCCTAGCGCGGCGAGCGCTGGCGTCGCCAGCGCCGGAGCTTCGCCGAGCGTCGGCCTCGCGCGCAGCCTCTTCTTGCCGCCGCGGATGACCACGGCGCCGGGTGGCATCGCGCCGGCGCCGTCCCGTGCCGCCGCCGCACCGTCGAAGAAAGTACCCAATGCGGCGTGGACGAAGAAGGGCAAAACATCCGCGAAGAAGAACAAGGCGGCGGACGGCTCCGGCATCACAAAGGCGAGGGGAAAAAGCTTGCAGGGCGTTCGACGGCCGCGGCGGCTTCCGGAGCACCGGCGAGCTCACTCGTTGAGCCGGCCGCCGACGCGCACCACGTGTTCGACGAAATGCCCCCAAGGTGAAAAAATTTCCAACATTTCTTTTCTTCTAATTTTTTCAACGCATCATCATCACATATAGATAGCTTATTTGCATTGTTCAAAAAACTTTGTAGTCTCAACGATGATGCATACATGTCCACTATGGGTGTTGGGTCCAACAATTCGCATTGGTCTCAAACCAATGACATCCATTTCCAAGACCATGAGTTTGAGGTGGACGAGGAGGGTGAGGGAATTGTCGAGGCGCCAAAAGGAAGAGCGGGCAATTACTCAACCATCGATGACAAGTTACTATGCATACTTATTTGCAAGTGTCGAGGGATCCATCCATTGGAGGTGATCAAAGTAGAGACGCGTATTGGGGGCGCATGAAAGAACACTACGATGCTCACAACTTGAGTGGAATTGACCGCACCGAGAGATCACTTCGGTCCCGATGGTCGACAATCAATGCGGATTGTCAAAAGTGGGCGGCCGTACAAAAGGCAGTTGACAAGATTAACCCAAGTGGCACAAATGAGGATGATCGAGTAAGTGGCATCTCATATATGTTCATCATACTTGTTTTTGGTGACCGAAGTGCTAACTTGTTTTGTTTTTCTTGTAGAACAACATTGCACAAAACTTGTTCAAAGAAGAGATAAGGACAACCAAGAAGGGGAAGATCAAGAAAGGCAGGGTCTTTACCTTGCCTCATTGCTATGAAGTGTTAAAGGATGATGAGAAATGGAAAAAGCGTGTTGGTTTGGAGGATTTGAAATTGAGCAACAAACGGAAGCTAGCAATTGAGAATGATGATGATGAGGAGGAGGATGATGCATCAAGTGATGAGGGCAAGAGAAGCCCCACACCCAACTCGGTTTCATACTCGAAGCCAAAACGACCGGATGGGTGCAAGAAAGACCAAACCCAAAAGAAGAAGAGGAAAGGAGATGATGAGCTCAAAAATGCTATGGAAGCTATTGTGAAGGCAAGGGTCGAAGCCAATGAGGTGAGGAAAATGGCAAGGAACCAAGATGCCGTGGCCGAGGAGAGGAGATTGGCGGCCGAGGAGAGAAGGGTGGCGGCCGAGGAGAGAAAGGTGGCTTTGGAGGAGAGGAAAGTGAGCAACGAGGAGCGAGCTAAGTTGTTGGAATGGGAGAAGCACTTGTTCTTCTTGGACACATCTAACCTCAATGAAACCCAAAAGGAGTTTGTCAATCTTTCACGTGAAGAAGTCTTGATCCAAAAAAGAGCCATGGTTCGTCCAATGGGTGGCGGTGGCCTCGGCGCCATGGGTGGTGGTGGCTTCGACGCCATGGGTGGCGGTGGCCTCGGCGCCATGGGAGGCATGGGTGGCTTCGGAGCCATGGGAGGCATGGGTGCACATCCAGCCGCCATGGAAGGCATGGGTGCACCTCCGGCCGCCATGGGAGGCATGGGTGCACCTCCGGCCGCCATGGGAGGCATGGGTGGCTTTGGAGCACCCTCCGACGCTATGGCCGCCATGGGAGGCATGAGTTTTGCTTCTCTCATGGGAGGCATGGGTGCACCTCCGGCCGCCATGGGTGCACCTCCGGCCGCCATGGCTTCTCACACACATTCCCATGAAGATGCCGTTGAAGATCTTGCCAACACCGTCGGAGCTTCACATGATGCGGTGCGTGATGCGGTGCGTGATGAGAGGGAGGAAGATTCATCTTCGGAGGCGGAAGAGTCGTCTTCGGAAGATGAGGACGAAGACGAAGACGATGAAGATGAAGATTGATGTGTCTTTCATGTCTTGAACTTTAGTTTGCATTTGAACTTGGTTGGATGAACTTGTGGGCATGATTTTGAACTTGGTTGGATGAACTTGTGGGCATGAACTTTTATTCATCAACTTGTTTGTGTCAAATTTCACATGTTCATTTTTGTTCAAAATATCATGTATATGTGGTTTGTGCGGCGCGCGCGCTGTATTTTTGCGCTCTGCTGGAGCGGCGCGCGCGCTGCATTATAGCGCGGCTGCTGAAGCCAGCGCAGGCGGGCGCGCCACACCAGCCGCAGCGCGCGCGGCAAACAGTTTTTTTGCGTGCGGCGCATAGCGCGGCTGTTGGAGATGCTCTAAGGTCTGATGATAGTGCCAATGGGTGTCATGATGTCAGGCTCATCCTCTTTGTGCCCCAGTACCACCACTAAGAACTAGTTTTTTTTTTAATAAGAAGAAAAGGGGCCGACGGCCAAGGACAAAGATTGTCACAGAACTAGCATAGCAAAGCTCAACAATTCGTGTTTTGCTGCAAACATGGTCCATGAAAAACGGAAGACAAGCTAAGTTAATCAATAAGAAGACGGCGCAAGGCTTTGCTGTGGCTGCTCCGATGGATGCAACGCACTGTGTTATGCACAATCGAAGGGAGCGGGACCAAATGGCAGACGATGCAACCGAAATAGCAAAGAAGGAACGCGTTGCTGTGCAGCTCTAGCGTAAAGCCTAGTGCTGTAGAGCCGCGTGTAGTATTTCTTGTAGTACGTACTTTGCACTACGTATTAAACCAGCGCTGATTAACATGAACCGGAGGGAGGAGTAGTATACATGGGCTATTTGGTTGGTTGGGTCGGGTCGGGTCGGGTTGCTCGTAGGCTATTGTCACTTGCTCCTGTCGTCTCCCCATCATGCCAATGAATTGAATCGAATCGAATTGAATTGATGCCGAGCATTAGGCGCACCTGCCATGCTATGCTAGCGCCGTCCCTCCCTCTTTTATCTCTCTCTCTGTAGCATGATTGGGTTGGATCTCTCCCTAAAACAAGTTGATGAGGACGCTAACCAACAGCGATCCCGACTCTGCATTTGTTTCGATTTCCCACCAAAAACAAAGTGCCAAACGGCTGGCAGGGCGGGGCGGGGCAGGCGGATACCGTTCGCCATTTGGCCACCTTCCGCGAGTCGTCTGGTCGCCTTTGTCCGCTCCTTCTTGACCGGTCCGGCCGGCCCCTTCGCTGCTGCCAGCCTGTCTTGCGCGGCAACGAGAAAGCTTCCACAGCCCACGTTCGTTGTCCGTCGCCGTCGCCGCCGTCGTCATCGCCGTCAAACCCTATCCCGGTGCCGTGTTCCTCTCGGCGTATGCATACATAACATGCGCTCGAAATTTGGAAAGCATATCCTGTTTTAGCACACACCCACCCACCTAACAGTACTTGATAAACGCAGCATCTAGGCTGTATCCGTATGTATCAGACGCAATGTACTACTCCTAAGCTAAGCTGGAGCCAGTCAAGATGATCCCCTCTTTGCAGCTGGAACCCATGACCAGCTGCTTCTTTTATTTAGTTTATTAATTGATTTTATTTATTTATTCAATTTGGCCCAATCCCATCCACCTAGGCTTTCTTATCAGATGTGCATGGCATTGATTCTTCTCCAACTGGAAACACAAACACTATCGTTATCACCTCATCCTTGACCGTGCCTCCTCCCCTGCTCATCCCCTCATCATTGGGCCTGGAGAGGACAGCCTCTTAAACACCTTGGTGAACTCCCTTTCAAGCCAAGGAAAAGGAAAGGAAGCCACACATTCTACAGTTAATTCCCCTTTTTCATCCTTGCATGCATGCATGCATGATGATGCCACCATGACCAAAAACAATACGCCAAGTAGTAATAATAATCTCTCCACCAACAAGATGCTAGCTGTCGCACAAGAAAGAATGGAATAATAATCGTCGGACAGCCGGCAATAATAATGTATGTACGCACCCGCAGAATAATCGATAATGTAATCGTGTATGTATGTCTACAAATTCCATTGATTATTACCATCCTCTCTGTAAAAAAAATAAAAATTACAGTGTGTTCATATATGTATGTATATACGATGATTGAAGTCTCCGCCCGTTTTACACCGCCAAATGAATGATGATTTCCGCTAGTGCTGCGCCAGGCAGCCGTGCCCGTCGCAGTGCACCGGCGGGCGGTGCAGGAACGCGAGGCACTGGTCCGCCGGCCGCTGGTCCGGGCGGCCGGCGATGCAGTTCTGCCGGTCGTCGTTGCGCCGCAGCGCCGTGCACCGCTCCGGCTCGCCGCAGAAGTAGTTGTACGAGTAGGTGAAGTTGGCCAGCCGCGGCAGCGCGCAGATGCCCTCCGGGATGTGCCCGGCGAGCTCGTTGTGCGCCACGTCGAGCTGCTCCAGCGCATGCATCCCCGCCATGGACTCCGGCAGCGTGCCCTGGAGCTGGTTGAAGCTCACGTCCAGCACGGTGAGCTCGCGCAGCCACCCGATCTCCGGCGGGATGCAGGACCGGATGCCGGAGTTGAGCATGACGAGCTCGTTGAGCGTGGCCCCCATGCGCCCCACGCTGGCGGGGATGCAGCCACGGAGGCGGAGGTTGGCCAGCACGATGACCGAGGCGGGGGAGTTGCCCAAGTTCTCCGGCAGCTCGAAGTCGAAGTGGTTGTCGTTGATGAAGAGCGCGTCGATCTTCTTGTCGAAGATGGCCGGGGGCACGGGGCCGCACAGGTTGTTGAACCTGATGTCCACGTACTTGACGTTGGGGAGGCAGAGGATGTGCTGCGGGAAGCCGCCGGAGAGGAGGTTGTTGCTGACGTCCAGCTCGTGGAGGAGGGAGAGCTTGGGGAGCGAGTCCGGGAGCCCCCCGGCGAAGCGGTTGGAGTTGAGGTGGAGGACGGCGAGGTCGGTGAGGTGGCCGAGCTCGAACGGCAGCGTGCCGGCGAGGTCGCCGTGGTTGAGATCGACGCCGGCCAGGGCGCGCGCGCACGGGTCGTCGAGGGACGGCGCGCAGAAGACGCCGAAGTAGGCGCACACGTCCGGGCCGCACCAGTTGCCCGTCAGGTTCTTGGGGTCGTCGGTGATGGCGCGCTTGAGGGCCTGCAGCGCCACGTACGCGCGCTGCAGCCGCGGGCTGTTGTCGGCCGTCTGCTGCGGCAGCGGCACGGGGCAGGCCGAGCAGAGCAACGCGGCGGAGAGGAGGAGCGCGGCGGCGAGGAGCAACGGTGGCGGCGAGGCGGTGGCCGGCATGTTTGCGTGTCTTTCTGTGGGTGTGTGGGTGTGTGTGAATTGGGTTGAGCTGGGTTGAACCGAGTATATATACAGGGGGAGGCGATGCTTTGACACGGTTTCCTTTCGTGGTTGAGTTTGCGCGTCATGATTTCGTTCTGGCTTTCTTGTTTTCTTTTGCAAGGTTGACTGCTGGCTTTCCCACCTTTGTTTTTGTATTCTTGTTTTTCGAGGTTTTCTGGTTTTCCCCTCGTTTTATATAATATATAAAACAACAGCCGAACAAGATACATGGCCGAATAATACAAGATACTGAGGTGACCCTCTTATAAAGCCGATCCGAAGATAAGCGGCATACGCAAAACACTACACAACACTACGCCCTAGCAGACATAAGCTCCACGACAACGTCCTTAGGAGGGAGAATGACGCAAAGCGTCACCGCTGCCAAGTCTGCAACGAACAAAGGTCTTCACCCGAAGCCCTGTCACGGAGAGGATACCCACGACGACATCTTCAAAAAGATATCGGCACCCGCAAGCGTCGCCGTTATCGACGCCGAGGCGCTGAGTTTTCACTCAACAGCTCACCCATGCTACTACGAGGTCACCAGGACAAACTCGGTGAGGAAAGATCCCCGGCTCTGGATCGAAGCGTCACTAGTGCTAAGGAAGAGCTCCCGCCCGAGCCACCCACCTCTAGCCGTCCCGTCGCTTACACGCCCAAGACGGATAATCACCACCGCCGCAATGTTGTCTGGCGAAGAGCCAACATGCAGACCACCACCCGGGGCCGCCATCCTAGCATCCATGTCCAAGCCATCATCATCCGCCCATATCACGATGCACCAACCATGGTTGGAGGAGTAAAAGGTGTCTCCTTTCACTCCTAGCCCGGCATCAGCCACGAAGTCTGGATCAACACCTCCACGATAGGAGGTGTCGACACCTACGTCTCCAGCCAGTCCCGGTGGAACAGGGAAGACCCAACTCCGTAACTACCGACGACCGCCGCGAACATGCTCGTACGACGCCAAGTCCGTGGTCTTCGACGCCGATCTACCCAACGAACACGCGATGTCTCGACCACCACCAACAGCCACAATACCCGCGAGGAGAGGGTCCTCATCATCCGCGAGCACCACTCGGACTAGGCCCACCATCATCTACTCGAAGCGAAGCTACGACCCGTCCCGGGCCCAAAATGGTCCGCCCAAGCACGAGTTCCCGGTCCTGGCCATCTCCACCGCGTGATCACCCTGCACCACCGGCCTAGACCCAAAAGAAGAGAGGCACCACTGATACGTCTACAACGTATCTATAATTTTTGATTGCTCCATGCTATATTATCTACTGTTTTAGGCAATATTGGGCTTTATTATCCACTTTTATATTACTTTTGGGACTAACTTATTAACCGGAGGCCCAGCCCAGATTTGTTGTTTTATGCCTATTTCAGTGTTTCGAAGAAAATGAATATTAAACGGAGTCGAAACAGAACGAAATCAACTGGAGAAGTTATTTTTGGAACGAAAGCCACCAGATAGACTTGGACTCCATGTCAGGAGATACGGGAGGTGCTCACGAGGGTGGGGGCGCCCCCCCCCCCTTCCTAGGGCGCGCCCCCTGCCTCGTGGGGCCCCCGTGGCTCCTCCGACGTACTTCTTGCACCTATATAACTCCACGTACCCTAAAACTTCCAGAACAGACATTAGATCGGGAGTTCCGCCGCCAGAAGCCTCCGTAACCACCGAGAACCAATCTAGACCCGTTCCGGCACCCTGCCGGAGGGGGCAATCCCTCTCCGGTGGCCATCTTCATCATCCCGGTGCTCTCCATGATGAGGAGGGAGTAGTTCTCCCTCGAGGCTGAGGGTATGTACCAGTAGCTATGTGTTTGATCTCTCTCTCTCTCGTGTTCTTGATTTGGCACGATCTTGATGTATCGCGAGCTTTGCTATTATAGTTGGATCTTATGTTTCTCCTCCCCCTCTTCTCTCTTGTAATGAATTGAGTTTTCCCCTTGTAAGTGCATCTAGTGCCACCCCTAGTTGGTTTTGGAGTATTGACGACAAACCTAGTTGAGGGACTAATGTGTTTGTGAGAATTGCAGGATAACATAGGTAGAAGTCCCCCATTGATTCGGTTTTCCTACCAGAGATGACCCCTAAAAATATATGAAGACATTGAAGTCAAAGGTGGTACGTGAAGACATTCACTTGAAGACTATGACAAGAGAAGACATCGCATGAAGACTATGGAGCGCGAAGACTTAGATCTTTCGTAGTTCTTTTTCTTCTTTGTTGAGTCATAGGAACCACCCTATTGTTAAGTGGGGTCCAAGAAAACCACTCAGAATGACTTTAGTGATGCTTAACCAAAATCCTATGTCTTCGAGTGAAGACAATGAGAGCGAATCTTGTTCAGAGTTGGACAAGTCAGCTTTGCTTGTAGCCCAAGTAAAGTTGCCGTGTGTGTTTGAAATCTGACCGTTGGAACACGTGTCAGTTCCTTAGTGACCCAGGGTCATTTCGGACAAATCAGGTCGGGTTGCCTAGTGGCTATAAATAGCCCACCCCCTACAACCATAAACGGTTGGCTGCTTAGAGTTAAAGTACGGCTTTTGTCGTTTGAGAGCAACCCACCTCGAAGCCTTTGAGAGAGAATTCCTTGAGAGGATAAAGCCCTAACCACCCAGAGCCAAAGAGTGTTAGGCATCACTTAAGTCTTCTTGTCTGTGTGATCTGAAGACTTATTACACTTGAGGACTGTGAATCCTCCAGCCGGTTAGGCGTCGCGTTCTGAGCATCCAAGAGTCATTATGGATCGCCGGTGAACGAAGTCTGTGAAGGTTTGGAAGTCTACCTTGAAGACTTACCAGAGTAATTGGGCGAGGACTGGGTGTCCTTAGCTCAAGGGGAATAAGGTGAAGACGAGGTCTTCTGAGTTGAATCTCAGCCTCCCTAACCAGACATACAGTTGTCACAGCAACTGGAACTGGTCCAACAAATCATTGTCTTCAACGAGTCACTGGTTTCGTCCTTCCCTTCCCTTACTTACTGTTGGTTCTTGTGAAGTCATTGTACGATAGCATCACCATTTGACTTCACTAAGTGATTACATGTACTGATTGGCTTCTTAACATCTTCCTACCTGATCCTTACTGCCTAGCTACTATTTGTCATTGTGCTTTCACTTCATTGAATACATGACTATGGTTTGCCTAGTGTAGTCTTCCTTCCGCTGCATGATGATAAGTTTATTTCTATCGTTTGTCTTCGAAACTCACATGTTTTGAAGACTTTCATAAAAATCGCCTATTCACCCTCCCTCTAGTCGATCACTAGCACTTTCAATTGGTATCAAAGCAAGGTACTCCCTTGTTCTGTCTGATTCGGTTTAACCACCTAGAGTTTTAGCTATGTCGACTGCAGGGATAATTAAAGTCTCCGCTGCGTGCCCCGTCTTCGATGGAACTGAATATCCCTACTGGAAGAATAAGATGCGCATGCATCTTGAAGCCATTGATGTCGACCTATGGTATGTCGTCAAGAATGGTGTTCCCAAGGCTGGAGAAGGTGTCACTGCCGCTGATGTCAAGAAGTTCGTTCAACTGGACTCTACTGCCAAGAATATCATCTGTGGTCATGTGAACAAAGGACAGTATGGCCGCGTGAGTACCTTGGAAACATCTAAGCTAGTCTGGGACTGGCTGTCCAAGGTCAACAAAGGCGTCTCAACCCAGAGAGATCAGAGAATCGGTGTCCTTCGCAACCTCTTCAACCGCTTCAAGAGAAATGACAATGAGAATGTCCAGCTCACGTTTGATCGACTCACTGACATCACAAATGAACTTCAAGCCCTCGGTGCTACTGAGATCACCAAGCATGAAGTCGTCAAGACACTCCTGAGATCACTTGGCAGTTCGTTTGACACCCTAGCCCTGATGATTCAAGAACGTCCTGATTTCAAGACACTCGATCCGTCTGACATACTTGAGAGGCTCAACACACCTGAGTTTCAGCTTTCTGAGAAAATGGACATCTACGGTCCCAACTATGGGCGAACTCGTGCCTTGAAGGCAAAGGCTGTCTCCTCATCTGAAGAAGAATCTGACAGCAGTTCTGATGATCCTGAAGACATTGGAAGGGAGCTTGCTATGCGTGTGTAGAAGTTTCAAAAATTCACCAAGAAGAAAGGCCTCAGAAAGTCGTCACGATCAAGCTCAAGGAATGATGAAGCTTCTGCTCATGACTACAAGAAGAAAAACATGTCACAAGTGCAAGAAACCTGGCCACTAAATCTCTGAGTGTCCACAGTGGGACAATGAGAACAACAACAAGAAGAAGAGCAAGGAGTATGACTCTGACGACAAGAAGAAGAAATACTCAAAATCTTCTTCCAAGTCTTCATCCAAGTCTTCATCACACAAGAAGAGCTCATCTGGCAAGGCACGTGCATTTGTTGGCAAGGAAATGGACTCTGAGGATGAGTCCGCCTCTGAGGAGGCGGAGGTGGAGTCTGAGGAGGAGTCCGACTCTAGCATTGCAAGTCTGGCTACAACATACGTTGTCAAGTCCATCTTCAACACTGAAGAAAATGACTTCATCACCGACACCGATGCAAATGACAAGGACTACTCCGCTCCTTCCTACTGCTTCATGGCACGTGGTGCCAAGGTAAACACACGCACTACTCACTATCAAACATCTAGTGACGATGACTCTGATTGTGGTTCCAAACCCAGCTACAAAACACTTGCTAAAATTGCAACCGAACAACAGAAAACCATGGAACACATTCAAAAACTGTTAGACAAAAGCGATGATCTGTTAGACGCTGAAATGACTCGATCTCAGTCCTTAATTGAAGACATCAAAAATCTTCACGTTAAGTATGAGGAACTTGAAAGTCGTCATGAAACGCTCTCAACAACTCATGAAAGGCTTTCCTATGATTATCTTCAAAGGAAGCAAGATCTTGAGAAATTGAGAGCGGCTCGTGAAGATCTTCAAAAGGAAAACGAGTCACTTCGCGCCGAACACATCAGTTCAGCTCAGGAAGGATTTGAACCACCATGTCTTAAATGCATTGAGCATGATAACGCTACTTCTGTTGCTGAATGCTCTACTGCTGCTACTATTGCAATATCTTCAACTGTTGATGTGGAAACTAACCCCTCTGCTAAGGACACCACTGCTATTGCTGATGAGAATGCTAGGTTGAAGACACTGCTTGAAACAGGGATGTACAAAAGTCTCAAAGGGCATCAGACACTATGTAATGTCCTCAAAAGGCAGATCCTGAACCGAAACCCTAGGAAAGAGGGTGTTGGGTTCATAAGGAAAATGAATGCTGATGGCTCTTACTGGAAACCTGAGCAGTACCCCAAAACCACATGGGTTGCTGCAAAGGAACCTTCAGCAGATCCATCCACTCTATCTGGCTATTTGTGCTAACCCCATTGTTAATGATGAATCCTTTGATGCGAACTATAAACTGCTTAAGAATCAGAATGGTGAAGTGTTTGCCAGGTATATTGGTACTAACTGCAGGAATGGACCGCTTATGAAGAAGATCTAGGTGCTGAAAAGGTGTTTGGAGAATCTTCCTGTGAATGTCATCATGACACCACATGTGAAGAAGACAAACCCCAGACCACAGGCCTCATACGGTCCAAAGGCTTCATACAGACAGAGGACTCACCTGAGTCACACTAACGCAAATGTTTTGCAGGGAAGCCATACTCAGGCCTATGAATATGAGCGCGGTTCATCAAACCGCCATGTTCATAAGACCAAGAACTATTCTACTTATTCTTATGAATACTATTGTCCACCTGCAATACTTTTTGCTAGGGCTCCAAAGCCAAAGTTCTCAGATGCTGCACTTAGATTTATTGCTTCGAAGCCACCCCTGAAGATGTGGGTGGCTAAGAAAGCTTAACTCTCTTTTGCAGGAAAAGGTCTCCAGCCGAAAACCAAAATCGTCTGACACTATTGCTGGGGACCTTAAACATCTTGTAGGGCGCAAGATCAAATGCCCAAATGGTCTTACTATGTACTTTGTTTCTGAATCACTTGCACCCTGTTCTATCAGTCCTAATCTCGATCTAAGCTTTAATAATCCACTGGTTCGTCAAATGTTTTTGCTTCACAATTCTCTTCATGAAGCCTATCCCCCTAACTGCACTGTAGGGTACGACACCAGCTGCTTCAGAATGGATTATTGATAGTGGGTGTACGAATCACATGACTGGCAAGCGAAGCCTTCTCATGGACTCAATTTTACGTCCATCAGACAAAAGTCACATCACATTTGCTGACACTGGTAAAAGCAAGGTATTGGGTCTAGGTAGAGTTAATCTCAAAGGATCAACACATGGATAAAGTCATGCTTGTTGAATCCCTTGGTTTCAACTTAATGTCTGTCTCAATGCTTTGCGATTTAAACATGATTGTGATGTTTGGAAAATATCGTTGCCTTATACTAATGGAATCTGACAAGTCTCTAGTGTTTGAAGGGTAGATTTCTCAGCAGGACCACAACTTGCAGTATGTCTTCTAGCAAAAGCTTCTGAATGCTGGCTCTGGCATCGAAGGCTAGGGCATGCTGGCATGAGGAACCTCGACACCCTTGCAAGGAAGAAGCATGTCATAGGCATCGAGGGCGTCAAGTTCAAGAAGGATCACTTATGCGGTGCCTGTGAAGCAGGAAAGATGACGAGGGCCAAGCATCCCTCAAAGACAATCATGACAACGACTCAACCCTTCGAACTACTACACATGGATCTCTTTGGTCCCACTCATTACTCAGCTCTTACTACTACTGCTTGTCTCTATGGCTTTGTCATTGTTGATGATTATTCAAGATATACTTGGGTGCATATAATCCTTTACAAGACTGAAGTGCAGGATGTCTTCAGACGCTTCGCCAATCGAGCAATGAACAACTATGGCGCCAAGATAAAGCACATCAGAAGTGAAAATGGCACTGAATTTAAGAACACTGGCCTTGATACATATCTTGATACTTTGGGCATCACACATGAATTCTCAGCTCCGTACACGCCACAACAGAATGGCGTCGTCGAACGCAAGAACAGAACACTTATTGAGATGGCTCGGACGATGCTTGATGAATACAAGACTCTAAGAAAATTCTGGCCTGAAGCCATTGACACTGCATGCCATATCATCAACCGTGTTTATCTTCACAAGCTTCTGAACAAGACATCCTATGAACTCCTTACTGGCAAGAAGAAAATGTCAGTTACTTCAGAGTATTTGGCGCCAAGTGCTGGATCAAGGATCCACATCACACTTCAAAATTTGCACCAAAAGCACATGAGGGTTTTATGCTTGGATATGGAAAGGATTCGCACTCCTACAGAGTCTTCAATCTCTTTCATTACAAAGTGGTTGAAACAGTGGATGTGCGGTTCGATGAAACTAATGGCTCACAAAGAGAGCAACTGCCAAATGTGCTAGATGAAGTTCCATCCAGTGAATCAATCAAACTTATGGGAATTGGAGAAATCATACCTTCTGAAGCTCAACCTGAAGAAGAACTTATCATCTCCGCACCTGATCAACCTGAAGACAATGCTCAGCCTGAAGACAATCCCTCTAACAATGATAATGATCAGCAAGAGCAAAATCTTCGTCCTGTACATCCTCGTGTTGCAAATGAAGTGCAGATTGAGAGAATAATTGATAACATCAATGCACCAGGTCCACTCACTCGTTCAAGGGCAACACAGCTAGCAAATTTCTGTGGGCACTTCGCATTTGTCTCAGTAACAGAACCCAAGAAAGTTGAAGAAGCCTTCATGGAACCTGAATGGATTCAAGCTATGCAAGAAGAGCTTCAATAGTTTGAGTTGAATAATGTATGGGAACTGGTTAAGCGTCCTGATCCTCGGAAGCACAATATAATAGGCACCAAATGGATATATCGCAACAAGCAAGATGAGCATGGTCAAGTTGTCAGAAAGAAAACTCGTCTCGTTGCTCAAGGATACACTCAAGTTGAAGGGATTGACTTCGATGAAACATTTGCTCATGTGGCTAGACTTGAAGCCATACGCATACTGCCGGCCTATGCAAATCATCATAACATACTTCTGTATCAAATGGATGTGAAGAGCGCTTTTCTCAATGGCAAGATTGAAGAAGAAGTGTATGTCACACAACCACCTGGCTTTGAAGATCCAAAACATCCTGACATGGTATACAAGCTCAACAAGGCAATGTATAGCCTCAAACAAGCCCCTCGGGCTTGGTATGACACACTCAAAGACTTCCTGAAGAGCAAAGGCTTCAAATCTAGTTCCCTTGACCCCACTCTCTTCACGAAGACATATGATGGTGAACTGTTTGTGTGCCAAATATATGTGGATGACATTATCTTCGGCTGCACCAATCATAAATACAGTGAAGAGTTTGGATATATGATGCAAGAGCAATATCAGATGTCCATGATGGGTAAGCTGAAGTTCTTCCTTGGTCTTCAAATACGTCAGCAATGCAACGACATCTTTATATCTCAAGAGAAGTATCTCAAAGATTGCCTGAAGAAGTTTGGTATGCAAGACTGCAAAGGCTTCACGATGCCAATGCCAGCCAAACATCATCTGGGTCCCGACGACAATGGTAAAGAGTTCGATCAAAAGGTATACCGCTCCATGATTGGTTCTTTACTTTATCTATGTGCATCTAGGCCAGATATTATGCTTAGTGTTTGCATGTGTGCTCGATTCCAAGCGGCACCAAAGGAATTGCATCACTTAGCTGTGAAACGAATTCTTCGATATTTGGCTTACACCACAACTCTAGGATTATGGTATCCAAAGGGCCCAAAGTTTGATCTGGTTGGATTCTCGGATGCTGATTATGCTGGTGACAAGGTGGATCGCAAGTCTACATCAGGCACATGTCATTTTCTGGGACGATCACTTGTATGTTGGTCCTCAAAGAAGCAGAACTATGTATCTCTCTCCACTGCTGAATCTGAATACATTGCTGCTGGATCTTGCTGCGCTCAGCTTCTGTGGATGAAGCAAACCCTCAAAGACTATGGCATTCATCTGAAGAAAGTGCCACTCTACTGCGACAATGAAAGCGCTATCAAGATTGCCAACAACCCAGTTCAGCACTCGAAGACAAAGCATATTGAAATTCGTCATCACTTTCTCAGAGATCATGTTGTGAAGGAAGATATTGATATCATACACGTCAACACTGAAGAGCAATTGGCAGATATCTTCACCAAGCCCTTTGATGAGAAAAGATTTTGCAAGTTACGGTGTGAGCTAAATATCTTGTAATCCTCAAATTGAAGGAAATATGCCCTAGAGGCAATAATAAAGTTATTATTTATTTCCTTATATCATGATAAATGTTTATTATTCATGCTAGAATTGTATGAACCGGAAACATAATACATGTGTGAATACATAGACAAACATAGTGTCACTAGTATGCCTCTACTTGACTAGCTCGTTAATACAAGATGGTTATGTTTCCTAACCATAAACAAAGAGTTGTTATTTGATTAACGGGATCACATCATTAGGTGAATGATCTGATTGACATGACCCATTCCATTAGCTTAGCACCCGATCGTTTAGTATGTTGCTATTGCTTTCTTCATGACTTATACATGTTCCTATGACTATGAGATTATGCAACTCCCGTTTGCCGGAGGAACACTTTGTGTGCTACCAAACGTCACAACATAAATGGGTGATTATAAAGGTGCTCTACAGGTGTCTCCAAAGGTAGATGTTGGGTTGGCGTATTTCGAGATTAGGATTTGTCACTCCGATTGTCGGAGAGGTATCTCTGGGCCCTCTCGGTAATGCACATCACATAAGCCTTGCAAGCATTACAACTAATGAGTTAGTTTGAGATGATGTATTACGGAACGAGTAAAGAGACTTGCCAGTGATGAGATTGAACTAGGTATTGAGATACCGACGATCGAATCTCGGACAAGTAACATACCGATGACAAAGGGAACGACGTATGTTGTCATGCGGTCTAACCGATAAAGATCTTCGTAGAATATGTAGGAGCCAATATGGGCATCCAGGTCCCGCTATTGGTTATTGACCAGAGAGGTGTCTCGGTCATGTCTACATAGTTCTTGAACCCGTAGGGTCCGCACGCTTAACGTTCCTTGACGATATAGTACTATATGAGTTATGTATGTTGGTGACCGAATGTTGTTCGGAGTCCGAAATGAGATCACGGACATGACGAGGAACTCCGGAATAGCCCGGAGATAAAGTTTGATATATATGATAATAGTGTTTGGTCACCGGAAGGGTTTCGGAAATCACCGGAAGGCGTTCCGGATGTTTCCCGAAATGTTTGGGTACGAGAACACTTTATTTGGGCCAAAGGGGAAAGCCCACAAGGTTTTTGGAAAGCGCAAAAGGAAGTTTTGCGGAGTCCAGGGGCCAGACGCCAGGGTCCCTGGCGTCTGGGTCCAGACGCCGGGAACCCTGGCGTCTGGCCCTGGAGTCCGAGAAGGACTCTTGCCTTTCGGGTGAAACCGACTTTGTGGAGGCTTTTACTCCAAGTTCCGACCCCAGGGCTCAAGATATAAATAGAGGGGCAGGGCTAGCACCAAAGACACATCAAGAAACACCAAGCCGTGTGCCGGCAACCCTGTCTCCTCTAGTTTATCCTCTGTCATAGTTTTCGTAGTGCTTAGGCGAAGCCCTGCGGAGATTGTTCTTCACCAACACCGTCACCACGCCATCGTGCTGCCGGAACTCATCTACTACTTCGCCCCTCTTGCTGGATCGAGAAGGCGAGGACATCACCGAGCCGAACGTGTGCAGAACTCGGAGGTGCCGTGCTTTCGGTACTTGGATCGGTCGGACGTGAAGACGTACGACTACATCAACCGCGTTGATATAATGCTTCCGCGAACGGTCTACGAGGGTACGTAGACAACACTCTCCCCTCTCGTTGCTATGCATCACCATGATCTTGCGTGTGCGTAGGAAAATTTTGAAATTACTACGTTCCCCAACAGTGGCATCCGAGCCTAGGTTTTATGGTTTGATGTTATATGCACGAGTAGAACACAAGTGAGTTGTGGGCGATATAAGTCATACTGCCTACCAGCATGTCATACTTTGGTTCGGCGGTATTGTTGGATGAAGCGGCCCGGACCGACATTACGCGTACGCTTACGCGAGACTGGTTCTACCGCCGTGTTTTGCACACAGGTGGCTGGCGGGTGTCAGTTTCTCCAACTTTAGTTGAACCGAGTGTGGCTACGCCCGGTCCTTGCGAAGGTTAAAACGGCATCAACTTGACAAACTATCGTTGTGGTTTTGATGCGTAGGTAAGATTGGTTCTTGCTTAAGCCCGTAGCAGCCACGTAAAACTTGCAACAACAAAGTAGAGGACGTCTAACTTGTTTTTGCAGGGCATGTTGTGATGTGATATGGTCAAGACATGATGCTAAATTTTATTGTATGAGATGATCATGTTTTGTAACCGAGTTATCGGCAACTGGCAGGAGCCATATGGTTGTCGCTTTATTGTATGCAATGCAATCGCCCTGTAATGCTTTACTTTATCACTAAGCGGTAACGATAGTCGTAGAAGCATAAGATTGGCGAGACGACAACGATGCTACGATGGAGATCAAG
This sequence comes from Triticum monococcum, assembly GCA_034509565.1. NCBI lineage: Eukaryota > Viridiplantae > Streptophyta > Magnoliopsida > Poales > Poaceae > Triticum > Triticum monococcum. Next base: position 125,577,318 of record CM067842.1, read on the forward strand.
GTGTCGCGCCGGTGACGATGGTGATCATGACGGTGCTTCAGAGATGGAGATCACAAGCACAAGATGATGATGGCCATATCATATCACTTATATTGATTGCATGTGATGTTTATCCTTTATGCATCTTATTTTGCTTTGATTGACGATAGCATTATAAGATGATCTCTCACTAAATTTCAAGATAAAAGTGTTCTCCCTGAGTATGCACCGTTGCCAAAGTTCGTCGTGCCGAGACACCACGTGATGATCGGGTGTGATAAGCTCTACGTCCATCTACAATGGGTGCAAGCCAATTTTGCACACGCAGAATACTCGGGTTAAACTTGACGAGCCTAGCATATGCAGATATGGCCTCGGAACACTGAGACCGAAAGGTCGAGCATGAATCATATAGTATATATGATTAACATAATGATGTTCACCATTGAAAACTACTCCATTTCACGTGATGATTGGTTATGGTTTAGTTGATATGGATCACGTGATCACTTAGATGATTAGAGGGATGTCTATCTAAGTGGGAGTTCTTAAGTAATATGATTAATTGAACTTAAATTTATCATGAACTTAGTACCTGATAGTATTTTGCTTATCTATGTTGTTGTAGATAGATGGCCCGTGTTGTTGTTCCATTGAATTTTAATGCTGAAAGTGCAACTATCCCTAGGTGGTTTTGGTAATTCATAACAACATATAGCTCATTGAGCTAATGCTATTCCAAGATGATCATTTCCGGAAAGCTCAATGATTGGCATGGCATGGATGGTGAAAGTGGAACCCTCAAAATGCTAAGGACAAAGGATTGGCTCTAGCTCATATGCTCAAGACTCTTCATTTTACATTTTAGTGGTCCAAGATCACATTGAGACCATAGGAAAAGCCAATACTATCAAGGAGGGATGAGGTGTTGCTTAATGAGCCTCTTGCTTCATGTGCTTAATGATATGTTCCAAAATCCTCAGCTAGTTTCCCAGATCCACATTTGACCTAAACCCAAAGCCAAACTCGGCCCTACCGATTCTTTCAACCCGGCGCCACCGAGTTTCACTTGTCATAGCCATTGCCAAACCCTAAGCAAATCGGTTCTACCGATAGGGATCTCGGTCTCACCGAGATGGGATTGCAATTTCTCTGTTTCCTTTTCGTAACTTTTCGGTCTCACCGAAAGAGCGGATCGGTCCCACCGAGATTGCAATGTAAACTCACTGTTTCCTTTTCGTAACATTTTGGTCTCACCGAGAAGAGCGAATCGGTCCCACCGAGTTTGCCTGACCAACCCTCTGGTTAGCTTATTACCAAATCGGTCTCACCGAGTTTGTGTAATCGGTCTCACCGAGATTACGTTATGCCCTAACCCTAACCATATCGGTCCTACCGAGTTGCATGTCAGTCCCACCGAAAATCTCTAACGGTCACTAGGTTCACTAATTATCAAGAAGTGTTCTCCCTGAGTATGCACCGTTGCCAAAGTTCGTCGTGCCCAGACACCACGTGATGATCGGGTGTGATAAGCTCTACGTCCATCTACAATGGGTACAAGCTAGTTTTGCACACGCAGAATACTCGGGTTACACTTGACGAGCCTAGCATATGTAGATATGGCCTCGGAACACGGAGACCGAAAGGTCGAGCGTGAATCATATAGTAGATATGATCAACATAATGATGTTCACCATTGAAAACTACTCCATTTCACGTGATGATCGGTTATGGTTTAGTTGATTTGGATCACGTGATCACTTAGAGGATTAGAGGGATGTCTATCTAAGTGGGAGTTCTTAAGTAATATGATTAATTGAACTTTAATTTATCATGAACTTAGTCCTGGTAGTATTAGCATATCTATGTTGTAGATCAATAGCTCGCGTTGTTGCTTTCATATGTTTATTTTGATATGTTCCTAGAGAAAACTGTGTTGAAAAATGTTAGTAGCAATGATACGGATTGGATCCGTGATCTGAGGTTTATCCTCATTGCTGCACAGAATAATTATGTCCTTGATGCACCGCTAGGTGACAGACCTATTGCAGGAGCAGATGCAGGCGTTATGAACGTTTGGCTAGCTCAATATGATGACTACTTGATAGTTTAGTGCACCATGCTTAACGGCTTAGAATCGGGACTTCAAAGACGTTTTGAACGTCATGGACCATATGAGATGTTCCAGGAGTTCAAGTTAATATTTCAAGCAAATACCCGAGTTGAGAGATATGAAGTCTCCAACAAGTTCTATAGCTAAAAGATGGAGGAGAATCGCTCAACTAGTAAGCATGTGCTCAGATTGTCTGGGTACTACAATCGCTTGAATCAAGTGGGAGTTAATCTTCCAGATAAGATAGTGATTGACAGAATTCTCTAGTCACCATCACCAAGTTAGTAGAACTTCGTGATGAACTATAATATGCAAGGGATAACGGAAACAATTCCCAAGCTCTTCGTGATGCTAAAATCGACGAAGGTAGAAATCAAGAAAAACATCAAGTGTTGATGGTAGACAAGATCACTAGTTTCAAGAAAAGGGCAAAGGGAAGAAAGGGAACTTCAAGAAGAACGGCAAGCAAGTTGCTGCTCAAATAAAGAAGCCCAAGGCTGGTCCTAAGCCTGAGACTAAGTGCTTCTACTGCAAAGGGACTGGTCACTGGAAACAGAACTACCCCAAGTGTTTGGTGGATAAGAAGGATGGCAAAGTGAACAAAAGTATATTTGATATACATGTTATTGATGTGTACTTTACTAGTGTTTATAGCAACCCCTCAGTATTTGGTACTAGTTCAGTTGCTAAGATTAGTAACTCGAAACAGGAGTTGCAGAATGAACAGAGACTAGTTAAGGGTGAAGTGACGATGAGAGTTGGAAGTGGTTCCAAGATAGATATGATCATCATCGCACACTCCCTATACTTTCAGGATTAGTGTGGAACCTAAATAAGTGTTATTTGGTGTTGAGCATGAATATGATTTGATCATGTTTATTGCAATACGGTTATTCATTTAAGTAAGAGAATAAATTGTTGTTCTGTTTACATGAATAAAACCTTATATGGTTACACACTCAATGAAAATGGTTCGTTGGATCTCAATCATAGTGATACACATATTCATAATATTGAAACCAAAAGATGCAAAGTTAATAATGATAGTGCAACTTATTTGTGGCACTGCCGTTTAGGTCATATTGGTGTAAAGTGCATGAAGAAACTCCATGATGATGGGCTTTTGGAATCACTTGATTATGAATCACTTGATGCTTGCGAACCATGCCTTATGGGCAAGATGACTAAAACACCATTCTCCGGAACAATGAAGCAAGCAATAGATTTGTTGGAAATCATACATACTGATGTATGTGGTCCGATGAATATTAAGGCTTGCAGTAGGTATCATTATTTTCTGACCTTCACAGATGATTTGAGCAGATATGGGTATATCTACTTGATGAAACATAAGTCTGAAACATTTGAAAAGTTCAAAGAATTTCAGAGTGAAGTGGAAAATCATCGTGACAAGAAAATAAAGTTTCTACGATCTGATCACGGAGACAAATATTTGAGTTACGAGTTTGGTCTTCAATTAAAACAATGTGGAATAGTTTCACAAACACATGCCACCTGGAACACCACAGCATAATGGTGTGTCCGAACATCATAAACGTACTTTATTGGATATAGTACAATCTATGATGTTTATTACCGATTTACCACTATCGTTTTTGGGGTTATGCATTAGAGACAGCTGCATTCACGTTAAATAGGGCACCATCTAAATCCGTTGAGACGACACTATATGAACTGTGGTTTAGCAAGAAACCAAAGTTGTCGTTTCTTAAAATTTTGGGGTTGTGATGCTTATGTGAAAAAGTTTCATCCTAATAAGCTCAAACCCAAATCGGAGAAATGTGTCTTCATAGGATACCCAAAAGAGACAGTTGGGTACACCTTCTATCACAGATCCGAAGGCAAGATATTCGTTGCTGAGAATGGATCCTTTCCAGAGAAGGAGTTTCTCTCGAAAGAAGTGAGTGGGAGGAAAGTAGAACTTGATGAGGTAACTGTACCTGCTCCCTTATTGGAAAGTAGTTCATCCCAGAAATCTGTTCCTGTGACTACTACACCAATTAGTGAGGAAGCTAATGATGATGATCATGTAACTTCAGATCAAGTTACTACCGAACCTCGTAGGTAAACCAGAGTGAGATCCGCACCAGAGTGGTATGGTAATCCTGTTCTGGAGGTCATGTTACTTGACCATGACGAACCTACGAACTATGAGGAAGCGATGATGAGCCCAGATTCCGCAAAATGGTTTAAGGCCATGAAATCTGAGATAGGATACATGTATGAGAACAAAGTATGGACTTTGGTTGACTTGCCCAATGATCGGCGAGCCATTGAAATTAAATGGATCTTCAAGAGGAAGACGGACGCTGATAGTAGTGTTACTATCTACAAAGCTAGAATTGTCGCAAAAGGTTTTCGACAAGTTCAAGATGTTGACTACGATGAGAGTTTCTCACTCGTATCGATGCTTAAGTCTGTCCGAATCATGTTAGCAATTGCCGCATTTTATAATTATGAAATTTGGCAAATGGATGTTAAAACTACATTCCTGAATGGATTTCTGGAAGAAGAGTTGTATATGATGCAGCTAGAAGGTTTTGTCGATCCAAAAGGAGCTAACAAAGTGTGCAAGCTCCAGTGTTCCATTTATGGACTAGTGCAAGCCTCTCGGAGTTGGAATATACGCTTTGATAAGTTGATCAAAGCATATAGTTTTATACAGACTTGCGGTGAAGCCTGTACTTACAAGAAAGTGAGTGGGAACACTACAGCATTTTTGATAAGTATATGTAAATGACATATTGTTGATCGGAAATAATGTAGAATTATTCTGCAAAGCATAAAGGAGTATTTGAAAGGAGTTTTTTGAAGAAGGACCTCGGTGAAGCTGCTTACATATTAAGCATCAAGATCTATAGAGATAGATCAAAATGCTTGATAAGTTTTTTCAATGAGTACATACCTTGACAAGATTTTGAAGTAGTTCAAAATGGAACAGTCAAAGAAAGAGTTCTTGCCTGTGTTACAAGGTGTGAAATTGAGTAAGACTCAAAACCCGACCACGGCAGAAGATAGAAAGAGAATGAAAGTCATTCCCTATGCCTCAGCCATAGGTTCTATAAAGTATGCCATGCTGTGTAACAGATCTATTGTATACCCTACACTGATTTTGACAAGGGAGTACAATAGTGATCTAGGAGTAGATCACTGGACAGTGGTCAAAATTATCCTTAGTGGAATAAGGATATTTTTCTCGATTATGGACATGACAAAAAGGTTCGTCGTAAAGGGTTACATCGATGCAAGTTTTGACACTAATCTAGATGACTCTAAGTCTCAATCTAGATACATATTGAAAGTGGGAGCAATTAGCTAGAGTAGCTCCGAGCAGAGTATTGTTGACATAGAAATTTGCAAAATACATGCGGATCTGAATGTGGCAGACCCGTTGACTAAGATTCTCTCACAAGCAAAACATGATCACACATTAGTACGCTTTGGGTGTTAATCACATAGCGATGTGAACTAGATTACTGAATCTAGTAAACCCTTTGGGTCTTGGTCACATGGCGATGTGAACTATGGGTGTTAATCACATGATGATGTGAACTATGGATGTTAATCACATGGTGATGCGATCTAGATTATTGACTCTAGTGCAAGTGGGAGACTGAAGGAAATATGCCCTAGAGGCAATAATAAAGTTATTATTTGTTTCCTTATATCATGATAAATGTTTATTATTCATTCTAGAATTGTATTAACCGAAAACATAATACATGTGTGAATACATAGACAAACATAGTGTCACTAGTATGCATCTACTTGACTAGCTCGTTAATCAAAGATGGTTATGTTTCCTAACCATAAACAAAGAGTTGTTATTTGATTAACGAGATCACATCATTAGGTGAATGATCTGATTGACATGACCCATTCCATTAGCTTAGCACCCGATTGTTTAGTATGTTGCTATTGCTTTCTTCATGACTTATACATGTTCCTATGACTATGAGATTATGCAACTCCCGTTTGCCGGAGGACACTTTGTGTGCTACCAAACGTCACAACGTAAATGGGTGATTATAAAGGTGTTCTACAGGTGTATCCAAAGGTAGATGTTGGGTTGGCGTATTTCGAGATTAGGATTTGTCACTCCGATTGTCGGAGAGGTATCTCTGGGCCCTCTCGGTAATGCACATCACATAAGCCTTGCAAGCATTACAACTAATGAGTTAGTTGCGAGATGATGTATTACGGCACGAGTAAAGAGACTTGCCAGTGATGAGATTGAACTAGGTATTGAGATACCGACGATCGAATCTCGGACAAGTAACATACCGATGACAAAGGGAACAACGTATGTTGTTATGCGGTCTGACCGATAAAGATCTTCGTAGAATATGTAGGAGCCAATATGGGCATCCAGGTCCCGCTATTGGTTATTGACCAGAGAGGTGTCTCGGTCATGTCTAAATAGTTCTCGAACCCATAGGGTCCGCACGCTTAACGTTCCTTGACGATATAGTACTATATGAGTTATGTATGTTGGTGACCGAATGTTGTTCGAAGTCCAAAATGAGATCACGGACATGACGAGGAACTCCGGAATAGTCCGGAGATAAAGTTTGATATATATGATAATAGTGTTTGGTCACCGGAAGGGTTCTGGAAATCACCGGAAGGGGTTCCGGATGTTTCTCGAAATGTTTGGGTACGAGAACACTTTATTTGGGCCAAAGGGGAAAGCCCACAAGTTTTTTGGAAAGCGCAAAAGGAAGTTTTGCGGAGTCCAGGGGCCAGACGCCAGGGTCCCTGGCCCTGGAGTCCGAGAAGGACTCTTGCCTTTCGGGTGAAACCGACTTTGTGGAGGCTTTTACTCCAAGTTTCGACCCCAGGGCTCAAGATATAAATAGAGGGGCAGGGCTAGCACCAAAGACACATCAAGAAACACCAAGCCGTGTGCCGACAACCCTGTCTCCTCTAGTTTATCCTCTATCATAGTTTTCGTAGTGCTTAGGCGAAGCCCTGCGGAGATTGTTCTTCACCAACACCATCACCACGCCGTCGTGCTGCCGGAACTCATCTACTACTTCGCCCCTCTTGCTGGATCGAGAAGGCGAGGACGTCACCGAGCCGAACGTGTGCAGAACTCGGAGGTGCCGTGCTTTCGGTACTTGGATCGGTCGGACGTGAAGACGTACGACTACATCAACCGCGTTGATATAACGCTTCCGCGAACGGTCCACGAGGGTACGTAGACAACACTCTCCCCTCTCGTTGCTATGCATCACCATGATCTTGCGTGTGCGTAGGAAAATTTTGAAATTACTACGTTCCCCAACACAAATGTCCTGTGATCAGGCACACATCCTAACACTTATGCATATTGATGACTTTGATGAGCAACACACGAAGTAAAGTATATCTTCAATCAATGAAGACATACATTCTAAGTGTGAATACATTAATGTGGAATTTGACTTGGAAGCGCCACGATAATTGTGCGCCGTGTATGGGTCTAATACTTCCTATACGGTGGGTAACACCACCACAAAATTCATCTGTTTGAAGTGTTTTACCCATGGTGTTACATTTGCTATGTCTTCACATTTGGTTTGGTTTCAATCTCAACATGTCTTCATGATTATCTTCATTATGTTGATCATATATATATATATATATATATATATATATACACACACACACGAGTGTTCTGTCCTCTACATCATTCACTTATAGCTATGTCTTCTTGTTGAGTCTCTTGAACTAAGTGAATGTGATCGAACCCTACCTTCTCTATGCTTTCTATCTCAAGCTCTATCTCTCCAAATCATATGCATTCTATTGAAACTGTCGAATGTCTTCTCTGCGTCCTTGTCAGCAGAAGATACAGAGACAAACATTAAGTCTGTTTTCAATGTCAATTCCTTCATCTGAAACCCGAAGAAGTGGGAACGACCACCCGACAATCCAGGCGTGCGTGGGAACGTGGAACAACCTCCGATATGCTGCATGATGGCCACATGTTCTTTAGTTGTGAATCGCCAGGGGCACCTGTGTAATAACGTTGTGCCGTCCCTGTCCCTATAAATACACGCCTCGCCACAGTCATTATCCTTTCTTCCACTCTCGCATGAACCCTAGCGCCACCGCTAGCCCTCGACGACGCCGGCGACGAAGCGCTTAGCTGCCGCGACCTCTCTGACGCCGTCTTCACGCCAGCCGCGGACATCGTCTTCTCCGCCGTCGCCGTAGGTGTCCTCCGTCGCCAAGTTAGGGCACGGACGATCGAACTGTTCGGCCTCCTCTTCCACTCCGTATAGCAGTTCCTTGTGTGGTAAATAAAACTTCCTTCTTACGGCCTTTTTGATCCTATAGATTCGTCACTTTCTACCACAAGCAGTTTCTGTTCACACAAGTTGGATCTACTTCATACTGCATCTCATATTATGCCTAGTATGTTCACTTATGCTTCACAAAGTAGTTAGATTCCTCACTTGTACTGATCTATGGATTCGTACAAATCTGGAACCAACTCCTTATTTATGAGTGAATGTCTTCGCATGATGAGGTCAATGTCTTCTAAACTGATTTATCTTCAAAATCTTCTGAGAATGCATATGACCTCTTCCCCTTCCCTCGCACCTTAATGCTGTCACGGGTACATGTCCGTGGGAGAATCCCTTGGTTCTCATAGTCTGCATTCATTTGCAGAATTCTTACAGCATCACATAAATTCTCCCGAAGCCAGTTCCTGTTTGTCCAGCAAGCGAAAGCCCTTGAAGCCTTTGAACGTATTGAAGCTATTCAGTTTAAAGTTCATGGCTGCAGAGAAATCAGCAAGGAAGGGTGGCAGAAAGCGTCGAGGTGAGACATCAAGAGATCTGCCCGATGACCTCTCAGAACTGTACAAGACAGATCCAGAAGAGGATTACAATCAGCGCAAGACACGAATCCAATGGATTCGACGATATTGGGCAGAACAATGGTTCAAGTACAGATTTGTGACAAAGGAATATGCTGAAAAGAATGCCATCAAGCGACCATGGGGAGACATCCTATACAAAAATCTTCAACCCAAGTCCAGAGATGAAGCCATTGAACAAGGCTTCTATCCCTGCATGGTTCGTGGACCACAGCCTGCGGATGCTGACCCATCATCACTGCTATGGTGTCGTGACGACAATCTGTTCAAGCACAACTTCCACTTTGCCCAGAATTCGGCGAAGCAGAACAAGAAGTCATTGGGACTAGACTTCAACCCTGGTCCCTTTGCTCCCCGTGCAGATGGCACCCGCGATGCCGAACCCAATGTCGTCGATCCGTTCTACAACCTGGATGGCCTCATCACTCACATCTCTGTTCAAGGTGCCAAAGTGGATCATTCTGATGATGATGCTGACACTGATGAAGCCCCAGCTCCTACTCCAAAGCCGCAGAAGCCAAAGCTGCCTAAAGCTTCAAAGCCTGCCTCAGCACCAAAAATCTCACGGGAAAAGCCACTGGCTACTGCACCTCCTGAAGACAGTGTACAGTCTGAAGATCTGTCACACATCTCCAAGCCCCCGAGAGTCAAGATTCCTCTGCCACATACCAGCCAAGAACTGACTGCTGCTGCTATTCTGCGCAACGATACCATTGATCTATCCAATGATGAAGATCTTGCAGATGACGCTCTTGAGCAACTGATCAAGAGCAAAGAAGAAGCAGAAATCTTCAACAATTTGCCTCTCTTTGACGTGGCAATCATCCACGACTTTATCGATGAGTGGTTTGACACGCCCAACCTCAGCTTTGAAGATCTGCAACTTCCCATTGGCCTCAGTGTTACTTTCCATGACGCCATTGCTTCAGAGTTAGCTATAGCCCAGGGCATCGTTGAACTGAAGTAGAAGATTGACTTTGAGAAAGCTAAGTTCAAGAAGCATATGGCCAAGCTCAGTGTGCAAGAGGTCAAGAACTTCAAGATCATGATGCACGAGCTCAAAGAAGCCTTTCTTAAGAAGCGTGAAGAAGCTCAAGGTTCTCGTGAGCGCATGAAGAGCCTGGCTGACAAGTGTGTGCAAGCCTACAATGAGGCTGAGAAGCGCAAGGCCCTTGGGCGTCCTGGCATTAACCCCAGGATGGCTGCAAAGCAGAAGAAGAAGCCCGCTATGGCCGAACCCGACGCACCAAGGCAGGAAGCACATCCCATTGTCTTCCCAACCAGCATGACTGGCTCGAAGCCAAAAGCCAGGTCTACCGCTTCAGAACTGAAGAAGACGAGGACTGCTGAGGCTGAAGCCAGAAAGAGGAAACATCCTGAAGCCTTTGCTGCTGCTCCCTCCAAGAAGAAGCGGAAGACCAAGAAGGAATGGGCTGCTCCCACAGAGCCCTTAATTGTTGAACCTATCTCCATGGTTCGCCCTGCCGCTGAACATCAAGAGCGCTAACTGACTGTCCATGAGCCTGCCTTCATAGAGGCTCATGAAGCTAAAGACATACCAGCAGCTGATCCCACCGCTGCTGAAGACATTGGTCACCATGACCATGTTGAAGATGATGTAGTTCTTCCTCAGATCAAGCACCAATAGGTATCATCGCCTGTGCTTACGCACAGCGAACTCATCAGCATTGGTCGTCCTCTAATACCAATTGCTCAGGATGCAACATGGGCTGATCACCCACAACAATAACAAGTCACACCACCCCGGCAAGAAGAAGATGATGACTTTGAGGCCCAGCCAACTCCATCTCCAAAGGCGTCGCCTGCGTTACGCAGGCTTCGCAAAGGACCAAGGTCTCAAGTCTCCGAGTCTGAAGCTAAAACTGCTGAAGACATTCCGGCTGCATCAGCCGATGACACCCAAGAAGAAGAACGTGTTCCTACTCCCCCAACTACTGAAGAAGCTGTTCTCGAGGAGAACGTGTTTGTGCCTGACCCTCCAGCTCATCAAGTGGAGGTAGAAAATCTTGAGGCTGCCACCACCAACACCAATGAAGCCACTGACGTTGTCATGGCTGAAGCAAATGTGGAGCCTGCACCAATCCAAGAACCAGAAGTCAGCGAAGCCAATGATGCTACTGCTTCTGTTCCTGCGCCTGCTGCTGGTCCTCAGTTTGACTATCATATTGAGCATAGGCCTCAGGTACAGAAGCCAATGCCAAGGTTGCCCAGGTTTCCAGGTCCTGCAACAGCACCTGGATCCTTCAATGTCAACGGCTTCAAAGAAGACAACACCTTCTTCAATAGCTCCAAGAACCCCTACTCAAGGGAACAAATATCTTCTGATCGGTTCTGGAGCTATCCGCAGCGAAGCTATTACTCCTGCCTGTACAATCAAGGTCGCATCTTCCCCCATATGCGTCTTGACACCAAAGCAATAGCTGGTCTGCCCTGTCTGGAAGAAGCTCTGGATTGCTTCAAAGAGGTTGGATTGTTGCCCTTCATCACCGACCAAGAGCACTGGAACAAAGAGTTGCTGCTCCAATTTTATGCCACACTTCACATACGTGGTTACAACAGAGATCCGAAGACTTGGGTCCTGGAGTGGATGACAGGAAATGTTCATCACGAAGCCAAAGCCTTTGATATCATTGAGCTCACTGGTCTGCCCACTCCTAGAGATCTCTATGAACCTGGATGTCAACTTCACAGTGAAGCTATGGAAAGCATCTTTCAGAAGCCTGAACCGAACATGAGTCAGATGCTCAGTATGATGAAGCCTTTGCCACAAGATGCTGCATATCCTAAGGAGTTCTTTGTTGAAGACCTTGAGTATCTGCCAAGGACTATCTATCACATTATAAGGCGAACTCTCTGGCCCATCAAAGGACATTCTCCACATGAAAACTGGAAGGTGCAATGAAGACTTTGGTCTTCTATATTCTTCATGGCAAATGCTTCAATGCACAAGACTTCTTCATCCGCCAACTTGCTGCATCAGGATCTGATCTTTTTGGCTTGAAGTTCTATGCTCCATGGATAATGCGGCTGATTAAACTCCACTCAGCTATCTCATATCAGCCATCTGCTTGCAATCATCGGATCTTTCTGCCTGATGTGGATATGTCCGTTGAAGCCATTTATCCTGAGCCTGCCAAGGAACCTCTTAGTCTTCAGAATGCGGAGCATCAAAGTTTCACTCAGAACATTGAAGGAGTTGAAGCAGTCACTCGTGTTTATCCTCTGGCTGTTACTACCCATGCACCTCATCGTGCTCTTACTAAAGCCACTGATAGCACTATTGCCCAATGACCCAAGAAGCGATCTCGTGTTCTCAATGACCGAGAGCTTCTGGTTGCTCTTCATAAGAAACAGGATAGGCATCATGACTGGCTAAAGCGCCAAATGCAAAGCCTCTTGGTGGATGTCAACCGCATTCGCAATCTTGCCACCAAGAATGCCTTTGTAGCCCATGAAACTTGTCGGCGTACATGGAAAGGGCTGACACTTATGTGCTCTGAGGATGATCTTCAAGAGGATGGCTTCTCTGAACGTTTCAAGTTTGACTCCACACCTCTCCGAAGGGCTGTGCTGCGACGAACTCTATCTCTTGAAGACTCTGAGTTTTCTTCCTCTGCGGCAACTGTGAATGCCAGAGTGATCAAGGACGAAGATGATGCCACTTCACCGCCCCCTACTTCTGCACGCCTCGACACTGCCCCAAGTTCTTCTGCACCGCCAAACACCACCGACGACCCTGCAGCTTCACCTACTCTTCGTGGGAACGAGTAGATGCTCTATGTCTTCAAACCTTTTTGGTCCTCAGTGACAAAAGGGGGAGAAGCATATGAGTTTGATAGTCTTCAAGCGGGTCCATATGGGCGGTTACTTTATGTTTTGCCTAGTGTTTACAACTCTCGCTTTGATACATTTGGTTCTTTGAGTTGTAACACTTAAACTCGATGGTCGTCTGCTACTTATTTGCTATTTTGGGACGCAATGATAAATCCCGCATGTGCGACGATAAATTCCGCACTTAGATCATTTTGCAGACGTCCATTTTTCATTATGCATGTCATTATCTTCACATACCCTTCATGCATGATGAATTGTCATCATAAGTTGAAGAGGATCTCCACAAGTACAACCTGCCATGTGCATTTGCATTCCAAAAGCAAATTACTTATATGCACATCTTCAGGGGGAGCCCTTGCAACTTATGAAGACAATTCCTTATCCTTTACAATTTCACATATTATATTCCCCGTTGAAAACTTCAACTAGTTTGTCATCAATCACCAAAAAGGGGGAGATTGTAAGTGCATCTAGTGCCACCCCTAGTTGGTTTTGGAGTATTGACGACAAACCTAGTTGAGGGACTAATGTGTTTGTGAGAATTGCAGGATAACACAGGTAGAAGTCCCCCATTGATTCATTTTTCCTACCAGAGATGACCCCTAAAATGTATGAAGACATTGAAGTCAAAGGTGGTACGTGAAGACATTCACTTGAAGACTATGACAAGAGAAGACATCGCATGAAGACTATGGAGCGCGAAGACTTAGATCTTTCGTAGTTCTTTTTCTTCTTTGTTGAGTCATAGGAACCACCGTACTGTTAAGTGGGGTCCAAGAAAATCACTCAGAATGACTTTAGTGATGCTTAACCAAAATCCTATGTCTTCGAGTGAAGACAATGAGAGCGAATCTTGTTCAGAGTTGGACAAGTCAGCTTTGCTTGTAGCCTAAGTAAAGTTGTCGTGTGTGTTTGAAATCTGACCGTTGGAACACGTGTCAGTTCCTTAGTGACCCAGGGTCATTTCGGACAAATCAGGTCGGGTTGCCTAGTGGCTATAAATAGCCCACCCCCTACAACCATAAACGGTTGGCTGCTCAGAGTTAAAGTACGACTTTTGTCATTTAAGAGCAACCCACCTCGAAGCCTTTGAGAGAAAATTCCTTGAGAGGATAAAGCCCTAACCACCCAGAGCCAAAGAGTGTTAGGCATCACTTAAGTCTTCTTGTCTGTGTGATCTGAAGACTTATTACACTTGAGGACTGTGAATCCTCCAGCCGGTTAGGCGTCGCGTTCTGAGCATCCAAGAGTCATTGTGGATCGCCGGTGAACGAAGTCTGTGAAGGTTTGGAAGTCTACCTTGAAGACTTACCAGAGTAATTGGGTGAGGACTGGGTGTCCTTAGCTCAAGGGGAATAAGGTGAAGACGAGGTCTTCTGAGTTGAATCTCAGCCTCCCTAACCAGACGTATAGTTGTCACAGCAACTGGAACTGGTCCAACAAATCATTGTCTTCAACGAGTCACTGGTTTCGTTCTTCCCTTCCTTTACTTACTGTTGGTTCTTGTGAAGTCATTGTACGATAGCATCACCATTTGACTTCACTAAGTGATTACATGTATTGATTGGCCTCTTAACATCTTCCTACCTGATCCTTACTGCCTAGCTGCTATTTGTCATTGTGCTTTCACTTCATTGAATACATGACTATGGTTTGCCTAGTGTAGTCTACCTTCCACTGCATGATGATAGGTTTATTTCTATCGTTTGTCTTCGAAACTCACATGTTTTGAAGACTTTCATAAAAATCGCCTATTCACACCCCCCCTCTAGTCGATCACTAGCACTTTCACCCCTTGAAGTAATCTTATCAGATTGAGTCTTTAAAGACTTGAGAACACTTGATGTATGTCTTGCCGTGGATATCTGTGGTGACAATGGGATACCACGTGCCACTTGATGTATGTTTTGGTGACCAACTTGCGGGTTTCGTGACATTGGGAACCTATGCATAGGGGTTGGCACACGTTTTCGTCGTGATTCTCCGGTAGAAACTTTGGGGCACTCTTTGAGGTTCTATGTGTTGGTTGAATAGATGAATCTGAGATTGTGTGATGCATATCGTATAATCATGCCCACGGATACTTGAGGTGACATTGGAGTATCTAGGTGACATTAGGGTTTTGGTTGATTTGTATCTTAAGGTGTTATTCTAGTACGAACTCTAGGGCTGTTTGTGACACTTATAGGAATAGCCCAACGGATTGATTGGAAAGAATAACTTAGAGGTGGTTTCGTACCCTACCATAATCTCTTCGTTCGTTCTCCGCTATTAGTAACTTTGGAGTGACTCTTTGTTGCATGTTGAGGGATAGTTTTATGATCCAATTATGTTAGTATTGTTGAGAGGACTTACACTAGCGAAAGTATGAACCCTAGGCCTTATTTCCACACATTGCAATACCATTTACGCTCACTTTTATCACTTGCTACCTTGTTGTTTTTATATTTTCAGATTACAAATACTATTATCTAC
The DNA here is from genome assembly GCA_034509565.1 of Triticum monococcum. Taxonomy (NCBI): domain Eukaryota; kingdom Viridiplantae; phylum Streptophyta; class Magnoliopsida; order Poales; family Poaceae; genus Triticum; species Triticum monococcum. The sequence continues at coordinate 125,592,632 of CM067842.1, forward strand.
TATCCATATACCACTTGTATCATCATCTCTTCGCCGAGCTAGTGCACCTATACAATTTACCATTGTACTGGGTGTGTTGGGGACACAAGAGACTCTTTGTTATTTGGTTGCAGGGTTGCTTGAGAGAGACCATCTTCATCCTACGCCTCCTACGGATTGATAAACCTTAGGTCATCCACTGGAGGGAAATTTGCTATTGTCCTACAAACCTCTGCACTTGGAGGCCCAACAACGTCTACAAGAAGAAGGTTGTGTAGTAGACATCAAACTTTTTTCTGGCGTCGTTGCCGGGGAGGTTAGCACTTGAAGGTATATCTTTAGATCTTGCAATCAAGTCTTTTAGTTTCTTGTTTTATCACTAGTTTAGTTTATAAAAGAAAACTACAAAAAATATGGAATTAAGTTTGTCTCATACGCTTCAACTTTTTAATATCTTTCGTGAGTATGATGGAAAGGATAATTGTGCTCAAGTGCTAGAAGAAGAAATCCATAAAATGTTTGGCACTAAATATTTGAATGATGAGCATGATTGAATTGTTGTTAGTATGAATTCCTTGAATATCCATGATGCTAATGATATGCAAAGCCACAAGCTTGGGGAAGCTATGTTTCATGAAGATGATATTTTTTGTCCCCCAAGTTTTGATGAGCAAATCTATTATGATGAAAGCATGCCTCCTATCTATGATGATTATTGTGATGACACGTATGCTTTAAAGAACAATGATAACCATGAAACTTGTCATCTTGATCTTATTTTTCAATCACATGATAGTTATTTTGTTGAGTTTGCTCCCACTATTATTCATGAGAAGAAATGTGCTTATGTGGAGAGTAATAAAATTTGCATGCTTGTAGATCATGAAAACAATGATTTAGGTGCTGGTTATATTGTTAAATTCATTCATGATGCTACTAAAAATTATTATGAGGGAGGAACATATGCTTGTAGGAATTGTAATAATATCAAGTTTCCTCTCTATATGCTTAAAGTTTTGAAGTTATGCTTGTTTTATCTTCCTATGCAAGTTGATTATTGTTCCCACAAGTTGTTTGCTCACAAAATCCGTATGCATAGGAAGTGGGTTAGACTTAAATGTGCTAGTCATATTCTTCATGATGCTCTCTTTATGTTACAATTCTTATCCTTTATGTGAGCATCATTGAAATCATCATGCCTAGCTAGGGGCGTTAAACGATAGCACTTGTTGGGAGGCAACCCAATTTTATTCTTGTTCCTTGCTTCTTGTTCCTGTTTAGTAATGAATAAATAATCTATCCTCTGTTTAGATGTGGTTTTATGCTTTTAATTAGTGTTTGTGCCAAGTCGAACCTTTGGGAAGACTTGGGGAGTGTCTTGTTGATCATGCTGTAAAAAACAGAAACTTTAGCGCTCACGAGAATTGCTGCAATTTTTATTTGGAGAGTGATATTTAGTTAATTATTTTTGCAGATAATTAATATATAAATTCCTCAGGTCCATCAATTTATTTTATAATTTTATGAGTTCCATAAGTATACGTTTGATCCAGATTAGTACAGACTGTTCTGTTTTTGACAGATTCTGTTTTTCATGTGTTGTTCACTTATTTTGATGAATCTATGGCTAGTAAAATAGTTTATAAACCATACAGAAGTTGGAATACAGTAAGTTTAACACCAATATAAATAAAGAATGAGTTCATTATAGTACCTTGAAGTGGTGATTTATTTTCTTATACTAACGGAGCTTACGAGTTTTCTGTTAAGTTTTGTGTTGTGAAGTTTTCAAGTTTCGGGTAAGGATTCGATGGACTATGGAATAAGGAGTGGCAAGAGCATAAGTTTGGGGATGCCCAAGGCACCCCAAGGTAATATTCAAGGACAACCAAGAGCCTAAGCTTGGGGATGCCCCGGATGGCATCCCCTCCTTCGTCTTTGTTCATCGGTAACTTTACTTGGAGCTATATTTTTATTCACCACATGATATGTGTTTTGCTTGGATCGTCAATTTATTTTGTTAGTATTTTATTTCTGTTATTTAGAACAATGTTTTGCATCTTTTATTTCAATAAAAGTGGCATGGATAGCCTTTACTATGCCTATTTTACAAGTATACATGTTGCTGTTTGAAAACAGAAAGTTTATCGCTGTTGCAATAATTCCCTAGAAAATTCAAAATGTGATAAAATGTTGAAACCTTTTGCATATTAAGATATGATAAATTTACTAAAGTGGGAATTTTCTTTCATAATTTTTGGAGCTAGGAAAGTATGGATGTTGCAGCATTCTTTACAGACTATCCTGTTTAGGCAGATTGCTGTTGTGTTTGCATTGTTTGCATATGTTTGCTTATTTAATGATTCTATTTGAGGATATGACTATTAAATATGCAGAGGAATTTAGTATGCAATGTTGAATAATAATTTTAGTGATTTGCTACAGTAGAGTATGAGAAGGTTTTTGCAATGGTTTATACCAATTTATCTCACGAGTCCTTGTTGAGTTTTGTGTGGATGAAGCTTTTCAGATTTAGGGAGACCTTGATATGAGAGGAATTAAGGAGACACAAAAGCTCAAGCTTGGAGATTCCCAAGGCATACCAAGATAATATTTCAAGAAGTCTCAAGCATCTAAGCTTGGGGATGCCCCGGTTGGCATCCCACCTTTCTTCTTCAACAATTATCAGTTAGTTTCGGTTGATCCTAAGTTTTTGCTTCTTCACATGATGTTTGTCATTCTTAGAATATCATTTTATTTTGCTTTTCTTGATGTTTGAATAGAATACCAAGATCTGAAATTATTAAATGTTAGAGAGTCTTCACATAGTTGCATAATTATTCGACTACTCATTGATCTTCACTTATATCTTTCGGAGTAGTTTGTCATTTGCTCTAGTGCTTCACTTATATCTTTTAGAGCATGGTGGTAGTTTTATTTTGAAGAAATAGATGAACTCTCATGATTCACTTATATTATTTTGAGAGTCTTGAATAGCATGGTAATTTTCTTAAAATTGTAATATGCTAGGTATACAAGATTAATAATAAAATTCTCTTATGAGTGTGTTGAATACTAAGAGAAGTTTGATACTTGATGATTGTTTTGAGATATGAGGATGGTAATATCAGAGTCATGCTAGTTGAGTAGTTGTGAATTTGAGAAATACTTGTGTTGAAGTTTGTGATTCCCGTAGCATGCACGTATGGTGAACCGTTATGTGATGAAGTCGGAGCATGATTTATTTATTGATTGTCTTCCTTATGAGTGGCGGTCGGGGACGAGCGATGGTCTTTTCCTACCAATCTACCCCCCTAGGAGCATGCGCGTAATACTTTGCTTTGATAACTTCTAGTTTTTTGCAATAAGTATGTGAGTTCTTTATGACTAATGTTGAGTCCATGGATTATAGGCACTCTCACCCTTCCACCATTGCTAGCCTCTCTAGTACCGCGCAGCTCTCGCTGGTACCATAAACCCACCATATGCCTTCCTCAAAACAGCCACCATACCTACCTATTATGGCATTTCCATAGCCATTCCGAGATATATTGCCATGCAACTTTCCACCATTCCGTTCATCACGACACATTCATCATTGTCATATTGCTTAGCATGATCATGTAGTTAACATAGTATTTGTGGCAAAGCCACCGTTCATAATTCTTTCATACTTGTCACTCTTGATTCATTGCATATCTCGGTACACCGCCGGAGGCATTCATATAGAGTCATATCCTGTTCTAAGTATCGAGTTGTATCATTGAGTTGTAAATAAATAGAAGTGTGATGATCATCATTCAATAGAGCATTGTCCCAAATAAAAAAAAGAAAGGCCAAATAAAAAAAGGAAGGCCAAAAAAAGGGGACAATGCTACTATCCTTTTTCCACACTTGTGCTTCAAAGTAGCGCCATGTTCTTCATATAGAGAGTCTCTTGAGTTATCACTTTCATATACTAGTGGGAATTTTCATTATAGAACTTGGCTTGTATATTCCAATGATGGGCTTCCTCAAAATGCCCTAGGTCTTCGTGAGCAAGTGAGTTGGATGCACACCCACTAGTTTCTTTGGTCGAGCTTTCATACACTTATAGCTCTAGTGCATCCGTTGCATGGCAATCCCTACTCACTCACATTGATATCTATTGATGGGCATCTCCATAGCCCGTTGTGTTGGGGAACGTAGCAGAATTTAAAATTTTCTACGCATCGTCAAGATCAATCTATGGAGTCTTCTAGCAACGAGAGGAAAGGAGTGCATCTACATACCCTTGTAGATCGCGAGCGGAAGCGTTCAAGAGAACGGGGTTGATGGAGTCGTACTCATCGTGATCCAAATCACCGATGACCGAGCGCCAAACGGATGGCACCTCCGTGTTCAACACACGTACGGTTGGGGAAGACGTCTCCTCCTTCTTGATCCAGCAAGGGGGAAGGAGAGGTTGATGGAGATCCAGCAGCACGACGGCGTGGTGGTGGAAGCAGCGGGATCTCGGCAGGGCTTCGCCAAGCTCTAACGAGAGGGAGATGTGTTACGGGGGGAAGAGGAGGCGCCAGGGGCTTGGGTGCGCAGCCCTCCCTTGCCCCTCTTTATATAGGGGTCCAGGGGGGCGTTGGCCCCTCTAGATCCCATCTAGATGGGGGGCGGCGGCCAAGGGGGGTGGCTTGCCCCCCAAGCCAAGTGGGGCGCCCCCACCCCTAGGGTTTCCAACCCTAGGCGCAGGGGGAGGCCCAAGGGGGCGCACCAGCCCATCAGGGGCTGGTTCCCCTCCCACTTCAGCCCAAGGGGCCCTCCGGGATAGGTGGCCCCACCCGGTGGACCCCCGGGACCCTTCCGGTGGTCCCGGTACAATATCGGTGACCCCTAAAACTTTCCTGGTGGCCGAAACTGGACTTCCTATATACAATTCTTCACCTCCGGACCATTCCGGAACTCCTCGTGACGTCCGGGATCTCATCCGGGACTCCGAACAACTTTCGGGTTACCGCATACTAATATCTCAACAACCCTAGTGTCACTGAACCTTAAGTGTGTAGACCCTACGGGTTCGGGAGACACGCAGACATGACCGAGACGACTCTCCGGTCAATAACCAACAACGGGATCTGGATACCCATGTTGTCTCCCACATGCTCCTCGATGATCTCATTGGATGAACCACGATGTCGAGGATTCAATCAATGCAGTATACAATTCCCTTTGTCAATCGGTATGTTACTCGCCCGAGACTCGATCGTCGGTATCCCAATACCTCGTTCAATCTCGTTACCGGCAAGTCACTTTACTCGTACCGTAATGCATGATCCCGTGATCAACCACTTGGTCACATTGAGCTCATTATGATGATGCATTACCGAGTGGGCCTAGAGTTACCTCTCCGTCATATAGAGTGACAAATCCCAGTCTCGATTCGTGCCAACCCAACAGACACTTTTGGAGATACCCGTAGTGCACCTTTATAGTCACCCAGTTACATTGTGACGTTTGGCACACCCAAAGCACTCCTACGGTATCCGGGAGTTGCACAATCTCATGGTCTAAGGAAATGATACTTGACATTCGGAAAAGCTCTAGCAAACAAACTACACGATCTTGTGCTATGCTTTGGATTGGGTCTTGTCCATCACATCATTCTCCTAATGATGTGATCCCGTTATCAATGACATCTAATGTCCATAGTTAGGAAACCATGACTATCTTTTGATCAACAAGCTAGTCAACTAGAGGCTCACTAGGGACGTGTTGTGGTCTATGTATTCACACATGTATTACGATTTCCGGATAACACAATTATAGCATGAACAATAGACAGTTATCATGAACAAGGAAATATAATAATAACCATTTTATTATTGCCTCTAGGGCATATTTCCAACAGTCTCCCACTTGCACTAGAGTCAATAATCTAGTTACATTGTGATGAATCAAACACCCATAGAGTTCTGGTGTTGATCATGTTTTTCTCTAGGGAGAGGTTTAGTTAACGGATCTGCTACATTCAGGTCCGTATGTACTTTACAAATCTCTATGTCTCCATTTTGAACACTTTCACGAATGGAGTTGACGCGACGCTTGATATGCCTGGTCTTCCTGTGAAACCTGGGCTCCTTGGCAAGGGCAATAGCTCCAGCGTTGTCACAGAAGAGAGTCATCGGGCCCGACGCATTGGGAATGACTCTTAGGTCGGTAATGAACTCCTTCACCCAGATTGCTTCTTGTGCTACCTCCGAGGCTGCCATGTACTCCGCTTCACATGTAGATCCCGCCACAACGCTTTGCTTGCAACTGCACCAGCTTACTGCCCCACCATTCAAAATATACACGTATCCGGTTTGTGACTTAGAGTAATCCAGATCTGTGTCGGAGCTAGCATCGACGTAACCCTTTACGACGAGCTCTTCGTCACCTCCATAAACGAGAAATATATCCTTAGTCCTCTTCAGGTACTTCAGGATATTCTTGACCGTTGTCCAGTGTTCCATGCCGGGATTACTTTGGTACCTTCCTACCAAACTTACGGCAAGGTTTACATCAGGTCTGGTACACAGCATGGCATACATAATAGACCCTATGGCCGAGGCATAGGGGACGACACTCATCTTTTCTCTATCTTTTGTCGTGGTCGGGCATTGAGCCATGCTCAATTGCACACCTTGCAATACAGGCAAGAACCCCTTCTTGGACTGATCCATATTGAACTTCTTCAATATCTTGTCAAGGTACGCACTTTGTGAAAGACCAATGAGGTGTCTTGATCTATCTCTATAGATTTTGATGCCTAATATATAAGAAGCTTCTCCAAGGTCCTTCATTGAAAAACACTTGTTCAAGTAGGCCTTTATGCTTTCCAAGAATTCTATATCATTTCCCATCAACAGTATGTCATCCACATATAATATGAGAAATGCTACGGAGCTCCCACTCACTTTCTTGTAAACACAGGCTTCTCCATAAGTCTGTGTAAACCCAAATGCTTTGATCATCTCATCAAATCAAATGTTCCAACTCCGAGATGCTTGCACCGGCCCATAGATTGAGCGTTGGAGCTTGCACACCTTGTTAGCATTCTTAGGATCGATAAAACCTTCCGGCTGCATCATATACAATTCTTCCTTAAGAAAGCCATTAAGGAATGCCATTTTGACGTCCATTTGCCATATCTCATAATCATAGAATGCGGCAATTTCTAACATGATTCGGACGGACTTCAACTTCACTACGGGTGAGAAAGTCTCATCGCAGTCAACCCCTTGAACTTGTCGATAACCCTTAGCGACGAGTTGAGCCTTGTAGATGGTCACATTACCATCTGCGTCTGTCTTCTTTTTAAAGATCCATTTATTTTCTATGGCTCGCCGATCATCGGGCAAGTCAGTCAAAGTCCATACTTCGTTTTCATACATGGATCCTATCTCGGATTTCATGGCTTCTAGCCATTTGTCGGAATCTGGGCCCGCCATCGCTTCCTCATAGTTCGAAGGTTCGCCATTGTCTAACAACATGATTTCCAAGACAGGGTTGCCGTACCACTCTGGTGCGGAACGTGTCCTTGTGGACCTACAAAGTTCAGTAGCAACTTGATCTGAAGTTTCATGATCATCATCATTAACTTCCTCTCTAGTCGGTGCAGGCACCTTAGGAACATTTTCCTGAGTTGCGCCACTTTCCGGTTCAAGAGGTAATACTTCATCAAGTTCTACTTTCCTCCCACTTACTTCTTTCGAGAGAAACTCTTTCTCTAGAAAGGATCCATTCTTGGCAACAAAGATCTTGCCTTCGGATCTGAGGTAGAAGGTATACCCAATAGTTTATTTAGGGTATCCTATGAAGACTCATTTTTCCGACTTGGGTTCGAGCTTTTCAGGTTGAAGTTTCTTGACATAAGCATCGCATCCCCAAACTTTTAGAAACGACAGCTTAGGTTTCTTCCCAAACCAAAATTCATACGGTGTCGTCTCAACGGATTTTGACGGAGCCCTATTTAAAGTGAATGCAGCAGTCTCTAAAGCATAACCCCAAAATGACAGTGGTAGATTGGTAAGAGACATCATAGATCGCACCATATCCAATAGACTGCGATTACGATGTTCGGACACACCATTATGCTGAGGTGTTCCAGGCGGCGTGAGTTGTGAAACTATTCCACATTTCCTTAAGTGCGTGCCAAATTCGTGACTCAAGTATTCTTCCACACGATCTGATCGCAAGAACTTGATTTTCCTGTCACGTTGATTCTCAACCTCACTCTGAAATTCCTTGAACTTTTCAAAGGTCTCAGACTTGTGTTTCATTAAGTAGACATACCCATATCTACTCAAGTCATCAGTGAGGGTGAGAACATAACGATAGCCAGCGCGAGCCTCAACACTCATTGGACCGCACACATCAGTATGTATGATTTCCAATAAGTTGGTTGCTCGCTCCATTGTTCCTGAGAACGGAGTCTTGGTCATTTTACCCATGAGGCATGGTTCGCACGTGTCAAATGATTCGTAATCAAGAGACTCCAAAAGTCCATCTGCATGGAGCTTCTTCATGCGTTTGACACCTATGTGACCAAGGCGGCAGTGCCACAAGTATGTGGGACTATCATTATCAACCTTACATCTTTTGGTATTCACACTATGAATATGTGTAACATTATGCTCGAGATTCATTAAGAATAAACCATTCACCAGCGGGGCATGACCATAAAACATATCTCTCATATAAATAGAACAACCATTATTCTCGGATTTAAATGAGTAGCCATCTCGAATTAAACAAGATCCTGATACAATGTTCATGCTCAAAGCTGGCACTAAATAACAATTATTGAGGTTTAAAACTAATCCCGTAGGTAAATGTAGAGGTAGCGTGCCGATGGCGATCACATCGACATTGGAACCATTCCCGACGCGCATCGTCACCTCGTTCTTCGCCAGTCTCCGCTTATTCCACAGCTCCTGCTTTGAGTTACAAATGTGAGCAACCGCACCGGTATCAAATACCCAGGAGCTACTACGAGTACTGGTAAGTTACACATCAATTACATGTATATCACATATACCTTTAGTGTTGCCGGCCTTCTTGTCCGCTAAGTATTTGGGGCAGTTCCGCTTCCAGTGACCACTTCCCTTGCAATAAAAACACTCAGTCTCGGGCTTGGGTCCATTCTTTGGCTTCTTCCCGGCAGCTTGCTTACCGGGCGCGGCAACCCCCTTGCCGTCCTTCTTGAAGTTCTTCTTACCCTTGCCTTTCTTAAACTTAGTGGTTTTATTCACCATCAACACTTGATGTTCCTTTTTGATCTCCACCTCCGCTGATTTCAGCATTGAATATACCTCAGGAATGGTGTTTTCCATCCCCTGCATATTGAAGTTCATCACAAAGCTCTTGTAGCTCGGTGGAAGCGACTGAAGGATTCTGTCAATGACCGCGTCATCCGGGAGATTAACTCCCAGCTGAGTCAAGCGGTTGTGCAACCCAGACATTTTGAGTATGTGCTCACTGATAGAACTATTTTCCTCCAGCTTACAACTGAAGAACTTGTCGGAGACTTCATATCTCTTGAACCGGGCATGAGCTTGGAAAACCATTTTCAGCTCATCGAACATCTCATATGCTCCGTGTTGCTCAAAACGCTTTTGGAGCCCCGGTTCTAAGTTGTATAGCATGCTGCACTAAACGAGGGAGTAATCATCAGCACGCTGCTGCCAAGCATTCATAACGTCTTGGTTCTCTGGGATGGGTGCGTCACCTAGCGGTGCTTCTAGGACATAATCTTTCTTGGTAGCTATGAGGATGATCCTCAGGTTCTGGACCCAGTCCGTATAGTTGCTGCCATCATCTTTCAGCTTGGTTTTCTCTAGGAATGCGTTGAAGTTGAGGGCAACATTAGCGTGTGTCATTTGATCTACAAGACATATTGTAAAGATTTTAGACTAAGTTCATGATAATTAAGTTCATCTAATCAAATTATTCAATGAACTCCCACTCAGATAGACATCCCTCTAGTCATCTAAGTGAAACATGATCCGAGTCAACTAGGCCGTGTCCGATCATCACGTGAGACGGACTAGTCAACATCGGTGAACATCTTCATGTTGATCGTATCTTCTATACGAATCATGCTCGACCTTTCGATCTTCCGTGTTCCGAGGCCATGTCTGTACATGCTAGGCTCGTCAAGTCAACCTAAGTGTATTGCATGTGTAAATCTGGCTTACACCCGTTGTATTCGAATGTTAGAATCTATCACACCCGATCATCACGTGGTGCTTCGAAACAACGAACCTTCGCAACGGTGCACAGTTAGGGGGAACACTTTCTTGAAATTATTATGAGGGATCATCTTATTTAAGCTACCGTCGTTCAAAGCAAATAGGATGTAAAACATGATAAACATCACATGCAATCAAATAGTGACATGATATGGCCAATATCACTTTGCTCCTTATGATCTCCATCTTTGGGGCGCCATGATCATCGTCGTCACCGGCATGACACCATGATCTCCATCATCATGATCTCCATCATCGTGTCTTCATGAAGTTGTCTCGTCATCTATTACTTCTACTACTATGGCTAATGGTTTAGCAATGAAGTAAAGTAATTACATGACGTTATATATTGACACGGAGGTCATAAATAAATTAAGACAACTCCTATGGCTCCTGCCGGTTGTCATACTCATCGACATGCAAGTCGTGATTCCTATTACAAGAACATGATCAATCTCATACATCACATATATCATTCATTACATCCTTTTGGCCATATCACATCACACGGCACATGCTGCAAAAACAAGTTAGACGTCCTCTAATTGTTGTTGCAAATTTTTACGTGGCTGCCATAGGTTTCTTAGCAAGAACGTTTCTTACCTACGCCAAAACCACAACATGATATGCCAATTTCTCTTTACCCTTCATAAGGACCCTTTTCATCAAATCCGATCCGACTAAAGTGGGAGAGACAAACACCCGCTAGCCACCTTATGCAACTAGTGCATGTCAGTCGGTGGAACCAATCTCACGTAAGCGTAGATTTAAGGTCGGTCCGGGCCGCTTCATCCCACGATACCGCCGAATCAAGATAAGACTAGTAACGGTAAGTAAATTGACAAAATCAACGCCCACAACAACTTGTGTTCTACTCGTGCATAGAAACTACGCATAGACCTAGCTCATGATGCCACTGTTGGGGAACATAGCAGAATTTAAAATTTTCTACGCATCACCAAGATCAATCTATGGAGTCTTCTAGCAACGAGAGGAAAGGAGTGCATCTACATACCCTTGTTGATCGCGAGCGGAAGCGTTCAAGAGAACGGGGTTGATGGAGTCGTACTCGTCGTGATCCAAATCACCGATGACCGAGCGCCGAACGGATGGCACCTCCGCGTTCAACGCATGTATGGTTGGGAAGACGTCTCCTCCTTCTTGATCCAGCAAGGGGGAAGGAGAGGTTAATGGAGATCCAGCAGCACGACGGCGTGGTGGTGGAAGCAGCGGGATCTCGGCAGGGCTTCGCCAAGCTCTAACAAGAGGGAGAGGTGTTACGGGGGGAAGAGGGAGGCACCAGGGGCTTGGGTGTGCAGCCCTCCCTCCCCCCTCTTTATATAGGGGTCCAGGGGGCGCCGGCTCCTCTAGATCCCATCTAGCTGGGGGCGGCGGCCAAGGGGGGTGGCTTGCCCCCCAAGCCAAGTGGGCCGCCCCCCATCCCTAGGGTTTCCAACCCTAGGCGCAGGGCGAGGCCCAAGGGGGGCACACCAGCCCATCAGGGGCTGGTTCCCCTCCCACTTCAGCCCAAGGGGCCCTCCGGGATAGGTGGCCCCACCCGGTGGACCCCCGGGACCCTTCTGGTGGTCCCGGTACAATACCGGTGACCCCCGAAACTTTCCCGGTGGCCGAAACTGGACTTCCTATATACAATTCTTCACCACCGGACCATTCCGGAACTCCTCGTGACGTTCGAGATCTCATCCGGGACTCCGAACAACTTTCGGGTTACCACATACTAATATCTCAACAACCCTAGCGTCACCGAACCTTAAGTGTGTAGACCCTACGGGTTCGGGAGACACGCAGACATGACCGAGACGACTCTCTGGTCAATAACCAACAGCGGGATATGGATACCCATGTTGGCTCCCACATGCTCCTCGATGATCTCATTGGATGAACCACGATGTCGAGGATTCAATCAATCCCGTATACAATTCCCTTTGTCAATCGGTACGTTACTCGCCCGAGACTCGATCGTCGGTATCCCAATACCTCGTTCAATCTCGTTACCAGAAAGTCACTTTACTCGTACCATAATGCATGATCCCGTGATCAACCACTTGGTCACATTGAGCTCATTATGATGATGCATTACCAAGTGGGCCCAGAGTTACCTCTCCGTCATACGGAGTGACAAATCCCAGTCTCGATTCGTGCCAACCCAACAGACACTTTCGGAGATACCTGTAGTGCACCTTTATAGTCACCCAGTTACGTTGTGACGTTTGGCACACCCAAAGCACTCCTACGGTATCCGGGAGTTGCACAATCTCATGGTCTAAGGAAATGATACTTGACATTCGGAAAAGCTCTAGCAAATGAACTACACGATCTTGTGCTATGCTTAGGATTGGGTCTTGTCCATCACATCATTCTCCTAATGATGTGATCCCGTTATAAATGACATCTAATGTCCATAGTCAGGAAACCATGACTATCTTTTGATCAACGAGCTAGTCAACTAGAGGCTCACTAGGGACGTGTTGTGGTCTATGTATTCACACATGTATTACGATTTCCAGATAACACAATTATAGCATGAACAATAGACAATTATCATGAACAAGGAAATATAGTAATAACCATTTTATTATTGCCTCTAGGGCACATTTCCAATAGTTGTACGCCTAGTTGATGTGAGACTATCTTCCCCTGTTTTTTGTCTTCTCCACAACCACCATTTTATTCCACCTATAGTGCTATGTCCATGACTCACGCTCATGTATTGCGTGAAGATTGAAAAAGTTTGAGAACATCAAAAGTATGAAACAATTGCTTGGCTTGTCATCGGGGTTGTGCATGATTTAAATATGTTGTGTGGTGAAGATGGAGCATAGCCAGACTATATGATTTTGTAGGGATAGCTTTCTTTGGCCATGTTATATTGAGAAGACATGATTGCTTAGTTAGTATGCTTGAAGTATTATTATTTTTATGTCAATATGAACTTTTGTCTTGAATCTTATGGATCTGAATATTCATACCACAATTAAGAAGAATTACATTGAAATTAAGATGAATTACTTTTGTCTTGAAGTAATCTTATCAGATTGAGTCTTTAAAGACTTGAGAACACTTGATGTATGTCTTGCCGTGGATGTCTGTGGTGACAATGGGATACCACGTGCCACTTGATGTATGTTTTGGTGACCAACTTGCGGGTTTCGTGACATTGGGAACCTATGCATAGGGGTTGGCACACGTTTTCGTCGTGATTCTCCGGTAGAAACTTTGGGGCACTCTTTGAGGTTCTATGTGTTGGTTGAATAGATGAATCTGAGATTGTGTGATGCATATCGTATAATCATGCCCACGGATACTTGAGGTGACATTGGAGTATCTAGGTGACATTAGGGTTTTGGTTGATTTGTATCTTAAGGTGTTATTCTAGTACAAACTCTAGGGCTGTTTGTGACACTTATAGGAATAGCCCAATGGATTGTTGGGGAACGTAGCAGAAATTCAAAATTTTCCTACGTGTCACCAAGATCTATCTATGGAGAGACTAGCAACGAGGGGAAGGAGAGTGCATCTACATACCCTTGTAGATCGCTAAGCGGAAGCGTTCAAGTGAACGGGGTTGATGGAGTCGTACTCGTCGTGATTCAAATCACCGATGATCCTAGTGCCGAACGGACGGCACCTCCGCGTTCAACACACGTACAGCCCAGTGACGTCTCCCACGCCTTGATCCAGCAAGGAGAGAGGGAGAGGTTGAGGAAGACTCCATCCAGCAGCAACACAACGGCGTGGTGGTGGTGGAGGAGCGTGGCAATCCTGCAGGGCTTCGCCAAGCACCACGGGAGAGGAGAAGAACTTGGGAGAGGGGCTGCACCAAAGGCATGGATCAAGAGCCCTCCTTCCCCCACTATATATAGGAGGGCCTAGGGGGGGGGCGCCGGCCTAGGAGATCCAATCTCCTAGGGGGCGGCGGCCAAGGGAGGTTTCCCTCCCCCCCAAGGCACCTAGGGGTGCCTTCCACTAGTAGGACTCCTCCCCTATGAAACCCTAGGCGCATGGGCCTCTAGGGGCTGGTGCCCTTGGCCCATGTAGGCCAAGGCGCACCCCCTACAGCCCATGTGGCCCCCCGGGGTAGGTGGCCCCACCCGGTGGGCCCCCGGGAACCTTCCGGTGGTCCCGGTACAATACCGATGACCCCGAAACTTGTCCCGATGGCCGAAATAGGACTTCCTATATATAAATCTTCACCTCCGGACCATTCCGGAACTCCTCGTGACGTCCGGGATCTCATCCGGGACTCCGAACAACATTCGGTAACCACATACAAACTTCCTTTATAACCCTAGCGTCATCGAACCTTAAGTGTGTTGACCCTACGGGTTCGGGAGACATGCAGACATGACCGAGACGTTCTCTGGTCAATAACCAACAACGGGATCTGGATACCCATGTTGGCTCCCACATGTTCCACGATGATATCATCGGATGAACCACGATGTCAAGGACTTAATCAATCCCGTATGCAATTCCCTTTGTCTAGCGGTATTGTACTTGCCCGAGATTCGATCGTCGGTATCCTGATACCTTGTTCAATCTCGTTACCGTCAAGTCTCTTTACTCGTTCCGTAACAGATCATCCCGTGATCAACTCCTTGATCACATTGTGCACATTATGATGATGTCCTACCGAGTGGGCCCAGAGATACCTCTCCGCTTACACGGAGTGACAAATCCCAGTCTCGATTCGTGCCAACCCAACAGACACTTTCGGAGATACCTGTAGTGCACCTTTATAGTCACCCAGTTACGTTGTGACGTTTGATACACCCAAAGCATTCCTACGGTATCCGAGAGTTGCACAATCTCATGGTCTAAGGAAATGATACTTGACATTAGAAAAGCTTTAGCATACGAACTACACGATCTTGTGCTAGGCTTAGGATTGGGTCTTGTCCATCACATCATTCTCCTAATGATGTGATCCCGTTATCAACGACATCCAATGTCCATGGTCAGGAAACCATAACCATCTATTGATCAACAAGCTAGTCAACTAGAGGCTTACTAGGGACATGGTGTTGTCTATGTATCCACACATGTATCTGAGTTTCCTATCAATACAATTATAGCATGGATAATAAACGATTATCATGAACAAGGAAATATAATAATAACCAATTTATTATTGCCTCTAGGGCATATTTCCAATAGTCTCCCACTTGCACTAGAGTCAATAATCTAGTTCACATCGCCATGTGATTAACACTCACAGGTCACATCGCCATGTGACCAACATCCAAAGAGTTTACTAGAGTCAATAATCTAGTTCACATCACTATGTGATTAGCACTCAATGAGTTCTGGGTTTGATCATGTTGCTTGTGAGAGAGGTTTTAGTCAACGGGTCTGAACCTTTTAGATCCGTGTGTGCTTTACAAATCTCTATGTCATCTCCTAGATGTAGCTACCATGCTCTATTTGGAGCTATTCCAAATAACTGTTCTACTATACGAATCCAGTTTACTACTCAGAATAATCTGGATTAGTGTCAAAGTTTGCATCGGCGTAACCCTTTATGACGAACTCTTTTACCACCTCCATAATCGAGAAAATTCCTTAGTCCACTAGTTACTAAGGATAACTTTGACCGCTGTCCTGTGATCCATTCTTGGATCACTCTTGTACCCCTTGACTGACTCATGGCAAGGCACACTTCAGGTGCGGTACACAGCATAGCATACTGTAGAGCCTATGTCTTAAGCATAGCGGACGACCTTCGTCCTTTCTCTCTATTCTGTCGTGGTCGAGCTTTAAGTCTTAACTTCATACCTTACAACTCAGGCAAGAACTCCTTCTTTGACTGATCCATCTTGAACACCTTCAAGATCATGTTAAGGTATGTGCTCATTTGAAAGTACCATTAAGCGTTTTTGATCTATCCTTATAGATCTTGATGCTCAATGTTCAAGTAGCTTAATCCAGGCTTTCAATTGAAAAACACTTTTCAAATAACCCTATATGCTTTCTTAGAAATTCTACATCATTTCTGATCAACAATATGTCAACAACATATACTCATCAGAAATTCTATAGTGCTCCCACTCACTTCTTTGGAAATACAAGTTTCTCATAAACTTTGTATAAACCAAAATCTTTGATCATCTCATCAAAGCATACATTCCAACTCCGAGATGCTTACTCCAGTCCTTAGAAGGATTGCTGGAGCTTTGCATACTTATTAGCATATTTCAGGATTGACAAAACCTTCCGGTTGTATCACATACAACCTTTCCTCAAGAAAATCGTGAGGAAACAATGGTTTTTGACATCCTATCTGCAAGATTTCATAAATAATGCAGTAATCGCTAATATAATTCCAACAGACTCTTAGCATCGCTACGAGTGAGAAAGTCTCATCGTAGTCAACTCCTTGAACTTATCGGAAAACATCTTAACGACAAGTCGAGCTTTCTTAATGGTGACACTTACCATCATTGTCTGTCTTCCTTTTAAAATCCATCTGTACTCAACAGCCTTACCACCATCGAGCCGTTCTGCCAAAGTCTACACTTTGTTTTCATACATGGATCCTCTCTCGGATTTTTATGGCCTCGAGCCATTTATCGGAATCCAGGCCCACCACCGCTTCTCCATAGCTCGTAGGTTCATTGTTGTCTAGCAACATGACTTCCAAGACAGGATTACGTACCACTCTGAAGTAGTACGCATCCTTGTCATCCCACGAGGTTTGGTAGTGACTTGATCTGAAGTTTCATGATCACTATCATAAGCTTCCACTTCAATTGGTGTAGGTGCCACAGGAACAACTTCCTGTGCCCTGCCACATACTAGTTGAAGAGACGGTTCAATAACCTCATCAAGTCTCCACCATCCTCCCACTCAATTCTTTCGAGAGAAACTTTTCCTCGAGAAAGGACCCGATTCTAGAAACAATCCTTATTGCTTTCGGATCTGAGATAGGAGGTATACCCAATTGTTTTGGGTGTCCTATGAAGATGCATTTATCCGCTTTGGGTTCGAGCTTATCAGCCTGAAACTTTTTCACATAAGCGTCACAGCCCCAAACTTTTAAGAAATGACAGCTTAGGTTTCTCTAAACCATAGTTCATACGGTGTCATCTCATCGGAATTATGTGGTGCCCCTTTTAAAGTGAATGTGGTTGTCTCCAATGCCTAACCCATAAACTATTGTGGTAATTCGATAAGAGACATCATGGTATGCATCATATCCAATAGGGTGCAGTTATGATGTTCGGACACACCATCACGCTATGGTGTTCCAGGCTGTATTAGTTGTGAAACGATTTCCACAATGTCTTAATTTTGTGCCAAACTCGTAATTCAGATATTCAACTCTATGATCATATCATAGATCTTTTTATCCTCTTGTCACGACGATCTTTCAACTTCACACTGAAATTACTTGAACCTTTCAATAATTCAGACTCGTGATTCATCAAGTAAATATACTCAACATCTACTCAAATCATCTGTGAAGTAAGAACATAACGATATCCACTATATGCCTCAGCACTCATTGGACTGCACACATCAAAATGTATTACTTCCAGCAAGTTGCTTTCTGGTTCCATTTTACTGAAACCGAGGCTTTCAGTCATCTTGCCCATGTGGTATGATTTGCATGTCTCAAGTGATTCAAAATCAAGTGAGTCCAAACGGTCCATTTGCATGGAGTTTCTTCATGCATATACACCAATAGACATGGTTCGCATGTCTCAAACTTTTCAAAAATGAGTGAGCCCAAAGATCCATCAACATGGAGCTTCTTCATGCGTTTTATACCGATATGACTTACGTGGCAGTGCCACAAGTAGGTGGTACTATCATTACTATCTTTTGGCATGAACATGTGTATCAGTACGATCGAGATTCAATAAACCATTCATTTTAGGCGTAAGACCATTGAAGGTATTATTCAAATAAACAGAGTAACCATTATTCTCCTTAAATGAATAACCGTATTGCGATAGACATAATCCAATCATGTCTATGCTCAATGCAAACACCAATCTCGATGGTAGAGGGAGCGTGCGATACTTGATCACATCAAGCTTGGAAACACTTCCAACACATATCGTCATCTCACCTTTAGCTAGTCTCCGTTTGTTCCGTAGCTTTTATTTCGAGTTACTAACACTTAGCAACCGAACCGGTATCTAATACCCTGGTGCTATTAGGAGTACTAGTAAAGTACACATCAACACAATGTATGTCCAATGTACTTCTATCGACCTTTCCAGCCTTCTCATCTTCCAAGTATCTAGGGTTATTCTGCTCCAGTGGTTGTTCCCCTTATTACAGAAGCACTTAGTCTCGGGTTTGGGTTCAACTTGGGTTTCTTCACTAGAGCAGCAGCTGAATTGTCGTTTCATGAAGTATCCCTTCTTGCCCTTGCCCTTCTTGAAACTAGTGGTTTCACTGACCATCAACAATTGATGCTCCTTCTTGATTTCTACTTTCGTGGTGTCAAACATCGCGAATATCTCAAGGATCATCATATATGTCCCTGATATATAATAGTTTATCACGAAGCTCTAGCAGCTTGGTGATAATGACTTCGGAGAAACATCACTATCTTATCTGGAAGATTAACTCCCACTCGATTCAAATGATTGTTGTACTCAGACAATCTGAGCACAAGCTCAACAATTGAGTTTTTCTCCCTTAGTTTGCAGGCTAAGAAAATCGTCGGAGGTCTTATACCTCTTGACGTGGGCACGAGCTTGAAATCCCAATTTCAGCCCTCAAAACATCTCATATGTTTCGTGACGTTTCAAAAACGTCTTTGGTGCCTCAACTCTAAACCGTTTAACTGAACTATCATGTAGTTATCAAAACGTGTATGTCAGATGTTCGCAACATCCACAGGCAACGTTCGAGGTTCAGCACACTGAGCGGTGCATTAAGGACATAAGCCTTCTAAGAAGCAATGAGGACAATCCTCAGTTTATGGACCTAGTCTGCATAATTTGCTACTATCAACTTTCAACTATTTTTTCTCTAGGAACATATCTAAACAGTAGAACTGAAACGCGAGCTACGACATAATTTGCAAAGTCCTTTTTGACTATGTTCAAGATAATTAAGCTCATCTTATGAACTCCCACTCAGATAGACATCCCTCTAGTCATCTAAGTGATTACATGATCCGAATCAACTAGGCCGTGTCCGATCATCACGTGAGACGGACTAGTCATCATCGGTGAACATCTTCATGTTGATCGTATCTTCTATACGACTCATGCTCGACCTTTCGGTCTTCTGTGTTCCGAGGCCATGTCTGTACATACTAGGCTCGTCAAGTTAACCCTAAGTGTTTTGCATGTGTAAAACTGTCTTACACCCGTTGTATGTGAACGTAAGGATCTATCACACCCGATCATCACGGCGTGCTTCGAAACGACGAACTGTAGCAATGGTGCACAGTTAGGGGAGAACACTTCTTGAAATTGTTGTAAGGGATCATCTTATTTACTACCGTCGTTCTAAGCAAATAAGATGTATAAACATGATAAACATCACATGCAATCAAATAGTGACATGATATGGCCAATATCATATTGCTCCTTTTGATCTCCATCTTCGGGGCTCCATGATTATCAGCGTCACCGGCATGACACCATGATCTCCATCATCGTGTCTTCTTGAAGTTGTCACGTCATCTATTACTTCTACTACTATAGCTAACGGTTAGCAATAAAGTAAAGTAATTACATGACGTTTATGTTGACACGCAGGTCATAAATAAATTAAGACAACTCCTATGGCTCCTGCCGGTTGTCATACTCATCGACATGCAAGTCGTGATTCCTATTACAAGAACATGATCAATCTCATACATCACATATATCATTCATCACATCCTTTGGCCATATCACATCACATAGCATACCCTGCAAAAACAAGTTAGACGTCCTCTAATTGTTGTTTGCATGTTTTACGTGGCTGCTATGGGTTTCTAGCAAGAACGTTTCTTACCTACGCAAAGACCACAACGTGATATGCCAATTGCTATTTACCCTTCATAAGGACCCTTTTCATCGAATCCGATCTGACTAAAGTGGGAGAGACAGACACCCGCCAGCCACCTTATGCAACTAGTGCATGTTTGTCGGTGGAACCGGTCTCACGTAAGAGTACGTGTAAGGTTGGTCCGGGCCGCTTCATCCCACGATGCCGCCGAATCAAGATAAGACTAGTAACGGCAAGCATATTGAACAAAATCAACGCCCACAACTACTTTGTGTTCTACTCGTGCATAGAATCTACGCAATAGACCTAGCTCATGATGCCACTGTTGGGGAACGTAGCAGAAATTCAAAATTTTCCTACGTGTCACCAAGATCTATCTATGGAGAGACTAGCAACGAGGGGAAGGAGAGTGCATCTACATACCCTTGTAGATCGCTAAGCGGAAGCGTTCAAGTGAACGGGGTTGATGGAGTCGTACTCGTCGTGATTCAAATCACCGATGATCCTAGTGCCGAACGGACGGCACCTCCGCGTTCAACACACGTACAGCCCGGTGACGTCTCCCACGCCTTGATCCAGCAAGGAGAGAGGGAGGGGTTGAGGAAGACTCCATCCAGCAGCAGCACAACGGCGTGGTGGTGGTGGAGGAGCGTGGCCATCCTGCAGGGCTTCGCCAAGCACCACGGGAGAGGAGAAGAACTTGGGAGAGGGGCTGCACCAAAGGCATGGATCAAGAGCCCTCCTTCCCCCACTATATATAGGAGGGCCTAGGGGGGGCACCGGCCTAGGAGATCCAATCTCCTAGGGGGCGGCGGCCAAGGGAGGTTTCCCTCCCCCCCAAGGCACCTAGGGGGTGCCTTCCACTAGTAGGACTCCTCCCCTATGAAACCCTAGGCGCATGGGCCTCTAGGGGCTGGTGCCCTTGGCCCATGTAGGCCAAGGCGCACCCCCTAAAGCCCATGTGGCCCCCCGGGGTAGGTGGCCCCACCCGGTGGGCCCCCGGGAACCTTCCGGTGGTCCCGGTACAATACCGATGACCCCGAAACTTGTCCCGATGGCCGAAATAGGACTTCCTATATATAAATCTTCACCTCCGGACCATTCTGGAACTCCTCGTGACGTCCGGGATCTCATTCGGGACTCCGAACAACATTCGGTAACCACATACAAACTTCCTTTATAACCCTAGCATCATCGAACCTTAAGTGTGTAGACCCTACGGGTTCGGGAGACATGCAGACATGACCGAGACGTTCTCTGGTCAATAACCAACAGCGGGATCTGGATACCCATGTTGGCTCCCACATGTTCCACGATGATCTCATCGGATGAACCACGATGTCAAGGACTTAATCAATCCCGTATACAATTCCCTTTGTCTAGCGGTATTGTACTTGCCCGAGATTCGATCGTCGGTATCCCGATACCTTGTTCAATCTCGTTACCGGCAAGTCTCTTTACTCGTTCCGTCAAACATGATCCCGTGATCAACTCCTTGATCACATTGTGAACATTATGATGATGTCCTACCGAGTGGGCCCAGAGATACCTCTCCGCTTACATGGAGTGACAAATCCCAGTCTCGATTCGTGCCAACCCAACAGACACTTTCGGAGATACCTGTAGTGCACCTTTATAGTCACCCAGTTACGTTGTGACGTTTGATACACCCAAAGCATTCCTACGGTATCCGGGAGTTGCACAATCTCATGGTCTAAGGAAATGATACTTGACATTAGAAAAGCTTTAGCATACGAACTACACGATCTTGTGCTAGGCTTAGGATTGGGTCTTGTCCATCACATCATTCTCCTAATGATGTGATCCCGTTATCAACGACATCCAATGTCCATGGTCAGGAAACCATAACCATCTATTGATCAACGAGCTAGTCAACTAGAGGCTTACTAGGGACATGGTGTTGTCTATGTATCCACACATGTATCTGAGTTTCCTATCAATACAATTATAGCATGGATAATAAACGATTATCATGAACAAGGAAATATAATAATAACCAATTTATTATTGCCTCTAGGGCATATTTCCAACATGGATTGATTGGAAAGAATAACTTTGAGGTGGTTTCGTACCCTACCATAATCTCTTCGTTCGTTCTACGCTATTAGTGACTTTGGAGTGACTCTTTGTTGCATGTTGAGGGATAGTTTTATGATCCAATTATGTTAGTATTGTTGAGAGGGCTTACATTAGCGAAAGTATGAACCCTAGGCCTTATTTCCACACATTGCAATACCGTTTACGCTCACTTTTATCACTTGCTACCTTGCTGTTTTTATATTTTCAGATTACAAATACTATTATCTACTATCCATATAGCACTTGTATCACCATCTCTTCGCCGAGCTAGTGCACCTATACAATTTACCGTTGTATTGGGTGTGTTGGGGACACAAGAGACTCTTTGTTATTTGGTTGCAGGGTTGCTTGAGAGAGACCATCTTCATCCTACGCCTCCTACGGATTGATAAACCTTAGGTCATCCACTTGAGGGAAATTTGCTACTGTCCTACAAACGTCTACACTTGGAGGCCCAACAACGTCTACAAGAAGAAGGTTGTGTAGTAGACATCAAACTCTTTTTTGGCGCCGTTGCCAGGGAGGTTAGCGCTTGAAGGTATATCTTTAGATCTTGCAATCGAGTCTTTTAGTTTCTTGTTTTATCACTAGTTTAGTTTATAAAAGAAAACTACAAAAAATATGGAATTAAGTTTGTCTCATACGCTTCACCTTTTTAATATCTTTCGTGAGTATGATGGAAAGGATAATTGTGCTCAAGTGCTAGAAGAAGAAATCTATAAAATGTTTGGCACTAAAGATTTGAATGATGAGCATGATTGCAATGTTGTTAGTATGAATTCCTTGAATATCCATGATGCTAATGATATGCAAAGCCACAAGCTTGGGGAAGCTATGTTTGATGAAGATGATATTTTTTTGTTCCCCAAGTTTTGATGAGCAAATCTATTATGATGAAAGCATGCCTCCTATCTATGATGATTATTGTGATGACACATATGCTTTAAAGAACAATGATAACCATGAAACTTGTCATCTTGATCTTAATTTTCAATCACATGATAGTTATTTTGTTGAGTTTGCTCCCACTATTATTCATGAGAAGAAATATGCTTATGTGGAGAGTAATAAAATTTGCATGCTTGTAGATCATGAAAACAATGATTTAGGTGCTGGTTATATTGTTGAATTCATTCATGATGCTACTAAAAATTATTATGAGGGAGGAACATATGCTTGTAGGAATTGCAATAATATCAAGTTTCCTCTCTATATGCTTAAAGTTTTGAAGTTATGCTTGTTTTACCTTCCTATGCAAGTTGATTATTGTTTCCACAGGTTGTTTGCTCACAAAATCCCTATGCATAGGAAGTGGGTTAGACCTAAATGTGCTAGTCATATTCTTCATGATGCTCTCTTTATGTTACAATTCTTATCCTTTATGTGAGCATCATTGAAATCATCATGCCTAGCTAGGGGCGTTAAACGATAGCGCTTGTTAGGAGGCAACCCAATTTTATTCTTGTTCCTTGCTTTTTTTCCTGTTTAGTAATGAATAAATCATCTAGCCTCTGTTTAGATGTGGTTTTATGCTTTTAATTAGTGTTTGTGCCAAGTAGAACCTTTGGGAAGACTTGGGGAGTGTCTTGTTGATCAAGCTGTAAAAAACAAAAACTTTAGCACTCACGAGAATTGCTGCCATTTTTATTTGGAGAGTGCTATTTAGTTAATTATTTTTGCATATGATTAATAGATAAATTCCTCAGGTCCAGAAATTTATTTGAGAATTTTATGAGTTCCAGAAGTATACGTTTGATCCAGATTACTACAGACTGTTCTGTTTTTCATGTGTTGTTCACTTATTTTGATGAATCTATGGCTAGTAAAATAGTTTATAAATCATAGAGAAGTTGGAATATAGTACGTTTAAGACCAATATAAATAAAGAATGAGTTCATTAAAGTACCTTGAAGTGGTGATTTATTTTCTTATACTAACGGAGCTTACGAGTTTTCTGTTAAGTTTTGTGTTGTGAAGTTTTCTAGTTTTGGGTAAGGATTCGATGGACTATGGAATATGGAGTGGCAAGAGCATAAGCTTGGGGATGCCCAAGGCACCCCAAGGTAATATTCAAGGACAACCAAGAGCCTAAGCTTGGGGATGCCCCGGATGGCATCCCCTCCTTCGTCTTCGTTCATCGGTAACTTTATTTGGAGCTATATTTTTATTCACCACATGATATGTGTTTTGCTTGGAGCGTCAATTTATTTTATTAGGATTTTCTTGCTGTTATTTAGAACAATATTTTGCATCTTTTATTTCAATAAAAGTGGCATGGATAGCCTTTACTATGCCTATGTTACAAGTATACATGTTGCTGTTTGAAAACAGAAAGTTTACCGTTGTTGCAATAATTCCCTAGAAAAGTCAAAATGTGATAAAATGTTGAAACATTTTGAATATTAAGCTCTGATAAATTTACTACAGTGGGAATTTTCTTTAATAATTTTTGGAGCTAGGGAAGTATGGATGTTGCAGCATTCTTTACATACCATCCTGTTTAGGCAGATCGCTGTTATGTTTGCATTGTTTGCATATGTTTGCTTTTTTAATGATTCTACTTGAGGATAGGACTATTAAATATGCAGAGGAATTTAGTATGCAATGTTGAATAATAATTTTAGTGATTTTCTACAGTAGAGTATGATAAGGTTTTTGCAATGGTTTATACTAACTTATCTCACGAGTCCTTGTTGAGTTTTGTGTGGATGAAGCTTTTGAGATTTAGGGAGACCTTGGTATGAGAGGAATTAAGGAGACAAAAAAGCTCAAGCTTGGAGATGCCCAAGGCATCCCAAGATAATATTTCAATAAGTCTCAAGCATCTAAGCTTGGGGATGCCCCGGTTGGCATCCCACCTTTCTTCTTCAACAATTATCGGTTAGTTTCGGTTGATCCTAAGTTTTTGCTTCTTCACATGATGTTTGTCATTCTTAGAATGTCATTTTATTTTGCTTTGCTTGCTGTTTGAATATAATACCAAGATCTGAAATTATTAAATGTTAGAGAGTCTTCACATAGTTGCATAATTATTCGACTACTCATTGATCTTCACTTATATCTTTCGGAGTAGTTTGTCATTTGCTCTAGTGCTTCACTTATATCTTTTAGAGCATGGTGGTAGTTTTATTTTGAAGAAATAGATGAACTCTCATGCTTCACTTATATTATTTTGAGAGTCTTGAATAGCATGGTAATTTGCTTAAAATCCTAATATGCTAGGTATACAAGATTAATAATAAAATTCTCTTATGAGTGTGTTGAATACTAAGAGAAGTTTGATACTTGATGATTGTTTTCAGATATGATGATGGTAATATTAGAGTCATGTTAGTTGAGTAGTTGTGAATTTGAGAAATACTTGTGTTGAAGTTTGTGATTCCCGTAGCATGCACGTATGGTGAACCGTTATGTGATGAAGTCGGAGCATGATTTATTTATTGATTGTCATCCTTATGAGGGGCGGTCGGGGATGAGCGATGGTCTTTTCCTACCAATCTATCCCCCTAGGAGCATGCACGTAATACTTTGCTTTGATAACTTCTAGAATTTTTGCAATAAGTATGTGAGTTCTTTATGACTAATGTTGAGTCCATGGATTATAGGCACTCTCACCCTTCCACCATTGCTAGCCTCTCTAGTACCGCGCAGCTTTCGCCGGTACCATAAACCCACCATATACATTCCTCAAAACAGCCACCATACCTACTTATTATGGCATTTCCATAGTCATTCTGAGATATATTGCCATGCAACTTTCCACCATTCCGTTCATCACGACACATTCATCATTGTCATATTGCTTAGCATGATCATGTAGTTAACATAGTATTTGTGGCAAAGCCACCGTTCATAATTCTTTCATACTTGTCACTCTTGATTCATTGCATATCCCAGTACACCGCCGGAGGCATTCATATAGAGTCATATCCTGTTCTAAGTATCGAGTTGTATCATCGAGTTGTAAATAAATAGAAGTGTGATGATTATCATTCAATAGAGCATTGTCCCAAATAAAAAAAGAAAGGCCAAATAAAAAAAGGAAGGCCAAAAAAAGGAAAGGCCAAATAAAAAATGGACAATGCTACTATCTTTTTTCCACACTTGTGCTTCAAAGTAGCACCATGTTCTTCATATAGAGAGTCTCTTGAGTTATCACTTTCATATACTAGTGGGAATTTTCATTATAGAACTTGGCTTGTATATTCCAATGATGGGCTTTCTCAAAATGCCCTAGGTCTTCGTGAGCAAGCGAGTTGGATGCACACCCACTAGTTTCTTTTGTCGAGCTTTCATACACTTATAGCTCTAGTGCATCCGTTGCATGGCAATCCCTACTCACTCACATTGATATCTATTGATGGGCATCTCCATAGCCCGTTGATACGCTTAGTCGATGTGAGACTATCTTCCCCTCCTTTTTGTCTTCTCCACAACCACCATTCTATTCCACCTATAGTGCTATGTCCATGGCTCACGCTCATGTATTGCGTGAAGATTGAAAAAGTTTGAGAACATCAAAAGTATGAAACAATTGCTTGGCTTGTCATCGGGGTTGTGCATGATTTAAATATGTTGTGTGGTGAAGATGGAGCATAGCCAGACTATATGATTTTGTAGGGATAGCTTTCTTTGGCCATGTTATTTTGAGAAGACATGATTGCTTAGTTAGTATGCTTGAAGTATTATTATTTTTATGTCAATATGAACTTTTGTCTTGAATCTTATGGATCTGAATATTCATACCACAATTAAGAAGAATTACATTGAAATTATGCCAACTAGCATTCCACATCAAAAATTATCTTTTTTATCATTTACCTACTCGTGGACGAGCAGGAATTAAGCTTGGGGATGCTTGATACGTCTCCAACGTATCTATAATTTTTGATTGCTCCATGCTATATTATCTACTGTTTTAGGCAATATTGGGCTTTATTATCCACTTTTATATTACTTTTGGGACTAACCTATTAACCGGAGGCCCAGCCCAGATTTGTTGTTTTATGCCTATTTCAGTGTTTCGAAGAAAAGGAATATTAAACGGAGTCGAAACGGAACGAAATCAACTGGAGAAGTTATTTTTGGAACGAAAGCCACCAGATAGACTTGGACTCCACGTCAGGAGATACGGGAGGTGCTCATGAGGGTGGGGGGCGCTCCCCCCCTAGGGCGCGCCCCCTGCCTTGTGGGGCCCCCGTGGCTCCTCCGACGTACTTCTTGCACCTATATAACTCCACGTACCCTAAAATTTCCAGAACAGACATTAGATCGGGAGTTCCGTCGCCAGAAGCCTCCGTAGCCACCGAGAACCAATCTAGACCCGTTCGGCACCCTGCCGGAGGGGGCAATCCCTCTCCGGTGGCCATCTTCATCATCCCGGTACTCTCCATGACGAGGAGGGAGTAGTTCTCCCTCGGGACTAAGGGTATGTACCAGTAGCTATGTGTTTGATCTCTCTCTCTCTCTCGTGTTCTTGATTTCGCACGATCTTGATGTATCGCGAGCTTTGCTATTATAGTTGGATCTTATGTTTCTCCTCCCCCTCTTCTCTCTTGTAATGAATTGAGTTTTCCTCTTGAAGTAATCTTATCGGATTGAGTCTTTAAAGACTTGAGAACACTTGATGTATGTCTTGCCATGGATATCTGTGGTGACAATGGGATACCACCTGCCACTTGATGTATGTTTTGGTGACCAACTTGCGGGTTTCGTGACATTGGGAACCTATGCATAGGGGTTGGCACACGTTGTCGTCATGATTCTCCGATAGAAACTTTGGGGCACTCTTTGAGGTTCTATGTGTTGGTTGAATAGATGAATCTGAGATTGTGTGATGCATATCGTATAATCATGCCCACAGATACTTGAGGTGACATTGGAGTATCTAGGTGACATTAGGGTTTTGGTTGATTTGTATCTTAAGGTGTTATTCTAGTACGAACTCTAGGGCTGTTTGTGACACTTATAGGAATAACCCAATGGATTGATTGGAAAGAATAACTTTGAGGTGATTTCGTACCCTAGCATAATCTCTTCGTTCGTTCTCCGCTATTAGTGACTTTGGAGTGACTCTTTGTTGCATGTTGAGGGATAGTTTTATGATCCAATTATGTTAGTATTATTGAGAGGCCTTATTTCCACATATTGCAATACCGTTTACGCTCACTTTTATCACTTGCTACCTTGCTGTTTTTATATTTTCAGATTACAAATACTATTATCTACTATCCATATACCACTTGTATCACCATCTCTTCGCCGAGCTAGTGCACCTATACAATTTACCATTGTATTGGGTGTGCTGGGGACACAAGAGACTCTTTATTATTTGGTTGCATGGTTGCTTGAGAGAGACCATCTTCATCCTACGCCTCCTACGAATTGATAAACCTTAGGTCATCCACTTGAGGGAAATTTTCTACTGTCCTACAAACCTCTGCACTTGGAGGCCCAATAACGTCTACAAGAAGAAGGTTGTGTAGTAGACATCAACCACCACCACCCCCACCCCCGCCGCTGACCGCCTACCACGGCCACGCTGCAACAACCGTCTCACAGACCGATGCATCCACCTGACGGCCAAACCGGACCGGGGCAAGGGGAGAATCCTTCCACGACCTAGCCCTCCGCGCGCCAGAGCTGTAAGGAGCCAGCAAGGCTAGCCAGACCCGCGGACGACCTTGAGCAGCTCCTCCATAGCATGCCGCAACTCCCTGCCAGATCCTGGTCACCACCAAGCACCCGCAGCACAGTCGGTCTGCCGCCTGCCAAGACAACCAGAAGGAATGGTCGCGACCTCCGGCCCACGCCAACACAACCCATGCCACTCAGCTCCAAGTCGGTCGGGTCGCCGCCGCCAGATCTGACGGTCGCAAACCAGACCGAAGCAGCCCACCAGCTAATCCCACGTAATTGTCGCAGTCCAACCATCTGCCCACGCTGTTGATGTGCCCGCATGACTCGTCGCCGCCGCTCCCCACGTGTGTGTTGCGCCCCCATCTTGGTGATGCACCCTACGATGCGCACACCAGCGGGAGGGGAGAAACGCCCTACCGTCGCCTTCACTGACCATGATTTGCCCGACGGCGCGCGCCGGCGGTGGCGGGGGGGAGGACGAGCAGGGGAGAGGTGAGGCGGGAAGGAAGGCCTCTCATGCTAGGGTTCGCCACCCGCTCGCGGGAGCGGGTGAGGCGAGACGAGGGGGCATTTTGGGAGGTTTTGATTGGAATATACTCTAGTAGATAATATTTCGTTTTGCTTGATTCTTAAAATTTATGTGTTTCTTCAATGTTGCTTTCAGTGCGGGCTTTCGGTTGTCATTTTACGATTAGTTAGCTGGCTAGCTAGGGGTCATGTGATTGGTTGTGATAATTGATCGCATGATTAATCAAAATAATTTCTTGAGATGAGATGCCCCTCTACAAATAGCCAACGCCGCCTCCTTAGAATGCCCACATACTCAGATTTGTGCTTGTCCGCTGACGCGTCCGCTGGTCCATCCCAAGCGTAAACTGGAGGAGGAAAAATTATGGAAAGCGTTGTGGAGGGTCAAAGCTCCCAACAAGATGAAAATTGTGCTATGGCGTTTGGCTCATGATTGTCTTCCCTCGGGCGAGCAGCTTCGTCATCGCCATGTACCGGCTCAGACGGATTGTTGCTTCTATGGCAGGCCGGAGAGTGTGGAGCATGCACTGCTATTCTGTTCTCATGCTCGCGCAGTATGGGAGGCGATCAAGGAGACTTTTGGAATCAAACTCTATGGGTCGTCCTTTACATCACCTAAGCAGTGGCTATTTGATTATCTCTCCAGATGCTCCGATTAGGAAGCAACAGTCATGACTGTGACGATTTTGCATATTTGGGAGGCTAACGCTGCGAGAAATGAACCGGAAGCCCCACACCCAAGGTGCATAGCAGCTAGGACCCAGGCTTAGAGCATTACTAGTAGAGCTCTCAAACCCTCAAACCTCTAAAAATAACCGCTTTTTATAGTTTTCGCCGAAAAAACGCCGTAGACTAGAACCTCTAAACCCTCAAACCCGTAAAAAAATTTAGAGATCCAACCCTCAAACCACTTTGCAATATGTAGAAGTAGGGGTTGAGGGGAAAATCGCCCCCCAACCCGCACTCCTCCTCCTCGCTCGCTCCTCGCTCGCCTGGGAGCCAACTGCCTCCTCCTCCCGGCCTCCTCCCGCCGCCTCCTGCCGTGCCGGCCATGGAAGGCCCCGCCGCCGCCGCGCCCGTCCCGCCCGCCTCGCCCGCCCCGGCGCCTGCCCCCGCCCCCGCCCAACCGACCGTGGCCGACGTGGTGGCGGCGACCCACGTCGGGGCCAAGCGGCGGCGGGCGGGCCTCGCACCACCTCCTGCCGCCCCGACCACCGTCACCGCACCGGCGCCCGCCCTCGCCGCCTCCCCGCCGCCCGCCCCGACCACCAAGAAGAGTTGGCCGAAGGCGGCCTCTCATGGGCCGCGAGGGGCGGCCTCCAAGGTTGCCGGCTCGTCCCCGGCCGTGACCAAGCCGCGGAAGAAGCCCGCGGCGGCCGCCGTCGCCGAACCTCCTCCCGCCGCGCATGAGGTGTTCGAGGAAATGGCAAGTCGGCAATGCTAAGGATGGATGATAGTGAAGATGAGGAGGAGAGGAACTTGGGCAAGCCCGAGGGAACCAAGAAGGGCAAGCTAAGGGTGAAGATGGAAGAAGAGGCGTCAAGCCTAAGGGAGAAGATGGACCACATGATGAAGGCAAGAGAGGAATTGACAACGAAGACATTGGAGACGAAGCTTCTTATCACCGAGAAGAAGAAAGAGGTCAAGCTTGCACAAGTTGAAGCAAAGCGTGAAGAAGCAAAACGCAAGGCCGAGTTGGAGGAGAGGATGATCAAGCTCAAAGAGGCAAAGGTATGGAAAGAACTCATGGTGGAAGAGAAAGAGCACATGATGATGTCCAAGAAGGACATGGATGAAGACCAATTGCAATGGTGGAAGGACTACAAGGAGGACATCGCGGAGAGGAAGAGGATGTTCCGTGTTGCGTCCTCTACTTTTCGAGGTGACACTCCGATGAGTAGTTGTGGTGATGGCGGTGTGTACGACTCCACCGGTGCCGATGGAGATGCTTGATGGAGCCCGCTTGTGGTCTAGGAGATGGCGCCGAGGTGCAACTTTTTGGTGATGGTGCCGATGAGAGAAGGAAGATGATGATTTTGTGATGTAAACTATTAAACCATGCATCAATGATTGTCATTTGGTAGTTTGTTTGGAAGTTGATTGTGTTCTTGTTGTCATAAATTGTGAGATGTCAAATGATAGATTTAAAGGTTGGGGTCGAGGCAAAGACTGAACCCTCAAATCCAATCCTTAAAGCAGTTTAAGGGTTGGGTTTAAGGGTTCTAGTATTTGCCCCTGTTTTTCAACCCTTAAAAGTGTCAAAAGGTGGCACTTCTCAACCCTTAAAACTGCTTTAAGGATTTGAGGGTTTGAGGGTTCTACTAGTAATGCTCTTATATTGAGTTGATCATCAAACACCTATACAAACCTGTACCTGCACATAGGCGTGAGACCTCTGCCCTGAACCCTCTCTGGTCCCCGCCGCCGGTAGGTAAGCTGGTTGCTTTCTCTGATGCTGTTGTTTCTGAAGATTTGAATAAAGCCGGAGTGGGTGTTGTGATTTTGGATCATTTGGGCCAGCGTGTGGCTGCTTGCTCTGAATCTCTGGAGGGTATTCTGAGTCCTGAAGTAGCTGAAGCCATGGCACTTCGTCAGGCGGCCAGGTTTGTGTGAGAGGAAGGCTTTGCTGATGTGTTCTTCAAGTCGGACTGCCTCTCGGTGGTACAACGTTTGTCATCTCCAACCAGGGATCGTTCTGCGGTTGGATCCATTGTGAATGATATCAAAGTGGTGGCAAGAGACCTTCCTGGTGCTCTCGGCACCTCAATGTCTTAGCTCATGTTTTAGCTAGATCAAATTTGAACTCTGCTAGTCTTTGTATTTCTCGTTCTGCTTCGGATTGCATTCGGGAGACTTTTTGTAAATTTGTTGCTTGATCAATAAAGGCCGACGTTCTCTCAAACCAGTAATGGATAACTCACAAGATAAAAGTAATGAAACAGAAAGTTCACACGTCTTGGTGAAGAAGCGAACCCAGCAATCAGAAGTCAACGAGATCACCTTGCAATTCCAGGAAACAGAAGTAACCAATACTGGAATAAGATTAGGTTGATAAAAAAAATTCAAAAACCATTCAGGAATGCATAATATGATCATTCAGGAACCATCAATAACATAACAGTACTCTGAAACCACTACAATAGTTTGATTCCTGAATAAATTACTGATCTGGCTCCTCAGGCAATTCATGTGTGGTTGTTTTGAGAAAAATTCTAGTTATGGTGACACAAACTGACAAACCATATACTCCGGGAAAACTTGTCCAGGGATTAGTTCATTTTCATTTTTGCAAAAAAAAAAACTCGCGCTTTTAAACCCCCTGCTAATCACCCCCTCTTCCTCCTTCCACCCTCGCCTGCGCGCCGCCGGCAGGAACCAGCTCCAGCAGCCGCCGGCAGACGCTGTACGGCCCAGCACCCCGCGCGCGCACCTGCGCCAGCGCCACCCACCTGCGCCGTCCCTGAGCCTCGCCTCGCCGCCCCTGTTAATCACGCCCCCGCCCCCCTCTGCTTCGTCCTCCTCCCCGTCCCCGTCCCCGGCGACCCCACAGCGCAGGTGTAGCTGGTGGCCGTGGAGCCGTGGAACCTGCCGGTCCGCTCCGCCCGCGATCCCGTCATCAATTCCGACGACCACCAATAGTTCTTCGCCCGCCGCGTTCGTCCCAAGTATCGCCCGCGGTAGGAACCAGCTCCAGCCACCGCCGGCAGTCGCCGTAGGGCCCAGCGCGCCGCCACCCACCTGCGCCACTGCTGCCAATCTGCGCCGCCCCTCCTTATCCCCTCGCCCATCGCCGCCGCAGGCTGTCCTCGCCTCCTCTGTTGATTAGCAGCAGCAGCGGCTGTCATCGCCTCCTCTGTTAATTGGCAGCATCAGCAGCCTCCTCTGTTGAATTGAAGCAGCAGCAGCACGGCGGCGGCGGACCAGGAGCAAAGGGAGGAGAGCCAGGAGCAAAGGGAGCCACAGATTGAAGCAGCAGCAGCAGCAGCAGCACGACAACTCTGACTTTCAACAACCAGAAAGCAAAGGGATAGCAGCAGGAGATTAGTTTCAACAGTGGTAAACCAGAGAGTGAAGAAGCAGAGGGAGTAGCAGCAGGAGATCAAGAAGTACTACAACCAGAAAGTGAAGAAGCAGATGAACAGCAGAAGAAATAGCAGCAGTAGTACAAGACTTACAGTAGATCAACAGAGCAACAGTGGCATGTTTAGTTAGCTAAAGCTTTACAAACGGAAAATTGTTACTGTTAAAACTGAAAACAAGATGAATATTGTTGGGCTAACATGATTTTCTAGACATAGCCCTAAAATTTCTACACACTGATTGACAAGCAATACTTCTAAAATTCAGTGCACAAGACCTTTCAAATTGAATTGACTGAATTACAAGAAATTTGGCAAACAAATTAAACATTGTTAGAACTGGTATACTAGTTACTCCAAATTGAGATAAACACTTGTCATCTCTGAATCTGAGAGACTGTCTTTTTTCATTTTGTACTTCAATGGTGATCTCTTGATAAAAGCTTAATTTAATTTCCCCCCTGTAATTTACTTATTTTTCAATGTCCTTGGCACAGCGTTCATGCAAAGAAGTCTAGAATCCTAATTAGATGCAAAGTAGCATATCGCTACAATTGTGTAAGATCAAGAACAGTTACTGTTGTCGCTCCAACATTTTAAGTCTCTTATAAAAAAAACATTTTCAGTCTGCAAGGCTAAATGAGAGCACATTGGTACAGTGTGGAAAATTTGCTACCGGAATCATGTTAGCTGCCGAACCCAAATGGTGATCTACTCCTGCTGCCACCTTCTCCGTACTGTTCGTTCCATTTTCTTAGCTCATTCATGCTCGTGGCATTGAAAGCAACGGGTGGGCTCACCTGCACAGCGAAAAAGAAAACAATCAAACATTTAACATAAATTTGTGGATGCTAGGAAAGTGATAAAAACTTGGATGTTTTCAGAAATATAGCACCAGAGAACATTAAGTATTCATGAAACCTTTAAACCTCTAGTTGCCAAAATGGACGAGTACTTTTAATCTCTCAAAAGGAACAACTCTGTGAGGATGATATCTCTACAGCTTGCTTTACTTGATATAGTAGTAAATTATTTGAATTTTTGTTTGCTTTACTTCTCTCCCTCTCTCTCTATCTAACTTGTTGCTGCTAGCTTCAGAAAATTGTTGGTACTGTACATAAAATTCAATAGTGATCAGCTTGATTTGATAACAATAGTGATCAGTTTGATTTTATACCAGTAATGATCAGCCAGAGTATCACTGTTCTCAATGGCCTCAGATCATTTTCCTACTCAGATCTATTTGGACCACAGGGAACAACTTCTATCTATACATCGTCATGCAACAGAACAACTGAGAGAGGGAGCTGAAATCAGTGCAAGAGCAGCATAGGTGAGTGCAAGAGTAACAAAGTCAGGACATGGTGATATACTCCCATCTCTAGATAAATACAGTAACAAAGTCAAGAATATGTTCAGCCATCAGTCAGTCTATGTAAATGCATATTCCAGCATGGTCATATAGCAGCACCACTTCATATAGCAGCAGAACTTAAATGATTCCTAGATGCACTAGTAATCATTTAGTTTAAAACTTAACAAGGTTCAGTAACAATTGAAACAGCAGCTTTAAAAAACAGAGAGACAAGATGTAGGGTTTTTAGCTGCTGCCACAACACAAAGTCTATAGATGCTGAAGTTGTCAGTATTAAATCATTCAGAGTAGATGATGCAAGCAATCAACATTCAGTTTTGACCAAAACATTCAGTGTCATACAATTACAGAGTTGTTACTCCAACACACATAGCAGCACCACATGCCTACTCCAGTGCAAATTTGAAAAAATGGCACTTGTGACTACTCCAGTGCTACAATCAGATTACTTTTTCCAGTGGAGAACACAACAGACATCACACCAAATACTATTTTTTCAGTAAACACAACAGACATCAACACTAACACTGTAATGGAATGGGGGAAATAGTGGAACTGAACTGACCACATGCAGGAGGGATGGAGCTGCGCAGTGGAGTGGTGGAGATGTGCACTGTGCTGACCTTCTATGGGACAGCGGCGCCAGCAATGTGAATTGGTCGACGGTGTAACCTTTAGTCAACAACAACTACTGTCAAAAATAATTCAGTGAATACAGTAATCTTCTTCTACTCTTGCTACTCCTGTCAATCTTGGCATTGGGGGCATAACCTTTAGTCAACAACAACTGCTCCCAACTCTGAATTTTGACACTAAGAATAAGAATAAAAATTCAGTCAGTAAATTTAGATTACAGAATAAGAATAAGAACAAGGGCTTGAGGATGTTCATCTGAATTTTGCTGTGTCATGTTTCTTTAAGGAATGTCCATGCAACAGAAGAACTGAGACAGGGAGTACATTACCTCTCTCAATAAAATTAAATTAAATTATGGAGCTGAATCTGACCTCCAGCTCTACAAACTAAAAATTATGGAGCTGAAAATTATACATGCTTTCTCATACAGTAAAATTCAGTGAAATTTTATAAACTGAAGACTATGGAGCTGGATCTGATCTTCAAGTCAGACTCCAGACACCACAGGCACCAAAATTGAGCAGGGAGCAGCGAGACCATTAAATTTAGCTAGACAAGATATCATAGGATAGAGCCTGTAGTGGTGTGTGCTCTGCACGTACCCTATGAAGAGGAGAGAGCCGCCTTCATCTCCGCCGGAAAAGGAAATGTGAGATTTTGCTCTTCCCAATTTGAAATTTTGCCGGCGGCTCCAACACCTACATCGAGGCGCTGGTGGAGGGCTGGAGGCCAACGCCGCTGCCCACGACTGCCTCTTCCTCTGGCTGGTTCCTCTGGCTGGACACCGCGCCGGGGATGCTGGAGTGGTACACATTCGGCCTCGTCACGGGCAGGGATGGGGAAAGGTGAGTATTTTAGGGAACAAATCGACGGGCGGGGATGGGGGGAGCGGTGGAGCTGCGGGTCGCGGCGGAGCGGTGTGGTGGAGCTGCGCGGTGTCGCCGGTGCCGCAGGGGAGCGGTGGAGCTGCACGAGCGGAGCTGTCGAAGGGGACGATGGACTGCGGGTTCGGTCGTTGTTTCTTCAAGGGCATTTTTGCAAAAACGCCACAGGGACAAGCTTTCCCAGACGGAGGGAGTATATGAGAGTCAGTTATCCACAGAATCGAACTAGATCGCATGGAAACACTAGTCAGACAATCGACAGCAGTAATTCACTCATTTTTGTGTCCACATAAATAGCTAGATGAATGTTTAGTCAAGTACTCCCTCCACCCCAGCAAAAGTGTACTTCCAGCATTTTTTGGAGGGTCAATGTTTTTCAAGTTTGACCAATTTAATATAAAAATTGACCAATATTTATGCCACCAATTTAGTATATAATGAAAATACATAGTATGACAAATCTAATGATACTAATTTGACGGTTTAAATTTTGGTAATTTTTTTGTATAAATTAGGTCAAACTTCAAAAAGATTGACTCTCCAAGAAAGTTGAAAGTACACCTTTTCTGTACGGAGGGAGTATACAGCAGAAATCTCGCGCGGACAATGAAGAACAGGTGAATTGCACAGCATGAAACAGACAAAAATGGCATTCTGATATGTCGACAATTTCAAACTGACAATGTCAACTCTGTCCATCAAATGCATCAGCAGTTATTGGCAATGACTATGATTTTAGCAATACAGCCGTAGCGCGAAATAAGTGAAGATATCTTGGATACGGACTAGGTACAGAAGAGTAGAAAATATCTCTTACCAGATCAGGCCCCAAAATCAAGAGGAACCTCAAAATTGCAGTTCCAATAAATAAAGACCTCAGGACGAAGCTCGAACATTGAAAGCAAGGGTTGACAAAGGACCTTCAAAATACTGAAAAGCAGTATCATATAAGCCTTGACGAAACTTCCTAAATTCCAGTGTAAACCACCTTGTATATAAATAGATGGGCCATCTACTTTCCGAACCGTAAAAGAAGTTAAATATGAGATGGACACTATGTGTAAGCTTGACTTAAGCAAAACTACTTACTGTCATCTTCCTTTTTATATGTAATGTAAAGAAGAGTGGTACTGGATAAAATGCTACAACCAACAAATTTTAAAATTATATGCACCCAACACAGCAAAAGCTATGCACAGCAATAACCCAAAATGTCATATTAATAGCTGAACATGGCATCGAGCAAAAAATTCATCCATCCAAAAGTATTACAGTACGTGTGGTAGTTTCCTAAATCTTCAATACATAGTGACAAAAGCTAGATGCACATTAATAATCCTAGTGGGAGGGCATTCGATTATCACAGGAAACAAAACAAGAAATGAACTTATCAAAATAACAACCTCAAAAAATAAACAGTATCTCAATGTACATGTAGAAACAGTTCTGCATCAATTATTCGTTCTAGGGCAATAACAACCAAGTTCCATGTTGAAATGTGGAAAATCACATTCAGATACATCATCAGAAATTTTGTTCTTTATCAAGTAATTCTACAACAATGATCGCAAGACACATTTGAAGACTACCTACACTGGCAGGAAAAATGATCAGATGAAACTTCCAAGCTATAGATGATCTCCTAACGTGGTCTTGCCATCCGGTTCATTTCCAGCAGTTGTGTAAGAGACACAGAACTCCATCTTTCAGTTCCCTCTTGAAGTTGTGCATAGAGTAGTCGCTTGACAGAGTCTATGCAAATGCTCACGGTGCCAAATTCGTACACTGGCATGCCGTTATAGAATTTGTTAACTCTAGGCATAAACAACAAACCTTGGTCAGCCGCATATGCCTGAATAGACTCCTTGAAGCTCATATCTCCCATGGCTGCTCCTGGTACAGCATGGTAAGATGGGTATTGCGATGCTTGCTGTGCTGCATCAAATTGCCGCTTCTCTGTTGCTCTCAAGAAGCCAACATTCTCCCTAGCCCCTGGCTGCACCAACTCATGTCCTTCAGCAGCTTGGTTCATCATCTCAAGACCAGCCGTTAGAAGCATCCGTATGCGTTCATTGGCAAGTAACTCTGGTGGGAAAAGGCCCCTCCAGCCCTTGTACCAATTCATTATCTCATTGAAATCAGGATTTGGTGAGCTCAACCAATGGTACAAAACCAGCTGCCACTTACTAAAGAAATCAACTTCCAACATATGAACCATATGGTGTACCGGAACAGCAGAAGCCCAGATCATAACCCAGTTAAACTGGTCAAACTTCTGGCTTGCTGGGTTAATCTGAAACTCCTGGAGCGCCATTTTCAGCTTAGGAATGATATAACGCACTATCAAGTCTTCCCAACTTGCTGGATCAAATACACCCTTCCATGGAGATAGCACAGCATAAGCTGATGAATCGTGAGCTTGCCATAATTGGAGGACACTACTCAGCTTGTACCGGATAGAGTGGCACAATGTCTCTATCCTTTGCCCTAGAGTTGGCAACCATGGGTGTACCCATACATGGATTGGCACATTCTCGCTCCGCGGGTCCCAAGATTCGACTGCAGCTGTGAGCTTTGGCATTATTACATGCTCCAATATTGAATGGAGCACGATAGGGGGCAGCAACCGTTCCCATGACTCAAGAAAACGGAGCATTGGTTCTGGATCCCTAGCCTTCCATGAATTAGTTCCTGATATCCGCACAGCTGGTAGGATGACCTCACTGACCAGCTGTGCATATGGAGCCATTGATTCAGTAGCATCTGAGAAATCATATGGCTGGTCTCCCTGCAGCAAATCCTTCCACGATGACATGACCTCCAAGCCAAACAATGGATTCTGCAGAGGCTGCCACCCCTGAAATACCCGGATAAGTAGTGGATGCGCAAATCGGCAAGCAACCCATGCAACACTGCAAATTTTGAACTCCTCCTCATAGCGCACCTTCAATTCCTGGAAGGTCTTAAGCAACCCCCCCAGAGTGAGCAAACCAGCGGTGTCATCAACCCGGACCTTCTCCAGCACATCTGCAATTGTCTCCATAACTTGCAGCTGGCGTTTCTGCAAAGCCTCCTGCTTTGCTACTTTCTCCTTCTCCCGCACCAAACTAGCCACCTTCTCCTGCTCCCGCCGCAGCTGCCCATCCAACCTGACAATATCAGCCTCAGTCTCATCAACAAGCAGCCGCACATTGTACTGCAACTCCGGCATCGGCACATCATTTGCCTCCATCTCATGTTCAGTACTGAGCCCCTTCAAGTCTGTCAACACACGAGCCTGAGGCCCTCGCATGTCAATCACCTTTTGGACAAATGTGGGCTGCTCATCCTGTTCCTGCTCAGCGAGCCTTGCCAACAGCTCATTCTTAGTCAAGACCTGATCCTTCTTCAAGCTGGCCTTCTTGGACCACCGTTGCTTTTCCTTCTTGGCAGGCGGTGGAGGAGGTGGGGGTGGCAAGTTCTCCTTGGGAGTGAAAGCTTTGGGCTCCTTAAACCCCTCGACGCTGCCGAGTCCGGCGTTCTTGGGGCGTAAGGTGGTCTCCACTGGTGCAGTGATTCCCTGAGCATTCTTGCCGAGGCCTTCTCCTCTCTTGTACCCCATCATAGCCATCATCTTAGCCACCTTCGTGTTGGACTCCAGGCTCCCAGGTGGCGGCGCTGGTTTTCCAGGTTCAAACCCTGCCCCGAATGCACTGCGCCGGCGCTTGGCCGACTCCTGCTGCCGCTCCTTCTCCTCCCGCCTCGCGCGTGCACCCTCGGCAATCCGCTGCCCAAACCCTGTGGGCAGGTCGATGTACGGATCCTGGTCCTCCTCTGCATCCTCCTCGGAGGCGGCGGCGGCAGCAGTGCCCGAGGAGGACACGGCCTGGCCAAGCCCAGGCCTCTGCTGCTCCTCATCCTCCTCTGGCTTTGGGGCACTGATGCCCTTGGAGACGAACTGCACGGGCCTGGTGAGGTCGGGCTCGGAGTCGTCCATGCGGCGCTTGCGGCGCCGGCGCCGGCGCGACGCCTCGTCCTCCTCGGAGTCGTAGTCGGAGTCCCCCTCGCCGAAGACGCCGTAGAGCGCGTCTTCGCGGGTCTGGGGCGCCCGCTCGCGGCGGCTCTGGTAGTAGAACTCCCCGTCGTGGCCGAAGCGGCCGCCCACGAAGTCGCCGTCCATGTCGAGGCGGTCCATGCCCTCGGCGTCCTCCTCCATGGCTCCGCCGCCTCCCGGATACTCGACCTGAGATGTTGAGACGGGCGAATCTCGAATCAGAACCTAGGGTTTCACCGAGGGTTTCGGCCAATCAACACGATGGGACGGAACAAGCGGGGGTGAGAACTGAAAAGGGGTGGCGGTGTCTACCTTGCCGCCCGAGACGCCTTGTCCGCCGGAGTTCGCCGCCGCCGCCGAGCACGGGTCGGGGTGGAGACGGGGGGAGGGAGCGCGTCGGAGGGACTATTTCCACGAGCGACTGTTTTTCCGTGACAGCGCGGTCGGCTACAGCCCGTAAGGTCGGTTGTGTGTAATATGGGCTTTACTATGGGGTGGTCCGATTCGGGCTGTATGGATAGCTGGAAGCATGGGCTGATAGAATGTCAAATGGCGAAGGGTGCTTGGGCCCATGGTTGACCATGATCCACGATGGTATCTTTCAAAACCCACAAGGTACCCATTGTTTCATCAAAATAGATTTATTGACGAGCTTGAGATGGTCAAAGGGATATCCAGAAAAGTGGGCGAGGAAACAATGGAGCAATATTAGCGAGATTAAGCTACACACGTTGTTTTTTAACTATATTTTTAATTTCGAAGGTCATGATGTCAATGTTGAAGCACATAATTTAGTCAAGTTTTCACTTTCGTTAGGTCTGGGACGTCACATCTGGCTTGGGCAATCCCATGACTAAAACTGTATCCCAAATCTATGGTGTTTGATGAATAAAACCTGGTTCACCCCTCAGACAATATCCTGGAGATGCTCGGCTATGAGCGGTGAGCTATCTAAAAAACAAAGATCAGAAGATGTTCAGCCATGGCTAGTGGAGTACAGCGAATGAAGAACAATTCATCAAGGTTGTGGTCACGCTGCGGTCCATATAGTGGGTATGCAGGAAGGCCATACATGAAGAGCACTATCAATCATTAGTAGAATGTCTGTGCGTTGCTACAGGCAAAAACCGGATACCTATGTTTTGACAGGGAATAATAAAAATATGGACACATAGATCAAATTATTCTTTTAATTTAGATATACACGTTAAGCATGGTGACATCCTGTTTCTATCATATTCTTTCACATTTTTCCTTCTCGGCAATCTTCCTGTCTTCTTAACATTCCAAATCGCTTGCCACCCAAGAACTTATAACTTGATATATATACGATCCATGATTAAATATTATAGTAGAATGTATGTGTGTTGCTACGGGCTACAAGACATATAAATGACTCAAACAAATGATTAAGGTCGTCTTCATGGTTGAAACTCATTTCTCCCTCATATGTTTGGGCAGGTTTGAACATCAAATGGGCGCCCGGTGGGCTCCCCAAAATTCAACCGTCTAGATTGTCCGAGCTATCTTAAATCCAGCTCATGTGGGGGGAAATGTGGTTTCCCGGTCTATTTGTC
The DNA here is from genome assembly GCA_034509565.1 of Triticum monococcum. Classification (NCBI taxonomy): domain Eukaryota; kingdom Viridiplantae; phylum Streptophyta; class Magnoliopsida; order Poales; family Poaceae; genus Triticum; species Triticum monococcum. The sequence continues at coordinate 125,634,708 of CM067842.1, forward strand.
ATGTTATCTCCAACACGCGGTCCCAACACACAAAAAACCACCCCGCGACGCACCCTTCACTTTTCCTGTAGACCCCTCCCCTTTCTGCTCGGTTTCCCGCCATAGCAGGGCATTTCGCGTTGAAGTCCTCTCCTTTAAAATTGTACAACTTGCTGAAAAAAATATGAACCGCTCGCTCATGCAATTTGTTACAAAGTCATCTCTAATGAAATGCAATTTGCCACATTTTGTAAGGTAGAGAAATTATTCCACTCAGACAGTCATAACTAAGCAAACCAACTCCACCCTTATTCCGGTCATTCTCAACCCTCACTCTTATCACAAAATCCACTAATTCGTGTTCTAATTGAGCCCGACGTCGTCGTGGCAGGCCAACAAGAAGGGACAAGGGCGGCAACCGCCTCCCCATCTTAGTGATAGTACCCCCTCGTTCTATATTGGACCAACCCTTCATTCCAAGCTCCATTAGAACACGAAAATTGACCGGCGAAGACTACCAACTGCTTCATTAGAAGTAGAGATTGGTTGTTATCAAGGAAAGGTAAAAATTTAGGAAAGTTAGGATTTTTGAACTGATTTCTATGCAAATGGGGTTTTATTGTTTGGTAACGTGATATCAGTACCTGTCCGTTTGTGACGTGTCTGATTAGGAAAGTTTGCAAATGTTAAGAAACTATTTATTGGGAGGAAAGTTATGACGTGTCTGTTATTTGTTTTCTAAAACAAATTTCACTAATAAGAGAAATCGATTGATTTAGATAAGTTAGATTAAAATATATTATTTGTTTTCTGAAAATCTGTTATTTGTTTCCTAAGACAACTTGAACCAATAAAAGGAATCGACTGATTTGCATAATTTAAGGAAGTTAGATTAAAATGTATTATTTGTTTCCTGAAAATCTGTTATTTGTTTTCTAAGACAAATTGAACCAATAAAAGAAATCGATTGATTTGCATAATTTAAGAAAGTTAGATTAAAATGTATTATTTGTTTCCTGAAAATCTGTTATTTGTTTCCTAAGACAAATTGAACCAATAAAAGGAATTGATTGATTTGCATAATTTAAAGAAGTTAGATCCGTGATTTGTTATACGTTAGGAACGTTCTGGTTGTAATAAAGAGTGGAGAGAAAAATAAACCGATGGACCAGGGTGGGAGGGGGTGGTGGGAGAAGAGACGAAAAAACCAGCGAAAATAAACCGCGCAGACGATTCACCAACTCGTCCATTAGGAGTAGAGATCCCATTCGGCACTTTGCTTTATAGATACATTCAGGATCTGTGTATTGCCCCTCATAAGAAGCATGTGTGCAACAAGCTTGTGTATCAAATTTGAAAGAAAACATAAAATATGAAAATAAAAGTTCATCGGTTTAAAAAAAAGTCACAATCTGAAAAACAAATCATCGAATTTGGAGAAAAGTTCATGCATTTGTAAAAGTATGTGGATTTAAGAAAAGAAAAAGGAAACAAAATACGAAAGAAAAGAGAAAAAGAAAACCAAACAGTTGTGCTTTTTCAACGTTGCATTTTAAAAATAAAAAACTAAACCCTGGCACATCAGGTCAGGTGACCCACTTGGTTTTTTTTTTGAGCATCAGTACAGACACAAGCGCTCATATATACGCGCATATACTCACCCCTATGAACGCACACACGCACACCCTACTCCTATGAGCACCTCCGAAAGACTGAGCCGGCACATTATCTTGAGATTTACGAAGTCACCGTAGGCACCTCGTCGTCGACGGGAACGTCTCCTCCCACTGAAAGCGCATCGCCGGAAATCCTGAAATAAATCCAAGAATAATGTGAGCACCAGGATTTGAACCCTGGTGGGTTGGGGATACCACTGTCCACCTAACCATCTCAACCACAGGTTGATTCGCGACCCACTTGGTTAGTGAGCGGGCTTCGAATCACAGGTTGCGCATATCTTTTGGGGGGTTTAAAATGAAAAAACAAGAGTAATTGGGCCGGCCCAAAGCTGGAGGCGGAGATTGTGCACCAAGTTGAGAAATGTTGTGTAGGCCCCGTTTGATAGCTCAGTTTTTTCTAAGTATTTTGATAATACTGCAGTATTTAAGATTACTATGGTTTTAATTATTATGAGGTGTTAGGTTGCCACTAAAAACTATGATTTTAATACTGTAGTATTTACAAAACTGTGGTATTTTCTCTGTTTTTAAAAAAGAACCCCGGACCTCTTTTTTTAAAACTGAGCTGGCGAAAGAAACGCCTCGTCATCATCTTCCTCCTTGCTCCAAGCCACTGCCACCTCCTCCTTCATCCTCATGTTACTTCTGCTCGACGACCTTGTTCGGTTGAATCTTGTCCGTGAACTCCTTCGCTCAACCTTTGCCTTTGGTGTGCTGTCGTGGTGCACTGTCTAATAGCTGATCACCAGTACGTCATACACTCTCCGTGCCGGCACTGATCCCTGCCTCGTGTCGTTCCCCCCTCCAGCCCCGTTACGCTAGCCGTGAGGAAAGGAGCGAGCAAGTCCTATTGGACTGCTGGTGGAGCTTGCTACCCGGGCATGCGGCTGCAAAACTGAGCTGCTGTAGCTGTTGTTTGCGATGTTTGTCCATGGGTGCCGGCTACAACACACGAGCAGTGGCGGAGTCAGGGGGTGCTGGCAGGGGCCAAGGCCCCCCTATGCTCTCACAAATACATTTATATGTACTCCTAATCTTTCATTTTTCAGACAAAATTAGCTAGGTTTAGGTGATTTGGCCTCCTCTAACATTATATAACATATTTTGGCCCTCTCTATATTTAGTTTCTGACTCCACCACTGCACACGAGTATCCATATCATATACCCATTTAGCTCTTGCTCGAGTGACCGTAACTAGTTAGGAACAGACGTGCTTGTACTAGCTATCAGCCGGCTAGCTAGCTACTTTTACGTTGCTGCATAAAGCACTAGCCAAACAGGTTGTAGTATTCACAATACTTCACAATACTTTGGTATGTCAAAAATTGTGGTATCTTGTACCCACAGACTAAAATACTATAGTTTTCAATACTTTGGTTTTTGCAATACCTTGCTATCAAACACAGCCGTAACAGAGGAAATGCTATTGCTTACTGCAAGATGTATCCGAGAGCAACTAATCAAGGGGCATCCCTTGTGGGGCGCCCCTATATCTCGCATTCAGCAAGAGCTAGAGACCCCTCGGTGAAGGCGAGGGCGAATTGGGCTGGCACAGGCATGCGAAAGGCCACATCCTTGTGTTTTTTTACATTCTCTGTGTTTTTTTTGCTTTATTTTCTTAATTTTTTATACTATAAATATTATATATATTACAAAAAACACTCTACAAAAAACATTTGAAAATGTTGCCCAAGCATTTGAAAAATGTTAAATTTGTATAGTGAAAATGTTTATCACGTACACAAAAATGTATACAACATGAAATCCGTATAGAAAAAATGTTGACCATGTATTTAAAAAATGCTAATCTAATAATGTTACAAAAATGTTGAAAAATGTTTGAAAAATGTTAAACTTGTATTTTGAAAAATGTTAAATGTGTATATAATTTTTTTAACATGTATTCAACAAATGTTAAACTTGTATTTGAAAAATCATAAATGTGTATAGAAAAAATGTTGACCATGTATTAAAAAAATGTTAAACATGTCTTTGAAAAATGTTAGATGTGTATACAAAAAATGTTAAACTTGAACTTGAAAAATGATGAATGTGTGTACAATTTTTTTGACCATGTATTAAAAAATGTTGAACTTGTATGAAAAATCTTAAATGTGTTTAGAAAAAATGTTCAGCATGTATTAAAAAATGTTACACTTGTATTTGAAAAGGTTAAATATGTACAGAGAAAATGTCGATCATGTATTTAAAAATATTAAACTTTATTTAAAAATGTTAATTAAGCATTGCAAAATGTTAAACATGTATAAAAAAGTGTTGACCATGTGTTCAAAAATGCTGACCATGTATTAAATAGGATGATGATTTTTTATTTGAAGAATGTTGAACATTTAATAAAAAAGGTATTAGATATATAACAAAAGTGTATATAGAAAAACATTGAAAACTAAGAGAAAACAAAAAACCGATGAAAAGCGACAAAGAAAAAGAACGAAGAAAAAAGAAAGAAAACAAAAATGGCAACGAAAACTGAGAAAGAAACAAAGAAAACAAAAAAAGTAGAGAAAGTAAAAAAATCAATAAAAAGGAGAAAATCGAAGAAATCCAGTGTCAAAACAAAAACAAAGCAAAACAAAAATCGGTGGAGAAATCCGGCAATGTTAGGTCAAGTGCGCCGCTCCCCACATAACTAACACAAACTTGACAATGGCATATTGGCTAGCAGTTCTGGAATCACGAAGTGCGGGGTTGGGAGAAAAGATTTATTTTTTTAGAAAAAAAAGCATTTTTTCTTTCACAGGAGGCACAAATTTACTTCTCATGAAGACACGAATTTGCTTCCGCAAGAGGCACAAATGTGCCTCTCGGAAAAGAGGAAAATGTGTTTTTTCTGCTTCCTTGGGAGGCACAGATTTGTCTTTTCTGAAGGAAATATGCCCTAGAGGCAATAATAAAGTTGTTATTTATATTTCCTTATATCATGATAAATGTTCATTATTCATGCTAGAATTGTATTAACCGGAAACTTAGTACATGTGTGAATACATAGACAAACAGAGTGTCACTAGTATGCCTCTATTTGACTAGTTCGTTGAATCAAAGATAGTTAAGTTTCCTAGCCATAGACATGAGTTGTCATTTGATTAACGGGATCACATCATTAGGGAATGATGTGATTGACTTGACCCATTCCGTTAGGTTAGCACTTGATCGTTTAGTATATTACTATTGTTTTCTTCATGACTTGTACATGTTCCTATGACTATGAGATTATGCAACTCCCGAATACCGGAGGATCACTTTGTGTGCTACCAAATGTCACAATGTAAATGAGTGATTATAAAGGTGCTCTACATGTGTCTTCGATGGTGTTTGTTGGGTTTCCATAGATCGAGATTATGATTTGTCACTCCCAGTATCGGAGAGGTATCTCTGGGCCCTCTCGGTAATGCACATCACTATAAGCCTTGCAAGCAATGTGATTAATGATGTGATTGACTTGACCCATTCCATTAGCTTAGCACTTGATCGTTTAGTATATTGTTATTGCTTTCTTCATGACTTATACATGTTCCTATGACTATGAGATTATGCAACTCCTGAATACCGGAGGAACACTTTGTGTGCTACCAAACGTCACAACATAAATGGGTGATTATAAAGGTGCTCCATAGGTGTCTCCAATGGTGTTTGTTGGGTTGGCATAGATCGAGATTAGGATTTGCCACTCCGAGTATCGGAGAGGTATCTCTGGGCCCTCTCGGTAATGCACATCACTATAAGCCTTGCAAGCAATGTGACTAATGAGTTAGTTGCGGGATGATGCGTTACAAAACGAGTAACGAGATTGAACTAGGTATTGAGATATCGACGTTCGAATCTCGGGCAAGTAACATACCGATGACAAAGGGAACAACGTATGTTGTTATGCGGTTTGACCGATAAAGATCTTCGTAGAATATGTAGGAGCCAATATGAGCATCCAGGTTACGCTATTGGTTATTGACCGGAGATGTGTCTTGTTCATGTCTACATAGTTCTCGAACCCGTAGGGTTCGCACGCTTAACGTTCGATGACGATTTGTGTTATGAGTTATGTGATTTGATGTGCCGAAGGTTGTTCGAAGTCCCGGATGAGATCACGGACATGACGAGGAGTCTCGAAATGGTCGAGACGTAAAGATCGATATATTGGAAGGCTATATTTGGATATCGGAAAGGTTCCGAGTGATTCGGGTATTTTTCGGAGTACCGGAGAGTTACGGGAATTCGCCGGGAGAAGTATTGGGCCTTATTGGGCCATTCGGGAATAGAGGAGGCAGGCCAAAGGGAAGGAGGTGCGCCCCCATGGGTCCGAATTGGATTAGGGGAAAGGGGGCGGCGCCCCCCTTGGCCTTTCCTACTCCCTCTCTCTTTCCCTTTTTCTTCTTTCCTACTCCCGAAAGGAAAAGGGGAATCCTACTAGGACTTGGGAGTCCTAGTAGGACTCCCCTCACTTGGCGCGCCCCCTCTATGGCCGGCCTCCTCCTCCTCCCTCCTTTATATACGTGGGCAGGGGACACCCCAAAGGTACAACAAACAATCTTTTAGCCGTGTGCGGTGCCCCCCTCCATAGTTACACACCTCGGTCATATCGTCGTAGTGCTTAGGCGAAGCCCTGCGCCGGTAACTTCACCATCACCGTCACCATACCGTCGTGCTGACGAAACTCTCCCTCGGCCTCAACTGGATCAAGAGTACGAGGGACGTCACCGAGTTGAACGTGAGAAGATTGCGGAGGTGTCGTATCTTCGGTGCTAGGATCGGTCGGATCATGAAGACGTACGAATACATCAACCGTGTTGTCATAACGCTTCCGCTTTCGGTCTACGAGGGTGCGTGGACTAAACTCTTCCCTCTCGTTGCTATGTGCTACCTCTTGAGCACTGCGTTGGATTTCCTTGAGGAGGAAAGGATGATGCAGCAAAGTAGCGTAAGTATTTCCCTCAGTTTTGAGAACCAAGGTATCAATCCAGTAGGAGGCTTTGCGCGAGTCCCTAGTACCTGCACAAACAAATAACTCCTCGCAACCAACGCGATAAGGGGTTGTCAATCCCTTCACGATCACTTACGAGAGTGAGATCTGATAGATATGATAAGATAATATTTTTGGTATTTTTATGATAAAGATGCAAAGTAAAATAAAAGCAAAGTGAAAAAGCAAAGTAAATAACTAAGTATTGGAAGATTAATATGATGAAGATAGACCCCGGGGCCATAGGTTTCACTAGTGGCTTCTTTCAAGAGCATAAGTATTTTACTCTGGGTGAACGAATTACTGTTGAGCAATTGACAGATTTGAGCATAGTTATGAGAATATCTAGGTATGATCATGTATATAGGCATCACGTCCGAGACAAGTAGACCAACTCCTGCCTGCATCTACTACTATTACTCCACTCATCGACCGCTATCCAGCATGCATCTAGAGTATTAAGTTCATGAAAAACAGAGTAACGCCTTAAGCAAGAAGACATGATGTAGAGGGATAAATTCATGCAATATGATAAAAAACCCATCTTGTTATCCTCGATGGCAACAATACAATATGTGCCTTGCTTCCCCTATTGTCACTGGGAAAGGACACCACAAGATTGAACCCAAAGCTAAACACTTCTCCCATTGCAAGAAAGATCAATCTAGTAAGCCAAACCAAACTGATAATTCAAAGAGACTTGCAAATATAACCAATCATACATAAAAGAATTTAGAGGAGATTCAAATATTGTTCATAGATAAACTTGATCATAAACCCACAATTCATCGGTCTCAACAAACACACCGCAAAAAGAAGATTACATCGAATAGATCTCCACAAGAGAGGGGGAGAACATTGTATTGAGATCCAAAAAGAGAGAAGAAGCCATCTAGCTAATAACTATGGACCCGTAGGTCTGAGGTAAACTACTCACACTTCATCGGAGAGGCTATGTTGTTGATGTAGAAGCCCTCCGTGATGGATGCCCCCTCCGGCGAAGCTCGGGAACAGACGCCAAGATGGGATCTCATGGATATAGAAAGTTGCGGCGGTGGAATTATGTTTTTGGCTCTGTATCTGATCGTTTGGGGATACGTAGGTATATATAGGAGGAATAAGTATGTCGGTGGAGCAATAGGGGGCCCACGAGGGTGGAGGGCGCGCCTGGGGGGGGGGAGGGTAGGCGCGCCCTCCTACCTCGTGGCCTCCCTATTGGTTGCTTGACGTAGGGTCCAAGTCTCCTGGATCTTGTTCGTTGAGAAAATCACGTTCCCGAAGGTTTCATTCCGTTTGGACTCCGTTTGATATTCCTTTTCTTCGAAACCCTAAAATAGGCAAAAAAAAACAGCAATTCTGGGTTGGGCCTCCGGTTAATAGGTTAGTCCCAAAAATAATATAAAAGTGGATAATAAAGCCCAATAATGTCCAAAACAGTAGATAATATAGCATGGAGCAATCAAAAATTATAGATACATTGGAGACGTATCAAGCATCCCCAAGCTTAATTCCTGCTCGTCCTTGAGTAGGTAAATGATAAAAAGATAATTTTTGATGTGGAATGCTACTTGGCATAATTTCAAATGTAATTCTTCTTAATTGTGGTATGAATATTCAGATCCGAAAGATTCTAGACAAAAGTTCAATATTGACATAGAAATAATAATACTTCAAGCATACTAACTAAGCAATTATGTCTTCCCAAAATAACATGGCTAAATAAAGTTATCCCTACAAAATCATATAGTCTGGCTATGCTCTATCTTCACCACACAAAGTATTTAAATCATGCACAACCCCGATGGCAAGCCAAGCAATTGTTTCATACTTTTGACATTCTCAAAACTTTTTCAATCTTCACGCAATACATGAGCGTGAGCCATGGACATAGCACTATAGGTGGAATAGAGTGGTGTTTGTGGAGAAGACAAAAAGGAGAAGATAGTCTCACATCAACTAGGCGTATCAATGGGCTATGGAGATGCCCATTAATAGATATCAATGTGAGTGAGTAGGGATAGCCATGCAACGGATGCACTAGAGCTATAAGTATGTGAAAGCTCAAAAAGAAACTAAGTGGGTGTGCATCCAACTCGCTTGCTCACGAAGACCTAGGGCAATTTGAGGAAGCCCATCATTGGAATATACAAGCCAAGTTCTATAATGAAAAATTCCCACTAGTATATGAAAGTGATAACATGAGAGACTCTCTACTATGAATATCATGGTGCTACTTTGAAGCACAAGTGTGGTAAAAGGATAGTAACATTGTCCCTTCTCTCTTTTTCTCTCTTTTTTTATTTGGACCTTTTTTATGGCCTCTTTCTTTCTCTTTTTTTATTTTTCGTCCAGAGTCTCATCCCGACTTGTGGGGGAATCATAGTCTCCATCATCCTTTCCTCACTGGGACAATGCTCTAATAATGATGATCATCACACTTTTATTTTTCTTAAAACTCAACAATTACAACTCGATACTTAGAACAAAATATGACTCTATATGAATGCCTCCGGCGGTGTATCAGGATATGCAATGAATCAAGAGTGACACGTATGAAAGAATTATGAATGGTGGCTTTGCCACAAATACGATGTCAACTACATGATCATGCTAAGCAATATGGCAATGATGAAGCGGAACGGTGGAAAGTTGCATGGAAATATATTTCGGAATGGCGATGGAAATGCCATAATAGATAGGTATGGTGGCTGTTTTGAGGAAGGTATATGGTGGGTGTATGATACCGGCGAAAGGTGCGTGATATTAGAGAGGCTAGCAAAGGTGGAAGGGTGAGAGTGCGTATAATCCATGGACTCAACATTAGTCACAAAGAACTCATATACTTATTGCAAAAATCTACAAGTTATCAAAGCAAAGTATTACGCGCATGCTCCTAGGGGGATAGATTGGTAGGAAAAGACCATCGCTCGTCCCCGACCGCCACTCATAAGGAAGACAATCAAAAAATAAATCATGCTCCGACTTCATCACATAACGGTTCACCATACGTGCATGCTATGGGAATCACAAACTTTAACACAAGAATTTCTCAAATTCACAACTACTCAACTAGCACAACTTTAATATCACCATTTTTATATCTCAAAATAATTATCAAGTATCAAACTTCTCGTAGTATTCAACACACTCATAAGAAAGTTTTATTATTAATCTTGTATACCAAGCATATTAGTATTTTAAGTAAATTACCATGCTTTTTAAGACTCTCAAAATAATCTAAGCGAAGCATGAGAGATCAATAATTTCTATAAAACAAATCCACCACCGTGCTCTAAAATATATAAGTGAAGTGCTAGAGCAAAACTACATAACTCAAAAGATATAAGCGAAGCACATAGAGTATTCTAACAAACTCCAAATCATGTATGGCTCTCTCAAAAGGTGTGTACAACAAGGATGATTGTGTTAAACTAAAAAGTAAAGACTCAAATCATACAAGACGCTCCAAGCAGAACACATATCATGTGATGAATAAAAATATAGCTCCAAGTAAAGTTACGGATAGACGTAGACGAAAGAGGGGATGCCTTCCGGGGCATCCTCAAGCTTTGGCTTTTAGGTGTCCTTAGATTATCTTGGGGGTGCCATGGGCATCCCCAAGCTTAGGCTCTTGCCACTCCTTGTTCCATAATCCATCAAATCTTTACCCAAAACTTGAAAACTTCACAACACAAAACTTAAAGTAGAAAATCTCGTGAGCTCCGTTAATGAAAGAAAATAAAAGACCACTTCAAGGTACTGTAATGAACTCATTCTTTATTTATATTGGTGTTATACCTACTGTATTCCAACTTATCTATGGTTTATAAACTATTTTACTAGACATAGATTCATCAAAATAAGCAAACAACACACGAAAAACAGAATCTGTCAAAAACAGAACAGTCTGTAGTAATCTGTAGCTAGCGCAAGATCTGGAACCCCCAAAAGTCTAAAATAAATTTCTGGACGTGATGAATTTATCTATTAATCATCTGCAAAAATAATTAACTAAATAGCACTCTCCAAATAAAAATGGCAGCAGTTCTCGTGAGCGCTAAAGTTTCTGTTTTTTACAGCAAGGGTAACAAGACTTTCCCTAAGTCTTTCCAACGGTTCTACTTGGAACAAACACTAATTAAACACAAAAAACACAACCAAAACAGAGGCTAGATAAATTATTTATTACTAAACAGGAGCAAAAAGCAAGTAATAAAAATAAAATTGGGTTGCTTCCCAACAAGCGCTATCGTTTAACGCCCCTAGCTAGGCATAACAAGCAAGGATAGATCTAGGTATTGCAATCTTTGGTAGACAATACATAAGTGGCTCTCATAATAGATTCATAAGGTAATTTAATTTTCTTTCTAGGAAATTGTTCTATGCCTTTCCTTAATGGAAATTGGAATCTAATATTTCCTTCCTTCATATCAATAATTGCACCAATCGTTCCAAGGAAAGGTCTACCAAGAATAATAGGACATGAAGGATTGCAATCTATGTCAAGAACAATAAAATCTATGGGCACATAATTACTATTTGCAACAATAAGAACATCATTAATTCTTCCCATAGGTTTCTTAATAGTGGAATCCGCAAGGTGCAAGTTTAGAGAGCAATCATCAAAATCATGGAAACCTAACAAATCACACAAAGTTTTTGGAATTGTGGAAACACTAGCACCCAAATCACATAAAGCATAGCATTCATGACCTTTAATTTTAATCTTAATAGTTGGTTCCCACTCATCATAAAGTTTTCTAGGGATAGAAACTTCCAATTCAAGTTTTTCTTCATAAGATTGCATCAAGGCATCAACGATATGTTAAGTAAACGCTTTATTTTGACTGTAAGCATGAGGAGAATTTAGCACGGATTGCAACAAGGAAATACAATCAATAAAAGAGAAATTTTCATAGTTAAATTCCTTGAAATCCATAATAGTGGGTTTAGCAACATCTAGGGTTTTAATTTCTTCAATCCCACTTTTATCAATTTTAGCATCAAGATCAAAAAATTCCGAATTCTTGGAACGCCTTCTAGGTAAAGGTGGATCATATTCAGTCCCATCATCGTAAAGATTCATATTTCAAAACAAACATTTAATAGGGGACACATCAATAACTTTTAGATCTTCATCTTTATTTTCATAGGAACTAGAAGAACAAGCTCTTATAAAAGCATCTTTCTTAGCACGCATCCTAGCGGTTCTTTCTTTGCACTCATCAATGGAAATTCTCATGGCTTTGAGAGACTCATTGATATCATGCTTAGGTGGAATATACCTAAGTTTCAAAGAATCAACATCAAGAGAAATTCTATCAACGTTCCTAGCCAACTCATCAATCTTAAGCAATTTTTCTTCAATCAAAGCATTAAAATTCTTTTGCGAAGTAATAAATTCTTTAATTTTAGATTCAAAATCAGAGAGCATCTTATTATAATTTCCATAAGAATTGTTGTAGGAATTACCATAATTATTAGAGGTATTACTAGGATAAGGCCTAGGGTTGAAATTTCCTCTATACGCGTTGTTACCAAAATTGTTCCTACCAACAAAATTCACATCCATAGATTCATTATTATTCTCAATCAAAGTAGACAAGGGAATATCATTAGGATCAGAAGAAACACTCTTATTAGCAAATAATTTCATAACTTCATCCATCTTTCCACTCAAAACATTAATTTCTTCTATCGCATGCACCTTTTTATTAGTAGATCTTTCAGTATGCCATTGAGAATAATTAACCATAATATTATCTAGGAGTTTAGTAGCTTCTCCTAAAGTGATTTCCATAAAAGTGCCTCCCACGGCCGAATCTAAAAGATTTCTAGAAGCAAAATTCAATCCGGCATAAATTTTTTGTATAATCATCCACAAATTTAAACCATGAGTAAGGCAATTACGTATCATTAGTTTCATTCTCTCCCAAGCTTGTGCAACATGTTCATGATCAAGTTGCTTAAAATTCATAATATCATTTCTAAGAGAGATGATCTTAGCGTGAGGAAAATACTTAGAGATAAAAGCATCTTTGCACTTGTTCCATGAATCAATACTATTTTTAGGCAAAGACGAAAACCAAGCTTTAGCACGATCTCTAAGCGAAAAAGGAAATAGCTTCAATTTAACAATATCATTATCCACATCTTTCTTGTTTTGCATATCACACAAATCAACGAAGCTATTTAGATGGGTAGCGGCATCTTCACTAGGAAGGCCAGAAAACGGATCTTTCATGACAAGATTCAGCAAAGCAGTATTAATTTCATAAGATTCAGCATCGGTAAGAGGAGCAATCAGAGTGCTAATAAAATCATTGTTGTTGGTATTGGTAAAGTCACACAATTTAGTATTATCTTGAGCCATCGTGACAAGCAAGCAAACTAACACACAAGAAAACAAAAAACAAGTGGGCAAAAAGAGGCAATAGAGAAAGAGAGGGAGGATAGAGAGAGAGGGTGAATAAAACGGCAAGGGTGAAGCGGGGGAGAGGAAAACGAGAGGCAAATGGCAAATAATGTAATGCGGGAGATAAGGGTATGTGATGGGTACTTGGTATGTTGACTTTTGCGTAGACCTCCATGGCAACGGCGCCAGAAATCCTTCTTGCTACCTCTTGAGCACTGCGTTGGTTTTCCCCGAAGAGGAAGGGATGATGCAGCAAAGTAGCGTAAGTATTTCCCTCAGTTTTTTAGAACCAAGGTATCAATCCAGTAGGAGGCTATGCGCGAGTCCCTCGTACCTGCACAAAACAAATAAATCCTGGCAACCAACGCGAATAGGGGTTGTTAATCCCTACACGGCCACTTACGAGAGTGAGATCTGATAGATATGATAAGATAATATATTTTTGGTATTTTTGTGATAAAGATGCAAAGTAAAATAAAGGCAAAGTAAAAAGCAAAGGAAATAACTAAGTAGTAGGAGATTAATATGATAAAGATAGACCCGGGGGGCCATAGGTTTCACTAGTGGCTTCTCTCGAGAGCATAAGTATTCTACGGTGGGTGAACAAATTACTGTTGAGCAATTGACAGAATTGAGCATAGTTATGAGAATATCTAGGTATGATCATGTATATAGGCATCACGTCCGAGACAAGTAGACCGACTCCTGCCTGCATCTACTACTATTACTCCACTCATCGACCGCTATCCAGCATGCATCTAGAGTATTAAGTTAAAAACAGAGTAACGCCTTAAGCAAGATGACATGATGTTGAGGGATAGACTCATGCAATATGATGAAAACCCCATCTTGTTATCCTCGATGGCAACAATACAATACGTGCCTTGCTGCCCCTACTGTCACTGGGAAAGGACACCGCAAGATTGAACACAAAGCTAAGCACTTCTCCCATTGCAAGAAAGATCAATCTAGTAGGCCAAACCAAAATGATAATTCGAAGAGACTTGCAAAGATAACCAATCATACATAAAAGAATTCAGAGGAGATTCAAATATTGTTCATAGATAGACTTGATCATAAACCCACAATTCATCGATCTCAACAAACACACCGCAAAAAGAAGATTACATCGAATAGTTCTCCACAAGAGAGGGGGAGAACATTGTATTGAGATCCAAAAAGAGAGAATAAGCTATCTAGCTAATAACTATGGACCCGTAGGTCTGAAGTAAACTACTCACACTTCATCGGAGGGGCTATGGTGTTGATGTAGAAGCCCCCAGTGATCGATGCCCCCTCCGACGGAGCTCCGGAACAGGCCCCAAGATGGGATCTCGTGGATACAGAAAGTTGCGATGGTGGAATTAGGTTTTTGGCTCCATTTCTGATCGTTTGGGGGTACATAGGTATATATAAGAGGAAGGAGTACGTCGGTGGAGCAACAGGGGGCCCACGAGGGTGGAGGGCGCGCCTGGGGGGGGGGGGGGTAGGCGCGCCCCCTACCTCGTGGCCTCCTCTTTTGTGTCTTGACGTAGGGTCCAAGTCTCCCGGGTCTTGTTCATTGAGAAAATCACGTTCTCGAAGGTTTCATTCCGTTTGGACTCCGTTTGATATTCCTTTTCTTCGAAACCCTAAAACAGGCAAAAAAACAGCAATTCTGGGCTGGGCCTCCGGTTAATAGGTTAGTCCCAAAAATAATATAAAAGTGGATAATAAATCCCAATAATGTCCAAAACAGTAGATAATATAGCATGGAGCAATCAAAAATTATAGATACGTTGGAGACGTATCACTTGCTGCCCCTACTGTCACTGGGAAAGGACACCGCAAGATTGAACCCAAAGCTAAGCACTTCTCCCATTGCAAGAAAGATCAATCTAGTAGGCCAAACCAAACTGATAATTCGAAGAGACTTGCAAAGATAACCAATAATACATAAAAGAATTCAGAGAAGATTCAAATATTGTTCATAGATAAACTTGATCATAAACCCACAATTCATCGGTCTCAACAAACACACCGCAAAAAGAAGATTACATCGAATAGATCTCCATAAGAGAGGGGGAGAACATTGTATTGAGATCCAAAAAGAGAGAAGAAGCCATCTAGCTAATCACTATGGACCCTAAGGTCTGAGGTAAACTACTCACACTTCATCGGAGAGGCTATGGTGTTGATGTAGAAGCCCTCCGTGATGGATGCCCCCTTCGGTGGAGCTCCGGAACAGGCCCCAAGATGGGATCTCGTGGATACAGAAGGTTGCGGCGGTGGAATTAGGGTTTTGGCTCCGTATCTGATCGTTTGGGGGTACGTAGGTATATATAGGAGGAAGGAGTACGTCGGTGGAGCAACAAGGGGCCCACGAGGGTGGAGGGCGTGCCTGGGGGGGGGGGGGGGTAGGCGCGCCCCCTACCTCGTGGTTCCTCATTTATTTCTTGACGTAGGGTCCAAGTCTCCTGGATCATGTTCGGTGAGAAAATCATGTTCCCAAAGGTTTCATTCCCTTTGGACTCCGTTTGATATTCCTTTTCTTCGAAACCCTAAAATAGGCAAAAAAACAACAATTCTGGGCTAGGCCTCCGGTTAATAGGTTAGTCCCAAAAATAATATAAAAGTGGATAATAAAGCCCAATAATGTCCAAAACAGTAGATAATATAGCATGGAGCAATCAAAAATTATAGATACGTTGGAAACGTATCAGTGGACTACTCCCTCCTCATCGTGGTGGCCGCCGGGATGATGAAGATGGCCACCGGTGATGCTTCCCCCCTCTGGCAGGGTGCCGGAATGGGTCCAGATTGGTTTTCGGTTGCTACGGGGCCCTGCGACGGTGGAACTTCTGATCTAGGTTAACCCCCAAGGGTTTGAGAATATTTGGGAATTTATAGGGTAAAGAGGGGGTGTGGGAGGCCACCGAGGTGGGCACAACCCACCTGGGCGCGCCGGGCCCCCAAGCGTGCCCTGGTGGGTTGTGCTCCCCTCGGGTCACCCCCAGGTGCTACTCTAGCCCATCGGGAGTCTTCTGGTCCATAAAAAATCCTCAAAAAGTTTCGCGGTGTTTGGACTCCGTTTGATATTGATTTCCTTTTATGTAAAAAACAAGCAAAAAACAGCAACTGGCACTGGGCACTGAGTCAATAGGTTAGTCCCGAAAAATGATATAAAGTTGCTATAAAATGATTGTAAAACATCCAAGAATGATAATAAAACAGCATGAATACTTCATAAATTATAGATACGTTGGAGACGTATCACTCCCTAAGGAGAAGTGGTTTAAATATCATCCTCCTATTAAAGAAGAAACTATAGAACCAGTCATAGCTAAAGATGAAAATATTATTTACAATGTTGACCCAGTTGTTCCTACTGCTTATATTGAAAAACCACCTTTTGCTGTTAGGATAAAGGAACATGCTAAGGTTTCAACTATGGTTCGCAAAAGTAATATTAGAGCACCTAAACCTGCGGAACAAATCAAAGTAGAACATAGTGTTGCTATGGTTAATGATCTCTTGGTAGAAAATATTGATGGCCATGTTATTTACTTTTGTGATGAAGCTGCTAGAATGGCCAAACCCGATGAAAAAGATAAACATAGATCCATTGTTTACATGCCTGTTGTCTCAGTTAAAATAGGAGATCATTGTTATCATGGTTTATGTGATTTAGGTGCTAGCGTGAGTGCTATTCCTTTTACCTTATACAAATAAATTATGAATGACATCGCACCTGCTGAAATAGAAGACATAGATGTCACTATTAAACTTGCCAACAGAGACATGATCACACCACTTGGGATTGTTAGATATGTTGAAGTCTTGTGTGGGAAAATAAAGTATCCTACTGATTTTCTTGTTCTTGGTTCCCCACAAGATGAATTTGTTGGAAATATGCCCTAGAGGCAATAATAAATTGGTTATTATTATATTTACTTGTTCATGATAATCGTTTATTATCCATGCTAGAATTGTATTGATAGGAAACTCTGATACACGTGTGGATACATAGACAACACCATGTCCCTAGTAAGCCTCTAGTTGACTAGCTCATTGATCAGTAGATGGTTACGGTTTCCTGACCATGGACATTGGATGTCGTTGAAAACGGGATCACATCATTAGGAGAATGATGTGATGGACAAGACCCAATCCTAAGCCTAGCACAAGATCGTGTAGTTCGTTTGCTAAAGCTTTTCTAATGTCAAGTATCATTTCCTTAGACCATGGGATTGTGTAACTCCCGGATACCGTAGGAGTGCTTTGGGTGTGCCAAACGTCACAACGTAACTGTGTGGCTATATAGGTACACTATAGGTATCTCCGAAAGTGTCTGTTGGGTTGGCACAAATCGAGACTGGGATTTGTCACTCCGTGTAAACGGAGAGGTATCTCTGGGCCCACTCGGTAGGACATCATCATAATGTGCACAATGTGACCAAGGAGTTGATCACGGGCTGATGTGTTATGGAACGAGTAAAGAGACTTGCCGGTAACGAGATTGAACAAGGTATCGGATACCGACGATCGAATCTCGGGCAAGTACAATACCGCTGGACAAAGGGAATTGTATACGGGATTGATTGAATCCTCGACATCGTGGCTCATCCGATGAGATCATCGTGGAACATGTGGGGCCATCATGGGTATCCAGATCCCGCTGTTGGTTATTGGCCGGAGAGTTGTCTCGGTCATTTCTGCATGGTTCCCGAACCCGTAGGGTCTACACACTTAAGGTTCGGTGACGCTAGAGTTGTTATGGGAAATAGTATGTGGTTACTGAAGGTTGTTCGGAGTCCCGGATGAGATCCCGGACATGACGAGGAGCTCCGGAATGGTCCGGAGGTGAAGATCGGTATATTGGATGAAGGGTATTGGAGTCAAAGTATGTGGTTACCGAAGGTTGTTCGGAGTCCCGGATGAGATCCCGGACATGACGAGGAGCTCTGGAATGGTCCGGAGGTGAAGATCGGTATATTGGATGAAGGGTATTGGAGTCCGGAATTGTTCCGGGGGTACCAGGTGATGACCAGCGTGTCCGAAAGGGGTTTCGGAGGCCCCGGCAAGCGTTGGGGGGCCTTATGGGCCAAGGGGAGAGGGCACATCAGCCCACTAAGGGGCTGAGCGCCCCTCCCACCCCATCTCACGTAACCAGGAGAGGTGGGGGCGTGTTGAGAGGTGTGAGACCTCTGACAAGTTCTTTTGCCAACAAGATGGAGGAGAATAGCTCAGCTAGTGAGCATGTGCTCAGAATGTCTGAGTGCTACAATCACTTAAATCAAGTGGGAGTTAAACTTCCAGATAAGATAGTGATTGATAGAGTTCTCTAGCCACTATCACTAAGCTACTAGATCTTCGTGATGAACTATGACATGCAAGGGATGGAGTTGATCCCGGAGCTGTTCGCGGTGCTTAAGACCACAAAAGGTAGAAATCAAGAAGGAGCATCAAGTGTTGATGGTTTAACAAGACCACTAGTTTCAAGAAGGGCAAGGGCTAGAAGGGAAACTTCATGAATGGCAAACCAGTTACCAATCAAGTGAAGGAACCCAAGGTTGAACCCAAACCCGAGACTAAGTGCTTCTATTGTAAGGGGAACGGTCACTGGTAGCGGAATTACCCAAATGCATGGTATATAAGAAGGCTGGCAACTTCAACAAAGTATATATGTGTTATTAATGTGTACCTCACTAGCACTCCTGGTAGCACCGGGGTATTGGATACCGGTTCAGTTGCTATTATTGGTCACTTGAAGCAAAAGCTACGGACTAAACGGAGACTGGCTAAGGGCGAGGTGACGATGTGTGTTGGAAGTGTTTCCAAAGTTGATGAGATCACCATCGCACGCTCCATCTGCCTTCGGGATTAGTATTGAACCTAGATAAGTGTTATCAGGTGTCTACGTTGAGCATGAATATGATTAGACCATGTTCATTGCAATACGGTTATTCATTTAAGTTAGAGAATAATGGTTATTCTGTTTACATGAATAATACCTTCCATGGTCATGCACCCTATGTGAATGGTTCAGTGAATCTCGGTCGTAGTAATACACATGTTCACGCCAAAAGATGTAGATAGTACCACTTTCTTCTGGCACTTCCGCTTAGGTCATATTGGCATAAGATGCATGAAGAAACTCCATGTCGATGGATGTTTGGAGTCACTTGATTTTGAATCACTTGACACATGCGAGCCATGCCTCATGGGCAGGATGACTAAGACCCCGTTTTCAGGTACAATGAAACGGGCAAGTGACTTGTTGGAAATCATACATGCTGATGCGTGTGATCCAATGAGAATTGAAGTGTGCGGTGGATATCGCTATTTTCTCATCTTCACTAACGATTTGAGTAGATATAGGTATATTTACTTAATGAAGCACAAGTCTGAAACGTTTGAAAAGTTCAAGCAATTTTAGAGGGAAGTTAAGAATCATCATAACAATAAGACCATGTTCCTACGATCTGATCAAAAGGGGATTTTCTGAGTTATGAGTTTGGCAATCACTTAAGACATTGTGGAATTGTTTCACAGTTGAAGCCACCTGGAACACCACAAGGTAATGGTGTGTCCGGACGTCGTAGTCGAACCCTATGAGATATGGTGCGATCTATGATGTCTCTTACCAATCTACCGTTTTCATTTTGAGGTTATGCGTTAGAGACAGCTGCATTCACTTTAGATAGGACACCATCTAAGTCCGTTGAGATGACATCGTATGAACATTGGTTTGGCAAGAAACCAAAATTGTCGTTTCTTAATGTTTGGGGCTGTGATGCTTAAGGCTTCAGCCGGAGAAGCTCGAACCCAAAGCGGACAAACACATCTTCATAGTATATCCAAAGGTGACAGTAGGGTATACCTTCTATCTCAGATCCGAGGGCAAATTGTTTGTCACTAAGAACGGGTCCTTTCTCGAGAAGGAGTTTCTCTCGAAAGAATTGAGTGGGAGGAAGATAGAACTTGATGAGGTTGTCGAACCTTTACTTCAACCAGAGAGTGATGCAACACAGAAAGATGTTTTTTGTGGCGCCTACGTCTGTTGAATAAGAAGTTAATGATAGTGATCATGAAGCTTCGGATTAAGTTGCTATCGAACCTCGTAGGTTGACAAGGATATGTACTACTCCTGAGTGGTACAGTAATCCTGTCTTAGATATCATGTTGTTAGACAACAATGAACCTACGAGCTATGGAGAAGCGATGGTGGGCCCGTATTCTGACAAATGGTTAGAAGCCATGAAATCCGAGATAGGGTCCATATATCAGAACAAAGTATGGACTTTGGTGGACTTGCCCGATGATCAGCAAGCCATTGAGATAAATGGATCTTTAAGAAGAAGACGGATGTGGGCGGTAATGTTACTGTCTATGAAGCTCGACTTATGGGAAAGAATCTTTTCACAAGTTCAAGGAGTTGACTACGATGAGAATTTCTCACCCGTAGCGATGCTTAAGTCCGTCAGAATCATGTTAGCATTAGCTGTATTTTTCGATTATGAAATCTTACAGATGGATGCCAAAACAAGTTTTCTTACCAGTTTTCGTAAGAAAAGTTGTATGTGATACAATAAAAGGTTTTGTCGATCCTAAGGATGCTAAAAGGTATGATGGCTCCAGCAATCCTTCTATGGACTAGAGCAAGCATCTCAGAATCGGAATATATGTTTTGATGGAGTGATCAAAGCTTTTAGGTTTATACAATGTTTGTTAGAAACTTGTATTTACAAGAAAGTGAGTGGGAGCACTACAACATTTCTGATAAGTATATGTGGATGACATATTGTAGATCCGAAATAATGTAGAATTTCTGGAAAGCATAAACGGTTGTTTGAAGAGTGTTATTCAAAGGAAGACCTGGATAAAGCTACTTACAAATTGGGCATCAAGATCTATAGAGATAGATCAAGACG
The DNA here is from genome assembly GCA_034509565.1 of Triticum monococcum. NCBI lineage: Eukaryota > Viridiplantae > Streptophyta > Magnoliopsida > Poales > Poaceae > Triticum > Triticum monococcum. Next base: position 125,655,670 of record CM067842.1, read on the forward strand.
CCTGATGATACTTTCAAAGAACGCACACCTTGACATGTTTTTGAAGGAGTTCAAAATAGATTAGTCAAAGAAGGGGTTCTCACCTGAGTTGTAAGGTGTGAAGTTGAGTAAGACTCAAAGCTTGACCACGGCAGAAGAAAGAGGAAGGACGAAGGTTGTCCCCTATGCTTTTGTCATAGGCTCTATACAGTATGCCATGCTGAGTACCGCACCTGATGTGTGCCTTGCCACATGTCTGGCAAGAGGGTACAAAGGTGATCTAGGAGTAGATCACCAGATAGCGGTCAAAATTATCCTTAGAGGAATAAGGAAATGTTTCTCGGTTATGGAGGTGATAAAGAGTTCGACATAAAGAGTTACGTCAATGCAAGCTTAACACCTACCCGGATAGCTCTGAGTAGAGATACCGGATATGTATAATGGAGCAATAATTTGGAATAGCTCCAAGTGGAACGTGGTAGAAGCATCTACGATATAAAGTTTTGCGAAATACATAGGGATCCGAATATGGCAAGACCCGTTGACTACAACCTCTCTCACAAGCATAACATGATCAAACCCAAAACTCATTGAGTATTAATCACATAGTGATGTGAACTAGATTAGTGACTCTAGTAAACTCTTTGGATGTTGGTCACATGGCGATGTGACCTGTGAGTGTTGATCACATGGCGATGTGAACTAGATTATTGACTCTAGTGCAAGTGGGAGACTGTTGGAAATATGCCCTAGAGGCAATAATAAATTGGTTATTATTATATTTCCTTGTTCATGATAATCGTTTATTATCCATGCTAGAATTGTATTGGTAGGAAACTCAGATACATGTGTGGATACATAGACAACACCATGTCCCTAGTAAGCCTCTAGTTGACTAGCTCGTTGATCAATAGATGGTTACGGTTTCCTGACCATGGACATTGGATGTTGTTGATAACGGGATCACATCATTAGGAGAATGATGTGATGGACAAGACCCAATCCTAAGCCTAGCACAAGATCGTGTAGTTCGTTTGCTAAAGCTTTTCTAATGTCAAGTATCATTTCCTTAGACCATGAGATTGTGCAACTCCCGGATACCGTAGGAGTGCTTTGGGTGTGCCAAACGTCATAGTGTAACTGGGTGGCTATAAAGGTACACTACAGGTATCTCCGAAAGTGTCTGTTGGGTTGGCACGAATCGAGACTGGGATTTGTCACTCCGTGTAAACAGAGAGGTATCTCTGGGCCCACTCGGTAGGACATCATCATAATGTGCACAATGTGACCAAGGAGTTGATCACGGGATGATGTGTTACGGAACGAGTAAAGAGACTTGCCGGTAACGAGATTGAACAAGGTATCGGATACCGACGATCGAATCTCGGGCAAGTACAATACCGCTGGACAAAGGGAATTGTATATGGGATTGATTGAATCCTCGACATCGTGGTTCATCGATGAGATCATCGTGGAACATGTGGGAGCCATCATGGGTATCCAGATCCCGCTGTTGGTTATTGGCCGGAGAGTTGTCTCGGTCATGTCTGCATGGTTCCCGAACCCGTCGGGTCTACACACTTAAGGTTTGGTGACGCTAGAGTTGTTATGGGAAATAGTATGTGGTTACCGAAGGTTGTTTGGAGTCTCGGATGAGATCCCGGACATGACGAGGAGCTCCGGAATGGTCCGGAGGTGAAGATCGATATATTGGATGAAGGATATTGGAGTCCGGAATTGTTCTGGGGGTACCAGGTGATGACTAGCGTGTCCGAAAGGGGTTTCGGAGGCCCCGACAAGCGTTGGGGGGCCTTATGGGCCAAGGGGAGAGGGCACATCAGCCCACTAAGGGGCTGAGTGCCCCTCCCACCCCATCTCACGTAACCAGGAGAGGTGGGGGCGCCACCCCTAGGGCAGCCGCCCCTCCCGGCTTGGGGGACAAGTTTCCTAGGGGGTGGGGGCGCCCAAACCCATCTAGGGTTTCCCTGTGGCTGCCGCCCCTCCCCTAGGGAACCCTAGAGCGCCTCCCCCTCCTCCCTTCCCCCTATATATAGTGAGGGAGAGAGAGGGCATCCGCACCCTTCCCCTGGCGCAGCCCTCTTCCTCCTCCAACACCTCATCCTCCTCCGTAGTGCTTGGCGAAGCCCTGCCGGAGAACCACGAGCTCCATCACCACCACGCCGTCGTGCTGTCGGAGTTTTCCCTCAACTTCTCCTCTCACCTTGCTAGATCAAGAAGGAGGAGACGTCTCCCAACCGTACGTGTGTTGAACGCGGAGGTGCCGTCCGTTCGGTGCTAGGATCATCGGTGATTTGGATCACGACGAGTACGACTCCATCAACCCCGTTCACTTGAATGCTTCCGCTTAGCGATCTACAAGGGTATGTAGATGCACTCTCCTTCCCCTCGTTGCTAGAAGACTCCATAGATTGATCTTGGTGATGCGTAGAAAATTTTAAATTTCTGCTACGACCCCCAACAGAATTTTGTCCCATTATCTTTGGTAGGCCTTTCTTGAACACTGTTAATGCTACTATAGATTGTCATAAAACTGTCAGTGTTAGCTTTGGTGATGAGTCTCATGAATTTAACTTCTCCAAGTTTAATGACAATCCCATAAGAAAGAATTACCTAGTAAGGATGAAATAATTGGTCTTGCTTCTATTGACGTGCCTCCTACTGATCCACTAGAACAATATTTGCTTGACCATTAAAATGGTATGCATATGCATGAAAGAAATGAAATAGATAAAATCTTCTTTGAACAACGACCTATGCTTAAACATAATTTGCCTATTGAAACTCTAGGAGGTCCTTGTCCACCTAAAGGTGATCCTGTGTTTGAATTAAAACAATTTCCCGACACTTTGAAATATGCTTATCTCACTAATAAAAAGATATATCCTATTATTATTAGTGCTAACCTTTCAGAACATGAAGAAGAAAGATTATTGAAAATTCTGAAGAAGCACCGAGCTGCTATTGGATATACTCTTGATGATCTTAAGGGCATTAGTCCCACTCTCTGTTAGCACAAGATTAATATGGAACCTGATGCTAAAACCGTTGTTGATCATCAATGACGTTTGAATCCTAAAATGAAAGAAGTGGTAAGAACTGAAATATTAAAGCTTCTGGAAGCAGATATAATCTATCTCATAGCTGGCAGCAGATGGGTAAGTCCCGTTCACTGTATCCCTAAGAAGGGAGCTATTACTGTTGTTCCTAATGATAAAGATGAAATTATTCCACAGAGAATTGTTACTAGCTATAGAATGGTAATTGATTTTAGAAAATTAAATAAGGCAACTAGAAAAGATCATTACCCTTTGCCTTTTATTGATCAAATGCTAGAAAGATTATCTAAGCACACACACTTTTGTTTCCTTGATGGATATTCTGGTTTTTCTCGAATACCTGTCTCACAACCTCATCAAGATAGAACCACCTTTACTTGTCCTTTTGGAACTTATGCTTATAGACGTACGCCTTTTGGTTTACGCAATGCACCTGCCACCTTTCAGAGATGTATGACTGCTATATTCTCTGATTTTTGCGAAAAGATTGTTGAGGTTTTCATGGATGACTTTTCCGTTTATGGAACTTCTTTTGATGATTGTTTAAGCAATCTTGATCGAATTTTGCAGAGATGTGAGCAAACTAATCTTGTCTTGAATTGGGAGAAGTGCCACTTTATGGTTAATGAAGGTATTGTCTTGGGACATAAAATTTCTGAATGAGGTATTGAGGTGGATAAAGCTAAAGTTGATGGAATTGAGAAAATGCCATGTCCTAGAGATATTAAAGGTATTTGTAGTTTTCTTGGTCATGCTGGTTTCTATAGGAGGTTTATTAAAGACTTCTCTAAAATTCCTAGGCCTCTTACAAATCTTTTACAAAAGGATGTTCCATTTGTTTTTGATGATGATTGTGTAGAAGCCTTTGAAACACTTAAGAAAGCCTTAACTACTGCACCTATTGTTCAACCACCTGATTGGAACTTCCCTTTTGAAATTATGTGTGATGCTAATGATTATGTTGTTGGTGCTGTTCTAGGACAAAGAGTTGATAAAAAAATTAAATGTTATACATTATGCTAGTAAAACCTTTAGACGGTGCCCAACGAATTTATGCTACCACTGAAAAAGATTTTTTAGCAGTTATGTTTGCTTCTGATAAATTTAGATCTTATATTGTTGATTCCAAAGTAATTGTTCACACTGATCATGCTGCTATAAAATATCTTATGGAAAATAAAGATGCTAAACCTAGACTCATTAGGTGGGTTCTCTTGCTACAAGAATTTGATTTGCATATCACTGATAGGAAAGGAGCTGAGAACCCCGTGATACGTTCATTTTGCATCATGCTTTTATATTGATATTTATTGCACTATGGGTTGTCATTGCACATTATATCACAATACTTATGCCTTTCTATCTTATTTTATAAGGTTTACATGAAGAGGGAGAATGCCGACAGCTAGAATTCTGGACTAGAAAAGGAGCAAATATTAGAGACCTATTTTGCGCAACTCCAAAACGCTTGAAACTTCACAGAGAATTGTTTTGGAATATATATATATATATATATATAGTATTGGGCGGAGAAAGCACCAGAGGGGGGCCACCTGCCATCCACAAGGGTGGGGGCGCGCCCTATAAGGTGTGTTTTGACCTGAAAAAACAGAAGGAAGCTTTCGAGATGAAGCGCCGCCGTCTCGAGGTGGAACCTGGCCAGAACCAATCTAGGGCTCCGACGGGGCTGTTCTGCCGGGGAAACTTCCCTCCGGGAGGGGGAAATCGAAGCCATCGTCATCACCAATGATCCTCTCATTGAGAGGGGGTCAATCTCCATCAACATTTTCACCAGCACCATCTCCTCTCAAACCCTAGTTCATCTCCTGTATCCGATCTTTGTCTCAAAACCTCACAAAACCTCAGATTGGTACCTGTGGGTTGCTAGTAGTGTTGATTGCTCCTTGTAGTTGATGCTAGTTGGTTTATTCGGTGGAAGACCATATGTTCAGATCCTTAGTGATAATTAATACTCCTCTGATTATGAACATGAATATGCTTTGTGAGTAGTTACGTTTGTTCCCGAGGACATGGGAGAAGTCTTGTTATAAGTAATCATGTGAATTTGGTATTCGTTTGATATTTTGATGAGATGCATGTTGTCTCTCCTCTAGTGGTGTTATGTGAACGTCGACTACATGACACTTCACCATTGTTTGGGCCTAGGGGAAGGCATTGGGAAGTAATAAGTAGATGATGGGTTGCTAGAGTGACAGAAACTTAAACCCTAGTTTATGTGTTGCTTCGTAAGGGGCTGATTTGGATCCATATGTTTCATGCTATGGTTAAATTTATCTTAATTCTTGTTTCGTAGTTGCGGATGCTTGCGAGAGGGGTTAATCATAAGTGGGAGGCTTGTCCAAGGAAGGGCAGCACCCAATCACCGTTCCACCCACATATGAAATTATCAAAGTAACGAACGCGAATCATATGAGCATGATGAAAACTAGCTTGACAATAATTCCCATGTGTCCTCGGGAGCGTTTTGCTTTATATAAGAGTTCGTCCAGGCTTGTCCTTTGCTACAAAAAGGATTGGGACACCTTGTTGCACCTTAGTTACTTTTGTTACTTGTTAACTGTTACGAATTATCTTATCACACAACTATCTATTATCGATAATTTCAGTGCTTGCAGAGAATACCTTGCTGAAAACCGCTTGTCATTTCCTTCTGCTCCTCATTGGGTTCGACACTCTTACTTATCAAAAGGACTACGATAGATCCCCTATACTTGCAGGTCATCACCCTGTAGCTAACAACTTTTCTAGGTAAGAAAATATTCTTGATGACCCACAACCTATTGATGATAGTTTTCCTCTGAGCAATTAGCTGCAATAGACGTTTCTCATAAAAATCCTTGGTATGCTGACTATGCTAATTATATTGTTGCTAAATATATACCACCTAGTTTCACATACCAGCAAAAGAAATCATTCTTCTATGATTTAAGACATTACTTTTGGGATGACCCACATCTTTATAAAGAAGGAGTAAATGGTATTATTAGACGTTGTTTACCTGAGCATGAACATGGAAAAATCCTACGGAAATGTCATTCCGAAGTCTATGGAGGACATCATGCAAGAGATAGAATTGCTCACAAGGTATTGCAATCTGGTTTTTATTGGCCTACTCTCTTCAAGGATGCCCGTAAGTTTTTTTATCTTGTGATGAATGTCAAATAATTGGTAATATCGGCAAGCGTCAAGAAATGCCTATGAATTATTCTCTTGCTATTGAACCATTTGATGTTTGGGGTTTTGATTATATGGGACCTTTTCCTTCCTCTAATGGGTATACACATATTTTGGTTGATGTTGATTATGTTACTAAGTGGTTAGAAGCTATTCCAACTAGTAGTGCTGGTCATAACACTTCCATTAAAATGCTTAAAGAAGTTATCTTCCTGAGGTTTGGAGTCCATAGATATTTAATGACTGATGGTGGTTCACACTTTATTCATGGTGCTTTATGTAAAATGGTTGCTAAATATGATGTCAACCATAGAAGTGCATCACCTTATTACCCTCAGTCTAGTGGTCAAGTTGAACCTAACAATAGAGAAATAAAACTAATATTACAAAAGACTGTTAACAGGTCCCGAAAGAATTGGTCTAACAAATTGGATGATGTACTTTGGACCTATAGAACAGCTTATAAAAATCCTATGAGTATGTCACCTTATAAAATGGTTTATGGAAAAGCTTGTCATTTGCCTCTCGAGTTAGAAAATAAAGCTTATTGGGAAATCAAAGAACTCAACTATGATTTTAAACTTGCCAGTGAAAAGAGGTTATTTGATATTAGCTCACTAGATGAATGGAGAACCCAAGCCTATGAAAATGCCAAGTTATTTAAAGAAAAAGTTAAAAGATGGCATGACAAAAGGATCCAAAAGCGAGAGTTTAAAGTTGGAGAATATGTTCTTTAGTACAATTCTCGTTTCAGATTCTTTGCAGGAAAACTTCTCTCCAAATAGGAAGGACCATATATTATCGAAGAAGTTTATCGTTCTGAAGCTATCAAAATAAATAATGCCGAAGGTATTAACCGAAAGGTGGTCAATGGGCAAAGAATCAAACATTATATCTCAAGTATGCCCATTAATGTCGAAAGCAATATTATCCAAACTATGACACCGTAGGAACATATAAAAGAAACCTTCCGAAACACTCCAGAATCATGAAAAAAAGAGGAGGTATGTGATACGGTAAGTAAAATGACTCTGAAAAATCCGCAATTTTTTTGTCAGTTTTGGAATATTACAAAAAATAGGAAAAATAAGAAACAACCAAGAAGGCAACCCTAGTGGGCACAAGACACCAGGGCGCGCCTGGTGCCAGGCGCGCCCAGGTGGATTGTGCCCACCTCGGTTACCATTCGGACTCCGTTTTTCTCCCGTTTGTTTGTCTCGCAAGATAAAAAATCTGTATATACCCCCCAACCTATTGACCACCGTATCATGGAGAAATATCCTGTTCTTATTTCTCGTAGTTTTTCTGACAGATCTAGATCGCCATGGCCGCCTCGAGCTCCTCCAAGGACAAGTTCTTCGACAACGTCATCAACCCGTATTTGTGGGAGGTGATGCATCACCCTCAAGCCATGGAGATGCGTGAGGGGGTGCTCCACATTCGTGATGTCTAGGGACCCAAGGGGAAGGGGACCATGGAGGCTAGGCTCAAAGCCATGGAGCAAGAGGTCTTCAAGTGCAAGGGGATGGTGGAGCGCGGACTCAATGTCAATTACCTCATGATTACAGATCTTACCCGTGATCTCAAGGTGGATGGCCAGTCCATGAAGGACGTCGTCTTCACCCTCATCGAGCAAATTAACTTTTTGCAAAGCCATATCTATGATATTCAAAACCAAGTCTTTGAATATGAGGCAAGGTTTAAAGGTATGAGTTTGGCTGCTAGCTGCAGGACTCGCGAGACTCGTTCTTCCTCTTATGACGGTGAGCCACTACCATAGAAACCGTAGGACAAACAATCTACTACCTCATCATCAACACCACCTCCTTCATCTTCACCACCAAAGGAGACTTGAGTTCATGGTATGGGCACTCCCCTTGGCTTGTGCCAAGCTTGGGGGAGGTGCATTGGTATCATATCACCACCATTATCTTTGCCTTTATTTATCTTAGTTTGATCTTTAGTTATCTTTTGATTTAGTTAAATGAAAGTTTAGTTCGATCTTTCTTCGAGTGTTTTCTTAGTGATCTATCTATCTTTGTAATCGTGTGTAAGATATATAATAAAGTTTAGTTTGAGTTTGGATTTCTTTACTTTTAGGTTTCAATAAAAAGAAAGGAAAATAAATGAAACAGATCAAATGCTAATCTTACGGTGAGTAATGACATCACATAAGGAAAAGTATAAGTGGTAAAATTTATTGGAGATTGACAAACATAGCATTGGTCAATGATGCAATTCGTTAAAGAATTAATAAGGGAAGAGAAGATTCACATGCAAATACACTATCTTGGACATCTTTTATGATTGTGAGCCCCCATGAAAATATTATATTCCAAAATTGTTGACGTTGGACAAGGAAGACAACATAATGATTTATGTTTGTTCATATTCACACAGAAGTTATATTATCACAGATCCTTTAACATGTGGTGCTTGCTCAATATCTTTCTAGCCAAAAATTCCGCACTAAATAGAGATACTACTTGTGCATCCAAAAACCCTTAAACCCAAATCTTATTTTGAGAGTCCACCATACCTACATAGGGATTGAGTAAGATCCTTCAAGTAAGTTATCATCGGTGCAATAAGGCAATAAAAATGCTTCTAAATGTGTTAGATCATTTAGTGTAAGAGAAAATTGAGCGTTGTACGAACTTATGATGGCAAATGATAAAAGCGACAGACTGCATAATAAAGGTTGCTATCACAAGGGCAATATAACGTGATGTTCTTTTGCACTAAGAGATTGAGCATACAACCAAAAAGGCACATGGAAACCTCTGCTTCCCTCTGCGAAGGGCCTATCTTTTACTTTTATGTATTAACTTTTATGCAAGAGTCAAAGTATTCTTCCCCATTCCTTTTTATTTTCTCTTTTGCAAGCATCATGTGGTGAGGAAAGATCTAGGCACATATATCTAGTTGGATATGGGTGAGCATGAGTTATTATTGTTGACATCACCCTTGAGGTGAATACGTTGGGAGGCGAAACTATAAGCCCCTATCTTCCTATGTGTCCGGTTGAAACTTTTTGCTCATGTGTATGCGGTGAGTGTTAGCAATCATAGAAGACTATATGATGGTTGAGTATGTGGACTTGCCAAAAGGCTCCGATACGTGACCCTTCCTGAAAACATGATGAATTGTAGTTGTGAAGTTGGCTGAGAACATAGTTTGTTGGTTTCAATAGAGTTTATGCTTTATACTTCGATGTTGTGATGAATTGTTAATTGTTCATGAGAAGTTATATGATGAAAGTTCTATGATAAAGTTTTATGTTAAAGTTTGTTGTTGTTATAATAATATGCATGATGCTTCTATGTCCGTATTTTGTTTTTATCGACACCTCTCTCTCTCTAAGCATGTGGACATGTTTTCGATTTTGGTTTTCGCTTGAGGACAAGCGAGGTCTAAGGTTGGGGAGTTGATACGTCCATTTTGCATCATGTTTTCCTACTGTTATTTATAATGTTTTTATGCATAATAATGCATTATGGAGTAATTCTAATGCTTTTTCTCTTATAATATGCAAGCTTTGCACGAAGAGGGAGAATGCCGGCAGCTGGAATTCTGGACCTGAAAAATCTACGTCAGAGCTACCTATTCTGCACATCTCCAAATGAGCTGAAAATTTACGGAGAATTGTTTTGGAATATATGAAGAATATTGGAGCAAATAACTACCCGAGGGGGCCCACCAGGTGGGCACAACCCACCTGGGCAGGCCAGGGAGCTCAGGCGCGCCCTGGTGGGTTGTGCCCTCCTCGGCCCACCTCTGGTGCCCCTCTTCTGGTATATAAGTCATTTTGACCTAGAAAAATAAGGAGAAGACTTTCGGGATGAAGCGCCGCCATCTCGAGGCAGAACTTGGGCAGGAGCACTTTTGCCCTCTAGTGGAACGATTCTGCCGGCGGAACTTCCCTCCTGGAGGGTGAAATCATCGTCACCATCATCACCAACAACTCTCCCATCTTTGGGAGGGCAATCTCCATCAACATCTTCAACAACAGCATCTCCTCTCAAAACCTAGTTCATCTCTTGTGTTCAATCTTTGTAACGGAACCTTAGATTGGTGCTTGTGTTGGGGAACGTAGTAATTTCAAAATTTTCCTACGCACATGCAAGATCATGGTGATGCATAGCAAAGAGAGGGAACAATGTGTCCACGTACCCTCGTAGACCAAAAGCGGAAGCGTTAGCACAACGCGGTTGATGTAGTCATACGTTTTCACGATCTGACTGATCAAGTACCGAATGCACGACACCTCTGAGTTCTGCACACGTTCAATTCGATGATGTCCCTCGAACTCCGATCCAGCCGAGCTTTGAGGGAGAGTTCCGTCAGCACGATGGCGTGGCGACGATGTTGATGTTCTACTGTCGTAGGGCTTTGCCTAAGCACCGCTACAATATTATCGAGGTGGACTATGGTGGAGAGGGGCACCGCACACGGCTAAAAGATCCAAGAGATCAAATGTTGTGTCTATGGGGTGCCCCTCTCCTCCGTATATAAAGGAGGGGAGGAGAGGGCCGACCAAGGGGAGGAGGCGCGCCCAAGGGGGGAGTCCTACTACCACCGGGAGTAAGACTCCTCCTTTTCCTATTTGGAGAGGGAGAGGGAAGGAAGAGGAAGGAGGGAGGAAGGAAAGGGGGCCCGCCCCCCTCCCAATTTGGATTGGGCTTGGGGGGGGGCGCCCCCTCCCTTGCTCCTTTCCCCTCCTTTCCACTAAAGCCCATTAAGGCCCATATACCTCCCGGGGGGTTCCGATAACCTCCCGGTGCTCCGGTATTATCCCGATCTCACCCGGAACCATTCTGGTATCCAAATATAGTCGTCCAATACATCGATCTTTACGTCTCGAACATTTCGAGATTCCTAGTCATGTCCGCTATCACATCCGGGACTTCGAACTACCTTCGGTACATCAAAAACCATAAACTCATAATATAACCGTCATCGAACTTTAAGCGTGCGGACCCTATGGGTTCGAGAACTATGTAGACATGACCGAGACACGTCTCCGGTCAATAACCAATAGCAAAACCTGGATGCTCATATTGGCTCCTACATATTCTACGAAGATCTTTATCGGTCAAACCGCATAACAACATACATTGTTCCTTTTGTCATCGGTATGTTACTTGCCCGAGATTCGATCGTCGGTGTCTCAATACCTAGTTCAATATCGTTACCGGAAAGTCTCTTTAACTCATTCCATAACACATCATCCCGCAACTAACTCATTAGTTGCAATTCTTGCAAGGCTTAAGTGACGTGTATTACCGAGTGGGCCCAGAGATACCTCTCCGACAATCGGAGTGACAAATCCTAATCTCGAAATACGCCAACCCAACAAGTACCTTCGGAGACACCTGTAGAGCACCTTTATAATCACCTAGTTACGTTGTGATGTTTGGTAGCACACAAAGTGTTCCTACGGTAAACGGGAGTTGCATAATCTCATAGTCATAGGAACATGTATAAGTCATGAAGAAAGCAATAGCAACAAACTAAACGATCAAGTGCTAAGCTAACGGAATGGGTCAAGTCAATCACATCATTGTGCTAATGATGTGATCCCGTTAATCAAATGACAACTCTTTGTATATGTCTAGGAAACATAACCATCTTTGATTAACGAGCTAGTCAAGTAGAGGCATACTAGTGATGCTCTGTTTGTCTATGTATTCACACATGTATCATGTTTCCGGATAATGCAATTCTAGCATGAATAATAAACATTTATCATGATATAAGGAAATAAATAATAACTTTATTATTGCCTCTAGGGTATATTTCCTTCAGTCTCCCACTTGCACTAGAGTCAATAATCTAGTTTACACAGTAATGATTCTAACACCCATGGAGCCTTGGTGCTGATCATGTTTTGCTCGTGGAAGAGGCTTAGTCAACGGGTTTGCAACATTCAGATCCGTATGTATCTTGCAAATCTCTATGTCTCCCACCTGGACTTGGTCCCGGATGGAGTTGAAGCGTCTTTTGATGTGCTTGATTCTCTTGTGAAATCTGGATTCCCTTGCCAAAGCAATCGCACCAGTATTGTCACAAAAGATTTTCATTGGACCCGATGCACTAGGTATGACACCTAGATCGAATATGAACTCCTTCATCCAGACTCCTTCATTTGCTGCTTCTGAAGCAGCTATGTATTCCGCTTCACATGTAGATCCCGCTACGATGCTTTGTTTAGAACTGCACCAATTGACAGCTCCACCGTTTAATAAAAACACGTATCCGGTTTGTGATTTAGAATCGTCCGGATCAGTGTCAAAACTTGCATCGACGTAACCATTTACGACGAGCTCTTTTTCACCTCCATAAACAAGAAACATATCCTTCGTCCTTTTCAGGTATTTCAGGATGTTCTTGACCGCTGTCCAGTGATCCACTCCTGGATTACTTTGGTACCTCCCTGCTAAACTAATAGCAAGGCACACATCAGGTCTGGTACACAACATTGCATACATGATAGAGCCTATGGCTGAAGCATAGGGAACACCTTTCATTTTCTCTCTATCTTCTGCAGTGGTCGGGCATTGAGTCTTACTCAACTTCACACCTTGTAACACAGGCAAGAACCCTTTCTTTGCTTGATCTATTTTGAACTTCTTCAAAACTTTGTCAAGGTATGTGCTTTGTGAAAGTCCAATTAAGCGTCTCGATCTATCTCTATAGATCTTGATGCCCGATATGTAAGCAACTTTGAAAGGATCGATATGGTTGACTAGGGGGGGGGGGGGGGTGAATAGGCAACAAACAATTTTTAGCTTTTCTTTACCAAATTAAACTTTGCATCAAAGTAGGTTGTCTAGATGTGCAACTAGGTGAGCAACCTATATGATGCAACAACAACAAGCACACAAGCAAGCAAGGGAAGTAACACTAATAAGCTTGCACAGGTAAAGGTACGAGATAACCAAGAGTGGAGATGGTGAAGACGAGGATGTGTTATCGAAGTTCCTTCCTTTTGAGGGGAAGTACGTCTCCGTTGGAGCGGTGTGGAGGCACAATGCTCCCCAAGAAGCCACTAGGGCCACCGTATTCTCCTCACGCCCTCACACAATGCGAGATGCCGTGATTCCACTATTGGTGCCCTTGGAGGTGGCGACCGGACCTTTACAAACAAGGTTGGGGCAATCTCCACAACTTAATCGGAGGCTCCCAACAACACCACGAAGCTTCACCACAATGGACTATGGCTCCGTGGTGACCTCAACCGTCTAGGGTGCTCAAACACCCAAGAGTAACAAGATCCGCTAGGGATTAGTGGGGGAATCAAATTTCTCTTGGTGGAAGTGTAGATCGGTGCCTTCTCAACCAATCCCGAGCAAATCAACAAGTTTGATTGGCTGGGGAGAGAGATCGGGCAAAACTGGAGCTTGGAGCATTAATGGAGCTTTTGGGGGAAGAGGTAAGTCAACGAAGAAGAAGAGAACCCCCTTTTATACAAGGGGAACCCATCCAACCGTTACCCCCAAAACAGCCCCGCAGAGGGCGATACTACCGCAGGGGGCAGCGGTACTACCGCTGGACCCAGCGGTACTACCGCTCCTCCTCGCGGTACTACCGTGCGGTGCAGGAACTGAGCCCGGTGCGGTACCGCTGCGGTGGTAGGGCGGTACTACCGCTCTCGAACGGTACTACCGCTTCTACTACCGCTGCAAGTGCCGCGCAACCCGACACGAGAGGAGACCCCCTCGATTCGACGCGGCAGGGGCCCGGTACCGCAGCGGTACTACGGCTAAGACCCACAAGTGGTACTACCGCTTGGACCCAAAACAGCACACTGAAAGGGGAAAGAGCACCCCATTGAAGTGGAACGGCTTAGAGGGTGAGGAAAGGATGTGTACGTGTTGATTCCACCCAACCCTTACCAAAGCGGACCCCCTCTTGATAGAACGGTGACTCCTACGAAACTAGTCCACCAAACAAGAAACGAAAGAGCTACACCGTCTTGAATAACACTCTGAGGGGAAAGAAATCGTCTCGTGCCAAAGGATGAATCTCTGAAATGCTCAAAGCACACGATTAGTCCGCAAACATGTTGTCATCAATCACCAAAACTACATCGAGAGAGATATGCCTTAACAATCTTCCCCTTTTTGGTGGATTGATGACAACCAGGGATTTGCACAGGGATAAGACATGAAAGTAAAGATACTTAGAACTACAAAATATAGACGGCCCCCCTGAATGTGTGCACCTAGTTAGTAGTGCCTTTGAAATGCAAGACACACACATTAGGATCAACACTCCCCCTATATTTTATAGTCCAACGATCTAAGCAAAGGATACATGAGAGCAGGGTAGATAACAGGATAAACATGCAACTCATAAGACACCAAAGTACTAGATAGACATAGATAATGAAAAGATAAAGATAAGGTAGCATATGTCTCACACCATATGTCTGGAACTTAGGTCTTACTGGCACAAAACCAAACAAAGCAAACGACGAGAAAACACGACGACACCACAAACCACAAAGACACACTCGCAACACGGCAACAACAACAACACAAATCCCTAAACTCTCTCCCCCTTTGGCATCGAGACACCAAAAGGGCAAAGAGCGTTGCTACGGCTCCAGGTGATAGCAAGCTGAGGATCTCGAACATCACATCCCAGCGGGATCGTCTGCACCGCCGTCATTGGTCGGAAACTGCTCGGCGTCTGAATCGGTCCATGGGCAATGCTGCTGAACCCTCTCCTCCTCATCAGTGATCCTCTCCTCAGATCCGCTGTTAACAGTGGCACCCAACTGGCGCATGAGCTCCTTGTGACGTCTGCGGGCCTTCTTCTCAGAGACATGAGACATGTACTGGCCATGAGACTCCATGCAAAAAAAATTCTTCATCTTGCGCTTAATCCTCTTAGCCCATGAGGGCTCCACACCGGAGGGCTCATAGTCCTCATCCTTGTCGGCCTCAGCCTCATCCTCGATCTCCATGTCAGCCTCAGAAGGTGGATCACCAGAACGAGGGGCCTGGGTGCCCCAATTGTCCTTCCTCAGACGCTTGATGTCATGAGAAATCAACTCTCTAGTTTCCAGCGCCGCCCTGGGATAGTGATGTGCCCAGGCCTTCTCAATGAGCAGCATGATGAAAGGAACATAGATCAGGCACTTGCGCTCAGAAATGGCAGAAAGAAGTTCATACCACATAACATGAGAAATGTCTAGGGACTCTCCAGTGTTTGCTTCCTTCTCATGCTGGTAGAAGAGAAGCATGTCCACGAGGTAGGAGTGGACCATATTCAGATTCCCAATGCGAGGGAAAAGAGTCTCTTGGAAGATGCGGTGAACACTACAAAAAAAATACACTTCCGTGATGATACGTGTTTGTCATAGTAGGTCGCGTTTTTTGTCATGCATGTACATCCATGACAAATTTATGACAGAATCAAGATAGTCATACCCGTGCTGTCGTAGAAGTGTTCCATGACATTACCAAAATTATCATCACGGAAGTGTCCACTTCCATGACGATAAATCGCGCATCACAGAAGTTCTTTTATCAAGGGTGACCGACACGTGGCATCCACCATAACGGAACGCCGTTAAGCTATCGGGTCGGATTTTAGATCCGATAACCCGTTAACAGCCCTGACCAATGGGAAATTTCCACGTGTAAAATTCTGATTGGCCGAAGGAAACACGTGTTGCCTCACCGTTGGGACAGATGTCATCCACTCACTGGACAGGAGGCGCCTATGATAGGTCGACATGTGGCACGACCCAACAGTGGCCCATTCTGGTGAAAAAGGCCGACCTAGTAAAAATTAGCAGGTCGGCCCATATAAGGCCTACTTGTGTCAGGTCCATTTAAGCCCACGGCCCATACGAGATGTGCCAATTCGGCCCGTCAACGACCCGTTAAAGATTTGACACCATTGTAGCCCATCGTCAGTTCGAGCCCGTTAACAGCCCGCTATATATTTGGGCTCAATATCAGCCCGATGAGATTTCAGCCTGTTAACGGCCCATTTAATGGATGGGCCAATTTTCAGCATGTACATCTTTCAGCCTTTTAGTGACCCATTTAAATGTTGGGCTAATTTCTGGCCCGGTGTGTCTTTCAGCCTGTTGACGGCCCATAAATCTGATGGGCCATTTGTAGCCGGACCTGAGTTTCGGCCTTTTAGCGGCCCATTTAAGTGTTGGGCCAATTTCTGGCCCGGTGTCACTTTCAGCCTGTTGACGGCCCATAAATCAGTTGGGCCATTTGTAGTCGGACCTGAGTTTTGGCCTTTTAGCAACCCATTTAAGTGTTGGGCCAATTCTCGTCCCTGTGTGCCTTTCGGCCTGTTAACGGACCATAAATGAGTTGGGCCATTTGTAGTCGGACCTTAGTTTTGGCCTTTTAACGGCCCATGCCCTTCATGGTCCAATACCAGCCCGATTTCTCTTTCGGCCTGCTAAAGGCCCACAACACAGTTGGGCCGTTTACAATACGACCTGACTTTCGGCCTCTTAGCGGCCCATGCTCTTCATGGTCCAGTACAAGCCCGCTGTCTCTTTCGGCCTGCTGAAGGCCTATAGTATAGTTGGGCCATATGTAGCCCAAACTTAGTAAGGGCCTGTTAACGACCCGGGAGGTAAGAGGGCCGACCATTAACTTTTGGCCTAGTAACGGCCCATTAACTTAATGGGCCCACTAAAGTTCGTTCATGTCTTTAGGCCAAATTAGATAATTTGAGCCCATTACGACGAGCAATTATGCACAGGACCAAAACCGATCAAGCAAAGGTACGACATACAGGGAATAACGTTGCACATCCAACATATATTACAGGAAATTACATCCACTGGGCAATCAAAGATTGATGCTAGTGCAAATAAATGACCAGAACCTAACCATCTACAACGTCACAATCTGCAACCTCAGCACAGATGACGCCCATAAGCATGTGGGCAAGTTCTTGCTGTTTTGCTACACTGTCTCTAAAAACATTGATCAATTGTTGTGTCGCACGACTCCGCACCTCTGATTCATCCACCATTTCCATCATTGCTTCAGCCATTAATTGGTTCACAAACATACATTTATTCTGTTGCATTCGAGACAGAGGATACTAAACAGATTCAGATGGCGATTTTGGCAGGCTTGTATTATTGATAGTGGAGAGTGTCTCGACCACTACATCATAACATAAATTAGGACGGGAACTAAACAGATTAATAATGAGTTATTGCCATATTACCTGTCCTAGATTTACTGGAAAGAAACAATGGGGTTGCCTTGCTATTTTCAGAGTTTGTCTTCTTATCTTCAGCAGCCTGCACAAAATTAACACACTAGCATTGCTATCATTGGCCAAGTCAGATAATAGGAAAGCAACATTGACACAACGAACGTTTGGGCAACTAGCCTACACCAAATTAACACAATATGGTACAACTATCATCAACCAGGTAAGGTAATACGAAAGCAACATTGACACAATGAATGAATGGGCAACCAAAGAAGCACTACAATTTAGTAATGTGCGTGATATGAGATAGTACATTCATGCAGCTCAGTATGCAAAACTACCAGGCAGTTTTCCTTACAAAAATCAACACTGGCGCCTTTAACATTTTGCTACAACTACTTTTAGATCAGATAAAGGTTAGATTCACGCCGATTAACAAAATACATGCTGATGTAAAAATATAGTGATATACAACAGGTACTTACATCAGCATTGGAGCATAGAGAATTCCCGCAAGATATTTTCCTCAAATACGATCCCAATGGAGGAAGTCTTGTATCGTTTAACCTTATTTTCTAAAAGAGAGATGGGTAAGAAACATGTAAAAAATATGATCAGAATGCTATAAAATTTCATGATGCGAGGATACACACACGCTCCTTAGAATGGAGTTGACATTCTTTTGCTGGACTGGAGCGGACTAGTTCTTTGGCCACTGGAATCTGCTTATTATCAGTGGGAGTTGGGTTTCTCTGTGCTGGAGCAGTATCTATGAAAAATGGAGTTCGTTTATTATCTCCTGGCGTCTGGATCTTTTGCAAAGACCTGGTTTGTAACCCTTCAGATTCTAACATAGCCGTCTTCCCCTTGCATGCCTTATATAGAAGAATGGTGATTCAGTTATAAAACATGCTACAGCAGAGATGGAATAGGCACTGAAGAATAGAAAGACATGACATATTGACATGTATTCCCTCCATCCGGAAATAAATGGATGGGTCTAGGCATATTTCAGTTCTAGATACATCCAGTTTTATCCATTTCTGCGACATTTAAACCGGACGGAGGGAGTATGATGTAAGAGCTAGGGATACGGCAGGACAACACAGTAAAAAAACACTGAAAAACCCACTGCAGAACCAAAGTATTCAAACCCACTGATATGAGATAGTACACTCATGCAGCTCAGGATGCAAAACTACCAAGCAGTTTCCTTGCAAAAATCAACATTGTGGCCTTTAATCATACATTTTGCTACAACTAAATTTAGATCAGATAAAGGTTGGATTCACGCCGATTAACAAAATACATACTGATGTAAAAATATAGTGATATACAACAGGTACTTAGATCTACATTGGAGCACAGAGAATTCCTGCAAGAATCTTTCCTCATAAACGATACCATTGCAGAAATTTTTCTATCTATTAAGCTTATTTTCTAAAATAGAGATGGGTAAGAAACATGTAGAAAATATGATCAGCATGCTATAAAATTTCATGATGCAAGGATACGCACACGCTTCTTAGAATTGAGTTGACATATTTTTGCTGGACTGGAGCGGACCAGTTCTTTGGCCACTGGAATCTGCTTATTATCAGTAGGAGTTGGGTTTCTCTGTGCTGGAGCAGTATCTATAAAAACTAGAGTTGGTTTATTATCTCCTAGCATTTGGATATTTTGCAAAGGCCTTGTTTGTAACCCTTCAGATTCTAACATAGTCGTCTTCCCCTTGCATGCCTTGTATAGAAGAATGGTGCCTTAATTATAAAACATGCAACAGCAGAGAGATGGAATAGGTACTGAAGAATAGAAAGGCATGACATATTGACATGTATTCCCTCCATCCGGAAAAAAATGGATGGGTCTAGGCGTATTTCAGTTCTAGATACTTCCTTTTTATCCATTTCAGCAACATGTAATCCGGACGGAGGGAGTATGGTGTAAGAGCTAGGGATACGATAGGACAACACAGCAAAAAAACACTAGTTGAATGTAAAACTGTATGCTAGCGAAATACATACAGAAATAACTAAGGCAATATACACGTGTATGATTGGGAAAAATAAGATGGCATTGCAACAGAGCACTAGAACAACACTTCAATGTAAAAAAACATGGTATGGTAGACATATGAAGTACATACTGATGAATAACAATGCATAAGATATTCAGAAGCATGATGTCCAAATTAAGCAGATGGCATTGTGATAGAGTAGAATGATAGTACTTGAATTTGAAAACATGTTATCATGAATGGAATAGGTACTGAAAAACATGAAGGCATGACATATTTACATGCATGATCAGCATACTAAGCACATGGCATTGCAACAGAGTAGATACACTCCAGGACATTATATGCATGTTGTACCCATATCACAGGCCAAGTTAGAGCAAGGACCTTGTGGGGTGAAGAGGATTCATCATCTTTCTGCAAGTCTTCTGAAGAACTGCCTTTACATGTTCCATCATATTGGGTATCATTGTCATGAAGTTTATTGGCCTTTACATTGCTCCATGAGGTTCTTGTGGATATATCAGTGTGTGCAATTATATCTGACATGCATGGAAGACAACTAGTAGTTAGATTTATGTAATGAGTGCCCGTAGGAGACAACATAAATAGTAGGACTGGGGTTAACTAGCAGCAACAGGTCTCATAAACTAAAGGGAGAACACAGATGAAAGCTACAGAATATGTATCGTTTGTACTCAAGATTAACTAGATGGCACAGAAAAGTATTAAAGAACAACATAGGCAATACTAGAAGTGGTATAATACTATAATCACCAGCCTGTGGGATAGCATGGCTGATGGATGATAACTATGGAACAACGTTACCTAAAGAACAAGTATCTTAGCTGAACTATGGAACAACGTTAACTCCTGAACAAGACCCGTAAGAGATCAGCATGAATATACAGTGAGATGTGATGATCTATTTTCCATGCTTAGATGAATAACAAAGCCATAAATGTTGCACACAAGTAAGATGAGGGTACAACCTATCTGGCTGCCATCCATAGGAGTGAGCATCATGTGCTGACTTATCGATGGCCCTGCAGTTGTTGTGGCTGTCCATGTCGGGCACGCGCATTCGATGCAGGGAACTATTGAGTGGGGACTATAGCTCCCTTCTGGTGTATGCTTCCCTTGTTGGAGCAGCTGCGGTGAGTCGGAAGACGGTGTGTCTGAAGATGCAGATAACACATAATGTTAAGAACGACGTATCTCTTTGATCTGAAGAAATACACTAAGAGATCAATAGCAAGGTAAGAGAGTGGTCACACGTCTGTTGACTGAAGACTAAATTAGGGTCACACGATTTTATTTTATTTTGGTACTGTCCGATCTACGTCGGATGGCTGGCCGTCTTGTGCCTCCCGGCTGACACTGTTCAGAATCTTCCCCGAAGAGCCAGCGACCAATGACAGAGCAGCCTGCCTCCGTCGTCCGTGGCCCCGGCCAAAACCCCGCTCCCCGCCCCACCGCACTGCCGTGGTTGCGCCGCCCCCGGGCCAATCGACAAAGACTCCCCGTCATCCAGATCCGGCGGCGACAATACCTTCAACCCATGCAACTCTAAAAGATAGCCATCTAAGCGCTGCTTCTGTGGAGAACTTGCGGCCCCGCACCCTTACGTTAGACACCAGCCAACTGGCAGCCTAGGAGCTCCGCCGCCTCGAGGGGTGCTGCTTCCCATTGGGAATCGATTGGCCCAGAATAAAAATTCAGACAACTGACGCCTAAATAAAGTGATTTGAGATGAGGGTGCAACCTATCTGGCGGCATGGTGAAGTAGGCAGGTCCAGCTGCCGAGTTAGTGAGGCCAGCGCGGTTGTGGTGGCGACCGGCGGCAGGGAAAGAGCAATGTCGCGATGGTCGATGGCTACACGGAAGCATCGCCAGGACTCTGGACGTATCCAAAGTTGGAGCCGCTCCGATGCCGTGAACAACGGCGGGGGTGAATCGGCTCCGGTATGGTTCACGCGACCGTCGTCGAGGCAGCACCAGTAGCACGAAGTAAGAGGCACACAACCTAGTGCACGACGACAAATGGACAGCGTCTCCGACATTAGGGAGGAGGGCGGCTGTGAAATTGGTGCGGTGGGGGCGCCATGGAGGTGGGGCTTAGGTTTCGCGTCTCAAGAGAAGGGAGCTTCCCGGGGAGAAGGTGATTTGGCGCCCACGAGGTATGAATGGGGGCGGGCGGGCGGGAATTGGGAGGGGAGTGGAACCATGTCTTACGGACGCATTTGTCTGAAATGTGAGGGGGAGTTACAGTTCTACCCTTGCCTATAGGCTTCTCGGCTTGGGTCTGTGTACTGAGGGTCGGGGATAGTAGAGTAACTTTGCTTCTCCACAAATAGTGGGCGGGAGCAATTTCGGGCGAGGAGGGCATGTTTTGAACTATAGTGGGCGCGAGCGATTTTGGGCAAGGAGAGCGTGTTTTGAAATAGTGGGCGCGAGCTATTTCGGGCGAGGAGAGCGTGTTTTGCCGACCATGGTTTATGAATTATTCGGCACATGTCATTTCGGCCAAGGAGAAGGCACGCTTGGATGAAGTTACGAACCTACCCTCGATGTACAACGGGCCAATTGATACGTGTCCCACATAGGACGGTAATTTCGTGTCTCCCATTTATTTGCTCGAGCAAATTCCACCGAGCAGAGAGGATGTTTAAAGGTTCGTTCAAATTTTGGGAGAATGAGCATCCACGTCTACCTTACCAAGTCGATTCGGATCAAATTTTGAAATATTAGCTTGCCACTTCTTTTTTAGATGGAGAGATGATGCTCGGGAGTAATGTGTTTTTACATGCTCGTTGCTAGCGATTTACTATATGACAAATAGTTGACCCACTCAAAAACGCGAATCAAACCCAAAATGAAATATCTCGATTCAAAGAAATAGCTCGTTCAGTAGGTCAAAATAGTGAACTAAATCCAAAATTGAACACCTCAATCGAGTAGCATGTTGTACAGTATTATAGTACTCCATGAACATGTTGAAAGTCAAATTAATGAACTTGTTTGATATACGCATATATCCGTTCATGTGTGGATTGCAGACAACATGTTCTCCAATTTAAATATTTGAATGCAAGTTTATATCGAAACATGGTTTATATCAGTCTTTGATGCATAAAACGCGACCTCCCCCTCTCCCGGACTCCTGTTCTCTGTCTCTCTCTCTCTCCAACAATCTTCAATTCTGTCACACGCATCCGACACAAAAACCTTGTTGGTCCCTCTCCCTTTCTCTCCATATCTCTCTCTCTCTCTCTCTCTCTCTCTCTCTCTCTCTCTCTCTCTCTCTCTCTTTCTCTCTCTCTGTGTGTGTGTGTGTGGGGGGGGGGGGGGGGGGGTGGGTCTTTCTAGTTCGCATGCATATATACACCATCTATAGGTCTCTCTCGCACTATGTATGATACTCTAGCTAGTCCAAGCTAGATATCTTGGGTGCACTCATCGTACACACACAAATTCCTTGGCTCTTTGCCCGTAACTCTCTCACGCACCACTATGTCGTTTCGGAGCTCCCCCCTCTCTCAAACTCTCCATCCACCTGGGTCACACATACACATGCATATCTCACTCGCACTCGATAGGCCCATCTAAAACTCTATCTGTCCCCCTCGTTCTCTCTCCATCTCACATGCGCGCACACACAATCTCATGCCCAGCTAGCCAAGTATGATGGTCTCTCACTCAATTGTAGGCACACGCAGTCCCCCCTATATGTATATGACTAGCTAATCTTAGTCTCCATCACAAACATGTGCATGGTCTATCTCGATTTCTCTCGGGGCATCTTTCTATCGCGCACGCACTCCCTCGATCTTCCACCCATATAGTCCCCTCACGATCTCGACAGGATCTCTCTATCACAAACACACCCTCTCTCCCTCCCCATGCGTCCATGCCATCCATGTGTCCCTCTCGACCTTTGTTCCTTGTTGGCCAGACCTCTATTGGACATGTGCTACAGGGGCGTCTCTCTCTCCGTTGCAAACAATCATACACTAGCTATCTTCGTGTATCTCCTCGCCTCGCTTTTCCATCTCGGAGATGCATGCGTGATATGTTCGCATAAGAAACGAAAAAACACACACTCTCTCTAATTTTATCGTTTGTTGTCACTTTCTCTTTCACACACATACTCTTTTTGCACACTTAATCATTCTCCTTCACACACACTTGATCTATCTCGACTGAGGCACTCTCCTCGGTCCATAGCATATAGATTTATTGAAATGTCAAACATCACAAAGTTTGACCATGTACGTGGAGAAAAAGAATTACATCTAGTACAACAAACATATACCATTAGATTCACCATGAGATGTAGTTTTATATGATGTATCTTTGGTATTGTAGATATAAATAACATTTGCGTAAACCTGATCAAAGTTTCCAAAGTTTGAATTCTAAAAAATTTACATGCACTGCATTATCGAGCGGATGGAATATCCCTTTCCCCCTCTCAGCTATCTGACGCACCACTCAGCCTTATCGGGGCTCCTCAATCTCTCTCAAACTTTATTGGTTAGTTTGGTTCGTGACCTGACCCTCATGCCTTGATGGCTGGTACTGCCTGGTGTGGACGTGAGATGTAAAATATTTCTGCCTGGCCAGGCTTGTGTGGTGCTGAAGCGTTTGGTTCATGCCTGGGCCAGGCAAAGCATCAACGTCCCATCAATGAATCCATGCATCAATTATTTAATGCTAATATCCATCCACGTTGCTGTTAGCCTCGTGGCCACACGACCAGGCACGGACAGGCGTTCGAAATCTGTCGCCTGGGCCAGGCTACTTGCAGTGTCTGGAGTTTAGCCAGGCTAATTAAAGTGCAAGGGAAGCCAGGCCAGGCGGGCTTTCTTTTTCACAGGGTAGCAACCAAACAAGCGTGCATGAAATCCAGCCACAACCCCTGGCCAGGCAAAAGATGCTCAGGACGCAAGCCAAACTGGCCTTATATCTCCCTGGTTCACACATACACATGTCTCGCTCGTGCTATACATATAGACCCATCCAACACTCTCCGCCCTTGTTCTCTCTCCATCTGACACGCATCCCCCTAAGTACCACAATCCCTCACTCCATCATAGGCGCAAGCACTCCCCCTCCTAAGTATGATTATCTCTTACTAGCCATCAAGAACACACGTATTGTCTCCTTCCATCCATACGTCTATTTCGATATCTCTCGGGGCATCTTCTATCGCGCACACACCTTGTCGCTCGATCTCCCACCCATGTAGTCCCATCACGATCTCCAGGGGATCTCTCTATGACAAACATACACTCTCTCCTCCCCATGTCTGCATTTTCTCCGTACGTCTCTCTCGACCTCTCTCCCTTGTTTGTCAGACCCCTCCTGGCCACGTGCTAGGGGTCTTGCTCTCTCGGTTCCAAACAACCACACACTATCTCCTCACATTGCCTTTGTTGTCGAAGATGCATGTGTGATATGTTTGCATAAGACACGCAGGCTTTTTCTCTACTTTTATCGTGTGTTGTCCATGTCTCTTTCACACACGCACACACACTTTTTTCACTCACACTCTCTCTCTCCCTCTCTCTCTCTCTCTAGTTAGGGACTCTGTCACGTCCATAAGCATATGGATGTTTTGAAAAGTCAAACCTCAGAAAAGTTTGACCAGGTATATGTGGAGAAAAACATTTACATCTGGAACGATCATTAGATTCATCACAACATGTACTTACTTCATACTATCATATATCTTTGGTATTGTAGATATAAGTAATTTGTTTATAAACTTGGTCAAAGTTTCAAAAGTTTGACTTAAAAAATGTTGGAACTACATTATCGAACGGAGGGAGTAGCTCTTTCTCTCTCTCTCTCTGCTATCTCTCACGGGCCTCCCGTCTCACTCAAACTCTCTATACCGATGGATTATATGCTCACTGTGTCAGCGTATAGCTCCGTATATTGTTTAGTTGACCGGTCAACCAATCCACATGCTGCCTTGTCAGCTCGTGTTCTGTATCTTCGTGTGCTGGCCCATGTGGCAGTGGGTGAAAATAAGTAAACTAGAGGCCCATCTGACACGCGGTGAAGTAAACAAAGTTGAAACCACTCGGGGTAGCACCCCGCACGCTAGTAAATTGAGGGCGCATTGAGGACAAACTTCTTGCGCGTGAAGGATGCACTCGCGCACAATTCACCACTGCGCGGTGGTATGCACAGAAGGACACACTCGCGCACACCCAGCACACAACACACACCAGCACACGTGTACACCGGCGTCGCCGCCGGTTGAGATGGACGGCGAGGCAGCCAACAAGCAGAGGCGGCTCGAGCCAAAACCGCATCCGGCGAGCATGGACTTCATCAGCAGCCTCCCCAACGACATGCTGCTCGTCATCATCGGCCTCCTCCCCACAAAATCTGCCGTGCGGACCGCCCTGCTCTCCCGGCAGTGGCGCCCCCTCTGGCGCTGCGTCCCCCCAACCTCACCCTCGACAGCTGCCTCTGCGACGGGGATTGCAAACGCATGGCCGCAGTCTCCAAGATCCTTTCATCACACCGTGGGCCAGCCAGACGCCTTGACATCCGCATGTTCAGTACCAACTGCAAGGTCCAACCCAAGTTCGACGAGTGGTTCTTATCCCCCGGCCTAGATCATCTCGAGGAGCTCAGCTTTGAAGCTGGATGATGTCGCTCTCTGCCGCCGTCCGCGCTCCGTCTCACGCCAACGCTGCACCGCGCCAGCTTCAGCTCCTGCTATCTTCCCCAGATTAATGCTGCACCCGCCCTTCTTCTCCCTCAACTCAAGCAGCCCGACCTCTTCGACGTTGTCATCTCGAAGAAGGCTATGGAGCACCTGCTCCGCAGCTGTACTGTGCTCGAGTACCTTCATCTTGAGCAGATCCACGGGTTCATTAGCCTCCATGTTGTCTCAACGAATCTCCGATGGATTTATGTGTCTTGCTGGCCCCGCAACAAGACATCAATTGGGAAGAGATCACTCCAGCTATTCCACGTTATGGTCATTGAGAATGCGCCTTTCCTTGAGAGATTGCTTGTATCAGATCTAGAAGGTCCAACAAAAATCATGGTCATTGACGCGCCGAAATTGACAGTGTTGGTGTACTCGTCTGCCTAATTCTCCGAACTCTTTATTGGATCCGTAATCGTTCAGGTACACCACTCATCTTCTTCTCCGTATTCTTGAAATTCACATTTTTTAATTTCTTCTTGATGTATTTACGACCGTCTTCCAGAAAATGATTCCCACAAGCTTGACCCAGTCCATGCGCACAGTGAAGATCTTAGCACTAAAATCTATTGGCCCCAATCTGGATCAAGTTGTTGGATTCCTTAAATGCTTTCCGTGCACGGAGAAGCTACTCATCGAGGTGAAACTTCTTTCCTATAAGTAAATGGTAATCACAACGTAGCTCAATTTTTTCGTAATTTTCCCAAATTACGATGACAAGTGTAGTGTTCAAAACTGCATCTACGCACTGCACCGAAAGAAATGTTTTTAGTATTTTTTTCTCACGTGATCACCTGCATCATTTTTATGCTGTACTACTATAGTAGCCTAGGCTAGTCATAGTGGAAAGTAACTTAGACTACTCCAGTAACTCTATGGTTACCCTAAGAGCAAGTACTACCTCCGTCCTGGTTTACTCTTCCAATTTTGTAGTGAAAAAATATCACTAGCCAGCCAACCCTATCATATGAGCGAATGATATTGCTACCTCTTGATGACACGGCAATCTTATGCAGCCAGCTGCTCTAATATGTTCTTTTCTTTTACAAATAAAAAAGACCCGAAAGTGAAGAATGTGCTGCACTATAATAATCTCATCGAATGCCTTGATCTCCATCTTACAGAAATTGATTTGATCGACTACCGAGGCAACACATCTGAGATTAAATTGGCCAGGTTCTTTCTTCTGGAGGCAAGTGTGCTAAAGGTAACGAGGTTTGGCGTTCTCTGGCGCAACAATGAATGGCATGCTGATCACCGCAAGCGTCTAAGCCTAAATGAAAAAGTCTCCGCAGAAGCTGATTTTTTTTTTGAAACATCAAGTGGCCAGAGACTCGAAAACTTATTTGCCCATTGGTGACTTGTCAGGGCAGTGGATTTTAGTTTGTACGATAATGCTGCATCCACCTAAAGTAACGAAAGTTCTTACGTAAACTTCCTAGTAATTTCCTCTTCGTAGGTGCAGCATTACTCCTAACATTTGTAATATTAGTTTGAAACTTGTAATATTGTCGTGTCCTATTCCTGTGTTTTCAAAATTCCGCGAATCAAACAGGTCCTGAGTTGGTGATGATGTTATGCCTCCCATCTTTCACCAATAGCCGTCGGATCTAGATCTGACGCATACAAACCAAGCTTCCCCATTTTTGCAAAAAGATGCCCGCGCTTGTTCCCTATTTACAAACAACTCCTTGTCTCTCACAATCAGCCTTATCTCCTCCCCACCACATCTAGAAGGCCGTGGAAAAATCTGGCACGATGGCCGCTGCCGGAGCCGTCCACCCCCAATCTTGGTGTTCCGTGCAATGCACGGGCATCTATGCACGGGAAATTATGTCGAACAGGGCTAGTTGTAAGCATGCTAGCTCTACAGCCATGATGATATTGTCTGCATATGGTGAGGCTAACTATGGTATGCCGAACCCGGTGCCTATACTCATGTGTCATCTCCGGCACAGGGTCTTGTCACTTCACTATGAGGAGCAGCACCTAATAATTTGACCAACGGGTAGTACAGTGCTAGTACTCCTACTACTACATTGGTAGCACTACTACTAGTACTAGTAGCACCACCGTCTGGATTTAGGAGTACTACCACGTCCATCTGGATTTTAGTATTTGACTAGCAATATCTAGTAATGCATGTCACAAAAAATGTACTACTCCCTCTGTAAATAAATACATGGTGTTTTATTCCTATCGGTGAGAGAACTTAATGTTTTTTTTGCTAACTAGAGTACTAATAGGATTACATGCAATGAACTAAACACTGCATGTCATGTTTGGTAGTCTCAAGTCATTGAAAGCATGGACGGCCCACATCTCTCATTGGTTGATATGTCACGAAATAAGAAACAAGGAGGGAGTTAATGCACCGTGCCTAAGTATTTTGGGATTATTTGGTTTTTGTAAGGTGACTTACACAACATTTTTGTTTACATGCATTAACATTTTATTAGTTAAATCAAAGGTCAAAACTTGGCGCAAAATGCAAAGGGGACCAATAAACCGGCAAACATCAAACTTCTCTCGTTTGGCCCCAACTAGAGTTCTGGTGAGATGACTATACTACACCAGCACCGAGGGGGACGCAACTTCATTCACTTACGACAACTGCCTTTGGGTGAATGACACGTGGGCCCAGGGGGTGGCTGGCCCACCTATCATACAGCCAAAGGCAGGTGCAGTAGAGGACCGAGGAGTAGTACGAAACCTATGTACCTACGCATGCTAACCAAGGGCAAGAGTGATCACTCGAATCGCAAGATCAATTGACTAGAAGCTAAGCTAGACCCATGGAGGCGATGAGCGCGAGCATCAGCCGGCTGTGCCAGATGGTCCAGGATGCCGGCCTGCGGCCCGGCACCGAGGAACGTCTCCAGGTAGTATCGCTTGAGGCTGCCAGGGCGAGGGGCCGCTTGGACGACAGCTTCGTCTCCTTGTTCGACGAGGTCCTCGTTGGTTTCCTCTACAAGTTCACCGTCGTCAAGAAGCTTGCGGACGACTTTGACGTAAGCCTCCAGTCGACGCGCCCAGGCTCTGCGATGCCCGCCACCCTCAATGGCCACTATGGTGACAACCTCTTCGACGCACTGGTAGCCCTGCGACTGCCCGCTCTCGCGCCGGAGAATGTCCACCTCGAGGTCGCGCTCGCCATGCAGCGCCTGGCGCAGCAAGACACCATCGACATAATCACCCACGTCTACGCGCAAATCGTCCACAAGGACTACTACATGCAAGAGGAGGACGATAGGATGCTGGCCTTCTTGGACCGCTGGGCAACCTTGGACGACACTATTCAGAAGCACGTTGAGCTCGCCGCCAACGCCGCTGCTCCTCACACGTCGGTTGGTGACCCAGCGCACTAGGGCGTGAGGATGTCGTTGATGGATCCGTATGTATTTTTATCTTTCCGTCAAATCCATGTAGTAGTATATGATACTACAGTAATTATCTTACCTTTCGCATCAACTTCATAATTTTCATACGTACTCCATGAATGAACGGTGCCAGAACCAAACTTCTCATTACTCTAGGCAAAATCGTTATTTTCTATCTATCGGTCGCACCATGGAGCAGAACCAAATTTTACAAGTTACGAGTTCAAAAGGAAAAGCCTGCCGTGTTCGCGTCGCACCCCCACACGGTTGGTCCGGCACGCCGCTCAAGCGGGAATGCGTGCGGTGTTGCATTTTCACTTACAAGTGGGACCACAGTTGAGCAAACCGACTATCGGCAAAGCCCCACCCCACCCACCGCGCGATGGCTGAGAAAACATGAGGGAGAAGAGATGGCTGTAGCATGGACTCCAAGAAAATTGGTGTCGGATGGGACTCGTGTGGGTGGCGTGTGCCGTACTGCTAGACGTGAATGCTGCCCATGCCACCCCACTATATCGAGCCTATATCGAGGTATGTAGAACAAATTTCCTTCTCCCTCAAAAAAACCCTGCAGTCCGTGCTCAGCCCTCCTCTATCTCTCTTCTCAGCCAGCCAACAGACGTGCGGAGCCCACCGTTTGTTTGCTCACATGCGGCCCCACATGTCAGTGAAAACGCAAGAGGACCCACTGAACCTGCACATCTTTCACCTCGACGTGCTGGTGATGAAAAACAAATCCAATAAAGATCTTCGGTGGCCGCTTTTGGAGTTACTCAAGAGTAGTAAGATTCTATTTACAGTTTAACCCAAGATGCACATCTCGTGCTTCAACTACCACTCTATTTTCTTTCATGACACGACCTGGATGTTGGATGTCCCACGTGTCGGCAAAAGGAGGAAGAACCCGACCAAATCTTCGGTTGTGCTCTCGGATTAGACTAGTTGTGCTAACTTAAAATTTTTATTGTGTACTCCATCCATTCCAAAATACTTGACTTCCATTTGTCCAAAAATGGATGTACCTATATACTAAAACATGTCTAGATACATATATATTTTTACAAATAGAAGGCATGTATTGTGCAACGGAGGGAGTAGAACGGATGCAAGTTTTTGTATTGGGAAGAAGAGTACATCCATATATTGATAGAGCGCAATTTAGTAGATGTTCTATCACTTTTAGCTAGCACAGAGGCTAGAGATGAGATTAGTGCACTTGTTGATACTCCTACTAGAATAGAGGCTAGACATGAGACTAGATGCGAGGAAGTAACGTCTACTTCTTTACACTCGAAGAAGAAAGAAGCACGCAAGATCGAGCCTCCGCAGATCAACAATGAACGCATCGAGAAGGCACTAATCCAACTTACAAGAGTAGTAAAATGTATTCTTGTGATTCTTGTTTTCTTTGGTCTTGCTTTTCTAGTCAAAATTATCGTTGGAGTTCGTGCAAAACGGATGTCCGTTTGGGGTCATGCGTTGGAGTTGGCCTTACAAGTGGGATCGCAGTTAAGGAAACTGACTATCGGCAAACCCCCACCTCGCCCGCCGTGCGATGGCTGAAGTTAGAGAAATGACGAGGTTGAAGATATTGCTCTAGCACGGACTCCAAGAAATAATATGGTGTCAGATGAATGTCGTGGTGGTGGCGTGTGCCGTACTCCTGGACGTGAATGCTTGTTCTGGCCCATGCCACCCTACTACTCCTACTATATAGTACTAGTATCGAGGATTTGAGGTGGTGGTTACGTACAACGAACACATTAACATATGGCTACAGTAAAAACACCCGCCCGACGTGCGAAACATGTGAAGCTAGTACAAATTTAGAGAAGCGACTCGAAAGCCATTCATAAATTTAGTAAGTTTATCACATGCATATCATTTTATTACATACAACAGGTCATCAACCCACATCGACAACGAGGATACATTATAAATACTAAAGTTTTCACCACACAACAAATAACAAGCAATGAAATGAACTTCAACTCAACCATTCCTCGGCGTTGGAAACGCTTGCTTTGAACCACAAGTGATTCTTTGGGACGGGCCATCAATTGTCGATCTGGAAATCAATGCAGGACTGATCATCCAGGCTGAAGCGGTCTACTATATCAGTACCAGGGTGGGAACCACCCAAATGTCCGAGGTATAGACACAGTTGCTTCTCATAAATGGTACTGTTAATGTTGTGTCAACAGCAGTTGGATCGCCTTTCACCATCATCGGATAGTTTTGTCCAAGGAAGAGCGAGTTTTCTCCAAGACTATGAATTCTGTACCAGGGAGAAGGAGTTGGCGCTAGCACACTAGTATCCATCCCGAATACCATGCAACAGGTGTTGGAATAGGTCCGG
This sequence comes from Triticum monococcum, assembly GCA_034509565.1. Taxonomy (NCBI): domain Eukaryota; kingdom Viridiplantae; phylum Streptophyta; class Magnoliopsida; order Poales; family Poaceae; genus Triticum; species Triticum monococcum. Next base: position 125,687,627 of record CM067842.1, read on the forward strand.
AGAGTGCGACCATGGGAGACTACACCTGCTTCCTTAGCAGTAACATCATCAGTGGGCTGTATACACACAAGAAGAGGTGATCCATCGGAATTAGTTGCCAGGCGCCACAGAGTATATGGGCGCTGCTCGTCCTCATGCTCGTGATCATCACCATCGTCATCTCCCCCTTGGTTATAATTTTTTTCAAGTATAGGTGGTGGGATGTTCACAGGACCTTGGAAACACAAGAAGGTTAATTAGTAAAGGGAAACTTGCTAACCCGCATGCATGTGGATGAAACAATTATAATTACGGTGGAAGACAAACATACCGAAACTATGAGGATCCCATGCAAAAATAGTGCCACTAGTGGTGGCAGCAAACACAAGGCCCTCGTATTGAATTGCATCACAATACTCATCCGTGTACAAAAACTGATTTTTGAGCAATGTCCATCGAGTCAAACCACAAAGGACGGCAACAAGCTTGTCGAAGATATCAACAACTTGATAGTTTTTGTAATTCCAAGAGCGGTTGGGAACTCGACAAATTGCTATCTTCCATAGAAGACAGTCACCATGATCGTATTTGAACGTGCATACAATACCGGTGTGCTCAACCTCTGGGCAGTGTGCTGAGATTTTTGGAAGTGGAACCCGGTCACGAGTGTAGACATTCACAAGTTCCCACTCACAGTTGGACCCAATGTAAACAACCCAATCTCCATTTGCGCCCGCCCAAGCCTTGCCCTCAAGCGATGGCATCTTAACATCATACGTATCATTATCAAGCGACATCAACTGGCATAGGGCGAGGCCTCCGTCATGCCGGCACCAGTCATCAGGGTCACGGCGAAGAAGACAGGGGAGATCAAACCGCTGCTTGACTCTTGGGTTCTTTGTAATGATGTTATTAGTTGAGTCGAGAATGGGCTTGAACGAACCTGCCATGCTAGCCGAGGTGATGACGTCACACCGATCAATGAGTTCCTCCACCACGTCATCTTTCAGATCGGGGAAAGAATAACGGGGTCGTTTCCGACCCGTTCCCTCCATGGAGAAGACGATCGAACAATGGCAAAAGAAAGGGTGAAGGGCTGAAGGAAAATGGAGGAGGGAGAGGAAGAGCGTGTGACAATAGTTCCAAATCGAGAGGGAAAGGCGAAGAGTCAGTGGACGGTTGCGAGTTTGCCATGGTTCAGGAAGAGGCGCCCCAGCCTACATGTCCATTCAGAAATACTCCTACTACTCGCCGTCGTCTCACTGATATGTTGGAACGGGACCACATGTCAACGAAACATGGTGTGTAATTACCGTGCAAAATGCGATCTGGCCGCGTTGGCCCGAGGCCCCGCATTAGTTATCGACCTTTATTTTTTTAATGGCGTGCCAATCAGTTTTGAAGCACGACTAACTGGTACTGTACGCAGAGAAAATATAAACTACTCTACCACTACTCCACCTCCAGTACTAGTAGTATAAAAAAGATATATAGGCTGGAGCTTGAGCGCTTTCTTGCTAAGGGCTTCCCACTTGCTTCTCACACTACCACCCTCTCTCCAGATCTAAAAAAGATGGCCCTCTCCCCCTCCTCACCGGTGGTCACAGATCCGCTGGGGAAGAAAAGGACGTGCACCATTGACACACTCGTCGTAGGCGAGCGAGGTCATGCACTGACGACAAGGCCGTCCTCTCAGACCTAGTGCCCGTGCGGGGTGGCCTTCGTCCCCAAGCTCACTGCCATAGTGTGTGCGGAGGACGACGACCACGAGCGAAGCCACTTCCCGCCGACCCTCAAGTATGCTACCTCTTTTCGAACCATAACCTTGTTCTATTGCCCCATCTGCCACGTTGTTGCATGTGGATCTTTTTCCACTCCACCATCTTCCCAATTTGCTATCCTCTGCTCTGCTAGCCACGCAAACGAAAACCATAATTTGCACTATTAAAGGAAACCCTACTTCATGCAGACTAATCCATGTCTGGGTTGAATAAGGAAAGGAAGGGAGACTGTATTGTCCAAGAGAGTAGGCATCGAACCCGCATCTAGGTTGAAAAGGGGAAAATCAGTAGCTAAGGAACGAGTCTCGTGTCTCTTGGTTGAAGAAGGGTAGAAAGGCATGACAACGCAATAGAGAATGACCAGGTCGATCGGTTTGTTGTCCTCGCATAGGAAAAAGGTGGCTAAAGAGAGCAAAAATGGGACGTAATCCACATATGCTGCCTGGATATTTGTTGCTCTGGGCAACCATACCTCCCTCACCACTCTGCGTCCGTGGAGGTACATCGTACTGGTGCGCCCACTGTCCGAATGGGCCTCCCATGCTCTTATTGCCACTTTTTTTGCTGTTAGTATAACGCTAGCAGTCAAGTCAAGCAATGCTACTACTAAAGTGATGCCACATTTAACTAATGCCGCTCTCAGTCTAATGCCACCGATAAATTTAAGCAATGCCATTTAATGTCACTGGATTATTTCAGGGTTAGCTGTTGATTGTGGATGTATTAAAGATTTTTCAGCTAAGGCATTCTAATGTTGTTGCACAACCAGTATACCAACGATGAAACTTGTTACTACCTTCAGATTTTTGCAGTGTTAATGCTTATAGATTACATACCTCACTTTCATGAGATAAGTTAATTTTTTTGTACAGTGTCACCAAAATGCCAAGGCGTTGATGTCATTTTATTTTGGTTAAACTGCACAGACAATTATGAAGACAAGAGGAAAGGTCAAGAGTGGGCACCTCCTCCTCCGGCTGTTCTCTTGATTCATTCGATCAAGTTTTTATGTTTGATCGATTATCAAGATTGAGATAGAAATTTTTAAGGTCCCCCTGAGTTCGAAATGATATTTACCTTGGAGGTACATGGTTTGCAATTTTTTTATACTGTCATTAGTTAATAATGCTAGTTACCTTCAGACTTTTGTATTTGGTTTAATGCTCATGCACAACTAGTATACCAATGCTGAAACTTGTTACCTTTACATTTTGTATTGTTAATTCTTATAGAAACCTTCCAGTGCTAGAGTTTATTGAAATATGTTCAGTAAAACCATTGTACTGTACCCTGTAATAAACTAACTACTCTACTGTTGCACTAGCCACTAGATTAGTGTATATTTGTAGTATTCGAATGGTGTTGCATTAGCGTATGGACATAAATAAAGTGTGGCAAGCTTTCCCAGATATGTGCTCAAGAAAACTACTACCTGTTTTTCTAAATACTAGACGTTTGGGTACTTTAAATTGAACCGCGAAAACGTCTTATATTAAGGAACAAAGGGTGTAGAGTTCACTCAAATTATCCCGGTAAAGCTAGTCACACCTTTGTTAAAATTAATGTTCATTATGTTATCGGAGGAGGTCTGTATGTTTGTCTCTAATGCCTGCCGACTACATACCTAACATCATGATGTAATGTTAAGTCATTTCCTTTTGTAAAGTGTCACTGAATTGTCAAGGAGGTGATGGCATTTTATTTTAGTAGAACTGCACAAAATTTGCTTAAAAGAAGAGGAAAGGTCAGGAATGGCTCAGTTTTGCAGAAAAAACTATGTATGCCTTTCTGACATCAGCCGCTGTTGCTTTATTTATTCCTTCAAACAGGTGGTTAGAAACAGTCTTGCTACCTTTTCCCATTAAGAAATTGGAATGCTTATATTTGTGAGTCTATGCTTCAACTAGTGCCACTTTTAGAGTAATCACACTTTCAATATCTATGCAAACAGGGATGCTCGGTTTTAGTGGAACTGCACAAAAAATCCAACTGGTTCAACATTAGGAGCATGTTTTTTTCCAAACCTTTATATCCAATTGGTGGCACTATGAGCTGTTCATTACGAATGTACATGGTTTGCTACTATCTTGCTACTCTTTTTGTACTATCATTAGATAGTAATACTAGTGGTTTGCATGTGAATTTATTGGCAGGGTGGACCTACATTGGAGGTGTAGGACATGATTGATTGGATGCTCAATTTCGGTTGTATCGATTTCACCTCTTCCATCACCGCAAACATGGATATCCTTGGTCTGATGAAGAATAGGCGCTATATTTCTGCTCTGAACCAACAAATCAATTAAATATGAAATTGTCCAGGGCAAAACATAATTGTATCAGATTGTCCAGTGCAGAACATGACAGATGCTAAGCGGAAGAGACATGTTTAAACCGAAAATACAAGGTGTGGTATATGTTTACTAGCTGCTTGATATTTGTGCAGACAGAGATGTCTGCCCGTTGCTATTTGGCAAACAAACAAAGTGTCCGCAATTTTGGTTGAACTGCACAAGATAATAGTATAGTCACTGCATGCAGTGTCATTTGAAAATAGACACAGAAAGATTGGATAGTCACTTCATGGACTGCAGAAAAGTAGTACTGCACTATTTATTGGCCAACACTAGGTGCTTCATTGCTTTGGTCTGATTATACAATGGGCATCATTTTGCCTAAGTTAAAGTTTGTATTCTGAAAATAGTCTCGTGGTGTGATCGAGAGAAGACCAAATCATATTGCAGTGGATGTTCCTCCATCATGTGTGGTTCATTCTCATGGTTCCAGCTGTTGGTGAAACCACTTACGTTTTCAAGAGGAATTGTAGACTTCACAAACAAATTTGTCTTTCAGTCTGTACTGAATGTTGGCCAAGAGAAGCATCCATGTTAGTAGGAAGAACAGATGTTTTTTCTAGATCTTTGCTTTTGGAGCTACATATTTGTATATGATCTGTGAATCATTGAGATGCATTAACATGTTGATCTTATGTATCGGAATCGTACTAGTTAGTTTTAGTTGCGACGCAAGATCCGAAGTGGCCGATCTTTGCTTTTGGAGCTACATATTTGTATATGATCTGTGAATCATTGAGATGCATTAACAATTACTTATTTTTGTTCGCTCAGTGTTTACAAGTTACTGATCGATCACTAGCTAGCCTACAAATGCGCTCCTGGCAGTTTTATTTGCGACGCAAGATGCGAAGTGGCAGTTTTTTGAATAAAAATGCCTACCTCTGAAGAAACTGACAAGCTACACTATCGATCCTACACGGATAAAAATGCCTACCTCTGAAGAAGTTTAAGCATAATTAATTCCGTGAGCAAAGCAGCAAGACCAAGGCATGGCAATAATTAACGGCATGCAGAAGTTTAAGCCTAATTAATTCCAGCGATTTAAGTGGCTGCATGCGTGCCCTCGGCTGCGACTCGTTGCATGCTGCTTCGCGTACTGCCTGTGAGCGATTCTGAGTGCCTGCATGCAGCCGGCCGTAATTAAGGCAGCTAACTGATGCGAAAAAAGATACACTTTAATTGTTGCGGGCTTTTTAAATCCGTGGAATCAATATTGACAAGGAGGGAGATGATTCAAGTGCACTCGTTTGACCACCATGCCGGCGTGCGACCCAGACGGGACGGGACGACACAATCATAATTTTAGTTTCTCTAGTTTTCCACGGCAAGCTGGCGCGCTAAGCCATTATGCATTGAATTCCGATGACCGTCGCGCTACCTTCCGCCTATAAGTACTGCTTCCCAGCCTTCTCTGGTGCCACCGTGACCCAACTCGCCATATCCTCATAAGCCCCCACCGGCCCGACGTCGCTTGCCACGTCCGCCATGCCCCCGCCCGTCCGCGGTAGGCGACGCCGGAGGCGATCACCGCCGGAACTAGTGTTCGGGTTTTCACCAGAAGGCAGACGGAGGGAGGAGGCATTCTATCTGTCTTTAGATGGCAATGTAGAGACAGAGGAGTTGTTGGAGCGCGACCGCATGACGGAGGAGCAGCGTATCGTCGATTTGCGTCGCCAGCGGGACATGGAGCAGCAGCACACCGATGCTCTGAGTCGCGAGCAGAGCGCCCGCAATTGGGCTGACTACGTGGAGGCCGGCGCCCGACAAATAGCCCCGGAGGCTGTCGGGCACGCACACGTTCGCGACGCCGATTTTTACTACCAGCTCGTCAAGTGGGTTTCCCGCTTGGAAGCCAAAGCTTCGGTGGACCACGCCGTCATGGAAAGGGCCAACGCACACGAGCAACGCGCCCTATCGCACCTCTTGCAAGTCCGAGGTGAGGCGCACGACGCCGGTGCCGGCGTTTAGCGTTTACCACAGATGGCGGCCGACATCGTCTAGTTAGCTAAGAGTAAGTTAGTACTCGTACGCTACTAGAGTGTTAGTGGGAATAGATAGTTAACTTGGCTATGATGGTTGTTAACGTGGAAGTTCAGTACTCTATATGTGGACCAGACCTGTTACTTTGCTCTGAATATTGAACTTTCCGTTTGAACGTATGGAATGGGCTGCTATTTTTTTAAATGGGTTGTATTTGTCCTCCACGGGTTTAGAGGCTGACTTGTGGGCCTAGCAAGTTGATGCGTACACAATCAGGAGATGATTGTACGTGGTGAGGATGACAGCAGGGACCCGCCAAGGTCATGGCAATACGCAAGCAAGTGCCTCCTTATTTCAAGCCGATAAAAAAATGGCTCCTCCTAGTGGATTTCTGACATCTGGGTCCCATGCCATTGTCAACGTAGTCAATAAATGAGAGAATTGCACAACGAGCGGCCGACACCAGGGACCCAGCAGCTCGCCCAGTTATTTTTGTTTTGGGTTAATTTGATAAATGCCACACCAAATCTTGTGTATCCGAGAAATGCCACTGCAATTTCCAAACTTTGAAAAATGCCATTTCTAGTTGCATTTTTTGAAGTCTGGAGTGGCGTTTTTCAAAGTTTGCAAACTACAGTGGCGTTTTTCAAAGTTTGCAAAAATTGCAGTGGCATTTTTCAAAGTTTGGAAATTGCAGTGGCATTTTTATGAATCACCATAATTGGAGTGGCATTTATCTAATTTGTTTTTCAGACGGAAGCAGGGTGTCAACTGGGCTGTGCGGGACACTCTGGCCTGTCTATACAGCCTTTTCTTTTATGTTTACCACAGACCAGCCCATAGTTTATTTTCTTTCTGAAAATGGCTAGCCCAATTTTTTTGTGATTTGTCAAGTAAGTCGCTTTATCAGGCCTGTTGGGCTGCAAATCTTTCAAGACAAGGAGAGGTTCATTCGGCTGGCCGAGAAAATGGCTTATCAGTAATGAGAAATGGGTTGTACATTTTTAAAACACATCAAACCGGCAATTAGTTTCAAATATCTTTTTTTCATTTCGAGATTTTAAATTGCATTGATTTTTATGCGTGGACAATTTATTGGATTTTATATTGATATACATTTATTTTTAAAATCAGTCTGAATGTGACTCGAAATTTCGGGATTAAAATCAGTTCAGACCGCACCGACATATGCAAAATTTCGTATAATTTTTTAACCGTGGCCACAATATGGGCTGTAATGCTAATAAGAAGAACATGGGCTCCAAAAAAACCCGTAAGAATTAGCAAATGGGCTATAAATTATTTGAAATAATGGCAGATGGGCTGTATGTTGTTTTCCACATATTTGAGGCTTTCCATAGATGGCCTGTATACTGTTGGATGTCCATCCAACGGCCGTCGTGCTTTTTCAATCTCTGCTCTTCCTGCTCTAGCCACTCAAACAAGAGCCGGCGGGACTGCCTGCTCCCTCCCCCCCGCGGTCGGCTGTGCTTCCGCCCAGGCCTCACCGCCCCACCGTACTCCCATCGCTGGCCTAGCCATCCCTCTACTCACCCGCACCTGTTGTTATTCTCCGGTGACGGCAGACGAACCAGTAAACCCTCGTACAGTTGTACTCCCCTCTTCGTGGGAAACAAAAACAACTGCCGAGTCTTCCCTGCCCCAGTGTCGTTCCCTTCCTAGGCCTCGCCGTCGTCCACCGCCCTGGTGCTCTCGGTGTAGTGTGGTCAACGACCGACATGCATCTGAAGTGGACTGTACGTGGAGAGGCTGACAGCTGGGTCCATGGCCGCACGCAAGGAAATGCCTCCTTATTATGCGCAAAATAATGATTCCTCCACCTGACATCTGGGACCCACCGAAAGGGCCTCTGTATTTCGCGAAAAAATGTTACCACCGCTGACAGCTCAGACCCACCAACTATATCTTTGCACGCAAGGAAGTGCCTCCTTATTACGCACAAAAAATGAATACTCCCCTGCTAGCTGGGACCCAGTATAGTGGGCCTACTAAGTTGACGGGGACGAAGGGCTTTGTCAACTTAGTAAATATGCATGATTCTAGCTCGACTGACCGTACGATGTCCATCCACCGGCCGTAGTGCTTCTTCAACCTCCGGTCTTCTTGCTCCAGCCGCCCAAAGCAGCGCCGGTCGTGCCGCCTGCTCCTGCCTCCCGTGGTCGTGTGTGCTGCCGCGGAGGCCTCACCGCCCCCATACTACTCCCACCGCTGGCTAGGCCATCCCTCCACTCCACTCACCCACACCCCCTGTTATTCTGCGGCGATGGCAGCGCAGCCGAACCAGTGAACCCTCGTACTCCTCTCCATGTGGGCATCCACTGCCGCGTCATCCCCGGCTCCGCGTCGTCCCCTTCCTAGGCCTCGCCGTCGTCCACCACCATGGTGCTCTCGGTGTGGCGTGGTCAATGTGGTCAACGACCGAATTCCATCGGAAGAATACTGTACGTGGAGAGGCTGACAGCTGGGTCCATGGCAGCCGCAAGGAAGTGCCTCCTTATTACACGGAAAATAATTATTCCTCCACCTGACAGCAGGGACCCACCGGACGCCCACCAGTATTTCGCGAAAAAAACGTTTGCCCCTGACTGCTGGGACCCACCCGAGGGCCACCGTATTTCGTGAAAAAAACGTTCCCCCTGCTGTCAGCTCGGACCCAGCGGAAGTGCCTCCTTATTACGCATAAAAAAATGAATACCCCCCTGCTACCTGGGACCCACCTTGGTGGGAGGCTGACTCGTCGGCCTACTAAGTTGACAGGGACGGAGGGCTTTGTCAACTTAGTCAATATAAACGATTCTAGCTCCCGTGACCATACGATGTTCATCTGTTACGCCCCCGATTTAATCATACACTAATCATACATGCAAACGTGTACGATCAAGATCAGGGACTCACGGGAAGATATCACAACACAACTCTACAAATAAAATAAGTCATACAAGCATCATATTACAAGCCAGGGGCCTCGAGGGCTCGAATACAAGAGCTCGATCATAGACGAGTCAGCGGAAGCAAAAATATCTGAGTACAGACATAAGTTAAACAAGTTTGCCTTAAGAAGGCTAGCACAAACTGGGTACAGATCGAAAGAGGCGCAGGCCTCCTGCCTGGGATCCTCCTAATCTACTTCTGGTCGTCGTCAGCGGGCAGCAAGTAGTAGTAGGCACCTCCGGTGTAGTAGGAGTCGTCATCGACGGTGGCGTCTGGCTCCTGGGCTCCGACATCTGGTTGCGACAACCAGGTAGAAGGAATAGAGGGAAAAGAAGGAGAAGGCAACCGTGAGTACTCATCCAAAGTACTCGCAAGCAAGGAGCTATACTACATATGCATGGGTATCAAATGGAATAAGGGTATCATATGTGGACTGAACTGCAGAATGCCAGAATAAGAGGGGGATAACTAATCCTTTCGAAGACTACGCTTCTGGTAGCCTCCGTCTTGCAGCATGTAGAAGAGAGTAGACTGAAGTCCTCCAAGTAGCATCGCATAGCATAACCCTAACCGATGATCCTCTCCTCGTCGCCCTGTGAGAGAGCGATCACCGGTTGTATCTGGCACTTGGAGGGGTGTGTTTTATTAAGTATCTGGTTCTAGTTGTCATAAGGTCAAAGTACAACTCCGGGTCGTCCTTTTACCGAGGGACACGGCTATTCGAATAGATTAACTAACCTGCAGGGGTGCACCACATACCCCAACATGCTCGATCCCATTTGGCCGGACACACTTTTCTGGGTCATGCCCGGCCTCGGAAGATCAACACGTCGCAGCCCTACCTAGGCACAACAGAGAGGTCAGCACGCCGGTCTAAATCCTATGGCGCAGGGGTCTGGGCCCATCGCCCTTTGCACACCTGCACGTTGCGTACACGGCCGGAAGCAGACCTATCCTAGTGGCTTTCCAGTCCAATCCGGCGCGCACCACTCAGTCGCTGACGTCACGAAGGCTTCGGCTGATACCACGACGCCGGGATACCCATAACTGCTCCCACGTAGATGGTTAGTGCGTATAGACCAAATGGCCAGACTCAGATTAAATACCCAGATCTCGTTAAGCGTGTTAAGTATCGTGAACACCGACCAGGGCCAGGCCCACCTCTCTCCTAGGTGGTCGGAACCTGCCCTGTCGCTCCGCCTCAAAGATCCACTCGCGGGTGCTCCTACGAGCCTACCCGTCTTTAGTCACCACATGTATCATGTATAAAGTATATAGTATATACCCGTGATCACCTCCCGAGTGATCACGGCCCGATAGTATAGCATGGCAGACGGACAAGAATGTAGGGCCACTGATGATAAACTAGCATCCTATACTAAGCATTAGGTTTGCAGGTAAAGGTAACAACAGTAGTAGCAAGGACAGGCTATGCATCAGTATAGGATTAACGGGAAGCAGTAACATGCTACACTACTCTAATGCAAGCAGTATAGAGAAGAGTAGGCGGTATCTAGTGATCAAAGAGGGGGCTTGCCTGGTTGCTCTGGCAAGAGAGAGGGGTCGTCAACTCCGTAGTCGTACTGGGTAGCAGCGGCGTCGGTCTCGGTGTCTATCGAGAGAAGAGGGGGAAGAAACAATAAATATTTAAGCAAGCATATGCATAGTGATGCATGACATGACAAGTAACGGCGTTAGAGGTGCCCTAACGCGGTAATAGGTGATACCGGTGAAGGGGGATGACATCCAGGAAAGTATCCCCGGTGTTTTGCGTTTTTCGGGTAGAGGACCGGAGGGGGAAAGTTGCGAGTTCGATAGGTTAGGGAGGTGTGGCGGACGAACGGGTTGCGTATCTGGAATCGTCTCGTCATGCTGACATCAGCAGTCAACAGGGTTGACTTGGTCAAACTTACGTGTGGGTCCCACTCGTCATACCCTGTTAGTTAATTAACAGTAGTTAATTAGGTTAATTAGTCATTAGGTTAATTAACCTTAATTAGTTAGTTTAATCAGAATTAATTAAGTTAATTATTTAATTATTTAATTATTTAATTAATTAATTAATTATATTATTATTTATTTATTTATAATACATTTATATATTTTTAAAATTCTTTTTTTAATATTTTTTTAAACGTTCTGGGGCTGTGCCCCACTTGTCATAGGGCCAAGGCCTTAGTGCACCGGGTGCTACGGGGAGGTTCGGGCGAACGGGCACAGGGCGTGGCCCGCCCGAGTGGGACGAGGCCAACGGACGCCGCGGCCAACCGTGAAAGGGAGCGGGCGCCAGCGCAACGCCGGCGAGGCCACGTCGAGGCGGGGCCGTGGCGAAGCGGGCAGTCGCCGAAGGAGGGTGCCGGGGCCGTGGATGGTGCGGTCGGACCGAGCGGCGACGGTGGCAGGAGACGGCGCGGAGCAAGGCGGGGGGGGGGGGGGAAGCAGGGGCGCCACGGGGCCGGGCGCGGTGTCCAACGGCGACGTCAAGGCCGGAGCGGGGCGTGCCGGCCATGGCCTGTGGAGAGGCGGCCGCGGGGAGGAGCGCTGGGGGTCGGTGCTGTCGGCCGTGTGCAGAGTAGGCGGGGGCGCGCGCGGGGGGGGGGGGGGGGGGACGGAGGCGAGGGCAGGGGGTGCGGGCTGAGCAGAGCAGTGGGGGCAGCGGTCCTGGTCGCGAGCGGGGCGATGTTTGCAGGGGCGGGCGCGGACGGCGCGGGGACGGCGCGGTTGCACGCGTGGGACGAGCGAAGCAGCAGGACGGCGCGTCCACGAGCATGTATGAGGCGCATGTGTGCGGTGGCCGCGGCGACGAGCGCGCGCGCAGGGAGGAGGAGAGGTCGGTGCCTCACCGTGGGTTGCAGGGAACGAGGCAACGAGGGGGGCGAGGAGGAGGACGAGGAAGGCGTGCGGTCCGGCGGAGAGGCCGGCAAGGTCCAGGCGGCGACGCGTGCTCCGGGCGGCGAGGGCGCAGTTGGGGATGGGCGCCGGCGTCGGGATCGGGCGCGGCCCGATCTAGATCGAGACGAGGGGGAGAGAGACGTGGGGGAGGAGTGGGGATCGTGCGGGAGCAGTGGGGGTGGACCGGGCTAGGGTTCTGTCGGTGGGGGGGGGGGGTTATGGAGGGGTTAGGTGGGCCGGCCTGGTTGGATGGCCAGCTGGGCTGAGGCCCAGCGTGGGGGGGGGGGGAGGGGTCTTTCTTCCTTTTTTTGTTTTGTTTTTGTTTATACCTCTTCTTTTTATTTATTTTTCCTGTACTGTTTTCTTTTATTTTTGTTAGTAAAATAGTTTTACAAAATATTAAACTGGCTCCATATTTAGAGTGGCAAAATGAGACACGGTCACAAAAAGTTTGGTACCTAAATGAAATATTTTGCACTTCTATAAATTTAGAAGGCATTTAAATATTTGTTTTTAGCCATTTTTTTAAAATCAATTTAGAGCCTTTAAACTTCATATCAAAGTTTGGTTTCTCCACCATAATTATTTATGCATCATCTGGTACCTCTAGAACATTTTAGTTTTATTGTTTAAAAACTTTTGTTGTTTGCCTATACTTTAAATTTGAATTTGAATCGGTTTCGAACTAACACGAGATTAGCGATAGTAATCGAAGTGACGTGGCATCATTAATAGAGAATTACTGTAGCTTAATTATCCGGACGTCACAATTCTCCTCCACTACAAGAAATCTCGTCCCGAGATTTAAGAGGGGAGTAAGGGGGAAAGTTCTGGTTACGATATTTTAACGGATCTTCTTGAAGAAGTTAATCCCTTTCGTTGATGTCTCCAATTCTTTATTCCAATGCATCATGATAAACTTGTCATCATTTCGTCGGGAACTCCATCGTACTCACGAATAGGTAAGGGGCAGCTTTACAACAATTGAATGTTATAAGGGAAATTCATTTAGGGGGTATCCCAAGAATGATCATAAGAGTATCTCTCGAGTTGAACAATTAAAACACATCGAGAGCAAAGTAAGAAGGTACCATAAGAAGTTTGAAACGGATAGACAATCTTCGTTGCCTGAAACAAGGCAACGGTATAGGTATTGTGTTTAATACCAGAATCGATGATTTCTCGGAAGGTGGCTCGTGAATCACAAACGAGGCCAAGTGCGAGGAATTAAATTTGGAAACCGGGGGTGTATAGGAGGGTCAGGTTTCGATCCTGTGTAACTGTGGGTTATGGGCCCACCATGTGGTTAAAAGTAGGTAAAGCGTTGATATCTTGCACGGTCGTGATAGCAAGACATGTCAGAGGGTAGCCTATCATTTATGTTGGCAACAATGTCGGTACTAAGGGCGAGGGACGAAGAGAACCATTTTCCTACTCGTTGAAACGAGGCGGACCAATAGGCAAAGTTCTCGTTCATCGGTGGTTACCGGAATGTCAACAACAATAGTAACAGGGTCTTACTGACAGAGTTGTACGCCGAGGTGCTTATAAAAGCAGTGACGTATTACTGCTTAGATCATATAAACCTCAAGAAGGTTAAACAGAACAATGGAAAGGAAAATATGATTATCAGATTTAACAGAAGAATGGAAAGGAAAATGTGTTTAAACACATATTTCAGGGGTATATCCTTCCCAAGGACAAACAGAGCATGATATCCGTGGCAGGATATCATGTAGAAAACCCTTTAAGTAAGGGGAGAGAAATTTCATGACAGTACCCATACAACGGTGTTTGGATAATGGTTAAAGAAAACTTAGCATTGCGCTTTCAATGCTCTTATTGAAAATCGAAGTACCACAAACATGCTTCAAGAAGCATTGACATGGTATTCAAGCAAAGGTCAGATTTTGGAAACACAAAGGATCCATCAGGAATAGCTTGTGAAATAAGTCTTACAATTTCCTCACGGAAGAATGGCTAAACTTGCTAAAAAGGACACTACAACAATAGGTCCTCCGGCCAGGTGTGCTAGGCCTGACATAACCTTACCGGGTCATATATAAAGACCAACATTATAACTCTTGGAAATAAGTTCCAACCATCATATCTGACCGAGATTCAGATCTGATTGGTGTCACGATACCTCAGACTAGGATGCCTGATAAGAAAAGGTGCGGCACAATTTGATGAGATGACATTGTAAGATTCTCGGGAAATGAACTATGGAAGCGAGTTCCGAAACAAGAGTTCATCAGTAAACCAAGGAGAGGATGAGGAGGTGGCTGATAGGCTCAGCAACAAATCATCGCGATTTCCAAAGGATTGATTTCCACAATTATGTGAACAAGGAAATATCATTTGTCAGATCAAATGTCATAATGATGTATGCTCGAGGGAAACATACACAACTGAACAATGATAGAAGGGTGCAACCAGGAATCTGGACTAGGTAGCACGATCAATGTTTGAATGATGATTCAATAATCAATAGACTTAGAATGAAACTATAGACCAATAACTTCAAGCAATAGGGTTGCTAGAAGTTTAGAATTTTCACAACACAGACCATTAGTCGGTATTCCGGTTAGAAACAATACAGAGACCAAGAGATGAACGCAAAAGGCGAGAGATATTACTATATCAAGAATTCTCAAGAGGTGGTAAAATTACCACGACATTCTTGACATAAAAGGTGGTAACATTCCAAGGTAAAGAAGAACAAATGCTGTATAGCAAGGATCTCAAGGTATAACTCAAAACACGAATAAGTTTGTGTTGGAGGGAAGGCAATAAAGTGGCCGATGATAATACAATTCATCGGGGGCAAGGATGGTATTTCTCATCATGAATTCAATTGATATCCAGGAAGACCTCATAAGGTTGATGATCTTCACGGCACATTGGTCGAGAGATTTCAAGATGTAATCAATTAGTGACAACATCAAATCAAAGGAATGATGAAGCGGAAGGTTATTGGAACCATGGGTAGGGCACAAACTTGAAATCAAGCTTGTTGTTCAAGGTGAATTGATATGACGAGGAAGATCGACGTAAGCTTAGCTCATCATCGAAAGTTGTGCTCCGGGATTAAGGACCAGGTAGCACAGTTAAAATTTAGCACGATAATGATATAGCCGATCAGGCTAGGAATGACATGATCGAGTACAAACTCGGACTTAAAGAAGATTATCAAGAGTTGCTGAACCGTAGGGCAGACTCGGTTCAGTTATCGGTGTCTTTGAGTGTTTAATAACTCAGAGCCCATGAAAACTATAATCAGTGAGAATGTAGTACTTGATGAAGAACTCATAAGAAGTTATGCAGTTTCAAGATAATCTCGAGATACCAGGGGGGTAATACTCGAAGACGGATCAAAGTAGAGGTTGGACCGAGGTATTGATCCACATGAGACAAGTGCTTACACTTGCATCGAAAATGGTATTTAAAAGAGAACATGGTCGGAACCACGATTGTAAAAGGCCGGATCCCAGATATAAGATGAACTTATACCAAGGGAACTAATATCATTTACAAGAAGCTTCGATGATAAGTTTCACATCGGGTCCATGGGCATGAACGCAAAGGCTCAAGGTCGACTCCCAATTCTTCCATGCATAACCTTTCATTTTACTTCTTGCTTTTGATGAAGCTGTAGTATAGAAATTTTATCTAGCAAAATACCAGAAGAGTATGACTCGTGAAAACTTTCGAGTTCACACAGTTTAGAGAAGGCATATGTTCAACCCATCAGGGCATCTTAGGAGTATATACCACAAATTTCAAGAATAAATAACACCAGCTCGATAGTAGAGCATGTTTGAGAAAGCAGAGGATACAATTTACCAAAGGTATTATGTATCTGAGGAAAGGCTCACAGACTTATTGAATATGAAGGACGTTGTCGGATAAAATCCCGCAAATGATCTGGTGGTTCTCAAGGAATCTGGTGCGAGCATCGGTACTCAACCAGAGGGAGAAACAATGCAAGGAGATCAGACTTTAGAAACAACTGACTAATTCAAGGCTCAAATGCAAAGGAATTATCAATTCCAAGACAAGGGATCAGAAGCAATGCTCTGATCAGGGATGGATAAGTTGAATAGCCTTAAGGGTACAATCGACAGCAATTTGATTGGTCGAGATCCAGCTCATGTTTTAAAATAACGTCTAAGCTGGAAAGATAATTTAAAAGGATCAACTGATGATTGCGTGCATTCGCACTCAAGTTGAATCAATAGGATCAAAAGACGATGCCTAAGGATACTAACGAATATCGCCAGACATATGGAAATCATCCATAATGCAAGCAGGCAAGTATTGCAGAGCAATAAGCTACTAAGGATTTTTGGAGGATCGAATAGTATTTCGAAGACCATTGTGAAACACATGAACAACTGGGGATGAGTGGATACTCGACAAGTGCGAGGATTTAATTGAAGGGGTATTCATGTGGCAAGGAACTGCTAGGCAGTAGGCACAAAGTATTCTCGGAACAATAGAGAAGACTCCGAGGTATCTTGTAATAACAAGATCAATGGGGGATGGTCGTATGAATGGCAAGTGTAAGTAGTTATCCATAAGGATTTATCGGTGGTCGGGAATAGCAAAAGTGATGGGCACAAAGTCTCGAGAGGAATAGCAAAAGTGTATCTTCGGAATCTTCTGGTGAAGCAGGCCATCATCTGGAATGAAGGGGCTCTCCGGGAGAAAGTATTTACGAGATCCTAGAGCCAAAGTTAGTAAATTCATTTTAACCCGAATAGAAGAGAGATCAAAGCCCCAGAGTAATGATCGAGGAGTAAAAGATCCTAATACCACCCAAATGGCGACGTGGGCCCGTAAGCTGCACAGCCATGTTAGTAAAAGTTTTGTAATGTCTAAACTCGACTTCGGCCAAGGAGTTGGAAAGGGGGATTCCTACAGGAAGTCGGCTCTGATACCAACTTGTTACGCCCCCGATTTAATCGTACACTAATCATAGACGCAAACGTGTACGATCAAGATCAGGGACTCACGGGAAGATATCACAACACAACTCTACAAATAAAATAAGTCATACAAGCATCATATTACAAGCCAGGGGCCTCGAGGGCTCGAATACAAGAGCTCGATCATAGACGAGTCAGCGGAAGCAACAATATCTGAGTACAGACATAAGTTAAACAAGTTTGCCTTAAGAAGGCTAGCACAAACTGGGATACAGATCAAAAGAGGCGCAGGCCTCCTGCCTGGGATCCTCCTAATCTACTCCTGGTCGTCGTCAGCAGGCAGCACGTAGTAGTAGGCACCTCCGGTGTAGTAGGAGTCGTCATCGACGGTGGCGTCTGGCTCCTGGGCTCCGACATCTAGTTGCGACAACCAGGTAGAAGGAATAGAGGGAAAAGAAGGAGAAGGCAACCGTGAGTACTCATCCAAAGTACTCGCAAGCAAGGAGCTATACTACATATGCATGGGTATCAAATGGAATAAGGGTATCATATGTGGACTGAACTGCAGAATGCCAGAATAAGAGGGGGATAACTAATCCTTTCGAAGACTACGCTTCTGGCAGCCTCCGTCTTGCAGCATGTAGAAGAGAGTAGACTAAAGTCCTCCAAGTAGAATCGCATAGCATAACCCTAACTGATGATCCTCTCCTCGTCGCCCTGTGAGAGAGCGATCACCGGTTGTATCTGGCACTTGGAGGGGTGTGTTTTATTAAGTATCCGGTTCTAGTTGTCATAAGGTCAAAGTACAACTCCGGGTCGTCCTTTTACCGAGGGACACGGCTATTCGAATAGATTAACTTCCCTGCAGGGGTGCACCACATACCCCAACACGCTCGATCCCATTTGGCCGGACACACTTTTCTGGGTCATGCCCGGCCTCGGAAGATCAACACGTCGCAGCCCTACCTAGGCACAACAGAGAGGTCAGCACGCCGGTCTAAATCCTATGGCGCAGGGGTCTAGGCCCATCGCCCTTTGCACACCTGCATGTTGCGTACGCGGCCGGAAGCAGACCTAGCCTAGTGGCTTTCGAGTCCAATCCGGCGCGCGCCACTCAGTCGCTGACGTCACGAAGGCTTCGGCTGATACCACGACGCCGGGATACCCATAACGGCTCCCACTTAGATGGTTAGTGCGTATAGACCAAATGGCCAGACTCAGATTAAATACCCAGATCTCGTTAAGCGTGTTAAGTATCCGCGAACACCGACCAGGGCCAGGCCCACCTCTCTCCTAGGTGGTCGGAACCTGCCCTGTCGCTCCGCCTCAAAGATCCACTCGCGGGTGCTCCTACGAGCCTACCCGTCTTTAGTCACCACATGTATCCTGTATAAAGTATATAGTATATACCCGTGATCACCTCCCAAGTGATCACGGCCCGATAGTATAGCATGGCAGACGGACAAGAATGTAGGGCCACTGATGATAAACTAGCATCCTATACTAAGCATTAGGTTTGCAGGTAAAGGTAACAACAGTAGTAGCAAGGACAAGCTATGCATCAGTATAGGATTAATGGGAAGCAGTAACATGCTACACTACTCTAATGCAAGCAGTATAGAGAAGAGTAGGCGGTATCTGGTGATCAAAGAGGGGGCTTGCCTGGTTGCTCTGGCAAGAGAGAGGGGTCGTCAACTCCGTAGTCGTACTGGGTAGCAGCGGCGTCGGTCTCGGTGTCTATCGAGAGAAGAGGGGGAAGAAACAATAAATATTTAAGCAAGCATATGCATAGTGATGCATGACATGACAAGTAACGGCGTTAGAGGTGCCCTAACGCGGTAATAGGTGATACCGGTGAAGGGGGATGACATCCGGGAAAGTATCCCCGGTGTTTTGCGTTTTTCGGGTAGAGGACCGGAGGGGGAAAGTTGCGAGTTCGATAGGTTAGGGAGGTGTGGCGGACGAACGGGTTGCGTATCCGGAATCGTCTCGTCGTTCTGAGCAACTTTCATGTTGAAAATATTTTAATCCGAGTTACGGATTAAAAGATATGATTTTCTAAAGATTTTATTAATTTCTGGAATTTAATTAATTATTTAAATTAATTCGAAAAACAGATTAATGACATCAGCATGATGTCATGCTGACATCAGCAGTCAACAGGGTTGACTTGGTCAAACTTACGTGTGGGTCCCACTCGTCATACCCTGTTAGTTAATTAACAGTAGTTAATTAGGTTAATTAGTCATTAGGTTAATTAACCTTAATTAGTTAATTTAATCAGAATTAATTAAGTTAATTAATTAATTATATTATTATTTATTTATTTATAATACATTTATATATTTTTAAAATTCTTTTTTTAAATATTTTTTTAAACATTCTGGGGCTGTGCCCCACTTGTCATAGGGCCAAGGCCTTAGTGGACCGGGTGCTACGGGGCGGTTCGGGCGAACGGGCACAGGGCGTGGCCCGCCCGAGTGGGACGAGGCCAACGGGCGCCGCGGCCAACCGTGAAAGGGAGTGGGCGCCGGCGCAACGCCGGCGAGGCCACGTCGTGGCGGGGCCGTGGCGAAGCGGGCAGTCGCCGAAGGAGGGTGCCGGGGCCGTGGATGGTGCGGTCGGACCGAGCGGCGACGGTGGCAGGAGACGGCGCGGAGCAAGGCGGGGGGGAAGCAGGGGCGCCACGGGGCCGGGCGCGGTGTCCAACGGCGACGTCAAGGCCAGAGCGGGGCGTGCCGGCCGTGGCCTGTGGAGAGGCGGCCGCGGGGAGGAGCGCTGGGGGTCGCCGCCGTCGGCCGTGGCCGTGGCCGTGTGCAGAGTAGGCGGGGGCGCGCGGGGGGGGGGGGGGGGGGGGGCGATGGAGGCGAGGGCAGGGGGTGCGGGCTGAGCAGAGCAGTGGGGGCAGCGGTCCGGGTCGCGAGCGGGGCGAGGTTTGCAGGGGCGGGCGCGGACGGCGCGGGGACGGCGCGGTTGCACGCGTGGGACGAGCGAAGCAGCAGGACGGCGCGTCCACGAGCATGTATGAGGCGCATGTGTGCGGTGGCCGCGGCGACGAGCGCGCGCGCAGGGAGGAGGAGAGGTCGGTGCCTCACCGTGGGTTGCAGGGAACGAAGCAACGAGGGGGGCGAGGAGGAGGATGAGGAAGGCGTGCGGTCTGGCGGAGAGGCCGGCAAGGTCCAGGCGGCGGCGCGTGCTCCGGGCGGCGAGGGCGCAGTCGGGGATGGGCGCCGGCGTCGGGATTGGGCGCGGCCCGATCTAGATCGAGACGAGGGGGAGAGAGACGTGGGGGAGGAGTGGGGATCGTGCGGGAGCAGTGGGGGTGGACCGGGCTAGGGTTCTGTCGGTGGGGGGGGGGTTATGGAGGGGTTAGGTGGGCCGGCCCGGTTGGATGGCCAGCTGGGCTGAGGCCCAGCGTGGGGGGGGGGAGGGGTCTTTCTTCCTTTTTTTGTTTTGTTTTTGTTTATACCTCTTCTTTTTATTTATTTTTCCTGTACTGTTTTCTTTTATTTTTGTTAGTAAAATAGTTTTACAAAATATTAAACTGGCTCCATATTTAGAGTGGCAAAATGAGACACGGTCACAAAAAGTTCGGTACCTAAATGAAATATTTTGCACTTCTATAAATTTAGAAGGCATTTAAATATTTGTTTTTAGCCATTTTTTAAATCAATTTAGAGCCTTTAAACTTTATATCAAAGTTTGGTTTCTCCACCATAATTATTTATGCATCATCTGGTACCTCTAGAACATTTTAGTTTTATTGTTTAAAAACTTTTGTTGTTTGCCTATACTTTAAATTTGAATTTGAATCGGTTTCGAACTAACACGAGATTAGCGATAGTAATCGAAGTGACGTGGCATCATTAATAGAGAATTACTGTAGCTTAATTATCCGGATGTCACATCATCCAACGGCCGTAGTGCTTCTTCAACCTCTGGTCTTCTTGCTACAGCCGCCCAAAGCAGCGCCGGTCGTGCCGCATGCTCCTGCCTCCCGTGGCCGGCTGTGCTGCCGCGGAGGCCTCATCGCCCCTACTATTCCCACCGCTGGCCAGGCCCTGCGGCGACGGCAACCTCACACCGCAGCCAAACTAGTGAACCCTCGTACTCCTCTCCGCGCGGGCTTCCACTGCCGCGTCTTCCCCGGCTCCCCGTCGCCCCCTTCCTAGGCCTCGCCGTCGTCCACCGCCCTGGTGCTCTCAGCACGGCGTGGTCAACGTGGTCAAGGAATGACTTCCATCGGACTTGGACTGTACATGGAGAGGTTGACAGCTGGGTCCACGGCCACAGCAAGGAAGTGCCTCCTTATTACACGGAAAATAATGATTCCTCCACCTGATAGCTGGGACCCACCGGACGTGCCACTGTATTTCGTGAAAAAATGTTTCTCCCTGACTGCTGGGACCCACCAGCTACATCTTCGCACGCAAGGAAGTGCGTCTGAGCAAAAAAAGATTCGCCCCCCTAACTGCTGGGACCCACTAGCTACATCTTTGCAGGCAAGGAAGTGCCTGACAGTCGGGACCCACCTGGTCGAAGCGTACGTAGCATTGTCATTCTGGTCGCGAACGTGTACGTACATATATACTGGTGGATGTAGAGGCGCGCACGTGTCGTAGTAGAGGCACGCACGTAGCATGTACACGTACGTACAGCGGCCAGGGTGCAAGAGAGAAAATACGGCCACGTATGTGTACATACGAGCGGGGTCTAGAACGCCTACTCGCACATACGTACGGTCAGGGCTCGTGTACATGGCTGTGTCGGAACGGAGAAACAGTGTCGTCGTCGTGTTCATGGGGAGGCAACGGAATGCGTCATGTTCATCGGGAAGCAACGGAACGCGTGGGAGCCAACCGGCTGGGTCGGAACGGAATGCATGGTCATGTTCATCAGGAGGGCTTGGATAGAACAGGCGATGGAAACGAGGCCTGGCATACCGCACAACGGAGGAAACGGACCTCCTACATTTGGAACGGGGTCCTGTTGATCGGGAGGGGTCTGGCGTATCGCAAAACGAAGGAAACATACCTCCTACGGTCGAAACGGGGGTCCTGTTGATCGGGAGGGGTGTGGCGTACCGCAAAACGGACGAAACGGACTTGTGTTGGAGCGCTACGGTCGAAATGGGGGTCCTGTTCATCGGGAGGGGTGTGGCGTACCGCAAAACGGGACTCCACGGGATACTGTTCATCTCCACTGTCGACCTCCTCCAGCCTCCACGGGCTCCTGTTCATCCAGCCTCCACCGCGCGCTACTCCACCGGCTACTGTTCAACCACCCCTCCACGGGCACCCCTCCACCATCTACTATTCATCCAGCCCTCCACACCACGGGGTCCTGTTCAACCACTCCTCCACGGGCACCCCTCCACCATCTACTGTTCATCCAGCCCTCCACCACACCACGGAGTCCTGTTCATCCAGAGGCAACGCCACCGCTCACTGTTCATCCAAACCCCCCCGCAACGCTCACTGTTCATCCCAGAGGCAGCATCGATCGGCTTCAGTTAGCAGCAGTAGCAAAGGAATCGCTCGATCGGGTTCAGTTCACAGCCATCGATCAATCGCTCGGGTTCAGTAACGCGTAGCCTGCAGTGCAATCGCTCGGGTTCAGTTAGAGCCCAACACCTCGCTCGGGTTCAGTTAGAGCCAACGCCTCGCACACACGTGCGTACGTGTACGAGAGAAACACGCATCGCTCGGTCCCCGACCTCCCATCGTAACCGGGAACTCCCCGAAATCCCCCCCCTCGCTTCTACCATGGTTTTTTCCGTCATGGACGACCCAAAGAATGTCATGCAGCTGCGTCTCCAGCCCGCCCAGGATGAAAAGCCCATTTTCTGTCATGATTTTTTCTCATAGAAGTAGGAGCCCACCACATCTATGATGATACCGGGTTTTGTCACAATTATCGTCATATGTATGACAGAAATTTTCTCGTTCGGCCCAAAATCTCACGGATGTGTCTTTTTTTTTGTAGTGGAAGGATGTCCAGATAGGTAGACAGCTCATAGGTTACCTTCTTTGTCTTGGGGTTAACCTTCTTAGAACGGTAGGGCCAGAGGGCTTGCTTGTGAGTGGAAGTGACATTGCGGTGAGGGCGGAAGCCGACTGGATTCTCAAGCCCGAGATCTTCCACCCCAAGTAACTCCATGAAGGCCTTCCACTTGACAGTGAGCAACTTGCCATTCGTCATCCAAGTCAGAGTCCTTTCTTCATCAGTTCCAAGATGGACATTGGCATAGAATTGACATATCAAATCTGCATCAAAGTCCTTGTTGAACTGCATGATTCTGAGAATGTTCAACCAAGTACACATCTGAAGGGCTTCGCCAAAGTACTTAGGGTCCTTTTCCATAGGATCAGTGTCGATGGGAAGAACATCAACAAAGTGATTCTTCTTAGCCTTGATCACATCGAAGAAGATGGCGAACTGAAAGCGGTTCCAGAAAAGGCGTTTGACCAAAGTGGGATCTTGGTCTTCCTCATAGGGGTTGTGGCGACGCTTTGCCCAAAATTCCTTGGCAGTCATCTCAGACATAATCTTTCCCTTTGGCTTGCTTGCTGATCTCTTCGTGAGCTGAGGCGGCGGTGGAGCACTTGAGGAAGCACCCACTCGCAGCGGTGGAGCACTAGAGGAACCACCTGGTGACTCAGATGTGCGGTAGCGCTTTGACGTTGCACGACCGGGGTTGACATGGCGGACCTGCTGCTCAGAATGATCATCACCTGGAACCAAACACACGAGCAGAAGAAACAACACGAGAGAAAGAGCATAAGCCACCAAACAAAGCAACATCGATCAAAATGTGGCACGAAATGATGGAACTGGGCATCCAGCGGTAGTACCGCGACCCAACCGCGGCAGTACCACTTGTGCGGTAGTACCGCTCAAGATGGGTGGTAGTACCGCTCAAGATGGGGAACGGCGGTTCCCTACTGCCGTGGACAGATCCGACACTACCGGGATGCCAAATTCAAAAATAAGCTGACCAAACTTCAATCCAAAGGGCCTAGCAGCCATCTCCATCCTACTCAAGCCTCGACATAGCCAAAAGACGAGAAAAATAATGCCTATCGCCCCTAAAAACTAGATGCAAGATCAAGGCAAAGAGAGAACAGGATCGGGGGCAATACCAGCATCCATGGCTAGAGGACGTGGTGGGGATCGATTCCACCAGAGGAAATGGAGAGGGACGACACGAAAATGGTAGCCGACCAAGGCCCTCCTGCGGCGAGGCGTCGCTGGAGCGACGAGGAAGACGAGCGAGTGGGGGCAAATGGGTATGGGGAGAAACAACTCCCCTTGCCTCGACATAACCCCCCCCCCCCCATCGCCTGCCCCGCAGCGGTAGTACCGCCGGTGTGGGCGGTAGTACCGCTTGACGCTTGTCAGCGGTAGTACCGTGCACGCAGCGGTAGTACCTGACACGTCTCCAACGTATCTATAATTTATGAAGTATTCATGCTATTATATTATCAACCTTGGATGTTTTATATGCTATTTTATATGGTTTTTGGGACTAACCTATTAACCTAGAGCCCAGTGCCAGTTTATGTTTTTCCTTGTTTTTGAGTTTTACAGAAAAGGAATATCAAACGGAGTCCAAATGACGTGCCAATTTTTGAAGATTTTTTATGGACCAAAAGAAGACCCTGGAGTAAAAGAGTTGGGCCAGAAGAGTCCCGGGCTGTCCACGAGGGTGGGGGGGGGGTGCGCCCACCCCCCTGGGCGTGGGCCCCTGCCTCGTGGACGCCTCGGGCACCTCCTTGATGTGAGACCGACGCCAAAAATTCCTATAAATACAGAAACCTCGGAAAATTAACCTAGATCGGGAGTTCCGTCGCCAGAAGCCTCCTTAGCCACCGAAAACCAATCTAGGCCCTCTCTGGCACCCTGCCAGAGGGGGCCATCATCACCGGAGGGCATGGAGGAGGATCCCGGAGGGGACATCATCACCATGAAGGCCAAGGACCAGAGGGGGAACCTCTCCCCATCCAAGGGGGAGGCCATGGAGGAGGAAGCACAAGGGGGAGAACCCCTCCTCCTCTCTCTCGGTGGCATCGAAGTGCCATCGGGAGGGGAATCATCACCGCGGTGATCGTCTTCATCAACATCACCATCATCATCACCATCCTCATCTCTTTTACGCGGTCCACTCTCCCGCACCCCGCTGTAATCCCTACTTGAACATGGTGCTTTATGCCACATATTATGATCCAATGATGTGTTGCCATCCTATGATGTTTTGAGTAGATATCCTTTGTTTTTGGGTTGATTGATGATCTGGATTGGTATGAGTTGTATGTTTTACTTTGGTGCTGTCCTATGGCGCCCTTCGTGTCGCGCAAGTGTGAGGGATTCCCGCTGTAGGGTGTTGCAATACGTTTATGATTCGCTTATAGTGGGTTGCGTGAGTGACTGAAACACAAACCCGAGTAAGGGGGTTGTTGCGTATGGGATAAAGAGGACTTGATGCTTTAATGCTATGGTTGGGTTTTACCTTAATGATCTTTAGTAGTTGCGGATGCTTGCTAGAGTTCCAATCATAAGTGCATATGATCCAAGTAGAGAAAGTATGTTAGCTTATGCCTCTCCCTCATATGAAACTGCAATAGTGATTACCGGTCTTGTTAACGATTGCCTAGGACAATTCCGCACATCGATCCACCATTATTCCACACTCGCTATTTATAATATTTGGTAATATATTCTAAGTTTATGATAACATCACCTACTTTTATATTTTAGCTCTCCGGTATCATACAAAGTTATCCTCTTCATACCCACAACGTAATTTTATTTCTCGTTGCTAGTTGGAAGCAAACATTCGGTGTACGTAGAGTCGTATCAGTGGCAGATAGGGCTTGAGAGAATATTGATCTTACCTTTAGCTCCTTGTGGGTTCGACACTCCATACTTATCATTTCCACCTTTGGAAATTTCTACGATGATTCCTTGCACTTGGGGATTATCAAGCTCTTTTCTGGCGCCGTTGACGGGGAGCAATAGCGTGGGGTTGATATTCTCATGTGTGCTTGTTTGCTTTCTTCACTAAGTAGATTTTGTTTGTCCTTTTTGTTTCTGTTTAGTTGTGGGTGAAACATACAAAAAAAATTAAAAGAATGAAAATACCCCAAAAAAATTACTTGCCTCTCATGCCTAAAAAGTTTTTCAAAAAGAGAAGTGATTGGAAAGTTATGCATTGAAGAAGTGAGGGTCGACCTTGAGCACTTGTGTTCATGATCACGGAAACAATGTTGAATTTTTCATGGAAGTTTCTCTGTAAATAATTATCCCCTTGTATATATCCACTGTATTATAAAAATAGTGTGCCAAGCTTTGGTTTTAGGATGATTAGATTGCTTGTTTACTATGTGCAGAACAAAAAACAGAAACTTTGGCTGTAGCGCGTGATTTTACATTTTTACTGGAGAGTCAAATGGGTCTGAAACTGTTTGCATATTAATTCTGTATAAAATCTTCAAATTATAAAATTTATTTCATAATTTTTGGAGATACAGAAGTTTACTAAACCTCCATATTACTATAGACTGTCCTGTTTTAGACAGATTCTGTTTTCTATGTGTTGTTTGCTTATTTAGATGAATCTATGAGTAGTATTGGAGGGTATGAACCATGGATGAGTTGGAATACAGTAGATATTACACCAATATGAATTTAAAATGAGTTCACAACAGC
This sequence comes from Triticum monococcum, assembly GCA_034509565.1. Classification (NCBI taxonomy): domain Eukaryota; kingdom Viridiplantae; phylum Streptophyta; class Magnoliopsida; order Poales; family Poaceae; genus Triticum; species Triticum monococcum. Next base: position 125,714,207 of record CM067842.1, read on the forward strand.
ACCTAAAGGTAGTGATTTTCTTTATTACACTAATGGATCTCACAAAGTTTTTGTTAAAGTTTTGTGTGGATGAAGTGTTCGAAGATCGAGGAGCTATCAATATGAGAATAATAAAGAGAGGCAAGAGTTCAAGCTTAGGTATGACCAAGGCACTCCAAGTAAATATTTCAGAGGATACTCAAACATCTAAGCTTGGGGATGCCGCGGTTGGCATCCCATCTTTCTTCTTCAACAAATATCGGTATACCTCGGTTTTTGTTTTGTTCACATGATTTGTGTCCTTTGTGTTCTTCTTTCTCTTTAAAGAACCATGATAGTATGAGAATGTACCTTCATCAATTTATAGAATACTTTGTGTTCTTCACTTATATCTTTTAAGTATTATCTTATAGAATTGCTCTTTGTGATTCACTTAAATCTTTTGAGTATGGTTTTATAGAATGCTTCGTGTGCTTCACTTATACATTTTGAGCTTGGGTATTGGTTAGTTTATATTAATTATAGAATGCTCCATGAACTTCACTTATATCTTTTGGAGTATTAATAACACTACCATCTAAAGCGGGTTTGGAAGAGTGTCAACTTTAGGAACTAGTGATCCCGCTATTCCGAATGAGAAGAATTTTGCTTATGTGGAGAGTAGAAAAATTTCTGTGCTTGTAGATCATGAAAAGAATGCTTTATGTGATGGTTATATTGTTGAAATCATTCATGATGCTACTAAAAATTATTATGAGGGAGGAATACATGCTTGTAGGAGTGCAATAATATCAAGTTTTTCTCTCTATGTGCTTAAAGTTTTGAAGTTATACTTGTTTTTCCTTCCTATGCTAGTTGATTCTTGTTCCCATAAATTGTGTGCTCACAAAATCCCTAGGCATAGGAAGTGGGTTAGGTTTAAACGTGCTAGTCATATTCTTCATGATGCTCTCTTTATGTTCAAGTCTTATCTTTCATGTGAGCATCATTGAGATCATCATGCCTAGCTAAAAGGCATTAAACAAAAGCGCTTGTTGGGAGACAACCCAATATTTACCCTTACTGTTTTTGTGTGTTTACATGATTAAGCTACTGTAGTAATCATGTTTTATAGCTTTTGTTTCAATAAAGTGCCAAGTAAGACCTTTGGGAAGACTTGGGTGAAAGTTAATGTGATCTTGCTGTAAAAACAGAAACTTTGCGCTCACGAGATTAGCTGCCATTTTTTACAGAAGAGTGATTTGGTGCTGATTCTTTTTGCAGAAGATTAATAGACAAATTCCTCACGTCCACCAATTTATTTCATAATTTTTTGAGTAACAGAAGTATGGTTAGTGTTCAGATCATTACAGACTGTTCTGTTTCTGACAGATTCTGTTTTCATTGCATAGTTTGCTTGTTTTCTAGTTTCTATGACTTATATTCCTCAATATAAATTGTAGAAATGAAATGGTACCGTAGCCATTGTGTGAGAACAATTATGATCTTTGTCTTTGACAGTACCAAGGTGAATGGTTTACTCTTTATCATACTAACCTATCTCATGAAGTTCCGTTAAGTTTTGTGTGATTGAAGTTTTCAAGCTTTGGGTGAGATATCGATATGAGGAGAATAAGGAGTGGAAAGACCCTAAGATTGGGGATGCCCGAGGCACCCCAAGGTAATATTCAAGGAAGACTCAAGCGCCTAAGCTTGGGGATGCCCCGGAAGGCATCCCCTCTTTCGTCTTCAAAACTATCGGTATACCTTACTCGGAGCTATATTTTTATTCATCACATGATATGTGTTTTGCTTGGAGCGTATTTTTAATTCTACTTGCTGTTTGAATAAAATCATTGGATCTGAATTGTTAAATGAAAAAGAATCCTCCCATGGCTAGTTAATTATTTGACTACTCATTGTCCTTCACTATTATCTTTTGGAGTTGTTTGTCATTTACTCACGTGCTTCACGTATATCCTATGAGTAAATGGTTGAATAATTGAATATCATAAATCTGAACTTATATATGTTTCATATGCTTATACCATGGGGAGTAATGACTTCACATAGAATAAGTATAGGTAGTAAACTTATTGAAAGTTAGCAAACGTAGAATTGGCCACTTGAACAATTCATGAAAGAATATTGAAGGAAGAGAGATTTCACATATAAATATACTATCTTGGACATCTTTTGTAATTGTGAGCACTCATTAAAATATGACATGCTAAAAGGTTGATGTCGGACAAGGAAGACAACGTAATGGGTTATGTTTTCTTATATCCGAACTAAAGTATATTGTCTTGGATCATCCAACATGTTGAGCTTGCTTTCCCCCCTCATGCTAGCCAAATTCTTTGCACCAAGTAGAGATACTACTTGTGCTTCCAAACATTCCTTAAACCAGTTTTGCCATGAGAGTCCACCATACCTACCTATGGATTGAGTAAGATCCTTCAAGTAAGTTGTCATCGGTGCATGCAATAAAAATTGCCCTCTAAATATGTATGATCTATTAATATGGAGAAAATAAGCTTTATACGATCTTGTGATGTGGAAGAAATAAAAGCGACGGACTACATAATAAAGGTCCATATAACAAGTGGCAATATAAAGTGACGTTCTTTTGCATTAAGATTTTGTGCATCCAACCATAAAAGCGCATGACAACCTCTGCTTCCTTCTGCGAAGGGCCTATCTTTTACTTTTATCTTCTACCTTATGCAAGAGTCATGGTGATCTTCGCCTTCCCTTTTTACATTTTATCCTTTGGCAAGCACATTGTGTTGGAAAGATCCTGATATATATATCTAATTGGATGTAAGTCATCATGAACTATTATTGTTGACATTACCCTTGAGGTAAAAGGTTGGGAGGCGAATCTATAAGCCCCTATCTTTCTCTATGTCCAATTAAAACTTTGAACCCAAAAATATCACGTGAGTGTTAGCAATTGTGAAAGATTAAATGATAGTTGAGTATGTGGAGTTTGCTAAACCAAAGCTCTGACATAGACCCTTCCTGAAAATAAGATGAATTGCAATTGTTTGATGACTGAGAATATAGTTTGTTAGTTTCAAGAAAGTTTATGATCTATACTTTAACATGTGAATAGCTTGTTACTTGATCATGAAAAGTTTTATGAAGATGAGCTACTGTTATGATATATAATGATGTTATAAAAAGTGATTGAAACTATCATTGATGAAACTTATACACTTGCTAGCATTCACATTTCATAAATTATTTCTTTTATCATTTACCTACTCGAGGACGAGCAGGAATTAAGCTTGGGGATGCTGATACGTCTCCAACATATCTATAATTTATGAAGTATTCATGCTATTATATTATCAACCTTGGATGTTTTATATGCTATTTTATATGGTTTTTGGGACTAACCTATTAACCTAGAGCCCAGTGCCAGTTTTTGTTTTTTCCTTGTTTTTGAGTTTTACAGAAAAGGAATATCAAACGGAGTCCAATTGACGTGCCAATTTTTGACGATTTTTTATGGACCAAAAGAAGACCCCGGAGTAAAAGAGTTGGGCCAAAAGAGTCCCGGGCTGTCCACGAGGGTGGGGGTGCTCCCACACCCTCGGCGTGGGCCCCTGCCTCGTGGACGCCTCGGACACCTCCTTGACGTGAGACCGACGCCAAAAATTCCTATAAATACAGAAACCTCGGAAAATTAACCTAGATCGGGAGTTCCGTGTCAGAGGGGGCCATCATCACCGGAGGGCATGGAGGAGGATCCCGGAGGGGCTAACATCACCATGAAGGCCAAGGACCAGAGGGGGAACCTCTCCCCATCCAAGGGGGAGGCCATGGAGGAGGAAGCACAAGGGGGAGAACCTCTCCTCCTCTCTCTCGGTGGCATCGGAGTGCCATCGGGAGGGGAATCATCACCGTGGTGATCGTCTTCATCAACATCACCATCCTCATCTCTTTTACGCGGCCCACTCTCCCGCACCCCGCTGTAATCCCTACTTGAACATGGTGCTTTATGCCACATATTTATGTTCCAATGATGTGTTGCCATCCTATGATGTTTTGAGTAGATATCCTTTGTCTTTGAGTTGATTGATGATCTAGATTGGTATGAGTTGTATGTTTTACTTTGGTGCTGTCCTATGGCCCCTCCGTGTCGCGCAAGCGTGAGGGATTCCCGCTGTAGGGTGTTGCAATACGTTTATGATTCGCTTATAGTCGGTTGCGTGAGTGACTGAAACACAAACCCGAGTAAGGGGGTTGTTGCGTATGGGATAAAGAGGACTTGATGCTTTAATGCTATGGTTGGGTTTTACCTTAATGATCTTTAGTAGTTGCGGATGCTTGCTAGAGTTCCAATCATAAGTGCATATGATCCAAGTAGATAAAGTATGTTAGCTTATGCCTCTCCCTCATATGAAACTGCAATAGTGATTACCGGTCTTGTTAACGATTGCCTAGGACAATTCCGCACACCAATCCACCATTATTCCACACTCGCTATTTATAATATTTGGTAATATATTCTAACTTTATGATAATAGCACCTACTTTTATATTTTAGCTCTCCGATATCATACAAAGTTATCCTCTTCATACCCACAACGTAATTTTATTTCTCGTTGCTAGTTGGAAGCAAACGTTCGGTGTACGTAGAGTCGTATCAGTGGCAGATAGGGCTTGAGAGAATATTGATCTTACCTTTAGCCCTTGTGGGTTCTACACTCCATACTTATCACTTCCACCTTTGGAAATTTCTACGATGATTCCTTGCACTTGGGGATTATCAGTACCACTCTGCCGCAAAAGGACTGGCCAAAAGTCTTAGCTCAAGATAAGAAAGCGAGACAAAAGCAAGGGCAAACGCACACACAAAACCGACAAAACAACGAAAAACACACACCTCTCCAAGAGAGGGCGGTGGCCTAGGCCACCTATGTTTGAGTTCAGAGGTATGGCACCGTGAAGATTTTAACCTTGGGCCCATGACCAACACTCATTTTTGAAGCACTAGTACCATCAAAAATGGCTAATGTGAAAGAGTTTGATTAATTTATGCATTATGGGGGGAGGGAAAGTTCATTGAGAGAACAACAGTCCCCCTATGTTCATGCCTACACCTAAACTAGACAACAAGTTGAGTGTGGTGGGGTGTGCAAGGGTTCAAGTCACATTGCTCGAATCAATGATATTTAGCTCATGCCTTAACTCGCGAAATATTGCTTCATCCAAAGGCTTCGTGAAAATATCTGCAAGGTTGTCATGAGTGTTCACATAGTTGAGCTCGATTCCTCTCGCCTAATATGATCCCGGATTAAGTGATACCGGATCTCAATATGCTTCATCTTGAAGTGTTGCACTGGGTTGAGAGAAATATTGATTGCACTTTCATTGTCACACCAAAGAGGCACTTTGTCACAAGTGACACCGTAATCTTTTAAAGTTTGCCTCATCCATAAAAGTTGTGCACAACAACTACCAGTAGTCACATACTCCGCTTATGTGGACGAGAGACACACGCAACTTTGCTTCTTGGAAGACCAACTCGCCAAAGAGCGACCAAGAAATTGGCACCCTCTGGAAGCGGACTTCCTATCCACTTTGTCTCCCGCCCAATCCGAGTCCGAATAACCTACAAGCTTGAAGTTTGCTCCTCTTGGGTACCGTAAGCCAAAGTTTGGGGTATGAGCCAAATATCAAAAGATTCGCTTGACCGCCACAAAGTGACTTTCCTTAGGTGCGGCTTGAAACCGTGCACAAATACCCACACTCAACATGATATTCGGTCTAGATGCACAAAGGTAAAGCAAGGAGCCAATCATGGAGCGATATACGTTTTGATCCACTGCTTTACCATTGGGATCAATGTCAAGTTGGCACTTGGTGGGCATGGGAGTGGAAGCCCGCTTGACATCACTTAGCTTGAATCTCTTGAGCATGTCTTGAGTGTATTTGGCTTGGTTGATGAAGGTTACTTCTCTCCTTTGCTTCACTTCGAACCCGAGAAAGAACTTCAACTCTCCCATGGAAGACATCTCGAACTTTGAGGTCATGAGAGTGGCAAATTCCTCATTGAAAGCTTTGTTAGGGGAACCAAAGATAATATCATCAACATATAATTGGCACACAAACAACTCCCCTTTAACCTTCTTAGTAAAAAGAGTGGGGTCGATTAGCCCAACTTCAAAACCACGGTCTTGTAACAACTCGGTAAGGTGGTCATACCACGCATGTGGGGCTTGTTTAAGGCCATAGAGTGCCTTATCGAGTTGATACACATGATTGGGAAAGTAGGGATCCTCGAACCCGGGGGGTTGCTTGACATATACCAATTCATTAATAGGACCATTAAGAAAAGCACTCTTCACATCCATTTGTTGTAACTTAAAGTTATGATGAGAAGCATATGCAATCAACATGCGAATGGACTCAAGATGAGCAACGGGAGCAAAGGTTTCACCGTAGTCGATACCCTCGACTTGGGAGTAGCCTTGTGCTACCAAACGAGCCTTTTTGCGAATGATAATCCCATGAGCATCTTGCTTGTTCTTGAATATCCACTTGGTTCCGATGACATTGTGGTTCCCCGTTGGCCTTGGCACCAATCTCCACACGTTGTTGCGCTCGAAGTTGTTGAGTTCTTCATGCATGGCATTGAGCCAATCCGGATCTTCGAGCACCTCATAGACCTTTTGGGGTTCACCACACGAGACAAACGCGTGATGTTCACAATAGTTTGCTAATTTTCTACGAGTGCTTACCCCCTTTCTTAAGCTTCCAAGCACATTTGTCATGATATGATCCTTGGTGGAGAGCTTGGAAGCAATCTTGGCGGCACGACGCTCCAATTCCTCCTCGGGGGTGAGACAAGGAGTGGTCACTTGATCATCTTGAGCGCCGTCTTGAGCTTGTTCTTGATCTTGAACTTGCTCGGAGGAGTGAACTTGACCTTGGAAATCACTTGATGTTACAACACCATCTTGAGATTGACCTTGCCCTTGGTCTTGTTCTTGAGGTTGAGGGCCTTCACTTTGTTCTTCGGAAGCGTGTGGGTCTTGGGTTGGTGAAGGTTCCACTTGAGTTGAACATTGTACTTCTCCTTCGGCCACAAGGGGTTCCTCAATGGGTAGGATATGACCAATACCCATTCTTCTAATGGCTTGGGGAGGAATTTCATCACCTACATCACAAGTACCACTTTGCTCCACTTGGGAGCCATTATTCTCATCAAACTCCATGTTACACGTTTCCTCAATAAGTCCCGTGGACTTATTGAGAACACGGTAAGCATGAGAATTTGTAGCATAGCCAACAAATATGCCCTCATAAGCTCTAGCCTCAAATTTAGACAAATGGACACCTTTATTGAGAATGAAACACTTACACCCGAACACTCGGAAGTACTTGAGGTTGGGCTTGTTACCGGTGAGTATCTCATATGGAGTATTGTTCAAGCCTTTGCGGAGGTAGAGCCGATTAGATGCATGACACGCGGTGTTGATGGCTTCGGCCCAAAAGTTGTAGGGAGACTTGAAATCCGTCATCATGGTCCTTGCCGCATCCATCAACATCCGGTTCTTCCTCTCCGCTACACCATTTTTTTGAGGGGTATAAGGTGCGAAATATTGATGCTTGATTCCCTCATCACTCAAAAACTCATCCAAGGTGTAGTTCTTGAACTCGGAGCCGTTGTCACTTCTTATAGTCAAGATCTTTGCATTCTGTTGTCGTTGAGCTTCATTTGCAAAGTCGATGACGGTTTGTTGGGTCTCACTCTTCCTCTTGAAGAAATATACCCAAGTGTATCTTGAATAGTCATCCACAATCACCAAGCAATACTTTCTACCCCCAAGACTATCAAAGGATGGAGGCCCAAAGAGATCCAAATTAAGGAGCTCCAAAGGCATCTTCGAGTAGACGATAGTCGTGGGAGGGTGAGTGTCGGTGTCAAAACCGGCGGATCTCGGGTAGGGGGTCCCGAACTGTGCGTCTAGGCCGGATGGTAACATGAGGCAGGGGACACGATGTTTTACCCAGGTTCGGGCCCTCTTGATGGAGGTAAAACCCTACGTCCTGCTTGATTGATATTGATGATATCGGTAGTACAAGAGTAGATCTACCACGAGATCAGAGAGGCTAAACCCTAGAAGCTAGCCTATGGTATGATTGTATGTTATGATTGTTGTCCTACGGACTAAAACCCTTCGGTTTATATAGACACCGGAGATGGTTAGGGTTACACAAGGTCGGTTGCAAAGGAGGAAATATCCATATCCGTATTGCCTATCTTGCCTTCCACGCCAAGTAGAGTCCCATCCGGACACAAGACGAAGTCTTCAATCTTGTATCTTCATAGTCTAACAGTCCGACCAATGGAGATAGTCCGGCTGTCCGGAGACCCCCTAATCCAGGACTCCCTCAGTGAGCCTTCTCATGTAGCTTTCCTTTGATGCAAGCACTGCAAGCACGATATTTGGCAAAACTAACATTTGTTAGTCCACAGACATGGTCCCCCTTGAGAATACTTTGCAAAGATTTCATATTGACGTGGGCTAGACGGCGATGCCAAAGCCATGCCACGTCAACTTTAGCCATTAGGCATGTCGCGGTCTTAGTGGGTCACTCCGAAAAGTAAATCACATAGAGACCGTTCTCGACATGCCCAACAAAGGCTACTTTAAGAGTCTTGCTCCACAAGAGGGCCACGGTATCAATATCAAAGAAAGTGGCAAAGCCCATGAGTGCTAGTTGACGAACGGAAAGTAAATTGTATGCAAGGGACTCAACAAGCATGACCTTCTCGATCGTAAGATAATGATAAATGACAACTTTGCCGAGTCCCAATACGAGGCATCACCCAACTCAACGTTGGTGGGCATGATGGAATCTTTTGCACGTCCACCACCAAGTCCTTGCTTCCGGTCATATGATTAGTAGCTCCATTATCAAGCAACCATGATCCCCCACCGGAAGCAAACACCTACAAGAGATCAATGCTTGGTTTTAGGTACCCATTTTGTAATGGGTCCTTTGATGTTAGTAACAAGGGTCTTAGGAACCCAAATAGACCATTCAATGTACTCATAAGGAGAACCAACAAATTTGGCATAAACATGCCCATCACTAGCACGACACAACACATAAGAAGGGTTAAAGTCGCCGGCTTTGTTGGGAAGGGAAGCGTTCCCTTCTTGGCATCACTACCCCTCACGGTGTTCTTCTCCTTCTCCTTACTAGCACCCTCTCCCTCCTTCACAAAGCTTTGCTTGAGAGGAGGAGGTCATTTGGCCTTGTCATTCTTCTTCTTGTTCTTGGACTTGGGCACGTACCCAATCCCTTCCTTGGCCAGAATTCCCTTTTGGTTGATCAAAAGGTCGTTGAGGTTCTTCTCGCCTTGTATGCAAGACACAAGACCTTTCTCAAGTTGCAACTTTAACTCAGTGTTCTCCTCAACAAGATGCACATGCTCACAACATGGGTTAGTAGCATTTGCATTATCAATTAACATCATACGAGGAAAAGTGGCTTTCTCTTTGGTTAGCTTTACTTGAAGTTGATCATGAGACTCTTTGAGGCTAGCATGAGCACCCTTCAAGACCTTGTGAGCTTTGTGAAGTAGATCAAACTCCTCTTTGATTCTAGCAAGATCAACCCCAAGACTGGCCTTCTCGAAGCTTAGCACACGAGAAACAACGAGAGCATGATTTCTACTACACAACCTTCTTCTTGTAGACGTTGTTGGGTCTCCAAGTGCAGAGGTTTGTAGGACAGTAGCAAATTTCCCTCAAGTGGATGACCTAAGGTTTATCAATCCGTAGGAGGCGTAGGATGAAGATGGTCTCTCTCAAGCAACCCTGCAACCAAATAACAAAGAGTCTCTTGTGTCCCCAACACACCCAATACAATGGTAAATTGTATAGGTGCATTAGTTCGGCGAAGAGATGGTGATACAAGTGGTATATGGATGATAGATATATGTTTTTGTAAGATGAAAATATAAAAACAGCAAGGTAACTAATGATAAAAGTGAGCATAAACGGTATTGCAATGCGTTGAAACAAGGCCTAGGGTTCATACTTTCACTAGTGCAAGTTCTCTCAACAATAATAACATAATTGGATCATATAACTATCCCTCAACATGCAACAAAGAGTCACTCCAAAGTCACTAATAGCGGAGAACAAACGAAGAGATTATGGTAGGGTACGAAACCACCCCAAAGTTATTCTTTCCAATCAATCCGTTGGGCTATTCCTATAAGTGTCACAAACAGCCCTAGAGTTCATACTAGAATAACACCTTAAGACACAAATCAACCAAAACCCTAATGTCACCTACATACTCTAATGTCACCTCAAGTATCTGTGGGTATGATTATACGATATGCATCACACAATCTCAGATTCATCTATTCAACCAACACATAGAACCTCAAAGAGTGCCCCAAAGTTCCTACCGGAGAGTCAAGACGAAAATGTGTGCCAACCACTATGCATAAGTTCATGGGCGGAACTCGCAAGTTGATCACCAAAACATACATCAAGTGAATCACGTGATATCCCATTGTCACCACAGATACGGACGACAAGACATACATCAAGTGTTCTCAAATCATTAAATACTCAATCCAATAAGATTACTTCAAGGGGAAAACTCAATCCATTACAAGAGAGTAGAGGGGGAGAAGAAACATAAGATCCAACTATAATAGCAAAGCTCGTGATACATCAAGATCGTGCCAAATCAAGAACATGAGAGAGAGAGAGATCAAACACATAGCTACTTGTACATACCCTAAGCGCCGAGGGAGAACTACTCCCTCCTCGTCATGGAGAGCATCGAGATGATGAAGATGGCCACCGGAGAGGGATTCCCCCTCCGACAGGGTGCCGGAACGGGTCTAGATTCACTTTCGGTGGCTACGAAGGCTTCTGGCGATGGAACTCCTGATCTATTGTGCGCTCCGATAGTTTTAGGGTATATGGATATATAGGCGGAAAAAATACATCAGGGGAGCCACGAGGGGCCCACGTGGGTGGAGGGCGCGCCCCCTGCCTCATGCTCTCCTCATTGATCCCCTAATGTGCACTCCAAGTCTCCTGTATTGCTTTCTTTCCAAAAATAACTTTTCCAAAGGTTTCATTCCATTTGGACTTCGTTTGATATTCCTTTTCTTCGAAACCCTAAAATAGGCAAAAAACAACAATTCTGGGATGGGCCCCAAGTTAATAGGTTAGTCCCAAAAATGATATAAAAGTGGATAATAAAGCCCAATAATGTCCAAAACAGTAGATAATATAGCATGGAGCAATCAAAAATTATAGATACGTTGGAGACGTATCAGCATCCCCAAGCTTAATTCATGCTCGTCCTTGAGTAGGTAAATGATAAAAACAGAATTTTTGATGTGGAATGCTACCTAACATATTTCTCTAAGTAATTCTCTTTATTGTGGCATGAATGTTTAGATCCATAAGATTCAAGACAAAAGTTTAATATTGACATAAAAATAATAATACTTCAAACATACTAATAAAGCAAGCATGTCTTCTCAAAATAACATGGCCAAAGAAAGCTATCGCTACAAATTCATATAGCCTGGCTATGCTCCATCTTCACCACACAACGTATTTAAATCATGCACAACCCCGATTACAAGCCAAGCAATTGTTTCATACTTTTGATGTTCTCAAACTTTTTCAATCTTCACGCAATATATGAGCGTGAGCCATGGATATAACACTATAGTTGGAATAGAATGGTGGTTGTGGAGAAGACAAAAATGAGAAGATAGTCTCACATCAACTAGGCGTATCAACGGGCTATGGAGATGCCCATTAATAGATATCAATATGAGTGAGTAGGGATTGCCATGCAACGGATGCACTAGAGCTATAAATGTATGAAAGCTCACCAAAAGAAACTAAGTGGGTGTGCATCCAACTTGCTTGCTCACGAAGACCTAAGGCATTTTGAGGAAGCCCATCATTGGAATATACAAGCCAAGTTCTATAATGAAAATTTCCCACTAATATATGAAAGTGACAACATAGGAGACTCTCTATCATGAAGATCATGGTGCTACTTTGAAGCACAAGTGTAGTAAAAGGATAGTAGCATTGCCCCTTCTCTCTTTTTCTCTCATTTTTTATTTTTTTATTTGGGACTTTTCTTTTTTATGGCCTCTTTTCTCTTTTTTTATTTGGGCTTCCTTCGCCTCTTTTATTTATTTATTTTCGTCCGGAGTCTCATCCCGACTTGTGGGGGAATCATAGTCTCCATCATCCTTTCCTCACTAGGACAATGCTCTAATAATGATGATCATCAAACTTTTATTTACTTACAACTCAAGAATTACAACTCGATACTTAGAACAAGATATGACTGTATATGAATGCCTCCGGCGGTGTACCGGGATGTGCAATGGTGCATGAGTGACATGTATGAAAGAATTATGAATGGTGGCTTTGCCACAAATACAATGTCAACTACATGATCATGCAAAGCAATATGACAATGATGGAGCGTGTCATAATAACGGAACGGTGGAAAGTTGCATGGCAATATATCTCGGAATGGCTATGGAAATGCCATAATAGGTAGGTATGGTGGCTGTGTTTGAGGAAGGTAGATGGTGGGTTTATGGTACCGGCGAAAGTTGCGCGGTACTAGAGAGGCTAGCAATGGTGGAAGGGTGAGAGTGCGTATAATACATGGACTCAACATTAGTCATAAAGAACTCACATACTTATTGCAAAAATCTATTAGTTATCGAAACGAAGTACTACGCGCATGCTCCTATGGGGATAGATTGGTAGGAAAATACCATCGCTCATCCCCGACCGCCACTCATAAGGAAGGCAATCAATAAATAAATCATGCTCCGACTTCATCACATAACGGTTCACCATACGTGCATGCTACGGGAATCACAAACTTCAACACAATTATTTCTCAAATTCACAACTACTCATATTACCATCCTCATATCTCAAAACAATCATCAAGTATCAAACTTCTCATAGTATTCAATGCACTTTATATGAAAGTTTTTATTATATCTCTCTTGGATGCCCATCATATTAGGACTAGTTTCATAACCAAAGCAAACTACCATGCTGTTCTAAAGACTCTAAAAATGATATAAGTGAAGCATGAGAGTTCATTAATTTATATAAAATAAAACCACCACCGTGCTCTAAAAAGATATAAGTGAAGCACTAGAGCAAATGACAAACTACTCCAAAAGATATAAGTGAAGATCAATGAGTAGTTGAATAATTATGAAACTATGTGAAGACTCTCTAACATTTAAGAATTTCAGATCTTGGTATTTTATTCAAACATCAAGAAAAACTAAATAAAATAAAATGACGCTCCAAGCAAAACACATATCATGTGGCGAACAAAAATATAGCTCCAAGTAAAGTTATCGATGAACGAAGACGAAAGAGGGGATGCCTTCTGGGGCATCCCCAAGCTTAGGATCTTGGTTGTCCTTGAATATTTCCTTGGGGTGCCTTGGGCATCCCCAAGCTTAGGCTCTTGCCACTCCTTATTCCATAGTCCATCAAATCTTTACCCAAAACTTGAAAACTTCACAACACAAAACTTAACAGAAAACTCGTAAGCTCCATTAGTATAAGAAAATAAATCACCACTTAGGTACTGTAATAAACTCATTATTTATTTATATTGGTGTTAAACCTACTGTATTCCAACTTCTCTATGGTCTATAAACTCTTTTACTTGCCATAGATTCATCAAAATAAGTAAACAACACACGAAACACAGAATCTGTCAAAAACAGAACAGTATGTAGTAATCTGTAGCTAATGCAAACTTATGGAACCCCAAAAATTCTAAACTAAATTGCTGGACGTGAGGAACTTATCTATTAATCATCTGCAAAAGAATTAACTAAATAGCACTATCCAAATAAAAATGGCAGCAATTCTCGTGAGCGCTAAAGTTTCTGTTTTTTACAGCATGATCAACAAGACTTTCCCCAATTCTTTCCAACGGTTCTACTTGGCACAAACACTAATTAAAACATAAAAACTCAATCATAATAGAGGCTAGATGATTAATTTATTAATAAACAGGAACAAAAAGCAAGGAACAAAAATAAAGTTGGGTTGCCTCCCAACAGGCGCTATCGTTTAACGCCCCTAGCTAGGCATGATGATTTCAATGGTGCTCACATAAAAGATAAGAATTATAACATAAAGAGAGCATCATGAAGAATATGACTAGCACATTTAAGTCTAACCCACTTCCTATGCATAGGGATTTTGTAAGCAAACAACTTATGGGAACAATAATCAACTAGCATAGGAAGGTGAAACAAGCATAACTTCAAAACTTTAAGCACATAGAGAGGAAACTTAATATTATTGCAATTCCTACAAGCATATGTTCCTCCCTCGTAATAATTTTTGGTAGCATCATGAATGAATTCAACAATATAACCAGCACCTAAAGCATTCTTTCATGATCTACAAGCATAGAAATTGTATTACTCTCCACACAAGCAAAATTCTTCTCATGAATAATAGTGGGAGCAAACTCAACAAAATAACTATCATGCGCAGCATAATCAAATTGAAAACTAAAATCATGATGACAAGTTTCATGGATATCATTATTCTTTATAGCATACAAGTCATCACAATAATCATCATAGATAGCAACTTTGTTCTCATAATCAATTGGAACCTCTTCCGAAATAGTGGATTCATCACAAAATAAAGTCATGACCTCTCCAAATCCACTTTCATCAATATAATCATCATAAATAGGAGACATGCTTTCATCATAATAAATTTGCTCATCAAAACTTGGGGGAAAAATATCATCTTCATCAAACATAGCATCCCCAAGCTTGTGGCTTTGCATATCATTAGCATCGTGGATATTCAAGGAGTTCATAGTAATAACATTGCAATCATGCTCATCATTCAAAGATTAAGTGCCAAACATTTTAATGCATTCTTCTTCTAACACTTTGGCACAATTTTCCTTTCCATCATACTCACGAAAGATATTAAAAAGATGAAGCGTATGAGGCAAACTCAATTCCATAATTTTTTTCTAGTTTTTCTTTTATCAACTAAGCTAGTGCTAAAACAAGAAACAAAAAGATTCGATTGCAAGATCTAAAGATATACCTTCAAGCACTAACCTCCCCGGCAACTGCGCCAGAAAAGAGCTTAGTTGATGGGGTGTTAGTGCCGCTTTCCTCGCCTCCCCGACAACGGCGCCAGAAAAGAGCTTGATGTCTACTACACAACCTTCTTCTTGTAGACATTGTTGGGCTTCCAAGTACAGAGGTTTGTAGGACAGTAGCAAATTTCCCTCAAGTGGATGACCTAAGGTTTATCAATCCGTAGGAGGCGTAGGATGAAGATGGTCTCTCTCAAGCAACCCTGCAACCAAATAACAAAGAGTCTCTTGTGTCCCCAACACACCCAATACAATGGTAAATTGTATAGGTGCACTAGTTCGGCGAAGAGATGGTGATACAAGTGGTATATGGATGATAGATATATGTTTTTGTAATATGAAAATATAAAAACAGCAAGGTAAATAATGATAAAAGTGAGCGTAAATGGTATTGCAATGCGTTGAAACAAGGCCTAGGGTTCATACTTTCACTAGTGCAAGTTCTCTCAACAATAATAACATAATTGGATCATATAACTATCCCTCAACATGCAACAAAGAGTCACTCCAAAGTCACTAATAGCGGAGAACAAACGGAGAGATTATGGTAGGGTACGAAACCACCTCAAAGTTATTCTTTCCAATCAATCCGTTGGGCTATTCCTATAAGTGTCACAAACAGCCCTAGAGTTCATACTAGAATAACACCTTAAGACACAAATCAACCAAAACCCTAATGTCACCTAGATACTCCAATGTCACCTCAAGTATCTGTGGGTATGATTATACGATATGCATCACACAATCTCAGATTCATCTATTCAACCAAGACATAGAACCTCAAAGATTGTCCCAAAGTTTCTACCGGAGAGTCAAGACGAAAACGTGTGCCAACCCCTATACATAAGTTCATGGGCGGAACCTGCAAGTTCATCACCAAAACATACATCAAGTGAATCACGTGATATCCCATTGTCACCACAGATACGCACGGTAAGACATACGTAAAGTGTTCTCAAATAATTAAAGACTCAATCCGTTAAGATTACTTCAAGGGGAAAACTCAATCCATTACAAGTGAGTAGAGGGGGAGAAGAAACATAAGATCCAACTATAATAGCAAAGCTCGCGATACATCAAGATCGTGCCATATCAAGAACACAAGAGAGAGAGAGAGATCAAACACATAGCTACCAGTACATACCCTCAGCCCCGAGGGAGAACTACTCCCTCCTCGTCATGGAGAGCACCGGGATGATGAAGATGGCCACCGGAGAGGGATTCTCCCTCCGGCAGGGTGTCAGAACGGGTCTAGATTGACTTTCAGTGGCTACAGAGGCTTCTGGCGGCGGAACTCCCGATCTATTGTGCACTCCAATAGTTTTAGGGTATATGGATATATATAGGCCGAAGAAATACATCAGGGGAGCCACGAGGGGCCCACGAGGGTGGAGGGCGTGCCCAGGGGGGTGGGCACGCCCCGTGCCTCGTGCTCTCGTCGTTGATCCCCTGACGTGCACTCCAAGTCTCCTGTATTGCTTTCTTTGTAAAAATAACTTTTCCGAAGGTTTCATTCCATTTGGACTCCGTTTGACATTCCTTTTCTTCAAAACCCTAAAATAGGCAAAAAAAAGCAATTCTGGGCTGGGCCTCCGGTTAATAGGTTAGTCCCAAAATATAAAAGTGGATAATAAAGCCCAATAATGTCCAAAAATGTAACATCCCAAATTTTCAATTTGGAATGTTATACATTAGATCATCTATGCATATCATATTTTAATTTTTGCATTTTGGTAGATCCTAGAAATTCTACGCAACTCAAGGACCCACGGAGAGAGTTGGGGATTTCGTTATTTTCATATTTGAGTTTTCTCAAATTTTGAGAATAGGATCATTTGATTTTGTTATTTTATCGTCAATTATTTCTATTACAAAAATATGAGAGAGGGAATAAAATGACTTTCCCAAAATAAAGAAATATTGAGGATTTAATAATAAAATCAAATAAGATTTTATTTCGGAGTTTTTCGTTATTTTATTTGAATTTAGAAAAAATGTGCGTTTTTCAAAATTGCATTTAGGCCCCAAATAAATGTTCACCTTGTGCGGCTTGATTTTAGAAGCCCGGGAAAATTTATTTCTGGATTTTTGGAGTCCGTTTAGTATTTCTTTTTATTTTTCTTCCGTGCGTAATTATTAAAAAAACGAACCGACCTAGGGGCCGTGTCCGACCCGGACTCCCGACCCGCTAGGCTTTATAAGCCGGGGGGAGCCCAGCCAGCCTCAGCGCACGCCCCCGAACCCTAGCCAGCGCCCACCCTCCCGCCGCCGTGCCGCGCCGCCTCACGCCGCCCGAGGTTTATTTTTTTCGAAAAACCGTCCGGTTTTTCCGTCGGTTTTTTTTTAGATTTGGTTTTTTAAATAGATCGGTTTTTCCGATTTATTTATTTAGCGAGCGTTCGTCCGTTCGTTTGTTCTAGTGAACGTTTGTCATTTTTCTTTTTCTCGGATTTAATCCGCGATTTTTCTGATCGCGATTCCTGATCCGATTTTCTTTTTAGTATAACTTTTCGCTCGTTTATCAGAATCAGGCGATTGAAGCGCCTGGAGTTTCATCTCTAAACCCTCTATCCGTTTAACCAACTTAAACAAGTTTTGCTACTGTAAAATTTGCCTTAGATCCAGATAAGTAGAACGAAGTTGTTTTCTTTCGCCGTTTGACTTTCGTTGCTCCGTTCGATTTGATTCTTTTTGCAAACCGGAGTTCTTAAGTTGAACCTTCTGGTTAGATCTCTTATTTGACTTTTACCTGTGCATTAGATGAGTACTTATTGTATGCTTGTTTGTTTGTCTGCGATAGAATACCCGAAGTGCGCCGCCTGTTACTTCGAATCGCTAGGTTTCCCGGATCATCAGCAAGGCAAGTAACACTTTGATCATACCTTTCCTACTACCCAGTTTTATTGCATTAGATCAATCCTCACACATTGCATGATTAGGATCTAATTAAATTATGGGATGGGAAGTAGTTGAGGTAGTACCTATTACCTTTTTACTTACAAACCTTTGGGAGTTACTTCTACGTTTGCTTATTATGCCATGCTATGCTAGTAGACGTGGATTGGGTGAGTGATATCCATGATAGATGTGAGTTTGTTAATTAATGGTTTATCTAAGGTGGCAACTTAAACACACATCTGGGTGGATTGAGGCACCTGGGTATTCCAGGACTTGCATGTTTTCTTTTGGACCGCCACCCAGGCTCAAAGGTAACATGAGACTATTCATACTAGAAACTTCCGTGTGCAGCCACAAACTATTATGGGCTCTAGTATAGTTGATTAAGTCATGCGAACTCTTACAGGGTAGACTAGCAGATGTAGGGGAAAGTAGGTGTAACGGTCTATCCATCGTAAGGTGCTAGCACTTCTGAAATACTATGTCTCGATCATCCGTCTTCTCAAACACCATGTAGTGCGAGAAACCAAACGGAGGCGATCGAGTCTTGTGGGGAAAAGTGTGCAAACCTCTGCAAAGTGTAATAAACTAATCATGGTTAGCCGTGTCCCCGGTTATGGACAATCTTGAGTATCTAGTACTTGGATTATCATGTGACTCTCAACATGTTACCCTAAATTAATTTTGTTGGGCTTTGTTAATGATATTTTTAATTGGGATTGAGAATGTTGTCAACCATTCTCAATGTTTAACAACTACCATGATAGTTAAATAAATTTATTCCTTTGCAGTAGGAAAAAATTGGCTTTGCGCAAAACTATAACCGTAGAGCTTTCCACCAGCAAAGTATGCATATAGTATAGTCATTTCATTTCATTACTCTCTATGTGCTACCTTGCCAGCACATTCCATGTGCTGACCCGTTTCGGGCTGCAACGTTAATGTTGCAGACTTTTCAGACGACGATTAAGGAGTTTTTAGGTCGTGGTTCTATACTCAGTGATGCCGTTGGAGTTGATGGACTCACTTATCTTCCCAGCCCTCTGCTGTTATCGTTATTAGATGGACTTAAGCCATATTTATTGTAATAAGTTCTCTCTTGAGACACTCGATGTAATAAGTGTGTGATTGCTACTCTGTTATAAATCCTCCGAGTATTGTGTGGTGTCAGCATTACTGATCCAGGGATGACACTGGAGCACAGAGATCAGACTGTTTGAGGTCTAGTCACTACAGAGATGGTATCAGAGCACACGCTGACTGTAGGACACGACCACTAAGCTAAAGACCTAGATCACTGCTCACTCTCTTCTCTTCTGACTCCTCATCTTTTCTACTCTTTTAGGATGGCGGATGCAAGGAACAAGTTCACGCAACCGGATGAAGATACACCCTTTGGACGTCACTTGAAGGAAGTCACTAGATACCTGAACATAGGAGTACCAAGCTTCACCGGAACCTACAACGCCACTTTACCTAAAGAAGAGCGCTGGATGATTCAAGTTCAAGTTCTAGGAAGGACGTTCATGCCAGTCACTGAGCCCATAGAGTTTTCTTTTGATGAACCAACTTGGAGTCTAGGAAAGAGCATGGCAGCTCACATCGCCATGGGACGCATTGGAGAAGTCTACCGCAATGATCTCAAGGATACTATCTACCAGATTTGTGGGCGCCGAGATGAGCACTGGGAGATGATCAGCACCAAAAAGGATAGATCAATTGCAGCTTTTATCCAGGAGTTAAACCAGCACATTCGACGAAGGAGAACCAGATGTGCGCCGACATGATAGATCTGAAGAAGGCTAAGACAAGAATCAAGGAGCTGGAGGAAGAACTCAAGGCTACACGTGAAGATTATGAAGATGAAATTGAAGTATTGGTGGATAAGAATGCCGACCTAACTATGAAGCTAGCAGTATTTATGGGAGACCCTACACTAGTAGATGAAGACAAAGAACCCAAGTAGATTAGCCCGGAAGACTACATCATCATCGACGACACAGACTCGGACCCAGACGAAAGCGATGATGACTATGTTGATGAAGCTGGAGCAGATATCATGGAGTCTGCAACCGAAGAATATTTCTAATAGACCACCTCATCAGTAGTAGTAGTCCACCATGTAAATATAGTAGTCCGAGCACTTTTGTGATAGTTAGATCGATTGTATGCCCTAGTTTGATTGAATGAAGTGAATTGTTTGCTTTTGCCTCATGTGCATATGGGTAGTGTTTTCTCTTTAGACCCCCTCTATTCTTACATCTCATCTTTTCTAAACCCTCAGATGCCTCCGAGACATGACCCCGGATTTACCTTTCCACCGGAGCTCACCCAGTTGATCCAGCAGCAGAACACTTTGTTGCAGTTGCTAGTACAGAATCAGAATCAGGGGAACAATAACAACAACCCACCACCACCACCACCTGTTGATCACTTAACCCATTTCCTTAGGCTAAATCCACCGGTGTTTTCCAGTAGCACCGAGCCGATAGTAGCAGATGATTGGCTCTGCAAGACAGCTAGAGAGTTGACCACAACAGGATGCACAGATGCGGAGAAGGTGAAGTTTGCCGCACATCAGCTTGAAGGACCCGCAGCATCATGGTGGGAGAATTTCACAGCCACTTTCCCTGTCGACACTGTCACATGGGACCAGTTTCAGCAGGCCTTTTGTACTTCCCATGTTTCAGCAAGAGCTATGGCCATGAAGAAGCGTGAGTTTCACAACTTGCGCCAAGCAGGATGGACAGTAGGCCAGTATGTGGAGGACTTTAGTAAATTAGCACGTTATGCCCCAGATGACGTTGCTACGGATGCAGCTAAGCAGGAGAAGTTTCTGGAAGGATTGAATGATGAGTTGAGCATGCAGTTGATGGTAGCAACCTTCAATAACTACCAGGAGTTGGTAGACCGTGCTCTTATGATTGAAGGCAAGCAGCAGAAATTGAGAATCGCAAGAGGAAGTATGGACAAGGGAAGTACAATTCTGGAGCTCAGCAGAAGCCACGTTTTACCCCTAGACCGGGAGGACATTTTCAGCATACCCATGGGGGAGGTAGCTCACACAATCACAATGGCACCAGGAATGGTAATGGGAATGGAGGAAGAAATGGCCAGAATCGCACCAACCCATCAACCACAGCCAAGAAGGACCTGAGCCAAGTCACTTGCTTTAAGTGTTCGAAGACAGGACATTATGCAAATGAATGTCCTGAATTACAAAATGGAAATAGCAATGGAAGCTCTAGGAAGAAGCCAAACCCTTTCAACAGGGGACAGGTGAACCACGTAAACGTGGAGGAGGTTGAAGAGCAGCCTGATGCCGTCATCGATAAGTTTTTGGTTAAGTCATTTACTACACTCGTTCTTTTTGATACCTGTGCATCGCATTCATACATATCAAGGGGATTTGTGGATATGCTAGTAAGCTCACCAGGAGCGGAGTATATGGCCAGTCAAGGATGTTTTCAAGTGCCATTGAGTATAGGTAGGCATGTGTTTCCATCGGACTTAATCATTTTGGAATCACAAGGATTGTATGTAATTCTGGGTATGGATTGGCTGTCGATGTACGGAGGAAACATCGATTGCGCCAGTAAGACAATTTTACTTGCCACCCCAGAAGGGAAAAGGATCAAGTATGTATCCCGGCATGTGCCAAAAGGGACTCAAGTAAATTGTTTAACAGGAGTAGTGCAGGAGGAAGTACCAGTAGTAAGGGATTTCCCTGAAGTATTTCCAGAAGAGTTGCCAGGCATGCCACCGAATAGAGATATTGAGTTTTTGATTGAGCTATTGCCAGGCACATGGCCAATATCAAAGAGACCATACATGATGCCTGCAAAGGATTTGGTGGAAATTAAGAAGCAGATTAAGGAGTTACTGGATAAAGGATATATTCGCCCAAGTTCTTCACCTTGGGAATCGCCAGTACTTCTAGTGGAGAAGAAGGATGGATCATTAAGGATGGTTGTTGATTATCGAGGATTGAATGAAGTAACGATCAAGAACAAGTACCCACTACCAATGATTAATGATCTGTTTGATCGATTGCAAGGAGCTAAGGTATTTTCCAAGATCGATCTGCGATCAGGATACCACCAGTTGAAGATTCGAGAGCAGGATATTCCTAAGACAACTTTTACCACCAGGTATGGGCTGTACGAGTATACCGTTATGTCATTTGTGAAGGAAATATGCCCTAAAGGCAATAATAAAGTTATTATTTATTTCCTTATATCATGATAAATTTTTATTATTCATGCTAGAATTGTATTAACCGGAAACATAATACATGTGTGAATACACAGACAAACAGAGTGTCACTAGTATGCCTCTACTTGACTACCTCGTTAATCAAAGATGGTTATGTTTCCTAACCATGAACAAAGAGTTGTTATTTGATTAACGAGGTCACATCATTAGTTGAATGATCTGATTGACATGACCCATTCCATTAGCTTAGCACCCGATCGTTTAGTATGTTGCTATTGCTTTCTTCATGACTTATACATGTTCCTATGACTATGAGATTATGCAACTCACGTTTGCCGGAGGAACACTTTGGGTGCTACCAAACGTCACAATGTAAATGGGTGATTATAAAGGAGCATTACAGGTGTCTCCAAAGGTAGATGTTGAGTTGGCGTATCTCGAGATTAGGATTTGTCACTCCGATTGTCGGAGAGGTATCTCTGGGCCCTCTCGGTAATGCACATCACATAAGCCTTGCAAGCATTACAACTAATGAGTTAGTTGCAAGATGATGTATTACGGAACGAGTAAAGAGACTTGCCGGTAACGAGATTGAACTAGGTATTGGGATACCGATGATCGAATCTCGGGCAAGTAACATACCGATGAGAAAGGGAACAACGTATGTTGTTATGCGGTCTGACCGATAAAGATCTTCGTAGAATATGTAGGAGCCAATATGGGCATCCAGGTCCCGCAATTGGTTATTGACCGGAGACGTGTCTCGGTCATGTCTACATTGTTCTCGAACCGTAGGGTCCGCACGCTTAAGGTTTTGATGACAGTTATATTATGAGTTTATGAGTTTTGATGTACCGAAGGAGTTCGGAGTCCCGGATGAGATCGGGGACATGACGAGGAGTCTCGAAATGATCGAGACGTAAAGATCGATATATTGGACGACTATATTCGGACTTCGGAAAGGTTCCGAGTGATTCGGGTATTTTTCGGAGTACCGGAGAGTTACGGGAATTCGCCGGAGAGTATATGGGCCTTATTGGGCCATACGGGAATAGAGGAGAGAGGCCAAAAGGAAGGAGGCCTGCGCCCCCCCTCTGGTCTGAATTGGACAAGGGGCGCAGCCCCCTTTTCCTTATTCCTCTCCCCCTCTTTCCCCTTCTCCTACTCCAACAAGGAAGGAGGGAGTCCTACTCCCGGTGGGAGTAGGACTCCCCTTGGCGCGCCTCCTCCTAGGCCGGCCGGCCCCTCCCCCTTGCTCCTTTATATACGGAGGCAGGGGGCACCCCATGACACACAAGTTGATCATTGAGATTGTTCCTTAGCCGTGTGCGGTGCCCCCTGCCACCATATTCCACCTCGATCATATCATTGTAGTGCTTAGGCGAAGCCCTGCGTCGGTAGAACATCAAGATCGTCACCACGCCGTCGTGCTGACGGAACTCCTCCCCGAAGCTTTGCCGGATCGGAGCCCGGGGATCGTCATCGAGCTGTACGTGTGCTAAGAACTCGGAGGTGCCGGAGTAACGGTGCTTGGATCGGTCGGATCGGGAAGAAGACGTACGACTACTTCCTCTACGCTGTGTCAACGCTTCCATTACGATCTACGAGGGTACGTAGATCAGACTCTCCCCCTCGTTGCTATGCATCACCATGATCTTGCGTGTGCGTAGGAATTTTTTTGAAATTACTACGTTCCCCAACAATTTGGTCTGACTAACGCACCTGCCTATTTTATGAACATGATGAACAAAGTGTTTATGGAGTTCTTGGATAAGTTCGTCGTGGTGTTCATTGATGATATCCTGGTTTACTCGAAGAATGAAGAGGAGCATAAGGAACATTTGCGATTGGTACTTGAGAAGCTCAGAGAACATCAGTTGTATGCCAAGTTCAGCAAATGTGAGTTTTGGTTGAAGGAAGTAGGATTCCTCGGGCACGTTATATCCGGGGAAGGTATAGCAGTAGATCCTGTTAAAGTTGATACCGTGACCAAGTGGGAAGCACCAACCACGGTTGGAGAGATTCGGAGTTTTCTTGGACTCGCAGGATACTACCGGAGATTCATTGAGAATTTCTCAAAGATTGCGAAGCCTATGACGGAGTTATTAAAGAAGGAAACCAAGTTCATATGGACGAAGGAATGTGAGGCTAGTTTCCAGGAGTTGAAGAAACGTTTGGTTACTTCACCAGTGTTGATTTTGCCAGACCAGACCAAAGATTATGAGGTGTATTGCGACGCTTCATGTCGAGGACTTGGAGCAGTGCTTATGCAGGAAGGGAAAGTTGTTTCATATGCCTCAAGACAACTGAAGCCTCATGAGTTGAATTATGCTACGCATGATTTGGAGTTAGCAGCCATGGTGCATGCATTGAAAACATGGAGACATTTCCTCATTGGAAACCATTGTGAGGTGTACACGGATCATAAGAGTTTGAAGTACATTTTCACGCAGAAGGAGTTAAACCTTAGACAAAGGAGATGGTTGGAGCTCATCAAGGATTATGATATGAAACTGCATTACCACCCCGGAAAGGCTAATGTAGTAGCTGATGCATTAAGCCGTAAGAGCCACGTCAATACATTAATGACGGGAGAAATACCAAGGGAGTTAGCAGAAAATCTTTGTGAACTATGTTTGGAAATAGTTCCGAGAGGCTATGTAGCAGCATTGGAGATTCAGTCAACTTTGATGGATAGAATCAGAGAAGCTCAGAAGACTGACAAGGAGATTGCCTCTATTAAGGAGAAACTTAGCAAAGGAAAGGCTAAAGGATTTCGTGAGGATGAGCACGACACCCTATGGTCTGAAGACCGTTTTTATGTGCCCAATGACCTGGAGATTAGGAAATTGATTCTGCAAGAGGCACACAATTCACCATATTCGATTCATCCGGGAAATACCAAGATGTATTTTGATTTGAAAGATATTTTCTGGTGGACCGGAATGAAGAAGGATATTGCAGAGTACGTAGCAGTTTGTGATGTATGTCAGAGAGTAAAGGCAGAGCATCAGAAGCCAGCAGGATTGTTACAACCATTGCCGATACCCGAATGGAAGTGAGATAAGTTAGGCATGGATTTTATCATGGGATTACCCAGGACTCGTTCAGGCTATGACTCAATTTGGGTTGTAGTTGATCGATTGACGAAGGTAGCTCATTTCATCCCAGTAAAGACCACTTACACCAGTGCTAAGTTGGCAAACATATACATGACCAGGATCGTATGTTTGCATGGAGTTCCGAGGAGTATCGTATCAGATAGAGGAACCCAGTTTACCTCAAAGTTCTGGAAACAGTTGCATAAAACTTTGGGTACCAGGCTAGAATTCAGTACAACTTTTCATCCACAGACAGATGGACAGACCGAGAGAGTCAATCAGATTTTGGAGGATATGCTGAGAGCTTGTGCGCTAGATTACGGATCTAGTTGGGACGACAATTTGACATATGCAGAGTTCTCTTACAACAACAGTTACCAAACCAGTTTGAAGATGGCCCCTTTCGAAGCATTGTACGGAAGGAGGTGCAGGACACCGTTGTCGTGGGATGAAGTTGGAGACCGCCAGTTGTTTAGACCTGACTTGATTAAAGAGTCTGAACAGAAGGTGAAGTTGATTCACGATAGGCTCAAGGTAGCTCAGTCCAGACAGACGAGTTATGCAGATTCTTAACGCAAGGAGATAGTTTACGAAGTTGGAGATAGAGCTTATCTTCGAGTATCTCAACTTCGAGGAACAAAGCGTTTTGGAGTTAAAGGAAAATTAGCGCCACGATTTGTAGGACCATATCGAGTTTTGGAGCGTATGGGAGAAGTGGCCTACAAGTTGGAATTGCCCGAAGGATTGTCAGGAGTTCATGATGTGTTCCATGTTTCCCAGTTGAAGAAGTGTCACGCGGAGATGGCTGACATACCTTTGAGAGATACAGTGCCATTGGAAACTATTCAGTTGGATAACGATTTGACCTACGAGGAGAAACCAATTAAGATTCTCGAGTTTGCCAGTCGAGTCACTCGCAGCAAGGTTATCAAGTTTTGCAAAGTTCAGTGGAGCCACCACACGGAGGACGAAGCCACCTGGGAACAAGAGGAAGATTTGCTCAAGGACCACCCTCACCTATTTTCTAGCCAACCCGAATCTCGAGGGCGAGATTCATCTTAAGGGGGGTAGGTTTGTAACATCCCAAATTTTCAATTTGGAATGTTATACATTAGATCATCTATGCATATCATATTTTAATTTTTGCATTTTGGTAGATCCTAGAAATTCTACGCAACTCAAGGACCCACGGAGAGAGTTGGGGATTTCGTTATTTTCATATTTGAGTTTTCTCAAATTTTGAGAATAGGATCATTTGATTTTGTTATTTTATCGTCAATTATTTCTATTACAAAAATATGAGAGAGGGAATAAAATGACTTTCCCAAAATAAAGAAATATTGAGGATTTAATAATAAAATCAAATAAGATTTTATTTCGGAGTTTTTCGTTATTTTATTTGAATTTAGGAAAAATGTGCAATTTTCAAAATTGCATTTAGGCCCCAAATAAATGTTCACCTTGTGCGGCTTGATTTTTGAAGCCCGGGAAAATTTATTTCGGGATTTTTGGAGTCTGTTTAGTATTTCTTTTTATTTTTCTTCTGCGCGTAATTATTTAAAAAAACGAACCGACCTAGGGGCCGTGTCCGACCCGGACTCCCGGCCCGCTAGGCTTTATAAGCCGGGAGGGAGCCCAGCCAGCCTCAGCCCACGCCCCCGAACCCTAGCCGGCGCCGCCCCGCCGCCGACAGCGCCCGCCGCCGACGCCGCCGCCGCCTCACGCCGTCCGAGGTGTGCCTTGGTATCCGTGCCAGTTTATTTTTTTTATTTTTTCTCGAAAAAACGTCCGGTTTTTCCGTCGGTTTTTTTGATTCGGTTTTTTTAATAGATCGGTTTTTACGATTTATTTATTTAGTGAGCGTTCGTCCATTCGTTCGTTCGTTCTAGTGAACGTTTGTCGTTTTTCTTTTTCTCGGATTTAATCCGCGATTTTTCTGATCGCGATTCCTGATCCGATTTTCTTTTTAGTATAACTTTTCGTTCATTTATCGGAATCAGGCGATTCAAGCGCCTGGAGTTTCGTCTCGAAACCCTCTATCCGTTTAACTAACTTAAACTAGTTTTCTACTGTAAAATTTGCCTTAGATCCACATAAGTAGAACGAACTTGTTTTCTTTCGCCATTTGACTTTCGTTGCTTCGTTCGATTTGATTCTTTTTGCAAACTGGAGTTCTTAAGTTGAACCTTCTGGTTAGATCTCTTATTTGACTTTTACCTGTGCATTAGATGAGTACTTATTGTATGCTTGTTTGTTTGTCTGTGATAGAATTGGCTTCACCAAGTTGTTCCAAAAGAGCAATGAAATGCTTCTTGGATTTACCCTTGAGTTTACCCATAAAGGACTCAAACTCATTTTCCTCCACATTAGATCCCTCATATTCATCAATGCAATCCGTCAATGAAGGATTATTAATGATGGTAGTTTTGATGTTGGGGGTTACCTTGTTGGTGGCTTTAGCCATGAGGCACTTGGTAGTGATGTTCTCATTGGGTGAGTCCAAGAGAGACACCCGTGGAGTTTTTGCAATGGCAACGGAGGCCATGGCAACCGACTCACCATCTTCATCATCCTCATGGTACTCTTCTTGAACCACCAATGCCTTGTGAGGGGTCTTCTTGGTGAAATTGCTCTTATTTGGGAAAGACTTGGCTTTGTCCTTTCGGATGAGCTTGCCACCATTGTCTTCCCTCTTCTTGTACGAGCACTCCGCAACAAAATGGCTCACATTACCACAATTATAGCAAGTCCTCACACGTTGCTTGCTCTTCGTGCCACTTGAGTTGTTCTTGTTGAAGTTTGCCCTTGAGTTTTTCTTGCTCCAAAATTGCCTTGAAGCAAGTGCCATGTGTTCATGATAGGCATACTTTGTATCTTCGTGGTTGCTTTCCTCTTCTTCCTCTTCTTCTTCTTCTTCAACACAAACCTTGGCCTTCAATGCAAGGTTGGTCTTCTTTGCCCTTTGAGAGCGAAGCACCGCATTGTTGGTGGTCCTGTCCAAGATGTTCATAGCCACAAACTCATCCAACACTTCACTTGAGGACAAAGTGTGGAAGTCCGGCCTTTGACAAATGACGGAGGACATGGCCTTGTGGTACGGCATCATTGCCTTGAGGAATTTGCGCTTGATCCAATTGTCATCCATGTCCTTGCTCCCATGATCTCGGAGTGAGACCGCGAGTTTAGTTACTCTCTGATAAAGCTCACGAGGTTCTTCATCTTCTTTCATTGCAAACTCATCGGCTTCATCTTGCACAACTTCATAGTTGGAGCATTGAGTGCTTGCGCTTCCCCGGTAGAGAGAGAGACAACACAAAGCCATGCATCTTTGGCTAAGGGGAAGGGCCGAAGATGAGGTAGATCTTCGGGTGGAATTGCATCTTGGATGATGAAGAGAGCATTCTCATTGAATTGATTATCCGCGGCTTCTCGAGGGGTGAAGTTGCTTGGGTCATGCGGATATAAACCTTCTTCAATGATTCTCCAAATATTAGTATTCACATGATTTAAATGGCGCTTAAAGCGATAAACCCAAGAATCAAAGTCCTCATTTTTCACAATCTTAGGGGGAGGACCGGCATGATTCAAAGGAGTGGAAGGAATCGGTCCACCATAAACAAGTGGTGGTTCCACATGGGCAAAGATGCCTGTGCCATTTTTACCACTAGAAGAAGGAGCCTTTTCACTACTAGCTTCCCCCTTGTCGGAGTTAGCATCCGTCACCTTGTTAGTGGGATCACCCACTTTCAACGGTGCGGTGGATAGTTTAAGCCCTTCAATGAATTTAGTAAACATGCTTTCAACCTCGGTCGTCATGGAGGTTTTCAATGTCTCCAAGGCTACATTGAATTCCTCACGAGAGACCGAGGTTCCCCCATCGCCCGTAGACGAGATCGGATTCACACCGGAGTGCTCCTCCACACCGTCTACGGTGTCAACCATACTCTTCGGATGGCAAAGTCCTTAGTAAAGAGACGAGTCTCTGATACCAATTGAAAGGATCGATATGGTTGACTAGAGGGGGGTGAATAGGAAACTAACAATTTTTAGCTTTTCTTTACCAAATTAAACTTTGAATCAAGGTAGGTTGTCTAGATGTGCAACTAGGTTAGCAACCTATATTATGCAACAACAACAAGCACACAAGCAAGAAAGGGAAGTAACACTAATAAGCTTGCACAAGTAAAGGTACGAGATAACCAAGAGTGGAGCCGGTGAAGACGAGGATGTGTTACCGACATTCCTTCCTTTTGAGGGGAAGTACGTCTCCGTTGGAGCGGTGTGGAGACACAATGCTCCCCAAGAAGCCACTAGGGCCATTGTACTCTCCTCACGCCCTCACACAATGCGAGATGCTGTGATTCCACTATTGGTGCCCTTGGAGGTGATGACCCACAAGTATAGGGGATCTATCGTAGTCCTTTCGATAAGTAAGAGTGTCGAACCCAATGAGGAACAGAAGGAAATGATAAGCGGTTTTCAGCAAGGTATTCTCTGCAAGTACTGAAATAAGTGGTAACAGATAGTTTTGTGATAAGATAGGTTGTAATGAGTAACAAATAACAAAAGTAAATAAAGTGCAGCAAGGTGTCCCAATCCTTTTGTAGCAAAGGAAAAGTCGGAACAAACTCTTATAATAGGAAAAGCGCTCCCGAGGAAACATGGGAATATCATCAAGCTAGTTTTCATCACGTTCATATGATTCGCGTTCGATACTTTGATAATTTGATATGTGGGTGGACCGGTGCTTGGGTGTTGTTCTTACTTGAACAAGCATCCCACTTATGATTAACCTCTATTGCAAGCATCCGCAACTACAACAAAAGTATTAAGGTAAACCTAACCATAGCATGAAACATATGGATCCAAATCAGCCCCTTACGAAGCAACGCATAAACTAGGGTTTAAGCTTCTGTCGCTCTAGCAACCCATCATCTATTTATTACTTCCCAATGACTTCCTCTAGGCCCAAATAATGGTGAAGTGTTATGTAGTCGATGTTCACATAACACCACTAGAGGCTAGACAACTTACATCTTATCAAAATATCAAACGAATACCAAATTCACATAACTACCCATAGCAAGACTTCTCCCTTGTCCCCAGGAACGAACGTAATTACTCACAAAGCATATTCATGTTCATAATCAGAGGGGTAATAATATGCATATAGGATCTGAACATATGATCTTCCACCAAATAAACCAACTAGCATCAACTACAAGGAGTAATCAACACTACTAGCAACCTACTAGCACCAATCTCGGACTTTGAGATAAGAATTGGATACAAGAGATGAGCTAGGGTTTGGAGATGAGATGGTGCTGGTGAAGATGTTGATGGAGATTGCCCTCTCCCGATGAGAGGAGCGTTGGTGATGATTTCCCCCTCCCGGAGGGAAGTTTCCCCGGCAGAACAGCTCTGCCAGAGCTCTAGATTGGATCCGCCAAGGTTCCGCCTCGTGGCGGTGGAGTATCGTCCCGAAAAGTTCCTCCTTATTTTTTCTCATCGAAAGACCTCATATAGGAGAAGATGGGCATCGGAGAGCCACCAGGGGGCCCACGAGGTAGGGGGCACGCCCTAGGGGGGCGCCCCCCACACTCATGAGCAGGGTGTGGACCCCCTGGCCTTCATCTTTGGCATGGATTTTTCTTTATTTCTTTTAAGACATTCCGTGGAGTTTCAGGACTTTTGGAGTTGCGCAGAATAGGTCTCTAATATTTGCTCCTTTTCCAGACCAGAATTCCAGCTGTCGGCATTCTCCCTCCTTATGTAAACCTTGTAAAATAGAGAGAATAGCCATAAGTATTGTGACATAAAGTGAAATAACAATCCATAATGCGATAAATATCAATATAAAAGCATGATGCAAAATGGACGTATCAACTCCCCCAAGCTTATACCTCGCTTGTCCTCAAGCGAAAAGCCGATAACAATAAATATGTCCTCATGTTTAGAGGTAGAGGCGTCGATAAAAATAAAATACGGACATGAAGGCATCATGATTATTCTTATAACAGCAACATATATAGATTTTGTCATATGATTACTTATGTTCAAGTGATGATCTATTCACAATGCAAGATTATAAATCATAAACCTTATTGGGCTCCAACAAACTATAATCTCAGTCATTGAAGCAATTGCAATTTATCATAACATCGGAAAGAGTCTATGTCAGAGCTAAAAAGCAAGTCCACATACTCAACTATCATTTAGCCCTCCATAATTGCTAACACTCACGCGATACTTGTGGTTACGGAGTTTTAATCGGACACAGAGAAAGATAGGGGCTTATAGTTTTGCCCCACAACCTTTTACCTCAAAGGTAATGTCAACAATAATGGTTCATGCTCCCCTACATCCAATTATGTGTGTGTGTATATATATATATATAGGGTGGGTCTATTCTCATAACACCCCTTAAGACCTTATTCTCCTAACAAAAACCTTATTCTCCTAACACCCCTACCCCTCCACTCCCCGCTACCTAGCGCCAGCGCCACGACGCCGGGCGTCCTCCCCCACCCCTCCCCGCCTCCTAGCGCGGGAGCGCCACGACGCCGGGCGTCCTCCCCCACCCCTCCCCGCCTCCTAGCGCAGGAGCGCCACGGCGGCTGGCGTCCTCCCCCATTCCTCCCCGCCTCCTAGCGCGGGAGCGCCACGGCGGAAGGCATCCTCCCCCACCCTTCCCCGCCTTCTTCCGCGCCCAGCACCGCGGCGGCCGGCGGCGACCCGCACCCCTTCCCCGCCTTCTTCCGCGCCCAGCACCGCGGCGGCCGGCGGCGACCCGCGCCCCTTCCCCGCCTTCTTCCGCGCCCAGCACCGCAGAGCGCGCGCCAAGCGGCCGGCGATGCAGTCTGTCCGCGACGATATTTCCGTGGCAGCGTTTAGGAAGCGACGCCGCATCTCACCTTTGCCCCAACACCACCTGGGGGATCCGCCGCTGAAGCATCCAGCCTCGGTGATGCATGGCAGGGGGAAGAGAACTGCAAGGATGCCTTCTCCATCGCAGTCGTCGTGGATGCGAACTGCAATGGTGCCCATCCAGCCTTCTCCCGCAACAATGGCGAAGGTGGAAAAAGCGCATGAGTTCCTGCAGCGGAGGTGGACTGCACGCCAACAGCAGCAAGAGCTGCGTCTACAGAAGAGGGGGACTGCATATAAGGTAAGAAAATCACATACCAAACCCCCACATCCAGTTTGCAGTGCCGTTTTTATACCCATGCAGTGCCCCATCTTGCGTCGACTGCAGTCACATGTGTCTCCCAAGTACAAAAACAGAAAAGGATACTTCGAAAAATAAAAAACGCTATATGGATCAAAATTGCAGTCCACAATGACTTAAAAAATATGTAGAGCGCTGTGCCTAGAAGTGAAGTGCATTGTTTCTTCATGTTAACTAACAGTGCCCCTGCTGTAGAATGACAAATTGAAGTGCAATTTCTTACAGTTGCAAAAATATAATGATATATAGTATGAAAAAGATGCAGTTCATTTCATTGTTGACGTGCATAAGAAAAGCTTTGGCTTAATAACCTGCAGGAATTTACTATGCCTCAAAAACAGAAGATGCCTCGAATCATTTGCGACCCCGAGCCCATGAACTGCATTGGAAGAGAAGAGTGGGAGATGCCTGGATGGATAACACCTGAAATACCTAGGGGTTTCTTTAACACAACAAACAGAACTGCATACTCCGTGGAGGAAGATGTAGAGTATAAAGATGAAAACAGTGAACCAAACATCATTCGAGATGGAGAAGGCAGTGAAACAAAAAACCCGCAGGATGAGAAGGAGGACGACGACGATCTGGTCTTCATAGGGGAGCACGCGCAGAAAAATGATGAGGAGGAGGATGATGATGAAGAGCAAATCATAACAGTTATGCAGCCAAGGTACACGCGTGTCTTTGAAACATTTGGTTAGCAGA
This sequence comes from Triticum monococcum, assembly GCA_034509565.1. Lineage (NCBI taxonomy): Eukaryota > Viridiplantae > Streptophyta > Magnoliopsida > Poales > Poaceae > Triticum > Triticum monococcum. The sequence goes on from CM067842.1 coordinate 125,747,531, forward strand.
TCAGAACGGATGATATAGCACCTCCAGAAGCCGATGTTGAAACCCAGCAAGTTCAGCAGGTCCATGAGCAAACGATTCATCAACAAAGGGACAGTGGAATTCCACCAAGGCCGCCTACTGCCCAACAAAAGAATCGGAAGCAGAATCAAGGAGGGCCGCAAGCAACCAAAAAAGTAAAGTTCTCCACACTCCTGCCTCCTCGCGATCCTCAATTACACACCTCCAGAAGCCGATGTTGAAACCCAGCAAGTTCAGCAGGTCCATGAGCAAACGATTCATCAACAAAGGGACAGTGGAATTCCACCAAGGCCGCCTACTGCCCAACAAAAGAATCGGAAGCAGAATCAAGGAGGGCCGCAAGCAACCAAAAAAGTAAAGTTCTCCACACTCCTGCCTCCTCGCGATCCTCAATTACACAGATCTGTTGTCACCCCTCCATGCCCAATAAACATCGGTGAGCTGCAAACACCGTTAGAAGAAAAATAGTACACGCACGTAAGCATCCTTACCTAATTACTACAGTTCACTTATTACACATTTCTTTCAGCTTGTGCATTCTCATTAACAAAAAAACATTCCATATTGTGTGTGTGCAGGATGAGAACATGCTCCAAGAACTTGTGCCTGTGAAAGGTATGCAGTTCACATCACAAGATGCGGCGCGAGAATTCTACAACACGTATGCGAGGCATGCAGGCTTCGGCACATGCAAAAACGGTGGATCCAAAACAAACAGATACATCGTGTGCTCAAAGGAAGGCAGAGGCAAAGAAACTGTCACAGATTATCACAGAAAGCGAGAAAAAACATCAAAGAGGACTGGCTGCAAGGCGGGAATGAGATTGAAAAAAATCAAGGATGTGTTTGTGATAGCAGAGATTGAGCTCAATCACAACCACAGGATGATTGACAGCCCGGCTATGCTTCTGCACATGCACTCGCATAAGACGGATGATCCATTGCTCGATAAACTAGTGAAGGACATGCAGAGCGACAACCTGACGCACACGCAGACGATGTCAACCCTGTCAAGGATGTCAGGAGGGCTGCACTTTATGGGGCGCACCAGCCGTGACTGGGTGAACAGGTACATTCACTAAAACAAAAAAACGATATATCGTCTATTTCATGCAGTCCGCTTTGCGCATTTTCTGTATGTCCATAATGCTGCAAGTATATTGTTATTTCGAACTGCAGGAAGCATCAATTCGCGAGGGAGGAAACAGAGGACGATGTGAAGAAACTCCTGGCTTTCTTTGAGAAGATGCAACAAATAAACCCGGAGTTCTTCTATGATTACGACAAAGACGTCGATAACCGTGTGCGGAACATATTCTGGGCGAACGCCAGCTGCAGGGGATCGTACGAAGATTTTGGAGATTGTGTCACATTTGACACGACCTACAAGACCAACAAGTTCCACATGCCTCTCGCCGTCTTCGTTGGAGTCAACCACCACCTCCAAAGTACAATATTCGTTGTGGCTCTCATCAGAGACGAAACAATACCGACTTTCGAGTGGGTGTTCCGGACGTTATTGCGTTGCATGAACAACAAGCGGCCAATCTGCATACTCACAGGTATGCTGAAAAAAAAGAGTGAAATTAAATAACAATGCAGTTCACTGCCAACATTTGTAGTCCATTTCTTACATCCAATGAAAAAAAAGAAGAAAAAAAGAAGAAAAAGGATATGCAGTTCTCTCAATAACTCGCTGCTTGGTTTTTTTCAAAAACATGCAGATCAATGCCCCTCCATGGATGCCGCGATAAAAAGTACGCTAATAGGCACGCTGCACAAGTTATGCCGTTGGCATATACTGAAAAATACGAGGATCACCTGTCCTTGCTGTACAAAACGTATGAGAAATTCAAGGATGAGCTGACCTCCGTTCTCAACCACCCGCTGATGCCATCAGAGTTTGAACGCGCTTGGCATGAGCTCATGGAAAAGTATAACCTGCAAAATGATGAGATTATGAAGGCGCTCTGGACAGACAGAAAAGAATGGATATCGGCTTACTACAAGGAGGTGTTCTGTGCACGGATGACGTCGACACAGAGAAGTGAAAGCATGAACCGGATCTTGAAGAGGAACTTTGTCAAGGAAAGACACGACCTACACATGTTTGCGTCGCAGGTGGACAGGTGCATCCAGACAAGGAAGGGCGTCGAGCATGCGGAGACCATAGCTAATGAGGTATATAAACAGAGCAAAGTTTTTAAAGATGGATGAGCAATTAATAAAAAACACTACTCGCTTTCTTGATTTTTGCTGCGAAAAGACAACTACTTAACTGGTTTTCTTTGTTTCACAGACGGAAATAAAGACTACTACTCAGTTTGGTTTCGAGGTTCAGCTCTCCAAGATTTACACCTGGGCGGTCTTTGCTGACTTCAAGCAAGCGCACTACCGCAGCACTGCATTCAGATCAGAGCAGTCCACTAACAACCCGACAAAATATTTGGTGCGCCACTACAACCGGTCTGATGATTTTGATTGGGCAAGACACGAGTTCCAGGTGGTTGCTGATGTGACGAACGGTATCTATGAATGCGAATGCAAGCTGTGGACACACACAGGTAAGTGAGACAGGAAACCAAAAAAATAAGCACACATAAAACATAATGAAGTTCGCTTATTGCTGGTAGCAAAAAAAGAGATAAAAAACAAAAAAATATTTAGTGAAGTTCACTATAGCAGCAGACCCAGGACCTATTTATAATGCAGTTCACAAAACCAAAAAAAATGAAAAAATGTTGCCTATTTATGTGAAGTTTGCTGGCACGAATAGCCCAAAAAATTTCTTTTGCTACAGGCCTGTTCTGCGTGCACATCATTTGCATGTTGGATCAGCTGCGGGTGGACAAGATACATGAAGAGTACATATTGAAGAGATACACACGGAACGCACGCCAAAATCCAACTTTTGACCGCAGAGACTATGAGCAAACTGCTCCAGATGGGAGTTCGATGTTCTGCCGTAGGAGACTACTTGCAGAAACTGCAATGGACCTGGCGAACAGAGGTGTCAAATCGGATAGAGGGTACAACAGAGCTTTAGCTTGGATGAGAGAACTCATACAAGAAGTGAACGTAATAAACGAAGAAGAAGAGGCAGAGAAGATCATGGATGCGCGGGGTGAAGAACAAGGAAAGGAGCGCGAGCATGCTGCTGATGGTGCAGTTCATAATATGGATGACACAATTCTTCCCCCGCCTGTTTCAAACACAAAAGGGAGAAAGAAAGAGAGCAAATCAGCCAATAAAAAAGCTGCAGCAAATGAAAAAAGCCCTGAAAAAAATAGCAGGCCTGAGCCAGAACTGGACAGCGGAGGAAGACCACTGGGGGTAAGGATGTGTAAATCATGCAATAAGATTGCGGGACACAACTCAAGAACATGTAAGGAGAGGCTGAAACAAAACCAGGCTGAAAATGCCACCACAAATCACCGAGCTGACCAACAAGATGATACGACAAAGAGAAGACTATGTAGCGTCTGCAACAAGAGAGAGAAGCATAACGCGAGAACTTGTCCAAATAGAACAAAGGAAAAGGATGAAGAAGATGACGAAGAAGATGCTGATAGAGAAGAGAGCGAGGAAGCGAGCGAAGCTGATGAAACCGAGGAGGAAGATGAGGAGGAAGAAGAAGAAGACGAGGAAGAAGAAGAAGCAGATGAAGAAATCGAAGAACCATCATCAAAAACGAGTGGGAGAGACAGAACGCAGAATCCAGCGCGTAGGCAAGCATCGCGGTCGCACGGTCCCGTTACGAGGGGTAATGCGAACAACAAGAGCAAGACAGAAGCAGCAACAACCATTGAAACAAATGCAGTGCACAATCTGAGAAGAAGCACCAGGAAAAGGACGTAGATCAACACGTATGTAGTTTTACATTTTAAAAAACATATTAACTTCATCCTTTATACATATCGTATCGTATATAATATATATAGCTTGTGTTCAGTGGACTGCAAAAAAAAAGAATTCAACATGTAATACTGAAGTTAAAAAATGAAAAGATACAACATATGCCATACATACTTTGTGACCAATGTGCTGCGCGGGGGGGGGGGGGAGGGATGCTTGATAAAATATAGTTCTCTTCTATATGAAAAGAAAATAACATGAGAATGCCACTCTCAGAATGCGGTTCTCTTCTGTATGAAAAACCTGAGATCGGAATGTCATTTTGAGAATGCAGTTCTCTTCCTCGTATAGAATCTGACATGACCGTGAATCAATACAGAATGCAGTTAGAAAAGAAAAAAATGTAGAGTCAGACTAGGATTCACGTACACTGCAGTGCGTGCGTGGTGCGTTTAAAAGCTTGTAGTGCAGTATGCTTCGAGTACATAGTGCAGTGCGCTTAGTGCAAAAAAATGTAAAAAAAAACTTGGCTGCAGTGCGGATGAATTTTGAAACTCGACGACAAACACGTTGAATTCGTCTTTGCAGTCCCATGTGATAAGGTCAGATGCAGTGCGGATGCGTATATTTAAAAAAAACTTGGCTGCTACTCATATGATAGAATGCAGTGCGCTGCGAACATGTTACAACTCACAAGGAGGAGTTGGCTGAAAGCTCCATTATGTACATATTTGACATTGTCACCATCTGCCACAAAAAAAACACAGAAACTAACTAGACCGGTATATACAAAAGCACACAGCATGGTGTTAACAGTTTTGCACATCGAGAACTACACACAGCGACCATACATTACTGTTTACATAAAGTTCTGGAGCACACACGAAAAAGACATCAACACACATAGAAAAAGATCTGCTATCATTTATGCCTCATCCTGCTCCTGCGAATGCAGACTTGGAGAGAAGCCAAGAGAAATGCAGAGATTTCTTAGATCCTCCGGGAACTCGGTGGCAACGACCATGTTTTCTGGGTGGAACAGAATCTGGAACAAAAACTCAGCCTTCCAATCCTGAATAACAGCTTCCTGCGATGAAGAAAAAAATAAAATAAACAAATATACAACGTCATCTACAAAAAAAGAAACTGACGAAAAAAATATCAAGGAATGAGGAGATATTGCTGGGTTAAAAAGAAGATACTTACACTACGCTTTGCGAATTTCACAACAAAGGATTTGCCGTCGTAATACTGAGCCATCTTCAGAACATAAAAGCCGCACTCGTTGGGGCCCTGCTCAGGGGTGCCCAAATAGCTAGCTTTCTTTGAAACATCGACCCAGTCTACCGACTCCTTTCTCTTGTACTCCTTTTCTCCATAAACCTTCTTCAACAATGCAGTCATCCTGATCATCTGGTGGAAAATAAAAAAAACAAAAATACACATCACAACAAAATATTGTTCAACACGCACACGCATGAAAAAAAACAAGAAAGGTGAAAAAAGGAAAATTTTTACCATTTCAGTGCGGTCGCTGTGGTATTCAGACTTATGCCACCTCATCGTTTGATCAACCGGTCCGCTGTACATCCTAGTGTCATGAATGTCAAGGGTCTCGCGGTGCCTATTCATCGTGTATAGCGAATAATGCTGGTCTTTCATCCGTGGTAACAGAATCTGCTTTTGTTTCATCAAATTTGTTATGGGTTTGATGAGTGAAAAAGGATTACTGGGAAAAATAGGGAGAGAAAATAAATACAAAAAGGCTGAACAAAAGCAAATCTGATAACTTACTAATTTGCAATCAAGAAGGTTCTCGTCATCACGAACATAAAGTTTGAACTGCTGTGCTGCATCTTCGACGTTAAACTTGCCGTGGACAAAAGGCAACACAACATTTCCATCTTCATCTCTATCCGCGTGATCATTCATTTGAAGCACATACTGCGTGTGGGTAATTCACAAAAAGAACGTTAATGCAGTTCACCTTAAGATGTTCGCTCCGACGCTTAATAAAAAACGGATCACCCTTCTTCTAAAAAACAGTATGCAGTTCACAAAAATTCTCGCCGTAAATTTGTTTCGTCTGAGATGCATGGGTTAAGACACAAAAAAAATGTATGCAGTTCAGTACATTCTAAAAACGAATTATTATACACTATTTACTGCAGTTCACTCCAGCAGAAAAAAAATAAGAAAAAAAGAGAAATACCGTGATAAACAAAGGGGACAGCAGAACGCGTTCCCCAGATCGATAAACCACATTCATACTCTCGTCATTCTTCCAGAACCTGATGATATGATCCATCAAATCCGAGTCCATAAAACCACCTTTGGTGAAAGTTAGGAACATGTAGTTCACAGTCGCGGTGTAGACTTCGATAGGATTCCTGTGCATGAAAAGCGCACACCTGCACAAAAGAAACGACGAAGGTGGGGGGGTTAGTAGCACAAAAGAAAAAACACAGAAAAGAACATTACACACATTAAAAAATCAAAAAAATATAAAAAACTAACGAAAAAAGAACTGACTCGCTGTATTTCTGCCTGAATTGTGTGCTCGTGATGAGTTGCAAGACTTTCCTCATCTCCACAAGATAGCTGAATCTCGCAGGATTCAACTTCTGTACAGGAGATCGAAACTTTGATGGCTTCTGCACAGGCCTCCTATTTGATAGAATTAGTGCCTCGCTGTCCGTCGGGCGTTCCACAGCTGCGCTCCTGGTCCTTCTAGGCACTGGTGGTGGCCTCTCAAAATCATCATCGCTATCTTCAGCATTAGGAGGGCTCGCAGCTTTCTTCCCATGCTTGACATTGACAGGAGATTTCTCAAGAGCTTTTTCATTCGAAGTGCCGGCGCCACTCCTCAACATCTTACGCACAGGTTCTTTCACAACCTTAACGGGGGGTTCATCAAGGACAACTTTCTGAATAGTTGGAGTATAAACCTGAGTTTCAAACAAGGAAATACCACCTTGGTGTGTGCCTTCATCAAAGCCTGCACAAAAAAATGGATAATGAGCAAAATGAAAAAGAATCATCAAGTTCCCTAAGGAAAAGTCATTTTAAACACACAAATGGGGTTCTACTAAAAAAGCTTAACAAAAGTAGTGGACCTCCCCTCTCTGTACCAATGAAGTTCACTTAATAAAAAAGGTGTGTGACTGGGAAAAAAAATGTAATAACCTTCTTTAAAAATTAAAAGTGAAGTCAGGTCCAGACAGCAATGCGACGAGGTCAGCCAACTATAGAGCATAGCCTTCCTGATGTAGCCAATGTGCTCCTTCCCAAACTTGGCAATCGTTTCACCATCCCAGGTCTACATGAATTGGAACATGTAAAATCCACAATCATGTCTACAAAAAAAAACCAACACAAAACACATTAATAATGCAGTTCACTCAGTAATGAAAGAGCTACTCATGTTAGTAAAACAATGCAGCTCCATACACACAAGAGACCGAGGGAGAAACAACCAATAACAGATTAGTAATGCAGTTCGCTCAAGGGAAAAGGTGCTTCTAATTTAGTAAAAACAATGCAGCTCACTTACACAAAAAAAATGAAGGAGGAAAAAAAAGAAAAAAGGAGAACAGGTACAAACCCGTTTCCCTGTTGCGGGACATTAACACGAGTCAGCGCAAAGCCGTCCAGGGTGGGAGGGTTCAACGGCTCGTCGCAGCTTGCGCTGCCATCTTTCCAGACTTTTTTTATGTTCCTGACCATTTTCCTGAAGACAACATTTGCAGCAGCGCTGCCTCCTTTATTCAATGAGTCGAGAAGCTCAAAACGCTTCTCTCGCAGGTTCAAAGTGACCAAGCAGTAGTGGCCTATCGCGTCCTTCATTGTTGCGGGAGGAGGGTCAAATGTTGCAAACATAATCTGAAATAAAAAAAAATAATAAAACAAACCAGATGAGAAAAAATAGAAAAAACAGAAAACTTATTTTCAAGATGACGAAAAAATGGTCAAGATGCGTTACCAATTTTTTCTTGTCCACACGTTCCTCTGCGCTTGAAGAAAACATCTTTTTCAGAGCCCTATTTGTGGCACCGCCGTTCCAAATGGAATTTTGCGAAAAAGACAAAACCAGAGAGTTAATGAAAAATGGTTATAGCACAAATAAAAATTGGACGAGGGGATAAAAATATAAATTAATGAAAATGCTTACACATAGGTTGTACGGGACAATCATAGTTTGAGATCCTTTGAACCTTTCAGCTAGCATAGACACGCCAATGTTTGCGAGGCGCGTGCTCAGCGTTCCATACGACCAAAAAGACTCGCCAACATGACCGATAGTAATATCACCAAACTCGTCCTTGAACGCAACTAGATGCCTTCAGACAAGAAGAAAAAAGCACAGCAAAAAGTGATAAGATGGGAGCGTCCCTGAAAAAATAACATATTAATTAACCGGGGCGTAAGACAAAAAATGTCGTGCTTCTTCTTCTTGTCCCTCCTAGCCCTCGTAACAGCGTCATACAACTCATTGTATCTTCTCATAAGAGCTGGATCAATCCTTGAAGCAGTAACAACAGGTAATTCCTCATCTGCATACAGAGTGGGAACGATATCAGATGATAAAACACACACGGTCCATTTCGCCCCCGGAAAAAAGAACAAAAATAATGCAGTTCGCTTACCTTCGGTTTCAGAATAAACTTCCTTCTGCTGCTCATATACATCTTCGCTGAGCGTCAAGTGCTCCAGCCCGGTAATATCATCGTCAAGCGACGCTTGATTGCTCATGTCCTGACAAAGTCTTGGTTGTTCCTCTTAGGAATCAATCAAAACTGTCTCAGGTGGGACTTTGGTTGTATCGGCTGGGAAAGCCAGATTGCCGACAGATTGCTCGGGGGCGCGAGGGACCACACAAAATTTCTCAGGCACCTCGCCGCCAACCAACAAAACAGTAGGCACAACAACACCATCGACGCCAGCGGATGTCCCGGCATCGTCAAATCCGACTCTACGAGTTCCTTCTGTCTCTTCTGCAACTTCAACTATAACACCAGGAGCTCCTTCTTTCTCTTCATGCTTATCACAATCCAGGATATCCTCCCTTCCTTCGCTCTCTTGTGCCTTATCAGCCTCAACAGGACACTCCCCTCCTTCTCTACCTTCTGCCTTATCAACCTCCACATCAGGCTCCTCCCCTCCTCTCCCTTCCACATTATCATCCCCAATGTTGCGCTCCGCTTGGATTTCCACATTTAATCCGCAGTTCTGATGAGTTAAAAAATAAAACACATTACACAAAAGAGATAGAAATGCAGTTCACTAATAAAACGGACCATGAAGCTCCCACGAAAAATAAAAAATAAAACACAAAAATGCAAAAATTCTCTATACTCACCAGGGAAGCGTCGTCGCCTTCCATCTCTTTACACTTGTCAGCCTCCTCATCCTTGCCAGCGTCGTCACCATCTGCCTCCTTCACATGTATCTCCACGTTTGATTCGGCAACCTAAAAACATTAAAACATAAATAAAGCTATTATCCAAATCTGCAGTTCTACAACTAAAAAACCAACACCAGATCATGCAGTTCACTGCTAAAATAAAAAAAGATGATGCTTCTTCTCTAGACAACAACTGCAGTGCACTACCACTTCTGGTGCATAAAAATACAAAAAAAGTTAAAAACTGCAGTTCGCTGCCACCGCTGGTGCAAAAAAAATATGATTGTTTGTTTTGGACACTACAAAAAAATCAAACAATGAAGTTCACTATAACAAAAAATAGGAAGAAATCAAACCTTGTCGATGACGACTTCGTCAATAGGATTGTCTTTGGCAGCTTCGTCAACGGGGGATAATGGCCTGTCAAGCAAGTAATCAGAATCAACACCGTCGTGGTCCTGGTGGTCATCAACACGACAAGCATTAGCCTTGGAAGATTCTCCAACACACTGCAAAAAGAACAAAAGGATAGAAAAAACAAATAGTCATGCCACAAACGCACGGAAAAAATAGATAACAAAATATGGGTAAAAAAACTGTTCACATATGGAAAAAAGACATACATCCACATCTGCGGGGTTGGGCGAAGAAGGCCGGACAACATCTTCATGCCTGTTCATTTCCTTCACGATTGCATCCGCTTCCTGCTCATACGTAGCACACCTGTCATCCTGAGACTGCTTAAACTGAACGAATGAAGATCTGATATTCGTTACAGCCTGCTTAAGGAATTCAAGCTGCCCGCGGTCAAAGTTATGAGCGGCCTCGATTTCTGCTTCAAAAGGGCCTTTGCCTTCAGGAAACAACCCGGCAATATTCCTCATCCTGGAACTGGATGTTGGGAAATCACTAGTTATATTGATGACCCTATCGAGAAGCTCATCGACCTGAACAAATTTATTACGATCAGCAGAAGCATGGCCAGAAAAACCTCCAGCAGCCGCCCTAGCAAAACCACGACCCCGTCGAATTGGAGCCACCCTAGAAAGAGGCTCACAAAACATTTCAGGGGCTCCGGCAACTGCAGTCCGCTTGTACACAATATCCGCTTCCGCCTTCCACTGAAAAAATTAACAAAAAAAAAAGAGATGCAGTTCACAAAAAAAAGTACGTAAGAGGTTCACATTTAGCATGCGCGAAAAAAGGAATAAAAACAAAAACAAAGCATGGCTATGCACTCACCGGCAGCTTGCCAAACTTGTAAGAGTCCAGGTGTATCTTTCCCCTGACAACGATGTCGGCGTTGTGAATCTTCTTCAACTGCACATGGGACAGTATTGCGGCGCGCGGAGTGCGTTTATCCATCACCGATACTTTTCGAAGATTCAAGGAATCCAGGTACATGAACAGGGGAACGATGGTGCAACCCTCAGCGCAGTTCTGCTTGCTCCCTTTAGAATTCCACTTGTACACAGCGGCCTGCAGCTCGTCGACAACAAGCTGACAAAAGTCCATGCTAGCCATAGATGCAATATCCAAGTTTTCAACCATAGCAGCTACCCTGGACAACCGAGTTGCGGGGCTAGGACAAATCAAGCACTAGAAGACAATGAGAAAAAAACCTTCACCGTCTTATCAACCTTCGCAGGGTCAGCAGCCAGCGTGCGAAGTAAGGTAAGCAGGTCCTTCGCATCTATGCTACGAGAACGGTTGAAACTGAGTTCATCCTTCAGATTAGTCAACGAATCATCATGGCCGCTGGCAGCAGGCCTGGGAGCAGTGTGAGAACCCATAGGGAAGTCATAAATGTGATGGACAGCCTCGGATTGATTTCCAGAACCTTGTTTGGCCCACAGTCCAATCTCATCGTGTCGGGGTCGATCTTTCCCATCAGCTTGCACATCAAAACACGAGAAACATTCTTCTCTAATTTCAGGTCAAAGACAATGCCAAAACCTGCTTGCCGCACCAAAGTTCTGTGCACCTCACCCAGCAAAGCGACAGCTTTGATTACATTTGGAATGGACAGCTGAACAGTCTTGTTGAAACGCCATTCATGCGCAACATCATCTTCAGACCTCTTCCTCTTCGTACTCTTAGCAGCCTACAAAAAAACAAAAGAATAAAAAAATGCAGTTCACATCAGCAAACTCATGCCAAAACAACTTAAAAAAACAGAAGAAAAAGTAAAATAAACAGCATATACCTTACTAACATCAACATCCTCCTCATCAGAATCGTTGTCCAGAGCTTCTTCAGCTGCATTTTCCCGCGCAAGCTTAGATCGACGCTCAGAATCAACACCAGAGTGATCGTCCGCACATCTCCGCTTTCCTTGAATCCCACCCACACCAACCTCGGCGTAATTAGGTCTCTTTGAGTAATCAACACGCGGGCTCCGGCGTGGAGAACTTAAACCTTGCTCTGTGACAGTGTTGAGTTTCCTCTTCACAGGATTCTTTGCGGGGGCAAATTTAGTAGACTTCTTTGAATCTGCAATCCTCCTTCCTATCTCCTTACCCTCCCCTAACTTTACTTGCTTCGCCCTATGAGCCTTCACGAAAGTATTACCGAGCGCAATAGCTTTCTGCCTTCTCCTCTCAACATCGGCTGCAATCTGATCAGGGACCATCCAATCCTGTGTAACTGGCTCTGTGCCATCAACAGATTGCGACTGGGTTTCACTCAATTCAGGTGGAATGTTGACCTGATCAGATGTACCGCCACCGACAACATTGGCTGTGAAATAACGTGTAATCAAATAGTTAACGCCACCACCCCCTGAACCACCAGGAGATAAAACTGTGGGTGAGATAAAACATAAGAAAAGATGTGTGTGTGAGATGAAGACCTAAACTTAATGCAGCTCATATCAACTTGGAAAAACAAAGAAATGTAGAAATGCAGTGCACTTTTCCAGCGGTTTATGTTTAACAATTAAAAACATAACAGTAAACCTAAAAATGCAGTTCATGTCGCTTGAAATATCATATTCACGCGTGTCCGAAAGTGGACATTGGTACAGGGATATATGATGCAGTGCACTAATTCGTTCAAGTGACCAATTGACCGCATATAAAAAAAAAGAAGTGCGCTTAGACATGCAAAACAAAACAAATTCATGCAGTTCTGTGAGAGGCAAAAACTAAAACTTAATGCAGCTCATATCGATTTCGCAAACCGCATAGTGCATAGACAAAAAAAATTACAAAGCAGTGTCCAAAATGCAGTGCTCTTTTAGCAGTTTATGTTTAACAAAAAAAACATAACAACTAACTTAATGTCCTTCCAAAAAAGTAAAAAACAATTAACTTGACGCAGTTCATATCAGTTTGCCACACGTGTCTTAAAAAAGGCCTTACTAAAAAAGGAATCTAAGATGCAGTGCACTATTTCATTCAACAAAAAGAAGTAAATTGACCCTGAATGAAAACTGCAGTTCACTTTGATGTAGTTACCAGATGGAGAAGCCGTTCTAACTGGTGACGCATCAATTGGGGAGGAAGAAGCCATACTGTGCCTCCAATCAGCAAGGGATAATAATTAAACCCTAGACAGCAAACCCCAAATTCAGGCAGAGAAAAACTTTCAATCCATAGGGCGTTGCAATTTCAAGCATACAAAACAACCTTAAGAAGAGAATGCTGGCACGAAAAATAACCCTAGCACAAGATTTGGAACGTATTAGGGGCGATTTGGGGCTCACCGTGGGACGAAGTGACGGCCGGACGAGGCGGGTGCGGACGGCAACGGCGGAGGAAGCGCCCTACGGACGGCGGCGGCTGCGGGCGTCGTCGCCCTCCACCACGAGAGAGCCCCTACGGACGGCGGCGTCTGCGGGCGTCGTCGCTCTCCACCACGAGAGCACGAGGGCGGGGGGGTTTCTGTGCGGGCACGGGGGAGAGGGAAGCGGGAGCGGGCAAGGGGGCTGCAAGAGAGACTTAATGAATAAAAGCCCGACCGACAGGCCCATAGGTCATAGACAAAAAATAAAAAAACGTCTCGGTGTTGTAACACGATGCAGTTCGCTTACGGAAAACCGCCTCGGCTTCTGAAGCGTTGCAGTTCGTTTACGGGAAACGATTCCGCTTCTGAAGCGATGCAGTTCGCTTACGGCGGACGATTCGGTTCGCCTGCCCTAAAATAATTGCGCCCACTATCGCCCGAAGCATCGCCCCCCCCCCTCCTCTATCCCGCCGGTTGCACGCCGCACGAACGCCACGATCATCACGAACCCACGATCACCAACACGGTTGGGAGACGAGATCGTGGCCTCGGCAGAAGTTGCTGCCGCTCCCATTTAAATCCCGCGCTCCATCAACCAGAGCGTCCGCACAAAACACACGACGCTGCCCCTTCCTCCTCCTCTTCCTCCTCTTTGCAGCAATGGGGTTCAGCAGGACCTATGACGACGTCCATGCGCACGGGAACACGAAGCTGAAGGTGATCTACACCACCGACGTCGACGCCATGGCGACGTACGTCGAAGAGTTCAAGACAGTTCTCCAGCCGCGCCGCCAGAAGATCGTCGGCATCAACGTGGAGTACACACCCGACCACGACAGGGCGGCCCTGGTTCAACTATCCATCTGCAAGTACCACCCAGTGCTTCTTTTCCAGGTATGTGGTACATTGGGCAAGAGATGCATCCCCTTCGACAGGTTCCTTCCCGACCCAAGGTAAGCAATTCTCTCTGCCGAGTACGTGTTGCAGTTCTATATGCCTGTATATGCAGTTCCGAAAGGTATAACTTGCGGTTCACTTTCCTTAGGTTCGAGTTCGCTGGCTTCGCCATCAAGCAGGACAAGGAGAAGCTCGCACGCTGCAACCTCCACATCACCAACTTCGTCGACATCCAGACGAACTGGAGGGTGCCTGATGGAACGAAGCCACTGGACTCGCTTGGCGATGTAGCTGCTGCCATCATCGACGACGAGTACGCAGACATGAAGACGAAGATGTCAAACCACGACCACAGCCTGTGGACTTCCATTCTCAGCACCAGGCACATCGAGTATGCTGCCAAGGACGCCTACACTGCGTTCGAGATATGGAACCGAATCACCACAATGAAGAGAGGCCTCGCGCGCGCTGAAAAAGAGAAGACCAGGAAGCACCCGAGGTCATCCTGGAGGGGGTGGGGCAAGGGGCATCAACTTCCACCTCCAACTCCAACGGGTGGAACTAGTGAAGCAGGCCAGATGCTGAAAGCCAAGGATTCCCTGTCGCAAGTGCTCGATTAGTTTCCCTCTGCGTATGTAGATTAGTTTGCTTTCGTTGTAGTTTGCTTTGGGACAATGTTTGCTTATGTTGCATTAGTTTGCTTGATGATGCACTATGTTAATTATGAGCGCAGAACCTTGGTTTCTATCTATCAACTATATGCAGTTCTCACTAGTCTGTTCTCAGTATGTATATTGCTTCAAAACTGCTGTTGTAGCTAGCATACACATAAAAACAAAACTATCAGAGCAGTTCACATAGAGTATTCTTTCACAAAACTGCTGCTATTAAGAAAGGTTGATGCAGTCCTCTTTTATTAAAAAAAACTCTAGTTCCGAATGTGGGTTAAAAAAAAGGAAAAGCTCGGTGGGGGTTTCCAGTATGGATGTTTTTCAACTGCTGCTGCTGATAGGATGCACATGAAAAACTATATGTAAAATACACTAGAAGCCACGCAAAAAATGTCAAATTATTACAACAAAAATGTCTCATGCTGCTGCTGCTCAAGCAAGACTGATCTAAAGCAAATTTAACTTGATTTCCAAATACTTTGCATGCCTATAAAAACATAGCCATAAAGCAGTGCGGTTACATAACAATGTGCATTTCGCATTGCGTATTACTGTAGTCCACCGCGCTTGATCAAGCAAAAAAACTTATCAAACTAGTCCCCACACACCCCCGTGGTTGTAATGCAGTTCATACAGGCTCGCATTGCACATTAATGCAGTTTGCCGCACTACAAAAATTCACCCGCGCATTGCATATTACTGCAGTCCACCGCTATTGACCACGATTCACAGATGAAAAAAACAGCCTGCAATGCAGTTCTAACAACTATATAATGCAAAAAAATCTCAAAAAACATCTTTGAGAAACGACCTGAGCCAGTTGCGCCGCAATAAACATGGACAAAAAACTTAAATTCTTCAAAATTAACAACTTAATCCGCTCCAATTCATACGGATAGATCAAAGGCAGCCCGTAATTGCCAAAAACAACAGAATATTACATACAAAAACGCAACAATTTCGATCCGGACGGGGAAGAACAGAGAACAGACGTTTTTCCGCTAGAACAGAGAGATACTCGACAAATTATACTGAAATTTCAATCCTATTAGCAGATTAATCTATCGCGGAATAACACAAACATCAACGTGATAAAATGGTAACACACAAACATCAAACACTATAAAATCGAATACGAACAGCCAGCAGCAGGATGCGAAACCGGAAGAACGGACGCAGATCCGCCAAATCAAAGGATTTCCGTCATTTTCTCGCTGAATTCAGTGCTTAACCACATATTAAATCAGCGCACACACAAATAAACCAATAGAAATCGATCAAACTAGCCAGAAACGCTGCTCCATGAAGGTTTCCTGCTGCACCTCTATGTGGTTCGCAACAGAAGAAGGAAGCAGTGCGCATAGCTTTCCAATGCAGTTTTTCAATGCAGTTCAGAAGTGTTATGAGAATATTATTCTCGTAATGTTATGAGAATAGACCGGCTGTATATATATATATATCATGTTCTTTCCAACATGCTGAGCTTGCCAAAGGATAAAATGAAAAAGAAAAGGTGAAGATCACCATGAATTTTGCATAAGGTAGAAGATAATAATAAAGGATAGGCCCTTCGCAGAGGGAAGCAGAGGTTGTCATGCGATTTTATGATCGGATATATAAAATCTCAATGCGAAAGAACGTCACTTTATATTGCCCCTTGTGATATGAACCTTTATTATGCAGTCTGTCGCTTTTATTACTTCCACATCACAAGGTCGTATAAAGCTTATTTCTCCCACACCAATCAATCATACATATTTAGAGCAATTTTTATTGCTTTGCACCGATGACAACTTACTTGAAGGATCTTACATAATCCATAGGTACATATGGTGGACTCTCATGGCAAAACTGGTTTAAGGGTATTTGGAAGCACAAGTAGTATTTGTACTTGGTGCTGAGAATTTGGCTAGCATGAGGGGGAAAGGCAAGCTCAACAAGTTAGAGGATCCATGACAACATACTTTATCTCAGATATAAGAAATACATAACTCATTACGTTGTCTTCCTTGTCCAACATCAACTCTTTAGCATGTCATATTTTAATGAGTGCTCCCAATCATAAAAGATGTCAATGATAATATATCTATATGTGAAAACCTCTCTTTCTTTATTTCTTCCTATTAATTGCAACAATGACCAAAGCTATGTTTGCCAACTCCCAACAGCTTTTAATCATCATACTCTTTCTATGTGAAGTCATTACTCTCAATAAGATCAATATGAACCTTTTGTTTCTTTTTATTCTTTTTCTCTTTCTTTTATTCACCCAAGATCATGGCAAAATAATCAAGCCCTTGACTCAACACTAATCTTTATTATATATAGCTCACGGACTCGATTACATAGAGAGATCATAAAGCAAAACTCAAAACTAGATCATGCCATAAACTTTATTCTACTAGATCAAGATACTACTAATAGGATTGAACTAAGAAAAACGGTAAAGATAGGAGTTGTGATTGTGATACGATACCGGGGCACCTCCCCCAAGCTTGGCAGTTGCCAAGGGGAGTGCCCATACCCATGTGATTGTATCTCCTTTGTCGGTGAAGAAGGTGGTGGTGGTGTTGATGATGCAGACTTGTCATCCATCTTCCAAGGCATAGGTTCGCCATCATAGAAGGATGACCGAGTCTCCGGAATCCTCGAATCTGCAGCCAAACTCATTCTTTTGAATCTATATTCATACTCACAGTTTTGGTTTTGCAGGTCATAGATTTGGGCTTGGAGGTGCTCGATCTTCTCATATAGCTTGAAGATGGACTCCTCGGTGTTCTTGGCATCCGGCTTGTAGTTGTTAGTGAACTCCGCGAGCATCATGTGGCTAGCGTTGATTCCACGCTCCACCATCCCCTCGCACTTGAGAATTTGTTGCTCCATTGCTTCGAGCCTCGTCTCCACGCTTCCGGTTCCTTTTGGTCCCTCAACATCGCGAATGTGCAACAACCCATCACGCATCTCAATGGTTTGAGGGTGTCGCAGCACCTCCGCGAGGTAAGGGTTGATGACCTTCTCGAAGAACTTATCCTTGGAAGCACTTGGGGACGTCATGATAATCTAGATCTGTCAGAAAAATAGCTCGAAACAAAGACATGAGATTTTTGCATGATACGGGAGTCAAAACCTTCGGGAGAATATATAATGAATTTTTACCGACCAAAATACGCATCGTGCAAGAAAACGGAGTCCAGAAGGCACACAAGGTGCTCACGAGGTAGGGGGCGCGCCCAGGGGGTAGGGCGCGCCCACCACCCTCGTGGGGCCCTCGTGTCCTTCCCAGACTGCTACTTATTTTTCTAAATATTCCAAAACGGAGAAATATTGCCTTAAAAATTGTTTTGGAGTCGGTTTACTTACCGTACCACATACCTATTCCTTTTCGGAGTCTGAAATGTTCCGGAAAGTGTCCCTTATGTATTCTTCCGGTGTTACGGTTTCAATAATATTGGTTTCAACATTTATGGGATTACCTGAGATATAATGTTTAATTCTTTGACCATTTACCACCTTCGGATTTGTGCCCTCGAAGTTGTTGATTTTTATGGCACCGGAATGATAGACCTCCTCAGTAACATAGGGGCCTTCCCATTTAGAGAGAAGTTTTCCTGCAAAAAATCTTAAACGAGAGTTGTATAGCAATACATAATCACCTACATTAAACTCACGCTTTTGTATCCTTTTGTCATGCCATCTTTTAACTTTTTCTTTAAACAACTTGGCATTTTCATAAGCTTGGGTTCTCCATTCATCAAGTGAGCTAATATCAAATAACCTCTTCTCACCGGCAAGTTTAAAATCATAGTTAAGCTCTTTAATAGCCCAATATGCCTTATGTTCTAGTTCGAGAGGTAAGTGACATGCTTTTCCATAAACCATTTTATACGGAGACATACCCATAGGATTTTTGTATGCAGTTCTATAAGCCCATAATGCATCATCAAGTTTCTTAGACTAATTCCTTCTAGACCTATTAACAGTCATTTGCAAAATTAATTTGAGCTCTCTATAGCTCAACTCTACTTGACCACTAGACTGTGGGTGATAAGGAGATGCAATTCTATGATTAACATCATATTTAGCAAGCATTTTACGGAAGGCACCATGAATAAAGTGTGAACCACCATCAGTCATTAAATATCTAGGGACTCCAAACCTCGGGAAAATAACTTCCTTAAGCATTTTAATAGAAGTGTTATGATCAACACTACTAGTTGGAATAGCTTCTACCCACTTAGTAACGTAATCAACAACAACTAGAATATGTGTGTATCCATTAGAGGCAGGAAAAGGTCCCATATAATCAAAGCCCCAAACATCAAACGGTTCAATAACAAGAGAATAATTCATAGGCATTTCTTGACGTCTACTAATATTACCAATTCTTTGACATTCATCACAATACAAGACAAACTTACGGGCATCCTTGAAGAGAGTAGGCCAATAAAAACCAGATTGCAATACCTTATGTGCAGTTCTATCTCCAGCGTGGTGTCCTCCATAAGACTCGGAATGACACTTGCATAGGATCTGTTCCTGTTCATGCTCAGGTACACAATGTCTAATAACACCATCTACTCCTTCTTTATAAAGATGTGGGTCATCCCAAAAGTAATGTCTTAATTCATAGAAAAACTTTTTCTTTTGTTGGTATGTGAAGCTAGGTGGTATAAATTTAGCAACAATATAATTAGCATAATCAGCATACCATGGAGTACTACGAGAAGTACTTATAACATTTAATTGTTCATCAGGAAAGTTATCATTAATAGGTAGTGGGTCATCAAGTATATTTTCTAACCTAGACAGGTTGTCTGCAACGGGGTTCTCAGCTCCCTTTCTATCAACAATATGCAAATCAAATTCTTGTAGCAAGAGAACCCATCTAATAAGTCTAGGTTTAGCATCTTTCTTTTCCATAAGATATTTAATAGCAGCATGATCTGTTTGAATAGTTACTTTAGAATCAACAATATAAGATCTGAACTTATCACAAGCAAATACAACTGCTAAAAGCTCTTTTTCAGTAGTAGCATAATTTCTTTGAGCATTGTCTAGAGTCTTACTAGCATAATGAATAACATTTAATTTCTTATCAACTCTTTGCCCTAGAACATCACCTACAACATAATCACTAGCATCACACATAATTTCAAAGGGTAAATTCCAATCAGGTGGCTGAACAACAGGTGCAGTGACTAATGCTTTCTTAAGTATTTCAAATGCTTCTACACAATCATCATCAAAGACAAAGGGTATATCTTTTTGCAATAAATTAGTCGGAGGCCGAGAAATTTTTGAGAAGTCCTTAATGAACCTCCTGTAAAATCCGGCGTGACCAAGAAAACTTCTTATACCTTTGATGTCCTTGGGGCATGGCATCTTTTCAATAGCACCAACCTTGGCTTTATCAACTTCAATACCTCTTTCAGAAACTTTATGCCCCAAGACAATACCTTCATTAACCATAAAGTGACACTTTTCCCAATTCAAGACAAGATTAGTTTCTTCACATCTCTGCAAAACTTGATCAAGATTGCTCAAGCAATCATCAAAAGAGGAACCATAGACGGAAAAGTCGTCCATGAAAACCTCACAAATCTTTTCACAAAAGTCAGAGAATATAGCCATCATGCATCTTTGAAAGGTAGCAGGTGCATTACATAAACCAAAAGGCATACGTCTATAAGCAAAAGTACCAAAAGGGCATGTAAAAGTAGTCTTTGATTGATCTCTAGCCGACACAGGTATTTGAGAGAAACCAGAATAACCATCTAGAAAGCAATAGTGTGTATATTTGCATAATCTTTCTAGCATTTGATCAATAAAAGGTAAGGGGTAATGATCTTTCTTAGTAGCTTTATTTAATTTGCGGAAATCAATTACCATCCTATAACCTATGATAATTCTTTGTGGAATCAATTCATCTTTATCATTAGGAACAACAGTAATACCTCCCTTCTTAGGGACACAATGGACAGGACTTACCCACTCACTATCAGCAACGGGATAGATTATACCTGCCTCCAGAAGCTTTAGTATTTCTTTTCTTACCACTTCTTTCATTTTAGGATTCAGACGTCTTTGAGGATCACGAACTGGTTTGGCATCTGCCTCCAAATTTATTTTATGTTGACATAGAGTGGGACTAATGCCCTTAAGATCGTCAAGAGTATATCCAATAGAAACAAGGTGCTTCTTCAGAGTTTTCAATAATCTTTCTTCTTCATGCTCTGAAAGGTTAGCACTAATAATAACAGGATATATCTTCTTTTCATCAAGATAAGCATATTTAAGATTATCTGGCAAAGGTTTAAGCTCAAACACGGGATCACCCTTGGGTGGAGGAGGATCCCCTAAGATTTCAACAGGCAAGTTGTGATGCAGAATAGGTTCTTATTTAAATAATACTTCATCTATTTCCCTTCTTTCATTCATGAACATATCATTTTCATGGTCTAGCAAATAGTGTTCTAAAGGATCACTAGGAGGTACGGCAATAGAAGCAAGTCCAATAATTTCATCCTTACTAGGAAATTCTTCCTCACGATGTTGTTTACTAAATTTAGAGAAATTAAACTCATGAACCATATCATCCAAGCCAACAGTAACAACATTCTTAGTGCACTCTGTGGTAGCATTGACGGTATTTAAGAAGGGTCTACTAAATATAATGGGACAAAAGCTATCTTGCGGAGAAGTAAGAACAAGAAAATCAGCAGGATATTTAGTTTTCCCACACAAGACTTTAACATCTCTAACAATTCCCATCGCTGAAATAGTGTCTGTATTGGCAAGTTTAATTGTGACATCAATATCTTCTAACTCAGCAGGTGCAATTTCATGCTTGATTTCTTTATACAAGTCATAAGGTATAACACTAGCACTAGCACCCATATCACATAAGCCATGATAACAATGATCTCCTATTTTAACATAAATAACAGGCATGGCTACCACAGGTCTATGTTTATCTTTATCACAAGGTTTAGCAATTCTAGCAGTTTCACCTTCGAACTGAATAACATGCCCATCAATATTATCAGACAAGAGATCTTTAACAATAGCAATATTAGGTTCTACTTTAACTTGCTTAGGAGGTGTATAAGTTCTAATATTGCTTTTACGAACAACAGTTGAAGCTTTAGCATGATCCTTTATTCTAACAGGGAAAGATGGTTTCTCAATATAAGAAGTAGGAACAATAGGATCATTATAAGTGACAGTCTTTTCTTCAACTTTAATAGGTGCAGCTACTTTTACTTCTATGGGAGTATGATATTTAAACCACTTCTCCTTAGGGAGATCAACATAAGTAGCAAAAGATTCACAAAAAGAAGCTACTATCTCAGAGTCAAGTCCATATTTAGTGCTAAACTTACGGAAAATATCGGTATCCATAAAAGATTTAACACAATCAAACTTAGGTGTCATACCTGACTCCTTACCTTCGTCGAGGTCCCAATCTTCAGAGTTGCGTTTAATTCTATCCAATAAATTCCATCTGAATTCAATAGTCTTCATCATAAAAGAGCCAGCACAAGAAGTATCGAGCATGGTGCGATTGTTTTCAGAAAGTCGAGCATAAAAACTTTGCATAATTATTTCTCTCGGGATCTCATGATTGGGGCATGAATATAACATTGATTTAAGCCTCCCTCAAGCTTGAGCGATGCTTTCTCCTTCGTGAGGCCAGAAATTATATATATAATTGCGATCACGATGAACAAGATGCATAGGGTAATACTTTTGATGAAATTCCAGCTTCAATCTTTTATAGTCCCATGATCTCATATCATCACATAGCCTATACCATATCAATGTGTCTACCTTCAAAGATAAAGGGAAGACCTTCTTCTTAGCAACATCATCGGGTATACCTGCAAGCTTATATAATCCACAAACTTCATCCACATATATTAAGTGCTCATCAGAATGCTTTGTTCCATCTCCTGTAAAAGGGTTAGCTAGCAGTTTTTCTATCATACCCAAAAGATACTCATAAGGAATTTCATTTTCAATAGGTTCAGTAGGTTGAGGAGAAACTCTTTGCTCTACTGGACGGGGTGAAGATACCCCGAACAAGCCCCTCAGAGAATTACTTTCCATAGCGACAAGTGACAATAAATTTCAGCACATTATATAATTTTTTCCTTACCAAATTCCACCTACCAAAAGCGCTACACTCCCCGGCAACGGCGCCAGAAAAGAGTATTGATGACCCACAAGTATAGGGGATCTATCGTAGTCCTTTCGATAAGTAAGAGTGTCGAACCCAACGAGGAGTAGAAGGAAATGATAAGCGGTTTTCAGCAAGGTATTCTCTGCAAGTACTGAATAAGTGGTAACAGATAGTTTTGTGATAAGATAGGTTGTAACGAGCAACAAGTAACAAAAGTAAATAAAGTGCAGCAAGGTGGCCCAATCCTTTTGTAGCAAAGGACAAGCCGGAACAAACTCTTATAATAGGAAAAGCGCTCCCGAGGACACATGGGAATATCGTCAAGCTAGTTTTCATCACGTTCACATGATTTGCGTTCGATACTTTGATAATTTGATATGTGGGTGGACCGGTGCTTGGGTGCCATTCTTAATTGAACAAGAATCCCACTTATGGTTAACCTCTATTGCAAGCATCTGCAACTACAACAAAAGTATTAAGGTAAACCTAACCATAGCATGAAACATATGGATCCAAATCAGCCCCTTACGAAGCAACGCATAAACTAGGGTTTAAGCTTCTGTCACTCTAGCAACCCATCATCTATTTATTACTTCCCAATGCCTTCCTCTAGGCCCAAATAATGGTGAAGTGTTATGTAGTCGATGTTCACATAACACCACTAGAGGCTAGACAACATACATCTTATCAAAATATCAAACGAATACCAAATTCACATGACTACTCATAGCAAGACTTCTCCCTTGTCCTCAGGAACGAACGTAATTACTCACAAAGCATATTCATGTTCATAATTAGAGGGGTAATAATATGCATATAGGATCTGAACATATGATCTTCCACCAAATAAGCCAACTAGCATCAACTACAAGGAGTAATCAACACTACTAGCAACCTACTAGCACCAATCCCGGACTTTGAGACAAGAATTGGATACCAGAGATGAACTAGGGTTTGGAGATGAGATGGTGCTGGTGAAGATGTTGATGGAGATTGCCCTCTCCTGATGAGAGGAGCGTTGGTGATGAAGATGGTGATGATTTCCCCCTCGGAGGGAAGTTTCCCCGGCAGAACAGCTCTGCCGGAGCTCTAGATTGGATCCGCCAAGGTTCCGCCTCATGGCGGCGGAGAATCGTCCCCAAAAGTTCCTCCTTATTTTTTTCTCATCGAAAGACCTCATATAGGAGAAGATGGGCGTCGGAGAGCCACCAGGGGGCCCACGAGGTAGGGGTGCGCCCTAGGGGGGGCCCACCCTCGTGAGCAGGGTGTGGGTCCCCTGGCCTTCATCTTTGGTGTGGATTTTTCTTTATTTCTTTTAAGACGTTCCGTGGAGTTTCAGGACTTTTGGAGTTACGCAGAATAGGTCTCTAATATTTGCTCCTTTTCCAGACCAGAATTCCAGCTGCCGTCATTCTCCCTCCTTATGTAAACCTTGTAAAATAAGAGAGAATAGCCATAAGTATTGTGACATAAAGTGAAATAACAGTCCATAATGCAATAAATATCGATATAAAAGCATGATGCAAAATGGACATATCAGGAGGCGGCGACCGGACCTTTACAAACAAGGTTGGGGCAATCTCCAGAACTTAATCGGAGGCTCCCAACAACACCACGAAGCTTCACCACAATGGACTATGGCTCCGTGGTGACCTCAACCGTCTAGGGAGCTCAAACACCCAAGAGTAACAAGATCCGCCAGGGATTAGTGGGGGGATCAAATTTCTCTTGGTGGAAGTGTAGATCGGGGCCTTCTCAACCAATCCCGAGCAAATCAACAAGTTTGATTGGCTCGGGAGAGAGATCGGGCGAAAATGGAGCTTGGAGAATTAATGGAGCTTTTGGGGGAAGAGGTAAGTCAACAAAGAAGAAGAGGACCCCCTTTTATACAAGGGGAACCCATCCAACCGTTATCCCCAAAACAGCCCCGCAGAGGGCGGTATTACCGCAAGGGTCAGTGGTACTACCGCTGGACCCAGCGGTACTGCTGCTCCTCCTCGTGGTACTACCGTGCAGTGCAGGAACTCAGCCCGGTGCGGTACCGCCGCAGTGGTAGGGTGGTACTACCGCTCTCGAGCGGTACTACCACTTCTACTACCGCTGCAAGTGTCGCGCAACCCGACACGAGAGGCGACCCCCTCAAGTCGACGCGGTAGGGGCCCGGTACCGCAGTGGTAATGCGGCTGAGACCCACAAGCAATACTATCGTGGGTACCGCGGTACTACCGCGTGGACCCAAAACAGCACACTGAAAGGGGAAAGAGCACTCCATTGAAGCAGAACGGCTCAGAGGGTGAGGAAAGGATGTGTACGTGTTGATTCCACCCAAGCCTTACCAAAGCGGACCCCCTCTTGATAGAACGGTGACTCCTACGAAACTAGTCCACCAAACAAGAAAGGAAAGAGCTACACCGTCTTGAATAACACTCCGAGGGGAAAGAAATCATCTTGTGCCAAAGGATGAATCTCTGAAATGCACAAAGCACACGATTAGTCCGCAAACATGTTGTCATCAATCACCAAAACTACATCGAGAGAGATATGCCTTAACAAGCTTCACCGAGGTCTTTCATTGAAAAACTCTTATTCAAATATCCTTTTATGCTATCCAGAAATTCTATATCATTTCCAATCAACAATATGTCATCCACATATAATATCAGAAATGCTACAGAGATCCCACTAACTTTCTTATAAATACAGGCTTCTCCAAAAGTCTGTATAAAACCATATGCTTTGATCACACTATCAAAACATTTATTCCAACTTCGAGAGGCTTGCACCAGTCCATAAATGGATCGCTGGAGCTTGCATACTTTGTTAGCTCCCTTTGGATCGACAAAACCATTCGGTTGCATCATATACAACTCTTCTTCCAGAAATCCATTCAGGAATGCAGCTTTGACATCCATTTGCCAAATTTCATAATCATAAAATGCGGCAATTGCTAACATGATTCAGACAGACTTAAGCATCGCTACGGGTGAAAAGGTCTCATCATAGTCAATCCCTTAAACTTGTCGAAAACCTTTTGCAACAAGTCGAGCTTTATAGACGGTAACATTACCATCAGCATCAGTCTTCTTCTTGAAAATCCATTTATTCTCGATGGCTTGCCGATCATTGGGCAGGTCAACCAAAGTCCACACTTTGTTCTCATACATGGATCCCATCTCAGATTTCATGGCCTCAAGCCATTTCGCGAAATCTGGGCTCACCATCGCTTCTTCATAGTTTGTAGGTTCGTCATGGTCTAGCAACATAACCTCCAGAATAGGATTACTGTACCACTCTGGTGCAGATCTTACTCTGGTTGACCTACGAGGTTTAGTAACAACTTGATCTGAAGTTTCATGATCATCATCATTAACTTCCTCACTAATTGGTGTAGACGTCATAGGAACCAGTTTCTGTGATGAACTACTTTCCAATAAGGGAGCAGGTACTGGTACCTCATCAAGTTCTACTTTCCTCCCACTAACTTCTTTCGAGAGAAACTCCTTCTCTAGAAAGGATCCATTCTTAGCAACGAATGTCTTGCCCTCGGATCTGTGATTGAAGGTGTACCCAACTGTTTCTTTTGGGTATCCTATGAAGACACATTTCTCCGATTTGGGTTCAAGCTTATCGTGTTGAAGCTTTTTCACATAAGCATCGCAGCCCCAAACTTTAAGAAACGACAACTTTGGTTTCTTGCCAACCCATAGTTCATAAGGTGTCGTCTCAATGGATTTTGATGATGCCCTATTTAATGTGAATGTGGCCGTCTCTAAAGCATAACTCCAAAATGATAGCGGTAAATCAGTAAGAGACATCATAGATCGCACCATATCTAGTAAAGTACGATTACAACGTTCGGACACACCATTACGCTGTGGTGTTCCGAGTGGCGTGAGTTGCGAAACTATTCCGCATTGTTTCAAATGTAGACCAAACTCGTAACTCAAATATTCTCCTCCACGATCAGATCGTAGAAACTTTATTTTCTTGTTACGATGATTTTCAACTTCACTTTGAAATTCTTTGAACTTTTCAAATGTTTCAGACTTATGTTTCATTAACTAGATATACCCATATCTGATTAAATCGTCTGTGAATGTGAGAAAATAATGATACCCGCTGCGAGCCTCAATATTCATTGGACCACATACATCAATATGTATGATCTCCAACAAATCAGTTGTTCGCTCCATAGTTTCGGAGAACGGCGTTTTAGTCATCTTACCCATGAGGTATGGTTCGCAAGTACCAGGTGATTCATAATGATTCCAAAAGTCCATCAGTATGGACTTTCTTCATGCACATTATACCAATATGACCCAAATGGCAGTGCCACAAATAAGTTGCACTATCATTATCAACTCTGCATCTTTTGGCTTCAACATTATGAATATGTATATCACTACTATCGAGATTCATCAAAAATAGACCACTCTTTAAGGATGCATTACCATAAAAGATATTACTCATATAAAAAGAACAACCATTATTCTCAGATTTAAATGAATAACCGTCTCACATTAAACAAGATCCAGATATAATGTTCATGCTCAATGCTGGCACCAAATAACAATTATTTAGGTCTAAAATTAATCCCGAAGGTAGATGTAGAGGTAGCGTGCTGACGGCGATCACATCGACTTTGGAACCATTTCCCACGCGCATCATCACCTCGTCCTTAGCCAGTGTTCGCTTAATCCGTTGTCCCTATTTCGAGTTGCAAATATTAGCAATAGAACCAGCATCAAATACTCAGGTGTTAATGCGAGCTCTGGTAAGGTACACATCAATAACATGTATATAACATATACCTTTGTTCACCTTGCCATCCTTCTTATCCGCCTAATACTTGGGGCAGTTCCGCTTCTAGTGACCAGTCTGTTTGCAGTAGAAGCACTCAGTCTCAGGCTTAGGTCCAGACTTGGGTTTCTTCTCCCGAGCAGCAACTTGTTTGTTGTTCTTCTTGAAGTTCCCCTTCTTCTTCCCTTTACCCCTTTTCTTGAAACTGGCGGTCTTATTGACCATCAACACTTGACGCTCCTTTTTGATTTCTACCTCCGCGGCCTTTAGCATTGCGAAGAGCTCGGGAAGACTTATTCATCCCTTGCATATTATAGTTCATCACGAAGCTCTTGTAGCTTGGTGGCAAGGATTGAAGAACTCTGTCAATGACACTATCAATAGGAAGATTAACTCCCAGTTGAGTCAAGTGATTATGATACCCAGACATTTTGAGTATATGCTCACTGACAGAACTATTCTCCTCCATCTTGCAGCTATAGAACTTATTGGAGACTTATTATCTCTCAATCCGGGCATTTGCTTGAAATATTAACTTCAACTCCTGGAACATCTCATATGCTCCATGACGTTCCAAACATCATTGAAGTCCCGGTTCTAAGCCGTAAAGCATGTCACACTGAACTATCGAATAGTCATCAGCTTTGCTCTGCCAGGTGTTCATAACATCTAGTGTTGCTCCTGCAGTAGGTTTGGCACTTAGCGGTGCTTCCAGGACGTAATTCTTTTGTGCAGCAATGAGGATAATACTCAAGTTATGGACCCAGTCCGTGTAATTGCTACCATCATCTTTCAACTTTGCTTTCTCAAGGAACGCATTAAAATTCAACGAAACAACAGCACGAGCCATCTATCTACAACAAACATAGACATGCAAAAATACTATCAGGTACTAAGTTCATGATAAATTTAAGTTTAATTAATCATATTACTTAAGAACTCCCACTTAGATAGACATCTCTCTAATCATCTAAGTGATCACGTGATCCAAATCAACTAAACCATAACCGATCATCACGTGAAATGGAGTAGTTTTCAATGGTGAACATCATTATGTTGATCATATCTACTATATGATTCACGCTCGACCTTTCGGTCTCAGTGTTCCGAGGCCATATCTGCATATGCTAGGCTCGTCAAGTTTAACCTGAATATTCTGCGTGTGCAAAACTGGCTTGCACCCGTTGTAGATGGACGTAGAGCTTATCACACCCGATCATCACGTGGTGTCTGGGCACAACAAACTTTGGCAACGGTGCATACTCAGGTAGAACACTTTTATCTTGAAATTTAGTGAGAGATCATCTTATAATGCTACTGTTAATCAAAGCAAAATAAGATGCATAAAAGATAAACATCACATGCAATCAATATAAGTGATATGATATGGCCATCATCATCTTGTGCTTGTGATCTCTATCTCCGGAGCACCGTCATGATCACCATTGTCACCGGCGCGACACCTTGATCTCCATCGTAGCATCGTTGTTGTCTCGCCAACTATTGCTTCTACGACTACCGCTACCGCTTAGTGATAAAGTAAAGCAATTACAGGGCGATTGCATTGCATACAATAAAGCGACAACCATATGGCTCCTGCCAGTTGCCGATAACTTGATACGTCCATTTTGCATCATGCTTTTATATCAATATTTATTGAATTATGGGCTGTTATTACACATTATGTCACAATACTTATGCCTATTCTCTCTTATTTTACAAGGTTTACATAAAGAGGGAGAATGCCGGCAGCTGGGATTCTGGCTCGAAAAGGAGCAAATATTAGAGACCTATTCTGCATAGCTCCAAAAGTCTTGAAACTTCACGGGTGATGCTTTCCAAATATATAAAAAACATTGAGCTCAAGAACTTCACTAGGGGGGCCATGTTGGGGAACGTAGTAATTTCAAAAAAATTCCTACGCACACGCAAGATCATGGTGATGCATAGCAACGAGAGGGGAGAGTGTGATCTACGTACCCTTGTAGACCGACAGCGGAAGCGTTAGCACAACGCGGCTGATGTAGTCGTACGTCTTCACGGCCTGACCGATCAAGCACCGAAACTACGGCACCACCAAGTTTTAGCACACGTTCAGCTCGATGACGATCCCCGGACTCCGATCCAGCAAAGTGTCGGGGAAGAGTTCCGTCAGCACGACGGCGTGGTGACAATCTTGATGTTCTACCATCGCAGGGCTTCGCCTAAGCACCGCTACAATATTATCGAGGATTATGGTGGAAGGGGGCACCGCACACGGCTAAGAAAACGATCACGTGGATCAACTTGTGTGTCTAGGGGTGCCCCTGCCCCCGTATATAAAGGAGCAAGGGGAGGAAGCCGGCCGGCCCTATAGGCACGCCAAGGAGGAGTCCTCCTCCTAGTAGGAGTAAGACTCCTACTAGGAGGGGGAAGGAAGTGGGGAAGGAGAAGGAAAGGGGGGCGCCGGCCCCCTCTCCCAGTCCAATTCGGACCAGGGGGGAAGAGGCGCGCGGCCCACCCTGGCTGCCCTTGTCTTTCTCCACTAAGGCTCATATGGCCCATTACTTCTCCGGGGGGGTCTGGTAACCCTCCGGTACTTCGGTTTTCTCCGAAATCACCCGGAACACTTCCGGTGTCCGAATATAGCCGTCCAATATATCAATCTTTATATCTCGACCATTTCGAGACTCCTCGTTATGTCTGTGATCACATCCGGGACTCCGAACTAACTTCGGTACATCAAAACTCATAAACTCATAATATAACTGTCATCGAAACCTTAAGCACGCGGACCCTACGGGTTCGAGAACAATGTAGACATGACCGAGACATGTCTCCGATCAATAACCAATAGCGGAACCTGGATGCTCATATTGGCTCCTACATATTCTACGAAGATCTTTATCGGTCAGACCGCATAACAACATACGTTGTTCCCTTTGTCATCGGTATGTTACTTGCCCGAGATTCGATCGTCGGTATCTCAATACCTAGTTCAATCTCGTTACCATCAAGTCTCTTTACTCATTTCATAATACATCATCTCGCAACTAACTCATTAGTTGCAATGCTTGCAAGGTTTATGTGATGTGCATTACCGAGAGGGCCCAGAGGTACCTCTCCGACAATCGGAGTGACAAATCCTAATCTCGAAATACGCCAACCCAACATTTACCTTTGGAGACACCTGTAGAGCTCCTTTATAATCACCCATTTTGTGACGTTTGGTAGCACACAAAGTGTTCCTCTGGCAAACGGGAGTTGCATAATCTCATAGTCATAGGAACATGTATAAGTCATGAAGAAAGCAATAGCAACATACTAAACGATCGGGTGCTAAGCTAATGGAAATGGGTCATGTCAATCACATCATTCTCCTAATAATGTGACCCCGTTAATCAAATGACAACACATGTCTATGGTTAGGAAACATAACCATCTTTGATTAATGAGCTAGTCAAGTAGAGGCATACTAGTGACGTTTGGTTTGTCTATGTATTCACACAGTATTATGTTTCCGGATAATACAATTCTAGCATGAATAATAAACATTTATCATGATATAAGGAAATAAAATAATAACATTATTATTGCCTCTAGGGCATATTTCCTTCAGGCCACACCCTGCCCACGAAGGTGGGGGGCATGCCCTACCCCCTGGGCGCGCCCCTACCTTGTGGGCCCCCTGGTGGCCCTCCGGTGACCATCTTCTGCTATATGGACTCTTTTGATGGGAAAAAAGCATAGGCCATCTTCTCGGACGAAACTCCGCCGCCACGAGGCGGAACCTTGGCGGAACCAATCTAGGGTTCTGGCGGGGCTGTTCTGCCGGGGAAACATCCCTCCCGGAGGGGGAAATCATCGCCATCGTCATCACCAATGCTCCTCTCATCGGGAGAGGGCAATCCCCATCAACATCTTCATCAACACCATCTCATCTCAAAACCCTAGTTCATCTCTTGTATCCAATTCTTGTCTCCAAGTCCGGGAGTGGTGCTAGTAGGTTGCTAGTAGAGTTAATTACTCCTTGTAGTTCATGCTCGTTGGTTTAATTGGTGGAAGATCATATGTTAAGATCCTATATGCACATTAATACCCCTCTGATTATGAACATGTTTATGCTTTGTGAGAAGTTACTTTTGTTCCCGGGGACATGGGAGAAGTCTTGCTATTAGTAGTCATGTGAATTTGGTGTTCGTTCGATATTTTGATGAGATGTATGTTGTCTCTCCTCTAGTGGTGTTATGTGAACGTCGACTACATGACACTTCACCATTGTTTGGGCCTAGAGGAAGGCATTGGGAAGTAATAAGTAGATGATGGGTTGCTAGAGTGACAGAAGCTTAAACCCTAGTTTATGCATTGCTTCGTAAGGGGCTGATTGGGATCCATATGTTTCATGCAATGGTTAGGTTTACCTTAATACTTTTGTTGTATTGGTGGATGCTTGCAATAGAGGTTAATCATAAGTGGGATGCTTGTCCAAGTAAGGGCAGCACCCAAGCACCGGTCCACCCACATACCAAATCATCAAAGTACCGAACGCGAATCATATGAGCGTGATGAAAACTAGCTTGACGATATTCCCATGTGTCCTCGGGAGTGCTTTACATCATATAAGAGTTTGTCCAGGCTTGTCCTTTGCTACAAAAAGGATTGGGCCACCTTGCTGCACCTTATTTACTTTTGTTACTTGTTGCTCGTTACAAATTATCTTATCACAAAATTATCTGTTGCCACTTATTTCAGTACTTGCAGAGAATACCTTGCTGGAAACCGCTTATCATTTCCTTCTGCTTCTCGTTGGGTTCGACACACTTACTTATTGAAAGGACTACGATAGATCCCCTATACTTGTGGGTCATCATAACTCGGTTACAAAACATGATCATCTCATACAATAAAATGTAGCATCATGTCTTGACCATATCACATCACAACATGCCCTGCAAAAACAAGTTAGGCGTCCTCTACTTTGTTGTTGCAAGTTTTACGTGGCTGCTATGGGCTGAGCAAGAACCGTTCTTACCTACGCATCAAAACCACAACGATAGTTAGTCACGTTAGTGATGTTTTAACCTTCTCAAGGACCGGGTGTAGCCACACTCGGTTCAACTAAAGTTGGAGAAACTGACACCCGCCAGCCACCTGTGTGCAAAGCACGTCAGGTAGAATCAGTCTCGCGTAAGCGTACGCGTCATGTCGGTCCGGGCCGCTTCATCCAACAATACCACCGAACCAAAGTATGACATGCTGGTAAGCAGTATGACTTGTATCGCCCACAACTCACTTGTGTTCTACTCGTGCATATAACATCAGCGCATAAAACCTGGCTCGGATGCCACTATTGGGGAACGTAGTAATTTAAAAAAAAATTCCTACGCACACGCAAGATAATGGTGATGCATAGCAACGAGAGGGGAGAGTGTGTCCACGTACCCTCGTAGACCGAAAGCGGAAGCGTTAGCACAAGCGGTTGATGTAGTCGTACGTCTTCACAATCCGACCGATCAAGTACCGAACGCATGGCACCTCTAAGTTCTGCACACGTTCAACTCGATTACGTCCCTCGAACTCCGATCCAGCCAAGCTTTGAGGGAGAGTTCCGTCAGCACGACGGTGTGGTGACGATGTTGATGTTCTACTGTCGCAGGGCTTCGCCTAAGCACCGCTACAATATTATCGAGGTGGACTATGGTGGAGAGGGGCACCACACACGGCTAAAAGACCCAAGAGATCAATTGTTGTGTCTATGGGGTGCCCCCTCCTCCGTATATAAAGGATGGGAGGAGAGGGCCGGCCAAGGGGAGGAGGCGCGCCCAAGGGGGGAGTCCTACTCCCACCGGGAGTAGGACTCCTCCTTTTCCTATTTGGAGAGGGAGATGGAAGGAAGAGGAAGGAGGGAGGAAGGAAAGGGGGGCCGGCCCCCCTCCCAATTCGGATTGGGCTTGGGGGGGCGCCCCCTCCCTTGATCCTTTCCCCTCCTTTCCACTAAAGCCCATTAAGGCCCATATACCTCCCGGGGGGTTCCGATAACCTCCCGGTGCTCCGCTATTATCCCGATCTACCCGGAACCATTCCGGTATCCAAATATAGTCGTCCAATATATCGATCTTTACGTATCGAACATTTCGAGACTCCTCATCATGTCCGTGATCACATCCGGGACTCCGAACTACCTTCGGTACATCAAAAACCATAAACTCATAATATAACCGTCATCGAACTTTAAGCGTGCGGACCCTACGGGTTCGAGAACTATGTAGACATGACTGAGACACGTCTCCGGTCAATAACCAATAGCGGAACCTGGATGCTCATATTGTCTCCTACATATTCTACAAAGATCTTTATCGGTCAAACCGCATAACAACATACGTTGTTCCTTTTGTCATCGGTATGTTAATTGCCCGAGATTCAATCGTCGGTATCTCAATACCTAGTTCAATCTCGTTACCGGCAAGTCTCTTTAACTCATTCCGTAACACATTATCCCGCAACTAACTCATTAGTTGCAATTCTTGCAAGGCTTAAGTGATGTGTATTACTGAGTGGGCCCAGAGATACCTCTCCGACAATCGGAGTGACAAATCCTAATCTCGAAATACGCCAACCCAACAAGTGCCTTCGGAGACACCTGTAGAGCAGCTTTATAATCACCCAGTTACGTTGTGACGTTTGGTAGCACACAAAGTGTTCTTCCGGTAAACGGGAGTTGCATAATCTCATAGTCATAGGAACATGTATAAGTCATGAAGAAAGCAATAGCAACAAACTAAACGATCAAGTGCTAAGCTAACGGAATGGGTCAAGTCAATCACATCATTCTCCTAATGATGTGATCCTGGTAATCAAATGACAACTCTTTGTATATGGCTAGGAAACATACCCATCTTTGATTAACGAGCCAGTCAAGTAGAGGCATACTAGTGATGCTATGTTTGTCTATGTATTCACACATGTATCATGTTTCCGGTTAGTACAATTCTAGCATGAATAATAAACATTTATCATGATATAAGGAAATAAATAATAACTTTATTATTGCCTCTAGGGCATATTTCCTTTAGCTTGTGGCTGATTAGTAGTGTTGATTACATCTTGTAGTTGATTACTATATGGTTTATTTGGTGGAAGATTATATGTTCAGATCCATTATGCTATTTAATACCGCTCTAATCTTGCGCATGATTATCATTTGTGAGTAGTTACTTTTTTTCTTGAGGTCACGAGAGAAATCTTGTTGCAAGTAATCATGTGAACTTGATATGTCTTCGATATTTTGATGATATTTATGTTGTGATTCCCTTAGTGGTGTCATGTGAACGTCGACTACATGGCACTTCACCATATTTGGGCCTAAAGGAATGCATTGTGGAGTAGTTATTAGATGATGGGTTGCTAGAGTGACTAAAGGTTAAACCCTAGTTTATGTGCTACTTTGTAAGGGCCCGATTTGGATCCAAAAGTTTAATGCTATGGTTAGAGTTTATCTTAATTCTTTTCTCATAGTTGCGGATGCTTGCGAGGGGGTTAATCATAAGTAGGAGGTTTGTTCACGTAAGAACAATACCTAAGCACCGGTCCACCCACATATCAAATTACCAAAGTAGCGAATACGAATCAACATGATGAAAGTGACTAGATGAAATTCCCGTGTACCCTCAAGAACGCTTTGCTTATTATAAGAGACTGTTTTGGCCCATCCTTTGCCACAAAAGGATTTGGCTACCTTGCCGCACTTTATTTACCATTACCGTTACTTACTCGTTACAAATTATCTTACTATCAAACTACTCGTTACTTACAATTTCAGTGCTTGCAGAGATCACCTTGCTGAAAACAATTTGTCATTTCATTCTGCTCCTCGTTGGGTTCGACACTCTTACTTATCAAAAGGACTACGATTGATCCCCTATACTTGTGGATCATCACTTGGCATTAAGCAAGTGTCCTTAAGGGAAATACTTGGCCTTAAGAACTGTAGCACACAAAGAATATGGTTTATCAATAAGCCTCCAAGCTTGTTTTGCAAGTTGCGCCAGATTAAAGGAATTAATATTTGTGAACCCCATGCCCCCTTTACTCTTTGGCACACACAATTCCCACCAAGCCATCCAATGCATTCTCTTTTGGTTGTCACTGTCCCCCACCAGTAGTGCGACATCGCGTCAGAGATTTCTTCACAAGTTTGTTTTGGAATTTTAAAGACCGACATAGCATGCAATTGTATAAAATGTGCAAGTGACTTAAGAAGTATTTTTCCCACCCAGGAATAAATGCTTCTCTTTCCATCCATTAACTCTACCTACAACTCGATCCACCAAATACTGGAAACATTCTGTTTTGTCCATCCCTAACCTGGCCAGGAGGCCTAGATATTTATCATTGAGAGCTTATGTCACAATGTTTAATAGCGCACACATTTGCCCCTTCACACCAACATCTGTATTGGGACTAAAGAAAAAGCT
The DNA here is from genome assembly GCA_034509565.1 of Triticum monococcum. Taxonomy (NCBI): domain Eukaryota; kingdom Viridiplantae; phylum Streptophyta; class Magnoliopsida; order Poales; family Poaceae; genus Triticum; species Triticum monococcum. The sequence goes on from CM067842.1 coordinate 125,783,537, forward strand.
CGATTTATCCAGGCTAACCAGTTGTCTAGAAGCTTCACAATATGAATCAAGAACTCTTTTTAAGGCATGCACATTCTGTAGGTTTGCCTTCATCGGAATCAAAGAGTCATCTACAAACAAAATATTATATATAGATGGGGCATCCCGGTATACTTCAACTCCTTCGAGGTGCCCACACTTCTCCTCGTGAGCCAACAAAGCAGTTAGGCCCTCCCTACATGACACAAATATGATGAAAGGGGATCTCCTTGTCTTAGGCCTCTAGTGGGCCTAAAAGTGTTTGTTTCCATAGAGTAAAACGAACATAATATTCCAACATTATCACACATTGCATTACCAGGTTACCCAATTTAAGCATGACCTTTTTTTTCAAAAAAGTCCACTCAACTCGGTCATATGCCATGTGCATATCTAGTTTAACTGCACATAGGCCAACCTTGCCATCCCTCTTATTCTTCATAGCATGGAAGCTCTCAGAGACAACCAACACATTATCCGTGTTAAGTCGTCCTGGGACAAAAGCACTTTGTGTTAGACTTATAATTTCATGAAGAAAGATTTTCAGTTGAGCCGCCAATATCTTGGATATCACCTTATATATTACACAAACTGATAGGCCTAAATTTAGTGACCTTCTCTGAAGAGTTAACCTTCAGGATCATCAAAATCGCCGTATTGTTCCATCCTTCCGGGATCTTGCAATTATTGACTGCATACAGAACTTCCTCTCTCAAATCGTCGTTTAGCATTGGCCAAAACCTCTTATAAAATTTTGTGCGTTCTTCCTGGGCGTCTGCGAGGTCGAGTTGTTCTCTGAGTTGCGATCATCTCCGTCATGATCTAGCTAGTCATGGAACGTGCGTTGGATGTTGTGCCGTTCAGGTTCAGGGACGACAAAAAACGGCTCATTCCCGACGGCAACGTATCTGCAAGCGTGCATTGTGTTGTACTCACACGACACATACGCTTTGGAGGACGGTGCCTCGTCGTTGCAGCGGATCGATGAATGAACGGTGGTGTTACTTTGTAGGTTTCTCCTTTCGGATAGGCTACAAATAATGTGTGTGTGTGTGTGTGTGTGTGTGTGTGTGTGTGTGACGTGCGTGCGTGCGTGTGTGTGTGTGTGTGATCGTCGCAGCAAGTGCGTGTACTACTCTGAACCAAATATAAAACATTTTTGTAGGCTATAAACTAGACTAGAAAAACATTTTATATTTTGATACTGAGGGAGTTTTAATTGTGTGAATGCTCGGACAGCAAACTGAGCAACTTTTATAATACTCTATGACGTAAGTACATATGAAGGGAGACTGACTCCACCCGAAGTAATCAAAGACACTGTGCATATCTTAACGGAAATCGAACGTGACGCGAGAATGATAAATTTAGTTGACACACGACAATTTTCTGGCAAAAAGTACACTCAACATGGATTTGCCATATTTGTCAACTAAACTTGTTATCCCCGCGTCACTAAAATTGCCACTGAAAACGTTCAATATGCCATGGTTAATTCCCGAACATACGGGATCTATCCGGGTCCTTTCTTAAAGCTTGATCCTATGGCATTATGACATGCTTATTGTCCATGTTGCTTCAACCTTCAATATACCATTACCTTACATATGAGGAGATACTTAGTGCCTATCGTGTTTTCATGTGATACTCCATGACATTGGTACCTTCCTCATTAAAGTATGATTGCCCGCCCGCTTTTTACCAACTTGATGGTAAGATATTCCGGGGCCAAAAATACAACGGTCTGATAACAACTAGTTCGAGCAGCGAAGCAAAAATGGATGGCGACACGAAGCGATGCCGGACACGTAGCCAAACTAGCAGCATGTTAGGATAAGTGAAGTGAGAATGGACGTGAAACAATGCTAGACACGGAGACGAGCAAAGGAGCAAGGGTACACGCACGAACAAATTTTTATGGGACCAACATACTGGGTTCGTTGGCATGCTTTCATTGGATAGAATTATGGTGAGGGTCTCCCCCCTGTTGAAAGGGGGAGACAAAATTAGTTTAGAATATGCCCGTAAAACCCAGCGCGCGTTTAGAATTTTCATGAGCAAAGTGTTGAGTGAGGGGCTGTGAGGTGGAGTGAACGAAAACAAGCAAGTGGTGAGTTAGGAGTCGTGAGGCGATGCCAAACATTGTATGAGAGCAAAACACACATATTTAGAGCATCTACAGCTGAGATGGGCAAATTTGACCTCTCAAACGCCCTTGGAGGTGCTCGGGTGCGTCTGCTGACAATCACCGATCAAGCCTTAAATTTGTCTTCTCACAACTGAACACCTCAATTATCATACCTCAAATTTATAAAAACTCATGCAACTACGTCGATGCATTACACACATCATCCGGCTACTACATCACTAAACATGTCATCAGACTACCAAAATTTGGCATGTTTTGTTATGGTGGAGAAGATCATCCACGGCCGTCCTTGCCCTTCCTGGCGCCATTGCCGTCCTTGTCATGAAAGTATTGGTCGAAGACGCAGTAGGAATTGAGCTAGATCTGCTCCTGCCGGAGTTGTCCCCGCCGTAGCGGTCCTCCTTCTCCTCCTTCGGTGGCAGTCCGGTCATGACGCGGACCGCCCAATTCTGCTCTCGGGCGAGCGCGCGCGTGTTCCTCCACTGCTACTTCTTCATAGTGCGGGCGTGGATGGTTCCTTTGTGGCCGCCAGCGCCGCCACATCAGTTGCCTCCGTCGCTGCCATGTCGGGAGCGATACGGGCCTCGGCGGCCCTTATCCTCTCTTTCACATGACGGGCACACCGGTCCCAGTGAGATTCATAGTCCGCCCGACCGGTGATGGGGAAGGAGAGATTTTCCGGCTGTTGGGACCGCGATGATCCACCCCCAGAGGATCTGAGCGTCCGTTGAGCTGACGCTATGGAGTCGCGCCAGATCCTGCCGTCGGCCGGGCGCTGTCCTCCCAGGAGGCGGAGTGCAATGCGGACGACCATTGCCTCCTCCAACCCGTACGGGATGACACCCTAGTCGACGGGTCCGGACTGATCTGAGTCAGATCCGCTGCCCGCCATGCCGGAGACGGCTAGAGATCGCAGGAGGTGAGCTTTGGTGGCGGAGGGGAGTGGAGTGAAGTGGCAAGAGTTTGATCCGGCGAGTGGATGGGGAGAAATATATGTGGGGTCGGGTGGGCCAACGTGGACCGGCTCCGACGTGGCGGACGCACCTGGGTGTGCCCGGGCACGTCCGTATCCGCCCTATATTTATTGGGCTGGATATGAGGAATGTCGATCAGTCCGAGCGTTTGAGGCGTCAGTCTAGGTCGCAATTTCATGACCGGTCAGTGACCGAGCAGCCCGTCCGGACGTTTGCCACGGATTTGGAGCGTCCGGCTATAGATGTTGTTAGGCCCCTCCCAATGCTCCACCTTGTACATGTGTTAAGGCTGCCATGTAGACAAAAAATCTGATGTGGTAAGGTAATTAAGAGGAGAGAGATGAGTGTAGTGACCCAAAAAAAACAATGCCAAGTGTGAGAACCTAGGCAAAACACTTAAATGAAAGAATCTCACCAATGCATGAAGAACTTTAGTTGTAAAATCATTAAATGAAGGATGCTTAGCACCAACAAATTAAGCATCTATGCATTGGACGCTTTAGTTGCTAAAGTTTTTATTATGCTTAGCATCTTATGTAAGTACCAATGCATTGGAAGTAGCCTTACGGGTTGAGAGTTACTCGTATGAGACGACTCAAATCAACCACATCAACCAGCAATTGCATGGACACCCACAAGAATAGTAAACTTCACACCTCAAAGTTTACTACAGTCGGTGGGGACAAATGACATTTGCCCTACGGTGATGTCAAACAGCATCTGTATATTCTGCTGCTGGAAATTGCCCAGAATCGAAGTCCACGTCGTCCCAGCAATGTTCAAGCAGAACGACGAGTCCTCTTCGTCGAAGGACATGTAGTTGTCCCTATGCAGCGTCATATCCGCACCGCCGGCGAAGTGCAGCACCATGTCCGGCATGGCCGGGAGCTGTCGCTCACCGGCAGGAGCCGGGAAGCAAGGGTTGTCCAGGCTCGTGGCGTTGATCGCTGGCTGGCTGAGCAGCTCGGCGACGTGGTTGGCGACCACCCTAAAAGCACTTTCCACGAGGAGCGTGAAGATGGTGCCGGAGTCCACGATCATCCCGCCGGTGCCGTCCGCGTTCAGCGCGAATGTTTGGTTCGGGATCGGCAGGAGAGCGTCACCGAGCGATATGCCCTCGAGGGAGACGTAGTACCACGACCGACCCTGCGGGTTCTGCACAAGTGGCGTCGACTGCACGGCGGCGCCACCACTGGCAGCCAGCTCCGCGAGGGAGCCGAACAAGAACGGGCTGCCCAGACTGGTGTTGAAGAAGTCGGTGAGGCAGTAGCTGAACTTGCCGACCCCTAGCTGCGCCACGAGGGACAGGCTCCCGCGGCCGAGGCCGACCGTCCCGGTGGAGTTGTACGAGTCGCCCCCGTTGTCTGTGCCGCAGCCGAACGCCACGCCTCCGGCGGAGGCGGCCGGTGCTTCGCCGGGCGCGCTAGAGCCGAACGTGATCGTCTCCGTGCCCAAGCCACCTGCCGAGTAGGCGCCGTCCTCGTACCCATAGCGGTACCTGCAGAGCGCGGTAGGGGTGCAGTTGCGGCTCCATATGGACAGGCACGTAGCGCTGGAGCAGGGCACGGGGGAGAAGCTGGAGGAGGTGGTCGGGTCGTAGACGGGCGTGTCCTGCGGGAAGCAGAGCTTGCACGGCTGGCACTGCGTCCATGTGAGGTCGCTGCCGGTGTCGGCGAGGGCGACGAACGGCACCGGCGGCGTCCCGATGGCGAGCTCCATAAGGTACTCGGCCTGGCCCGAGCGGAGCCTTGGCCCGGCGTTCGAGCTGGAAAGCGTTGTGGAATAGCCCGGTAGCATCGAGGCCGCTCGGAGGCGGCTTCTGTGCACGGCTCGGCGCATCAGCTGTGCCTTGGTGAAGCCGAGTTTGGAGTCAATGTGGGTGAGCGTGGAGCGGTAGCCAGACGGTGGCGGCGATGCCGAGCTGGCCAGTGAGGCAAGTAGCAGCATGCAGCTCAGAGCTTGTAAAGGACCCATGGAATCGAGCGTATGGATGATCAGTGCAAAGCTGAAGTGAAACTTGCAAGCCTTTTTATAGGAAGGTTTTAGCGGCCAAATTTTGCTATCTTCCTCTTGGAAGCCCATGGACCTTCTTACAATATCAGGGTAACCAAGAATGAATGATAACAGCAAGTACTAAGTAGTACTACTAGATCGTTAACAAACTGGTTATGCTACTCCGATCTTTAGCATACAGACGTAGATGTCGTCATCAAGGGCGGAATGAACTATGGAGCAGAGTAGGACGGCCGTCTGCCCATATTTTTGGCGCTAACCGCCTAACCCCTACTGCCTGGGGCTCCTCCGGCCTCTAAACCTTGTGCCGCCATTTGCCACGGATGTGCAGAGCTAGAGCAAGACTGGAAGAAGAAACGACCTGGCCAGGATGGATGGGGCTTTCAGCTTTAGACTAAAGTAGTTCAGTTGCTAGCTAGCTAACACTAGTGCCTTCGTGGCCATCTTGTTTATCTCACATTGGTGTGCAAAGATGCCTTACATGTTACTCTCTCCGTTTCAAAATATAAGTCTTTTTAGAGATTTTAATAAAAACTACATATAAAGCAAAATAAATGAATCTACACTTTAAATTTTCAATTTAATGAATATGTTTTAAAATAACACGTGAATCATTTTTCAAATGGCACGAAGATTTTTGCATTATTTTTGTTATACAGTCATAAAAAGTACTTGTACTTTTGATATATGACAACTCATTGGTTGGAGTGGCATTCGTGCTTGGTCTACAAGCTTTGTTCCAATGTTCGGGTCACAGATCCGGTGTTGTCTGAGAGTTTTGTTAATTCTCAGCGAAGTGAGATCCGCTTGATCGATTGCCTTAAGATTAGGTAGGTACAGCGTCTGCGCACACAGAGCGGATGGACCTGCGGGTGCAAGGGCCTGCCATGTTGTGGGCTTCTTCTGACGGGCTTCTGTTCTGTTCGTTGGGCCTATCTCGTCTCCTTCTTTCATTTTTGTTTTGTTGTGAACGTCTTTGCATGTTTGTGCTTGTGTAGCTTAGCACTTTTGTAGTAGTAACATTTTTATGTCAATTTAGTGTGCAGTGTTCCGTATTTATTTTTCACGTGGTTCCTTGTTGAACCATGTATGAATAAGATCAGATTTTTTTTATCATACCCAAAATAGTGTAAACTCGACAACTCATTTTTCTAGAAATTTATGACAGTCGTAAAATCGTGTGAGCTGCCTTTTGTGTCAATGTACTCATTTGTTTTTGCTGTCATCATTGACTATTGGTGTCATCGTGGACTTATCTAAGAATAACACTTCATTCGACTCATATTAATCGACGCTGCTCTAGTACAAGTTTGTACTAAAGTTTTACTAAAGCACCGTCAATTAATTTGAATCGGAGAGAGTACTTGCAATTTCTCAGAGATGTACATTTGCACCATTTCTAGAAGCACAGCATGGTTGCTATGTGTGTGTTTCATAGGCCGATTATACCACAGTTGCATTTTTGTTTCAAATGGATGCAGTTACCCTTTTTCATAAAAGCACAATTTATGCATTTTCTATTCTGATTATATCTCAGTTGCACTTTTTTCAGGGGTGTGTAGCTGTCATTTCAGAAAAGTGCAACTATGTTGCTCTGTATGTATTTTCTAGGACTTACTTTTATATAAGAATAATTTCGCTTTTTTTGGAATGTGCTAGTATCATTTTTAGAAAAGTGCGAATGGTTTACTATGTATGTATTTTCTAGGTGATTATACCTAGTTGCACTTTTGTAGAAAACTACTTACACTTTTTTAGAAATGTGCAACTACCATTTTAGGAAAAGTGCATCTGAGTTCTATGCATGAATGTATGTACTATCTAGTTTGATTATTTCTGAGTTGCACTTTTCTAAAGAGTACTTGAACTTTTCTAAAATTTCCAACTACCATATTTTTGGAAAAGGCAACATGGTTTGTTATTTATAATTTTTCCCCTCCTGATTAATCAGTTTCAATTTTCAATATATGGTAGATGTACCTTTAAAATAATATGCAACTACAAATTTGAAAAGAGCAACTAGGTTTGCTATTTTTTAATCTCATAATTATGCTTCATTTGTTTGCTTTCTATAAACTTTTCTTACACCCTCCGCAGTATATTTCCGTCAGCAAAACGCTTTTTAATAATTGAAGCCTAGCATAATTAAGGAACACGACAAAAGCTCTTTCATGGCCCAAAGAAAATGGAAACACACGGGGCCTTGTCAAATAATTACGGCACAAGGAGAAGCTCATAAGCATATACATGCTTCGAAACTAGTGTGGTTGGGTGGGTGGGTGTGTGTGGGGGGGGGGGGGAGGGTAGGGATTAAGGAGTACCCCTTGGAAGGCTCCCTCAAAGTTCACTTCCTTGGGCCTAGGAGCGCGCCCAGCCGCCGCAATGTGTTGTGCGCTTGGCACACTCTCAGATATTTTTTTGCATGCGCTTTCTTTTTCTAGGTTTTCTTTACTTTTTTGTTTTTGCTTGATTTTTCCTTGGTTTTGACGATCTATTTGGTTTTTTAGGAAGCAACTTTTCGCAAGAAGCACAACTATGCTTCTCAAAAGGGAAAAGCATAGTTGTGCTTCCTCTAAAAAGGGATAAGCATGGTATGTGCTTCACAAAAATGAAAAGGCATAGCATGTGTGTGACGCCCCGAGACCGACACGTCAGGTGTCTTCCAGTATTCGCTGTTGTTGCCATGTCATTTGCTGGTGTGTCGCATCTTTGCCCTGTCATCATGTGCATTGCATCATCATGTTTTCAAAACTTGCATCCGTCCGGGTCTCCCAATTCTTTTCGTTGTCCGTTCTGATCTCAGACACACTCGCACGCGCCCGCAGCACGTCCGAAATATTATTTTATTAATGGCCGGAAAGTGTTCTCGGAACGGGATGAAAGTTGGTGTGTGGTCTTGTTATAGAGTAGGTAGGCCGCCTGCCAAGTTTCATCGCCTTCGGAGTTTGTTTGATGCCCCAATGGATAACTATAGCGGCAATATAGTCCGTCAAACCATCGAACGTATTTGGTCTCAAGAAACTGTTGCCGGCCTCTCTCTCTCCCTTCTCTCCCCTTAGCCCGAGGCCTTTTGCACAGACCACCTGCAGCCCACCTACTCCCCCTCCGCTCCGGACCGTCCGATAGCGATCGAACGGCTCCGAAACGGAGCAAAACCCCCAACCCTAGACCCCTGCCTATAAAAGGAAGGACCCCTTCCATTTTTAGCAGCCGCCAGCCCCCTTTCCTTGATTTCAGCGCGCTGCTGCCTCCGTTCCAGATCGGGAGGGCCCCAATCTCTCCTCCCTCACGTCCCCGTCGTCCGCCGCCAGCGACCAAGGCCGCCGGAGCATGCTCGTCGCCAGCCACCTCAACCCCAGGTCACGCCGCTCGCGTCCCTCTCCTTCCCAACTAGATCTCTCTCATCTCACCCGTCTCTCTCTGTAGGGCGCCCCGACGGAGATCCCCTCGCCGCTGCCTCGGATCTCGCCGGGATGCTCTGGATCCAGCGCCGCCCCGCACCCACCGCATCGGCCTCCCTCATTGGCGCTCGGATCCACCATGCCCGCCTCGTTCCTCGCCGGTTGCTGCCCTCCCCACGTCTTCCCCTCGCCGGGATCCCGTCGTGCGCCGTCGCTCGCCGGCCAGCACCTCCGGCGCCGACCGCCGTCGTTCGTCACCGCCTGTCTCCCCGATCCAGGCGGGATCTGGAGGAGGACGACCTCCACGTGGGCCTCCCCACGGCCCAGGACCCGCGGCTTGCTCCGGCCAGCTTGCGTTGCCAACTAGGCCGAAGCCCATGGTGAGGCCCCCAGCGCCTCCTTTGTTTTTTTCTCTGTTGGCCCAACCTGCTCCAGATTCAGCCCACCGAGTTTTTTTCCAGATCAGCGAATTTGTTATTTATCCAGGGATTTATAGTTTTGCAGAAAAGCCCTCAAACTTCATGCATATAATAATCAATCATCCGTGCATCATATGTAAAAACATTGTATATGTACAATGCTTAGAATTATGTGTAGATTAATAATATCCAACTTTCATCCATGTTTAAAATGATGTTTGCATATAATTTACATATTGCCATGCTAAAATGATTTAATTCATAACTAATTAACCGTAGGTCGGTTTTAAATAAATTATATATGTAAATGGGGTAGAATAATGCCTAGTTTCACATGGTGCACTCATCTTGCATGTTTAACAACTCTAAAATATGGTTTAGGGCAGAACAACACCAAATTCATAATATGCATATGAGGATTTTTCTGGACTTGTTGCTTGTTGTTCCGGCCTCATTTAAACTTGCCTAGATAGGTAGTTTTATTATGCTTCACCTCTTTCCATGTTTAATAACATTTAATATTGTTGAGTACATAAACGGGAGAGAACTAAATAAGTAATGTGGTATTTTTTCAATATGCAATTAACTTGTAGTGTTGTTTGTTGCACTTTGCCATGCTATGCCTCTTTAAACCGGACATGCATCATATTTGATTGTGCATCATGCCATGTTTATGTGATGGTTGTTTACCATGTTGTTTGCTTCTTTCCGGTGTTGCTTCTTCTTGTCAGTTCCAGTAACGTTGCGTTTGTGAGGACCCGTTCGACTACGTCTGTTTGTCTACTTCATGGACTCATTCTTCTTCCATGCGGGGTCTCAGGCAAGATGACTATACCCTCGATATCACTTCTATCTTTGCTTGCTAGTTGTTTGTTCTATCGCTATGTCGCGCTACCTACCACTTGTTATATCATGCCTCCCATATTGCCATGTCAAGCCTCTAACCCTCCTTCCTAGCAAACCGTTGTTTGGCTATGTTACCGCTTTTGCTCAGCCCCTCTTATAGCGTTGCTAGTTGCAGGTGAAGTTGAAGTTTGTTACATGTTGGAACATGGATATGTTGGGATATCACAATATCTCTTATTTTAATTAATGCATCTATATACTTGGTAAAGGATGGAAGGCTCGGCCTTATGCCTGGTGTTTTGTTCCACTCTTGCCGCCCTAGTTTCTGTCATACCGGTGTTATGTTCCTTGATTTCGCGTTCCTAACGCGGTTGGGGTTATGGGGCCCCCTTGACAGTTCGCTTTGAATAAAACTCCTCCAGCAAGGCCCAACCTTGGTTAAAATTTGCCACCAACACCTATTACTTTTTCCTTGGGAGTCGTGCTCCCGAGGGTCATCTTTATTTTTAACACCCCCCGACCAGTGCTTCTGTAAGTGTTGGTCCGAACTGGGCGATGTCCGGCGCCCCCTGGGCAACCAGGGTCTATGCCAACCCGACGTCTTGCCCATCCGGTGTGCCTTGTGAACGAGATATGTGCAGCTCCTATCGGGATTTGTCGGCGCATTCGGGCGGTCTTGCTGGTCTTGTTTTAGCATTGTCGAAATGTCTTGTAACCAGGATTCCGAGTCTGGTCGGGTTGTTCCGGGAGAAGGAATATCCTTCGTTGGTCGTGAGAGCTTGTGATGGGCTAAGTTGGGACAACCCTATAGGGTATAAATTTTTGAGAGCCGTGCCCGCGGTTATGTGGCAGATGGGAATTTGTTAATATCCGGTTGTAGAGAACTTGACACTTGACTTAATTAAAATGCATCAACCGCGTGTGTAGCCGTGATGGTCTCTTTTTGGCGGAGTCCGCGAAGTGAACACGGTCTTGTGTTATGTATGAACGTAAGTAGTTTCAGGATCACTTCTTGATCACTTCTAGCTTCTCGACCGTTGCTTTGCTTCTCTTCTCGCTCTTATTTTGCGTATGTTAGCCACCATATTTGCATAGCGCTTGCTGCAGCTCCACCTCATTACCTTATCCTACCCATAAGCTTAGATAGTCTTGATCTGACAGGTGTGAGATTGCTGAGTCCTCGTGACTCACGGATACTTCCAAACAGTTGCAGGTGCCGATGATACCAGTGTAGGTGACGCAACCGAGCTCAAGTGGGATCTCGATAAAGATCTTGGTCATTGTTATATGTCTTTTCCGAATGATCAGTAGTGGAGCCCAGTTGGGACGATCGGGGATCTAGCATTTGGGGTTGTCTTCTTTTATTTTGGTTCCGTAGTCGGACCTTGATTATACTCTGGATGATGTATGTTTAACTTGTTATTTGTGTGAAGTGGCGATTGTAAGCCAACTCTTTATCCTTTTCTTATTCAGTACATGGGATTGTGTGAAGATTACCCTCTTGCGACAAAACCACCATGTGGTTATGTTGGGGAACGTAGTAATTTCAAAAAAATTCCTACGCACACGCAAGATCATGGTGATGTATAGCAACAAGAGGGGAGAGTGTGTCCACGTACCCTCATAGACCGAAAGCGGAAGCGTTAGCACAACGCGGTTGATGTAGTCGTACATCTTCACGATCCAACCGATCAATACTGAACGTACGGCACCTCCGAGTTCTGCACACGTTCAACTCAATGACGTCCCTCGAACTCCGATCCAGCCGAGCTTTGAGGGAGAGTTCCGTCAGCACGACGGCGTGGTGACGATGTTGATGTTCTACCGTTGCAGGGCTTCGCCTAAGCACCGCTATGGTATTATCGAGGTGGACTATGGTGGAGAGGGGCACCGCACACGGCTAAAAGATCCAAGAGATCAATTGTTGTGTCTATGGGGTGCCCCTCTCCTCCGTATATAAAGGAGGGGAGGACAGGGCCGGCCAAGGGGAGGAGGCACGCCCAAGGGGGGAGTCCTACTCCCACCGGGAGTAGGACTCCTCCTTTTCCTATTTGGAGAGGGACAGGGAAGGAAGAGGAAGGAGGGAGGAAGGAAAGGTGTGGGAGGCCCCCCTCCCAATTCGGATTGGGCTTGGGGGGCGCCCCCTCCCTTGCTCCTTTCCCCTCCTTTCCACTAAAGCCCATTAAGGCCCATATACCTCCCGGGGGGTTCCGATAACCTCCACGAGCTCCGGTATTATCCCGATCTCACCCGGAAACATTCCGGTATCCAAATATATCAATCTTTACGTCTCGAACATTTCGAGACTCCTCGTCATGTCCATGATCACATCCGGGACTTCGAACTACCTTCGGTACATCAAAAACCATAAACTCATAATATAACCGTCATCGAACTTTAAGCATGCGGACCCTACGGGTTCGAGAACTATGTAGACATGACCGAGACATGTCTCTGGTCAATAACCAATAGCAGAACCTGGATGCTCATATTGGCTCCTACATATTCTACAAAGATCTTTATCGGTCAAACCGCATAACAACATATGTTGTTCCTTTTGTCATCGGTATGTTACTTGCCCGAGATTCGATCGTCGGTATCTCAATACCTAGTTCAATCTTTTTACCGGCAAGTCTCTTTACTCGTTACGTAACACATCATCCCGCAACTAACTCATTAGTTGCAATGCTTGCAAGGCTTAAGTGATGTGTATTACCGAGTGGGCCCAGAGATACCTCTCTCACAATCGGAGTGACAAATCCTATTCTCGAAATACGCCAACCCAACAAGTACCTTCGGAGACACCTATAGAGCACCTTTATAATCACCCAGTTATGTTGTGACGTTTGGTAGCACACAAAGTGTTCCTCCAGTAAACGGGAGTTGCATAATATCATAGTCATAGGAATATGTATAAGTCATGAAGAAAGCAATAGCAACAAACTAAACGATCAGGTGCTAAGCTAACGGAATGGGTCAAGTCAATCACATCATTCTCCTAATGATGTGATCCCGTTAATCAAATGACAACCCTTTGTCTATGGCTAGGAAACATAACCATCTTTGATCAACGAGCTAGTCAAGTAGAGGCATACTAGTGACGCTCTGTTTGTCTATGTATTCACACATGTATCATGTTTCGGTTAATACAATTCTAGCATGAATAACAAACATTTATCATGATATAAGGAAATAAATAATAACTTTATTATTGCCTCTAGGGCATATTTCCTTCAGTCTCCCACTTGCACTAGAGTCAATAATCTAGATTACACAATGATGATTCTAACACCCATGGAGCCTTGGTGCTGATCATGTTTTGCTCGTGGAAGAGGCATAGTCAATGGGTCTGCAACATTCAGATCCGTATGTATATTGCAAATCTCTATGTCTCCCACATGGACTTGGTCCCAGATGGATTTGAAGTGTCTTTTGATGTGCTTGGTTCTCTTGTGAAATCTGGATTCCTTTGCCAAAGCAATCGCACCAGTATTTTCACAAAAGATTTTCATTGGAGGCTTGCCTAGAAACTTGATTGGATGTTTTCCTACTCTTAAGTGTGCCTACACCATATGAGAACAAAGTGTGGACTTTGGTTTGCCTACTCTTAAGTGTGGAAATAAATATGGAAGTTTCTAGGCAAGCCTCTAGTGTGGACAAGGAAGAACAGCCTTGCGAGGGTCTGTTCTTGGCTGGGGGGATGAACTGCTAGGAGGAGTTCGGTCGCCCTCCTCTCTCTCTCTCTCTCTGATTTTGATCCCTTTTTCCTTGGGGGTGGCTAGTCCTATTTATAGGCAAAGGCCCTGGGCCTCTTCCCAAATATTGAGCGGGAAGGGTGCCAACAATTGGCCATTTTGAAGGGGAACATCGGGTACACTTATCCTGACTAAAGTTGGTCCTCGCCTGCCAATGGCTCTGGTGGTGACGCTGGCTTGGACTCCACAATGACTTCCTCCCTGCCGTTGGACTGGTCTTGGTCTCGTTGCACCGAAGCGGGTGCCTTTGCTTGATGCTCTCGCCTGCGCTTGCTCCCTTTGCACCAAAGAGGAAAGGAGGACACTGCGCGGGTTGGCGCCCGCCTGGCACCCTTGTTCGTCATGGCTTGCGTCACGGGCACCTCGTGAGGTACCCTGCCTTGATCTCTCCGCCTCCTCGCGAGCCAGCCTGACGAGGCCGTGCCTGAGGAAGCTCCGTGTCGCCCGCCCCGCGAGGCTTGGCCCCTCGCGAGGGTCTTGGGTCTGTGTTGCTGAAGATGGGTCGTGCTGGGCCCCCCTTTGAGCCACGCCGCAGGTAGGCAAGTCTGGGGACCCCCGTTCCCAGAATGCCGACAACGAGCACGCCGCTTACAACTTGGTGAGTTGCCGCTATATATAATAGCATTGGTTCGCCAACATTTGGCGCGGCCAAGATTGGGTTGGTGGCCAGGATGGCTTTTATTTCTTCCAGTGTGGCCATGGTTGCGTCCGTCCACTCGAAGTGTCCGGTGCACTGAAGAAGGCGACACAGGGGGGGTGCCTTTTCTCCTAGTCGGGAGATATAGCGGCTTAAAGTCGCCACACATCGAGTTAACTTCTGGATTTTCTTGAGGTCAGTTGGGATAGCCAACTGCGACAGAGCCCGGATTTTGGCCGGATTTGCTTCAATTCCTCTGCTGGAGATGATAAAGCCCAGGAGCTTTCCGGCGGGTACGCCGAAAACGCATTTTTATGGATTGAGCTTAATGTCGTATGTTCGGAGATTGTCGAACGTGAGCCTCAAGTCGTCTATTAAGGAGTTGACGTGTCTGGTTTTAACGACCACATCGTCGACGTATGCCTCCACTGTTTTGCCGATCTGCTTTTCCAGACATGTCTGAAGCATGCGTTGATACGTTGCGCTGGCGTTTTTGAGCCCGAAGGGCATTGTGTTGAAACAGAAGGGGCCATATGGAGTGATAAATGCCGTTGTGGCTTGGTCGGACTCCGCCATCTTAATTTGGTGGTAACCGGAGTATGCGTCAAGGAAGCACAATGAGTCGTGTCCTGCAGTAGCGTCGATAATTTGATCGATGTGAGGAAGGGGGAAGGGATCCTTTGGGTAAGCCTTGTTAAGGTCCTTGAAGACGACGCATAGGCGCCAGGATTTTTCCTTCTTTGGCACCATCACCAGGTTTGCTAGCCAGTCCGGATGCTTTATCTCTCTAATGAATCCGGCCTCCAGTAATTTGGCTGGCTCCTCTCCCATGGCTTGTCTCTTAGGTTCGGAGAAACGCCGGAGAGTCTGCTTGACCGGCTTCAATCCTTTTAGAATGTTAAGGCTATGCTCGGCCAGCCTGCGTGGGATTCCTGGCATGTCTGAAGGATGCCAGGCGAATAAGTCCCAATTCTCGCGCAGGAACTCCCGTCGTGTGGCGTCTACGGCGGGGTTTAGCTGTGCCCCAATGGATGTTGTTTTGTGGATTAGGGGGTCTTCGGACAGCCGGACTATATCCTTTGGTCGGACTATTGGACTATGAAGATATAAGATTGAAGACTTTGTCCCGTGTCCGGATGGGACTTTCCTTGGCGTGGAAGGCAAGCTAGGCAATACGGATATGTAGATCTCCTCCCCTGTAACCGACTCTGTGTAACCCTAGCCCCCTCCGGTGTCTATATAAACCAGAGGGTTTAGTCCGTAGGACAACATACAATCATACCATAGGCTAGCTTCTAGGGTTTAGCCTCTACGATCTCGTGGTAGATCAACTCTTGTAATACTCATATCATCAAGAACAATCAAGCAGGACGTAGGGTATTACCTCCTTCAAGAGGGCCCGAACCTAGGTAAACATCGTGCCCCTTGTCTCATGTTACCATCTGCCTTAGACGCACAGTTCGGGACCCCCTACCGAGATCTGCCGGTTTTGACACCGACACTGGTGCTTTCATTGAGAGTTCCACTGTGTCGTCACCATAAGGCTTGGCTCAGGGGCTACTGAGGGAGTCCTGGATTAGGGGGTCTCCGGACAGCCGGACTATATCCTTTGGAAGGATTCCCATCTAGACACGGGACGAAGTCTTCAATCTTGTATCTTCATAGTCCAACAGTCCGGCCAAAGGATATAGTCCGGCTGTCCGGAGACCCCCTAATCCAGGACTCCCTCACTTACCATATGAATCTTGATCTCTAGCCTTCCCCAAGTTGCTTTCCACTCAAATCCTCTTTCCACCAAATCCATATTCTGTGAGAGAGAGTTCAGCGTTGAGGAGACTATCATTTGAAGCAGAAGAGCAAAGAGTTCATCATCAACACACCATTTGTTACTTCTTGGAGAGTGGTGTCTCCTACATTGGCTAGGTGTCACTTGGGAGCCTCCGACAAGATTGTGGAGTTGAACCAAGGAGTTTTTAAGGGCAAGGAGATCGCCTACTTCGTGAAGAGCTACCGCTAGTGAGGCAAGTCCTTCGTGGGCGACGGACATGGTGGGATAGACAAGGTTGCTTCTTCATGGCCCCTTCATGGGTGGAGCCCTCCATGGACTTGCGCAGCCGTTACCCTTTGTGAGTTGAAGTCTCCATCAACGTGGATGTACGATAGCACCACCTATCGGAACCACATCTCAAAAATCACGGTGTCTCCAAATTGCGTTTGCACGCTCCAATCCCATATCTTTACATTCTTGCAAGTTGCATGCTTTACTTTCCACTGCTCATATACTATTTGCATGCTTGCTTGATATGTATTCTGTTTGTTAAACTTGTGCCTAAACTCCAATTCAACTTAAGAAAATTAAAAACTGTAACTTTTAGCACTTAGTGTCTAATCACCCACCTCTAGACACCTCTTCTCGATCCTTTCAATTGGTATCAGAGCTTTGGTCTCCATTGCCTTGGTTTAAAACACCATTGGAGGAAGATGGATGAGTCTACTTTGGGGAGTCTTAGACGTAGAGTTCCTATTCTTGATGGAGAATATTTTCATGACTGGAAAAATGAAATGCTTGATATTTTCAATGAATATCATTTGAGCAAGTATATTGCTAGCCCTTGTGCACCTCATGTTGATCCCACACATCCTACCCTTGATGAGTCAATTAACATGATTCGCAACTTAGAACTGTTAATCTTATCACTAGAGGCTTGCCTAGAAACTTGATTGGATGTTTGCCTACTCTTAAGTGTGCCTACACCATATGGAAATTTCTTGAGGAACTCTTTCCAAATTATTCCTTGAAAGATCTAGATGAAATTCTCCATAAGTCCATTGCCTTGATTAAGATGAATTCCAATGATCCCAAATTTGGTGACCGCTTATTTGAGCTTACAAATCTTACGAGTGCCAAAGGAGATGTTGGAATCATTAGCAATATCATTTCCAAAGCTATTAGAATTCACAAAGATGACCATAGAAATGATCATTTATCTAATGAATTACCCTCTCTAGGAGTTGATCAATCACAAGATGATGTTGAACATGGATACTATGATGAGGATGATGATAGTGACTATGATCTTGATGATGGGATGAGACATTTTGGTCTTATGGCAAATCTTCGCGGCTACATGGCCGGAGGAAAGGAATGGGTCCTTGATAGTGGATGTACTGATCATATGACCGGAGATAAAGATATGTTCCGTGAGCTTGCTGAAAACGATGGCCCTCGAAAGTATGTCACCTTTGGTGATAGCTCAAAGGGTAAGGTGGTTGGCCTAGGTAAGGTGGCCATCTCACATGATAGCTCCATACAAAATGCCATGCTCGTTAAATCTCTTGGCTACAATTTACTTTCAGTATCTAGACTTGCTAATTTCGATTTCAATGTCCTATTCACTGAAGTAGATTGCCAAGTCTTTCATAGAGATAATCATAAAATAGTCTTTACCGGTATACGCAGAGGTGATCTTTACATTATTGATTTCACTAAAAAGGCTCAACCTAAAACTTGCTTAATTGCTAAATCCTCTAAAGGTTGGTTATGGCATAGACGATTAGGTTATGTTGGTATGCGAAACCTTGACAAGCTTATTAAAGAAAAACATATCCTTGGCGTTAACGATGTCATATTTGATAAGGGTAGACTTTGAAGTGCCTGTCAAGTAGGTAAACAGGTTGGAGGAAGGTATCCCGTGAAGAACATCATGACTACAAGGAGACCACTCGAGCTACTTCACATGGATCTTTTTGGTCCTAACGCTTACAAAAGTTTCGGTGGAAATTCTTTTGGTCTAGTTATAGTTGATGATTTTTCAAGATTTACATGGGTGTTCTTTCTCGATGATAAATCGAAGGTCCAAAAGATCTTCAAAAACTTCGCTAGGAAGGCCCAAAATCAATTTGAAGTTAAAATCAAGAAGGTTCGCAGTGACAACGGAACGGAGTTCAAGAATGCAAATGTGGACACCTTTCTTGACGAAGAAGGGATTTCACATGAGTTGTCGGCTACGTACACACCTCAACAAAATGGAGTTGTTGAAAGGAAGAACCGGACACTCATCGAAATGGCAAGAACGATGCTTGATGAGTACAAAACGCCAAAGCACTTTTGGGCAGAAGCAGTTGAGACAGCTTGTCATGCAACAAATCGCTTGTATCTTCACAAGCTACTCGGCAAGACGGCATGCGAGCTCCTCACCGGTAACAAACCACAAGTTGGATACTTTCGAGTATTCGGCTCAAAGTGTACATGGATCCCTTCTCAGATTTCATGGCCTCAAGCCATTTTGCGGAATCTAGGCTCACCATCGCTTCTTCATAGTTCGTAGGTTCGTCATGGTCTAGCAACATAATCTCCAAAACAGGATTACCATACCACTCTGGTGCGGATCTTACTCTGGTTGACCTACGAGGTTCAGTAACAACTTGATCTGAAGTTTCATGATCATCATCATTAACTTCCTCACTAATTGGTGTAGACGTCACAGGAACCAATTTCTATGATGAACTACTTTTCAATAAGGGAGCAGGTACTGTTACCTCATCAAGTTCTACTTTCCTCCCACTCACTTCTTTCGAGAGAAACTCCTTCTCTACACTACTAGAAATCTACATTTTACCTAGAGCCATATACCCTAGGTGAAATAGGAAAAACCATAGGGAAAGACTTTACCTTGAGCTTGCCCTAGGTAAAGAACCCTAGGTATAGTATAGTCGGGAAAGAGCTCTTTCCCTAGGGTGCACCCAACAAGCTGTAGGGAAATTTTCTTTACCTAGGGGCACAAGCCCTAGGGAAAGATTTACATATGGATGTTGCATCCCACGTGGGTAGGTTGTTTACCTACAGCCAAGCTCTAGGGAAAGATTGTGGGGCCCTTTTGCATGACACCACCATACTTCCCCTAGAGGTACATACTATAGGGAAACACCAGCCCCATATGTGGCATAATCCAAACGTGTAATTTGAATTTGAATTCATAACAGCAATAATTAAAGTAATTCAAAATGGATCAATAATTATGAAATGAAAATAACGTCAAATAATTAATATATGCATCTAGATATCACTTGTCACATGCATACAGTAGATGCCAAGACATCCACCAGCCATCGTCAGCCATCACAGTTTGACAAAAAATAGGCTTGCTAGCTAGAGTTTGCTACATCTAATTGATTAAGCATCTCAATTAGCACGTACAGACTGATGTAGGTCAACTACAGTTTCCTACATCACAGAACATGTACCAGCATGTTAACTATACATGCACCAAAATGCACTCCACGCACTATACATCCAAGAACATCAAGGAACCAACTGGCTACTCAATAGTGATAGGCTGAGTGCACCAGCTCCAGATTGACTGAAAAAGCCCCCAAACATCCCTTCATCGTCTACAGCGGGAACACTTGCAGCAGGAACACTTGAGGCAACACCATGTTCCTGAAAATTAAGATTCACAAATCTTTAAAGGTAGGAAAATGACAATAAGAACTTACTACAGGAAATTAAATAGGAATTATAAGTTAAGGATCAAGGTGCCATAGTCACTCATTTCTAATGCAGTAATTTGAATAGTGTGAAACTATTCTAGGGTATGTGCACAAAGAACAGGAGCATTTTGAAACTTTTCCAGGAAATAAAAAGGGTAATGTTAAGTACTTCTCACACCTCTAGTAACCCAGAATATACTTAGGTTGTGAGATATTACTTTTACTCTACACATAATCGCAAAAGAAGTCATGATCTTCATTTCCAAATAAAGTATGAACTACACTCAAGTCTGTTGCAATGCAAATTAGTGAATTACATCAAGTCGCCAAAGTTCTAAACAAAATTTCCTATTTACAGTATTGAGAACCAAGACATGCAAAGGCTAATATAAATTTTGGCAGCATAACAACTGTAAATGGGACAACTGGACATAAGAAAATATATTATGATCCCTCCAACATCCTCACACAGCCCCATTAATCAACATTAATCCCAAATGATCCAGCACCACACAGGCTACCATCATACATCACAGAAGCATGCATATTGTCACAAGTATGTGAACATCACAGTGAACAGACCATCACTAGTTGTATCATTTGAGATCAGTTGGAGAAATACATACATGAAAAGATCTGGGATTTGTTTCTTGTTGGGCACACAAAGCTGGCGGTTCTTCGCTATTTTCTAGAATCTGCAAAAGAAGAGCCAGGTTTTAGAAGCAATCCTTATCATGCTTTAAATGTATTGTGTGTTTTGCTTGAGATGATTGATTACATACTTGGATAGTAGATCATTGTGGAGATTCAGGTGGAGATAGTGAACGAGAAGGAGGTGGAACCGGCGGCGGTGGTATTTCTCCAATAGGCACACCTTGGTTAGTTGCCAAAGTCTGCAAAACAAGAAAATTCAAATAGTGGTTACTTTCAAATGCTAGCAAATTAATTGATAAACATCAAGTGTATAACCAGCACCTGAAGAAACTAATGTATCCCATTGCAGTGCTCGTACATGCCAACACCCCATGACAAGAGATTGTTGGCATAAGCCTCTGCTTTTTTAGTCTTCTCAGACTCCTTTCTACGCACATCTTCAATTTCTTCAGCTCGACGATGCTTCAAGGCTGCTGAAGATGTACCAGTGGCTCTCACCTCAGAAATGACCTCGATGTCATTGACAATGCCATTAAAGAGCGACCATGTACCATGTGGCTTCCCATTAGAGAAATCATACAGTGCTTTAGAACTAACATCATTTTTCAGAATATCATAGTCATGTCCATTTAACTCTTTAGCCTTTTCTGTGTAAAGCGCCTACTCAAAAAGAAAACAAAGGTAGACAAATGTTCAGGTATTGGTGAAAAACTACGAACATTGACTAAGTTACAAAATAATTTTGGATGTTCTAGCTAGAACCAGACTTAGATGCAAGTAGGAAGAATCATTGCAATTGTATAGTGAATGAGTATTACATGTATGAAAACTAACATAAATCTCTCCCAGCACATGCCATCCGCATAGTAATAGTTATCTATGTTTTTTGTCTAGGAATGGGAACAAACACATACCAAACATTTAGTTGCTTCTGGTGTGTTGAGAATTAAAGGTGTGCTCTTGTCCACTCCTCTGTGTGTATGCACCCAAGCTTGAATCTGGTTAACTTCTTCACCGGTTTCCTCGGACTACATTGCACAAGATTCATGACTTGTAAGATATTTATAATTGTGCATATGGCAAGTGATGATAAAGAAAACTCTTAAGTTTAGTTGATAACCATTTTTTGACTTATAGTAGTCATGGAGTTGGAACCAACTTTATGAGGCCTGAACTTTGAGCTGAAACGATTGGCACGGTATTTCTTGGATTTTGCAATCCACTCTTCACTGCACCACTCATCAACTACAACAATCCAAGCTTCTTTTCCTAACCAACCTTGCCTTTGTGCCAAATACTGAGCTCTATCCAAATAGTATTGCCCAGCAAGCTTGTCATTCATGCTAGTGTTCTCAGTTTTCCGAAAATGATCAATTATGGCTTGGATTCTTGCATAGTAAAATATACTTGGCAAAAGTGACTTGCAACACCTTCGAACATGTTGTTTTGCCTTCTCCGAGTATGCATCTTCATACTTGTACCTTAGCTGCAATGAGAATTGACAGATGGTTTAATAAAAAGGAGAGCAAATTACCTTGGTCAACCAAAAAAGCAATTTAAATAATTTATACCCAAAAAGCATCTTCAATTTTTTCTGCAACAGAATGACCATTTGTGTCCTTCACCGCATGATAATGCTCCTACTCCGTTGCAATCACCTTCACACTATCATAATCCAGAATACCTGGATGGTTACTTTTCAAAAGGCATGTTAATACACTTGCTGGTCGCCTGCCCTTTCGAACAACGGGAATGTCCTTCCAATGCCTACAAAGAAGGTAGTAAATGCAAAAAAACAAGTATTAGAAAAGGAAAACATATTGCTGAGCAAGAAACTACTTATACTAATTAATAAGACTTATGTCTTGCCAAAGGGTCGAATGATTGGACGGTCTTCATTATTTGGAATAGCAGTAGGAAGATCTGAAACTCCTCTTACATACCCATCGTAAGTGCCATCAACAACAGTAGTGTTCCGAGCAACAGGCGCTGGTTTGATGGCTACAACAAGTCGAGATGCTTTTCTTCCAATTGTCATCCTGTAACGTGTGATTCTTGAAAAAAATAAGATAAAGATAACAAAGAACAGTTTATAATCAACTAGACAATCAAGATAAAACATAACAATAGCATATACATAAGTGTTTGTTGCCAAGTATTCAACCACCCAAATTACAAACAACAATAATAAATAGAAAATGGGCTAGAAATCATCTTCTTCTTCTTCAATTTCCTCAATGATCACTTCATCATAGTCTTCATCCTCAATAACTTGTTCTTGAATCCTTTCACCACCCAAATTATGTCGGTTGCTAATATGAGACAATTCGGTTGGATAAACCACCTCATCTGAACCATGTACTGTTAAGTTGTCAAGTTGTGATCCTACTTGTACAATGAAATCACTGGCCTCTAAATTATTCTCCTGGAACACATCTGCATTAGTGGGTGTTGCTGTTGTGTAGTCATCATGTGTGGGATTTTCCAGATTGCCTAGAGGTGGTACCTTGTAAGCAACTTGCCAATCAACAAGACTTGCAACTGAAGTGCAAGCATATGGAATATAATAGACTAAGCACACTTGGCTAGCAATAGCAAAACGCTCATTAGTTGGGTTGGTTGACGCAGGTGCTACTTCAACTAAGCCAAATCTATTCAAATGCCTCACTCCTTTAGTTGGATGAAACCAGTGACAATCAAACATCACAAGACTGAAGTCCTCATCACCATCAAATTTAAGTTCTATGATGTCCTTAATAACACCGTAGTATTCAAGCTCCTCATTGGTTGCATCATCTATTCCAAGAGCAAGAACACCGGTATTTCTAGAAGAAAGGTCCCCTTCTCTATGGTTTTCATATTTCTCTGATCGAAATCTGAACCCATTAACTTCATACATGTCATAGGACTTTACTCTCATGCTACAACCTCGCGAAAGATTGCGTAATTCTTTATTAATAGATGCATCCTTTATGCACTGCAAGAAGACAATATAAGTACATAGAGCTATTAGGCATTGAAAACTATAGGGTGCTTTATTTGCTAGTATGTATAGTGCTTTACCAAAGTTTTGAACCAATCCAACAAGTTCGGTTTTCCTGAACCCGCACCGTCACGCCTAAGTTTATCAAGTTCTTTTGTACTTGGTTGTCGAGGACGCCTCCATTGGTCAAGTTCAAATTGCCTACATTTTTTTGTTTAAACCATCAGTACCAAATTTAATTTATTGTAGATGGTTGTAACAGAAATGCTAATTCAGATAACTTACTTCACAATATCATCCATTTCAGGCATGTTTATTAAGATAAAAATCATGGCTGTCTTGTATTCTTCATGTGATAAGATCCTAGGCTCCCCTCTACCAATTTTCCATCCCTTGTCTTCAAACAAACTAAGAGTACTTGTGCTCGGAGTGCTAGTTTGTGCATAGCGTTGGGGGCAATTTCTTGAGGTAGGCACATCATCAGGAAGGTATAAAGAACTAAACTTCGAAATCTCCTCAACAAGAAATGCCTCAACAATCGAAGCCTCCACACGTGCCTTGTTACTAACTTTTGCTCTAAGTTTTTTTATTAACCTACATTGCCATGTAACAAATTAATGCCTAAAGAGGAAATACAATTACCATATGGACTGAACGCATGAAGAACAAAACATACCTTTCGTAAGTATACATCCAACGGTACTTAACAGGCCCTCCTACTTTTGCTTCATAAGGGAGGTGTATCATTAGATGCTCCATTGAATCAAAGAATCTCGGTGGGAAAATTTTCTCCAATTTACAAATTAGGACAGGAATGTTTTTCTCCAATTTATCCATTTGGTCAGGATCTATTTCTTTCGTGCAAAGCAGCCTAAAGAAATAGCTTAGCTCAGCTATGGCTTCCCAGACATCATTATCTACATATCCCCGCAGCATGACAGGCAGCAGACGCTCAATAAATATATGATAATCATGACTTTTGAGTCAATATATCTTAAGTTGCTCTAAGTTAACACCTCTCTTCATGTTGGCCACATATCCATCCGGAAATTTGAGCTGAAGAAACCACAATAGGACCTCTCTTATTTGGTTCCTCTTCAAGCAATATGGTACTCTAGGCTTTTCCTATTTACCGTTGGGCTTTTCTTGAAGGTTGAAATCAGTTCTGCTACACAGTACAGCTTGGTCAAGGCGGGCTTTGGCATTATCTTTTGTCTTGCTAGGAATGTCTAGGACAGTATTGAATATTGCTTCTGCAATATATTTTTCGGTGTGCATAACATCTATATTATGAGGAAGCAAAAGCTTTGGGAAGTATGGCAATTCCCACAACTTTGGAATGTGTGTCCAATTGTGTGTTACTCCATAACCCTCAAAATTGTTGTCCTTAACTTCATTCATGTAAGCAAAAACTTCATCCCCTGTTAACCTACGTGGAGCAATATCCTTCACTACTGTATATTTTAAAAAGGCATCACGCTGGGTCCTAAATACATGATCGGCCGGCAAAAATCGCCTGTGGCTATCAAACCAACTCCATTTGTGCCCATTATCCAACCAAATTGTTTGTGGATCTACCCCACACTCGTAACAAGCCAACCCACCATGGGTAGACCATCCAGAACCATATCAAATGCAGGGCGGTCATGGACAGTAGTATGCAAGGTTACCCTCATATTGAAATTTCGCTTAAGGAAACTATCATTAGTTGGTACACCCGCCCATGCCAATTTCAACTCGTCATATAAAGGCTCCATGTACACATTGAAGTTCTTGCCAGGACCCTTTGGTCCAGGGATCACCATGCTAAGAAAGATATTTTGGGTTTTCAAGCAAAGAGCAGGTGGCAGGTTCAAAGGAGCAAGAAACACAGGCCAACAAGAGTATTGTGTTAACCCGAAATTAAAAGGGTTGAAGCCATCAGAGGACTTGACTAGCTTAACATTGTGTGGATCACTTGCAAACCCATCCTCATTGAAAGATTTCCATGATTCACTATCACCTGGGTGCACCATCATTCCTGGATTTTCTCGGATGCCTTCCATGTGCCATCTCATGTGCTTAGCAAATTCAGGTTGAATGAACAACCTTTGCAATCTTGGTAGAAATGGAAGGTATCGCAGAACCTTAAGTGGGATGGGTTTACGCTTCTTATTTGGGCAGTCATTGTTAACTACCTTATATCTTGCTTCACCACAGAAATCACACTTCAGTTTTTCCTCTCTATCCTTATAGTATAGCATGCAATGGTTAACGCATGCATCTATTTTCAGGAGTGGCATTTTCAAATGACCTAAGATACACTTGCACTCATATAAGCTTGATGGCATTTTATTGACTTGTGGGAGTGTATCTTGCCAAAGTTTTAGTAAACTATTTATGCAGTCGCCTAACAGATTGTATTGTGACTTAATTCCCATCAAGCGTGTAACAGTAGCAAAGCGTGAGGTTTGGGTGAACTCATGGAGTGGCTCTCTAACAGCTGACAACATGGCATAAAAAGCTTTGGCATCAGGTGTTGGCTCCTCGTCTACATCGTCGACATGCATTGAACCCCAAAGTCGCACAACATGTCCTCTAAGCAATCAGTGTTGACAGACTCCACTCTATCTACATGAACATGACGCTCCCCATGTGCAATCCATCTAAAGTAGTTGGGCATGAACCCCCAATGACAAAGATGAGAGGTCATCAATTGTTTTGTTCTTCTACTACCATTGCAACATTTTGAGCAAGGACAGGAAACTCCAAACTTGGAACTATGGACACCCTCAAAAACATGGTTCACAAAAGCATTTGTATTTTGTATCCACTCATCAGAATGTCTTCCATTATCCTTCCACCCACTATACATCCAGCTACGCTGAGCATCCAAAGACATGGTCTGGTTTTCTACTTAAATCTGAAATAAAAATGAATTGCTACAATCACCAGCCGCATCCCCGCACAAAATACATCATACACACTAAAATAGAAAACCACTCATCAGCCAACAGAAAATAACCCCAGTTCCTATATCATACAGATGAACAATGCATTAATCGACATTTATTCATGGAAAGAACAGATCATAATACCTACTTGATTCCAGTTGAGCAATGTCTTTGTTCTCTGTTGCTTTGACAACTGTTGTTTCGACACCACGAATAGGAAAATTTTCTTCAAGCAAACAACACCCGACACTAGTCAGTTTCTGAAAAAATGTAGAAAACCAATGAACGATGTTGGAGGACTTCCATTTATTCATAACATAAAACAGAGGCTACTAGCTTTGGCCAGAGAAAACAAACTCAATAGATAGACTATATGAAATACCTACTTCTATTGATATTATACGAAGGTCGCATGGAAAGTGGACAAGAAAATCATACGATGCTCAACATGGATAACTATATAATAATCATGTGGATAACTATACATCAATGGTAAAACACACAGAAAATTTCATGTACATAACTACAACAATTGTAAAATGCAGTAGCCCTGCCACTTTTACCTAAATTCAAGGATGGCATCATTCAAGATGGATCACTGGAGCTACTATTTCTGTCATTCATGCACTTGTAGTAGCCGTGAACAAACTCAACAGATAGACTATATGAAATATTTCCTACTCACTGTGTTGAAATATCTTGTCTACATTCTGAGATCAATTTACATAGTTGAATGGCTCATTCATGTGTTCATGCATCTTCATATCAATCAGTTCTTCTATTTCCTTTTTAGCTATAAATTTCTTTTATTCCTTTGACCTTCCATACACCTTTTATACGCAAGATATTGAAACTGACAAGCCCAAGTGCTGACGATGCTACTAAACAACGTCAAGATGTACTGAATAGTGGACAACATACTGCTTGCTTTCGATGCTAAAACCAAATCAGAATTTCAGAATTTTGCTACTCATATACAGGTACAACTATCTAAACTAGCAATCGAAAAACTATCTAAACCAGAGAGTGAGAGAGATGGAGACAGAACCTTTTCGACTGGAGCAGCGGCGTACAACAGCAGGCAAATCCGGTCATCGTCCAATCAACGAGGACGGCACCGCCACCACGGTCAAGGGTGGCGCAGTTAGCACGAGTTGAGGGCGTCGCAGATGGAGTCACCGCGAGCGGCACCAAGCCGTCACCCAGCCGGCGTGGCCAGGGCCACCGCGCCCGTCGCGACCATGGTGTGACTAGGTCACGATGCAGTACACAGAAGGGGAGTGGCAGAGTGAGGCGGGCAGGGGAGCGGCGGAGTGAGGCGAGGAGGGGAAAGGCGGAGCTAGGCGGGAGCAGGGGAGTGGCGGAGCTGGGCGGGGCGGGGAGCGGCGGAGCTGGGCGGGCGGGGGAGCGGCGGAGCGGGGCGAGCAAGGGAGCGACGGAGCTGGGCGGGCCGGGGAGCGGCGGAGCAGGCGATCTAGCGAGGCAAGCAGGGGAGCGGCGGAGCTGGGCGGGCCGGGGAGCGGCGGAGCGGACGATCCAGGGCGAGGCACGGCAGATCGGGATGGGAGGGTTTGAGAGAGGGGAATTTTGCTCTGGCAGTGGCACCGTTTGGGACAGGGGCATGCTTGGAGGAGACACATAGATTTTTTTCACTACGTGCCCTTTCTTCCTTTCCTCCTCTCACTATGCAATGGGCCCAACCTTCGCGGGAGGAAAATAATGGCGCGAGTGTAGCGCGGGAGCCAATCTACATGACCACACCGGCGCATCTCTTTGTGTTTTGGGGGTTTTGATGTTTGTACGTGGCATCACCCTAGGGAAAGCTTAAGTTACAATTTTTTTGATAGATATTCACCTTTTCTTAGAGGGCACTGTTCATTGCTTTTCTATCCCTTGAGTAGGCTAATGAGCTTTAGGTAAAGACAATGGCTCTAGGTAAAATGTAGATTTCTAGTAGTGCTATAAAGGATCCATTATTAGCAACGAATGTCTTGCCCTCGGATCTGTGATAGAAGGTGTATCCAACTGTTTCTTTTGGGTATCCTATGAAGACACATTTCTCCGATTTGGGTTCGAGCTTATCAGGTTGAAGCTTTTTCACATAAGAATCGCAGCCCCAAACTTTAAGAAACGACAACTTTGGTTTCTTGCCAAAGCATAGTTCATAAGGTGTCATCTAAACGGATTTTGATGGTGCCCTATTTAATGTGAATGTGGTCGTCTCTAAAGCATAACCCCAAAATGATAGCGGTAAATCAGTAAGAGACATCATAGATCGCACCATATCTAGTAAAGTACGATTATGATGTTCGGACACACCATTACGTTGTGGTGTTCTGGGTGACGTGACTTGCGAAACTATTCTGCATTGTTTCAAATGTAGACCAAACTCGTAACTCAAATATTCTCCTCCACGATCAGATCATAGAAACTTTATTTTCTTGTTACGATGATTTTCAACTTCACTCTGAAATTCTTTGAACTTTTTAAATGTTTCAGACTTATGTTTCATTAAGTAGATATACACATATCTACTTAAATCATCTATGAAGGTGAGAAAATAACGATACCCGCCGCGAGCCTCAACATTCATTGGACCACATACATCAGTATGTATGATCTCCAACAAATCAGTTGCTCGCTCCATAGTTCCGGAGAACGGCGTTTTAGTCATCTTGCCCATGAGGCATGGTTCGCAAGTACCAAGTGATTCATAATCAAGTGATTCCAAAAGTCCATTAGAATGGAGTTTCTTCATGCACTTTATACCAATATGACCCAAACGGCAGTGCCACAAATAAGTTGCACTATCATTATCAACTCTGCATATTTTGGCTTCAACATTATGAATATGTGTATTACTACTATCGAGATTCATCAAAAATAGACCACTCTTTAAGGGTGCATGACCATAAAAGATATTACTCATATAAATAGAACAACCATTATTCTTAGATTTAAATGAATAACCATCTCGCATTAAACAAGATCCAGATATAATGCTCATGCTCAAAGCTGGCACCAAATAACAATTATTTAGGTCTAAAATTAATCCCGAAGGTAGATGTAGAGGTAGCGTGCCGATGGCGATCACATCGACTTTGGAACCATTTCCCACTCGCATCTGATACGTCTCCATCGTATCTATAATTTTTGATTGTTCCATGCCCATATTCTACAACTTTCATATACTTTTGACAACTTTTTATACTATTTTTGGGACTAAAATATTGATCTAGTGCCCAGTGCCAGTTCATGTTTGTTGCATGTTTTTTGTTTCGCAGAATATCCATATCAAACAGAGTCCAAACGGGATAAAAACTGACGAAGATTTTTTTGGAATATATATGATTTTCGGGAAGAAAAATCCACGCGAGACGGTGCACGAGGTGGCCATGAGGCAGGGGGCGCGCCTGCCCCCCTGGGCGCGCCCCTGACCCTCGTGGGCCACCTGTAAGGCGGTTGATGCCCTTCTTCCTCCACAAGAAAGCTAATATCCGGATAGAGATCGTGTTAAAATTTCGGCCCAATCGGAGTTACGGATCTTCGGGAATGTAAGAAATGGTGAAAGGGAAGAATCTGAGAACGCAGAAACAGAGAGAGACAGAGAGACAGATCCAATCTCGGAGGGGCTCTCACCCCTCCCGTGCCATGGAGGCCATGGACCAGAGGGGAAAACCTTCTCCCATCTAGGGAGGAGTTCAAGGAAGAAGAAGAAGGAGGGGGGCTCTCTCCCCCTCGCTTCCAATGGCACCGGAGTGCCACCGGGGATCATCATCATCACCGCGATCTACACCAACACCTCCGCCATCTTCACCAACATCTCCATCACCTTCCCCCCTCTATCTACAGTGTTCCACTCTCCTGCAACCCCCTATACCCTCTACTTGAACATGGTGATTTATGCTTCATATTATTATCCAATGATGTGTTGCCATCCTATGATGTCTGAGTAGATTTTCGTTGTCCTATCGGTGGTTGATGAATTGCTATGATTGATTTAATTTGCTTGAGGTTATGTTGATGTCCTTTGGTGCCCATCATATGATTGCGCGCGTGGATCACACCCTAGGGTTAGTTGTATGTCGATAGGACTATGTATTGAAGGGCAAGAGTGACAGAAGCTTCAACCTAGCATAGAAATTGATGCATATGGGATTGAAGGGGGACCAATATACCTTAATGCTATGGTTGGGTTTTACCTTAATGAACATTAGTAGTTGCAGATGCTTGCTAATAGTTCCAATCATAAGTGCATAGAATTCCAAGTCAGAGATGATATGCTAGCAGTGGCCTCTCCCACATAATACTTGTTATCGGTCTAGTAAAGTAGTCAATTGCTTAGGGGCAATTTCGCAACTCCTACCACCACTTTTTCACACTCGCTATATTTACTTTATTGTTTCTTTATCTAAACAGCCCCTGCTTTTTATTTACGTAATTTTTATTATCTTGCCAACCTATCCAACAACACCTACAAAGTACTTATAGTTTCATACTTGTTCTAGGTAAAGCGAACGTCAAGCGTGCGTAGAGTTGTATCGGTGGTCGATAGAACTTGAGGGAATATTTGTTCTACCTTTAGCTCCTCGTTGGGTTCGACACTCTTACTTATCGAAAACTGTTGCGATCCCCTATACTTGTGGGTTATCAAGACCTTTTTCTGGCGCCGTTGCCGGGGAGCAATAGCGTGGGGTGAATATTCTCGTGTGTGCTTGCTTTCTTTATCACTAAGTAATTTTTATTTGTTGTTCTTAGTTGTTTACTATCTTTAGTTATGGGTAGGAAACGCAAAATACCAAAAAAAAATAGTTGTGCCTACTAAAGCAATGGTTGAAGAACCACTCAAAATCTATCACACTGCTAAAGCCTATTACTTGGATCATCTTCGATCCCTATGTGCTCGTGCTGAAACCCCAACTAGCTTAGTTGAGGGCAAATCTTTAGATGAGCATGCTTATTATGTGTGACACCGAATATCTAAAAAAAGGAAAACTTTACTAGGTCAAATTCATCGTTTGCAATGCTATGCTTGGAATTTATGTGAAATATATGGTTATACTTGTTGTTCTGAAGACCCTAAGAAACACCTTCCCTACCAATGTTTGTTCAGTGATAATGGAATCGTATCCTCTTATGCTAAGGGTGTTTATAATTACTATGATGTTCAACAAACTGAAGAATTTGTTGCTTTTAAGGGTGCTTACGAAATTGCTTCTTTGATTGAAAAGTATGATGCTACTCTTTACAAATCTGAAAAATTTTCCATACTTAAATATTGCTGTGATAATTATGCTTCTAATGCATATGTTGAACCATATATTAAGGACTACTCTGATGTCCAAGAAGAGACTAATATTTTGCAGGAGTCTATGGAAGAAGAAATTGATGAAACTGTGAGCTCATTAGATGAAAAAGATGAGGAGGAGAGCGAAGAACAAAAGAAGGAAGAGCGGATTAGCTACCCGTGCCCACCTTCTAATGAGAGTAACTCTTCAACTCATACATTGTTTAATTTCCCTTCGTGCTTACCGAAGGATGATTGTTATGATCCCGTTGATTCTCTTCAAATATCCCTTTTTGATGATGCTTGTGGCCAAGATGCCAATATGAATTATGCTTATGGAGATGAACTTGCTATAGTTCCTTATGTTAAACATGAAATTGTTGCTATTGCACCCACGCATGATAGTCCTATTGTCTTTTTGAATTCTCCCGACTACACTATATCGGAGAAGTTTGCACTTATTAAGGATTATATTGATGGGTTGCCTTTTACCGTTGCACATGATGATTTTGATGAATATAATATGCATGTGCTTGCTGCTCCTACTTGCAATTATTATGAGAGAGGAACTATATCTCCACCTCTCTATGTTTCCAATATGATAAAATTGCAAGAAACTGTTTATAATATGCATTGGCCTTTACTTTGTGTGCATGAATTGTTCTTTTATGACATGCCGATGCATAGGAAGAGAGTTAGACTTCATCATTACATTATATTTGTTACCTTGTGCTCACTACTAAATACCAAATCACTGTTAATTAAAATTGGCTTTGATATACCTTGGGATCCGGGTGGATTCACTACTTGAGCACTATATGCCTAGCTTAATGGCTTTAAAGAAAGCGATGCTAGGGAGACAACCCGGAAGTTTTAGAGAGTCATTTATTTCCGTTGAGTGCTTTCATATACTTTAAAACAACAAAAATAAAGAGGGGAACCCAAAACTTTTTCAAAAAGGAAAGCGAAAGTGAGAAAGACAAGCATTGTTGAAGTGGGAGCTAGCCTTGAACTTTGTTCATGCTCACGGAAACTTTGTGAATCTTGATTACAAAAACTTTTCAATAAAAATAATTATCCCCTTGTACAATTCCATTGTATTATAAAAATAATGTGTCAAGGTTTTCCTTTAGGATGTTTACATTTGCTTGATGGTTTGTACGGTGCAGGACAGAAACTTTGGCTGTAGTGTGCGATTTTACATTTTTTTGCTGGAACGTCAAATGCTTCTGATTCTTTTTGAACTGTCTTACTATACAAATTTTTTATTTTTCCTAATTTTGTTAGAATTTTTCAAGTATCATAAGTATGGTGAATGTTCAGATTATTACAGACTGTTCTGTTTTAGACAGATTCTGTTTTTGATGCATAGTTTGCTTGTTTTGATGAAACTATCAATTTATATTAGTGGATTAAGCCATGAAAAAGTTATATTACAGTAGACACAATGCAAAAACAAAATATGAATTGGTTTGCAACAGTACTTAGAGTAGTGATTTGCTTTATTATACTAACGGATCTTACCGAGTTTTCTATTGAAGTTTTGTGTGGATGAAGTGTTCGATGATCGAAAAGTTCTCGATGTGAGAAGAAGGAAGAGAGGCAAGAGCTCAAGCTTGGGGATTCCTGAGGCACCCCAAGTAAATATTCAAGGAGACTCAAGCGTCTAAGCTTGGGGATGCCCCGGAAGGCATCTCCTCTTTCTTCAACAAGTATCGGTATGTTTTCGGATTTGTTTCGTTCATGCGATATGTGCAATCTTGGAGCATCTTTTGCATTTAGTTTTTATTTTTATTTTATGCACCATGCTGGTATGAGATAGTCTTTGGTTGATTTATAGAATGCTCTATGTACTTCACTTATATCTTTTGAGTATGGCTTTATAGAATGCTTCATGTGCTTCACTTATATCATTTGAAGCTTGGATTGTCTGTTTCTCTTTACATATACAACCGTCATTTGTAGAATGCTCTTTTGCTTCACTTATAATTGTTAGAGCGTGGGCAAATCTTTTGTAGAAAGAATTAAACTCTCTTGCTTCACTTATATCTATTTAGAGAGATGACAGGAACTGGTCATTCACATGGTTAGTCATAAAATCCTACATAAACTTGTAGATCGTTGAATATGATATGTTTGATTCCTTGCAATAGTTTTGTGATATAAAGATGGTGATATTAGAGTCATGCTAGTGGGTAGTTGTGGATTGTAGAAATACTTGTGTTGAAGTTTTTGATTCCCGTAGCATGCACGTATGGTGAACTGTTATGTGATGAAGTCGGAGCATGATTTATTTATTGATTGTCTTCCTTATGAGTGGCGGTCGGGGACGAGCGATGGTCTTTTCCTACCAATCTATCCCCCTAGGAGCATGCGTGTAGTACTTTGTTTTGATGACTAATAGATTTTTGCAATGAGTATGTGAGTTCTTTATGACTACTGTTAAGTCCATGGATTATACGCACTCTCACCCTTCCACCGTTGCTAGCCTCTCTAGTATCCCGCAACTTTCGCCAGTACCATAAACCCACCATATACCTTCATCAAAACAGCCACCATACCTACCTATCATGGCATTGCCATAGCCATTCCGAATATATTGCCATGCAACTTCCATCATCGTCATATACATGACTTGACCATTCATTGTCATATTGCTTTGCATGATCGTAAGATAGCTAGCATGATGTTTTCATGGCTTGTCCGTTTTTTGATGTCATTGCTACACTAGATCATTGCACATCCCGGTACACTGCCGGAGGCATTCATATAGAGTCATATCTTTGTTCTAGTATCGAGTTGTAATATTGAGTTGTAAGTAAATAAAAGTGTGATGATCATCATTATTAGAACATTGTCCCATGTGAGGTTATCAAAATAAAAGAGGCCAAAGAAGCCCAAATAAAAAAAAGAGGCCAAAGAAGCCCACCAAAATATATATATATATAACAAAAAATGAGAGAAAAAGAGAGAAGGGGCAATGTTACTATCCTTTTACCACACTTGTGCTTCAAAGTAGCACCGTGTTCTTCATATAGAGAGTCTCTTGAGTTATCACTTTCATATACTAGTGGGAATTTTCATTATAGAACTTGGCTTGTATATTCCGATGATGGGCTTCCTCAAATGCCTGAGGTCCTCATGAGCAAGCAAGTTGGATGCACACCCACTTAGTTTCAGTTGGAGCTTTCATACACTTATAGCTCTAGTGCATCCGTTGCATGGCAATCCCTACTCACTCACATTGATATCTATTGATGGGCATCTCCATAGCCCGTTGATACGCCTAGTTGATGTGAGACTATCTTCTCCTTTTTGTCTTCTCCACCATCATATTCTATTCCACCTATAGTGCTATTTCCATGGCTCACGCTCATGTATTGCGTGAAAGTTGGAAAGGTTTGGGAACATCAAAAGTATGAAACAATTGCTTGGCTTGTCATCGGGGTTGTGCATGGTGTGAATATTTTGTGTGGTGAAGATGGAGCATAGCCAGACTATATGATTTTGTAGGGATAACTTTCTTTGGCCATGTTATTTTGAAAAGACATGATTGCTTTATTAGTAGGCTTGAAGTATTATTGTTTTTATGTCAAATGATAGACTATTGCTTTGAATCACTCATATCTTAATATTCATGCCATGATTAGATTACATGATCAAGATTATGCTAGGTAGCATTCCACATCAAAAATTATCTTTTTTATCATCTACCTACTCGAGGACGAGCAGGAATTAAGCTTGGGGATGCTGATACGTCTCTGTCGTATCTATAATTTTTTATTGTTCCATGCCAATATTCTACAACTTTCATATACTTTTGGCAACTTTTTATACTATTTTTGGGACTAACATATTGATCCAGTGCCCAGTTCCTGTTTGTTGCATGTTTTTTGTTTCGCAGAATATCCATATCAAACGGGATAAAAACTAACGGATATTTTTTGGAATATATATGATTTTTGGGAAGAAAAATCCACGCCAGACGGTGCCCGAGGTGGCCACGAGGCAGGGGGGAGCGCCTGCCCCCTTGGGCGCGCCCCTCACACTCGTGGGCCACCCGTAAGGCGGTTGATGCCCTTCTTTCGCCGCAAGAAAGCTAATATCCCGATAGAGATCGTGTTAAAATTTCGGCCCAATCGGAGTTAAGGATCTCCGGGAATATAAGAAACGGTGAAAGGGAAGAATCTGAAAACGCAGAAACAAAGAGAGACAGAGAGACAGATCCAATCTCGGAGGGGCTCTCGCCCCTCCCGTGCCATGGAGGCCATGGACCAGAGGGTAAAACCCTTCTCCCATCTAGGGATGAGGTCAAGGAAGAGGAAGAAGGAGGGGGGCTCTCTCCCCCTCGCTTCCGGTGGCACCGGAGTGCCACCGGGGGCCATCATCATCACCACGATCTACACGAACACCTCCGCCATCTTCACCAACATCTCCATCACCTTCCCCCCTCTATCTACAGCGGTCCACTCTCCCGCAACCCGCTGTACCCTCTACTTGAACATGGTGCTTTATGCTTCATATTATTATCCAATGATGTGTTGCCATCCTATGATGTCTGAGTAGATTTTCGTTGTCCTATCGGTGGTTGATGAATTGCTATGATTGATTTAATTTGCTTGTGGTTATGTTGTTGTCCTTTGGTGCCCATCATATGATTGCACGCATGGATCACACCCTAGGGTTAGTTGTATGTTGATAGGACTATGTATTGGAGGGCAAGAGTGATAGAAGCTTCAACCTAGCATAGAAATTGATGCATACGGGATTGAAGGGGGACCAATATACCTTAATGCTATGGTTGGGTTTTACCTTAATGAACATTAGTAGTTGCGGATGCTTGCTAATAGTTCCAATCATAAGTGCATAGAATTCCAAGTCAGGGATGATATGCTAGCAGTGGCCTCTCCCACATAATACTTGCTATCGGTCTAGTAAAGTAGTCAATTGCTTAGGGGAAATTTCGCAACTCCTACCACCACTTTTCCACACTCACTATATTTACTTTATTGTTTCTTTATCTAAACAGCCCCTACTTTTTATTTACGTAATCTTTATTATCTTGCAAACCTGTCCAACAACACCTACAAAGTACTTCTAGTTTCATACTTGTTCTAGGTAAAGCGAACGTCAAGCGTGCGTAGAGTTGTATCGGTGGTCGATAGAACTTGAGGGAATATTTGTTCTACCTTTAGCTCCTCGTTGGGTTCGACGCTCTTACTTATCGAAAACTGTTGCGATCCCCTATACTTGTGGGTTATCAGCATCGTCACCTCGTCCTTGGCCAGTGTTCGCTTAATCTGTGTCCCTGTTTCGAGTTGCAAATATTAGCAATAGAACCAGTATCAAATACCCAGGTGCTACTGCGAGCTCTGGTAAGGTACACATCAATAACATGTATATCACATATACCTTTGTTCACCTTGCCATCCTTCTTATCCGCCAAATACTTGGGGCAGTTCTGCTTCTAGTGACCAGTCTGTTTGGAGTAGAAACACTCAGTCCCAGGCTTAGGTCCAGATGATTTCTTCTCCTGAGTAGCAACTTGTTTGTTGTTCTTCTTGAAGTTCCCATACATTGTTCCTTTTGTCATCGGTATGTTACTTGCCCGAGATTCGATCGTCGGTATCTCAATACCTAGTTCAATCTCGTTACCAGCAAGTCTCCTTACTCGTTCTGTAACACATCATCCCGCAACTAACTCATTAGTTGCAATGCTTGCAAGGCTTAAGTGATGTGTATTACCGAGTGGGCCCAGAGATACCTCTCCAACAATCGGAGTGACAAATCCTAATCTCGAAATACATCAACCCAACAAGTACCTTCGGAGACACCTGTAGAGCACCTTTATAATCACCCAGTTACGTTGTGACGTTTGGTAGCACACAAAGTGTTCCTCCGGTAAACGGGAGTTGCATAATCTCATAGTCATAGGAACATGTATAAGTCATGAAGAAAGCAATAGCAACAAACTAAACGATTAAGTGCTAAGCTAACGGAATGAGTCAAGTCAATCACATCATTCTCCTAATGATGTGATCCCGTTAATCAAATGACATCTCTTTGTCTATGGCTAGGAAACATAACCATCTTTGATCAACGAGCTAGTCAAGTAGAGGCATACTAGTGACGCTCTGTTTGTCTATGTATTCACATATGTATCATGTTTCTGGTTAATACAATTCTAGCATGAATAATAAACATTTATCACGATATAAGTTAATAAATAATAACTTTATTATTGCCTCTATGGCATATTTCCTTCAGGTTATGCCTCTAAGTCGTGCCTCGACACGTGGGAGATATAGCCGCATCGTGGGTGTTACAAGTTAGTAATCAGAGCCATCCCCGACTTAGGAGCCCCCTGCTTGATCGAATCGCTGACGTTGTTGAGTCTAGAACATAAATGTGTTGAGTCTTAGGATTATATATATCGGAGAGTAGGATTCTTTTTAATCCTCAATCCCTTCGTCGCTCTGGTGAGGCCTCCTGACATAGAAGTTTTGACTTTCCTGTCCTCAAATTTCATGAAAAAAAAATTAGGATCACGCGGGTATCTTGAATCGTTCCGATAGTTTTGTGACGAGAACATTGTTCTTGGTGCCTCCTGACATTTAGGGGTTGTGGCAGTGTCCCGGGGAGTTGAGCTCTGAGGTGTTGTCATCACAATTTTATCGTTGCTGTTCTGGAATGCCTGAGTTCGCCGACATCGAAAATCTCTGTTATGCAGTTGTTGGTGAGATAACCTCGACGCTACCCAGTACTGGGGCGGGAGTTCAGGAGTATTGCCATAACTCGTATAACACATGCTTTTCGAAGGTTGAGGTACACGATTTCTGAAGGTTTCTTGGTTATTTGTTGACGGATGGATACAGCTGGATGTAGGAATTGTTAGTTTGGGTGAGATATTATGCTTCCCTTGTATCCCCAACACCTGATTGCATAAACAAAAAGTTTCATGAGTTTATAGGTGGGAATTCAAGTATCTCGTAGGATATCTTTCCAACAGACTCATGATACGATAGGGGGTCTATCATATGTTTGTTCCGGCTTATTCTGCAAGTCAATCCTTGTTTTTTTTTGTTGTGGTGGTATCCGAGTTGCTTCAATGTCAAGTGTTGATTCCATACCTTTTCCAAGTGGTGTTCTCATATTCCTATGTGAATACTGATCCTTTATTATCGTTGAGATTGTCAAGTCAATTCTTCCCAACCGGTGTGATTCTCTTCAAGATGATACTATCATTTTTCCCATTTTCAAGATCCAATCTCAGTTTTCTCAACGGTGTTCGTTTCGTCCGTCCCCAAGTTGCCTTTGTTTTTCCCGCCCTCCCACCCCTTGTTTCTTCAAGGACTCAGATTTCTTAATCAAGTATCCATCTTATGGATGGGATGCCTATTCATTCCTTTCTTTCAGTGTTTTTATCCGGTGATTCTCAAGAAGATACTAAAGGAAGCTTTTGCAGGAAATATGCCCTAGAGGCAATAATAAAGTTATTATTTATTTCCTTATATCATGATAAATTTTTATTATTCATGCTAGAATTGTACTAACCAGAAACTTAGTACATGTGTGAATACATAGACAAACAGAGTGTCACTAGTACGCCTCTACTTGACTAGCTCGTTGAATCAAAGATGGTTAAGTTTCCTAGCCATAGACATGAGTTGTCATTTGATTAACGGTATCACATCATTAAAGAATGATGTGATTGACTTGACCCATCTGTTAGCTTAGCACGATGATCGTTTAGTTTGTTGCTATTGCTTTCTCCATTACTATACATGTTCCTATGACTATGAGATCATGCAACTCCCGAATACCGGAGGAACACTTTGTGTGCTACCAAACATCACAACATAACTGGGTGATTATAAAGGTGCTCTACAGGTGTCTCCGATGATGTTTGTTGAGTTGGCATGGATCAAGATTAGGATTTGTCACTCCGATTGTCGGAGAGGTATCTCTAGGCCCTCTCGGTAATGTATATCACAATAAGCCTTGCAAACAATGTAGCTAATGAGTTAGTTAAGGGATGTAGCTTTACGGAACGAGTAAAGAGACTTGTCATTAATGAGATTGAACTAGGTATTGAGATACCGATGATCGAATCTCGGGCAAGTAACATACCGATGACAAAGGGAACAACGTATGTTGTTATGTGGTTTGACCGATAAAGATCTTCGTAGAATATGTAGGAGCCAATATGAGCATCCAGGTTCCGCTCTTGGTTATTGGCCGGAGATGAATCTCGGTCATGTCTACATAGTTCTTGAACCCGCAGGGTCCGCACGCTTAACGTTCGGTGACAATCGGTATTATGATTTTATGTGTTTTGATGTACCGAAGGTTGTTCGGAGTCCCGGATGAGATCAGGGACATGACGAGGAGTCTTGAAATGTTCGAGACATAAAGATCGATATATTGGAAGGCTATATTCGGACATCGAAAAGGTTCTGAGTGGTTTGGGTATTTATCAGAGTATCGGAGAGTTACGGGAATTCGCCGGGGAGTATATGGGCCTTATTGGGCTTTAGGGGAGAGAGAGGGGCTGCCTAGGGCAAGCCGCGCGCCCCCCAAGGCCTAGTCTGAATTGGACTAGGGGGAGGGGCGGCGCCCCCTCCTTCCTTCTCTTCTCTCTTCCCCTTCCTTCTCTCCTACTCCTACTACTTGGAAGCGAGGGAATCCTACTCCCGGTGGGAGTAGGACTCCCCAGGGCCGGCCCTCCCCCTCATCCACTCCTTTATATACAAGGGAGGGGGCACCCCATAGACACACAAGTTGATCATTGATCTTTTAGCCGTGTGCGGTGCCCCCCTCCACCATAATCCACCTTCGTAATATCGTAGCGGTGCTTAGGCGAAGCCCTGTTCCGGTAGCAACGTCATCACCGTCATCACACCGTCGTGCTAACAAAACTCTCCCTTGAAGCTCTATTGGATCATGAGTTCGCGGGACGTCATCGAGCTGAACGTGTGCAGATCGCGGAGGTGCCGTATCTTTGGTACTAGATCGGTCGATCATGAAGATGTACGACTACATCAACCACGTTGTCATAATGCTTCTGCTTACGATCTACGAGGGTACGTAGACGATACTCTCTCCTCTTGTTGCTATGCATCCCCATGATCTTGCGTGTGTGTAGGAATTTTTTCAAATTACTACGTTCCCCAATAATGGCATCTGAGCCAGGTTTATGCGTAGATGTTATATGTTATATGCACGAGTAGAACACAAAGGAGTTGTGGGCGTGGGTATATACATATTGCTTGCCATCACTAGTTGATTCTTGATTCAGCGACATTGTTGGATGAAGCGGCCCAGACCGACATTACGCGTACGCTTACACGAGACTGGTTCTACGGACGTGCTTCGCACACAGGTGGCTGGTGGGTGTCAGTTTCTCCAACTTTAGTTGAATCAGATTCAATGAACAAGGTTCTTTATGAAGATCAAAAAGCAATCACTATACCGCATTGTGGTTCTTTATGCGTAGGTAAGAACGGTTCTTGCTCAGCCCGTAGCAGCCACATAAAACTTGCAACAACAAAGTAGAGGACGTCTTACTTGTTTTTGCAGGGCTTGTTGTGATGTGATATGGTCAAGACGTGATGAGATATAAGTTGTTGTATGAGATGATCATGTTTTTATCGGCAACTGGCAGAAGCCTTATGGTTGTCTCTTTATTGCATAGGATGCAAGTGCCAAATAATTGTTTTACTTTATCGCTATGCGATAGCAATAGTTGCAAGAGCAATAGTCAGCGAGACGACCACGTGACGACACGTTGATAGAGATCAAGATGATGGAGATCATGGTGTCATGCCGGTGAGGATATAGATCATGACGGTACTTTAGAGATGGAGATCAAAGGCGTAAGATGATCATGGCCATATCATGTCACATATTTTGATTGCATGTGATGTTTATCCTTTATGCATCTTATTTCTCTTAGTTCGACGGTAGCATTATAAGATGATCTCTCACTAAATTTCAAGGTATAAGTGTTCTCCCTGAGTATGCACCGTTGCGATAGTTCGTCGTGCCGAGACACCACGTGATGATCGGGTGTGATAAGCTCTACGTTCACATACAACAGGTGCAAGCCAATTTTGCACACGTGGAATACTCGGGTTAAACTTGACGAGCCTAGCATATGCAGATCTGGCCTCGAAACACTGGAGACCGAAAGGTCGAGCGTGAATCATATAGTAGATATGATCAACATAGTGATGTTCACCATTGAAAACTACTCCATCTCACGTGATGATCGGACATGGTTTAGTTGATTTGGATCACGTGATCATTTAGATGACTAGAGGGATGTCTATCGAAGTGGGAGTTCTTAAGTAATATGATTAATTGAACTTTAATTTAGCATGAACTTAGTCCTGATAGTATTTGCATATCTATGTTATAGATCAATAGCTCACGATGTAGTTTCCTGTTTTATTTTTGATATGTTCCTAGAGAAAACTAAGTTGAAAGATGTTAGTAGCAATGATGCGGATTGGATACGTGATCTGAGGATTATCCTCATTGGTGCACAAAAGAATTATGTCCTTGATGTACCGCTAGGTGACAGACCAATTGCAGGAGCAGACGCAAACATTATGAACATTTGGCAAGCTCGATATGATGACTACTTG
The DNA here is from genome assembly GCA_034509565.1 of Triticum monococcum. NCBI lineage: Eukaryota > Viridiplantae > Streptophyta > Magnoliopsida > Poales > Poaceae > Triticum > Triticum monococcum. Next base: position 125,825,745 of record CM067842.1, read on the forward strand.
ATAGTTTAGTGCACCATGCTTTACGGCTTAGAATCGGGGCTTCAAAGACGTTTTGAACGCCGCGGAGCATATGATATGTTCCAAGAGGTGAAATTAGTATTTCAGACTCATGCCCATGTCGAAAGGTATGAGACCTTTGACAAGCACTTTGCCTACAAGATGGAGGAGAATAGCTCAGCTAGTGAGCATGTGCTCAGAATGTCTGAGTACTACAGTCACTTGAATCAAGTGGGAGTTAATCTTCTAGATAAGATAGTGATTGACAGAGTTCTCTAGTCACTATCACCAAGTTACTAGAACTTTGTGATGAACTATAATATGAAAGGGACAACGGAAACGATTCCCAAGCTCTTCGTGATGCTAAAATCGACGAAGGTAGAAATCAAGAAAAGCATCAAGTGTTGATGGTTGAAAAGACCACTAGTTTCAAGAAAAGGGCAAAGGGAAGAAGGGGAACTTCACGAAGAACAGCAAGCAAGTTGCTGCTCAAGTGAAGAAGCCCAAGTGAAGAAGCCCAAGTCTAGACCTAAGCCTGAGACTAAGTGCTTCTACTGCAAAGGGACTGGTCACTGGAAGCAGAACTGCCCCAACTATTGTTGGAAATATGCCCTAGAGGCAATAATAAATTGATTATTATTATATTTCCTTGTTCATGATAATCGTTTATTATCCATGCTATAATTGTATTGATAGGAAACTCAGATGCATGTGTGGATACATAGACAACACCATGTCCCTAGTAAGCCTCTAGTTGACTAGCTCGTTGATCAATAGATGGTTACGGTTTCCTAACCATGGACATTGGATGTCATTGATAACGGGATCACATCATTAGGAGAATGATGTGATGGACAAGACCCAATCCTAAGCATAGCACTAGATCGTGTAGTTCGTATGCTAAAGCTTTGCTAATGTCAAGTATCATTTCCTTAGACCATGAGATTGTGCAACTCCCGGATGCCGTAGGAGTGCTTTGGGTGTACCAAACGTCACAACGTAACTGGGTGGCTATAAAGGTACACTACGGGTATCTCTGAAAGTGTCTGTTGGGTTGGCACGAATCGAGACTGGGATTTGTCACTCCGTGTGACGGAGAGGTATCTCTGGGCCCACTCGGTAGGACATCATCATAATGTGCACAATGTGATCAAGGAGTTGATCACGGGATGATGTGTTACGGAACGAGTAAAGAGACTTGCCGGTAACGAGATTGAACAAGGTATCGTGATACCGACGATCGAATCTCGGGCAAGTATCGTACCGATAGACAAAGGGAATTGTATACGGGATTGATTAAGTCCTTGACATCGTGGTTCATCCGATGAGATCATCGTGGAACATGTGGGAGCCAACATGGGTATCCAGATCCCGCTGTTGGTTATTGACCGGAGAACGTCTCGGTCATGTCTGCATGTCTCCCGAACCCGTAGGGTCTACACACTTAAGGTTCGATGACGCTAGGGTTATAAAGGAAGTTAGTATGTGGTTACCGAATGTTGTTCGGAGTCCCGGATGAGATCCCGGACGTCACGAGGAGTTCCGGAATGGTCCGGAGGTAAAGATTTATATATGGGAAGTCCTGTTTTGGACACCGGAAGAGTTTCGGGGTTTATCGGTAACGTACCGGGACCACCGGGAGGGTCCCGGGGGTCCACCAAGTGGGGCCACCAACCCCAGAAGGCTGCGTGGGCCAAGTGTGGGAGGGGACCAGCCCCTAGGAGGGCTGGTGCGCCCCCCACAAGGGGCCCAAGGCGCAAGGATAAGTGGGAGGGGGCAAACCCTAGTCCAGTTGGGCCTTAAGGCCCACCTAGTGGGTTCCTTCCCCTCTCCCCCCCTTGGCCGCCCCTTTTGGATCCCATCTAGGGCTGCCGCCCCCCTAGGGGTGGGAAACCCTAGAGGGGGCGCAGCCCTCCCCTTCCCCTATATATATGAGGCCTAGGGGCTGCCCACAACACGCGATTAGATCTCTCGTTTGGTGCAGCCCTGCATCTCTCTCTCCCTCCTCTTCTGTGGTGCTTGGCGAAGCCCTGCAGGATAGCCACGCTCCTCCATCACCACCACGCCGTTGTGCTGCTGTTGGATGAAGTCTTCCTCAACCTCTCCCTCTCTCCTTGCTGGATCAAGGCGGGGGAGACGTCACCGGGCTGTACGTGTGTTGAACGCGGAGGTGCCGTGCGTTCGGCACTTGGTCATCGGTGATCTGAATCACGACGAGTACGACTCCATCAACCCCGTTCTCTTGAACGCTTCCGCTTAGCGATCTACAAGGGTATGTAGATGCAACTCTCTTTCTACTCGTTGCTAGTCTCTCCATAGATAGATCTTGGTGATACGTAGGAAATTTTTTGAATCTCTGCTACGTTCTCCAACAGTGGCATCATGAGCTAGGTCTATTGCGTAGATTCTATGCACGAGTAGAACACAAAGTAGTTGTGGGCGTTGATTTTGTTCAATATGCTTGCCGTTACTAGTCTTATCTTGATTCGGCGGCATCGTGGGATGAAGCGGCCCGGACCGACCTTACACGTACTCTTACGTGAGACTGGTTCCACCGACTGACATGCACTAGTTGCATAAGGTGGCTAGCGGGTGTCTGTCTCTCCCACTTTAGTCGGATCGGATTCGATGAAAAGGGTCCTTATGAAGGGTAAATAGAAATTGGCATATCACGTTGTGGTCTTTGCGTAGGTAAGAACCGTTCTTGCTAAAAACCCATAGCAGCCACGTAAAACATGCAAACAACAATTAGAGGACGTCTAACTTGTTTTTGCAGGGTATGCCATGTGATGTGATATGGCCAAAGGATGTGATGAATGATATATGTGATGTATGAGATTGATCATGTTCTTGTAATAGGAATCACGACTTGCATATCGATGAATATGACAACCGGCAGGAGCCATAGGAGTTGTCTTTATTTATTTATGACCTGCGTGTCAACTTAAACGTCATGTAATTACTTTACTTTATTGCTAACTGTTAGCTGTAGTAGTAGAAGTAATAGATGACGTGACAACTTCAAGAAGACACGATGATGGAGATCATGATGATGGAGATCATGGTGTCATGCCGGTGACGATGATGATCATGGAGCCCCGAAGATGGAGATCAAAAGGAGCAAAGTGATATTGGCCATATCATGTCACTATTTGATTGCATGTGATGTTTATCATGTTTATACATCTTATTTGCTTAGAACGACGGTAGTAAATAAGATGATCCCTCACAACAATTTCAAGAAGTGTTCTCCCCTAACTGTGCACCGTTGCTAAAGTTCGTCGTTTCGAAGCACCTCGTGATGATCGGGTGTGATAGATCCTTACGTTCACATACAACGGGTGTAAGACAGTTTTACACACGCAAAACACTTAGGGTTAACTTGACGAGCCTAGCATGTACAGACATGGCCTCGGAACACAGAAGACCGAAAGGTCGAGCATGAGTCGTATAGAAGATACGATCAACATGAAGATGTTCACCGACGTTGACTAGTCCGTCTCACGTGATGATCGGACACGGCCTAGTTGACTCGGATCATGTAATCACTTAGATGACTAGAGGGATGTCTATCTAAGTGGGAGTTCATAAGATGAACTTAATTATCCTGAACATAGTCAAAAGGATTTTGCAAATTATGTCGTAGCTCACGCTATAGTTCTACTGTTTAGATATGTTCCTAGAGGAAAATTAGTTGAAAGTTGATAGTAGCAATTATGCGGACTAGGTCCGTAAACTGAGGATTGTCCTCATTGCTTCATAGAAGGCTTATGTCCTTAATGCACCGCTCAGTGTGCTGAACCTCGAACGTTGTCTGTGGATGTTGCGAACATCTGACATACACATTTTGATAACTACGTGATAGTTCAGTTAAACGGTTTAGAATTGAGGCACCAAAGACGTTTTGAAACGTCACGAAACATATGAGATGTTTTGAGGGCTGAAATTGGGATTTCAGGCTCGTGCCCACGTCAAGAGGTATAAGACCTCCGACGATTTTCTTAGCCTACATACTAAGGGAGAAAAGCTCAATTGTTGAGCTTGTGCTCAGATTGTCTGAGTACAACGATCATTTGAATCGAGTGGGAGTTGATCTTCCAAATGAGATAGTGATGTTTCTCCAAGGTCATTACCACCAAGCTGCTAGAGCTTCGTGATGAACTATAATATATCAGGGACATATATGATGATCCTTGAGATATTCACGATGTTTGACACCGCAAAAGTAGAAATCAAGAAGGAGCATCAATTGTTGATGGTTGGTGAAACCACTGGTTTCAAGAAGGGCAAGGGCAAGAAGGGATACTTCATGAAACGGCAATTCAGCTGCTGCTCTAGTGAAGAAACCCAAGGTTGAACCCAAACCCGAGACTAAGTGCTTCTGTAATAAGAGGAACAACCACTGGAGCAGAATTACCCTAGATACTTGGTAGATAAGAAGGCTGGCAAGGTCGATAGAAGTATATTGGATATACATTATGTTAATGTGTACTTTACTAGTACTCCTAGTAGCACCAGGGTATTAGATACCGGTTCGGTTGCTAAGTGTTAGTAACTCGAAATAAAAGCTACGGAATAAACGGAGACTAGCTAAAGGTGAGCTGACAATATGTGTTGGAAGTGTTTCCAATGTTGATATGATCAAGTATCACACGCTCCCTCTACCATCGAGATTGGTGTTTGCGTTGAGCATAGACATGATTGGATTATGTCTATCGCAATACGGTTATTCATTTAAGGAGAATAATGGTTACTCTGTTTATTTGAATAATACCTTCAATGGTCTTGCACCTAAAATGAATGGTTTATTGAATCTCGATCGTAGTGATACACATGTTCATGCCAAAAGATAGTAATGATAGTACCACCTACTTGTGGCACTGCCACGTAAGTCATATCAGTATAAAACGCATGAAGAAGCTCCATGTTGATGGATCTTTGGACTCACTCATTTTTGAAAAGTTTGAGACATGCAAACCATGTCTGTTGGTATATATGCATGAAGAGACTCCATGCAAATGGACCGTTTTGTACTCACTTGATTTTGAATCACTTGAGACATGCAAATCATACCACATGGGCAAGATGACTGAAAGCCTCGGTTTCAGTAAAATGGAACTAGAAAGCAACTTGCTGGAAGTAATACATTTTGATGTGTGCAATCCAATGAGTGCTGAGGCATGTAGTGGATATCGTTATGTTTTACTTCACAGATGATTTGAGTAGATGTTGAGTATATTTACTTGATGAATCACGAGTCTGAATTATTGAAAGGTTCAAGTAATTTCAGTGTGAAGTTGAAAGATCGTCGTGACAAGAGGATTAAAGATCTATGATATGATCATAGAGATGAATATCTGAATTACGAGTTTGGCACAGAATTAAGACATTGTGGAAATCATTTCACAACTAATACAGCCTGGAACACCATAGTGTGATGGTGTGTCCGAACATCATAACTGCACCCTATTGGATATGATGCATACCATGATGTCTCTTATCGAATTACCACAATAGTTTATGGGTTAGGCATTAGAGACAACCACATTCACTTTAAATTGGGCACCACGTAATTCCGATGAGGTGACACCGTATGAACTATGGTTTAGAGAAACCTGAGCTGTCATTTCTTGAAAGTTTGGGGCTGCGACGCTTATGTGAAAAGTTGATAAGCTCGAACCCAAAGCGGATAAATGCATCTTCATAGGACACCCAAAACAGTTGGGTATACCTCCTGTCTCAGATCCGAAAGCAATAAGGGATTGTTTCTAGAATCGGGTCCTTTCTCGAGGAAAAGTTTCTCTCGAAAGAATTGAGTGGGAGGATGGTGGAAACTTGATGAGGTTATTGAACCGTCTCTTCAATTAATGTGTGGCAGGGCACAGGAAATTGTTCCTGTGGCACCTACACCAATTGAAGTGGAAGCTTATGATATTGATCATGAGACTTCGGATCAAGTCACTCCCAAAACCTCGTAGGACGACAAGGATGCGTACTACTTCAGAGTAGTACGTAGTCCTGTCGTGGAAGTCATGTTGTGACACAACAATGAACCTACGAGCTATGGAGAAGCGATGGTGGGCCCGGATTCCGATAAATGGCTCGAGGCCATATAATCCGAGAGAGGATCCATATATGAAAACAAAGTGTAGACTTTGGAAGAACTACTTGATGGTCGTAAGGCTGTTGAGTATAGATGGATTTTAAAGGAAGACGGACAATGATGGTAAATGTCACCATTAAGAAAGCTCGACTTGTCGTTAAGATGTTTTCGACAAGTTCAAGGAGTTGACTACGATGAGACTTTCTCACCTGTAGCGATGCTAAAAGTCTGTTGGAATTATATTAGCAGTTACTGCACTATTTATGAAATCTTGCAGATAGGATGTCAAAACATTGTTTCCTCGACGATTATGAGGAAAGGTTGTATGTGATACAACCGGAAGGTTTTGTCAATCCTGAAAGATGCTAATAAGTATGCAAAGCCCCAACAATCCTTCTGAGGACTGGAGTAAGCATCTCGGAGTTGGAATGTGTGCTTTGATGAGATGATCAAAGATTTTGGTGTATACAAAGTTTATGAGAAACTTGTATTTCCAAAGAAGTGAGTGGGAGCACTATAGAATTTCTGATAAGTATGTGTTGTTGACATATTGTTGATCAGAAGTGACGTAGAATTTCTGGAAAGCATATAGAATTATTTGGAAAGTGTTTTTCAATGGAAAGCCTGGATTAAGCTACTTGAACATTGAGCATTAAGATCTATAAGGATAGATCAAAACGCTTAATGGAACTTTCAAATGAGCACATACCTTGACATGATCTTGAAGGTGTTCAAGATGGATCAGTCAAAGAAGGAGTTCTTGCCTGAGTTGTAAGGTATGAAGTTAAAGCTCGACCACAGCAGAATAGAGAGAAAGGACGAAGGTCGTCCCCTATGCTTAAGACATAGACTCTACAGTATGCTATGCTGTGTACCGCACCTGAAGTGTGCCTTGCCATGAGTCAGTCAAGGGGTACAAGAGTGAACCAAGAATGGATCACAGGACCGCGGTCAAAGTTATCCTTAGTAACTAGTGGACTAAGGAATTTTTCTCGATTATGGAGGTGGTAAAAGAGTTCGTCGTAAAGGGTTACGTCGATGCAAGATTAACACCTATCCGGATAGCTCTGAGTAGAGATACCGGATACGTATAATGGAGCAACAATTTAGAATAGCTCCAAGTAGAACAGTTATTTGGTATAGCTCCAAATAGAACGTGGTAGCTGCATCTAGGAGATGACATAGAGATTTGTAAAGCACACACGGATCTGAAAGGTTCAGACCCGTTGACTAAAACCTCTCTCACAAGCAACATGATCAAACCTAGAACTCATTGAGTATTAATCACATAGTGATGTGAACTAGACTACTAACTCTAGTAAACTCTTGGGTGTTAGTCACATGGCGATGTGACCTGTGAGTGTTAATCACATGGCGATGTGAACTAGATTATTGACTCTAGTGCAAGTGGGAGACTGTTCGAAATATGCCCTAGAGGCAATAATAAATTGATTATTATTATATTTCCTTGTTCATGATAATCGTTTATTATCCATGCTATAATTGTATTGATAGGAAACTCAGATGCATGTGTGGATACATAGACAACACCATGTCCCTAGTAAGCCTCTAGTTGACTAGCTCGTTGATCAATAGATGGTTACGGTTTCCTAACCATGGACATTGGATGTCATTGATAACGGGATCACATCATTAGGAGAATGATGTGATGGACAAGACCCAATCCTAAGCATAGCACTAGATCGTGTAGTTCGTATGCTAAAGCTTTGCTAATGTTAAGTATCATTTCCTTAGACCATGAGATTGTGCAACTCCCGGATGCCGTAGGAGTGCTTTGGGTGTACCAAACGTCACAACGTAACTGGGTGGCTATAAAGGTACACTACGGGTATCTCTGAAAGTGTCTGTTGGGTTGGCACGAATCGAGACTGGGATTTGTCACTCCGTGTGACGGAGAGGTATCTCTGGGCCCACTCGGTAGGACATCATCATAATGTGCACAATGTGATCAAGGAGTTGATCACGGGATGATGTGTTACGGAACGAGTAAAGAGACTTGCCGGTAACGAGATTGAACAAGGTATCGTGATACCGACGATCGAATCTCGGGCAAGTATCGTACCGATAGACAAAGGGAATTGTATACGGGATTGATTAAGTCCTTGACATCGTGGTTCATCCGATGAGATCATCGTGGAACATGTGGGAGCCAACATGGGTATCCAGATCCCGCTGTTGGTTATTGACCGGAGAACGTCTCGGTCATGTCTGCATGTCTCCCGAACCCGTAGGGTCTACACACTTAAGGTTCGATGACGCTAGGGTTATAAAGGAAGTTAGTATGTGGTTACCGAATGTTGTTCGGAGTCCCGGATGAGATCCCGGACGTCACGAGGAGTTCCGGAATGGTCCGGAGGTAAAGATTTATATATGGGAAGTCCTGTTTTGGACACCGGAAGAGTTTCGGGGTTTATCGGTAACGTACCGGGACCACCGGGAGGGTCCCGGGGGTCCACCAAGTGGGGCCACCAACCCCAGAAGGCTGCGTGGGCCAAGTGTGGGAGGGGACCAGCCCCTAGGAGGGCTGGTGCGCCCCCCACAAGGGGCCCAAGGCGCAAGGATAAGTGGGAGGGGGCAAACCCTAGTCCAGTTGGGCCTTAAGGCCCACCTAGTGGGTTCCTTCCCCTCTCCCCCCCTTGGCCGCCCCTTTTGGATCCCATCTAGGGCTGCCGCCCCCCCTAGGGGTGGGAAACCCTAGAGGGGGCGCAGCCCTCCCCTTCCCCTATATATATGAGGCCTAGGGGCTGCCCACAACACGCGATTAGATCTCTCGTTTGGTGCAGCCCTGCATCTCTCTCTCCCTCCTCTTCTGTGGTGCTTGGCGAAGCCCTGCAGGATAGCCACGCTCCTCCATCACCACCACGCCGTTGTGCTGCTGTTGGATGAAGTCTTCCTCAACCTCTCCCTCTCTCCTTGCTGGATCAAGGCGGGGGAGACGTCACCGGGCTGTACGTGTGTTGAACGCGGAGGTGCCGTGCGTTCGGCACTTGGTCATCGGTGATCTGAATCACGACGAGTACGACTCCATCAACCCCGTTCTCTTGAACGCTTCCGCTTAGCGATCTACAAGGGTATGTAGATGCAACTCTCTTTCTACTCGTTGCTAGTCTCTCCATAGATAGATCTTGGTGATACGTAGGAAATTTTTTGAATTTCTGCTACGTTCTCCAACAACTATTTGGCGGATAAGAAGGATGACAGAGTGAACAAAGGTATATTTGATATACATATTATTGATGTGTACTTTACTAGTGTTTATAGCAACCCCTTAGTATTTGATACTAGTTCTGTTGCTAAGATTAGTAACTCGAAACGGGAGTTGCGGAATGAACAGAGACTAGTTAAGGGTGAAGTGACGATGTGTGTTGGAAGTGGTTCCAAGAATAATATGCTCATCATCGCACACTCCCTATACTTTTGAGATTAGTGTTGAACCTAAATAAATGCTATTTGTTGTTTGCGTTAAGCATGAATATCCAAGGATTTCATACTAACAACATTGCAATCATGCTCATTATACAAAGATTTAGTGCCAAACATTCTAATGCATTCTTCTTCTAACACTTTGGCACAATTATCGGAATCCTTATTTTCATGAAATATATTAAAAAGATGAAGCATATGAGGTACCCTCAATTCCATTTTTTTGTAGTTTTCTTTTATAGACTAAACTACTGATAAAACAAGAAACTAAAAGATTCGATTGCAAGATCTAAAGATATACCTTCAAGCACTCACCTCCCCGGCAACGGCACAAGAAAAGAGCTTGATGTCTACTACACAACCTTCTTCTTGTAAACGTTTTTGGGCCTCCAAGTGCAGAGGTTTGTAGGACAGTAGCAAATTTCCCTCAAGTGGATGACCTAAGGTTTGTCAATCCATCGGAGGCGTAGGATGAAGATGGTATCTCTCAAACAACCCTGCAACCAAATAAAAAATAGTCTCTTGTGTCCCCAACACACCCAATACAATGGTAAATTGTATAGGTGCACTAGTTCGGCGAAGAGGTGGTGATACAAGTGCAATATGGATAGTATATAATGGTTTTTGTAATCTAAAAATATAAAAACAGCAAGGTAACTAATGATAAAAGTGAGCGTAAACGGTATTGCAATGCTAGGAAACAAGGCCTAGGGTTCATACTTTCACTAGTGCAAGTTCTCTCAACAATAATAACATAATTGGATCACATAACTATCCCTCAACATGCAACAAAGAGTCACTCCAAAGTCACTAATAGCGGAGAACAAACAAAGAGATTATTGTAGGGTACGAAACCACCTCAAAGTTATCCTTTCTGATCGATCTATTCAAGAGTCCGTAGTAAAATAACATGAAGCTATTCTTTCCGTTCAATCTATCATAAAGTTCGTACTAGAATAACACCTTAAAACACAAATCAACCAAAACCCTAATGTCACCTAGATACTCCAATGTCACCTCAAGTATCCATGGGTATGATTATACGATATGCATCACACAATCTCATATTCATCTATTCAAACCAACACAAAGTACTTCAAAGAGTGCCCCAAAGATTCTACCGGGGAGTCAAGATGAAAACGTGTGCCAACCCCTATGCATAGGTTCATGGGCAGAACCCGCAAATTGATCACCAAAACATACATCAAGTGGATCACGTGATATCCCATTGTCACCATAGATACGCATGTGCAAGACATACATCAAGTGTTCTCGAATCCTTAAAGACTCAATCTGATAAGATAACTTCAAAGGGAAAACTCAATCTATTACAAGAGAGTAGAGGGGGAGAAACATCATAAGATCCAACTATAATAGCAAAGCTCGCGATACATCAAGATCGTACCACCTCAAAAACACGAGAAAGAGAGAGAGAGAGAGATCAACCACATAGCTACTGGTACATACCCTCAGCCCCGAGGGAGAACTACTCCCTCCTCATCATGGAGAGTGTCGGGATGATGAGGATGGCCACCGGTCAGGGGTTCCCCCTCCGGCAGGGTGCGGAATGGGTCTAGATTGGTTTTCGGTGGCTACGAAGGCTTCTGGCGATGGAACTCCCAATCTATTCTGCTCTCCGAAGTTTTTAGGGTATATGGGTATATATAGGAGGAAGAAGTACGTCGGTGGATCTCCGGGCTGTCCACGAGGCAGTGTGCGCGCCCAGGGGGTGGGCGGACCCCCCACCCTCGTGGGCAGCCCGGGACTCTTCTGGTCCATCTCCGATACTCCGTGGGCTTCTTCTGGTCCAAAAATAAGTTCCGTGAAGTTTCAGGTCAATTGGACTCCGTTTGATTTTCCTTTTCTGTGATACTCTAAAGCAAGGAAAAACAGAAACTGGCACTGGGCTCTAGGTTAATAGGTTAGTCCCAAAAATCATATAAAATAGCATATTAATGCATATAAAACATCCAAGGTTGATAATATAACAGCATGGAACAATCAAAAATTATAGATACGTTGGAGACGTATCAGCTTCCCCAAGTTTAATTCATGCTCGTCCTCGAGTAGGTAAATGATAAAAACAGAATTTTTTATGTGGAATGCTACCTAACATATTTATCAATGTAATTTTCTTTATTGTGGCAAGAATATTTAGATCCATAAGATTCAAGATAAAAGTTTACTATTGACATAAAAATAATAATACTTCAAGCATACTAACTAAGCAATTATGTCTTCTCAAAATAACATGGCAAAAGAATGTTCATCCCTACAAAATCATATAGTTTGGTCATGCTCCATTTTCTTCATACAAGAATGCTCTCATCATGCACAACCCCGATGACAAGCCAAGCAATTGTTTCACACTTTAGTAATCTCAAACTTTTTTTAACTTTCATGCAATACATGAGCGTGAGCCATGGATATAGCACTATGGGTGGAATAGAATATAATAATAGGGGTTATGTGGAGAAGACAAAAAGGGGAAAGTCTCACATCAACGCGGCTAATCAACGGGCTATGGAGATGCCCATCGATTGATGTTAATGTAAGGAGTAGGGATTGCCATGCAACTGATGCACTAGAGCTATAAATGCATGAAAGCTCAACAAAAGAAACTAAGTGGGTGTGCATCCAACTTGCTTGCTCACGGAGACCTAGGGCATTTGAGGAAGCCAAGTTCTATAATGAAAAATTCTTACTAGTATATGAAAGTGACAAAACAAGAGACTCTCTATCATGAAAATCATGGTGCTAATTTGAAGCACAAGTGTGGAAAAAAGGATAGTAGCATTGTCCCTTTTTATTTTATTTTCTTTTTTTGGGCCTTCCTTTTTTTATTTGGCCTTTCTTTTTTTGGACAATACTCTATGAATGATGATCATCACACTTCTATTTATTTACAACTCGATACTAGAACAAAGTATGACTCTATATGAATGCCTCCGGTGGTATACCAGGATAGCAATGAATCAAGAGTGACATGTATGAAAAATTATGAACGGTGGCTTTACCACCAATATGATGTCAATTACATGATTATTCAAAGCAATATGACAATACTGAATGTGTCATGATAAACGGAACGGTGGAAAGTTGCATGGCAATATATCTCGGAATGGCTATGGAAATGCCATAATAGGTAGATATGGTCGCTGTTTTGAGGAAGATATAAGGAGGTTAATGTGTGAAAGAGCGTATCATATCATGAGGTTTGGATGCAGTGGCGAAGTTTGCACCAACTCTCAATGTGAGAAAGGGCAATGCACGGTACCGAAGAGGCTAGCAATGATGGAAGGGTAAGAGTGTGTATAATCCATGGACTCAACATTAGCCATAAAGAACTCATATACTTATTGCAAAAATCTACAAGTCATAAAAAACCAAATATTATGCGCATGCTCCTAGGGGGATCGATTGGTAGGAAAAGACCATCCTCGTCCCCGACCACCACTCATAAGGAAGATAATCAAATAACACCTCATGTTTCAAATTTGTTACACAACGTTTACCATACGTGCATGCTACGGGACTTGCAAACTTCAACACAAGTATTTCTCAAATTCACAATTACTCAACTAGCACGACTCTAATATTACCATCTTCGTATCTCAAAACAATCATCAAGTATCAAACTTCTCATAGTATTCAAAGCACTTTATATGGAAGTTTTTATTATATCCCTCTTGAATGCCTATCATATTAGGACTAGTTTCATAACCAAATCAAATTACCATTCTGTTCTAAAGACTATAACATCCCAAATTGAAAATTTGGGATGTTATACACTAGATCATCATGCATATCATATTTTCTTGCATTTTGGTCGATCCTAGAAATTTCACGCAACTCAAGGACCCTCAGAGAGAGTTGGAGATTTCGTTATTTTCATGTTTGAGTCTTCTCAAATTTTGAAAAAAAGGATCATTGGATTTGTCGGAGTTTATTTGCCTTTTATTTGGATAGGGAAAAATGCGCGTTTTCAAAATTTGCATTTTAGGCCCGGAGAAAAGTTCATTTTGTTCGACTCATTTTTAGGAGTCGGGGAAAATTTACTTTGGGAATTTTGGAGTTCGTTTAGATTTTCTTTTCTTTGTTTTTCTGCGCGCGAAACCTTTAAAAAAATCGCAGCGCCTGGGCCAAGGCCCAGCCGGCAGGCCAGGCCGGCCTCCTCCCCAACCGCGCGCGCCCGCGCGCCAAGGCAGCAGCGCCGCCGCCGCACCGAGTCCTAGTAGGACTCCTCTCCTCCCCCTTTTTTCTTGCCCCTTCCCCCAAGTTTCCTCCCTCCCCTCCCTCTTTAAATACCCTACACCCCCCTTTTCCCCCACACCACCCCGCGCCTCCCACCCGCGCCCCAAGCCGCGCCGCCGCCCTAGCACCGCCGCCGCCCAACCCCGCCGTCGCTGGAGCCTCGCCGAGGTACCCGCGCCGCGCCTCTTTTTTCCCCTCGGTCCGGTTTTTCTTATAAACCGTTCCGGTTCTTTTCTTAACCGTTCCGGTTTTCTTTTTGGTTCATTGTTTTGGTTCTTTTCGAAACCCTAGATCGGTTTCGTTTTCCTTTCCGGTTTAGTTGCCTAGAGACCGTTCACCGGACCGTTCGTCCTAACGAACGTGATCATCGGTTATTCCCAATTAACGAACGTCCGTTCATTTAACCATTCTTCCTTTTCCTTTTCGTTGGATTTATTCCGTGATCGCGATTTCAGATCCGATCTTTGTTCTAGTCTATCTTCTCGCCCGTTTATTGGAATCAGGTGATTCAAGCGCCTGGAGTTTCGTTTCGAAACCGCTGTTCCGACTAATCAACTTAAACAAGTTTTTGCTACGGTAAAATTTGACCTAGTTTCAACTTGCTAGAACCGAGTTGTTTTCTTCCGTCATTTGTTTTCCGTTGCTTTGTTCGGTTTTTTTCTTCTTTCTTTGCAACCGGAGTTATTAAGTTGAACTATCTGGTTCGATCTCTTGTTCGAGATTTACCTGTGCATTAGATGAGTACTTATTGTATGCTTGTTGTTTGTCTGCGATAGATTACCCGGATTGCGCCGCCTATTACTTCGAATCTCTAGGACTCGTGGATCATCAGCAAGGCAAGTAACACTTTGATCATACCTTTTCTACAACCCAGTTTTATTGCATTAGATCAATCCTCACACATTGCATGATTAGGCTCTAATTAAATTTTGGGATGGGAAGTAGATGAGGTAGTACCTATTACCTGTTTATTATGAAACCTTTGGGAGTTACTTCTATGTTTGCTTATTATGCCATGCTATGCTAGTATACGTGGATTGGGTGAGTGATATCCATGACAGATGTGAGATTGATAATTTTAATGGTTTAGCTAAGGTGGCAACTTAAACACACATCTGGGTGGATTGAGGCACCTGATGTCTATCAGGACTTGCCTGTTTTTCTTTTGGACCGCCACCCAGGCTCAAAGGGATCATAAGATCTTTCATGCTAGAAACTTACGTGTGCAGCCACAAGCCAATATGGGCTCTGGCATAGTTGACTAAGTCGTGCGAGCTCTTACAGGGTAGACTAGCAGATGTAGGGGAAAGTAGGTGTACCGGTCTATCCATCGTAAGGTGCTAGCGCTTCTGAAAGACTGTGTCTCGGTCATCCGTTTCTCAAACACTAGTAGTGCGAGAAATCCAACGGAGGCGATCGAGTCTTGTGGGGAAAAGTGCGCAAACCTCTGCAGAGTGTAATAAACTAATCATGATTAGCCATGTCCCCGGTTATGGACATCTTGAGTATCTAGTACTTGAATATCATGTGAATCTCATCATGTTACTTCTAATTAATATTGTTGGGTTTTAATTGTTCACTTAATTGGGATCGGAATGCTGTCAACCATTCTCGATGTTCAACTACCATGATAGTTAAATAAAATTTATTCCTTTGCAGTAGGGAAAAACTGGCTTTACGCAAAACTGTAATCATAGAGCTTTCCACCAGCCAAATATGCATATAGTATAGCTATTACATTCCATTACTCTCTATGTGTTACCTTGCTAGCATATTCCATGTGCTGACCCGTTTTCGGGCTGCAACTTTCATGTTGCAGACATTTCAGACGACGAGTAAGGTGCTTTTAGGTCATGGTTCTATACTCAGTGATGCCGTTGGAGTTGATGGACCCATTTATCTTCCAAGTATTCCACTGTTATCGACATTAGATTGCCTTAAGCCATATTTATTGTAATAAGTTCTCTTTGAGACAACGATGTAATAAGTGTGTGATTGCTACTCTGCTATAAATCCTTCAAAGTACTGTGTGGTGTCAGCATTACTGATCCAGGGATGACACCGGAGCAGAGAGACTTGATCCATTCGGGTCGGGTCGCTACAGAGATGGTATCAGAGCACACGCTGACTGTAGGACACGACCACTAAGTTAAAGCCATAGATCACTACTCTCTCCTCATTTTCTAACTCCTCATCTTTTCTACTCTTTAGGATGAAAGACGCGAAGATCAAGTACACTCAACCGGATGAAGGCACACCTTTTGGATTTCACTTGAAGGAAGTCACCAAGTACCTGAACATTGGATTACCAAGTTTCACGGGAACCTTCAACGCCACTCTGCCTAAAGAGGAGCGCTGGAAGATTCAAGCTCACGTTCCGGGAAGGACATTCGCATCAATCACAAAGCCCATAGATAGTGTTTTCAATGCACCAACCCGGAGTCTAGGAAAGAGCATGGCAGCCCATATCACCATAGGACGCATTGGAGAAGTTTATCAAGAAGACCTCAAGGACACTATCTACCAGATTTGCGGACGCCGAGATGAACAATGGGAATTAGTCAGCACCAAGAAGGATAGATCCATTGCAGCTTTTATCCAGGAGTTAAACCAGCACATACGACGCCACGAAAACCAGATGTGCAATGATATGATAGAGTTGAAGAATGCGAAGGCAAGGATCATCGAGCTAGAAGGAGAACTGAAGGCTACACGCAAGGACTACATGGACGAGATCGTAGCTCTAGCAAGACACAATGGCGATCTTAAGCAAGAGATTGAAGAGCTCAAGAGGGAGTTAGCATCCAGGAAGGAAGACATGTACGTCGCATGTCCGGACAACTACATCATCATCGACGACACCGATTCGGATCCAAGTGAACCCGACTTTGAAGACGAAGCTGGAGCGGACATCATGGAGTCTTCCACCGGTTCAAATTTCTAGATGACCACCAACTATTAGTAGTATTTCCCCCCATGTATACATTATAGTCCGAGCACTTTTGTGATAGCTAGATCGATTGTAAGCCCTTGTTTGAATTGAATGAAGTGAATTTGTGTGCATTTGCTCATGTGCATTGGGGTAGTGTTTTCTCTTTAGACCTCACTCTATTCTTATATCTCATCCTTTCTAAACCCTCAGATGCCTCCGAGACGTGACAATGGATTTCCACCGGAGCTCACTCAATTGATCCAGCAGCAGAATCAATTGATGCAATTGCTAGTCCAGAACCAGCAGAACAACAACAACAACAACCCACCACCACCACCTCCACCTGTTGACCACTTAGCCCGTTTCCTTAGGCTAAATCCGCCGGTGTTTTCTAGTAGCACCGAGCCAATAGTAGCAGATAATTGGCTCCGCAAGATAGGAAGGGAGTTGGCCACTGCAGGATGCACGGATGGTGAGAAAGTGAAGTTTGCCGCACATCAGCTTGACGGACCCGCGGCAGCATGGTGAGAGAATTTCATAGCCACCTTCCCAGTTGACATGTCACATGGGATCAGTTCCAGCAAGCTTTCCGCACTGCCCATGTTTCAGCAGGAGCTATGGCCATGAAGAAGCGTGAGTTTCGCAACTTACGCCAAGGAGGACGGACAGTTGGGCAGTATGTGGAGGAGTTTAGTAAGCTAGCATGTTATGCCCCAGATGACGTTGCTACGGATGCAGCTAAGCAGGAGAAGTTCCTGGAAGGACTGAATGATGAGTTAAGCATGCAGTTGATGGTAGCAAGTTTCAACAACTACCAGGAGTTGGTAGATCGTGCCATCATGATTGAAGGGAAGCAACAGCAGATTGAGAACCGCAAGAGGAAGTATGGACAGGGGAAGTATAACTCTGGAGCCCAGCAGAAGCCCCGTTTTACCCCTAAATTGGGATTTCAGTTTCAGCATACCCATGGAGGAGGTAGTTCGCACAACCACAATGGCCACAAGAATGGTAATGGGAATGGAGGAAGCAACGGCCAGAATCGTACCACCCCATCAACCCCATCCAAGAGAGATCTGAGTCAAGTCACCTATTTCAAGTGTTCCAAGACCGGACATTATGCCAATGAATGTCCTGAAGGCCAGAATGGAAATGGCAATGGAAGCTCAGGGAAGAAGCCGAACCCTTTCAATAGGGGACAGGTGAACCACGTTAACGTGGAGGAGGTTGAAGATCAGCCTGATGCAGTAATCGGTAAGTTTTTGGTTAAGTCATTTACCACACTCGTTCTTTTCGATACTGGTGCATCACATTCATACATATCAAGGGGATTTGTGGAAAAATATAGCCTGCCCACTAGGATTCTTAAAACGCCTATGCTAGTAAGTTCGCCAGGAGCAGAGTACATGGCCAGACAAGGATGTTTTCAAGTGCCATTAAGCATAGGAAGGCATGTTTTCCCAACCGATTTAATTATTCTGGAATCCCAAGGTCTGGATGTAATTCTCGGTATGGATTGGCTGTCGATGTATGGAGGGAACATCGATTGTGCCAGTAAGACAATTTTGCTCACAACGCCAGAAGGAAGAAGGATCAAGTATGTATCCCGGCATGTGCCAAATAGGACACAAGTAAATTGCCTAACAGGAGTTGTGCAGGAGGAAGTACCAGTGGTAAAGGATTTTCCTGATGTATTTCCGGAAGAGTTGCCAGGCATGCCACCGGATAGAGACATTGAGTTTTTGATTGAGTTATTGCCAGGTACAGGCCCAATATCAAAGAGACCATACCGGATGCCAGCAAAGGATTTGGTAGAAATTAAGAATCAGATTAAGGAGTTATTGGAGAAAGGTTACATACGCCCAAGTTCTTCGCCTTGGGGATCACCCGTACTTCTAGTGGAAAAGAAGGATGGATCATTACGGATGGTTGTTGATTACCGTGGATTGAATGAAGTAACCATCAAGAACAAGTACCCACTGCCAATGATTAATGATCTGTTTGATCGTTTGCAAGGAGCTAAAGTGTTTTCCAAGATCGATTTGCGATCGGGGTACCATCAGTTGAAGATTCGAGAGCAGGACATACCCAAGACAGCATTCACCACAAGATATGGACTGTATGAGTATACCGTTATGTCATTTGGATTGACTAACGCATCTGCCTATTTTATGAACCTGATGAACAAAGTGTTTATGGAATTTTTGGATAAGTTCGTCGTAGTGTTCATTGATGATATTCTGGTTTATTCAAAGAATGAAGAAGAGCATAAGGAACATTTGCGTTTGGTTTTGGAGAAACTAAGGGAACATCAGTTATATGCCAAATTTAGCAAATGTGAGTTTTGGTTGAAGGAAGTAGGATTCCTCGGACACGTTATATCAGGAGAAGGGATAGCAGTTGACCCCACAAAGGTTGAGACCGTAACCGAATGGGAAGCACCAACGACAGTTGGAGAGATCCGGAGTTTTCTTGGACTCGCAGGATACTACCGGAGATTTATTGAGAACTTTTCAAAGATTGCAAAACCTATGACGGAGTTGTTGAAGAAGGATACCAAGTTCAATTGGACTGAGGAGTGTGAAGCTAGTTTCCAGGAGTTGAAGAAATGTTTGGTTACCTCACCAGTGTTGATCTTGCCAGATCAGACCAAGGATTATGAGGTATATTGCGACGCTTCACGTCGAGGACTTGGAGCAGTGCTTATGCAGGAAGGGAGAGTTGTTTCGTATGCTTCACGACAACTGAAGCCTCATGAATTGAATTATGCTACGCATGATTTGGAGTTAGCAGCCGTAGTGCATGCATTGAAGACATGGAGACATTTCCTCATTGGAAATCATTGTGAGGTGTACACGGATCACAAGAGTTTGAAGTACATTTTCACACAGAAGGAGTTGAATCTCAGACAAAGGAGATGGTTGGAGCTCATCAAGGATTATGATATGAGATTGCATTACCATCCCGGAAAAGCTAATGTAGTAGCTGACGCATTGAGCCGTAAGAGCCATGTCAATATGTTAATGACGGGAGAAATACCCAAGGAGTTAACAGAAAACCTACGTGAACTAAGTTTAGAGATAGTTCCGAAAGGCTATGTAGCAGCATTGGAGATTTATTCAACATTGATGGATAAGATCAGAGAGGCTCAGAAATCTGACAAGTAAATTGCTTCTATAAGGGAGAAACTAAGCAAAGGAAAAGCAAAGGGGTTTCGTGAGGATGAGCACGATACCCTATGGGTTGAGGACCGTGTCTATGTGCCCAATGACCCGGAGATCAGGAAGTTGATTCTACAAGAGGCACATGATTCACCATATTCGATTCACCCAGGAAATACCAAGATGTATTTGGATTTGAAGGAAACATTCTGGTGGACCGGAATGAAGAAGGATATTGCAGCCTATGTAGCAGTTTGTGACGTATGTCATAGAGTGAAGGCAGAGCATCAGAAGCCAGCCGGATTGTTGCAACCATTGCCGATACCCGAATGGAAGTGGGATAAGATAGGCATGGATTTTATCACAGGACTACCCCGGACGAAGGCAGGATATGACTCGATATGGGTAGTAGTTGATCGTTTGACGAAGGTAGCACATTTCATTCCAGTTAAGACCACTTACACCAGTGCTAAGTTGGCAAAGATATACATGACTAGGATCATTTGTTTGCATGGAGTTCCGAGGAGTATTGTATCAGACAGAGGAACCCAATTTACCTCAAAGTTTTGGAATCAGTTGCATGAAACTTTGGGAACCAGGCTAGAGTTCAGCACTGCTTTTCATCTGCAGACAGATGGACAGACTGAGAGAGTCAATCAGATTTTGGAAGATATGCTGAGAGCTTGTGCACTAGATTATGGATCTAGTTGGGACGATAACTTGCCGTATGCGGAGTTTTCTTATAACAACAGTTACCAAACCAGTCTGAAGATGGCACCTTTCGAAGCTTTGTACGGAAGGAGGTGCAGGACACCGTTGTCATGGGACGAAGTTGGAGACCGTCAATTCTTTGGACCAAATTTGATTAAGGAGTCTGAACGGAAAGTTAAGTTGATACGCGATAGGCTCAAGGTAGCCCGATCCAGGCAGAAGAGCTACGCAGATTCTAAACGCAAGGAGACAGAGTGTATCTCCGAGTATCCCCACTTCGAGGAGTTAAGCGCTTTGGAGTTAAGGGAAAATTAGCACCACGTTTCGTTGGACCGTATAAGATCTTGCAACGTATGAGAGAAGTCGCGTATAAGTTGGAATTACCAGAGGGACTGTCAGGAGTTCATGACGTATTCCATGTTTCTCAGCTGAAGATATGTCACGCCGAGATGGCGGAGGTACCACTAAGAGATACAGTGCCGCTTGAAGCGATTCAGTTGAAGGACGACTTAACATATGAGGAGAAACCAGTCAAGATTCTCAATTATGCCAGCAGAGTTACCCGTAGCAAGGTTATCAAGTTTTGCAAAGTTCAGTGGAACCACCACTCCGAGGATGAAGCCACCTGGGAGAGAGAAGAAGATTTGCTCAAGGACCACCCTCACCTATTTTCTAGCCAATCCGAATCTCGAGGGCGAGATTCATCTTAAGGGGAGTAGGTTTGTAACATCCCAAATTTTCAATTTGGAATGTTATACACTAGATCATCATGCATATCATATTTTCTTGCATTTTGGTCGATCCTAGAAATTTCACGCAACTCAAGGACCCTCGGAGAGAGTTGGAGATTTTGTTATTTTCATGTTTGAGTCTTCTCAAATTTTGAAAAAAAAGGATCATTGGATTTGTCGGAGTTTATTTGCCTTTTATTTGGATAGGGAAAAATGCGAGTTTTCAAATTTTGCATTTTAGGCCCAGAAAAAAGTTCATTTTGTTCGACTCATTTTTAGGAGTCGGGGAAAATTTACTTTGGGAATTTTGGAGTTCGTTTAGATTTTCTTTTCTTTGTTTTTCTGCGCGCGAAACCTTTTAAAAAATTCGCAGCGCCTGGGCCAAGGCCCAGCCGGCAGGCCAGGCCGGCCTCCTCCCCAACCGCGCGCGCCCGCGCGCCAAGGCAGCAGCGCCGCCGCCGCACCGAGTCCTAGTAGGACTCCTCTCCTCCCCCTTTTTTCTTGCCCCTTCCCCCAAGTTTCCTCCCTCCCCTCCCTCTTTAAATACCCCACACCCCCCCCCTTTTCCCCCACACCACCCCGCGCCTCCCACCCGCACCCGAAGCCGCGCCGCCGCCCTAGCGCCGCCGCCACCCCTTGCCCGCGCCGCCGCCGCCCCTTGCCCGCGCCGCCGCCCTAGCGCCGCCGCCGCCCAACCCCGCCGTCGCCGGAGCCTCGCCAAGGTACCCGCGCCGCGCCTCTTTTTTCCCCTCAGTCTGGTTTTTCTTATAAACCGTTCCGGTTCTTTTCTTAACCGTTCCGGTTTTCTTTTCGGTTCGTTGTTTCGGTTCTTTTTGAAACCCTAGATCGGTTTCGTTTTCTTTTCCGGTTTAGTTGCCTAGAGACCGTTCGCCGGACCATTCATCCTAACGAACATGATCATCGGTTATTCTCGGTTAACGAACGTCCGTTCATTTAACCATTCTTCCTTTTTCTTTTCATCGAATTTATTCTGTGATCGCGATTTCAGATCCGATCTTCGTTCTAGTCTATCTTCTCGCCCGTTTATCGGAATCAGGTGATTCAAGCGCCTGGAGTTTCGTTTCGAAACCGCCATTCCGACTAATCAACTTAAACAAGTTTTTGCTACGGTAAAATTTGACCTAGTTTCAACTTGCTAGAACCGAGTTGTTTTCTTCCGCCGTTTGTTTTCCGTTGCTTTGTTCGGTTTTTTTCTTCTTTCTTTGCAACCGGAGTTCTTAAGTTGAACTATCTGGTTCGATCTCTTGTTCGAGATTTACCTGTGCATTAGATGAGTACTTATTGTACACTTGTTGTTTGTCTGCGATAGATTACCCGAATTGCGCCGCCTGTTACTTCGAATCTCTAGGACTCGCGGATCACTAGCAAGGTAAGTAACACTTTGATCATACCTTTTCTACAACCCAGTTTTATTGCATTAGATCAATCCTCACACATTGCATGATTAGGCTCTAATTAAATTTTCGGATGGGAAGTAGATGAGGTAGTACCTATTACCTGTTTATTATGAAACCTTTGGGAGTTACTTCTACGTTTGCTTATTATGCCATGCTATGCTAGTAGACGTGGATTGGGTGAGTGATATCCATGACAGATGTGAGATTGATAATTTTAATGGTTTAGCTAAGGTGGCAACTTAAACACACATCTGGGTGGATTGAGGCACCTGATGTCTATCAGGACTTGCCTATTTTTCTTTTGGACCGCCACCCAGGCTCACAGGGATCCTAAGATCTTTCATGCTAGAAACTTACGTGTGCAGCCACAAGCCAATATGGGCTCTGGCATAGTTGACTAAGTCGTGCGAGCTCTTACAGGGTAGACTAGCAGATGTAGGGGAAAGTAGGTGTACCGGTCTATCCATCGTAAGGTGCTAGCGCTTTTGAAAGACTGTGTCTCGGTCATCCGTTTCTCAAATACCAGTAGTGCGAGAAATCCAACGGAGGCGATCGAGTCTTGTGGGGAAAAGTGCGCAAACCTCTGCAGAGTGTAATAAACTAATCATGATTAGCCGTGTCCCCGGTTATGGACATCTTTAGTATCTAGTACTTGAATATCATGTGAATCTCATCATGTTACTTCTAATTAATATTGTTGGGTTTTAATTGTTCACTTAATTGGGATCGGAATGCTGTCAACCATTCTCGATGTTCAACTACCATGATAGTTAAATAAAATTTATTCCTTTGCAGTAGGGAAAAACTGGCTTTACGCAAAACTGTAACCATAGAGCTTTCCACCAGCCAAATATGCATATAGTATAGCTGTTACATTCCATTACTCTCTATGTGTTACCTTGCCAGCATATTCCATGTGCTGACCCGTTTTCGGGCTGCAACTTTCATGTTGCAGACATTTCAGACGACGAGTAAGGTGCTTTTAGGTCGTGGTTCTATACTCAGTGATGCCGATGGAGTTGATGGACCCATTTATCTTCCAAGTCTTCCGCTGTTATCGACATTAGATGGCCTTAAGCCATATTTATTGTAATAAGTTCTCTTTGAGACAACGATGTAATAAGTGTGTGATTGCTACTCTGCTACAAATCCTTCAAAGTACTGTGTGGTGTCAGCATTACTGATCCAGGGATGACACCGGAGCACAGAGACTTGATCCATTTGGGTCGGGTCGCTACAAAGACTCTCAAAATAATATAAGTGAAGCATGAGAGTTCAATTATTTCTTCAAAATAAAACCACCGCCGTGCTCTAAAAAGATATAAGTGAAGCACTAGAGCAAACGACAAACTACTCCAAAAGATATAAGTGAAGATCAATGAGTAGTCGAATAATTATGCAACGATGTGAAGACTCTCTAACATTTAAGAATTTCAGATCTTGGTATTTTATTCAAACAACAAGCAAAACAAAATAAAATAAAATGACGCTCCAAGCAAAACACATATCATGTGGTGAATAAAAATATAGCTCCAAGTAAAGTTGCCGATGAACAAAGACGAAAGAGGGGATGCCATCCGGGGCATCCCCAAGATTAGGCTTTTGGTTGTCCTTGAATTTTACCTTGGGGTGCCTTGTGCATACCCAAGCTTAGGCTCTTGCCACTCCTTATTCCATAGTCCATCGAATCTTTACCCAAAACTTGAAAACTTCACAACACAAAACTTAACAGAAAACTCATAAGCTCTGTTAGTATAAGAAAATAAATCACCACTTAGGTATTGTTGTGAACTCATTCTAAATTCATATTGGTGTAATATCTACTGTATTCCAACTTCTCTATGGTTCATACCCTCCGATATTACTCATAGATTCATCAAAATAAGCAAACAACACATAGAAAACAGAATCTGTCAAAAACAGAACAGTCTGTAGTAATCTGTAGGTTTAGAATACTTATGTAACTCCAAAAATCCTGAGAAATTAGGAAGTCCTAGTAAATTTGTTTATTGATCTACTGCAGTTGGAATTGGTATTTTATCGCTCTCTGGTAAAAAAATGAAAATTATTCTCGTGAGCGCATACTTTCTGTTTTTTACAGCAAGATCTAATAACAATCACCCAAGAAGGCCCTAAAGGCTTTACTTGGCACAAACACTAATTAAAACATAAAAACACAATCATAACAGAGGATAGATGATTAATTTATACTAAACAGGAACAAAATGCAAGGAACAAAAATAAAAATTGGGTTGCCTCCCAACAAGCGCTATCGTTTAACGCCCCTAGCTAGGCATGATGATTTCAATGATGCTCACATAAAAGAAAAGAATTGTAACATAAAGAGAGCATCATGAAGAATATTACTAGCACATTTAAGTCTAACCCACTTCCTGTGCATAGGGATTTTGTGAGCAAACAACTTGTGGGAGCAAGAATCAACTTGCATAGGAAGGTAAAACAAGGATAACTTCAAGATTTTCAACACATAGAGAGGAAACTTGATATTATTGCAATTCCTACAAGCATATGTTCCTCCCTCATAATAATTTTCAGTAGCATCATGAATGAATTCAACAATATAACTATCACATAAAGCATTCTTTTCATGATTTACAAGCATAGAAAAATTACTACTCTCTACATAAGCAAAATTCTTCTCAATCGGAATAGTGGGAGTATCATAAGAGACTCGAATACTATAAATTGTTTCCACATTAAAAGAGAAATGTTCAAAAAAGGGTAATCGTAATAATGACAAGTTTTATAATTATAATCATCTCTACTTTTTATAGCATATGTATCATCACAATAATCATCATAGGTAGCAACTTTGTTCTCATCATAATCGATTGAAACCTCTTCCAAGATAGTAGAATCATTACTAAATAAAGTCGTGACCTCTGCAAATCCACTTTCATAATTATCACAATAAGATTCAACATCCTCCAAAATAGTGGTATTACTACTTCCTAAAGTTGACACTCTTCCAAACCCACTTTCATCAATATAATCATCATAAATAGGAGGCATGCTTTCATCATAATAAATTTTCTCATCAAGACTTGGGGGACAGAAAATAGCATATTCATCAAACATAGCTTCCCCAAGCTTGTGGCTTTGCATATCATTAGCATCATAGATATCCAAGGAATTCATACTAACAACATTGCAATCATGCTCATCATACAAAGATTTAGTGCCAAACATTCTAATGCATTCTTCTTCTAACACTTTGGCACAATTATCGGAATCCTTATTTTCATGAAATATATTAAAAAGATGAAGCATATCCTACCCTCAATTCCAATTTTTTGTAGTTTTCTTTTATAGACTAAACTAGTGATAAAATAAGAAACTAAAAGATTCGATTGCAAGATCTAAAGATATACCTTCAAGCACTCACCTCCCCGGCAACGGCGCCAGAAAAGAGCTTGATGTCTACTACACAACCTTCTTCTTGTAGACGTTGTTGGGCCTCCAAGTGCAGAGGTTTGTAGGACAGTAGCAAATTTCCCTCAAGTGGATGACCTAAGGTTTATCAATCCGTGGGAGGCGTAGGATGAAGACGGTCTCTCTCAAACAACCCTGCAACCAAATAACAAAGAGTCTCTTGTGTCCCCAACACACCCAATACAATGGTGAATTGTATAGGTGCACTAGTTCGGCGAAGAGATGGTGATACAAGTGCAATATGGATAGTAGATAATGGTTTTTGTAATCTGAAAATATAAAAACAGCAAGGTAACTAATGATAAAAGTGAGCGTAAACGGTATTGCAATGCTAGGAAACAAGGCCTAGGGTTCATACTTTCACTAGTGCAAGTTCTCTCAACAATAATAACATAATTGGATCACATAACTATCCCTCAACATGCAACAAAGAGTCACTCCAAAGTCACTAATAGCGGAGAACAAACGAAGAGATTATTGTAGGGTACGAAACCACCTCAAAGTTATCCTTTCTGATCGATCTATTCAAGAGTCCGTAGTAAAATAACATGAAGCTATTCTTTCCGTTCAATCTATCATAAAGTTCGTACTAGAATAACACCTTAAGACACAAATCAACCAAAACCCTAATGTCACCTCAAGTATCTGTGGGTATGATTATACGTTATGCATCACACAATCTTAGATTCATCTATTCTAACCAACACAAAGTACTTCAAAGAGTGCCCCAAAGATTCTATCGGAGAGTCAAGACGAAAACGTGTGCCAACCCCTATGCATAGGTTCATGGGCGGAACCCGCAAATTGATCACCAAAACATACATCAAGTGGATCACGTGATATCCCATTGTCACCATAGATAAGCACGTGCAAGACATACATCAAGTGTTCTCAAATCCTTAAAGACTCAATCCGATAAGATAACTTCAAAGGGAAAACTCAATCCATTACAAAAGAGTAGAGGGGGAGAAACATCATAAGATCCAACTATAATAGCAAAGCTCGCGATACATCAAGATCGTACCACCTCAAGAACACGAGAGAGAGAGAGAGAGAGAGAGAGATCAAACACATAGCTACTGGTACATACCCTCGGCCCCGAGGGAGAACTACTCCCTCCTCGTCATGGAGAGCGCCGGGATGATGAGGATGGCCACCGGTGAGGGGTTCCCCCTCCGGCAGGGTGCCGGAACGGGTCTAGATTGGTTTTCGGTGGCTACGGAGGCTTCTGGCAGCGAAACTCCCGATCTGTTCTGCTCTCTGAAGTTTTTAGGGTATATGGGTATATATAGGAGGAAGAAGTACGTTGGTGGATCTCCGGGCTGTCCACGAGGTAGGGGCGCGCCCAAGGAGGGTGGGCACGCCTCCCACCCTCGTGGGCAGCCCGGGACTCTTCTGGTCCATCTCCGATACTCCGTGGGCTTCTTCTGGTCCAAAAATAAGTTCCGTGAAGTTTCAGGACAATTGGACTCCATTTGATTTTCCTTTTCTGCGATACTCTAAAACAAGGAAAAAACAGAAACTGGCACTAGGCTCTAGGTTAATAGGTTAGTCCCAAAAATCATATAAAATAGCATATTAATGCATATAAAACATCCAAGGTTGATAATATAATAGCATGGAACAATCAAAAATTATAGATACGTTGGAGATGTATCAGATACTGAAGGAAATATGCCCTAGAGACAACAATAAAGTTATTATTTATTTCCTTATATCATGGTAAATGTTTATTATTCGTGCTAGAATTGTATTAATCGGAAACTTAGTACATGTGTGAATACATAGACAAACAGAGTGTCACTAGTATGCCTCTTCTTAACTAGCTCGTTGAATCAAAGATGGTTAAGTTTCCTAGCCATAGACATGAGTTGTCATTTGATTAACGGGATCACATCATTAGAGAATGATGTGATTGACTTGACCCATCCGTTAGCTTAGCACGATGATTGTTTAGTTTGTTGCTATTGCTTTTTCCATAACTATACATGTTCCTATGACTATGAGATCATGCAACTCCCGAATACCGGAGGAACACTTTGTGTGCTACCAAACGTCACAAGTAACTGGGTGATTATAAAGGTGCTCTACAGGTGTCTCCGATGATGTTTGTTGAGTTGGCATGGATCAAGATTAGGATTTGTCACTCCGATTGTCGGAGAGGTATCTCTGGGCCCTCTCGGTAATGTGTATCACAATAAGCCTTGCAAACAATGTAGCTAATGAGTTAGTTAAGGGATGTAGCTTTACGGAACAAGTAAAGAGACTTGTCGTTAATGAGATTGAACTAGGTATTGAGATACCGATGATCGAATCTCGGGCAAGTAACATACCGATGACAAAGGGAACAACGTATGTTGTTATGTGGTTTGACCGATAAAGATCTTCGTAGAATATGTAGGAGCCAATATGAGCATCCAGGTTCCGCTCTTGGTTATTGACCGGAGATGAGTCTTGGTCATGTCTACATAGTTCTTGAACCCGCAGGGTCCGCACGCTTAACGTTCGGTGACAATCGGTATTATGATTTTATGTGTTTTGATGTACCGAAGGTTGTTCGGAGTTTCGGATGAGATCAAGGACATGACAAGGAGTCTCAAAATGTTCGAGACGTAAAGATCGATATATTGTAAGGCTATATTCGGACATCGGAAAGGTTCTGGGTGGTTCGAGTATTTATCGGAGTACCGGAGAGTTACGGGAATTCGCCGAGGAGTATATGGGCCTTATTGGGCTTTAGGGGAGAGAGAGGGGCTGCCTAGGGTAGGTCGTGCGCCCCCCAAGGCCTATTTCAAATTGGACTAGGGGGAGGGGTGGTGCCCCCTCCTTCCTTCTCTTCTCTCTTCCCCTTCCTTCTCTCCTACTCCTACTACTTGGAAGGGAGGGAATCCTACTCCCGATGGGAGTAGGACTCCCCAGGGCGCGCCATAGTAGAGGGCCGGCCCTCCCCCTCCTCCACTCCTTTATATATGGGGGAGGGGGCACCCCATAGACACACAAGTTGATCATTGATCTTTTAGCCGTGTGCGGTGCCCCCCTCCACCATAATCCACCTCGGTAATATCATAGCGGTGCTTAGGCAAAGCCCTGTTCCGGTAGCAACATCATCACCGTCATCACGCCGTCGTGCTAACGAAACTCTCCCTCGAAGCTCTACTGGATCATGAGTTCGCGGGACGTCACCGAGTTGAACGTGTGCAGATCACGGAGGTGTCATATCTTCGGTACTAAATCGGTCGATCGTGAAGACGTACGACTACATCAACCGCATTGTCATAACGCTTCCGCTTACGGTCTACGAGGGTACGTAGACGATACTCTCCCCTCTCGTTGCTATGCATCACCATGATCGTACGTGTGCGTAGGAATTTTTTTGAAATTACTGTGTTCCCCAACAGCTTCAAGTTCATCATTCTTCATTCTTTTCTTCTCCGGTGGATTCAATTCAAGCTTTGTTGATCATATTCCTTTCCTCGTTTTAAATGTTTTCTCATGCCGGTGCACTTCTTAATCATCCACCTCTTGTTATTCATGTTTATCTGGAGTGATGAAGATATCCCAGAAGATTCAAGTTTCTATTCGTAATCCTTTCAAGCTATTTCGAGGTCTTACCTTATTCAAGCCATTTAATTCAACTGGCGGAATCTATCTTTTAAATCGTTCAACGGTGTTTCTTTTGGGTGGGCCCCAACCCACATGTCTTTTCCCGGGATCTTACCTGACTCTTCCAATTTCCCGGAGCTATCCTCAAATTCTTTCAAAGTTGACGTAAGAATGAATTATCATTACTCATATGTCTTTCTCCAAGATCTTTCAAATTCTTTTCATTGTTGATTCGAGCTTTATATTCTTCATTATTCCAGAGTGTCTCAACAATTCATGGTGGTGTTTCTCGTCGTCATTCTTGGGTTTGTGAAGACCGAAGAAGAGTTTCTCTTAAATCTTGCTCCATTATCTTCAAGATTCATTGTTCTAGCTTGATGCCATCCTCTCATAATTGTTTTTGATTGTGAGAATTCTTTTCACCCATCCGGAGCAATTCAAAAGTCTTTTCAGTTTGTTTCTCCGAAGGACATCATTTTGGAATTATTCATTCTCAGCATTCATCTCTCTTTCCCCAATCTTACCGGTGCGTCATTCAAGTATTCTCTAATCAGCTCGTGATCTATTCGTTCTCATGTATCTAAATTCCCTCAAGTATCTTCATTCGTTTTCCAATTCTTCCCGGTGAATTGTGCTTTTGCTACTTTCATGTTCAATTCTTATGGTGGTTCGTTCAAGAGTTCTCTTCCTTGGTTATCATATCAATTCATTCGTTGTTTCAATCCTACCGATGCTTCGTGGAAGACCTTCCCAAGTTGAGCAATATCTCTATTCAATCCCTTTTTTCAATGAGAATAAGCAGTATGCCAAATCCTTTGCTTGTCATCAATTTAAATTGGTGAAGGATACGCATAACGTAATTCTTATTATTGTTTCATCCAAGTGTTCTAGCTTCTTCTTTCTAGAGTTGTTCATCATGTCTCATTTATCGGTTCGAGATGCTTCATCTTTTCTTTCCAGAGTTCCAAGTTTTCTCGGTTATATCATCGCGAAGCTCCATCTAAATCATCGCAAGGCTTCACCTTGTGTTTTCAACTTCTCTTTATTTTTATCATTTTTTACCGGAATTCTTCATGGAGGCTCTACATGGAAGTTCGTCAAGGTTTCTTTTCATTCTTCATTCGTTCTTCAAGATTTCTCTCGAAGTTATGATCCGCCAAGCTATACTCTAAATTAAACATGGTGTTCAACACATGTCTTGTTTTGAGGAGTTCAAGCATTCTTCATCTCGCATTCTGAAGTGCAATTCTTTCATATATCATCTTTTGAGGTGGTGGTATGTCATTGTCGATAATTTCCCTTCGTGTTTCATGATTCACAAGTTTTCAAGAGTGACATATCTAAATCCATCATTTTCTCTTCGCTCAAGACATCTTTTCAACCAATCAACCTCTTCATTGGAGTTATCTTGGGTTATATTACACCTAAAGCTTTCCCTAAGGATTTTTGCTATTTATGGTGCTCATAAATGACCCAAGTTCTTCATTTATCCTCCCGGTGAAATAAGCTTCTCATCTCCTTGATGATGTCAATTCAATCCGTTGTTTCCGCTAGTGGCAAGAATTTCACCTCAAATTTTGAGATGTTTTCCATAAGCCCACTACAAGCTTATTCGTTTTGTTGTCGGTTTTCCAACAACTCCTTATAACCTTCTTGGAAGGGTGCTTTCCAGGCTCAATTGTGGCAGAAGCTGGCATTTTCTTCTCCATTATGTTATTCC
The DNA here is from genome assembly GCA_034509565.1 of Triticum monococcum. Lineage (NCBI taxonomy): Eukaryota > Viridiplantae > Streptophyta > Magnoliopsida > Poales > Poaceae > Triticum > Triticum monococcum. Next base: position 125,857,269 of record CM067842.1, read on the forward strand.
AATGATCTATCTTCTATTCTTTCTTCCAGAGACATTGTCATGTTGCTCTCTTCACTCATCATCTTGGTTCTGAGGATCGTGTTCTTTTCGTGCTTATCCATTTAACCGGAATGTCGTGCCCTCTTTTCAAGTTCTTCCCAATTTTTCAAGTTTTACCTCCGTTCTCAACCGGAGTGCTGTCTGAAATCTTTCTTACCCATTGTGCCATTCCTTCAATAGTTCTGGAGGCGGTGTGTTATTGATTTCGTCAAGTATCATCCGATCTTCCCAAGTTCATGTTCAATTCCTTCCATTTACAATCGGAGTGCTGCCCAAATTATATCATTCTTATTCCTTCTCTATCTATTTTTAACCGAGTGTTGTGTCTATCATTCCTCTTCTAACTGGACTCTCATCCAAGTGCTTTCATTTTGCCAAGCTCATATTCTTTACCTTCCATTTCCAACCGGAGTGTTGTTGTAATTGATCTTTATCATTCCTGGTACATCTCATTTCAACCGGAGTGCTTGCATGTACTTCTTGTCCATTGCAACCTTTTTTCTTATGTCTTTCAACCTACAAGGTTCTAGTAATGTTCCTTGTTCCTCTTTTCTAACGGAGTGTTTTCAACTTTGGCCATCTTCGTTGTATTTTTTCTTTCAATTTGTTCAACCTCGCAAGGTTCTTTGGTTTCACTCATTTGTCAAAGAAGCAACTTAGTTTACCTCTCCTCTTCCTTTTCTGCTTCTCTCCGGTGCTATCCTAGATCTTGGGACGAGATCCTCTTATAGTGGTGGAGTGTCGTGACGCCCCGAGACTGACGCGCAAGTTGTCTTCCAGTATTCGCTGTCGTTGCCATGTCATTTGCTTGTGTGTCACATCTTTGTCATGTCATCATGTGCATTGCATCATCATGTTTTCAAAACTTGGATCCGTGCGGGTCTCCCAGTTCTTTCCGTTGCCCGTTCTGAGCCCAGACACACTCGCACGCGCCCGCGGCACGTCTAAAATATTATTTTGTTAGTTGTCGGAAAGTGTTCTCAGAATGGGACGAAAGTTGGTGTGTGGCCTTATAATAGAGTAGGTAGGCTGCCTGCCAAGTTTCATCGCATTCAGAGTTCGTTTGATACCCCAACGGATACTATAGCGGCAATATAGTCTGTCAAACCGTCGGACGTTTTCGGTCTCTGGAAACTGCTGCTGGCCTCTCTCTCTCTTTCTTTTCTCCCCTCAGCCCGAGGCCTTCTGCACAGCCCACCTACTCCCCCTCCGCTCCGGACCGTCCGATAGCGATCGAACGGCTCCGAAACGGAGCAAAACCCCCAACCCTAGACCCCTTCCATTTTTTGCAGCCGCCAGCCCCCTTACCTTGATTTCAGCACGCTGCCACCTCCATTCCAGATCGGGAGGGCCCCAATCTCTCCTCCCTCACATCCCCGCCATCCGCCGCCGGCGACCAAGGCCGCCGGAGCATGCTCGTCGCCGGCCACCTCGACCCCAGGTCACGCCGCCCGCGTCCCTCTCCTTCCCAACTGGATCTCTCTCATCTCACCCATCTCTCTTTGTAGGGCGCCCCGACGGAGATCCCCTCGCCGCTGCCTCAGATCTCGCCGGGATGCTCTGGATCTGGCGCCGCCCCGCACCCACCGCATCGGCCTCCCTCATTGGCGCTCGGATCCACCATGCCCGCCTCGTTCCTCGCCGGCTGCTGTCCTCCCCGCGTCTTCCCCTCGCCGGGATCCCGTCATGCGCTGTCGCTTGCCGACCACCGTCGTTCGTCACCGCCTGTCTCCCCGATCCAGGCGGGATCGGGAGGAGGAGGACCTCCACGTGGGCCTCCCCACGGCCCAGGACCCGCGGCTTGCTCCGGCCGGCCTGCGTTGCCAACTAGGCCGAAGACCATGGTGAGGCCCCTAGCGCCTTCTTTGTTTTTTTCTCTGTTGGCCCAACCTGCTCCAGATTCAGCCCACCAAGTTTTTTCCCAATTCAGCGAATTTGCTATTTATCCAGGGGTTTATAGTTTTGCAGAAAAGCCCTCAAACTTCATGCATATAATAATCAATCATCCGTGCATCATATGTAAAAACATTGTATATGTACAATGCTTAGAATTATGTGTAGATTAATAATATCCAACTTTCATCCATGTTTAAAATGATGTTTGCATATAATTTGCATATTGCCATGCTAAAATGATTTAATTCATAACTAATTAACCGTAGCTCGGTTTTAAATAAATTATATATGTAAATGGGGTAGAATAATGCCTAGTTTAACATGGTTCACCCATCTTGCATGTTTAACAACTCTAAAATATGGTTTAGGGCAGAACAACACCAAATTCATAATATGCATATGAGGATTTTTCCGGACTTGTTGCTTGTTGTTCCGGCCTCATTTCAATTTGCCTAGATAGGTAGTTTTATTATGCTTCACCTCTTGCCATGTTTAATAACATTTAATATTGTTGAGTACATAAATGGGAGAGAACTAAATAAGTAATGTGGTGTTTCATCAATATGCATCTCGTTGCATATTGAGCTCCACTTAACTTGTAATGTTGTTTGTTGCACTTTGCCATGCCATGCCTCTTAAACCGGACATGCATCATACTTGATTGTGCATCATGTCATGTTTATGTGATGGTTGTTTACCATGTTGTTTGCTTCTTTCTGGTGTTGCTTCTTCTTCTTAGTTCTGGTAACATTGCGTTTGTGAGAATCCGTTCAACTACGTCTATTTGTCTACTTTATGGACTCGTTCTTCTTCCTTGCGGGATCTCAGGCAAGATTACCATACCCTCGATATCAATTCTATCTTTGCTTGCTAGTTGTTCATTCTATCGCTATGTCGCGCTATCTATCACTTGTTATATCATGCCTCCCATATTGCCATGTCAAGCCTCTAACCCTCCTTCCTAGCAAACTGTTGTTTGGCTATGTTACCGCTTTTGCTCAGCCCCTCTTATAGCGTTGCTAGTTGCAGGTGAATTTGAAGTTTGTTCCATGTTGGAACATGGATATGTTGGGATATCACAATATCTCTTATTTTAATTAATGCATCTATATACTTGGTAAAGGGTGGAAGGCTCCGCCTTATGTCTGGTGTTTTGTTCCACTCTTGACTACACCACAACACGGATGTAACGGCATGCAATCTGCCGGAAGAAGTCCCCTAAGAGGGCAGATAAACTGCCGGGACAGCCATTCTCCCGGCAGATAGAACTGCCACGAGAACGGCTGCCGGGAAATAGATCTCCCGATAGATACAGATCTCCCAGCAGTTACACTGCCAAGAAGCCTCGTTTTCCCAGCATATAGAAGTATATGCCGGTAATGTAATTCCTGGTAGATAGTCTGCCCTTGTTTTTTACTTACCCTGGCACTTTTCCTGATCCTGGTAGTGTATATGTTGCTTTCGATTTCTATTCATACAAGAATTTGGTAGCATTTATATTTCTTTTGATTTCTATTCATACAGGAATTCACTCAAGATTCAACGGCGGTTCTCAAACACATAATGACTAACACTTAGTATTTTGACTTTCGTACATGCGTTCAGTAGCATCCAGCTACATTAGTAAACATTATTTACATGTAAGACAATAATATTTTTTTGTTCAAACTAAGCTAAACAAATGGTTTGAGCTATGAATACAAGAAACATCATGTAGACTTCAAGTGCTATCATGTAGAAGAAACATCGTCTAGAGAGTAGCACACAAGATCTTCCAACCATGATGCCAACCTGAAAGGAGAAGATGGTAGATCTGCTATAAGTTAATAAGCTTGGTAAACTATCTATATTGTAGAACAAAAAATGGAGATTACTTGTTGTTTCTTTTACATCTTCTTATTAAATAAAGCTAGAACGTTACAATCAATTAATATGCTGAGAACCAATGAAATAAACTAAATAACCATCATAATTGCCATCTTGTACATGAGCTTGTTGTCTATACTTCGATATCTAGTTAAGCAAAGAACAGCAAACACCTAGACATATAGTTTATTCACATGAGATTCAAAGCTATGAAACCAGGCTGCTAAATAATCATATTATTTGCACAAGGTAGAGGCTCATAAAAGAAGACCTTAATAAAGTAGCAACATGAACTAGAATGAGCAGAATATCTACACATACCTTTTGACTAGTACAGAATGCGCAAATATCTCAATTCTCCTCCATGCACAAGACTTCGAGTTGTAGTGAACTCGGTTCCTAAAGCTTTGTCTAGAAATAACTAAAATATGCATGAGATAGGATCAGATAATATCAAGACGTTACTATTCCAAAGCAAGTAGTCATACCATGTTTTAAACCAGATGCGTAGCTAACAGAAAACCTATTTCTGCTAGCAACATTTTCAGCTCAGTGTGTATCTACAACAAGATTCCTGATGTGTACAAAATACTTAACAGTGTAATGCCAGGTCAGCCACTTTTTACACATGAAAAAAAATACTGGACTCTTTGTAGGAATACAAGATAAGGCATCACATATGCACTTTATAAATGGTTATATGGCAGGAGGCCTGTGACTCTGTTTCAAGTACTAGCCAATAACAAAAGACTCAGCTTCAGAAAACACAGGGCATGCAAAAGCTCAGTTCCAGGACATGTAAAAGCTTCCAATAGTTGCATGCATAAAAATGCTAAGCAAATTCAGGGCATGCATACATACACATGCCAAGCAAAATCTCGGCTCATATTTTACTACAGTTTTATTTGCATGAAGCATATAAGAAACGAAATGCTAAATAAGTTTCAATGTTCATGTATCCAAAAAGCAAAATACTGAATCTAAGACTTAAATACCAAGATTATTACCCCCTCAGCTTGCTTGTGGTTACGTACTGATGTTGCTGCTTTTGCCATGAACTTATAAGTCATTCTCAGCTGCATATAGAAGCAAAGACTTTAAAGCTATCAGCCATAATAGTCATTGGTAAATATATAATCATAACTTCATAAGGGCATAAGCTTATGTGCTTGTATGGAGTAGTCGACGCTGCTTGGTGGAGAGGACAAACAAGATGCACACTGATCACAAAACAAACAATCCAAAATATTATTTCAGTGAAAGCATCAAATGAAAATTAGGGAATAGTTTGTAAGAATTACATATAGGAGAAAAGAGCATGGTAGTCAGCTAGCCCCATGGCCCAATTCTTTTTTAAAAAATCTACTTAGGAGCATATCTCCCAATTTCCATTACTGAAAACATCACATATCTCAAGTTCGTCCCCCTCCAGGGGTACCTCAAAACATCAGTAACTAAGCCACACACACCAGCACTACTACCAAACTAGACGCAGAACCTAAACAACGAGCATCCAAACGTTCTAATTATCAGCAACAAAACAATAGTCTTATATTACTCGTGGCCCTGCATGACAAGGTACTATACTACCAGGGTCATATTACTTGCATGCGACACTGCGAGTAGTTATTTTCTATAATCTGAACCACAGGCACATCTTAAGATATTTACCATCTCCGTGAACATAGCTTTGGTTGAATTTGTTCTTAAGCATTAAGCTAAATAAAAACAGTTTTAAGAACAGGGGATCTGGTAATTCAATAAGTCATGATGCCATGCAATTTCCAGTAGGGGCGACAGTACAAAACCCAATTGCTCTCATTTTACTCTAGAAAATTAAATTATCAGGCAAATGTTTTTCAATTCAATAATAAAGGTTGCAACACTTGAAGGGATTTCTACTATGATAGACAACTACTGATAATTAAATTCCTGAATCACATGACTGGGAGCAGTGGCAAACTGGCAATAGAAAATTACAGAAGAAAATTCAAGATCAAACCCCATATATCTATTTTCATAAAACTAACACATTCACTAGTTAAAACTATTAAACTCTAGAAGCGTTACTTCACTTTCAGTCTACATGTGCAGAAAAATAGACAGAAAGAAGTTCTCTAGCTATATTTGCAGCACGACCTTGAAACTTAATTTCCGGAAGCTTGCATGTAGTACACCTACTGGGATTCACTGATTTATTACGTAGTTGGAGCATCCATTTGCTGCAATGGAAGATCTCTTCACCATAAGCAAAACTTGGGCTATCGGATGACAAAGCTGGTCGTTATCTTCAGAACGTAGTGACATACAAACTCAAACACTTTCTGAAGTCGTTCTAGTTACTGCTCAGAAGAAAAAAGGAACAAAAGTTTGCAAAGATTGAAATCTCACCAGCCAAGTGCTCTCGGTGAGCAAGGAGGCGGCGTTGCACCTGGGGGAGGATGTAGGGGAGGTGGAGCTTCTCGGGAGAGGGGCCGTACAGGAAGGTCCGCTGCTCGGGTGAGGGAACCAGGAGGCAGCCCAACTTAGTGCTCGGGTAAGGATGCTCGTGGAGGAGGAGGCCCAGCTCGGGGGAGAAAGCTTGAGGAGGAGGAGGAGGCCTGCTCGGGGAAGGAAACCTGTGGAGGAGGTCGCTGTTGTGGTGGGGATGGAGGGCGGTCGGCGGCATTCCTCGGGAGGAAGCAGGCGCTGGGTGCGCGGGGGATGGGGACGAGGCGGTGAAGGGTGCTCGGCGACGACTAGGCGGTCGGCGGCGACTGTGTTTGGGGAGGAAGCCGGCGCCGCGGTCGAGTGGTTGGTGGCGGCGGCGGCGGCGGTGGTGAGGGTTAGGTTTTGCAAGATTTGGGGAAGAACTGGTGAGGCTCAAGCCGACGACCAAAGGAACCCTTGTGAATATTTCCATCTCGCGCGCCCTTTGTCCCGCGCGAGCGCGCTTGGCCCAGTTATTTTTTTAAAAACGGCCCAACTACTTTGGTTACGCGTAGCATATACTCCCGGCAGACAACAGGCCGCGGTTTAGTTGGGCCGGCAGATAGGATGACCTGCCAAGTGGACATCGTTGTCGGCAGTTTGGGTGCCCTCGTTTGTTAACTTCTCCCGGCAGTTTCTCTGCCTGTAAGTACTTCTACCGGCAGTTATTCAATTCCCGGCGGTTCATTTGCCCTTGGTTGGGTATTTCTCCCGGCAGTTAACTGCCCCTAATTAGGTGTTGTGGTGTAGTGTTGCCGCCCTAGTTTTCGTCATACCGGTGTTATGTTCCTTGATTTTGCGTTCCTAACGCGGTTGGGGTTATGGGCTCCCCTTCACAGTTCGCTTTGAATAAAACTCCTCCAGCAAGGCCCAACCTTGGTTTTAACATTTGCCACCACCGCCTATTACTTTTCCCTTGGGAGTCGCACTTCCGAGGGTCATCTTTATTTTTACCCCCCCCCCCCCCCGGCTAGTGCTTCTCTAAGTGTTGGTCCGAACTGGGCGATGTCCGGCGCCCCCTGGGCAACCAGGGTCTATGCCAACCCGACGTCTTGCCCATCCGGTGTGCTCTGAGAACGAGATATGTGCAGCTCCTATCGGGATTTGTCGGCACATTCGGGCGGTCTTGCTGGTCTTGTTTTAGCATTGTCGAAATGTCTTGTAACCGAGATTCCGAGTCTGATTGGGTTGTTCCGGAAGAAGGAATATCCTTTGTTGATCGTGAGAGCTTGTGATGGGCTAAGTTGGGACACCCCTGTAGGGTATAAACTTTCGAGAGCCGTTCTCGCGGTTATGTAGCAGATGGTAATTTGTTAATATCCGGTTGTAGAGAACTTGACACTTGAATTAATTAAAATGCATCAACCGCGTGGGTAGCCGTGATGGTCTCTTTTCGACGGAGTCCGGGAAGTGAACACAGTCTTGTGTTATGTATGAACGTAAGTAGTTCCAGGATCACTTCTTGATCACTTCTAGCTTCTCGACCGTTGCGTTGCTTCTTTTCTCGCTCTTATTTGCGTATGTTAGCCACCATATTTGCTTAGCGCTTGCTGCAGCTCCACCTCATTACCTTATCCTACCCATAAGCTTAAATAGTCTTGATCTTGCGGGTGTGAGATTGCTGAGTCCTCGTGACTCACGGATACTTCCAAACAGTTGCAGGTGCCGATGATACCAGTGCAGGTGACGCAACCGAGCTCAAGTGGGAGCTCGCTGAAGATCTTGGTCGTTGTTATGTGTCTTTTCCGGATGATCAGTAGTGGAGCCCAGTTGGGACGACCGGGGATCTAGCATTTGGGGTTGTCTTTTTTTATTTTGGTTCCGTAGTCGGACCTTGATTGTACTCTAGATGATGTATGTTTAACTTTTTATTTGTGTGAAGTGGTGATTGTAAGCCAACTCTTTATCCCTTTCTTATTCAGTACATGGGATTGTGTGAAGACTGCCCCTCTTGCGACAAACCATCATGCGGTTATGCCTCTAAGTCGTGCCTCGACACGTGGGAGATATAGCCGCATCGTGGGCGTTACAATGTGCTTCCGTAAGAAGCACAATTGTGCTTGTGTGAATTGTGCTTCCCGAAAAAGGGAAAAGCATAGTGTGCTTCCCCAAACAAAGTGAAAAAGCACAAATGTTCTTCCGGTTTTCAGTTTTTCCTTGTTTTCAATTTTGTTTTCCTTGATTTTTTTTAGTTTCTGGTTTTTCGTTAAAAAAGGACATCGAAACCTACTAGCCGGGGATCTTGTTTCAGAGATCTCGACATGAGAAATCCAATGATGAATAAGGTTCGTGATTTGGACACACGGTTCAAGAGATAAAATGTTTTGAAAGAACATCAACGAAAAAAGAGAAAAAAATCCCAAGTTGCAAGAAGTGGTGCCCTTGTCAGGACTGGAGGGAGGTGGAGCGACCTTTGCGAAGGCCACTCGTTAATTAGTGATTCAAAGTATTTGGTTGTGTACTCCGAATATTTGAGAATATTTTAGAGCAGGACGACGATGACCTTGATCCGAAGGACTATGCGGTCCATCCAAAAAAGAGTGGTAGAGAAGAAAGCTTCAACATGCGGGAGGACGAGTTGTTTTGTGATGCGTGGTTGGCCACTAGTATCGATTTGATCCATGTCGAAGCAAAAGGGCGCGGTATATATTTTGGGCCCACATTCATACTTGGTTCGATGAGCACAAGAATTTTGAGGCCTGCCGCGACAAACTCATCCGCAGTCATGGGACTAAGTCGCTCAACCATTGATGTTATACCATCCAAGAGACCGTGTGCAATTGTTGCGGCCATTTGAAACAACTAATCGATCGGTGACCAAGTGGTGCGCAAGTCACCAAGCAAATGAGTTGTTATATGTGTGCAACTTGGTCATTTGGTCAGATATGCAACTTGTTGGCCAGATATACTCTATGTGTTGGTCATTTGGCCGGATATGCAACTTGTTGACAATGTTTTTCTTTGTTGCCCTCCTGTGTGTGCAACTTGTTCTTGAAGCTGGTGAAGAGGAGCTTCGTCCTCATGCATTGTTGGTTGATGTTAAGTGGGCAACCCAATTGAAATTAATTCATTGTCAACAGCATCAAGATCGTTGGCAATAGCACCGGCGAAGAAGCAGATGATCCAACCTAACCAACAAAAAAGTCGCTTAAAAGTTAGAAGAGAGTTCCTAGGAAAGAAGTGTGAGGAGGAGAAGGAGAAGCAAGAAGGGACGACAGCCAAGATGACAAAGAAGTTCGAGAACATCTTGGTGAAGGAGGAGGAGGCATGTGTCAAGCGCTCTGACATCAAGGAGGAAAAGGCTGAAATGCGGTGACAGATAAAAGGCTGAAGCTCCAAGAGAAGAAGACCGCTTGAAGAGAAGAAGGTTGAGATGGCAGCCGCTTCAGAGGATTCATGTTGACCTTGAAGATGGACGAGTTGGATGACAATGCAAGATGATCGTCCAAGCCGTCCATCTTAGGATGTTGGAGCGCTTGAAAGCCGACTTCGAGACGCCGGAGGAAGAGGCGACTGAGAAGGAGGCAACTGAGAAGGAGGAGTCGATGACAGAGTGAGCGTGGAGGCTCGGATAGCCGGTCCAAGGCAAAAAAAAAATCCATTTTTTTTCACGGGCTGACATATTAAGATACTTTCGTGATTGGGCATGTAAAAACTATGAACATGGTCCTTTTCTTTGTTATATGATCGGGCGTTGTGTGAAACCACACATTAACTTGCTATTGCTATCCATCTGAAATTCAAATTGGCCAAAACAGAGCAGGCGTTTAAGGAAAACGGTTGCGTACATGTCCGCAGACTCGTCATGTACTTGGAGATCTGGGAGTTATTCATCATTGATGAGAAATACCCGTATGCCCACAACTGACGTGACGGTATCATTGCCAGCCGAAGCTTTTGCCGGTACACAATCCCATGCCAAGCGTGCCTGCGTGCTAATCAATCACATCATCATCACAAGGCGCAACTCCCATCCACATGCCCCAAAAGAAAAAAGCCAGCTACTGTAGAGTAGCACCGCCCGCGAACTTGTTCGTATCCAAAGAGCGCGCAACAGTCGGGAGGGCCCCCGTGTGTGCGCGCGCAATTCAGACTCGACGAGAGCGAGAGAAAGCTGGGGTCACGGTACAATCTGAAAAGACGCTGGCGCCGCTCAGAAAGTCGTAGTTGGACGAAGTTAGGTGGCACTGCTGCAGGAACGGACGAACAGGGCATCCGAGACGCAGCACGCAATAAGAAAAGAGAATCCAAGATCCCGCAGCAGCTGAAACATCACTCACTTTAGGTACGCCACGACCAACCCAACCCAACCCAACCCAACCACAAACGCAGCAAGATGCACACCAATTGTTGTTAACTTAGAGGCGACCCGACGACGAGCCAACGAGCCATCAACGTTGCTTGCTTGCCGCAGCCACTAACCACACCATCAGGATTAATTAACAGCGAGAACAGGAAAGGGGAAGCACCCGGCGCCGGGGAAAGGAAAGGGGAAAAAACCAAACCAGAAGTTCAATCGCAGATCAGTCCCACCAACGAACGACGACGACGAAGAAAAAAAGCTCCCTAGAAATCAATCACTCCTAGATCGAACGAGACGGCGACGGGGTGAAGGTGAAGAACGAAGAATGTTGTAGGCTATGTCTGTCCTGTCCTGTCCATCAGGGGTTGCTGTCGTCGCTGTTAGACCAGCGCGATGCTGCTCTCGCCGCCGGGGGGCTTGCGGATGCCGCCGAGGAAGTCCCGGGCCGGCGCCTTGCCGTCCGCGAAGATGTTGCTGCCGCTCATCTCCTTGAGCTTGGCGTCGCTCAGCTGCTTCTCCGCCGTGCCGGGAGCCTCCTCGGTGTCGCCCTTGAAGATGTTGTTGCCCGTCAGGTCGTTGAACTTCTTCGTCGGGATCTTCTTCGCGGTCTTCACCACGCTGTCGGCGTCGTCGGCCTCTCCGAATTTGATGCTGCTCACCTGCCGAAAGTGATTGAAAGCATATAAGCACTCCATTCAGAGCTGGGAAACCGTCCGGTGTCCAGATTAGGAGGAGACGTGTTTGTTGAGGAATGCGAACCTGTGCGTTCTTCCCTGGCGTCTGCGAGGTCGAGCCGTTCTCCGAGTTGCGTGGCCTGAGGTCCTCTGGAGGAGAAAAGATGCCGTGGCCGCTCAGCTCCTTTGATTTCGCATTGGATACCTGCTTCTTCAGCTTGCTGTCATCCTCGCTCAGGAGCGTGCCACTTAGCTCGCGCTGCTTTGCCACCTCGGCTATGGAGGTTGGCTTCTTGGGGGAGACACTCTCGTCCTCAGCAAAGGAGATGTGACTTATGGTACTGATTGCCTGTAGTAGTTTGACAAAATCAGACTGAGCTCTGTCAGGAAGTCTATATGGAGCGAAATGTACTTAGTTTTGTAACCGTACAAACCACACTACCGATTAGTCCTTACTACAGTATGCATATGCAAGTAATTCATGACACCAGAGGCGCCGAATCTACAGTTTTTTAGAGTACCGGTGAAAAAACTGAGTGCAGTAACAGTATTTCTATAGTGTACTTTTTAACTTAAGAGTATTTCTCTAGTTAATTATGTAGTCCTCCTAATTATGAAGAAATGTCATGAAGCAGTACACCTAAGCTGCAATGCTGTATCTTGTGAACGGAAGAAAAAAACAAGAGTACTCACCTGACTACCTAAATCCCACTGTCTACCAAACAAAGCAATGGAAAACAAAGGCCTATTTAATAGTTGAATCAAGGTCCAGTTCCATTAGAATTTACAAGGAAAGGTCACCAACCAATGTGACCACATATTAACTATATATAGCCAGACCCTTTCCACAAGATTCATCCCAACAACTTCTGACCTGGAGGTTAGAACATTTAACAAGGTTGATTCTAGCAACCAGCAGCTAATATCAAATGTGTAAGCAAATCAGGGGGATACTAAATAAGTGCCACCCTCTCAATCATTCAGCACAGCATGCGAATAAATAAAAATCCATGGTCCTTACTAGCAATGCATAACAGCTAACTCAGTTTGCAATATGGCAGATCGAAAAAGGGCGCATTAATCAGCATGTTTCTGTTCTGTAAGAAAAAAAGATTTCGCAGAAAGCAGCACCTGATAATTCTTTGAAGCCGTTCGGACGGGTGTTGCAGAAGCGTTGGCGGATTCATCTTCCTCGGCCTCACCTCCAGCTGCAAATATGCCGCTTCCTGTCATCTCCTTCCACTTGGGGGCCGAGCATTGTTTCCTGAGGAGAAAATTAAGTAAATAAATGAACAGCTCATTCAGTGAACTGCACCATGTAATTAAGTAAATCAGGAACATTCTTTATCTAAGATCTAAAGAACAAAGCAAATTAAGATGTTTATGCACAAATCAGGGTGCAAACACATCAGTAATCAGCTCAAATTCAAAAAAAAAAAAAAAAAATCTCGCCCAACAGCACATCAACAAAATTTGTATGACGCAGTGGGTGCAACTGCAAACACCGTTGCATGAGCAGTCGAGCACACAAACCATGTGACCCTACAAGCCTATCCAACAGCAGCAGTATTCTGCGCACATATCTCACCAACCAAACAGAAATTCAAATCAGGCGTATTTCCCTAGACACCAGATACGCAGATCGAGGAAAGCATCCCCAGAGACCAACGATTCCCGAAGGAGGCGGCGTAAAACTCGAGAGATCTAATAATCGCCGAAGCCCAAATCTGCGAACGAAACGGGAACACAGCCCGAAATCGTTCGTCCGAGCACCCTCCCCCGCAGGAGAAACCAGCACGCAACTAGTACTGGCCAGATGCCCCCGATCTCACCTCTTGTTGAGGCTCTCGGCCTCCTCCTCCGTGACCTGCCCGCCGAACACCACCTTGTGGATCGCCTCCGACGGCTGCACGCGCAGAGAAGGGAAAAGGAGTTAGGAGACGAGACAATCGAACCCCTGACCCAGCAATTCGAAAAGGGAGAAGCAGGGGACGGGCATCCGCCTCCGTTCCGTGAAGTCACCTGGTGCGGGCGGCGGTTGGGCGGCGGCGTGGCCCCGTCGGCGAGCTCCGGCTGCGCCCCCTCCGGCCAGGCCAGCAGGTCCGCCGTGTTGGTGTGCGACTTCCTCACCGGCGCCGGCCTCTCCATCTCCTCCTCCTCTACTCGGTGCAGGGTGGGGGGAGGTCTGGGGCTGGGTTTCTCTCTCTACTACCTCGGTGGGGGTGGGGGTGGGGGTGGGGAGCTCGTGTTTCTCTCTCTAAAAAGGCGAGGCGAGGGTGAGGTGGGAGGGGGGGAGTGGAGTGGAGTCGAATGGAAGGAAGGTGAGGAGGAGGAGTCGCTGTGCCGCCCCGACCCCCTTTTTTAAAGACCCCACGCGCGCCCGTCGGCCCCTCCACCCACCGGGCCTGCGCGTCCATGACACGCGGGGCCGGCGGCACTGTGCGACGATCTCCGCGTGGGCCCGCGCCGGAGCCCGGAGGGGGTTGACCGCGGGCGGGGCCGGGTCCGCCCGTAACGTAACGTACGTACGCCTCGCCTCGCCCTCCCCTCCCCCGGTATTTGAAATTTCCGAACGTTCGCGTGCGGCCGAAACGGGCGCGCTGTAGCGTCCGTGTCCGTTACCGTTGCCGTTTCTCTTCTCTGCTGCTGCGAGTGCTGCCCCTCCGGTCAATGATGGGATTACGGGAATGTTCTAGGGTGATCTGGTGGTTGTTGCGCGATTTATTAGCGCCGGTGCTGCCGCGATTTCGCCTCCCCTGAATCGATATGTTTGCGTTTTTCTATGTAAGTAAGCGTGCACGTACAACGCACGTCTATTTGAACTAATAAGTGTGCATATGCAATATGCATCTATTTGGATTAATATATTATACGAAACTTAATACAAGACAATTTATTCATAAATTTGAAATTTTTCTATAAATTACACGATCTCTTATTTCCAACTCGTACAAATAATTTGAAATATTGTTTTTCCTTAATCAACATGTCTCCTGTATTAAAAGACCACCCACTTTTCTCAATGTATAAAATTCAAAATTAGTTAGAAGATTCATCATGATTCATCATATGCACACATTTATGCAAGTATAGTCACACATGAAAATGTTACTTAGGACAAGCTAAGGAACCATTTTAGTGCCAACAAATTCTAGTCAAGAATTACACAAGATCGTCATGAACATATACAGAGAGAAGTGACCTATCTTTCTCCGAAATTGATTGAACAACAAGTTTTTGTATATATCTATCCGACACTACTACATATATACAATATAACATCTTTTATAATCACTAACATCTAAAATCAATTTCAACTTCCACATGGCATTCTCCGTCTTTATGTATGACATGGTATGAGTCCTGCCAATTCCTCTTGAATTACTCGTATGCGATTATGTGGTATGAGTTCATTCCGCATCTGTCACATCTAATTTAAAGAAGAGGGTCAATACATATATATGAAAGAAACTCAACACAATTGATGGTAATAAAATAAAATTGTGAATATTGTTTATATACTAAATGATATGAAATTTACCATGACCACAAAATATCCTACATTCATCATCATCATAATCAACATGCAGTTTTTGCTTCTCTTGTATGTACTCTAAGTTTTCTATCAGGAAAACATGTTAACTCAATTGTAGATAAGGACGGTATGAAAATGCTCATGTAAAATTACAATTGCCATGTATCTGCTAGACAAATAAATATACTTATGCAAACTTCAGGGTTTTTTAGTAAAACTTATGCGAACTTTAGTTTTTTCATTAAAATTTATGCAAACTTCTGGGGTTTTTTAGTGAAATGTAATTTCATAACTGCAAGTAAGGTCTTGGTTCAGCGAATTTGTCTATGAGTTCACTATGTAGTCATGAGTTGGCCATGTAATAACCGATAGTCAGTACTTAAAAAAATACGGATGTCTGTTGCAGGTACGCGAAAATCAGTGAAAAAATAAAGAAAGAAAGAAAGAAAGAAGGCAGACGTCTCTGTGTGTGCTCCAGTGCTCCTCTATTTCTCATTGCCTCATCTCTAGTTCCTGTACTTCTAGATGGGTCACCACCGGCGAGATAGTGATGACAGTAAAAAAACAACACTCGATACTTACTTGATTAATGCGTGCGTGTGGTGCGTTCGCGTGAAGGCGAGCGTTTCCGTCATTTAGGCCTGCGAGCGGCCGCGGCGATCGTGTCCTCTCACCAGCTGGGTGGCATTGTCGATGCAGGTGAGTCAGTCGTCCAGCTTTGAGGCGGCGGCCTCCACGCACCGGGATTAGCTTTGGACGATGTCGTCCACGCGAGAGTACCGGACAAGCATGTCCAACGGAGCAGCACACGTCAGAGCTGAGGGAGTCGGTGGTGGCTTCGGGCGAGTGAGATGGGGCCGTGATTAGCTTCACCTACTGCACAATGGCCGAGACCTGCACCGCCCTGGGGACGATGATGGTTGGCGACCAAGCGAATCTACATGCATGGCTGTGGGGTAGACTTTTTTGGCCCACTTATACTGGTCCAAGATACTCAGTGTTGCCCCCACTTGAAGGACCTCGGCGGTGGGTGGTTGTCAGCGTGGGTGTTGTGGATGGAGCTGAAGTCGACGCGGATGCCGGTGGTCCCCGGAGAGCATGCCCAGGATGTGGACGAAGTCGTTGCAGTCAGTACGTAGAAGTGTGTTCAGAGGAAGCCGCAGCTCCTCCTCGCGTGTCTCTCATTGTGGCTCGCATGGGTGGTGGGCTGGTGACGGCTGCCGACTCGCGATCACGATTCCCTGATAGGAGACGATAGAATGCGCTCGCGATTAATTTCCTAATAATTAGATGCGTTCGTGATTAGTTATCTAATAGGATGCAGCCATGATTAGTTTTCCAATAATTAGATGTGTCCGTGATTAATTTCCTAATAAGATGGCTCGTAATTATTTTCCTAATAATAGGATGCGTGCGTGATTTTTACTAATGATAGGATGGGTTTGTGATTAGTTTCCTAATAATTAGATGTGCCTGTGATTAGTTTCTTAATAGGATGTGTCCGTGATTATAGTTTTCTAATTGACCAGGCATGGACTTTTATATTTTCCTCCGCGGTGGAGAATGGTCAGTCAATGTAAATTGCTAAGTGCACATAGAGAACAGATTCGGTTAAGGCTAGCCATTAGATTGAGTTTAGTAGGACTAATTATGCGATAGTAATGTATCCCTGTACGTTTTGTTGGGTGCATTTAGAGAAGATAATGTCTGCACTTTTATAAGTAGTATAGATAAATAATACTACATTTGCATCTTGCGCTTATTCCGTTCCTTTTTAACTGGGAAGTACTACTACTTCTATTTGATTTTTATGTTGTGTTTTTTATGATCTTTGGATGGATGTCTATATTGGTGGTTTGATTTTTTTTGAACCAGGCTAACCCCTTTCCATTGCATAGAATGGAAAAACAGCAATATTACAGAGAATTCGGGAAATGGGAAAAGAAGGGAAAGCGAGTTCAACGCACTACTAGAAAACCCACCGCATTTGCCCGTCATCGAAACGAATGCTATAGGGTGAAAACCTAGCGGCACCAAAATAAACTATCCCTATTACAAACTGAAATCAGCCAAAGTTTCAGAGCCCAAAACAAGTCAAGGCAAGGCAGGCCACCACCAAGGACAGACTAGGGTGACCAAAAGAAACTCTACGCGCTACGGCACGGTAACACATCTTCTTACTGTCCTTCAATCTTTGAAGACGCATCACAGATCCCCACCAACGCCATTGTTTCGATGCAGATCATCTTTGCTCCGGCACGAAGTTTCTTCACATCATCTCCTTTTTGCAGACCTGCCCAATATAGAACAAGAGAACAAGTCGTAAACACAATCTCAAACGGAGTTTTAATCATCTTTTTCTCAAAGGTCGCACGATTACGCGATAACCAAATCGCCCAAGTGGGAGCCCCCAAGGCAAAACAGTATACAATTTTTCTCATTGAGGCAAGAAGGAGTGGCACCTAGGCATAGTATTGCCAGTGATTCTGGTGGCCCGAATTAGATTTGGGATTCGCTAGGTACCAATTTGGCAGTTTGGATGTGCACCGAATCATCTATGTTAAGATGAGTCCAATACAAGAGCGAAGTTGCTCTCACAGGCGCAGCCCTACCGCAATATAAACCTCCGTAGCTCCATTTCGGTCGAATTGACCTCTCACGATACAAACCTCCCTGGTCCAATTTTGATCGAATTGGTCAATTTCCATCTCCACTCGCGCAAAGCTTTGTAGCTTAGCAAAAAACCACACCTTCCGAAGAGCAGGAGCCTCCGCAATAAAGTGGACCAGTAATGCCTGGACATAGTCACCAACGAAAGTCCTCACCACCCTGCCTCAATGAAATATTAATGATACATTAATCTGCAAAAGATAATTGCTCCTCACCACCCTGCCTCAATGACATATTATTGGTCCCCTTAGTATTTTGTGCCAAATTTTGCACATGAATTTAATTAACAAAATGTTAATGCATACTCCCCCATCCATATATATAGGGCCTAATGCATTTTTCGTGGCTAACTTTGACCACATGCTAGAGCAATAATATATGACATGCAAATTACACAAAGCATACCGTCAAATCCATGCGTGGAAGGAGCTTCCAGTGATATAATTTTCACATTATACATCTCATATATTACTAATCTTATCAATAGTCAAAGGATGTCTAAAAAACACATTAGGCCCTATATATATGGATGGAGGGAGTATCACAAAAAATAGTATCATTGAAAACTATGTTCAAATATGAATCCAACGATATAATTTTTTATGACATGCATTAACATTTTGTCAGTTAAATCTATGGTTAAATTTTGGCACAAAATACGAAGATGACCAATACACCAGGATGGAGGTAGTAGTAGTATGTGAGTTGGTCACCATGCATGAGTATAGGGAATGCATATATACATATTCTACACCTATACATAAAAGGTAGTACAAGTTTCTAGGATTTAAAAAAAATCCTTTAGTGCCTTCTAAATGTTAATGCATGTCATAAAAAATTATATCATCAGAGGGCATGTGGAGATGTGTCTCCGTCAAATCTCGCAAGATTCAGTCGGTGTTGGTCTTCGGCGGAACTATTTGAATCTAGTCTTCATTCGTATTTGGTCTTGTCTTTACAGGTTGAAAGTGCATCTAATCCCTTTGGTGGATGTTGGCAATTAATGTCAACATATCTCAAGGAAATAATGCATACTGCAAGTTTATTTTAGGAAAGATCCTTATGGGTGCCACAAATGAATGGAAGGTTACGCCCACAAAATTACATGAAGACAAACGTTGTCAAGCCAAAGGATTCTCCATTTTCATTTTAGTGATATAAGATCACAATGATCAAGCAAAAGGATTCTCCATTTTCATTTTAGTGATACAAGATCACAATGAGTCCATAGGCATGTTGATACTATCAAAATGGGATGAGGATGATGTGATTAGTTTCTTTATCCATGTGCTTATAAAGATTAAACTCCAAAGCCCTCAAAATCCTTCAAAGTTCCACCACCATATCTATCCTACTTTCATACTTCGGAGTTGCCAAACTTTTCCAGACGGAACTGCCAAGTAGTATGATACATCTCCAACGTATCTATTTTTCCAAACTCTTTGGCCCTTGTTTTGGACTCTAAATTGCATGATTTCAATGGAACTAACCCAGACTGACGCTGTTTTCAGCAGAATTGCCATGGTGTTATTTTTGTGCAGAATAAAAAGTTGTCGGAATGACCTGAAACTTCACGGAGATAACTTTTGGAATTAATAAAAAATATTGGCAAAAGAATCAAGTGAAGGGGGCCCACACCCTGGTCACAAGGGTGGGGGCGCGCCCTCCGACCTTGTGGCCCCCCTGGACCTCCACCGACCTCAACTCCAACTCCATATATTCACTTTCGGGGAGAAAAATCAAAGAGAATGACTCATCACATTTTACGATACGGAGCAGCCGCCAAGCCCTGTTCTTCCTCGAGAGGGCAGATCTGGAGTCCGTTCGGGGCTCCGGAGACGGGAATCCGTCACCATCGTCATCATCAACCATCCTCCATCACCAATTTCATGATGCTCACCGCCGTGCATGAGTAATTCTGTCGTAGTCTTGCTGGACCATGATGGGTTGGATGGTATTTACCATGTAATCGAGTTAGTTTTGTTAGGGTTTGATCCCTAGTATCCACTATGTTCTAAGATTGATGTTGCTATGACTTTGCTATGCTTAATGCTTGTCACTAGGGCCTGAGTGCCATGATTTCAGATCTGAACCTATTGTGTTTTCATGAATATATTTGTGTTCTTGATCCTATCTTGCAAGTCAATAGTCACCTACTACGTGTTATGATCCGGCAACCCTGGAGTGACAATAGTCGGGACCACTCCCGGTGATGACCGTAGTTTGAGGAGTTCATGTATTCATTAAGTGCTAATGCTTTGGCCCGGTACTCTATTAAAAGGAGGCCTTAATATACCTTAGTTTCCAATAGGACCCCGCTGCCATGGGAGGGTAGGACAAAAGATTTCATGCAAATTCTTTTCCATAAGCACGTATGACTATATTCGAAATACATGCCTACATTATATTGATGAATTGGAGTTAGTTCTGTGTCACCCTATGTTATAACCGTTGCATGATGATACGTCTCCGTCGTATCTACTTTTCCAAACACTTTTTCCCTTGTTTTGGACTCTAACTTGCATGATTTGAATGGAACTAACCCGGACTGATGTTGTTTTCAGCAGAATTGCCATGATGTTATTTTTGTGCAGAAATAAAAGTTCTCGGAATGACCTGAAAATCAAAGGAGATTATTTGTGGAATATATAAAAATACTGGCAAAAAGATCCACGTCAAGGGGGCCCACACCCTGTCCATGAGGGTGGGGGCGCCCCTACCCCTCCTGGGCGCGCCCCCTGCCTCGTGGGCCCCCTGATGCTCCACCTACGTCCATCTTGACTCCATATATTCACTTTCGGGGAGTGATAACCCACAAGTATAGGGGATCGCAACAGTTTTCGAGTGTAGAGTATTCAACCCAAATTTATTGATTCGACACAAGGGGAGCCAAAGAATATTCTCAAGTATTAGCAGCTGAGTTGTCAATTCAACCACACCTGGAAACTTAATATCTGCAGCAAAGTGTTTAGTAGCAAAGTAATACGATAGTAGTGGTAACGGTAGCAAAAGGTAACGGTAGTAAAAGCAATGTTTTTGGTATTTTGTAGTCATGATAGCAATAGCAGCGGAAAAGTAAATAAGCGAAGCACAATATATGGAAAGCTGGTAGGCAATGGATCGGTGATGGAGAATTATGCCAGATGTGGTTCATCATGTAACAGTCATAACCTAGGGTGACACAGAACTAGCTCCAATTCATTGATATAATGTAGGCATGTATTCCGAATATAGTCATACGCGCTTATGGAAAAGAACTTGCATAACATCTTTTGTCCTACCCTCCCGTGGCAGCGGGGTCCTTACGGAAAGTGAGCGGCATTAAGGCCTCCTATTAATAGAGTACCGGAACAAAGCATTAACACATAGTGAATACATGAACTCCTCAAACTATGGTCATCACCGGTAAGTATCCCGATTATTGTCACTTCGGGGTTAACGGATCATAACACATAATAGGTGACTATAGACTTGCAAGATAGGATCAAGAACACTCATATATTGATGAAAACATAATAGGTTTAGATCTGAAATCATGGCACTCGGGCCCTAGTGACAAGCATTAAGCATAGCAAAGTCATAGCAACATCAATCTCAGAACATAGTGGACACTAGGGATCAAACCCTAACAAAACTAACTCGATTACATGATAGATCCCATCCAACCCATCACCGTCCAGCAAGCCTACAATGCAATTACTCACGCACGGCGGTGAGCATCATGAAATTGGTGATGGAGGATGGTTGGTGATGACGATGGCGACGGATTCCCCTATCTAGAGCCCCGAACAGACTCCAGATCAGCCCTCCCGAGAGGTTTTAGGGCTTGGCGGCGGCTACGTATCGTAAAATGGGATGATTTCTTCTCCCTGATTTTTTTCTCCCCGAAACTCAATATATGGAAGTGGAGTTGGAGTCGGAGAGGCAACATGGGGCCCACGAGGTAGGGGGGCGCGCCCTATGGGGCAGGCGTGCCCCCACCCTCATGGCAAGGTGGTGGCCCCCCTGGCCTTCATCTTTGGCAGGTATTTTTCTTATTTTCTGAAAAGTGTCTCCGTGAAGTTTCAGGTCATTCCGAGAACGTTTGCTCTTGCACATAAATAACACCATGGTAATTCTGCTGAAAACAGCGTCAGTCCGGGTTAGTTCCATTCAAATCATGCAAGTTGGAGTCCAAAACAAGGGCAAAAGTGTTTGGAAAAGTAGATACATTGGAGACGTATCAACTCCCCCAAGCTTAAACCTTTGCTTGTCCTCAAGCAATTCAGTTGACAAACTGAAATTGATAAAGAAAAACTTTTACAAACTTTGTTTGCTCTTTTTGTTGTAAATATGTAAAGCCAGCATTCAAGTTTTCAGTAAAGATTATAACTAACCACATTCACAATAATGCATAGGTCTCAAGTTTACTCATATCAATGGCATAATCAACTAGCGAGCAATAATAATAAAACTCGGATGACAACACTTTCTCAAAACAATCATAATATGATATAACAAGGTGGTATCTCGCTAGCCCTTTCTGAGACCGCAAAATATAAATGCAGAGCACCTTTAAAGAGCAAGGACTGACTAGACATTGTAATTCATGGTAAAAGAGATCCAGTCAAGTCATACTCAATGTAAACTAACAATAATGAATGCAAATGACAGCAGTGCTCTCTAACTGGTGCTTTTTAATAAGAGGATGATGACTCAGCATACAAGTAAATAGATAGGCCCTTCGCAGAGGGAAGCAGGGATTTGTAGAGGTGCTAGAGCTCGGTTTTGAAACAGAGGTGAATAATATTTTGAGCGGCATACTTTCATTGTCAACATAACAACCAAGAGATGGCGATATCTTCCATGCTACACACATCATAGGCGGTTCCCAAACAGAATGGTAAAGTTTATGGCCCCCCTTCCACCACAAGCATCAATTCATGGCTTGCTCGAAATAAAGAGTGCCTCCAACTAACAAGAGTCCCAAGGGGAGTTTTGTTTGCAATTATTTTGATTTAGTTTGCATAAAGCATGGGACTGGGCATCCCAGTGACCAGCCATTTATCTCGTGAGTGAGGAGCGGAGTCCACTCCTCTTGAGAATAACCCGCCTAACATGGAAGATACAAACAGCCCTAGTTGATACACGAGCTATTCGAGCATACAAAATAGGATATTTATTTGAAGGTTTAGAGTTTGGCACATACAAATTTACTTGGAACGGCAGGTAGATACCGTATATAGGTAGGTATAGTGGACTCATGTGGAATAACTTTGGGGTTTAAGGAATTTGGATGCACAAGCAGTATTCCCGCTTAGTACAGGTGAAGGCTAGCAAAAAACTGGGAAGCGACCAGCTAGAGAGCGACAACAGTCATGAACATGCATTAAAATTAATCAACACCGAATGCAAACATGAGTAGGATATAATCCACCATGAACATAAATGTCGTGAAGGCTATGTTGATTTTGTTTCAACTACATGCGTGAACATGTGCCAAGTCAAGTCACTTAAATCATTCAGAGGAGGATACCACCTTATCACACCACATCATAACCATCTCAATAGCATGTTGGCACGCAAGGTAAACCATTATAACTCATAGCTAATCAAGCATGGCACAAGAAACTATAACCTCTAATTGTCATTGCAAACATGTTTATTCATAATAGGCTGAATCAGGAACGATGAACTAATCATATTTACAAAAACAAAAGAAGTCGAGTTCATACCAGCTTTTCTCATCTCAGTCAGTCCATCATATATCATCATAATTGCCCTTCACTTGCACGACCGAATGATGTGAATAATAATAATAGTGCACGTGCATTCGACTAAGCTGGAATCTGCAAGCATTCAATAAACAGGAGAAGACAAGGCAATATGGGCTCTTTTGTCAGATCAACAATAATGCATATAAGAGCCACTTCAATAATTTAATTATGGTCTTCTCCTATCGGCCCGTAACATCCCAAAATTCTAAATTTTGGAATGTTATAATAAATAGATAGATTTGATTGATTGTTTGATTGATTGACTGAAAGTGAGTAAATTCAAAACTTTTTGAAAGTTAAATGAGAAGGAATAAAAGGACTTTCCCAAACTTTCATTTTACTTTTATGATCTCCATGAATTCAAATTCTTTTCAAACACAAAACCCTGGAGAGAAGATGACATGACTTCTTCCATTTATTTAAATGACAAGGGGGGTTGAAGATATTTGAATTTCATTTGGAAAATATTTCCACTTTTGAAACTTTATGCAACTCAATGATTTTCACGAGCGAAGATAAAATGACTTCTTCAAAACATATGAAATATGAGTTGGGAGTTTCAAAGAATTAAATTCAAAGTTCTTTTGAATTTAATTTTCTTTTGGAGTTATTTGAGTTTTATTCAAATTATTATTCTCCAAAAATAAAATATATGGAAATTAGGGTAACATGATTCCCTGCATTAGAAAATTGGAGGAAAATTAATTTGAAATCATTTTGGTATTTTTAAAATGATTTTTGTTGGGTTTTAATAGACCAGTAGCACTCTTTGATTTATCTGATTTTGTGTGGATTTTATTTGGCATATTAGAAATGTCCATGTTGTAGATATTCTTTTTCTGAAAATTTTGATATATTATATACCTATATAAAATTTTCTTTTAATTTGTTTTATTATTTTATTTGTCTGGAAATGTTTATTTTTTTAAAAAAAACTTCCCGACTGGGCCGGCCCAGCCGAAGCCAGGCCAAGGCCCAGCTCCGTGCCGCCTTCCCCGTCGTCCCCGACCGGGACTCTCCCCGGAGTCCGGCGCTGCCCCGCCTCCATTGCCCCTCGCCCACGCCACCACCTCGCCTCCGCCACCCTTAAATAGCGCGCCCGGCCCCGCCTCCTCTTCTCTCCCCACCCGCACCATGCCGGAGCACGCCTCCCGCGCCGCCCTTGCGCCGCAGATCCGCGCCGCTGCCGCCTTGCTTCGCCGCCCGCGCCGCTGCTCGCCTACGCCGCCGCCTGCTAGCGCCGCCTCTCGCTGCCATCGCTTGCGCCGCACCCCGCCGCCCGCGCTGCCGCACTGCGCCGGAGCCGCCGTCTCACCGCGCCGACGGCCGGAGTTAAACCACCGCCGCCACCGGACTTTTACCCCGAACCGGTATAACCCGAGTAAAACCGCCCGGTTCGCCGGTTTTCTTTTAGTTTGGTTTTCGTTTAAAACCTGTTTTTTAGGTTTTATTAAATAGCAAACGTTCACTGTTTAGACCTTATAAGCGAGCGTTCGCCTTTTAGTCTTTTCCTTTTTCTTTTAGTTTCTGCCAGGGACCCGTTTGTGAATAATTATTTACCGATTAGCCCCTGATCTTCAATCTATCATAACTTTTTACTCGTTAGTCCAAATCCAACGAAACCAACGCCCACGTCTTCGTTATGATCTCCTCTATCCATTAATCCAACTCAAACATGTTTTTGAAAAGTTTAAAATTTGAATTAGATCAGATTTGAATTCAAACTTCATTTGATCACAACTTGAGTTCCGTAGCTCCGTTTGAGTTGATTCTTTTTGCAAATCGAAGCTCTTGACCTAAATTTTCTGATAAGGCCAAATTCACATAATTTTGGTACTGTTAGAAATTGTTTTATGTTGCAAGAGCTATTTTCTTAGTTTTGATGTTTTCTGAATCGACTTCTTTGATCTTTCTGGTCTTTTGAGTGATTGCTTATGTGTGGTTACTATTGCTTGATTACGATAGATTGACCGGAGTGTGACGAGTAGAGCTATCAAGATTTTTGAGTGCGAATCATCTTCATCAACATTGCAGGCAAGTTCACACTTTGATCATATCCCTTTCATACCCAGTTTTTATTGCATTAGATAAATCCTCAAACATTGCATGATTAGGATGTACTTAAATTGTGGGATGGGAAGTAGTTGAGGTAGTACCTATTACCTGTTCATTATCAAACCCTTGGGAGTTACAATTACGTTAGGCTTATACTGCCATGCTATGCTCATAAACGTGGATTGGGTTTGAGAGTATTTCATGACAGATGTGAGATTGTTAATTAATGGTTTACTTAAGGTGGCAACTTAAACACACATCTGGGTGGATTGAGGCACTTGGGTATTCCAGGACTTGCCTGTCTAGGCACCTGGGTATTCCAGGACTTGCCTGTTTTTCTTTTGGACCGCCACCCAGGCTCAAAGGGAACATAAGATTATTCATACTAGAAACTTCCGTGTGCAGCCACAAGCCATTATGGGCTCTGGCATAGTTGATTATGTCATGCGAACTCTTACAGGGTAGACTAGCAGATGTAGGGGAAAGTAGGTGTACCGGTCTATCCAACGTAAGGTGCTAGCGCTTCTGAAAGACTATGTCTCGGTCATCCGTTTCTCAAATACCATGTAGTGCGAGAAATCCAACGGAGGCGATCGAGTCTTGTGGGGAAAAGTGCGCAAACCTCTGCAGAGTGTACAAACTAATCATGATTAGCCGTGTCCCCGGTTATGGACATCTTGAGTATCTAGTTCTTGGATTATCCTGTTGATCTCATTAGGTGACTTTAATTAATTTTGTTGGGTTTTAATGATGATGCTTAATTGGGATTGAGAATGCTGTCAACCATTCTCAATGTTTAACAACCACCATGATAGTTAAATAAATTTATTCCTTTGCAATAGGGAAAAATTGGCTTTTCGCAAAAACCTTATAACCATAGAGCTTTTCCACCAGCCATATAAGCATGTAGTGATAGCTATTGTTCATCATTTTCTCTATGGTGTGAATTTGCCAGTACATTCAATGTACTGACCCGTTTTCGGGCTGCAACGTCTCATGTTGCAGGTTTCTTACGACGAGTAAGTGATACGTTAGGGTTACGATTTCTACACTCAACTTTGCCGTTGGTGTTGATGGGAATCCACAACCTTGTTGCTTCTGCTATATGGATTGAGGTAATAGTATTTACGTTACTTTATACATGTGATTTACCTTTGTTATAAATCCTTCGAGTACTGTGTGTCAGCATACTGATCCAGGGATGACACTTAAGCACAGAGACTTGATCCCTTCAGGTCGGGTCGCTACAAGATGGTATCAGAGCACATGTTGACTGTAGGACGTGACCCTAGAAACTGGCAAGCCCATAGAAATATTTTTCTCTACAACTTTCCCTTTCAAAACGATTTTTACCTCTCTTTTCTTCTAAACTTATTAAAAAATTCCCTTTAGTGAGACCATACCCCTTTCCCCTTTTGACCACACGAAGATTTGACTGATGAGACCACTGCAAGAAGTACAAGATATCGGACAACTAAGACCACTTCGGAATGAAGAGTATTTTCCGTGCATCTGAATAATGGAAACTACAACGGTTGAAGACTGAAGACAAGTAAAATTTGAAGGCTCTGAAGAAATCCCAGATTTGTATGACCTAGGAAGGCTACCCTTATGGAACTTGGCAGACTATGGAAGTTGTCAATACCCGAGATCAAGGTGTATCGGAGAAAGAATGAAACAAGGAGCATGAGAACTCAAAGTTTTGTCAAAGAAAACCCTAAGGCAGGAGATATCAACTATGGAATGATAGCTCATGGGATTGACAAGAGCAGAAACACGGTTATCCGTGATGTCATCGCCCGCTGATGCTATTGTCACCGTGCTAAGTTAAGGATGCATTTCTTCAAAGTGGATTTGATGGAAGAAGGCTGATGGAGCAACTATTAGTAAGATGAAGTTTTAACCTTAGCCAGTGTATCACCAGGATCTGGAGTAGTACATCAAGAAGTTTAAGGAGGAGCTCCATGAAGCCATATTAGACAAGGAAGCATTTCGTGAAGAACTCAGGAACCAAAGGCTGAAAGTAGCCAAGCTGGAGGAGCTACAACCTCGAGATACCGGAGATTTGTCAGGAACTGAAGGACAGTATGACCATGGCTCATACCAAGGATGTTGAAACCCATAAGTTTGGAATGCAACTCTAGAATATTCCAGGGTGTCACCAGAGACTTTGCTACAACAAAGATGAGCTGGCAAAAGGACTTGAGAAGACAAGCATGATCGGAAGAAGCCATTGGAAGACATGAACAAGGCTTGAAGAGTTTGGAGAGTTAAAGATTTATTGACCTTTAGAAGACCAACCCCCTGTTATATACCTACGTTAGATTCGACGATTGTGAGCTATCATTTGTTTGATGTTTTTCTCGACAGCCACAAATAAAATATGTCTTTTCAAAACTGTTGTTTGCTTTGTGTGTATCCCTCTCTATCTCTCTTATCCCACCCCAAACCCATGGACCCAATAGAGGATGAATGAAGATGAGCTTATATTTTCTGGACCGATGAGTCAATTGAAGATGGACCAATGGATTTAGAACATGGAGGATCACATGGAGAATAACCCTATAGTTGGACATGATATGACCCATCATCCTCTGCAGAGCTTTGAAAGAGGTGCTGCTACTTGGTGGAGGATGTACCAAACCACGAATGGATGGCAAGGAGTAACCACTTGGAGAGAATTTAAGTTGACTCTGCCAAAGTCTCGGTTTGTGTCCCAGAAGTTGAAGTCTTATGAAAAGGATATGAAGAAACCTTGTGCATGCAAGATTTGTGGAGAAATTGGACACACCCATAAAGAACACAAGGATGAATGCCCTAATTGTGAAGGAAGTCACCCAGTTGAAGAATGCCCAATTAGGCAGATTACTTGTTTCTTGTGTGAAGGGACTACCCACTATCCTGCTCAGTGTCACATTTACCCCATGGTACAACGAACCATCCAGCAGAAGAAAGAAGTAATGAAAGGAGCCCTCATGGAAATTTTAGAAGAAGTTGTGATGAAGGGATATATGGAGGACACACCTAAAGAATACCCGAGTAAACCCTGCACTAAGTCTTGCTATTCATGTGGAGAAGAAGGACACATCTCCCAAAATTGTTTGAATGGGGATCTAGTAGAATTCCCGACAGAGGAAGTAGAATATGACCCACAGGAAATAGAAGCCCTGATTGGAATGGAAAAGTCCAGGAAGAGAAACCGATTGGAGCCCAGGAGGGACCTGAGTCATATCACCTGTTACAGGTGAAAGGAGTCAGGGCACTACCTCAACAGTTGCCCAAAAAGGAAACCTCGATACTTGTCAGAAGTAATATGTTTCAGTTGTAATGGAGCAGGGCACTTTGCCAGAGAATGCCCCAAGGAGAAGGCAACTTGTGCTTGATAGTTGAGTTTGCAACAAAAGAAATGGAGTAGTAGAAGTGAGAACATTTTCTTTTACATTGAGATGTTGAGTTGAGACATGAATGGAGAAGCAAGAGATTGTAATCAATTGAGAGTGAATAAAGTTAGCATCGTTGGTACTGATACGGATTTTATGAGTTGTTATCCTATGGAGAAGAATTTTGACCATTTTTGAGGATATGAGAAATATGGTCTATGGAAGATTTGTGCATTTTAAGGGTGGTAGTACCTTGTAAGAACCGTTGATCCCTGGAAAAGATAAGGATACTCCACTGAGTGGATTTCGGACAAAATGAATACGAGTTTTGTATCGATATGTGTGATACCCCAAGGGTGTGTGGGATGAAGTTGGAGACCATCAGTTGTTTGGACCAAATGTGATCAAGGAGTCAGAAGAGAATGTTAAGTTGATTCGAGATAGACTGAAGGAAGCTCATTCCAGGGAGAAGAGTTATGTAGACTCAAAAACTCAAGGAGGTAGTCTATGAAATTGGAGACAGAGCATGTCTTCGCGTGTCCCCTATGCGAGGAGTTAAACGGATTGGAGTTAAGGGACAGTTAGCCCCGAGATTTGTAGGACCATACCGAGTTTTGGAGCGTATGGGAGAAGTGGCCAACAAGTTGGAGTCACTCGAAAGACTGTCAGGAGTTCAAGATGTGTTTCACGTTTCCCAGTTGAAGAAGTGCCATGCAGAGATGGCCAATATTCCCCTGTAAGAACGCTTGACCCTGGAAAGGATAATGATGTTCCACGAAGTGAATATGGACTTCATAAGTATAAGTTTTTATCTCGGTATGTGGGATATCCCACGAGGATGAAGAGATAAATTACTATTGGATATAAAGGAGGTATGATGTCGGAAATATGGATCAATGGAAACTCCATGATGAGTCTGAGTAATCATGTCTTAATTTGGTGCCAATAGAAGGAAGTAAGACAGTACAATTGGATGGATTTAAGAATACTAGGAAGTTGGAAGTTGGAATAATGATCAGTTGCCCGATGATAAGTTCAAGGACTACAAGTGATGAGATGTGCCATAACCCACAGGCCCCAAGACCTGCCAAGAAGCAAGCACATTCTTGCTGAAGGAAGAACCCTGGAAGAGGATATACCTTTGTCGACAGACGATTTTATAGGAGTAATGTAACATCCCAAATTTTCAATTTGGAATGTTATACATAGATCATCATGCATATCATATTTTCTTGCATTTTGCCGATCCTAAAAATTTCACGCAACTCAAGGACCCTCGGAGAGATTTCATCTTTTTCATATTTGAGTCTTCTCAAATTTTGAAGAAAGGATCATTGGATTTGTCGGAGTTTTATTTGCCTTTTGTTTGGATAGGGAAAAATGCGCGTTTTAAAAGTTTGCATTTTAGGCCCGGAGAAAAGTTTGTTCGACTCATTTTTAGGAGTCGGGAAAAATTTACTTTATTAGATTTGGTGTTCATTTAGATCTCTTTTTATTTTTTTTGAGCGCGGAACCGTTTTAAAAAAATAGAGAGCTCCAGCGACTTGGGCCTAAGGCCCAAGCCACCGAGCCAGCGGCCGGCCAGGCCAAAGGCCAGCGAGCGCAGGCGCCCAGGCGCAGGAAGAGGACGCCGCCGTCCTTGTCTTTTAGATTCCTAGTAGGATTCGTCTACGTTCGTTTTTTTCTAGATCTTTTCCCTCTTTTCTATTCCTATTCCTAGTCCAATTCCTTGACCCCTACACCAAGTTTTCTCCCCCTCCCCAATATAAATACTCCCACACCCCCCTCTAAACACATCAAATCCAAGGCTCCAAAGCCCCAAGCACCACCGCGCCCACGCCGCCGCGCCCTGCGTCACGCACCGCGCCGCCCTAGTGCCCCGCCGCCGCCGCACCACCCCACCACCCGCGCCGCACCCCCACACCCGCGCCGCCGCCGCACCTTGCCACCGCCGCCCTATGCCCACACCGCCGGAGTTCCTCGCCAGAGACTTCACCGGAGGTAGCCCCGCGCTACATCTATTCTTCTCATCGGTTCGTTTTCTTCTAATCATTCCGATTCCTCTTTTCCGATTCGTTTTCTTCACGAAACCGTTCCGGTTTTCTAGATCGGTTTTACGATCGGTTTTCTTCTCTGAAACCCTAGATCGGATCCGTCTTCTTTTCCGATTTAGTTGCCCGAGATCCTTCGCCGGACCGTTCGTCCTAACGAACGTGATCACCGGATTTCTTCTAGGTTAACGAACGTCCGTTCGTTCAACCGTTCTTCTTTTTCTTCTCGTCGGATTTATTCCGCGATCGCAATCCCAGATCCGATCGTCTTTCTAGTCTATCTTCTCGCTTGTTTATCAGAATCAGGTGATTCAAGCGCCTGGAGTTTTGTTTCGAAACCGCCGTTCCGATTAATCAACTTTAACTAAGTTTTGCTACGGTAAAATTTGACCTAGTTTCAGCTTGCTAGAACCGAGTTGTTTTCCGCCGTTTGTTTTCGGTTTCTTTGTTCGGTTCTTTTCTTTCTTCTCAACCAGTGTTCTTAAGTTGAACTTCCTGGTTCGATCTCTTGTTCGAGTTTTACCTGTGCATTAGATGAGTACTTATTGTATGCTTGTTGTTTGTCTGCGATAGATTACCCGGATTGCGCCGCCTGTTACTTTGAATCTTCAGGACTCGCGGATCATCAGCAAGGCAAGTAACACTTTGATCATACCTTTTCTACAACCTAGTTTTATTGCATTAGATCCATCCTCACACATTGCATGATTAGGATCTAATTAAATTGTGGGATGGGAAGTAGATGAGGTAGTACCTATTACCTGTTTATTATGAAACCTTTGGGAGTTACTTCTACGTTTGCTTATTATGCCATGCTATGCTAGTAGACGTGGATTGGGTGAGTGATATCCATGACAGATGTGAGATTGATAATTTTAATGGTTTATCTAAGGTGGCAACTTAAACACACATCTGGCTGGATTGAGGCACCTGATGTCTATCAGGACTTGCCTGTTTTTTATGGACCGCCACCCAGGCTCAAAGGGATCATAAGATCTTTCATTCTAAATACTTACGTGTGCAGCCACAAGCCATTATGGGCTCTGGCATAGTTGACTAAGTCGTGCGAACTCTTACAGGGTAGACTAGAAGATGTAGGGAAAGTAGGTGTACCAGTCTATCCAACGTAAGGTGCTAGCGCTTCTGAAAGACTATGTCTCGGTCATCCGTTTCTCAAACATCCTGTAGTGCGAGAAATCCAACGGAGGCGATTGAGTCTTGTGGGGAAAAGTGCGCAAACCTCTGCAGAGTGTAACAAACTAATCATGATTAGTCGTGTCCCCGGTTATGGACAATCTTGAGTATCTAGTACTTGAATATCATGTGAATCACAACATGTTACTTTTAATTAATATTGTTGGGTTTTAATTGTACTTTTAATTGGGATTGAGAATGCTGTCAACCATTCTCAATGTTTAACAACCACCATGATAGTTAAATAAATTTATTCCTTTGCAGTAGGGAAAAACTGGCTTTACGCAAAACAGTAACCATAGAGCTTTCCACCAGCCAAATATGCATATAGTATAGCTGTTTCATTCCATTACTCTCTATGTGTTACCTTGCCAGCATATTCCATGTGCTGACCCGTTTCGGGCTGCAACGTTAATGTTGCAGATTTTCAGACGACGATTAAGGTGCTTTTAGGTCGTGGTTCTATACTCAGTGATGCCGTTTGAGTTGATGGACCCATTTATCTTCCAAGTCTTCCGCTGTTATCGACACTAGATGGCCTTAAGCCATATTTATGTAATAAGTTCTCTTTTGAGACATCGTTGTAATAAGTGTGTGATTGCCACTCTGCTATAAATCCTTCGAAGTACTGTGTGGTGTCAGCATTACTGATCCAGGGATGACACCGGAGCACAGAGATCAGACCGGCTGAGGTCTGGTCGCTATAGAGATGGTATCAGAGCACACGCTGATTATAGGACACGACCACTAAGTTAAAGCCATAGATCACTATTCTCTCCTCATTTTCTAACTCCTCATCTTTTCTACTCTTTAGGATGAAGGACGCGAAGATTAAGTACGCTCAACCGGATGAAGGCACACCTTTTGGATTTCACCTGAAGGAAGTCACCAAGTACCTAAACATTGGATTACCAAGTTTCACGGGAACCTTCAACGCCACTCTGCCTGAAGAGGAGCGCTAGAAGATTCAAGCTCACGTTCCTGGAAGGACATTCGCGCCAATCACGAAGCCCGTAGATAGTGTTTTCAATGCACCAACTTGGAGCCTAGGAAGGAGCATGGCAGCCCATATCACCATAGGACGCATTGGAGAAGTTTATCAAGAAGACCTCAAGGACACTATCTACTAGATTTGCGGACGCCGAGATGAACAATGGGATTTAGTCACCACCAAGAAGGATAAATCCATAGCAGCATTCATCCAGGAGTTAAACCAGCACATTCAACGCCACGAGAACCAGATGTGCAATGATATGATGGAGTTTAAGAATGCGAAGACAAGGATCATCGAGCTAGAAGGAGAACTGAAAGCTACACGCAAGGACTACATGGACGAGATCGTAGCTCTAGCAAGGCACAACTGCGATCTTAAGCGGGAGATTGAAGAACTCAAGAGGAAGTTAGCATCCAAGGAGGAAGACGAGTATGTCGCATGTCCGGATAATTACATCATCATCGACGGCACCGATTTGAATCCAAGTGAACCCGACTTTGAAGAAGAAGCTAGAGCGGACATCATGGAGTCTTCCACCGGTTCAAATTTCTAGATGACCACCAAATATTAGTAGTATTTCCCCCCATGTATAAACTATAGTTCAAGCACTTTGCAATAGCTAGATCGATTGTAAGCCCTTGTTTGATTGAATGAAGTGATTTTGTGTGAATTTGCTCACGTGCATTGGGGTGGGGTAGTGTTTTCTCTTTAGACCTCTTTCTATTCTTATTTCTCGTCTTTTCTAAACCCTCAAATGCCTCTGAGACGTGACCCCGGGTTACCATTAAGGATTGGTAACTATGTTTTTCCCTCAGACCTAATAGTATTCGAATCTCAAGGATTGGATGTGATATTAGGCATGGATTGGTTATCAAAGTATGAAGGAAACATCGATTGTGCCAGTAAGTCAATTTTGCTTACAACGCCAGAAGGAAGAAGGATCAAGTATGTATCCCGGCATGTGCCAAATAGGACACAAGTAAATTGCCTGACAGGAGTAGTGTAGGAGGAAGTACCAGTGGTAAAGGATTTTCCTGATGTATTTCCTGAAGAGTTGCCAGGCATGCCACCGGATAGAGACATTGAGTTTTTGATTGAGTTGTTGACAGGTACAGGCCCAATATCAAAGAGACCATACCGGATGCCAGCAAAGGATTTAGTGGAAATTAAGAATCAGATTAAGGAGTTGTTGGAGAAAGGTTACATTCACCCAAGTTCTTCGCCTTGGGGATCACCCGTACTTCTAGTGGAGAAGAAGGATGGATCATTAAGGATGGTTGTTGATTATCGAGGATTGAATGAAGTAACCATCAAGAACAAGTACCCATTACCAATGATAAATGATCTGTTTGATCATTTGCAAGGAGCTAAAGTGTTTTCCAAGATCGATTTGCGATCAGGGTACCACCAGTTGAAGATCCGAGAGCAGGATATTCCTAAGACAGCATTCACCACAAGATATGGACTGTATGAGTATACCGTTATGTCATTTGGATTGACTAACACACCTGCCTATTTTATGAACATGATGAACAAAGTGTTTATGGAGTTTTTGGATAAGTTCATTGTAGTGTTCATTGATGATATCCTGGTTTATTCGAAGAATGAAGAAGAGCATAAGGAACATTGCGTTTGGTTTTGGAGAAACTAAGGGAACATCAGTTATATGCCAAGTTTAGCAAATGTGAGTTTTGGTTGAGGGAAGTAGGATTCCTCGGACACGTTATATCCGAAGAAGGGATAGCAGTTGACCCCGCAAAGGTTGAGACAGTAACCGAACGGGAAGCACCAACGACAGTTGGAGAGATCCGGAGTTTTCTTGGACTCGCAGGATACTACCGGAGATTCATTGAGAACTTTTCAAAGATTGTGAAGCCTATGACGGAGTTGTTGAAGATGGATACTAAGTTCAAATGGACTGAGGAATGTGAGGCTAGTTTCCAGGAGTTGAAGAAACGATTGGTTACCTCACCAGTATTGCTTTTGCCAGTTCAGACCAAGGATTATGAGGTGTATTGCGACGCTTCACGTCGAGGACTTGGAGCAGTGCTTATGCAGGAAGGGAGAGTTGTTTCGTATGCATCACGACAACTGAAGCCTCATGAGTTGAATTATGCCACCCATGATTTGGAGTTAGCAGCCGTAGTGCATGCATTGAAGACATGGAGACATTTCCTCATTGGAAATCATTGTGAGGTGTACACGGATCACAAGAGTTTGAAGTACATTTTCACGCAGAAGGAGTTAAATCTCAGACAAAGGAGATGGTTGGAGCTCATCAAGGATTATGATATGAGATTGCATTACCATCCCGGTAAAGCTAATGTAGTAGCTGACGCTTTGAGCCGTAAGAGCCATGCCAATACATTGATGACGGGAAGTATACCCAAGGAGATAGCAGAAAACCTTCGTGAACTAAGTTTAGAGATAGTTCCGAAAGGCTATGTGGCAGCATTGGAAATTCAGTCAACATTGATTGATAAAATCAGAGAAGCTCAGAAATCTGACAAGGAGATTGCTTCTATAAAGGAGAAACTAAGCAAAGGAAAAGAAAAGGGATTCCGTGAGGATGAGCATGATACCCTATGGTTTGAGGACCGTGTTTATGTGCCAAATGACCCAGAGATCAGGAAGTTGATTTTGCAAGAGGCACATGATTCACCATATTCGATTCACCCAAGAAATACTAAGATGTATTTGGATTTGAAGGAGACATTCTGGTGGACCGGAATGAAGAAGGATATTGCAGCATATGTAGCAGTTTGTGACGTATGTCATAGAGTAAAGGCAGAGCATCAGAAACCAGCCAGATTGTTACAATCATTGCCGATACCCGAATGGAAGTGGGATAAGATAGGCATGGATTTTATCATAGGACTACCCAGGACAAAGGCCGGTTATGACTCGATATGGGTAGTAGTTGATCGTTTGACGAAGGTAGCACATTTCATCCTAGTCATGTATATCCTGATCATTTGTTTGCATGGAGTTCTGAGGAGTATTGTATCAGACAGAGGAACCCAATTTACCTCAAAGTTTTGGAATCAGTTGCATGAAACTTTGGGAACCAGGCTAGAATTCAGCACCGCTTTTCATCCGCAGACAGATGGACAGACCGAGAGAGTCAATCAGATTTTGGAAGATATGCTGAGAGCTTGTGCACTAGATTATGGATCTAGTTGGGACGATAATTTGCCGTATGCGGAGTTTTCCTATAACAACAGTTACCAAACCAGTTTGAAAATGGCACCTTTCGAAGCTTTATACGGAAGGAGGTGCAGGACACCGTTGTCATGGGACGAAGTTGGAGACCGCCAATTCTTTGGACCAGATTTGATTAAGGAGTCTGAACGGAAAGTTAAGTTGATTCGCGATAGGCTCAAGGTAGCTCAGTCCAGGCAGAAGAGTTACGCAGATTCTAAACGCAAGGAGACAGTTTACGAAACTGGAGACAGGGTGTATCTCCGAGTATCCCCACTTCGAGTAGTTAAGCGCTTTGGAGTTAAGGGAAAATTAGCACCGCATTTCATTGGACCATATAAGATCTTGCAACGTATGGGAGAACTCGCGTATAAGGTGGAATTACCTGAGGGACTGTCAGGAGTTCATGACGTATTCCATGTTTCTCAGCTGAAGAAATGTCACGTCGAGATGGCGGAGGTACCGTTAAGAGATACAGTGCCGCTTGAAGCAATTCAGTTGAAGGACGACCTAACGTATGAGGAGAAACCAGTCAGGATTCTCGAGATTGCCAGCAGAGTTACCCGCAGCAAGGGTATCAAGTTTTGCAAAGTTCAGTGGAACCACCACTCAGAGGATGAAGCCACCTGGGAGAGAGAAGAAGATCTGCTCAAGGACCACCCTCACCTATTTTCTAGCCAACCCGAATCTCGAGGGCGAGATTCATCTTAAGGAGGGTAGGTTTGTAACATCCCAAATTTTCAATTTGGGATGTTATACATAGATCATCATACATATCATATTTTTTTGCATTTTGCCGATCCTAGAAATTTCACGTAACTCAAGGACCCTCGGAGAGAGTTGGAGATTTCGTCTTTTTCATATTTGAGTCTTCTCAAATTTTGAAGAAAGGATCATTGGATTTGTCAGAGTTTTATTTGCCTTTTGTTTGGATAGGGAAAAATGCGCGTTTTAAAAGTTTGCATTTTAGGCCTGGAGAAAAGTTCATTTTGTTTGACTCATTTTTAGGAGTCGAAGAAAATTTACTTTATTAGATTTGGTGTTCGTTTAGATCTCTTTTTGTTTTTTTCCAAGCGCGGAACCGTTTAAAAAAAATAGAGAGCTCCAGCGACTTGGGCCTAAGGCCCAAGCCACCGAGCCAGCGGCTGGCCAGGCCAAAGGCCAGCGAGCGCAGGCGCCCAGGCACACGAAGAGGACACCGCCGTCCTTGTCTTTTAGATTCCTAGTAGGATTCGTCTACGTTCGTTTTTTTCTAGATCTTTTCCCTCTTTTCTATTCCTATTCCTAGTCCAATTCCTTGACCCCTACACCAAGTTTTCTCCCCCTCCCCAATATAAATACTCCCACACCCCCTCTCTAAACACATCAAATCCAAGGCCCCAAAGCCCCAAGCACCACCGCGCCCACGCCGCCGCGCCCTGCATCACGCACCGCGCCGCCCTAGTGCCCCGCCGCCGCCGCGCCACCCCACCACCCGCGCCGCACCCCCACACCCGTGCCGTCGCCGCACCTTGCCACCGCCGCCCTACGCCCACGCCGCCGGAGTTCCTCGCCGGAGACTTCACCGGAGGTAGCCCCGCGCTACATCTATTCTTCTCATCGGATCGTTTTCTTCTAATCATTCCGATTCCTCTTTTCTGATTCGTTTTCTTCGCGAAACCGTTTCGGTTTTCTAGATCGGTTTTACGATCGGTTTTCTTCTCCGAAACCCTAGATTGGATCCGTCTTCTTTTCCGATTTACTTGCCCGAGATTGTTCGCCGGACCGTTCGTCCTAATGAACGTGATCACCGGATTTCTTCTAGGTTAACGAACGTCCGTTCGTTCAACCGTTCTTCTTTTTCTTCTCGTCGGATTTATTCCGCGATCGCGATCCCAGATCCGATCGTCTTTCTAGTCTATCGTCTCGCTCGTTTATCGGAATCAGGTGATTCAAGCGCCTGGAGTTTCGTTTTGAAACCGCCGTTCCGATGAATCAACTTTAACTAAGTTTTGCTACGGTAAAATTTGACCTAGTTTCAACTTGCTAGAACCGAGTTGTTTTCCGTCGTTTGTTTTCGGTTTCTTTGTTCGGTTCTTTTCTTTCTTCTCAACCGGAGTTCTTAAGTTGAACTTACTGGTTCGATCTCTTGTTCGAGTTTTACCTGTGCATTAGATGAGTACTTATTGTATGCTTGTTGTTTGTCTGTGATAGATTACCCGGATTGCGCCGCCTGTTACTTTGAATCTTTAGGACTCGCGGATCATCAGCAAGGCAAGTAACACTTTGATCATACCTTTTCTACAACCCAGTTTTATTGCATTAGATCCATCCTCACACATTGCATGATTAGGATCTAATTAAATTGTGGGATGGGAAGTAGATGAGGTAGTACCTATTACCTGTTTATTATGAAACCTTTGGGAGTTACTTCTACGTTTGCTTATTATGCCATGCTATGCTAGTAGACGTGGATTGGGTGAGTGATATCCATGAAAGATATGAGATTGATAATTTTAATGGTTTATCTAAGGTGGCAACTTAAACACACATCTGGGTGGATTGAGGCACCTGATGTCTATCAGGACTTGCCTGTTTTTTTGGACCGCCACCCAGGCTCAAAGGGATCATAAGATCTTTCATGCTAAATACTTACGTGTGCAGCCACAAGCCATTATGGGCTCTGGCATAGTTGACTAAGTCGTGCGAACTCTTACAGGGTAGACTAGCAGATGTAGGGGAAGGTAGGTGTACCGGTCTATCCAACGTAAGGTGCTAGCGCTTCTGAAAGACTATGTCTCGGTCATCCGTTTCTCAAACATCCTGTAGTGCGAGAAATCCAATGGAGGCGATCGAGTCTTGTGGGGAAAAGTGCGCAAACCTCTACAGAGTGTAACAAACTAATCATGATTAGCCGTGTCCCCGGTTATGGACAATCTTGAGTATCTAGTACTTGAATATCATGTGAATCTCAACATGTTACTTCTAATTAATATTGTTGGGTTTTAATTGTACTTTTAATTGGGATTGAGAATGCTGTCAACCATTCTCAATGTTTAACAACCAGCATGATATTTAAATAAATTTATTCCTTTGCAGTAGGGGAAAACTGGCTTTACGCAAAACAGTAACCATAGAGCTTTCCACCAGCCAAATATGCATATAGTATAGCTGTTTCATTCCATTACTCTCTATGTGTTACCTTGCCAGCATATTCCATGTGCTGACCCGTTTCGGGCTGCAACGTTAATGTTGCAGACTTTTCAGACGACGATTAAGGTGCTTTTAGGTCGTGGTTCTATACTCAGTGATGCCGTTGGAGTTGATGGACCCATTTATCTTCCAAGTCTTCCGCTGTTATCGACACTAGATGGCCTTAAGCCATATTTATGTAATAAGTTCTCTTTTGAGACATCGTTGTAATAAGTGTGTGATTGCCACTCTGCTATAAATCCTTCGAAGTACTGTGTGGTGTCAGCATTACTGATCCAGGGATGACACCGGAGCACAGAGATCAGACCGGTTGACGTCTGGTCGCTACAAGTAACGCAAAACCTGAGAGTTGTGAAGAAACGTTAGATGTTTGTCTGGCTTGCAGAATCTATGGATATATCCGAACTTGGTTCGTCGACAAGAGAAATTCTGCAATGCTTGTGAGGATGACCGAGTGTTAGAATGCGAGATTCGCTAAACCGTATACAAGGTAATGATTTGGGTGCGGGATGGAGTGATCACCATACCGACTTACTCTTATTATTCACCTTGCTATGTGGGATGGTAAATCTGAGTGACTTACCTATAGTAGAGAGACGACGATCAAAACCCTGTTTAAACCTTAGAATGGTATAAGTACTTTTCCCTTGTACACAGCAGTTGTTGCCAACCGTAGGTTATACGGTGAGGTTCAACCCAGACCCATTTCCTGCAGGAGAAACCATAAATTGTTGACCACCATGAGATATCGATAGTCGTTTAGTTTTGGCGCCAGACCCGTCAACTAAAGAAGACCCAATCTCGGAATAACCTTACTAAGAGGAAAGGACAAAAGAATTGAGGAAAAGGTTATGCCACTACCGGAAGAGCTCGGAGGAGGAATTTTCTCGAGGATCTGAGAAGACCGACACTGTCAAGAATAGGGATGGAGTATATGAGTTTTGATGGAACCGTAACAATGCTTCTAAGGGTGGTAGCACCCCAGATCCCGGAGATGATTGATGAAATTTTGAAGAGACCCCGAACCTAACCTATTTCTTCCTAGCCTCTCCGAATCTCGAGGGCGAGATTCATTTTAAGGGTGGTAGGTTTGTAACATCCCAAAATTCTAAATTTTGGAATGTTATAATAAATAGATAGATTTGATTGATTGTTTGATTGATTGACTGAAAGTGAGTGAATTCAAAACTTTTTGAAAGTTAAATGAGAGGGAATAAAAGGACTTTCCCAAACTTTCATTTTACTTTTATGATCTCCATGAATTCAAATTCTTTTCAAACACAAAACCCTGGAGAGAAGATGACATGACTTCTTCCATTTATTTAAATGACAAGGGGGGTTGAAGATATTTGAATTTCATTTGGAAAATATTTCCACTTCTGAAACTTTATGCAACTCAATGATTTTCACGAGCGAAGATAAAATGACTTCTTCAAAACATATGAAATATGAGTTGGGAGTTTCAAAGAATTAAATTCAAAGTTCTTTTGAATTTAATTTTCTTTTGGAGTTATTTGAGTTTTATTTAAATTATTATTCTCCAAAAATAAAATATATGGAAATTAGGGTAACATGATTCCCTACATTAGAAAATTGGAGGAAAATTAATTTGAAATCATTTTGGTATTTTTAAAATGATTTTTGTTGGGTTTTAATAGACCAGTAGCACTCTTTGATTTATCTGATTTTGTGTGGATTTTATTTGGCATATTAGAAATGTCCATGTTGTAGATATTCTTTTTCTGAAAATTTTGATATATTATATGCCTATATAAAATTTTCTTTTAATTTGTTTTATTATTTTATTTGTCTGGAAATGTTTATTTTTTTTTAAAAAAACTTCCCGACTGGGCCGGCCCAGCCGAAGCCAGGCCAAGGCCCAGCTCCGCGCCGCCTTCCCTGTCGTCCCCGACCAGGACTCTCCCCGGAGTCCGGCGTCGCCCCGCCTCCATTGCCCCTCGCCCACGCCACCACCTCGCCTTCGCCGCCCTTAAATAGCGCGCCCGGCCCCGCCTCCTCTTCTCTCCCCGCCCGCACCACGCCGGAGCACGCCTCCCGCGCCGCCCTTGCGCCGCAGATCCGCACCGCCGCCGCCTTGCTTCGCCGCCCGCGCCGCTGCTCGCCTACGCCGCCGCTTGCTAGCGCCGCCGCCCGCTGCCATCGCCTGCGCCGCACCCCGCCGCCCGCGCTGCCGCACCGCGCCGGAGCCGCCATCTCGCCGCGCCGACCGCCAGAGTTAACCACCGCCGCCGCCGGACTTTTACCCCGAACCGGTATAACCCGAGTAAAACCGCCTGGTTCGCCGGTTTTCTTTTAGTTTGGTTTTCGTTTAAAACCGGTTTTTTAGGTTTTATTAAATAGCGAACGTTCACTGTTTAGACCTTATAAGCGAGCGTTCGCCTTTTAGTCTTTTTCTTTTTCTTTTAATTTCTGCCAGGGACCCGTTTGTGAATAATTATTTACAGATTAGCCCCTAATCTTCAATCTATCATAACTTTTTACTCGTTAGTCCAAATCCAACGAAACCAACGCCCACGTCTTAGTTATGATCTCCTCTATCCATTAATCCAACTCAAACATGTTTTCGAAAATTTTAAAATTTGAATTAGATCAGATTTGAATTCAAACTTCATTTGATCATAACTTGAGTTCTGTAGCTCCGTTTGAGTTGATTCTTTTTGCAAATCGAAGCTCTTGACCTAAATTTTCTGATAAGGCCAAATTCACATAATTTTGGTACTGTTAGAAATTGTTTTATGTTGCAAGAGCTATTTGCTTAGTTTTGATGTTTTCCGAATCGACTTCTTCGATCTTTCTGGTCTTTTGAGTGATTGCTTATGTGTGGTTACTATTGCTTGATTATGATAGATTGACCGGAGTGTGACGAGTAGAGCTATCAAGATTTTTGAGTGCGAATCATCTTCATCAACATTGCAGGCAAGTTCACACTTTGATCATATCCCTTTCATACCCAGTTTTTATTGCATTAGATAAATCCTCAAACATTGCATGATTAGGATCTACTTAAATTGTGGGATGGGAAGTAGTTGAGGTAGTACCTATTACCTGTTCATTATCAAACCCTTGGGAGTTACAATTACGTTAGGCTTATACTTCCATGCTATGCTCGTAGACGTGGATTGGGTTTGAGAGTATTTCATGATAGATGTGAGATTGTTAATTAATGGTTTACTTAAGGTGGCAACTTAAACACACATCTGGGTGGATTGAGGCACCTGGGTATTCCAGGACTTGCCTGTCTAGGCACCTGGGTATTTCAGGACTTGCCTGTTTTTCTTTTGGACCGCCACCCAGGCTCGAAGGGATCATAAGATTATTCATACTAGAAACTTCCGTGTGCAGCCACAAGCCATTATGGGCTCTGGCATAGTTGATTATGTCATGCGAACTCTTACAGGGTAGACTAGCAGATGTAGGGGAAAGTAGGTGTACCGGTCTATCCAACGTAAGGTGCTAGCGCTTCTGAAAGACTATGTCTCGGTCATCCGTTTCTCAAACACCATGTAGTGCGAGAAATCCAACGGAGGCGATCGAGTCTTGTGGGGAAAAGTGCGCAAACCTCTGCAGAGTGTACAAACTAATCATGATTAGCCGTGTCCCCGGTTATGGACATCTTGAGTATCTAGTTCTTGGATTATCCTGTTGATCTCATCATGTGACTTTAATTCATTTTGTTGGGTTTTAATGATGATGCTTAATTGGGATTGAGAATGCTGTCAACCATTCTCAATGTTTAACAACCACCATGATAGTTAAATAAATTTATTCCTTTGCAGTAGGGAAAAATTGGCTTTTCGCAAAAACCTTATAACCATAGAGCTTTTCCACTAGCCATATAAGCATGTAGTGATAGCTATTGTTCATCATTTTCTCTATGGTGTGAATTTGCCAGTACATTCAATGTACTGACCCGTTTTCGGGCTGCAACGTCTCATGTTGCAGGTTTCTTACGACGAGTAAGTGATACGTTAGGGTTACGATTTCTACACTCAACTTTGCCGTTGGTGTTGATGGGAATCCACAACCTTGTTGCTTCCGCTATATGGATTGAGGTAATAGTATTTACGTTACTTTATACAAGTGATTTACCTCTGTTATAAATCCTTCGAGTACTATGTGTGTCAGCATACTGATCCAGGGATGACACTTAAGCACAGAGACTTGATCCCTTCGGGTCGGGTCGCTACACGGCCCCCAAAGGAAAGAAAAGAAGTAAAACTATTTACACGGGAAAGCTCCCAACAAGCAAAAGAAGAACAAGAAATCTTTTTGGGTTTTCTTTTTAATTACTACTACAAGCATGGAAATTAAACTAATTAAAAGCTACAACTAATTTTTTTGGTTTTTCTTACGGTTTATTAAACACACAAGATGAAAGCATAAAAAGGAAATTAAACTAGCATGGATGATACAATGAAAAAGTATAAGCACCGACATTTAGCAATGAGTGTGTGAACATGAATGTAATGTCGGTGGGAAATACGTACTCCCCAAATCTTAGGCTTTTGGCCTAAGTTGGTCTATGGCCACGGCTGGCCTGGCGGATATCCATAATAATAGTTGTTGGGGTCATACTGGGATGTAGACGAGGAAGGCTCCGATTGCCACTGACTGACAATCATCTCCGGATCCCACTGGTAATTAGACTGTCGTGAAGGATCAAACTCTGGTTCCGGCTTTGGCTCCTCGGATTGGGCAGGGTTCCGGTAGGCGTGGATAGCCGTCAACGGAACAAGGTACGTGCCTACAGTCAAATCAAACAAATAAGGAGCAGGCAAGGTAATAGTCTTGGGATGATGTTTATTAAAGAACAATTGATATT
Organism: Triticum monococcum; assembly: GCA_034509565.1. NCBI lineage: Eukaryota > Viridiplantae > Streptophyta > Magnoliopsida > Poales > Poaceae > Triticum > Triticum monococcum. Next base: position 125,901,387 of record CM067842.1, read on the forward strand.
TAAGCTCTCCTTCCCTATTCTTAACAATAAAATCATGTGCTACCATCCTTTTATAATCTAAATAAACACGATGCATCACCTTTTCTTCCTTCTCATAATGCCTAATAGGTATGTTAAAATGTGCAGCTAGGCGTGTAGCATAGATGCCTCCAAAGATGGGGCCCTTGGTACGGTGCAGACTTAACCGTTTGGCAATAATGTCGCCCATACTAAAAGAGTTATCACCATATAAACCGTGGTGCAAAATAATAACATTAGGGATACTCAGTTTTCCACAGTTTCTGTGACCAATTAAGCAACGACTAGCAAATAATGCAAAATAACGTAAAACAGGAAAGTGTATGCTAGTGATTCGTGCATCGGAAACCTTCCTTATTTCCCTACAGCGATAGTGTCAATAAATCCCTCCACATCATCACGATGTGGTTCTTCTGTATTGCCCTCAAAAGGGACTAAACAAATCCTACAGAAATCATAAAGTGACATCTCCTTATGCTCATCATATAAATGAAACTCCACCGTAGGTGGTGAGTTCCTAGAATGAAAATGAAAGTTTTGCACAAAGGTATTTGTGAGCAAGAGACACTAATCGCATTGGTCGTGGAGGAAAGCGATAAGGCCTGCAGTCTGAGCCAATTCATGAAAATCTTCATAAATCCCGGCCGCTCTCAAGAAATCTTCGGAAGGCCATTCACACGCCCGAACCTCCGCGGTGCGAGGCAAATTATACTTAGGCTTTGGTGCCTTCTCCTTCGAGCTTTGGCTCGATGAGCCCCTCAAAAGTCTCCTCATCATTTTCTAAAAAATTCTGAAATTTTTAGTAACTTCAAAATGAAAATAAACCAAACTCAATAATATTGATAGCAACTACACCTACAAGTGCCTAGGGCCTATATCATGCATCAAAACTACTTTTGACCATATAAATTTGACATGCAAGCTCAAGAACAGGGTCACCTAAGCAACACAACTTTGCAATGAATAAAGCACTAGAACAAAAACTAATTGGACCAATGGAGGAGTCACATACCAAGGAACAATCTCCCCAAGCAGTTTTGTGAGAGGTGCTTTGAGCAAGGAGATCGAAAATGGCAGCAAAACGAGCTTGGACTCGGGTTTGAGCTGGGTTTTCGTGTTTGGGGGAGGAAGAAGGAGTGTATGGGTTCAAGAATAAGTGGAGGAGGGCCACCGTGGGCCCACGAGGCAGGGGGGCGCGCCCTCCACCCTCATGGCAAGGTGGTTGCCCCCCTGGTGTGTTCTCAGTTCCATAAATCCTCAAATATTCCAGAAAAAATCATATTTAATTTTCAGGGCATTTGGAGAACTTTTATTTTCGAGGTATTTTTATATTGCACGATTAATCAGATAACAGACAGAAAAATATTTATTTTAATTTTATTTGATATAAATACCAGAAAGTAAAAGTGGGGTACAGAAGGTTGTGCCTTCTAGTTTCATCCATCTCATGATCATCAAAAGGGGTCCACTAACAAGGTTGATCAAGTCTTGTTAACGAACTCATTCCGAATAACATGGAACCGGAGAAATTTCGAATAACACTATGTTACCTCAACGGGGATATGCACATCCCCAATAATAAGAATATCATATTTCTTCTTGACAGTAGGAAGAGGAAATTCAAAACCTCCAAATATAATCGATGGAATTTTTCCAATAGAGTTGATACTACGAACTTGAGGTTGTTTCCTCGGAAAGTGTACCGTATGCTCATTACCATTAACATGAAAAGTGACATTGCCTTTAGTGCAATCAATAACAGCCCCTGCAGTTTTCAAAAAGGGTATTCCAAGAATAATAGACATACTATCATCCTCGGGAATATCAAGAATAACAAAGTCCGTTAAAATAGTAATGTTTGTAACTACAACAGGCACATCCTCACAAATACCGACATGTATAGCAGTTGATTTATCAACCATTTGCAAAGATATTTCAGTAGGTGTCAACTTATTCAAATCAAGTCTACGATATAAAGAGAGAGGCATAACACTAACACCGGCTCCAAGATCACATAAAGCAGTTTTAACATAGTTTCTTTTAATGGAGCATGGTATAGTGGGTACTCCTGGATCTCCAAGTTTCTTTGGTATTCCACCCTTAAAAGTATAATTAGCAAGCATGCTGGAAATTTTAGCTTCCGGTATCTTTCTCTTATTTGTAATAATATCTTTCATATACTGAGCATAAGGATTGGTTTTGAGCATATCAATTAATCGCATACGTAAAAAGATAGGTCTAATCATTTTAGCAAAGCGCTCAAAATCCTCATCATCCTTTTTCTTGGATGGTTTAGGAGGAAAGGGCATGGGTTTCTGAACCCATGGCTCTCTTTCTTTACCGTGTTTCCTAGCAACAAAATCTTTCTTATCATAACGTTGATTCTTTGATTGTGGGTTATCAAGATCAACATCAGGTTCAATTTCTACATCATTATCATTACTAGGTTGAGCATCATCATGAACATTATTATTAACATTATTACTAGTTTCAGGTTCATTACGAGATTGTGTTTTAGCATTAGAAATAGAAATATCATTTGGATTCTCAGGTGTTTCAACAATAGGATCACTAGAAGCATGCAAAGTCCTATCATTTTTCTTTTTCTTGTTTTTAGAAGAGCTATGTGCATCTATATTATTTCTCTGAGAATCTTGCTCAATTCTTTTAGGACGACCTTCAAGATACAAAGGTTCCTGAGTCATTCTACCACCTCTAGTCATAACTCTAACAACATTATCATTATTCTTATTGTTCAATTCATTGAGCAAATCATTCTGATCTTTAAGTACTTGTTCTACTTGAGTGGTAACCATAGAAGCATGTTTACTAATAAGTTTAAGGTCACCTTTAACATTAGCCATATAATCACCCAAGTGTCCAAGCATATTTGAATTGTATTTCAATTGTCTACTAAAATAAGAATTAAAATCTTCTTGCTTAGCCATAAATTTATCAAACTCATCTAAGCATGGGCTAGCAATTTTAGTAAATGGGATTACAACTTTATCATATCTATAGAGAGAATTTACCTTTACTACCTGTGTCGGGTTATCAAGACCATGAGTTTCTTCAATAGGTAAAGGATTTGGTTATATGTTTCTTCAACAGGCGGTAAATTAAGACCATGTATTTCTTCAATAGGAGGTAAATTCTTAACATCTTCAGCTTTAATACCCTTTTCTTTCATAGATTTCTTTGCCTCTTGCATATCTTCAGGACTGAGGAATAGAATACCCCTCTTCTTCGGAGGTGGTTTAGGAATAGGCTCTAGAGGTGTCCAATTATTTTCATTTGTCAACATATTATTCAATAGAATTTCAGCTTCATCCGGTGTTATTTCCCTGAAAACAGAACCATCACAACTATCCAAGTAATCTCTGGAGGCATCGGTTAGTCCATTATAAAAGATATCAAGTATTTCATTTTTCTTAAGAGGATGATCAGGCAAAGCATAAAGTAATTGGAGAAGCCTCCCCCAAGCTTATGGGAGACTCTCTTCTTCAATTTGCACAAAATTATATATATCCCTTAAAGCAGCTTGTTTCTTATGAGCAGGGAAATATTTAGTAGAGAAGTAATAAATCATATCCTAGGGACTACGCACACAACCAGGATCAAGAGAATTAAACCATATCTTAGCATCACCCTTTAATGAGAACGAAAATATTTTAAGAATATAAAAGTAGCGAGTTCTCTCATCTTTAGTGAACAGGGTAGCTATATCATTCAGTTTAGTAAGATGTGCCACAATAGTTTCAGATTCATAACCATGAAAAGGATCAGATTCAACCAAAGTAATTATATCAGGATCAACAGAGAATTCATAATCCTTATCAGTAGCAAAGATAGGTGAAGTAGCAAAAGCAGGGTCAGGTTTCATTCTATCATTTAGGGATTGCTTACTCCATTTAGCTAATAATCTTTTAAGTTCAGTTCTATTTCTGCAAGCTAAAATAGCTAAAGAAGCATCTTGATCAAAAACATAACCCTTAGGAATGGCAAGTGGTTCTTCATCATCACTTTCATCAGTATCATCAGATTCAATATTTTCAATTTCTCTAGCCCTAGCAAGTTGTTCATCAAGAAAATCACTAAGTGGCATAGTAGTATCAGGCATAGAGGTAGTTTCATCATAAGTATCATGCATAGCAGAAGTGGCATCATCAATAACATGCGACATATCAGAACGAATAGCAGAAGCAGGTGTAGGTGTCGCAAGCTTACTCAAAACAGAAGGTGAATCAAGTGCAGAGCTAGATGGCAGTTCCTTACCTCCCCTCGTAGTTGAGGGATAGATCTTGGTTTTTGGATCTCTCAAGTTCTTCATAATGATAAGCAGATATATATCCCAAGTGACTCAAATAATAGAGCTATGCTCCCCGGCAACGGCGCCAGAAAATAGTCTTGATAACCGACAAGTATAGGGGATCGCAAAAGTTTTCGAGGGTAGAGTATTCAACCCAAATTTATTGATTCGACACAAGGGGAGCCAAAGAATATTCTCAAGTGTTAGCAGTTGAGTTGTCAATTCAACCACACCTGGAAACTTAATATCTGCAGCAAAGTGTTTAGTAGCAAAGTAATATGATAGTAGTGGTAACGGTAGCAAAAGGTAACGATAGTAAAAAGCAATGTTTTTGGTATTTTGTAGTGATGATAGCAATAGCAATGGAAAAGTAAATAAGCGAAGCACAATATATGGAAAGCTCGTAGGCAATGGATTGGTGATGGAGAATTATGCTGGATGCGGTTCATCATGTAATAGTCATAACCTAGGGTGACATAGAACTAGCTCCAATTCATTGATATAATGTAGGCATGTATTCCGAATATAGGTATTTATCATGTAATCGAGTTATGCCGTGCGTGAGTAATTCCATCGTCGGCTTGCTGGATGGTGATGGGTTGGATGAGATTTATCATGTAATCGAGTTAGTTTTGTTAGGGTTTGATCCCTAGTATCCACTATGTTCTGAGATTGATGTTGCTATGACTTTGCTATGCTTAATGCTTGTCACTAGGGCCCGAGTGCCATGATTTCAGATCTGAACCTATTATGTTTTCATCAATATATGAGAGTTCTTGATCCTATCTTGCAAGTCTATAGTCACCTATTATGTGTTATGATCCATTAACCCCGAAGTGACAATAATCGGGATACTTACCGGTGATGACCGTAGTTTGAGGAGTTCATGTATTCACTATGTGTTAATGCTTTGTTCCGGTACTCTATTAAAAGGAGGCCTTAATATCCCTTAGTTTCCAATAGGACCCCGCTGCCACGGGAGGGTAGGACAAAAGATGTCATGCAAGTTCTTTTCCATAAGCACGTATGACTATATTCGGAATACATGCCTACATTACATTGATGAACTGGAGCTAGTTCTGTGTCACCCTAGGTTATGACTGTTACATGATGAACCGCATCCGGCATAATTCTCCATCACCGATACATTGCCCACGAGCTTTCTGTATATTGTTCTTCGCTTATTTACTTTTCCGTTGCTATTGTTATCATCACTACAAAATACCAAAAATATTACTTTTATTACTGTTACCTTTTACCACCATTACCACTACTATCATATTACTTTGCTACCAAACACCTTGCTGCAGATACTAAGTTTCTAGGTGTGGTTGAATTAACAACTCAGCTGCTAATACTTGAGAATATTCTTTGGCTCCCCTTGTGTCGAATCAATAAATTTGAGTTGAATACTCTACCCTCAAAAACTGTTGCGATCCCCTATACTTGTGGGTTATCAAGACTATTTTCTGGCGCCATTGCCGGGGAGCATAGCTCTATTCTTTGAGTCACTTGGGATTTATATCTGCTTATCACTATGAAGAACTTGAAAGACGCTAAAACAAAAAATTATCCCTCAACTACGAGGGGAGGTAAGGAACTGCCATCTAGCTCTGCACTTGATTCACCTTCTGTTTTGAGTAAGCTTGCAACACCTAAACCTGCTTCTTCTATTAATTCTGACATGTCACATGTTATTGATGATGCCACTTCTGCTATGCATGATACTTATGATGAAACTACCTCTATGCTTGATACTACTGTGCCACTTGGTGAATTTCTTGTTGAACAACTTGCTAGGGCTAGAGAGAATGAAATTATTGAAACTGATAATATTGATGAAAGTGATGATGAAGACTCTCCCCCTAGATATGAATTACATGTTGTGCCTGAGGGCTATGTTATGGATGAAGAAACTACTAGAGATTTTCTTGCTTGCAATGATAGGAGTGATCTTAAGAAATTATTAGCTAAGCTGAAACAAAAAACTCTGAATGCTAGAATGAAATATGATCCTGCTTATGCTACTTCACCTATCTTTGTTTCTGATAAGGATTATGATTTCTCTGTTGATCCTGAGATAAATACTTTAGTTGAGTCTGATCCTTTCTATGGTTATGAATCTGAAACTGTTTTGGCACATCTTACTAAATTAAATGATATAGCTACCCTGTTCACTAATGATGAGAAAACTCGCTATTATTATATCCTTAAATTATTTACGTTCTCATTAAAGGGTGATGCTAAGATATGGTTTAATTCTCTTGATCCTTTGTGTGCGTAGTCCCCAGGATATGATTTATTACTTCTCTGCTAAATATTTCCCCGCTCATAAGAAACAAGCTACTTTAAGGGAAATATATAATTTTGTGCAAATTGAAGAAGAGAGTCTCCCACAAGCTTGGGGGAGGCTTCTCCAATTACTTAATGCTTTGCCTGACCACCCTCTTAAGAAAAATGAAGTAATTGATATCTTTTATAATGGACTAACCGATGCTTCCAGAGACCACCTGGTTGTGTTTCCAGAGACCATCTTTTATAATGGACTATGACGATTCCTACAATATCGCTAATGTTACTTTTGCCACTGTTATTGATGTCTACTACACAACCTTCTTCTTGTAGACGTTGTTGGGCCTGCAAGTGCACAGGTTTGTAGGGCAGTAGCAAATTTCCCTCAAGTGGATGACCTAAGGTTTATCAATCCGTAGGAGGCGTAGGATGAAGATGGTCTCTCTCAAGCAACCCTGCAACCAAATAACAAAGAGTCTCTTGTGTCCCCAACACACCCAATACAATGGTATAGGTGCACTAGTTCGGCGAAGAGATGGTGATACAAGTGGTATATGGATAGTAGATAATAGTATTTGTAATCTGAAATAACAAAAACAGCAAGGTAGCAAGTGATAAAAGTGACGTAAACGGTATTGCAATGATGGTAAACAAGGCCTAGGGTTCATACTTTCGCTAGTGTAAGTTCCCTCAACAATACTAACATAATTGGATCATAAAACTATCCCTCAACATGCAACAAAGAGTCACTCCAAAGTCACTAATAGCAGAGAACGAACGAAGAGATTATGGTAGGGTACGAAACCACCTCAAAGTTATTCATTCCAATCAATCCGTTGGGCTATTCCTATAAGTGTCACAAACAACCCTAGAGTTTGTACTAGAATAACACCTTAAGATACAAATCAACCAAAACCCTAATGTCACCTAGATACTCCAATGTCACCTCAAGTATCCGTGGGTATGATTATACGATATGCATCACACAATCTCAGATTCATCTATTCAACCAACACAAAGGACCTCAAAGAGTGCCCCAAAGATCTACCGGAGAATCACGACGAAAACGTGTGCCAACCCCTATGCATAGGTTCCCAATGTCACGAAATCCGCAAGTTGATCACCTTAACATACATCAAGTGGCACGTGGTATCCCATTGTCACCACAAATATCCACGGCAAGACATACATCAAGTGTTCTCAAATCTTTAAAGACTCAATCCGATAAGATTACTCCAAAGGGGAAACTCAATTCATTACAAGAGAGAAGAGGGGAGAAGAAACATCATAGGATCCAAATATAATAGCAAAGCTCGCGATACATCAAGATCGTATCATCTCAAGAACACGAGAGAGAGAGAGATCAAACACATAGCTACTGGTACATACCCTCAGCCCCGAGGGAGTACTACTCCCTCCTCGTCATGGAGAGCACCAGGATGATGAAGATGGCCATTGGACAAGGATTGCCCCCTCCGGCAGGGTGCCAGAACGGGTCTAGATTGGTTTCCGGTGGCTACGTAGGCTTCTGTCGGCGGAACTCCCGATCTATTGTGTGTTCTGGAAGTTTTAGGTCACGTAGGTAAATATGGGTGCAGGAGGTACGTCAGGGGAGCCACGGGGGCCCCACGAGGCAGGGGGCGCGCCCTAGGGGGGCGCCCCCACCCTCGTGAGCACCTCGTTCCTTCCTTGACGTAGGGTCCAAATCCATCGGGTGTGTTTCCTTCCAAAAATAACTTCTCTAGTTGATTTCGTTTCGTTTCGACTCCGTCTGATATTCCTTTTATTCAAAACACTGAAATAGGCATAAAACAACAAATCTGGGCTGGGCCACCGGTTAATAGGTTAGTCCCAAAAATAATATAAAATTGGAAAATAAAGCCCAATATTGCCCAAAACAGTAGATAATATAACAGGGAGCAATCAAAAATTATAGATACGTTGGAGACGTATCAAGCATCCCCAAGCTTAATTCCTGCTTGTCCTCGAGTAGGTAAATGATAAAAAAGATAATTTTTGATGTGGAATGCTAGTTGGCATAATTTCAATGTAATTCTTCTTAATTGTGGTATGAATATTCAGATCCATAAGATTCAAGACAAAAGTTTAATATTGACATAGAAACAATAATACTTCAAGCATACTAACTAAGCAATTATGTCTTCTCAAAATAACATGGCCAAAGAGAGCTATCCCTACAAAATCATATAGTCTGGCTATGCTCCATCTTCACCACACAAAATATTTAAATCATGCACAACCCCGATGACAAGCCAAGCAATTGTTTCATACTTTTGATGTTCTTAAACTTTTTCAATATTCACGCAATACATGAGCGTGAGCCATGGACATAGCACTATAGGTGGAACAGAATGGTGGTTGTGGAGAAGACAAAAAGGGAGAAGATAGTCTCACATCGACTAGGCGTATCAACGGGCTATGGAGATGCCCATCAATAGATATCAATGTGAGTGAGTAGGGATTGCCATGCAACGGATGCACTAGAGCTATAAATGTATGAAAGCTCAAAAAGAAACTAAGTGGGTGTGCATCCAAATTGTTTGCTCATGAAGACCTAGGGCATTTTGAGGAAGCCCATCATTGGAATATACAAGCCAAGTTCTATAATGAAAGATTCCCACTAGTATATGAAAGTGACAACATAGGAGACTCTCTATCATGAGGATCATGGTGCTACTTTGAAGCACAAGTGTGGTAAAAGGATAGTAGCATTGTCCCCCCTTTTTTGGCCTTTCTTTTTTTATTTGGCCTTTCTTTTTTTGGCCTTTCTCTTTTTTTTTATATTTTTTATTGGGACAATGCTCTATTGAATGATGATCATCACACTTCTATTTATTTACAGCTCAATGATACAACTCGATACTAGAACAAAGTATGACTCTATATGAATGCCTTTGGCAGTGTACCGGGATATTCAATGATGCATGAGTGACATGTATGAAAGAATTATGAACGGTGGCTTTGCCACAAATACAATGTCAACTACATGATCATGCTAGGCAATATGACAATGATGAAGCGTGTCATAATAAATGGAATGGTGGAAAGTTGCATGGCAATATATCTCGGAATGGCTATGGAAATGCCATAATAGGTAGGTATGGTGGCTGTTTTGAGGAAGGTATATGGTGGGTTTATGGTATCGACGAAAGTTGCGCGGTACTAGAGAGGCTAGCAAAGGTGGAAGGGTGAGAGTGCGTATAATCCATGGACTCAACATTAGTCATAAAGAACTCACATACTTATTGCAAAAATTATTAGTCATAGAAACAAAGTACTACGCGCATGCTCCTAGGGGGATAGATTGGTAGGAAAAGACCATCGCTCGTCCCCGACCGCCACTCATAAGGAAGACAATCAATAAATAAATCATGCTCCGACTTCATCACATAACGGTTCACCATACGTGCATGCTACGAGAATCACAAACTTCAACACAAGTATCTCTCAAATTCATAACCACTCAACTAGCGTGACTCTAATATCACCATCTCCATATCTCAAAACAATTATCAAGTATCAAACTTCTCATAGTATTCAACACACTCATAAGAGAATTTTATTATTCTTGAATACCTAGCATATTAGGATTTTAAGCAAATTACCATGCTATTTAAGACTCTCAAAATAATATAAGTGAATCATGAGAGTTCATCTATTTCTTCAAAATAAAACTACCACCATGCTCTAAAAGATATAAGTGAAGCACTAGAGCAAATGACAAACTACCCAGAAAGATATACGTGAAGATCAATGAGTAGTTGAATAATTATGCAACTATGTGAAGACTCTCTAACATTTAATAATTTCAGATCTTGGTATTTTATTCAAACAGCAAGAAAAACTAAAGAAAATGACACGACGCTCCCAGCAAAACACATATCATGTGGCGAATAAAAATATAGCTCCAAGTAAAGTTACCGATGAACGAAGACGAAAGAGGGGATGCCTTCCGGGGCATCCCCAAGCTTAGGCTCTTGGTTGTCCTTGAATATTACCTTGGGGTGCCTTGGGAATCCCCAAGCTTAGGCTCTTGCCACTCCTTATTCCGTAGTCCACCGAATCCTTACCCAAAACTTGAAAACTTCACAACACAAAACTTAAAGTAGAAAACTCGTAAGCTCCGTTAGTATAAGAAAGCAAATCACCATCATAAGGTACTGTAATGAACTCATTCTTTATTTATATTGGTGTTAAACCTACTGTATTCCAACTTCTCTATGGTTTATAAACTCTTTTACTAGCCATAGATTCATCAAAATAAGTAAACAACACATGAAAAACAGAATCTGTCAAAAACAGAACAGTCTGTAGTAATCTGGATCAAACGTATACTTATAGAAGTCATAAAATTCTAAAATAAATTGCTAGACCTGAGGAATTTATCTATTAATCATCTGCAAATAGAATTAACTAAATATCACTCTCCAAATAAAAATGGCAGCAATTCTTGTGAGCGCTAAAGTTTCTGTTTTTTACAGCATGATCAACAAGACTTCTCCCAAGTCTTCCCAAAGGTTCTACTTGGCACAAACACTAATTAAAAGCATAAAAACTACATCTAAACAGAGGCTAGATGAATTATTTATTACTAAACAGGAACAAAAAGCAAGGAACTAAAATAAAATTGGGTTGCCTCCCAACAAGCGCTATCGTTTAATGCCCCTAGCTAGGCGTGATGATTTCAACGATGCTCACATAAAAGATAAGAATTGAAACATAAAGAGAGCATCATGAAGAATATGACTAGCACATTTAAGTCTAACATGCTTTCTATGCATAGGGACTTTTTGAGCAAACAACTTGTGGGAACAAGGATCAACTTGCATAGGAAGGTAAAACAAGCATAACTTCAAAATTTTAAGCACATAGAGAGAGGAAACTTGATATTATTGCAATTCCTACAAGCATATATTCCTCCCTCATAATAATTTTCAGTAGCATCATGAATGAATTCAACAATATAACCAGCACCTAAAGCATTATTTTCATGATCTACAAGCATAGAAAATTTACTACTCTCCACACAAGCAAAATTCTTCTCATGAATAATAGTGGGAGCAAACTCAACAAAGTAACTATCATGGGATTGAAAATTGAAATCAAGATGACAAGTTTCATTTTTATCATTATTCTTTAAAGCATATGTGTCATCACAATAATCATCATAGATAGGTGGCATGCTTTCATCATAGTAAATTTTCTCATCAAAGCTTGGGGGACAAAAAATATCATCTTCATCAAACATAGCTTCCCCAAGCTTGTGGCTTTGCATATCATTAGCATCATGGATATTGAAGGAATTCATACTAACAACATTGCAATCATGCTCATCATTCAAATATTTAGTGCCAAACATTTTATAATTTCTTCTTCTAGCACTTGAGCACAATTATCCTTTCCATCATACTCATGAAAGATATTCAAAAGATGAAGCGTATGAGACAAACTCAATTCCATTTTTTGGTAGTTTTCTTTTATAAACTAAACTAGTGATAAAACAAGAAACTAAAAGACTCGATTGCAAGATCTAAAGATATACCTTCAAGCACTAACCACCCCGGCAACGGCGCCAGAAAAGAGCTTGATGTCTACTACACAACCTTCTTCTTGTAGACGTTGTTGGGCCTGCAAGTGCACAGGTTTGTAGGACAGTAGCAAATTTCCCTCAAGTGGATGACCTAAGGTTTATCAATCCGTAGGAGGCATAGGATGAAGATGGTCTCTCTCAGGCAACCCTGCAACCAAATAACAAAGAGTCTCTTGCGTCCCCAACACACCCAATACAATGGTAAATTGTATAGGTGCACTAGTTCGGCGAAGAGATGGTGATACAAGTGGTATATGGATAGTAGATAATAGTATTTGTAATCTGAAATAACAAAAACAGCAAGGTAGCAAGTGATAAAAGCGAGCGTAAACGGTATTGCAATGATGGTAAACAAGGCCTAGGGTTCATACTTTCGCTAGTGTAAGTTCCCTCAACAATACTAACATAATTGGATCATAAAACTATCGCTCAACATGCAACAAAGAGTCACTCCAAAGTCACTAATAGTGGAGAACGAACGAAGAGATTACGGTAGGGTACAAAACCACCTCAAAGTTATTCTTTCCAATCAATCCGTTGGGCTATTCCTATAAGTGTCACAAACAGCCCTAGAGTTTGTACTAGAATAACACCTTAAGATACAAATCAACCAAAACCCTAATGTCACCTAGATACTCCAATGTCACCTCAAGTATCTGTGGGTATGATTATACGATATGCACCATACAATCTCATATTCATCTATTCAACCAACACAAAGGAGCTCAAAGAGTGCCCCAAAGATCTACCGGAGAATCACGACGAAAGCGTGTGCCAACCCCTATGCATAGGTTCCCAATGTCACGAAACCCGCAAGTTGATCACTTTAACATACATCAAGTGGCATGTGGTATCCCATTGTCACCACAGATATCCACGGCAAGACATACATCAAGTGTTCTCAAATCTTTAAAGACTCAATCCGATAAGATTACTCCAAAGGGGAAACTCAATTCATTACAAGAGAGAAGAGGGGGGAAGAAACATCATAGGATCCAAATATAATAGCAAAGCTCGCGATACATCAAGATCGTATCATCTCAAGAACACGAGAGAGAGATATCAAACACATAGCTACTGGTACATACCCTCAGCACCGAGGGAGAACTACTCCCTCCTCGTCATGGAGAGCACCGGGATGATGAAGATGGCCACCGGAGAAGGATTGCCCCCTCCGGTAGGGTGCCGGAACGGGTCTAGATTGGTTTTCGGTGGCTACAGAGGCTTCTAGCGGCGGAACTCCCAATCTATTGTGCGTTCTGGAATTTTTAGGTCACGTAGGTATATATGGGTGCAGGAGGTACGTTAGGGGAGCCACGGAGGCCCCACGAGGCAGGGGGCGCGCCCTGGGGGGGGGGGGGGGCGCCCCCACCCTCATGAGCACCTTGTTCCTTCCTTGACGTAGGGTCCAAGTCCATCGGGTGTGTTTCCTTCCAAAAATAACTTCTCCAGTTGATTTCGTTCCGTTTCGACTCCGTCTGATATTCCTTTTCTTCAAAACACTGAAATAGGCATAAAACAACAAATCTGGGCTGGGCCTCCGGTTAATAGGTTAGTCCCAAAAATAATATAGAAGTGGAAAATAAAGCCCAATATTGCCCAAAACAGTAGATAATATAGCATGGAGCAATCAAAAATTATAGATATGTTGGAGATGTATCAGTTATCGTTACTTCCATACTACTTTGCTACTAAATACTTTGCTTTAGATATTAAGTCTTTCTGGTGTGGTTGAATTGACAACTCAGTTGCTAATACTCAAGAATATTCTTTGGCTCCCCTTGTGTCGAATCAATAAATTTGGGTTGAATACTCTACCCTCGAAAACTGTGGCGATCCCCTATACTTGTGGGTTATCAAGACCTTTTTCTGGCGCCGTTGTCAGGGAGCATAGCTCTATTCTCTGAGTCACTTGGGATTTATATCTTTTGATCACTATGAGGAATCTAAAAGATCAAAGAACTAAGATTTTTCCCTCAACTACGAGGGGAGGTAAGGAACTGCCATCTAGCTCTGCACTTAATTCTCCTTCTATTTTGAGTAAACTTGCTACACCTACAGCTGCTATCGATTCTGATATGTCGCATGTTATTGATGATGCCACTTCTGCTATGCATGATGCTTATGATGAAACTACTTCTCTGCTTGATAATACTATGCCATTAGGTGAATTTCATGATGAACAACTTGCTAGGGTTAGATTGAATGAAATTACTGAAACTGATGATATTATTGAAACTGAAGATTATGATTCTCCTCCTAGATATGAATTTCATGTTGTTCCCGAGGGTTATGTCATGGATGAAGAAACTGCTAGAGACTTCTTTGCTTGCAATGATAGAGAAGATCTCAAGAAATTCTTAGCTAACCTGAAAGAAAAATCCTTAAATGCTAGTGTCGGGTGGTAGGTGCGACATATGCCAACGGGTGGCTTATCATCGTGGGAGCCAATAAAACATCGCCGGTGCCTGGAAACGGGATAAGGCGAATACATGCACGCTGGCAAATCTTACCCAGCTTCGGGGCTCTCCGGGGAGATAACACCCCTACTGCTGCTCTGTGGGGTCTCCGCATGGTTACTAAATGAACAAGTAGCTACACAATGCTCCTCGAGCTGTTTGGGTGGAAGGAGGAAGAAGAGCACAGCTAGCTTGCTTCCTCTCCTTGTATGGTGTCTAAGTCTAGCTTGAGAGTCCAACCCTTTGCATGGGTGCACCGGGGGGTTTTTATAGGCCTACCCCCCGGGGGTACAATGGTAATCCAGCTGGGCGCGGGGCCCAGCTGTCTGTGACTGCGCTCGCCGGCTGCTGGGGCCCGCTGACTGGTGGGTCCCACCGGCTGCCGGCACCCTGGTCGACAGGCAGGCCCCACTGTCCAGGGCCTGGTCGGTGGCTGGTTACTGTTGCTCCGTACTGTTGACGCAGGCTTGGTCGGGGTAAGCGTGGCTACAGTACCGCCGCCCTGGCGGGCGATTACTGTAGCCCCGCCGTATCTTGTCTCCTTAATGGGCATCTCCTTCGAGGAGGATGGGGAGCCGGCTATGGGGGGCCGGCTCTCCATCGGGCCGACTTGGGAGGAGGTGTGGCCGCCTTCGGTGTCTCTCTGCCCGAAGGGGCCCACCGCCTCGGGGGCCACGCTGGTGGCCCGTCGTGGACGGTGTTAAGACCGCCGTGGCAACAGTGCCGTGCCGGACGGGTCGTGGCCACCCGTACGGCGCTCTGTGCTGGGCGTGCTCCGGGTTTTGGGGGTGGCAGGCTTTACTGTAGCCACGCCCTGCTTCATCATCGTGGGGTGGACGCGTACTTTGCGGGTACGGCCTTGACTGCTTTATGGGAGCCGGCTCCTTGGAGTCGGCCTCTTTCAGCCGGCTTATCACAGTGGGCCCCCCCGCAGCTTTCTTCATGAGGGTAAAGGGCGGGCCGCCCCCGAAGCCGGCCTAGAAGATAGCCGGCAGGGGGGGGAGGCGGCCCCAGGTCTTGAGTCCTCTTGAGAGCCGGATGGGCTCGTAATTTTTTCAGAAGGGCCAGGGGAAGCCGGCTAGGCTACCCATGGCTATTTACTCCGACAGTAGTCCCCGAAGCTGAGCGAGCTTCGCGGCGGACAGAGGGACGAGAAGCTTGGTCAGCTTCTTACCCTGAGGAGCCGACCTCGCCGTCGTAGGCCGACTTCGGAGAATTTCTTTGTTTTATCATCATGACCGCGTTTGACCCGCGTGCTGACCGCGGGCCCCACGACGGGCCACGTGGTGGTGAAGTCCTGCCGTCGCACGCGCGCGACGGGACGCCGCCGCAAGCCCGGGCCCGCCACTCCCTGGCCTTGGCCCGAGTGCAGATCTTCTGTGGCCCGAGGGGACGGCCCACCTTCCTGTGGCCGTTTCTTCTTGTCTTTAGTGTGCAGTAATCGCGGGGCGTGGGGGAAGTGGGCACGATCGATCCCCACGATCCCCCACGCCGCGCCTCCTCGGCTCCGGCACATGAGCCTACAAGTAGGAGGGGGAGGGGGAGAGGCAAAGGCTCGCTCGCTCCCCCGCTCCCCGTCCCTCCTTGTTCTCTTTTCTCTTCTTCTTCCTCTCGCACCCGACGTAGCTTTCCGTCGCAGCTCCCCCATGCCTCCATGTCCATGGCGTTGTCGAGCTCGTGGGACGGCTCTAACATCCACGACGATCACATAGAGTTCCTCCGCCGGACCCGGCGCCTGCCCGCTACCAACCTCGTGCAGGTTCGTCTGGCGCCGGAGACGGAAATCTCGCCGGTGCCGGAGGAAGGCGAGCGGGTCGTCTTCCGCGCGCATTACCTGCGCGGCTTCGGCCTCCCGGTGAGTGGGTTCATGCGCTCCTTCCTCGAGTTCTACCACCTCCAGCCGCATCACCTCACGCCCAACACGGTGATGCTGCTGTCGGCCTTCGTCTCCCTCTGCGAAGGCTTCTTGGGAGTGCTGCCCAGCCCAGCTGGTCAGCTGCCCCGCCGGCTTGATCTGCCGTCCTTGTTGTTCCTGCTTTTGTCTTTTCGAAGAACTTTAAGTTTTCGCAATTCCACCCACTGGGGGTGTATCAAACTATGTTGGATGCTGACCTCTCTGGAGGTCCTTTGTGTAAATATTGTTGTGTGCATGTTTTGGTTTCCATTCGAGTGCACTTTTTATCCTTAGGCTTTTTTCCTTTGCTGCCTTCCCTCTTTGGGAAGGCAAGTACTCGAGCTTTCTTGGATTTGAAGTGAGCTGAATGCAAGTCGGCCGGCCGGCTACTCTGGTAGTCGCTCGGCGGCAAGCCGGCTTTTGTTATATAAGTCCATTAGTCCCTAGCCGTTTTTTCGTGTGCACATCCTTTCCGGCTTGTGGCTCTTGCCAGCCGGGCAGCCGGTTCTTCGAACTGCGATTTTGGCAAGAGCTAAGCCTGGGTGTCGGCACATTACTTGTCTGACCACGGGTAGGACTCCTAATATAACTCCAGTCGGCTAGTCGCCGGGCCGACTCATCGAACCCGGTGCCGGACAAAATAAATAAATGAAAAGACAATATCATACGCATGATAATTTTCATTCACAAATAAAAGATGGCAGTCCCCGAGTCCTCCTCGGGGAGCCTATTGTCTCGTACTTAATACAAAAGTTGACGTGATACATACTGCATTTTAACTGTAAAATCTTCGAAGGAGATTGGCGTTCCATGGTCGTTCCGACTCCTTGCCGGAGTCGTCTCTCTTGCCTGCCTTGGGCTTCTGGGCGTCGATGAGGTAGTAGGAATCGTTGCCTAGAGCTCTGCTGACGACGAAGGGGCCTTCCCAGGGGGCTGCGAGCTTGTGCTGGCCGGCTGTTCGCTGGATCAGCCGGAGCACAAGGTCGCCCTCCTGGAAGGATCTTGGCCTGACCTTCCGGCTGTGGTAGCGGCGCAAACCCTGCTGGTAGATGGCGGACCAGCTGAGGGCTAACAGCCGGCCTTCTTCCAGCAGGTCGACGCCATCTTCTCGTGCTTCTTTGGCCTCCGCCTCCGTGTACATGGTTACCCGAGGCGAGTCGAACTCGATGTCTGTTGGGATGACTGCCTCAGCACCGTACACGAGGAAGAAAGGGGTGAAGCCGGTTGATCTGTTTGGGATAGTACGCAGACTCCATAGGACAGCCGGCAGCTCGTCGAGCCAACAGCCGGCTGAATGCTCCAGAGGTACGACCAGTCGGGGCTTGATGCCGGAGAGGATGAGGCCGTTTGCTCGCTCGACCTGGCCGTTTGACTGTGGGTGGGCGACGGACGCAAGGTCCAGCCGGATACCTTGTGTAGCGCAGAATCGTGCCAAGGCTCCTTTGGCAAAATTCATGCCGTTGTCGGTGATGATGCTGTGCGGTACGCCGTACCGGGTTGTTATATCTGCGATGAAAGTCACCGCAGTCGGCACATTCAACTTCTTGATCGGCTTTGCCTCGATCCACTTGGTGAACTTGTCCACGGCGACGAGCAAATGTGTCGTGCCGCCGCGCGCCGTCTTGAATGGGCCCACCATGTCCAGTCCCCAGACGGCAAAGGGCCAGGTGAGGGGAATGGTCTTGAGTGCCGAAGCCGGCATGTGTTGCTTGGAACTGAAAAGCTGGCAGCCTTTGCAGTGTTTGACTAACTCTTTGGCGTCCTCCAAAGCAGTCGGCTAGAAGAAACCGTGGCAGAAGGCTTTGGCGACAAGTGATCTTGAGGCGGCGTGGTGGCCGCACTCTCCTCGGTGTATATCTCTGAGGATTGCGATGCCCTTCTCCCGCTCGACGCATCGCTGGAGGACTCTGGTGACACTATGCTTGACAAGTTCTCTGTTGATGATCGTGTATGCTCCGGCTCGATGTTGGACTTGTCTCGCTTTTGTTTCGTCAGCCGGCAGATCTTGGTTCACTAAGAAGTTGAGGATGGATTGAGCCCATGATGGAGCTGCGACCTCCTCTGCCGCCAATGTGGCTACTGCCACCAGGGTGGGCGGGCTGGGTGATGAATTGCTGGAGTCGGCCGCCGCTTGCTGTGCTGAAGAAGTCCCCGGGCCGGCTACCGCAGTCCCCAGGCTGGCTACTGAAGTCCCCGGGCCGGGTGCGGCAGTCCCTGAGCCGGCTACTGCAGTCCCCGAGCCGAGTACTGAAGTCCCTGGGTCGCCTGCTTGGTTCTTCGATCCGGACCCGGCCCTGTCGGGGTCAAGCGGCACGAAGATGGAATCGGATTCCGGAGACGGCTTGATGGACGGCTTGAGGAGGCATTGTAGAGCGACGCCGGTTGGTATTGCTTGCCGCATGGAGCCTATTCAGGCCAGGGCATCTGCTGGCTCGTTGTTGGCTCGCGGTACATGGAGGAATTTGCATCCATCAAAGTACCCACTGATTTGCTGCACTAGGAAGCGGTAGCTTGCCATGTTTGTGTCTTTGGCATCCCAGTCGCCAGATGATTGCTGAACCACCAAATCCGAGTCGCCATAACACAGGATCCGGCGGATGCCGAGTTCTTTGGCAAGCCGGAGCCCGTGTATGAGCGCCTCGTACTCGGCTACGTTGTTGGAGGCGGCGAAGTGGATCTGCAGCATGTATCTGAGCTTGTCGCCCTTAGGAGAGGTAAGGACGACGCCGGCTCCCAAGCTGGTGCGCATCTTGGATCCGTCAAAGTGCATGCGCCAATGGGTGGAGTCAGGAGCTGGTGGTAAGTACTGGGTCTCAGCCCAGTCGACAAGGAAGTCGGCCAGTGCTTGTGACTTGATGGTGGTGCGGGGTTGGTAGAAGATCGTGTAAGGGGCCAGCTCGATGGCCCACTTAGCCACCCGGCCGGATGCGTCCCGACTGCCTATGATCTCGGCCAGCGGGGCAGTGCATACGACCGTGATGGGATGTTCTTGAAAGTAGGGCTTCAACTTCTTGCGGTGAAGTACACGCCGTAGCACATCTTCTGGTAGTGCATGTAGTTCTGCTTTGAGGCGGACAACACCTCGCTCAAATAATACACCGGCCTCTGGACCGGCTGGGCTCGGCCTTCTTCGGGGCGTTGGACTACGATGACGGTGCTGACCACCCGGCTAGTAGCGGCAATATAAAGGAGCATCGGCTCTTTCTTAGTCGGCGCCGCCAGGACAGGCGGCGTGGCCAGCATTTTCTTCAGCTTGTGGAAAGCTTGGTCGGCCTGGTCATTCCACTCGAAGTGAGTGCTCTTCTTCATGAGGCGGTAGAGAGGGAGAGCTTTCTCTCCAAGCCGGCTAATGAAGCGGTTCAAAGAGGCCAGGCACCCGGTGAACTTCTGGATTTCTCGAAGCTTGGTTGGGACCGCCATCCTCTCGATGGCCTTGATCTTCACTGGGTTGCACTCGATGCCGCGTTCGGAGACCAGAAAGCCTAGGAGCTGGCCGGCTGGCACTCTGAACATGCATTTCTCGGGGTTGAGCTTGATTCGGAACCGGCGCAGGTTCTCGAATGTTTCTTTCAGGTCTTCCAGCAAAGTGCCGCGCTTCTCCGTCTTCACCATGATATCATCCACGTAGACGTGGGCGTTTTTGCCGAGTTGCGTGAGGAGGCACTTCTGCATGCAACGCTGAAAAGTGGCATCGGCATTCCTCAAGCCGAATGTCATAGTCAGGTAGCAGAAGGCTCCAAATGGCGTGATGAAGGCGGTCTTCAGGCGGTCATCCGGGTTCAGTTTTATCTGGTGGTATCCTGAATAAGCATCCAAAAAACTCAACAGCTCGCATCCGGCTGTGCAGTCTATCACTTGGTCAATTCTTGGCAGGGCGAAGGGATCTTTGGGGCAGGCTTTGTTGAGGCTTGTGTAGTCTATACACATGCCCCACTTGTTATTCTTTTTCAGCACGAGGACCGGGTTGGCTAGCCATTCTGGAAAGAAAACTTCCATAATGAAGCCGGCTGCCAGAAGCCGGGCTATCTCCTCCCCCACGATCCTTCTCTTCTCCTCTGACAGTCGGCGGAGAGGCTGCTTGACTGGTTTTGCGTCCTCCCGCACATGTAATTTGTGCTCGGCGAAATCCTTCGGAACACCCGGCATGTCCTTGGGGGACCATGCAAAGATATCCCGATTCTCACGGAGGAAATCGACGAGCTCGCCTTCCTATTTGCTGTTTAGGCTTGCCCCAATGACAGCAAACCTTTCGGGGTGCTCGGGGTCGAGCTGTATTTTCTTGGTCTCCTTGGCCGGCTGGAAGGATCCTTGGGCATCATACTCCTTGGAGTCGGCGGGCTGGCTCAGCTGCTTGCTGGCCAGGGCCACGATCCGGTCCAGCGTCTTCTTTTCTTCGGCAATCACGAGGGATTCGGCCAGCCGGCTGCTGGCCGCGGCGCAGTCGGCGGACTTCTTGTAATCGCCGGTGATGGTGATGATGCCCTTGGAGCTTGGTATCTTCATCTTGAGGTATGCGTAGTGGGGGACCGGCATGAACTTGGCCAAGGCGGGTCGGCCAAGCAAGGCGTGGTAAGGGCTCTCCAGGTCCACCACCTCGAACCAGATCGCTTCCCGGCGGAAATGCTCCTTGCCCCCAAAGAGTACGTCGATCTTTATCTTGCCAATGGGGGCGCAGGACAAACCGGGTACGATGCCGTGAAACACTGTCCGAGTCGGCACAAGCTGTTTCGTCTTGACACCTAACTTCTCCAGGGTGTCGCGGTACAGGATGTTGATGCTGCTTCCGCCATCGATCAGCACGCGGGAGAAGCGGGCAGCGCGTGTGTCCGTCGCGAGGGTGGCCTCCAGGACCAAAGCGTAGGAGCCGGGGGACGGCATCACCTCTGGGTGGTCGGCCCGGCTCCAGCTGATGGATTTCTCTGACCAATGCATGTGTCCGACCGGGCTAGCAGCGGCCACATTAACTTCTTGATGCTCTCGGCGCTTGCTGCGCCGGTCTTCGGGCTGGCTCGTAAAGACGACGTAAGATGCTTGCTCGTCGGGGAACTCGTCCTGCACGGCGTCGACCGCGGGCCGAGTGGCCTTGGGCGGCGGAGCCGGAGGCGGCGGGCCGGCATGAGCCCTTCGCCCTTGGAGATTCGGGCGAGCCAGTTACACTTTCGGGTTGTGTGGTTGGACGGCTTTGCGCCGCTATGGAACTTGCACGGGGCGTCAAGAGTTTGTTCGTAGGAGAAAGCCGGCTGCCAAACCGGCCGGCCGCCCTTGGGCTTCTTGGGCGCGGGCCGCCCCTCAGGCGGCGTGTCTTCAACCGTGGCCACCTGCCGGCTAGCGGGAGGCAGCGCAGGGCCTTTGCGCTTATGGTCATTTGGGTGTTGGCGTCAGCCGGAATCTCCCGCCGGCGTTTGGGGCGCCGGATTAAGCACTTTCCTGGACGCGTCCACCCGGAGCTCGGTCTTCATCGAAGAGTCGGCGGTGGTGTACTTGTCAGCGATGTTCAGGAGCTCGTCGAGGGTAGTCGGCTCGTCGCAAAGGAGCTTGTGCTTGAGGAGGGTGCCCTCTCGGCACCCGGCAGTGAAGTATTCGATGGCTTGCACCTCGTGCACCCCTTTGCAAGAATTGCGGAGCGCGGCCCAAAGCGTGAGGTAGTCGCGGGTGGACTCGGCTGGGCCCTGTACGCACAGGGAGAGCTGCCTGGGCTTGGGAGCCCGCTTGTAGGTGCTGGTGAAGTTGTGAACGAAGGCTTCAGTGAAATCTACCCAGCTGTTGATGCTGAGCGGCTTGAGGCTGTTAAGCCAAGTCCGTGCTGTGCCTTGCAGCATGAGGGGCACGTACTTCACGGCAACGCGCCGGTTGCCGTTGGCGATGCTGACGGCTGTGGAGTAGTCGGTCAGCCAGTCTTCCGGCTTCACCGAGCCGTTGTACTTGGGCGTGTCTCTTGGGAGCGAGAACCCTTTGGGGAAGGGCTTGTCGCGGATGCGGGGGCCAAAACAGGGCGGGCCGACATCGTCTTCTTCTTTTAGCGCCAGGGATCTGGCCAGGCGGTCGATTCGGTGGCGGGCGTCGTTCTTGCCGACTACTTCGCGGCGACCTAGCCGGCCGCTGAGAGTCGGGTGCGCCACTGGAGGCGGGGTGGGGTATCTCTCTCCACGAGCTCGAGGCGGAGGCGGGCTGCCCCGCCATTCCATGGCTCGGGGACGGCCGTCAGCGTCTCGCTCGATGGAGATTCGGGTCCGGCTTTGGCTGGAAACCGGATCTTTCTCGCGCCGCGCGCGGGTGTTGCTCGTAGTCGGCGTCCGAGAAGTCGCGCCGTGATCGTGGCGCGGGGGAGGGCTTCCCGCGCGGGCGTCGGCTTCGTGCCGCTGAGCGGCCGCGTCAATTAGTTGCTGTATGCGCCGCGTCATGTGGGGGAGGTCTTCAGCTTCCAAGCCGTCCAGCTCGTCTATGGCCGCCTGGGCGGCGCGCAGGTTCTCAAGGGGAGTGGCGTAGACCGGGCGTTCGACTCCCAGTGTGTCGGTGATGACGGTGCCGCGTTGCCTGACAGCACCAGCCCGGCTTGGGCCAGCCGGGGCCGGCGTGCCGAAGGCGGCGCGGTCAGATTCGCGCTGGTAGGCCTCAGTGAGGCGTCGCACAGAGGCCAGCCTCTGGCCCTCCGCGTGGAGGGCGAGACGGCATGCCTCCAGTGCTTCGTCGTCGGCATCAGCCGGGAGGGGGACGGACAAGTCGTGGGCCGCCGCGCGTGGGGCATCGTGGGCGCCCTCGTCAGCCGGGCCGTCATGGCCGATAACCATCACCTCAGTGGTGACAGTATCGCGATCGCCGGCCGGAGGGAGTGGGTCGTTGTAGATCGTGATGTTGGTGGGGAAGGTGTCATAGGACGCCGTGTCGGAGTTGACAGGCATCGGGTCGGTGGAGCCAACCGACTCCAGGTCTGTAGCAGGCTTGCTGGAGACGTGGAGCTGGCCAAGGAGGTTGGCGAGGTGGTCGGTGCCCGCATCGGAGGCGAGCTCGTCGGAGATGCGGGTCTTGTTGAGGAGATCGGCGAGGCCGCTCGCCACGCAGATGTCGGTGACGCTTTGCAGCGCGTCGTGGCAAGCGCCATCGGGCGAGCCGGGCTGGCTACGCTCGCGGGGGAGGAAGAGGGTTCCCGTCTAGAACAGGTCTTCGGACGACGGTGCACCTGGCCCCACGGTGGGCGCCAAATGTCGGGTGGTAGGTGCGACATATGCCAACGGGTGGCTTATCATTGTGGGAGCCAATAAAACATCGCCGGTGCCTGGAAACAGGATAAGGCGAAGACATGCACGCTGGCGAATCTTACCCAGCTTCGGGGCTCTCCGGGGAGATAACACCCCTACTGCTGCTCTGCGGGGTCTCCGCATGGTTACTAAATGAACAAGTAGCTACACAATGCTCCTCGAGCTGTTTGGGTGGAAGGAGGAAGAAGAGCACAGCTAGCTTGCTTCCTCTCCTTGTATGGTGTCTAAGTCTAGCTTGAGAGTCCAACCCTTTGCATGGGTGCACCGGGGGGTTTATATAGGCCTACCCCGGGGGGTACAATGGTAATCCAGCTGTCTGTGACTGCGCTCGCCGGCTTCTGCGCCGGCTGCTGGGGCCCGCCGCCTGGTGGGTCCCGCCGGCTGCCGACACCCTGGTCGACAGGCAGACCCCACTGTCCAGGGCCTGGTCGGTGGCTGGTTACTGTTGCTCCGTACTGTTGATGCAGGCTTGGTCGGGGTAAGCGTGGCTACAGTACCGCCGCCCTGGCGGGCGATTACTGTAGCCCCGCCGTATCTTGTCTCCTTAATGGGCGTCTCCTTCGAGGAGGATGGGGAGCCGGCTATGGGGGGCCGGCTCTCCATTGGGCCGACTTGGGAGGAGGTGCGGCCGCCTTCGGTATCTCTCTGCCCGAAGGGGCCCACCGCCTCGGGGGCCACGCTGGTGGCCCTTCGTGGACGGCGTTAAGACCGCCGTGGCAACAGTGCCGCGCCGGACGGGTCGTGGCCACCCGTACGGCGCTCTGTGCTGGGCGTGCTCCGGGTTTTGGGGGTGGCAGGCTTTACTGTAGCCACGCCCTGCTTCATCATCGTGGGGTGGACGCGTACTTTGCGGGTACGGCCTTGACTGCTTTATGGGAGCCGGCTCCTTGGAGTCGGCCTCTTTGCAGCCGGCTTATCACAGTCGGCCCTCCCGCAGCTTTCTTCATGAGGGTAAAGGGCGGGCCACCCCCGAAGCCGGCCTAGAAGATAGCCGGCAGGGGGGGGGGGGAGGCGGCCCCAGGTCTTGAGTCCTCTTGAGAGCCGGATGGGCTCGTAATTTTTTCAGAAGGGCCAGGGGAAGCCGGCTAGGCTACCCATGGCTATTTACTCCGACAGCTAGAATGAAATATGATCCCGCTTTTGCTACTTCACCTATCTTTGTTACTGATAAGGATTATGAACTCTTTGTCGATCCTGAGTTAATTGCTTTGGTTGAATCTGATCCTTTTCATGGTTATGAATCTGAAACTGTTGTGGCACATCTTACTAAATTGAATGATATAGCCACCCTATTTGCTCATGAGGAAAAAATTCGTTATTACTATATCCTTAAATTATTTCCTTTCTCATTAAAGGGTGATGCTATGTTATGGTTTAATTCTCTTGCTCCTGGTTGTGTGCGTAGTCCCCAGGATATGATTTATTACTTCTCTGCTAAATATTTCCCCGCTCATAAGAAACAAGCTGCTTTAAAGGAAATATTTAATTTTGTGCAAATTGAATAAGAGAGTCTCCCACAAGTTTGGGGGAGTCTTCTTCGATTACTTAATGCTTTACCTGATCATCCTTTCAAGAAAAATGAAATACTTGATATCTTTTATAATGGACTAACCGATGCTTCCAAAGACCACCTGGATAGTTGTGCTGGTTGTGTTTTGAGGGAAAGAACTATTGAACAAGCTGAATTGCTATTGAATAATATATTGAGTAATGATAATGATTGGACACTTCCTAAACCAACTCCGAAGCCAACTCTGAAGAAAAGGGGTATTCTATTCTCAGTCCTGAAGATATGCAAGTGGCAAAGAAATATATGAAAGAAAAAGGTATTAAAGCTGAAGATGTTAAAAATCTACCACCTATTGAAGAAATACATGGTCTTGATAACCCGATACAGGTATTAGAGGTAAACTCTCTCCGTAGATCTGATGAAGGTGATATTCCTTATAATAAGTCTGCTAGACAATGCTTCGATGAGTTTGATAATTTTATTGTTAAACAAGAAAACTTCAATGCTTATGTTAGTAGACAATTGATACGTCCATTTTGCATCATGTTTTATTACTTTTATTTATAATATTTTTATCCATAATAATGCTTTTTGGAGTAATTCTAATGCCTTTTCTCTCATAATTTGCAAGGTACACACCAAGAGGGAGAATTCCGGCAGCTACAAATCTGCACCTGAAAAAGCTACGTCAGACTACCTATTTTGCACAACTCCAAACAAGCTGAAACTTCACGGGGATTTTTTATGTAATATATAAGAATTACTGGAGCAAATAACTACAAGAGGGGGACCACCAGGTGGGCACAACCCACCTGGGCGCGCCAAGGGGCCCTGGCACGCCCTGGGGGGTTGTGGCCTCCTCGTCCCACCTCCGGTGCCCATCTTTTGGTATATAAGGCATTTTGACCTAGAAAAAATAAGAGGAAGACTTTCGGGACAGATCGCCGCCGTCTCGAGGCAGAACTTGGGAAGGAGCACTTTTGCCCTCTGGCGGAGCGATTCCGCCGGGGGAACTTCCCTCCCAGAGGGGGAAACATCGTCATCATCATCACCAACCACTCTCCCATCTTGGGGAGGGAAATCTCCATCAACATCTTCAACAACACCATCTCATATCAAACCCTAGTTCCTTTCTTGTGTTCAATCTTGTTACCGGAATTATAGATTGGTGCTTGTGGGTGACTAGTAGTGTTGATTACATCTTGTAGTTGATTACTATATGGTTTATTTGGTGGAAGATTATATGTTCTGATCCATTATGCTATTTAATACTCCTCTGATCATGAATATGTTTATCATTTGTGAGTAGTTACTTTTGTTCTTGGGGTTACGGGAGAAATCATATGTTGCAAGTAATCATGTGAACTTGATATGTGTTTGGCATTTTGATGGTATGTATGTTGTTATTCCCTTAGTGGTGTCATGTAAACGTCGACTACATGACACTTCACCATATTTGGGCCTAAGGGAATGCATTGTGGAATAGCAATTAGATGGTGGGTTGCGAGAGTGATAGAAGCTTAAACCCCAGTTTATGCGCTATTCCATAAGGGACGATTGGATCCAAAAGTTTAACGCTATATTTAGAATTTATTCTTAATACTTTTCTCGTAGTTGCGGATGCTTGCGGGAGGGCTAATCATAAGTAGGAGGTTTGTTCAAGTAAGAACAACACCTAAGCACTATCCACCCACATATCAAATTATCAAAGTAGCGAACACAAATCAAACCAACATGATGAAAGTGACTAGATGAAATTCCCGTGTACCCTCAAGAACGCTTTGCTTATCATAAGATACCGTTTTGGCCAGTCCTTTCCCTCAAAAGGATTGGGCTAACTTGCTGCACTTTTGTTACTATTATCGTTACTTGCTCGTTACAAATTATCTTGCTATCAAACTAATCCGCTACTTACCATTTCAGCATTTGCAGACAATACCTTACTGTAAACTACTTGTCATTTCCTTCTGCTCCTCGCTGGGTTCGACACTCTTACTTATCGAAAAGAGCTACAATTGATCCCCTATACTTATTGGTCATCAAGGCTATTTTCTGGCGCCGTTGCCGGGGAGTGAAGCGCCTTTGGTAAGTGGAATTTGGTATGGAAACATTTATATAGTGTGCTGAAATTTATTGTCATTTGTTACTATGAAAACAATCCTTTGAGGGGTTTGTTCAGGGTATATTCACATCGCCCGGAACCACAATTAGCTACCCCTCAACCTACTGCACCTACTGAAAATATTGAATATGAAATTCCTTCGGGTATGATAGAACAACTGCTAGCTAATCCTTATGCAGGAGATGGAACCGAACATCCTAATATGCACTTGATATATGTGGGACAAATTTGTGGATTTTTAAGCTTGCAGGTTTACCCGAGGATGAAGTGATGAAAAAGGTTTTCCCTTTATCTTTGAAGGGAAAGCATTGGCATGGTATAGGTTATGTGATGATATTGGATCATGGAATTGGAATCATTTGAAATTGGAGTTCTACCAAAAAATTTATCCTATGCATCTAGTTCATCGTGATCGGAATTATATATATATAATTTTTGGCCTTGTGAAGAAGAAAGTATTGCTCTAGCTTGGGGAGGCTTAATTCAATGTTATATTCATGCCCCAATCATGAGCTCTCAAGAGAAATTATTATTCAGAATCTTTATGCTCGGCTTTCTCGTAATGATCAAACCATGCTTGATACTTTTTGTGCTGGTTCTTTTATGAAGAAGACTATTGAATTCTGGTGGGATCTTTTGGAAAGAATTAAACACAACTCTGAAGATTGGGAACTCGATGAAGGTAAAGAGTCAGATATTAAAATTAAATATGATTGTGTTAAATCTTTTATGGATACCGATGCTTTTCAAAAGTTTAGCACTAAATACGGACTTGACTCTAAGATAGTAGCCTCCTTTTGTGAATCATTTGCTACTCTTGTTGAACTCCCTAAGGAGAAATGGTTTAAATATCACCCACCTATTAAAGAAGAAACTAAAAAACCAGTGCCAGTTAAAGAAGAAACTATACTTTATAATGTTGATCCAGTTGTTCCCTCTGCTTATATTGAGAAACCACCTTTCCTTGTTAGGATAAAGGAACATGCTAAAGTTTCAACTGTGGTTAACAAAAGCTATATTAGAACACCTAAATCTGATGAACAAATTAAAGTAGAACCTAGTATTGCTATGGTTAAAGATCTCTTGGAAGAAGATATGGATGGGCATGTTATTTACTTCTGTGAAGAAGCTGCTAGAATTGCTAAACCTGACAAAAGAGATAAACATAGACCTGTGGTTGGCATGCCTGTTATTTCAGTTAAAATAGGAGATCACTTTTACCATGGTCTATGTGATATGGGTGCTAGTGTGAGTGCTATTCCTTACACTTTATATGAAGAAATCATGAAAGACATAGCACCTGCTGAGATAGAAGAAATAGATGTCACTACTAAACTTGCTAATAGAGACACCATATCACCAATTGGGATTATTAGAGATGTTGAAGTCTTGTGTGGGAAAATTAAATACCCTACTGATTTTCTTGTTCTTGGTTCCCCACAAGATGACTTTTGTCCCATTATCTTTGGTAGACCTTTCTTGAACACAGTTAATGCTAAGATAGATTGTAAGAAACAAACCGTTGGTGTTAGCTTTGGTGATGAGTCTAATGAGTTTAACTTTTCCAAGTTTAATAGAAATCATCATGAAAAATAATTGCCTAGTAAGGATGATTTAACTGCTCTTGCTTCTATTGCTATACCACCTACTGATCCTTTAGAACAATATCTGCTAGACCATGAGAATTATTTTCACATGCATGAAAGAAATGAAATAGATAAAATTTTCTTTGAACAATGTCCTCTACTTAAACACAATTTTCCTATTGAAACTCTAGGAGGTCCTCCTCCACCTAAAGGTGATCCTGTGTTTGAATTAAAACAATTGCCACACACTTTGAAATATGCTTATCTTGATGAAAAGAAGATATATCCTATTATTATTAGTGCTAACCTTTCAGAACATGAAGAAGAAAGATTATTGAAAGTTCTAAGGAAGCACCAAGCTTCTATTGGATATACTCTCGATGATTTAAATGGCATTAGTCCCACTCTATGTCAGCACAAAATTAATATCGAACCTGATGCTAAACCCGTTGTTGACCACCAAAGTCGGTTAAATCCGAAGATGAAAGAAGTGGTAAGAACAGAAATATTAAAACTTCTGGAAGCAGGTATAATCTATCACATAGCTGATAGTAGATGGGTCAGTCATGTTCATTGTGTTCCTAAGAAAGGAGGTATAACTGTTGTTCCTAATGATAAGAATGAACTTATTCCACAAGGAATTGTCACAGTCTATAGAATGGTAATTGATTTTAGAAAATTAAACAAAGCAACTAGAAAAGATTATTACCCTTTACCTTTTATTGATCAAATGCTTGAAAGATTATCTAAGCACACACACTTTTGCTTCCTTGATGGATATTCTGGCTTTTCAAAAATACATGTTTCTCAACCTGATCAAGAAAACACTACTTTTACTTGTCCCTTTGGAACCTATGCTTATAGACATATGCCTTTTGGTTTATGTAATGCACCTGCTACCATTCAAAGATGTATGACTGCTATATTCTCTGGCTTTTGTGAAAAGATTGTTGAGATTTTCATGGATGACTTTTTTCTATTTATGGGAAGTCTTTTGATGATTGTTTAAGAAATCTTGATTGAGTTTTGCATGAGATGTGAATAAACAAATCTTGTCTTGAATTGGGAGAAGTGCCACTTTATGGTTAATGAAGGCATTGTCTTGGGTCATACAATTTCTGAAAGAGGTATAGAAGTGGACAAAGCTAAGGTTGATGCAATTGAGAAAATGCCATGTCCCAAGGATATAAAAGGTATTCGTAGTTTCTTAGGTCATGTTGGTTTCTATAGGAGATTTATCAAAGACTTCTCTAAAATTTCTAGGCCTCTTACTAATCTCTTGCAGAAGGACATTCCTTTTGTTTTTGATGATGATTGTTTAGAAGCTTTTGAAACACTTAAGAAAGCCTTAATTTGTGCACCTATTGTTCAACCACCTGATTGGAACTCGCCTTTTGAAATTATGTGTGATGCTAGTGATTATGCTGTTGGCTCCGTTCTAGGACAACGATTTGATAAAAAACTCAATGTTGTTCATTATGCTAGTAAAACTCTAGACAGTGCTCAAAGAAATTATGCTACTACTGAAAAGGAATTCTTAGCAGTTGTGTTTGCTTGTGATAAATTTAGACCTTATATTGTTGATTCCAAATTAACTGTTCACACAGACCATGCTGCTATTAAATATCTTATGGAAAAGAAATATGCTAAACCTAGACTTATTCGATGGGTTCTCTTGTTACAAGAATTTGATTTTCATATCATTGATAAAAAAGGAGCTGAGAACCCAGTTGCTGATAATTTATCTAGGCCTGAAAATGTGCTTGATGACCCACTAGCTGTTGATGATAGTTTTCCTCATGAGCAGTTAGCTGCAATAAATGTTTCTCATAGTACTCCTCAGTATGCTGATTATGCTAATTACATTGTTGCTAAATATTTACCACCTAACTTTACATATCAACAAAAGAAAAAAATTCTTCTATGATTTAAGACATTAATTTTGGGATGACCCACATCTTTATAAAGAAGGAGTAGATGGTATTATTAGACGTTGTGTACCTGAGCATGAACAAGGACAGATCCTACGGAAATGTCACTCCGAGGCTTATGGAGGGCATCATGCTGGAGATAGAACTGCTCACAAGGTATTGAAATCTGGATTTTATTAGCCTACTCTCTTCAAGGATGCCCGTAAGTTCGTCTTATCTTGTGATGAATGTCAAAGGATAGGTAATATCGGTAAGCGTCAAGAAATGCTGATGAATTATTCACTTGTTGTAGAACCATCTGATGTTTGGGGATTTGATTACATGGGACCTTTTCCTTCCTCTAATGGGTATACACATATTTTGGTTGCTGTTGATTATGTTACTAAATGGGTAGAAGCTATTCCAACTAGTAGTGCTGATCACAACACCTCTATTAAAATGCTTAAGGAAGTTATTTTCCCAAGGTTTGGAGTTCCTAGATATTTAATGACTGATGGTGGTTCACACTTTATTCATGGTGTTTTCCTTAAAATGCTTGCATCACCCTATCATCCTCAGTCTAATACAATAGAGAAATAAAATTAATTTTGCAAAAGACTGTCAATAGGTCCAGGAAGAATTGGTCTAAGAAATTAGATGATGCACTTTGGACATATAGAACAGCTTATGAAAATCCTATGGGTATGTCTCCTTATAAAATGGTTTATGGAAAAGCATGTCATTTGCCCCTTGAGTTAGAACATAAAGAATATTGGGCAATCAAAGGACTCAATTATGATTTCAAACTTGCTGGTAAAAAGACGTTATTTGATATTATCTCATTAGATGAATGGAGAACCCAAGCTTATGAAAATGCAAAATTGTTTAAAGAAAAGTAAAAAGAAGGCATGATAAAAGAATTCAGAAGTGTGAGTTTAAAGTCAAAGAATATGTTTTTTGTACAACTCTCATTTCAGAATTTTTGCAGGAAAACTCCTCTCAAAATGGGAATGCCCATACGTCATCGCGCAGGTTTACTGGTCCGGAGCCATCAAAATAAATAATTCTGAAGGTACTAACCCGAAGGTTGTCAATGGGCAACGAATCAAACATTATATCTCAGGTACGCCTATTAATGTTGAAAGTAATATTATCCAAACTATGACACCGGAAGAACACATAAAAGAGTCCTTCCGGAACACTCAAGAATCGTGAAAATAAGGAGGTACGTGATACGATAAGTAAATGGACTTCGAAAAATCTGCAAAAATATTTTTTATCAGTTTTGGAATATTTTAAAATTTTGGGGGCGCGCCCTGGTGTCTAGTACCCACCTGGGACACCTCCCGTACTCCATTTTTCTACCTTATACTTGTCCTTCAAGATAAAAAATCTATATATACTTCCCGAACCTGTAAACCACCGCATCACGGAGAAATCCTCTGTCCACTTTTCTTGCTATTTCCTGCGTAGATCTGAAAATATGTCCTCCCAAGACTCCGAGGGTGAGAGCTATGTTGCCGATCTCATCGCAAACCCCAAGTCCTATGGGGATGAGGGGCACTATAGCTGGACCTCCGAAGAAGAATAAGATGAATCGTTTCCTTCCCGGTTCAAGGATGAGAGCATGGAGGCATTATGCAAGAGGATAATAAAACTCGAGATAGATAATTGTGAGTTGATGATGAAAATTTTTATTCTCTGTCAGAAGCTGGAGGAAGCAAAAGGGAAACCCCACACTTTCTCACCACCACCATTGCCATGGAAATCCGAGGATAAGATCTCTTCTTCATCACCACCTTCATCTTCTTCACCACCAAAGGAGAACTGAGTATCGAGTATGGGCACTTCTAGCGACCCGACCTCAGATGGTCAAGTCTCTGTGCTTAAGTGTCATCCCTGGATCGGTATGCTGACACACACAATACTCAAGGATTTATAACAGAGGTAAATCACATGTATAAAGTAATGTAAATACTATTACCTCAATCCAAATAGCGGAAGTAACAACAAGGTTGTGGATTCCCATCAACACCAACGACAAAGTTGAGTGTAGGAATCGCAACCCTAACGTATCACTTACTCGTCGTAAGATTCCTACAACATGAGACATTGCAGCCACAAAGGGTCAGTACATTGAATGTACTGGCAAATTCACACCATAGGATAATGATGAATAATAGCTATCACTACATGCATATTTGGCTGGTGGAAATCTCTAAGCTTGATTTTTGCATAAAGCCAATTTTCCCTACCTCAAAGGAATATATTTTATTTAACTACAAAGTTGGTTGAAAACATTGAGAAGGTTCCTCCAACTCAATCCCAAAGTAATAATTATGACCCAACAAATTAATTAAGTAAAGTGATGAGATCAACTTGATAATTCAAGAACCAGATACTCAAGATGTCCATAACCGGGGACACGACTAACCATGATTAGTTTGTACACTCTGCAGAGGTTTGCGCACTTTTCCCCACAAGACACATTCTCCTTCGTTGGATTTCTCGCACTACAAGGTGTTTGAGAAATGGATGACCGAGACACGGTTTTTCAGAAGCATTAACTCTAATCCGGGTAGACCGTACCAACCTACATCCCCTAAATCTGCTAGCCTACCATTGGAAGAGGTCATGCAACTTAATCCACTATGCTAGAGCCCATAATAGCTTGTGGATGCACACGGAAGTTTCTAGCATGAATAATCTTATGATCCCTTTGAGCCTGGGTGGCGAACCAAAAAGGACATCACTGGTATATCCCCAGGTGCCCGCAACCAATCCACCCAGATGTGTATTTAAGTAGCCACCTTAAGTTAACCATTAATTAACAATCTCACATCTGTCATGGATACACTCAAACCCAATCCACGTCTACGAGCATAGCATGGCAGTATAAGAATAAAGTAGAAGTAACTCACAGGGTTTGATAATAAAAAGGGCAATAGGTTCTACCTCATCATCTACTTTCCAAAACCCACGTGTTAAGAGATCCTACTCGTGCAATGTTTGAGGGTTGTAACTAATGCATAAAAACTGGGTATAAAAATATGATCAAAGTGTGAACTTAACCCGTACTGTTAATGAAGATGATTCGCACTCATAACTCCTCATAGTTCTACTCGTGACACTCCAGTCAATCTATCGTAAGCAAGCAATAGTAACCACACATGAGCAATCATGCAAAAGAATCGAAGAAAAGATCTCGAAAAACTCCAAAAACAAGCAATTAACTCTTGTAACAGAAAACAATTTCAAACAGTACCAAAATTGTGTGGATTTGGCCATATCAGAAAGTTTAGGTCAAGAGCTTTGATTTGCAAAAAGAATCAACTCAATCGGAGTTATAAAACTCGAGTTACTATCAAACGAAGTTTGAATATAAATCTGTTTAAATTAAAATTTTAAAACTTCCAAAAAATATGTTTAATTTGTTTTACTGGATAGAGGGGATCATAACGAAGCAGTGGGCGTTGGTTTCATTGGATTTGGACAAACGAGTAAAAAGTGGTGAGGGTTTAAAGATCAGGGGCTAAACTAT
Organism: Triticum monococcum; assembly: GCA_034509565.1. Classification (NCBI taxonomy): domain Eukaryota; kingdom Viridiplantae; phylum Streptophyta; class Magnoliopsida; order Poales; family Poaceae; genus Triticum; species Triticum monococcum. The sequence goes on from CM067842.1 coordinate 125,935,895, forward strand.
AAATAAAATAATTGCATATAGGTCCCTGGCCGAAATAAAAAAGAAAAGGAAAAAAATCTATCAAGCGAACGCTCGCTACAGAACCTAAACCGATGAAACTGTTCGCTATAAAGGTCTAAACGACGAACGTTCTCTAAATAACTAGACTAATAAAAACCAGTTTTTTTAGAAAAACCAAGAAAAAACAGGAAACCGATCTAGGGTTTGGTTTATACCGGTCCATGGCGGTTCCGACAGCCGGTCGGCGGTGGTGGCGGCCACGGCGAGGCGGGGCAGCAGCTCGGGCGGCGGCGGCTTGCGGTGCTGTGCGGGGCAAGGCGCGGGCGGCTACGGTGTGCGGTGCGGCAGCGGATCGGCGGAGGCGGCGAGATGCGGTCCAGGGGCCCCGGGGGTGGAGTATATATAAGGGGGGGGGGGGCACGGGAGGCGTGCCCGGGTCGGAGTCCGACGGCGGCGGTGACGTACAGGAGCTGGTCTCCTGCGGGAGGTTGGTGACGATGCGACTGGGCTGGGCCTGGCTCGCTAGTTGGGCCGGCCAAGTCGGAGGAAGGGTTTTTTCTAAAACATTTTTTTATAGACAAGAAAAATAGAATAAACCATACAAAGTAAAAATATAATATAGGCATATTATACATCAAAATTTTTAGAAAAAGATTTTCTACGGCTTGAAATTTTTTCTAGCATCAAATAAAATTCACACAAAATTAAATAAAGCAAAGAGTGCTACTGATGCAATAAAACCCAATAAAAATCATTTAAAAATGCCAAAATGATTTCAAATTTATTTCTCTCCAATTTTCTGATGTAGGGAATCATTTTACCCTATTTTCCATTTATTTTATTTTTGGAGAAAAATAATTTGAATGAAACCCAAATAAATCCAAATTGAAAATAATTTCAAAGGGACTTTAAATCTGATTCTTTTAAACTTCCAACTCATATTTCATATGTTTTAAAGAAGTCAATTTATCTTCTCTCATGAAAATCATTGAGTTGCTTAAAGTTCCTGAATTTGAAATATTTCCAAATGAAATTCAAATCTTTTCAACAACCCTTTTCATTTATTTAAATGGAAGAAGTCATGTCATCTTCTCTCTAGGGTTTTGTGATGAAATAAATTTGAATTCTTGGAGATTAGAAAGCAAAGTGAAAGTTTTGGGAAGTCATTTTATTCCCTCTCATTTAACTTTCAAAAAGTTTTGAATTTCACTCAATTTTACACAAGCAACCACACCACAATCAAACAATCAATCAAATCTATTTATTTAATATAACATTCCAAAATTTAAAATTTTGGGATTTTACAAACCTACCACCCTTAAAATGAATCTCGTCCTCGAGATTCGGAGAGGCTAGCAAGAATTAGGTTAGGTTCGGGGTCTTCTCAAAATCCATTGATCGCCACAGGGGGTGTGGGGTGCTACCACCCTTAGAAGCATGGTTATGGTTCCATCAAAACTCGTATAATCCATCCTTATTCTTGACAGTGTCGGTCTTCTCAAATTCTTGGGAAAATTCCTTTTTTGGGGCTCTTCCGGTAATGGCATAACCTTTTCCCTCGATTATTGTGTCCATTTCTTCTTGCTAAGGTTCTTGTGTGACTGGACCTTCTTAGTTGACGGGTCTAGCGCCAATACTAAACAAATGTCGATATCTCATGGTGGTCAACCATTTACGGTTTCTCCTGCAGGAAATGGGTCTGGGCTTCATTCTCACCGTATGCCATACGGTTGGCAACAGGTGCCTTGTACAAGGGAAAGTACTTATACCATTCTAAGGTTTAAACAAGGTTTTGATCGTTGTCTCTCTACTATGAGCAAGTCACTCAGATTTACCATCCCATGCAGCAAGGCGAATAAGAAGAGTAAGTCAGTATGGTGATCAATCCATCCCGCACCCAAATCATTACCTTGTATATGGTTTAGCGAATCTTGTATTCTAACACTCGGTCTTCCTCACAAGCATTGCAGAATTTCTCTTGTCCATGAACTGGCTTCGGAAAAAAAATCCATTGATTCTGCAAGCCAAAGAAACATCTATCGTTCCTTCACAACTCTCAGTTTTTGCGTTACTCCTATGAAATCGTCGGGGGGTAAGGTCGTAATCTCCTCCAGGGTTTTTTCCTTCAACAAGAGTGTGCTTGCTTCTTGGAAGGTCCTAGGGCATGTGGGTTATGGCCCATCTCATCACTTGTAAACCTTGAACTCATCATTGGGGCAACTGATCATTATGCCAACATCCAAGTTCCTAGCATTCTTAAATCCATCCAATTGTACTGTCTCCCTTCCTTCTATGGGTACCAAGCTAAGACGGGATTACTCATACTCATCATGGAGTTACAATTGCTCCACATTACCAACATTATACCTCCTTTATATCCAATAGTACTTCATCCCTTAATATTCTCGGGGTATCCCACATATCGAGACAAAACTCATACTTATTTTGTCCGAAATCCACTCCGTGGCATATCATTCTCCTTTCCAGGGGTCAAGGGTCTCCACAGTTACTACCACCCTTGAAATGCACAAACTCATCCATAGACCATATTTCTCATATCCTCGAAAATGGTCAAAATCTTTCTTCATAGAGTAACAACTCATAGGCATCCGAATCAGTACCAACGATGCTAACTTTATTGAATCTCATATTCTTACAATCTCCTGCATTTCCATTACATGCCTCAACTCAACACCTCAATAATAAAAGAATTGTTCCCGCTGCTACTACTATATTTCCCACATACACAACTAATTATCACAAGTATCCTTCTCCTTGGGATAATCTCTGGCAAAGTGCCCTGCTTCATTATAACGAAAACATATTACTTCTGACAAGTTTCGAGGTTTCCTTTTTGGGCAACTGCTGAAGTAGTGCCCCGACTCCTTGCACCTGAAACAGGTGATATGACTCAGGTCCTTCCTAGAATCCAATCTACTTCTCTTCCTGGACTCTTCCGATCCAATCAGGGCTTCTGATAACCCACAAGTATAGGGGATCGCAACAGTTTTCGAGGGTAGAGTATTCAACCCAAATTTATTGATTCGACACAAGGGGAGCCAAAGAATATCCTCAAGTATTAGCAGCTGAGTAGTCAATTCAACCACACCTGGAAACTTAATATCTGTAGCAAAGTAATATGATAGTAGTGGTAACGGTAGCAAAAGGTAATGATAGCAAAAGTAATGTTTTTGGTATTTTGTAGTGATGATAGCAATAGCAACAGAAAAGTAAATAAGCGAAGAACAATATATGGAAAGCTCATAGGCAATGGATCAGTGATAGAGAATTATGCCGGATGCGGTTCATCATGTAACAGTCATAACCTAGGGTGACATAGAACTAGCTCCAATTCATCAATGTAATGTAGTCATGTATTCCGAATATAGTCATACATGCTTATGGAAAAGAATTTGCATGACATCTTTTGTCCTACCCTCCCGTGGTAGCAGGGTCCTAGCGGAAACTAAGGGATATTAAGGCCTCCTTTTAATATAGTACCGGACCAAAGCATTAACACATAGTGAATACATGAACTCCTCAAACTACGGTCATCACCGGTAAGTATCCCGATTATTGTCACTTCGGGGTTAACGGATCATAACACATAATAGCTGACTATAGACTTGCAAGATAGGATCAAGAACTCTCATATATTGATGAAAGCATAATAGGTTCAGATCTTAAATCATGGCACTCGGGCCCTAGTGACAAGCATTAAGCATAGCAAAGTCATAGCAACATCAATCTCAGAACATAGTGGATACCAGGGATCAAACCCTAACAAAACTAACTCGATTAGATGATAAATCTCATCCAACCCATCACCGTCCAGCAAGCCTACGATGGAATTACTCACGCATAGCGGTGAGCATCTTGAAATTAGTGATGGAGGAAGGTTGATGATGATGATGGCGACGGATTCCCCTCTCCGGAGCCCTGAACGGACTCTAGATCAGGCCTCCCGAGAGGTTTTAGGGCTTGGCGGCGGCTCCGTATCGTAAAAGGCGATGAATCCTTCTTCTTTATTTTTTCTCCCCGAAAGCAAATATATAGAGTTGGAGTCGAGGTCAAAGGAGCTCCAGGGGGCCCACGAGGTAGGGGGTGGGCCCTAGGGGGCAGGCGCGCCCCCACCCTCGTGGCTAGGGTGTGGCCCCCCTGGTCTTGATCTTTGATACGTCTCCAACGTATCTATAATTTTTGATTGTTCCATGCTATTATATTACCAACCTTGGATGTTTTTATGCATTTATATGCTATTTTATATGATTTTTGGGACTAACCTATTAACCTAGAGCCCAGTGCCAGTTTCTTTTTTTCCTTGTTTTAGAGTATCACAGAAAAGGAAAATCAAACGGAGTCCAATTGACCTGAAACTTCATGGAACTTATTTTTGGAAGGAAAGCAACCCGGGAGACTTGAAGTGCACGTCAGGAAAGCAACGAGGGAGCCCCGAGGCAGGGGGCGCGCCCACCCCCCTGGGCGCGCCCTCCACCCTCATGCTCCCCAGACATATTTCTTCCGCCTATATATATATTCATACCCAAAAACAATCGGGGAACACAATAGATCGGGAGTTCCGCTGCCAGAAGCCTCCGTAGCCACCGAAAACCAATCTAGACCCATTCCGGCACCCTGCCGGAGGGGGAATCCCTCTCCGGTGACCATCCTCATCATCCCGGCGCTCTCCATGACAAGGAGGGAGTAGTCCACCCTCAGGGCTGAGGGTATGTACCAGTAGCTATGTGTTTGATCTCTCTCTCTCTCTCTCTCTCGTATTCTTGATTTGGGACGATCTTGATGTATCGCGAGCTTTGCTATTATATTTGGATCCTATGATGTTTCTTCCCCCCTCTACTCTCTTGTAATGGATTGAGTTTTCCCTTTGAAGTTATCTTATCGGATTGAGTATTTAAAGATTTGAGAACACTTGATGTATGCCTTGCCGTGCGTATCTGTGGTGACAATGGGATATCACGTGATTCACTTGATGTATGTTTTGGTGATCAACTTGCAGGTTCCGCCCATGCAACTATGCATAAGGGTTGGCACACGTTTCCGTCGTGATTCTCCGGTAGAAACTTTGGGGAACTCTTTGAGGTTCTATGTGCTGGTTGAATAGATGAATCTGAGATTGTGTGATGCATATCGTATAATCATACCCACGGATACTTGAGGTGACATTGGAGTATCTAGGTGACATTAGGGTTTTGGTTGATTTTTGTCTTAAGGTGTTATTCTAGTACGAACTCTAGGGTTGTTTGTGACACTTATAGGAATAGCCCAACGGATTGATTGGAAAGAATAACTTTGAGGTGGTTTCGTACCCTACCATAATCTCTTCGTTTGTTCCCCGCTATTAGTGGCTTTGGGGTGACTCTTTGTTGCATGTTGAGGGATAGTTATGTGATCCAATTATGTTATTATTGTTGAGAGAACTTGCACTAGTGAAAGTATGAACCCTAGGCCTTGTTTCTTATCATTGCAATACCGTTTACGCTCACTTTTATCATTAGTCACCTTGCTGTTTTTATATTTTCAGATTACAAACACCTATATCTACTATCCATATACCACTTGTATCACCATCTCTTCGCCGAACTAGTGCACCTATACAATTTACCATTGTATTGGGTGTGTTGGGGACACAAGAGACTCTTTGTTATTTGGTTGCAGGGTTGCTTGAGAGAGACCATCTTCATCCTACGCCTCCTACGGATTGATAAACCTTAGGTCATCCACTTGAGGGAAATTTGCTACTATCCTACAAACCTCTGCACTTGGAGGCCCAACAACATCTACAAGAATAAGGTTTTGTAGTAGACATCAAGCTCTTTTCTGGCGCCGTTGCTGGGGAGGCAAGGAAAGCGACACTTACACCCTATCAAGTAAGCTCTTTTCTGGCGCCGTTGCCGGGGAGGTGAGTCCTTGAAGGTATATCTTTAGATCTTGCAATCGAATCTTTTTGTTTCTTGTTTTAGCACTAGTTTAGTTTATAAAAGAAAACTATAAAAAATGGAATTGAGTTTGCCTCATACGCTTCATCTTTTTAATAGCTTTCGTGAGTATGATGGAAAGGAAAATTGTGCCAAAGTGTTAGAACAAGAATGCATTAAAATGTTTGGCACTACATCTTTGAATGATGAGCATGATTGCAATGTTGTTAGTATGAACTCCTTGAATATCCATGGTACTAATGATGATTGCACTAGTTATGATGAAAATGTCTCCTATAAACATGTCAATTTTTGTGGAGTGCATTGGGTTTGTAAGTACACACCAAATAGGGAAGATAGATATTGCAAGAGGCATAAGTACTTAGAAACTAAATTGTTGCAAGAAAGGCTAGATGATTGTGCTGAAAATTTAAATTTTCTTGGCCGTACTTGTGGACTTTGCAATGAAAGTGGTCATTTAGCTATCCGATGCAAATTGTTTCATGATCTTATTGTGTCCAAAAATTGTGATGAGTTGATTTCCCTTGCACATTATAATGAACTTAACTTGCTTATGGGTTGCGAAGAAATGAAACATATAACTGGGTATCTTCCAGAATTTGCCCGTTATAAACTTCTTGGCTTTGATCTAGGGGAAATTTATATGTATTGTGTGGTGAATTGCATTGAAAATCCTTATATTGCCAATTACATAAAGAAAAGAGAACAAATAGAGGATGAAGAGAATACTAATGAAAGGGAAGAGTCTCCCCAATACCCTCCTATTATTTCTTATGATGAATCAGGTAACAAGGAGGATCCTTCTATTCAACCAGTCTCATTAATAAGGAGCTCCAAAAAGAGGATTAAACCCACACATGATGTGGTGAAGAAGAAGAAAAGAAAAACGAAGAGAGGTAAAAAGACATCTATCCCAAATAATGCTGCTCCTATTACTGTTGTGCCTCATGAAAATATAATTGTGGAAGATGATGCACTTGATGATGATCTCGTTATGCCTATTGCTTGTTGTGATGATTATGATTGGGAAGATAATGATACTTCTTATGATCTTGAAAATCTTTTTGGCACTTGCTTGGAAGAATATGATAATTGCTATACTATTGGTGCTATCTATACTATTAATGATGAGAGTGATTATGCTTATGATATGAAAAGGCCCAAGCTTGGGGATGCTATGTTTAATGAAGATGATGTTTTTGAGAATACATTTGCTACAATTAATATGTGTCCCAAGCTTGGGGATGCTACGTTTAATGAAGATGATATTTTTAGTCTCCCAAGTTTTGATATGCAAATTTATAATGATGATAGCATGCCTCCTACTTATGATGATTATTGTGATGATACTTATTCTATAAAAAGTAGTGATTATATTTTTAAAACCTGTCATGATTATGGTTACCCCTTTTCTGAACATTACTCTTTTAATGTGGAAACAATTTATAGTATTCGAGTTTCTTATGATACTCCCACTATTCCGAATGAGAAGAATTTTGCTTATGTGGAGAGTAATATAATTTCTATGCTTGTAGATCATGAAAAGAATGCTTTAGGTGCTGGTTATATTGTTGAATTCATTCATGATCCTACTGAAAATTATTATGAGGGAGGAACATATGCTTGTAGGAATTGCAATAATTTCAAGTTTCCCCTCTGTGTGCTTAAAATTTTCAAGTTATGCTTGTTTTGCCTTCCTATGCTAGTTGATTCTTGTTCCCATAAGTTGTTTGCTCACAAAATCCCTATGCATAGGAAGTGGGTTAGGCTTAAATGTTCTAGTCATATTCTTCATGATGCCCTCTTTATGTTACAATTCTTATCTTTTATGTGAGCATCATTGGAATCATCATGCCTAGCTAGGGGCGTTAAACGATAGCGCTTGTTGGGAGGCAACCCAACTTTATTTTGGTTCCTTGATTTTTGCTCCTGTTTAGTAATAAATAATTCATCTAGCCTCTATTTATATGTGGTTTTATGCTTTTAATTAGTGTTTGTGCCAAGTAGAACCTTTGGGAAGACTTGGGGAAAGTCTTGTTGATCATGCTGTAAAAAACAGAAACTTTAGCGCTCACGAGAATTGCTGCCATTTTTATTTGGAGAGTGTTATTTAGTTAATTATTTTTCAGATGATTAATAGATAAATTCCTCACGTCCAGAAATTTATTTGAGAATTTTATGAGTTCCAGAAGTATATGTTTGATCCAGATTACTACAGACTGTTCTGTTTTTGACAGATTCTGTTTTTCATGTGTTGTTTACTTATTTTGATGAATCTATGGCTAGTAAAAGATTTTATGAACCATATAGAAGTTGGAATACAATAGGTTTAACACCAATCTTCTGTATCTAAATAGCTAGCCCCCAACATGCATTAGAAAAGACCCACTTCAACATTCAATGAGTCATAGGAAAAGGTTGACTTCAACATGCAAACATGCATGATATATTTAATAAATATTTTACAAAAAATACAATAATAAAACACAATAAACCATATGTATTTTTAGATTTAGCTCACATACTATTTCTTCAAATATTCTTATTTCCATAAAATTATTAATATCTTAGAAAAATATTGCAAAATAATCCCGCAACAATGTGCGGGGCATCGTCTAGTATAAATAAAGAATGAGTTCATTACAGTACCTTGAAGTGGTGTTTTGTTTTCTTTCGCTAACGGAGCTCACGAGTTTTTTGTTAAGTTTTTTTGTTGTGAAGTTTTCATGTTTTGGGTAAAGATTCGATGGACTATGGAATAAGGAGTGGCAAGAGCCTAAGCTTGGGGATGCCCAAGGCACCACAAGGTAAAATTCAAGGACAACCAAGAGCCTAAGCTTGGGGATGCCCCAGAAATCATCCCCTCTTCCGCCTTCGTTCATCGGTAACTTTACTTGGAGCTATATTTTTATTCGCCACATGATATGTGTTTTGCTTGGAGTGTCATTTTATTTTCTTTTGTTTAGCTTGATGTTTGAATAAAATACCAAGATCTGAAATTATTAAATGTTAGAGAGTCTTCATATAGTTGCATAATCATTTGACTACTCATTGATCTTCGCTTATATTTTTCGGAGTAGTTTGTCATTTGCTCTAGTGCTTCACTTATATCCTTTTAGAGCAAGGTGGTGGTTTTATTTTGTAGAAATAGATGAACTCTCATGCTTCACTTATATTATTTTGAGAGTCCTAAACAGCATGGTAATTTGCTTTGGTTATGAAACTAGTCCTAATATGATGGGCATCCAAGAGGGATATAATAAAAACTTTCATATAAGTGCATTGAATACTAAGAGAAGTTTGATACTTGATGATTGTTTTGAGATATGGAGATAGTGATATTAAAGTTGTGCTAGTTGAGTAGTTGTGAATTTGAGGAATACTTGTGTTGAAGTTTGCAAGTCCCGTAGCATGCACGTATGGTAAACGTTGTGTAACAAATTTGAAACATGAGGTGTTATTTGATTGTCTTCCTTATGAGTGGCGGTCGGGGATGAGCGATGGTATTTTCCTACCAATCTATCCCCCTAGGAGCATGCGCGTAGTGCTTGGTTTTTGATGACTTGTAGATTTTTGCAATAAGTATGTGAGTTCTTTATGACTAATGTTGAGTCCATGGATTACACGCACTCTCACCCTTCCATCATTGCTAGCCTCTTCGGTACCATGCATTGCCCTTTCTCACATTGAGAGTTGGTGCAAACTTCGCCAATGCATCCAAACCCCGTGATATGATACACTCTTTCACACATAAACCTCCTTATACCTTCCTCAAAACAGCCACCATACCTACCTATTATGGCATTTCCATAGCCATTCCGAGATATATTGCCATGCAACTTTCCACCATTCCGTTTATCATGACACATTCATCATTGTCATATTGCTTAGCATGATCATGTAGTCGACATAGTATTTGTGGCAAAGCCACCGTTCATAATTCTTTCATACACGTCACTCTTGGTTCATTGCATATCCCGGTACACCGCTGGAGGCATTCATATAGAGTCATACTTTGTTCTAGTATCGAGTTGTAATCATTGAGTTGTAAATAAATAGAAGTGTGATGATCATCATTTTCTAGAGTATTGTCCTAAGTGAGAAATAAAAAAAGGGAGAGAAAGGCCATAAAAAAGAGAAGGCCCAAAAAAATAGAGAAAGGCCATAAAAGAAAATAGAAGGCCCAAAAAATGAGAGAAAAAGAGAGATGGGGCAATGCTGCTATCATTTTACCACACTTGTGTTTCAAAGAAGCACCATGATCTTCATGATAGAGAGTCTCCTATGTTGTCACTTTCATATACTAGTGGGAATCTTTCATTATAGAATTTGGCTTGTATATTCCAATGATGGGCTTCCTCAAAATGCCCTAGGTCTTCATGAGCAAGCGAGTTGGATGCACACCTACTAGTTTCTTTTGTAGAGCTTTCATACATTTATATCTCTAGTGCATCCGTTGCATGGCAATCCCTACTCCTTGCATTAACATCAATCGATGGGCATCTCCATAGCTCATTGATTAGCCTCATTGATGTGAGACTTTCTCCTTTTTGTCTTCTCCACATAACCCTCATCATCATATTCTATTCCACCCATAGTGCTATATCCATGGCTCACGCTCATGTATTGTGTGAAAGTTGAAAAAAGTTTGAGATTACTAAAGTATGGAACAATTGCTTGGCTTGTCATCGGGGTTGTGCATGATGAGAGCATTTTTGTGTGACGAAAATGGAGCATGACCAAACTATATGATTTTGTAGGGATGAGCTTTCTTTGGCCATGTTATTTTGAGAAGACATGATTGCTTAGTTAGTATGCTTGAAGTATTATTGTTTTCATACCAATATTAAACTTTTGTCTTGAATCTTATGGATCTGAATATTCTTGCTACAATAAAGAGAAATACATGGATAAATATGTTAGGTAGCATTCCACATCAAAAATTCTGTTTTTATCATTTACCTACTTGAGGACGAGCAGGAATTAAGCTTGGGGATGCTGATACGTCTCCAACATATCTATAATTTTTTATTGTTCCATGCTATTATATTATCAACCTTGGATGTTTTAAATGCTATTTTATATGGTTTTTGGGACTAACCTATTAACCTAGAGCCAGTGCCAGTTTCTGTTTTTCCTTGTTTTAGAGTATCGCAGAAAAGGAAAATCAAACGGAGTCCAATTGACCTGAAACTTTACGGAACTTATTTTTGGAAGGAAAGCAACCCGGAAGACTTGGAGTGCACGTCAGGAAAGCAACGAGGGAGCCACGAGGCAAGGGGGCGCGCACTCCACCCTCGTGGGCCCCTCGTGCCCCCCTGACATATTTCTTCCGCCTATATATATCCATATACCCAAAAACGATCGGGGAACACAATAGATCAGGAGTTCCGCCTCCAGAAGCCTCCGTAGCCACCGAAAACCAATCTAGACCCATTCCGGCACCCTGCCGGAGGGGGAACCCTTCTCCGATGACCATCTTCATCATCCCGGTGCTCTCCATGACGAGGAGGGAGTAGTCCACCCTCGGGGCTGAGGGTATGTACCAGTAGCTATGTGTTTGATCTCTCTCTGTCTCGTGTTCTTGATTTGGGACGATCTTGATGTATCGCGAGCTTTGCTATTATATTTGGATCCTATGATGTTTCTTCCCCTCTACTCTCTTGTAATGGATTGAGTTTTGCCTTTGAAGTTATCTTATCGGATTGAGTCTTTAAAGATTTGGGAACACTTGATGTATGTCTTGCCGTGCGTATCTATGCTGACAATGGGATATCACGTGATTCACTTGATGTATCTTTTGGTGATTGAGGGAGTCCTGGATTAGGGGGTATCCGGACAGCCAGATTATATCCTTTGGATGGACTGTTGGACTATGAAGATACAAGATTGAAGACTTCGTCTCGTGTCCGGATAGGACTCTACTTGGCGTGGAAGGCAAGCTAGGCAATACGGATATGTATATCTCCTCCTTTGTAACCAACCTTGTGTAACCCTAGCCCCCTCTGGTGTCTATATAAACCGGAGGGTTTTAGTCCGTAGGACAACATACAATCATACCATAGGCTAGCTTCTAGGGTTTAGCCTCTCCGATCTCGTGGTAGATCAACTCTTGTAATACTCATATCATCAAGAATAAATCAAGAAGGACGTAGGGTTTTACCTCCATCAAGAGGGCCCGAACCTGGGTAAAACATCGTGTCCTCTGCCTCCTGTTACCATCCGCCTTAGACGCATAGTTTGGGACCCCCTACCCGAGATCCACCGGTTTTGACACCGACATTGGTGCTTTCATTGAGAGTTCCTCTGTGACGTCGCCATAAGGAAGGATGCCTCATCTCGTTGTTAAAAGCAACATTACCGCCGGGGGAGCTTTGTCTGTCAGCCAAACTCTCTGGCTAGGCAATTTCGTCACGACTGCCTGTTCGGCCGCTGCACCGATGATGACTTCTCGGGTCATCAAAAACAGCCTCCACGTCGGCTCGGAATTCATCGAGCACATGGATCCAATGGAGCTCTCTTCCCTAAACGAACTCTTGGATCACATCGCCGCCTTGGGAGTCGCTACGGACTATGATCGGATTGGGCTTAAACCCGATCAAAGGGAGATTAACTCTCCATCGGTCACTCATCACGTTGTGGTGGTGGAGGAACAATGCGGCAACTCTTCATCTATTTTGAGGACTAACTATGTCCGGATTCCTTAGCTCTCCGAGCCGGATACCCGCTTACGGGAGGACATCACCCAAGCCCTGAACCTAGAATCAGGCAGCGGGCCAGACTTATCGGGTAACACTCCGGAACCCGAACTTCCAAGATTGGAAACTCCTCGGCCCCTGGGTCTCAGATCGGGTAGGGGTTCGGACTCAAATCCACCCACCCACCCAGACATAAAGGATCTTTCCCACATCAGGCAAGAGCCCCATGAAACAGTACATCATTATTGGGCCAGATTCCTCCTTGTGATGAACAAGGTTAAGGACTATCGCGAGGAAGATGCAGTCTCATTTTTCTGCAATAATTGCACGGACAAGGGAATCCTTAACGCCTTAAGTCATCGTGACATATCACGCTTCGCTGACTTGGCATCCATAGTATGAAAGTACTGTGCGATGGAAAACGCCTGGAAAACTGAAACAAAATTTTGGGATAATCCGGCTCCGAATACACACCCAGACCGAAGTAAAAGGGTGCACTATCGTAAGACACCCGAGCTAGCTGCAAAGAAACAAAAACCCTCTACAGGGCATGGAACCATACTGGAGGGATGGCATAATGGACCCTGCAAAATTCGTAGTACATCGGATGCAATACCAACGCACAACCTTAGAGCATGTTGGATACTCCGGCAGGTGGCCAAAAGTGGTGAAGATCTTCTTATCCCAAATGCCATAGAGCACCATCTCGTGGATAACAATACGGTGTTAATAGTCTTTGAGAACTTTGCGTCAAATAATAGGCGCAAGCAAACACTCCGCAGCATGGCCGAAATCTGCCATGTAGCAGGAATAAATCCATGGAGTGACACGGCTATTACATTCAATGCTAGTGATGAACCTAAATTCCGAATAGCCCGAGCACCAGCCGCACTGGTCCTCAGTACAATTGTGGACGACTTTCGACTCACCAAAGTACTCATGGACGGCGGCATCGGATTAAACCTCATCTATGAGGAAACTCTTCAAAAAATGGAAATAGACTGGAACCGCATTGAGCAAAGTATCACAACCTTCAGGGGAATCATACCCAGTCGGGAGGCACGATGCGCTGGGAAAATCACACTAGATGTGGTATTCGGTACGCCAGAGAATTATAGGTCCAAAGAAATTACATTTCAAGTGGACCCGTTCAGCAGTGGATACCACGCCCTTTTAGGACGTGAGGCGTTCACGATCTTCCAAGCCGTACCCCATTATGGGTACATGAAGCTCAAAATGCCCGGGCCCAACGGAATCATCACCCTCGCCAGTGATCCGGACACAGCACTCCGTGCCGAAAACAAAATAGCCGCACTGGCCCTCGAGGCATCATCCGAAGCCCTCTCGGCCGAGGAATTAACCATGCTACGCTCCATAGTGGACAGGGACGACGTGATACTCGATAAGAGATCCAAGTCCACCTCTTTTAAACCAGCGGATGAAATAGTGAAATTCCAAGTCCACCCAATGGACCCTACAAAAACATCCTCCATCGGGGCACAGTTAAACCCCGCCGTGGACGCCGCACTACGAGATTTCCTGCGCGAGAATTGGGACATATTCGCCTGGCACCCCTCAGACATGCCAGGAATCCCACGCAGGCTGGCCGAGCATAGGCTCAATATCCTAAAGGGATTCAAGCCGGTCAAGCAAGCTCTTCGGCGTTTCTCCGAACCTAAGAGACATGCCATGGGAGAGGAACTAGCAAAGTTATTGGAGGCCGAATTCATCAGAGAAATAAAACACCCGGGCTGGCTAGCAAACCTGGTGATGGTACCAAAGAAGGATAAATCCTGGCGCCTTTGTGTTGATTTCAAGGACCTCAATAAAGCTTGCCCGAAGGATCCCTCCCCCCTCCCCCGCATCGATCAAATTATCGATGCTACCGCAGGACACGAGTCATTGTGTTTCCTCGACGCATACACCGGTTACCACCAAATCAAGATGGCGGAGTCCGACCAAGCCGCAACGACATTCATCACACCATACGGTCCCTTCTGTTTCAACACAATGCCTTTTGGGCTCAAAAACGCCGGCACAACATATCAACGCATGATTCAAACATGTCTGGATAAACAAATTGGCAAAACAGTAGAGGCATACGTAGATGATGTGCTCGTCAAAACCAAACACGTTGACTCTTTGATAGACGACTTGAGGCTCACATTCGACAACCTCCGAACATACGACATCAAGCTCAATCCGGAAAATGCGTTTTCGGCGTACCAGTCGGAAAGCTCTCGGTTTCATTGTCTCCAGTAGAGGTATTGAAGCTAATCCGGCCAAAATCTGAGCTTTGTCACAGTTGGCTACCCCAACAGACCTCAAACAAATCCAGAAGTTAACTGGATGCGTGGCGGCTGTAAGCCGCTTTATCTCCCGCTTAGGAGAAAAGGCTTTACCCCTTTATCGCCTCCTTCGGCGCACCGAACACTTTGAGTGGACGGATGCTGCCACAGCTGGATTGGAAGAAATAAAGGCCATTTTGGCAACCAACCCAATCCTGGCCACGCCAAACATCGGCGAACCAATGCTGTTGTACATTACGGCAACTCATCAAGTTGTAAGCGCAGCGCTCGTCATCGAACGAGAAGCTGACGGACATAAATTCCCTCTTCAAAAGCCGGTACACTATGTATCCACTGTCCTCACTCCATGCAAATCACGGTACCCACATTATCAAAAGATAGCCTATGCGGTATTCATGGCATCCCGGAAGCTGCGACACTACTTTCAAGAGTGTTCGATTACAGTAGCCTCGAAAGTGCCACTTAATGATATTATAAACATCCGCGACGCTACAGGCCGGATTGCTAAATGGGCCATTGAGCTCCTCCCGTTCGACATAACATACAAACCTCGACGAGCCATTAAGTCACAAGTATTGGCCGACTTTGTCGCCGAATGGACAGAGGCCGAACTCCCTAAAGAGTACGGCACATACTCCAATTGGATCATGCATTTCGACGGTTCTAAAATGCTGGCTGGTCTAGGGGCCGACGTCGTCCTGACGTCCCCAATCAGAGATAACGTTCAGTATTTACTGCAAATATTGTATACAGACTCCAACAACGCAGCCGAATATGAAGCTCTGTTGCATGGTCTTCGGATGGCAGTCTCCATGGGCATTCAACGCCTGGAGGTGCGTGGGGATTCAAACCTTGCAATATCCCAAATAAATGGAGACTTTGACGCCAAGGATCCGAAAATGGCGGCCTACCGAAACGCCATCCTAAAAATGTCAGCTCGGTTCGAGGGGCTCGAATTTCACCATGTGGCTCGGGAAAACAATCAGGCGGCGGATATCCTCGCCCGCATCGACGCAAAATGCGATGCAGTCCCCCCCAACATATTTCTGGAAGGGCTATTCAAGCCATCCGTAGTATGGGAAGGGGACACCAGTAACAATAGTCCGGACCCGACGAAAATGCCCGATACCGAACACTCTGACACAATCGGAGGCTCCGCCACCGAAATAACACCTTCAGCCCACGTAATAATGGCCATCATAGCCCTGTGGACAGAACCATTCCTGGCCTACCTAACTAGGCAGGAACTTCCGGAGGACCAAAATGAGGCATGCTGCATAGTGCGGCGATCTAAGGCCTACAGGGTCCATGAGGGAGAATTGTATAAAAAAAGCACTACTGGAGTCCTTCAAAGGTGCATCTCCAAAGAGGAAGGGCGGAACCTTTTGGCAGAAATCCACGCCGGACTCGGTGGTCACCATGCCGCAGCCCGGGCTCTTGTAAGCAAGGCCTTCCGTACATGATTCTATTGGCCAACGGCCCGGGCAGATGCGCATGACTTGGTCCAACATTGCGCCGGTTGCCAGCTCTTTGCAAATCAAAGCCACATGCCACCCACCGCCCTCCAAACAATCCCCATTATGTGGCCCTTCGTGGTCTGGGGGCTTGGCATGGTTGGACCCCTTAAAGGGGGAACCCACAAGAAAAAATATTTACTGGTCATGGTGGATAAATTCACCAAATGGATAGAGGCCAAACCTGTTAAAACAGCCGAATCCGGACTAGTGATAGACTTCATATCTGGGGTCTTACACCGTTATGGCGTCCCCCACAACATCATCACTGACAACGGCACGAACTTCACTGCCGATGAGGTAAAACTCTAGTGCAGCAAAATGGGCATCAAGCTCGATTATGCTTCAGTCTATCACCCACAAACCAACGGCCAAGTCGAGCGAGCAAACGGTCTTATAATGAGCGGCATTAAACCCAGATTAGTGCGTTCCTTAACGGAGTCTAACACGCACTGGGTAGAGGAGCTCGACTCCGTACTCTAGGGGCTGCGGACGATGCTGAATCGTAGTACCGGATATACACCCTTCTTTATGGTGTACGGCGCAGAGGCAGTCTTGCCCTGTGACATAATTCATGACTCACCTCGAGTGCGCATGTACGAAGAAAGAGAAGCCGAGCTCGATCGGCAGGACAGTCTGGACACCCTGGAGGAGGAGCGCGACGTAGCAAAAGCCTGTTCCGCATTTTATCAGCAAGATGCTCGTAGGTACCAAAGCAGAGAAGTACGGGCCAAAACTTATAATGTTGGCGAACTAGTTCTACGCCTGCCGGATAAGAAAAAGAACAAGCTCGAGCCCAAATGGGAAGGTCCCTTCATTATTGACCAAGTTCTGACTGGTGGAGCGTACCGACTGTGGGATGCATCGACTAATCCACTCGAGCACAACCCATGGAGCGCGGCCAGGCTCCGAAGATTCTATGCCTAGCGCCGGACTCTATGTTCGTCCCCTTCCTGTGTCCATTTTTTGCATATACATTATCTTTCTTGTTTTTCTTTCTTTCTTTCTTTCTGTTATTCTTTCTCTAAGCCTTCAAGGGCCAACTTGTGCCTCGCTTGCACACTATAGATGCGCTAGCCGCGCTCATCATACCTGGGGGCTTCCTTCACAGAAGCTTAGTTATTTATCTGGGCCTCATGCCCCGCACATGTGTTATACTTCCACATGTACCTTTTTTTCACCATTATATGCATCGATATGACTTAAGTTTTGGCCAAGCTGGGTTGCCTGGCTCTTGTATTTATGCCCTATGTTCCCGTTAATTCGGCTAGGGCATAAGGGGAGCACCTCTGCGATTGTTACTGCCGGGTCAGCCGGATGTGTACCTCAGACTGGGTGAAGCCGAAAGCTAGTGTTGTTAAGGGAATATTCGGTCGGTGGACAAAAGATGATTTTTTATTTTCCATATCTGCCCCTAGATGTTTTTTTCTTGCGTTTCTGATCGCAGTCCGGACATGCACTTTAGGGCATGCTTACCCAGGGAAAGGAACCCTTAACGAAACTATTCTCCATGTAAGATGTTTCTTACTACCCATGTAATATAACATAACTAGTTGGGCACTTGTCCATTCAAGCACCAATGACCCCTACGCCTGGTATCCACGCATACCCCAGTTCTTACATAACTGAGCGGGTATTCGGATACACTCCGGACTATCGGGTCCCGAGGTTGAAGCGAAAAGGTCCGCCAAGACAAATGATCTACAATCCGGCTAGAACGCATTATACATGTCACTTTAATTACATAGTCATGCAGACTGACTAAATTCCTTTTCTATACCATCCAACAGGCGGTCTAGCGTACAATCCTGTTGGGAATACTTTGTAGCTAATTCTACTTGCCCATAAACTAAGCTAACGGGGATTTCTTTTCCGTCGGGCCCCACAGGTCCGACCTCGGCCATGTGATTTGGGTCAGCCTTGGTATACCACGTCTTCACCATGGCCCAGGCTTCTCTGGCACCTTGTCAACAGGCCGATATCTTCCATAATTGGAAGCGCCTCCGTGCTCCCTTGAGCTTCTCCGTAAGCTCTGCAACGCCTTCTGATAGGGAGACGGATGGCCACAAGGCCTAGGCAACACCTTGCATCACCTGCCGAACTTGTTCATGCAGATGTGAGAGCTCGGATAGAAGATCACCCGCAGACCCGGGTATTTCCTCCGCGGGACGACCCGTCAGCATACCTATAGACATAATGCTGATTAGTCGGCTTCTTCACCGAACTCCATTAAAAGGATTCGTTGAAGCACTTACTGAAAATGCCACGCCGAAGCCGCTTATTCTCCTTCTCGGAGTCTGCAAGCTGGGCTCGAACGTCTTTTAGTTCCATGCTCAGCTTGATATTGGCGTCTTGGAGATTGTTTTTCTCCCGCCTAACCTCAGTCAGCACGCGTTTGCCAGCCTCTAGCTGTCGCATGACATGCTGGTCCTCCGGATTTTCTCCAGATTCATCTGCAACATCTATTGTTAGATCTACAGCCACGCCGCACACTATATGGTAACCATCATTCTTTAAAGTAAATGTTACCAGCGGGTGAATTTTTCGGCTCCTGCAATGCGGCAACAGCGGCCCGCAGTTGGGTCTTGCATCCCTCTAGCTCCTGTGACAACCTAGTATTCTTCTCTGTAAGAACCTGCACAATAAAGATGATCCTTAAATCAGTTCTGCTAACTGTTTCAAGTCTCAGGGGCTACTGATACATATAAATCGTCATATTTACTTACTCATACATCCTTTACATACTGATCCGTGGCTCTGGCTAGACCATCTTGAGCAGCTCGGAGGTACGCCTCTCCAGAATTGAAGGCATCAAATGCCTCTGGTGAGAAACAAGCGTCACGGAGTACGGCCCGGCGGCGCCTATGATTCATGGCGCTTTCCACTTCTGAGTTTGTAGCGGATAATCTATCCGCATCCTCTGTAGGGGGATTATTCGGTGCCCGCCACATATCGGCTTCCGCCTCTATGTCCGGTCCTGGCGCCCGACTGGTGGAAGCGTGATTAGTGACATCGCGGGACATATTCCGGCGAGCGTTTTTTCTGTTAAAGAAACACGGACGTCATTGTATTTTGAGAAAGACGATAACCATAGAGCGGGGTTTTTTTCATACCTTTGCGCCGGCGTCTCCGTCCTGACCGCCTTCCTTTTTGGCCTACCCGGCCTCGGTGCCTCTTGTTGGCGAGTTGCTGCGGGTTCGGCAGGGCGTCCCGAATGCCTTCCCTGTAAAAATGCCATGTGTATATGGTGGGTGAAGTGTCTAAAAGGGGATCCTAGTTTTTGGAGTTGGGATTTTTGGTTTTTTCTTACGTGCGATGCAGGGAGCAGTCCGGGATAGTCGGCCGTAATGGCCACCATGGCATCATCACAGCTTAACTAATAGAACTGCCGGTCTATCAGCTCCACGAATATAACCGGATCTTCTTCAAGTCCGGAGTCGAGGGCCCGGTCAGGGTCCTCTGGTTGTGGAGAAGGGCTGCTGACCTCCTTTATGGCTTTTCGCAGTTCCTGCCGCAAAGTGGCAAGGCGAATACTTACGACAAAGAATGCGGGAAAGATGGGAGTAGGGAGATATAACTTACCCAGCTTGGAGGATTGTACATGGAGAATCCATCCTGTGGCTTGATATGGGTGAACTCCTCTTCCTCATCCTTGAACAATTCGGACATAATTTTCGCTAAAGTGGCAGCATTGTCCGGACCCTTACGCCCGTAGCGGGTGGCATCATCCGCCCCGTTAAAACACCACAAGGGGTGCCCATGATATTGAAGTGGTTGCACTCCCCGCATTATGCAAATCGACATAACTTCGATTACTGTCAATCCTGATTGAGCCAGTGCTTTAATCTGGTTCATCAGATAGAGGACTTCTCCATTGTCTTCCACCTGGGGGCTCCGTGGGCGCCAACTTTGGCGTTTCTTCAGAGGAGCATTGTTGAACTCAGGAAGACCCCACCGAACAGGGTCCGGAAGGGGAACGTCCTCCATATAAAACCATTCTAAAGGCCAGTCTTCAGACGACTTCTTTGGGGTACCGGATAGGTATCCGGTATCGGCGATGCGCCATATTTCGGCTCCACCCACTTGGTAAAGTGACCCCCTCTGTGTGCAAGGGACGAGGCAAAATAGCCTTTTCCACAGCTCGAAGTGAGCCTCGCAGCCCAGGAACAACTCGCAGAGAGCAACATAGCTTGCGATATGTAGGATGGAGGCAGGGGTGAAATTGTGTAATTGGAGGCCGTAGAACTCCAGGAGCCCGCGGAGGAACGGATGAATTGGAAATCTGAGTCCCCTTAATAAATAGGGAATAAGGCAGACCCATTCCCCCATAGAGGGATAGGGAAAGCTCTCCGCTTGCTCCCCGCCATTGTAGGTGGCAAGCCCGGCTCGAACGGGCACCATATACGCCGGAGGGAGAAATCCCTTCGTCTGTAGTTCGACTAATCGACTGTGCAGGACTGAACACCTCTCCCAATCACCGGGCTTAGGGCTACGGGGGAGGGAGGAGGAGCTGCGGAGGTCGGCCATGCTGGAATGGATCTTTCCGAAACGCGCTCTGATGGATTCTCGCTGGGGGAGGATGGTATGGATTGGATCTAAGGATCCCCATCCCTTTAATAGACAATTTATTTATCTGGCTAGGGGGGCGAATGTAAAAACGCCCTGGAGCCTCGTATTTATTAGACGCATGGGAGATAGCTCTTATTGGGCACAGAAGCCAAGAGGTCCAAACATTTATGGGACCAGACACTGCTTTACAAATGTTCGGAAGATGGAGAAGAACCCGCCTTGCAATGCCGAAGACAACACTGCGCACCAGACTCATCGTCATTGAAGCCTGGTTCGGGGGCTACTGAGGGAGTCCTGGATTAGGGGATATCCGGACAGCCGGATTATATCCTTTGGCCAGACTGTTGGACTATGAAGATACAAGATTGAAGACTTCGTCTCGTGTCCGGATAGGACTCTACTTGGCTTGGAAGGCAAGCTAGGCAATACGGATATGTATATCTCCTCCTTTGTAACCGACCTTGTGTAACCCTAGCCCCCTCAGGTGTCTATATAAACCGGAGGGTTTTAGTCCATAGGATAACATACAATCATACCATAGGCTAGCTTCTAGGGTTTAGCCTCTCCGATCTCGTGGTAGATCAACTCTTGTAATACTCATATCATCAAGAATAAATCAAGCAGGACGTAGGGTTTTACCTCCATCAAGAGGGCTCGAACCTGGGTAAAACATCGTGTCCCCTGCCTCCTATTACCATCCGCCTTAGACGCACAGTTTGGGACCCCCTACCCGAGATCCGCCGGTTTTGACACCGACAGTGATCAACTTGCGGGTTCCGCCCATGAACCTATGCATAAGGGTTGGCACACGTTTTCGTCGTGATTCTCTGGTAGAAACTTTGGGGCACCTTTTGAGGTTCTATGTGATGGTTGAATAGATGAATATGAGATTGTGTGATGCATATCATATAATCATACCCACGGATACTTGAGGTGACATTAGGGTTTTAGTTGATTTGTGTCTTAAGGTGTTATTCTAGTACGAACTCTAGGGTTGTCTGTGACACTTATAGGAATAGCCCAACAGATTGATTGGAAAGAAATAACTTTGAGGTGGTTTCGTACCCTACCATAATCTCTTCGTCTGTTCTCCATTATTAGTGGCTTTGGAGTGACTCTTTGTTGCATGTTGAGGGATAGTTATGTGATCCAATTATGTTATTATTGTTGAGAGAACTTGCACTAGTGAAAGTATGAACCCTAGGCCTTGTTTCTTATCATTGCAATACTGTTTACGCTCACTTTTATCATTAGTTACCTCGCTGTTTTATATTTTCAGATTACAAACACCTATATCTACTATCCATATACCACTTGTATCACCATCTCTTCGCCGAACTAGTGCACCTATACAATTTACCATTGTATTGGGTGTGTTGGGGACACAAGAGACTCTTTGTTATTTGGTTGCAGGGTTGCTTGAGAGAGACCATCTTCATCCTATGCCTCCTACGGATTGATAAACCTTAGGTCATCCACTTGAGGGAAATTTGCTACTGTGCTACAAACCTCTGCACTTGGAGGCCCAACAACATCTACAAGAAGGAGGTTGTGTAGTAGACATCAATCTTTTGCAAGGATTTTTTATTATATCCAAAAAGATGTTCCGTGAAGTTTCAGGTCATTCCAAGAACTTTTGTTTCTGCACATAAATAACACCATGGTAATTCTGCTGAAAACAACGTCAGTCCGGGTTAGTTCTATTCAAATCATGCAAGTTAGAGTCCAAAACAAGGGCAGAAGTGTTTGGAAAAGTAGATACGACGGAGACGTATCAACTCCCGCAAGCTTAAACCTTTGCTTGTCCTCAAGCAATTCAGTTGATAAACTGAAAGTGATAAAGAGAAACTTTTACAAACTCTATTTGCTCTTGTTGTTATAAATATGTAAAGCCAGCATTCAAGTTTTCAACAAAGATTATGAACTAACCATATTCACAATAACGCATAGGTCTCATGTTTACTCATATCAATGGCATAATCAACTAGCGAGCCATAATAATAAATCTCGGATGACAACACTTTCTCAAAACAATCATAATATGATATAACAAGATGGTATCTCGCTTGCCCTTTCTGAGACCGCAAAACATAAATGCAGAGCACCTTTAAAGATCAAGGACTGACTGGACATTGTAATTCATGGTAAAAGAGATCCAGTCAAGTCATACTCAATGTAAACTAACAGTAATGAATGCAAATGATAGCGGTGCTCTCCAACTGGTGCTTTTTAATAAGAGGACGATGACTCAACAAAAAAGTAAATAGATAGGCCCTTCGCAGAGGGAAGCAAGGATTTGTAGAGGTGCCAAAGCTCGATTTTGAAATAGAGGTGAATAATATTTTGAGCGGTATACTTTCATTGTCAACATAACAACCAAGAGATTTCCATATCTTCCATGCTACACACATTATAGGCGGTTCCCAAACAGAATGGTAAAGTTTATACTCCCCCTCCACCAACAAGCATCAATCCATGGCTTGCTCGAAACAACGAGTGCCTCCAACTAACAAGAGTCCCAGGGGGAGTTTTGTTTGCAATTATTTTGATTTTGATTTACATAAAGCATGGGACTGGGCATCCCGTGACCAGCCACTTTCTCGTGAGTGAGGAGCGGAGTCCACTCCTCTTGAGAATAACCTGCCTAACATGGAAGATACGGACATCCCTAGTTGATACATGAGCTATTCGAGCATACAAAACATGATATTTATTTGAAGGTTTAGAGTTTGGCACATACAAATTTAGTTGGAATGGCAGGTAGATACTGTATATAGGTAGGTATGGTGGACTCATATGGAATAACTTTGGGGTTTATGGAGTTGGATGCACAAGCAGTATTCCCGCTTAGTACAGGCGAACGCTAGCAAAAGATTGGGAAGCGTCTAGCTAGAGAGCGACAACAGTCATGAACATGCATTAAAATTAATCAACACCAAATGCAAGCATGAGTAGGATATAATCCACCATGAACATAAATATCGTGAAGGCTATGTTGATTTTGTTTCAACTACATGCGTGAACATGCGCCAAGTCAAGTCACTTAAATCATTCAGAGGAGGATACCACCCTATCATACCACATCACAACCATTTTAATAGCATGTTGGCACGCAAGGTAAACCATTATAAGCTCCTAGCTAATCAAGCATGGCACAAGAAACTATGATCTCTAGTTGTCATTGCAAACATGTTTATTCATAATAGGCTGAATCTGGAACGATGAACTAATCATATTTACAAAAACAAGAGAGGTTGAGTTCATACGAGCTTTTCTCATCTCAATCGGTCCATCATATATCGTCATAATTGCCTTTCACTTGCACAACCGAATGATGTGGATAATAATAATAGTGCACATGCATTGGACTAAGCTGAAATCTGCAAGCATTCAATTCAAGAGAGAAGACAAGGTGATATGGGCTCTTTTGTCAGATCAACAATAATGAATATAAGAGCCACTTCAACAATTTAATCATGGTCTTCTCCTATCGACCCCCAAAGAAAAGAAAAGAAATAAAACTATTTACACGGGAAAGCTCCCAACAAGTAAAAGAAGAACATGAAATCTTTTTGGGTTTTCTTTTTAATTACTACTACAAGCATGGAAATTAAACTAATTAAAATCTAAAACTAATTTTTTGGTTTTTTCTTAAGGTTTATTAAACACACAAGAAGAAAGCATAAAAAGGAAAATAAACTAGCATGGATGATACAATGGAAAAGTATGAGCCCCGACATCTAGCAATGAGTGTGTGAACATGAATGGAATGTCGGTGAGAAATACGTACTCCCCCAAGCTTAGGCTTTTGGCCTAAGTTGGTCTATGGCCACGGTTGGCCTGGCAGATATCCATAATAGTAGTTGGGGTTGTATTGCGATGCAGCGGCTATCGCCTCCTGAGCTGCAGCGTGGCGACGAGCGGCCTCCGCCCTCCTCTCGTTCTCATCTGCCTCCTCTCTGGTAATAACATATCTTCCTTTTGCCTCCTCACAAAGGAACTAGTGAGATAGTGATACTGGCTGCACTTTTCCTCCTCGAAGCTCACAAGACCAGCGTTACGCAAATATGCGTTAAATTCTTCCTTAATTCCCGCTCGATTCATAAAATTTTCCGAAGGCCATTCACAAGGACGCACTGGAGCGTCTCTTGGTGGCTCTTCATCAGCATCACGCATTGCAAGCCTGGGCTCTTGTTTCCTTGAAGAGCCACCTTGATACATTTTCCTAAACATGTTTCTTCCTCTGAAAAATTTCTGAAATTTTTAGTAACTTCAAAATAAAAGTAAACCAAACTCAACAAAATTGATAGCAACTACTCCTACAAGTGCCTAGAGCCTATATCAAGCATCAAGACTACTTTTGACCATATGAATTTGACATGTAAGCTCAAGAACAGGGTCACCTAAGCAGCAAAAATTTGCAATGAATAAAGCACTAGAACAAAAACTAATTGGACCAATGGAGGAGTCACATACCAAGGAACAATCTCCCCAAGCAGTTTTGTGAGAGGTGCTTTGAGTAAGGAGATCGAAAATGGCAGCAAAATGAGCTTGGACTCGGGTTTGAGCTGGATATTCGTGTTTGTGGGAGGAAGGAGTGTGTGGGTGCAGGAAGAAGTGGAGGAGGGCCACCGTGGGCCCACGAGGCAGGGGGCGTGCCCAAGGGGGTAGGGCGCGCCCTCCACCCTCGTGGCCAGGTGGATGCCCCCCGTGCTGTGTTCTTGGTGCCAAATATTCTCAAATATTCCAGGAAAAATCATATTTAAATTTTAGGTCATTTGGAGAACTTTTATTTTCGAGGTATTTTTATATTGCACGGATAATTCAGATAACAGACGGAAAATACTTATTTTTATTTTATTTAATATAAATAACAGAAAGTAGAAAGAGGGTACAGAGAGTTGTGTTTTCTAGTTTCATCCATCTCATGATCATGAAAAGGAATCCACTAACAAGGTTGATAAGTCTTGTTAACGAACTCATTCCGAATAACATGGAACCGGAGAAATTTCGAATAACACTATGTTACCTCAACGGGGATATGCACATCCCCAATAATAAGAATATCATATTTCTTCTTGACAGTAGGAAGAGGAAATTCAAACCTCCAAATATAATCGATGGAATTTTTCCAATAGAGTTGATACTAGGAACTTGAGGTTGTTTCCTCGGAAAGTGTACTGTATGCTCATTACCATTAACATGAAAAGTGACATTGCCTTTAGTGCAATCAATAACAGCCCCTGCATTATTCAAAAAGGGTCTTCCAAGAATAATAGACATACTATCGTCCTCGGGAATATCAAGAATAACAAAGTCCGTTAAAATAGTAACGTTTGCAACTATAACAGGCACATCCTCACAAATACCGATAGGTGTAGCAGTTGATTTATCAGCCATTTGCAAAGATATTTCAGTATGTGTCAACTTATTCAAATCAAGTCTATGATATAAAGAGAGAGGCATAACACTAACACCGGCTCCAAGATCACATAAAGTAGTTTTAACATAGTTTCTTTTAATGGAGCATGGTATAGTGGGTACTCCTGGATCTCCTAGTTTCTTTGGTATTCCACCCTTAAAAGTATAATTAGCAAGCATGGTGGAAATTTCAGCTTCCGGTATCTTTCTCTTATTTGTAACAATTTCTTTCATATACTTAGCATAAGGGTTCATTTTGAGCATATCAGTTAATCGCATATGCAAAAATATAGGTCTAATCATTTCAGCAAAGCGCACAAAATCCTCATCATCCTTTTTCTTGGATGGTTTGGGAGGAAAAGGCATGGGTTTCTGAACCCATGGTTCTCTTTCTTTTCCATGTTTCCTAGCAACAAAGTCTTTCTTATCATAACGTTGATTCTTTAATTGTGGGTTATCAAGATCAACAGCAGGTTCAATTTCTATATCATTATCATTACTAGGTTGAGCATCATCATGAACATTGTTATTAACATTTTCACTGGTTTCAGGTTCATTACCAAATTGTGTTTCAGCATCAGAAATAGAAATATCATTTGGATTCTCAGGTGGTTGAGCAATAGGTTCACTAGAAGCATGCAAAGTCCTATCGTTTTTCTTTTTCTTCCTTTTAGAAGGACTAGGTGCATGCATCCATATTATTTCTCTGAGAATCTTGCTCAATTCTCTTAGGATGGCCTTCAGGATACAGAGGTTCCCGAGTCATTCTACCATCTCTAGTCACAACTCGAACAACATTGTCATTATTTTTACTATTCAATTCACTGAGCAAATCAATTTGAGCTTTAAGTACTTGTTCTACTTGAGTGGTAACCATAGAAGCATGTTTACTAATAAGTTTAAGTTCACCTTTAACATTAGCCATATAATCACCCAAGTGTTCAAGCATATTTGAATTGTATTTCAATTGTCTAACAAAATAAGCAATGAAGTCTTCTTGCTTAACCATAAATTTATCAAACTCATCTAAGCATGGACTAGCAAACTTAGTAAATGGGATTTCAGGTTTATCATATCAATAGAGAGAATTTACCTTTACTACCTGTGTCGGGTTATCAAGACCATGTATTTCTTCAATAGGTAATGGATTAAGATCATATGTTTCTTCAACAGGCGGTAAATTAAGACCGTGTATTTCTTCAATAGGAGGTAAATTCTTAACATCTTCAGCTTTAATACCTTTTTCTTTCATAGATTTCTTTACCTCTTGCATATCTTCAGGACTGAGAAATAGAATACCCCTTTTCTCCGTAGTTGGTTCAGGAATAGGCTCAGGAAGTGTCCAATTATTTTCATTTGTCAACATATTATTCAATAGAATTTCAGCTTCATCTCGTGTTCTTTCCCTGAAAACAGAACCAGCACAACTATCCAGGTAATCTCTAGAAGTATCAGTTAGTCCATTATAAAAGATATCAAGTATTTCATTTTTCTTAAGTGGATGATCAGGCAAAGCATTAAGTAACTTGAGAAGCCTCCCCCAAGCTTGTGGGAGACTCTCTTCTTCAAGTATTTCATTTTTCTGAAGAGAATTATGCCGGATGCGGTTCATCATGTAACAGTCATAACCTAGGGTGACACAGAACTAGCTCTAGTTGATCAATGTAATGTAGGCTTGTATTCTGAATATAGTCATACGTGCTTATGGAAAAGAACTTGCATGCCATCTTTTGTCCTACCCTCCCGTGGCAGCGGGGTCCTAGCGGAAACTAAGGGATATTAAGGCCTCCTTTTAATAGAGTACCGGACCAAAGCATTAACACATAGTGAATACATGAACTCGTCAAACTACGGTCATCACCGGTAAGTATCCCGATTATTGTCACTTCAGGGTTAACGGATCAGAACACATAATAGGTGACTATAGACTTGCAAGATAGGATCAAGAACTCTCATATATTGATGAAAACATAATAGGTTCAGATCTTAAATCATGGCACTCGGGCCCTAGTGACAAGCATTAAGCATAGCAACATCAATCTCAGAACATAGTGGATACTAGGGATCAAACCCTAACAAAACTAACTCGATTACATGATAAATCTCATCGAACCCATCACCGTCTAGCAACCATACGATGGAATTACTCACGCACGGCGGTGAGAATCATGAAATTGGTGGTGGAGGAAGGTTGATGATGACGATGGCGACCGATTCCCCTCTCCGGAGCCCCGAACGGACTCCAGATCAGCCGTCCCGAGAGGTTTTAGGGCTTGGCGGCGGCTCCCTATCGTAAAACACGAGGAATCCTTCTTCTTTATTTTTTTCTCCCCGAAAGCAAATATATAGAGTTGGAGTCGAGGTCGGAGGAGCTCCAGGGGGCCCACGAGGTAGGCCCCCCACCCTCGTGGCTAGGGTGTGGCCCCCCTGGTCTTCATCTTTTTCAAGGATTTTTTATTATTTCCGAAAAGATGTTCCGTGAAGTTTCAGGTCATTCCGAGAACTTTTGTTTCTGAACATAAATAACACCATGGTAATTCTTCTGAAAACAGCGTCAGTCCGGGTTAGTTCTATTCAAATCATGCAACTTAGAGTCCAAAACAAGGGCAAAAGTGTTTGGAAAAGTAGATACAACGGAGACGTATCTGTTGGAGAACGTTGCAGAAAACAAAAAAATTTCCTACTCGTTTCACCAAGATCATCTAGGAGTTCATCTAGCAATGAGTCACGAGATGCATCTACATACCTTTGTAGATCGCGTGCGGAAGCGTTCAACGAACGGGGATGATGTAGTCGTACACAACGTGATCCAAATCACCGATGACCAGCGCCGAACGGACGGCACCTCCGCGTTCAACACACGTACGGGACGGGAGACATCTCCTCCTTCTTGATCCTGCAAGGGGAAAGGATAGGTTGACGAAGATCCAGCAGCACGACGGCGTGGTGGTGGATGCAGGGCGTCGCAGTAGCAGGGCTTCGCCTATACTACGAGGAAGAGAGACGTAACAGGGGAGAGAGGGAGGTGCCAGGGGCTGGTGTATCAAGTCCCTCCTCTCCCCCACTATATATAGGGGTGCCATGGGGGGGGCGGCGGCCCTAGTAGATGGAATCTACTAGGGGGGGGGGGGGGCGGCGGCCTAGGGTGGGGCTTGCTCCCCAAGGCAAGGGGGGCGCCCCCTCTAGGGTTTCCCCTTAGCCCTAGCCGCATGGGCCCCCTAGGGGCTGGCGCCCCAGCCCACTATGGGCTGGGTTCCCTCCTATTTCAGCCCATGGGGCCCTCCAGGATAGGTGGCCCCACCCGGTGGACCCCCGGGACCCTTCCGGTGGTCCCGGTACAATACCGGGTACCCCGAAACTTGTCCCGATGGCCGAAACTGCACATCCTATATATAATTCTTTACCTCGGGACCATTCCGGAACTCCTCGTGACGTCCTGGATCTCATCCGGGACCCCGAACAACATTCGGGTTACTGCATATACTTATCTTCACAACCCTAGCGTCACCGAACCTTAAGTGTGTAGACCCTACGGGTTCGGGAGACAAGCAGACATGACCGAGACGACTCTCCGGTCAATAACCAACAGCGGGATCTGGATACCCATGTTGGCTCCCACATGCTCCATGATGATCTCATCGGATGAACCACGATGTCGAGTATTCAATCAACCCCGTATACAATTCCCTTTGTCAATCGATATATTACTTGCCCGAGATTCGATCGTCGGTATCCCAATACCTCGTTCAATCTCGTTACCGGCAAGTCACTTTACTCGTACCGTAATGCATGATCCCGTGACCAGACACTTGGTCACTTTGAGCTCATTATGATGATGCATTACCGAGTGGGCCCAGTGATACCTCTCCGTCATACGGAGTGACAAATCCCAGTCTTGATCCGTGTCAACCCAACAGACACTTTCGGAGATACCCGTAGTATACCTTTATAGTCACCCAGTTACGTTGTGATGTTTGGTACACCCAAAGCACTCCTACGGTATCCGGGAGTTACAGGATCTCATGGTCTAAGGAAAAGACACTTGACATTGCAAAACTCTAGCAAACGAACTATACGATCTTTATGCTATGTTTAGGATTGGGTCTTGTCCATCACATCATTCTCCTAATGATGTGATCTCGTTATCAATGACATCTTATGTCCATAGCCAGGAAACCATGACTATCTGTTGATTAACGAGCTAGTCAACTAGAGGCTTACTAGGGACATGTTGGTGTCTGTTATTCACACATGTATTACGATTTCCGGATAACACAATTATAGCATGAATAAAGACAATTACCATGAACAAGGAAATATAATAATAATGCTTTTATTATTGCCTCTAGGGCATATTTCCAACAGTATCAGCTTCTATTTCTTGTGGGTCATACTCTACTTCCTCTATCTGGAATTATACTAGGTCCCCATTCAGAAAATTTTGGGAGATGTGTCCTTCTTCTCCACATGAATAGCATGACTTGGTGCAGGCTTTAATTCTGTTTCCTCTGTGTGTCCTCGACATCTTCCTTTATCACCAGTTCTTCTAAAATTTCCATGAGGGCTCCTTTCATTGCTTCTTTCTTTTGCTGGATGGTTCTTTGTACCATGGGGTAAATGTGACACTGAGTAGGGTAGTGGGTAGTCCCTTCACACAAGAAACAAGTGATCTGCCTAGTTGGGCATTCTTCAGCTGTGTGACTTCCTTCACAGTTAGGGCATTCATCCTTGTGTTCTTTATGGGCGTGTCCTATTTCTCCACAGATCTTGCATGCACAAGGTTTCCTCATATCATATCCATAAGGCTTCAATTCTTGGGAAAGAAGCCGAGACTTTAGCAGAGTCAACTTAAATTCTTTCCAAGTGGTTACTCCTTGCCATCCATTGATGGTTTGGTACATCCTCCACCAAGTAGCAGCACCTCTTTCAAAGCACTGAAGAGAATGTTGGGTCATATCCTTCCCGACTATAGGGTTATTCTTCATGTGATCTTCCATGTTCTGAATCCATTGGTCTGTCTCCAATTGACTTATTGGTCTCGGGAATGTGAGTTCATCTCCATTCATCCTCTATTGGGTCCATGGGTTTTGTGGTGGGATAAGAGAGATAGAGAGGGATACACACAATACAAACAATAGTTTTGAAAAGACAGATTTTTATTTTGTGTGGCTGTCGGAAAACATCAAACAAAGGCAGCTCACAAACATCGCATCTAACGTAGGTATATAACATGTGTTTGGTCTTCTAAAGGTCAACGTCGCCAAACTCTTCAAGTCTTGTTCATGTCTCCGATGGCTTCTTCTGATCGGGCTTGTCCTTCTTAAGTTCTTCTGCCAGGTCATCTCTGTTGTCGCGAAGTCTCTCGTGACATCCTTTAATATTTCTGGAGTTGCATTCCAAACTTCTGGATTTCAACATCCTTTGTATGAACCACGGTCCTACTGCCCTTTAGTTCATATCGAATCTCCCGTATCTCGAGGTTTTGCTCCTCCAGCTTGGCTACTTTCAGCTTCTGGGTCCTGAGTTCTTCACGAAATACTTCCTTGTCAAATACAACTTCCTACAGGTCCACCCTAAACTTCTTGATGTAATACTCCAGATCCTGGTGATACACTGGCTAAGGTTAAAACTTCATCTTTTGCCGATAGGTGCTCCATTAGCCCTTTTGTCATCTAATCCTTCCGAAGAAATGCAAGCTCAACTCAGCATGGTGACACTAGCATAAGCGGGCGATAACATCATGAATAGCCGTGTCTATGCCCATGTCTCTTCCATGAGCTATCAGTCCATAGTTGATATCTCCCGCCTTAGTGTTTTCTTGACAAAACTTTTGAGTTTTAACATTCCATGTTCCGGGCTTTCTCCGACACACCTTGATCTCGGGTATTGAAAACTTCATTAGTCTGACAAGTTCCATAAGGGTAGCCTTCCTAGGTCATACCAATCCGGGAATTCTTCAGAGCCTTCAAATTCTCCGAGCCTTCGGAGTCTTCAACTGTTGTAGTTTCCATTATTATAATGCATGGTAAAAATCCTCTTCACTCCGAAGTGGTCTTAGCTGTCCGATATCTTGTATTTCTTGGAGTGGTCTCATCAGTCGAATGTTCGTGTGGTCAAACGGGGAAAGGGGTATAGTCTCACTAAAAGGGAATATTTTGATAAAGCTCAGAAGAGAAGAGAGGTAAAAATATTTTTTGAAAAGAAAGTTGTAGAGAAAATCTTTCCTCTAGGCTTGCTAGTTTCTAGGGGTCACATCCTACATTCAACATGTGCTCTGATACCATCTTGTAGCGACCCGACCTCAGACGGTCAAGTCTCTGTGCTTAAGTGTCATCCCTGGATCGGTATGCTGACACACACAATACTCGAGGATTTATAACAGAGGTAAATCATATGTATAAAGTAACGTAAATACTTACCTCAATCCAAATAGCGGAAGTAACAACAAGGTTGTGGATTCCCATCAACACCAACGACAAAGTTGAGTGTAGAAATCACAACCCT
Source organism: Triticum monococcum (assembly GCA_034509565.1). Classification (NCBI taxonomy): domain Eukaryota; kingdom Viridiplantae; phylum Streptophyta; class Magnoliopsida; order Poales; family Poaceae; genus Triticum; species Triticum monococcum. The sequence goes on from CM067842.1 coordinate 125,968,867, forward strand.
AACGTATCACTTACTCGTCATAAGATTCCTGCAACATGAGACGTTGCAGCCACAAAGGGTCAGTACATTGAATGTACTGGCAAATTCACACCATAGGATAATGATCAATAATAGCTATCACTCCATGCATATTTGGCTGGTGGAAAGCTCTAAGTTTAATTTTTGCATAAAGCCAATTTTTCCCTACCTCAAAGGAATATATTTTATTTAACTACAAAGTTGGTTGAAAACATTGAGAAGGTTCCTCCAACTCAATCCCAAAGTAATAATTAGAACCCAACAAATTAATTAAGTAAAGTGATGAGATCAACTTGATAATTCAAGAACCTGATACTCAAGATGTCCATAACCGGGGACATGGCTAACCATGATTAGTTTGTACACTCTGCAGAGGTTTGCACACTTTTCCCCACAAGACTCAATCTCCTCTTGTCGGGAGTTTGGTGCGACATATGCCAACGGATGTCTTATCTTGGTGGGGGCGAGTAGAACGTCGCCGGTGCCTGGAAACGGGATGAGGCGAAGACATGCACGCCGGCGAATCTTACCCAGCTTCAGGGCTCTCCGGGGAGATAACACCCCTACTACTGCTCTGCGGGGTCTCCGCATGATCACTATGGCCAAGTGTTTACAAGGTTGCTCCTTGAGCTGTTTCGGGTGGTAGGAGAGGGCAAGGCTAGCTCTCTCCTTCTACCTGGTGTGGTCTAGAACTACTGGGATCCAACCCTTTGCATGGGTGCCCTGGGGGTTTATATAGGCCTACCCCCAGGGGTACAATGGTAATGTGACTGGGCGCGGGCCCAGCCGTCAGTGCCTCCGACCTCCGACTTCTTCGCCGACTGCTGGGGCCCGCCGACTAGTCTGGTACGGAGCCGACAGGCCGCGTCCGCCGCGGGCGGGTCTTGCCGGCTGCTGATTACTGTAGCCGTGCTCCTGATGACGCAAGCTTGGGGTCGTGGCAACAGCCCCGCCGCCAGGCGGGCGATCACTATGGCCACTCCCCATCTCTTCTTGACTGACGGTGCGTGGGCCCCGGGGGAGGGCTCAGCCTACTCCCTCGGGCTGACTTCCGACGGGTCCGACTGGCGGTTCTCCTGCCGTCTCCCGAGGTCTCGCTGACTGGTGGGCCCCACTGCCTCCAGGCCGTACTGACATGCCGTCGTGGGCGCAGGACTCGGTAAAGTGGTGCTGATGTCAGGGCCGGCCGGGCAATAGTGCCATGCCGCAAGGAGATCTTCCCAAGTACGGCGTGCTGTAGCCATGCCTGCCCTTGGTAAGGGGCGAGGAGTGGGCCTCACTGTAGCCACGCCCCTGCCCCGTCCCCTTCGATGAGGTCAAGGTTCGTTGGAGTCGCCGGCCGACTCCCCAAAGCCGGCTTCTCTGGAAGTCGCCCCTGGGACTCGGCCGTGAGCGGGCAGTCGGCCGCCTTGCCATAGACTCCCCAGGAGGCGACTCTTCGCCCTGTGGTCTTGAGGGGCGCAGCCTGCCCCGATGTCTTGAAAGGTTATGGGGCTCGGGTTGGCCTACCCATGGCCCATTACTCCGATAGTAGTCCCCGAAGCTGGTGAGGCGCCGCGGACGATCGGCCATGAAGCCTCAACAGTTTCTCTCTCCGGATGCTCAACGCATGGTCTTGATTGACTTCCGCCGGGCCGACTAGAAGGAGTCGGACTCGCCCAACTCGGACTCACTCTGTTCTGACCTGCTCAATAGTTCGAACGTCGTGGCGGGATTTCAAGTGGCGTGCTAGCTAAGCTTCCAGGCCGCCGCCCGTTCCTAGCCTGTCACGCGAGGGCACGTGGCCAGGCCGTCCTGCCAGCCCACGCGTGCGATGGGATAGACTAGTAGGCGAGGCCCGCCACTACCGCGCCTCGGTGCCCGAGCGGATCTGCTGTGGCCTTGGTGGACAGTTGGGATTCCCGTGAAGTTACTGCGCGCAGTAACTTTACGTGGATCGTGGGGGTCGTGGGGTTGCGGGCGCAGTAAATCCCCACGTCCGCCCCTCGGCTTCGCAGCCCACGGGGCTATAAGTAGGGGGAAGAGGGGGGCACGCGCGCCCCTCCTTCCCACTACCCCTTGCTTTCTTCCTCCTCGCGGCTCCTCGCTCTCCTGCTTCCTCTTCTCTTCTTCGCTCCGCCGCACACCCAAGCTCCGGCGAACGCTGCGGTGATAGCTTCGCGATGAGTTTTTCCTCCGCTGCCGGGCCTCCCCCAGTGCGCTCTGGCACTTGGGACGGCTCCGAAGTCCACGAAGACCATATCGAGTTCCTCCGCCGGACCCGTCGGCTTCCCGGCAAGGATCGCGTGCAGGTGCGTCTTGCGCCGTCGGGGGAGATTTCCCCCGCCCCGCAGGAGGGCGAGCGGGTCATCTTCTGTTCGCACTACCTGCGTGGGCTGGGGCTGCCGGCGAGCAGCTTTTTCCGGTCGTTCATGGAGTTCTACGGCCTCCAGCCGCACCACCTCACCCCCAACAAAGTGGTGCTACTGTCCGCCTTCGTGGCTCTGTGCGAAGGCTTCCTCGGAGTCCTCCCCACCCTCGAGCTCTGGGGGGAGTTCTTCTTCTCCAAGCTCGGCACCCAGGCCGCGGGCGTGCCGGCTCAGTGCGGCGCCTTCATCGTCGTGCGAAGGACAGGAGCCGACAACCACTTCCCCTCCATCTCGCTGTTGAAGTCGGTGAAGATGTGGTAGAGGTCCTACTTCTATGTCAGGAACGTCGCCATGAGGGGCGACTGGGTCAATCTGCCGGCTTTCGAAGCTGGTCCGAGCCGGCGCCATCACGTGACTCCGAGTGCTGACGCAATCGGAGGGTCTGACTGGTCCAGACCTGCTATCGGCCTTCATCTCGCACTGAGTTCTCCCACTCCAAGGCCGCCCTCACATGATGTGCCAGATGAGCGGGGGCCGTGACCCGAGCCGGATGTGCACCAAGGACATGCCTCACGAAGAGGTGGCCATTATGGTGAACTACCTCTCGGACAGCAGGCTCCCGGAGGACTAGCGATTCGGCAAGGAGTCATACTCCCGCGCCAACCGCCCACCCGTGGTGAGTCGCCTTTCTTTTCGTTGGATTGTCTTCTTCTTGCCGAGTCTTGTTCTGACCAGTCGGTTTTTGATTAGAATCCCCTTCTTCACCCACCAGCCGGCACCTCGGGGCCGGCCCGTGAGTTCGTCGCCGACCGGGAGGAGAGCGACGTCGACGACCCCGATCTGGGGGTGGCGGCTCTGGAAGACGACGCCAAGGGAGGAGGACGGACGACAGGCGACTTCAGGCCCTCAGCTACCTTCGCCGACTGGCCTGAAGACGACATCGAGGGAGGAGTCACCCCTCACCATCGGCCAGCAGCCAGCCAGTCGGGCGCGGGCTCTTCTGCCGCGTCGGGCGCTCTAGGCGGCGGGAAGAAGCGCCGGGCTGCACCGACTTTGTTCGGCAGCCGACCGAAGAAGCCCAAGGGCTCGGCTGCGGCGACCCGGCGGGAAGAGGCGACCGCGAAGGCCATCCGCTTCTGTAAGGAAGTGAAGAAGCCGTCGTTGGTCTCTGCGTAAGTATTCTATCTTCAAAGTTTATTCTTTCTTCATGTTTTTTTTGAGTCTCTGCTCGCCCCTCTTTCTTCAGGGCTCCCCTCTCTCTTGAGCGGGTTGCCGCCGCCTCCGTCATGGGGTCAGCGGAGACGTCCGCCACCACTCGACGGATAGACCCCGCTGCTGACCTCCGGGAGGCAACGGAGCGGAATGCGCGGGAGAGGCGCAATGAAGAAGAAGCCCTCCGCCGGGAGAAGGCGGAGGCCGACAGGGCGGAGGCCTCCGCTAAGAAAAAATTAGCAAAGGCCGAAGCCGCCACCGCAGCGAAGCAGCAGGCTGAGGAAGCCGCACGCCACCAGTCGGCCCTGCTTGTTACCCCGCTGAACTCTGCGCCGCTGCCTCCGAAGGTCACGGGGCAGACCGGAGAAGCCGGCAGGGAGACCCTCGTCGAGGAGAGGGAAGGCGGCGACCCCTCTATTCCGGGCGCGAACGTTCCGCCGCCGCCTCCGCCGCCGTTTGAAGGTGCGCAGGGTGAGCAGCCGGCGGACCCTCCGGTGCCGCCGACCGAAGAGGAGGCCGTGGTGAGGCTGCTCCTCTAGGTCGGCTCGCCAGGGCGCCGTCGCCTGGAGAAGGCGACTTCGGCGCCTCGCCCCCTGGAAGCCGGCACCGCCAGCTCGGCGGCTCCAGACGCCGAAGCAACGAGCGCCGCACCTGTTGGGTGGGTGCGAGGAGGCGGCACAGGGCCGCTGAACCGGGCGCTCCTGGACGTCCAGGCGAAGCTCCGCACTGAGGGCGACGCCCTCCAGAGTTGCACCAAGGCGTTCCTAGTGTCGCAGGCAGCGGTATGGGTATGTTTTTCCTTCGAGCCTTTGTTTTTCTTGTTCCTCTCTGTGAGGGCGCGCCAGCGCCCCCACTGGGTGTAGTCCCCGAGTTTCGGGCCGGCTGCTGAGCAGGCGGCCCGGAACTCCAATTGATGAACTTCTGGGTACTAACTTTGTCTGAAATGCTTGTTGCAGGACTACCACAACCTCCGCATCACTTCCTTCAACCATAATGTTGAAGAGTTGGGCAAGCAGACCGCCGACTTGGCGGAGATCCGGAGTAAGTCTCTTTTTTCTTCTTATCTGCAGGGGCGCGCTAGCGCACCCGCGGGCTGTAGTCCCCGAGATTCGGGCCGACTGCTGAGCAGTCGGGCCGGATCTCCCCGGCGACCTACTTTATTGACGACTGTTGTCTTTCTTCCTTTCCTTCAGGGGCCAACGCTGCTCTTCAACAGCAGCTGAGTGAAGCCAACTCCGCCCTGCTCGCCAAAGGGGAGGAGTGCAGCAAGCTCGCCGTGGAGCGCGATCTGCTGACCACTCAGTTGGCAGAGTAGAAGGAGCTGCTCGCGAAGTCACAGAGGGAGGCGGAGGAGACGGAAACCGCCCTCTTGGCCGAGTTCGCGAGCGAGCGCTCCTCCTGGTCTGACAAGGAGGCGCTGCTGTCATCCGGCTTCCACGAGATCGAAGCCATCATTGATGGTGAGTCTCTTTGCTTTCTTCCTTCAAGCTGCCGACTTAGATCGTGCCGACTCCTGGTTTTTGACTTGCTTTTTTGTTTCTTCGTGTCTTTTGCAGACTTCTTCCCTGGGCAGTCTCAGGCCGCTATCCAAGCCATCGAGGCCGACCGTGCAAGTCGGAGGGCGGAGGGCGCAGAGATCGCCACCGATGCCCCCCGAACTCTTGATGAGCACATCTTGAGTATCGAGGCTCGCCTCCGGCCGGCTCACCGGATGCTGCGCAGGCTTCAGCGCGTCGGCGCCCAGGCGATCTCTGCCCTTTGGCCGGATATGCAGGCTCCGCGCACCCCCAGCCTGACGGCCAACTGGTTGGAGGTCGCGGCTAGTCGCCTCGAGGCCTGGAAGGGCTCTTCGGCCCGGACTGGAGCACGCCGGGCCTTGGAGTTCGTCATGGCGTGGTACCCGGGGCTGGATCTAGACCGGTTGGCCATGCTTCAGTCAGAGGCCCAGCCGGAGCTGGCGGCTGCGGAAGACGCCCTCGTCAAGCGTGCTACGGCGATCGCTGAGTATACTGACACGAGCATCTTCGTCCCCGAGCGGTCTGAAGACGGCGAGGAGGTACCACCGGAGTGGTTTGGGATGAACCCAGACTACGGCGAAGACTCGGCGGAGGTGATTGGCTCCAGCGTCGAGGAGGAGGATGAGGCGGAGGATGAGGGCGAGGCGGAGGCACCAGAAGACGGAGCAGACGGCCAGCCTCAGCCCGACCGCGCGTCTAGCAATGAGCCGCGTGCGACCGACCCGACTGCTGCCGGAGGCGATGAAGCCGAGACTAGCCGGCCGACCGCCCCGACGCCTGACGCTGGCGCCTCCTCCGACCCCCCGACTCCGTCTGCCGCCTCCTAAGCTGCTGCTGTGTCTTTTGTTTTATCTGCTTCAGTAGTCTTTTGAAGAACTTGTTAATTCGCACAATTCCACCCGCGGGGTGTATTTTGAACCTCTACTTGACAATTCGGCCAAGGGCCTATGTTATGTAAATTTATATATCTATCCTTTCTTGCTCATTGTTCTTTTGGCTGTTTTCCTTTGCCGCTTTCTCTTAGTTGCCTGCCTTGCCAATCGGACAGCCGCTCTACGGACTGTCGCTGGATCAAGTGCCAGGCTACTTTGGGAAAGCAAGTACTTAGCCGTTTTCAAGATTGTTTGAGCAAGTTAGGTAGAAGACGACAATCCGACTATCCAAGAATCGGTTTGCGAGAAAGGATGGAAGCCGTCTTGAGCTATGTTTTATGCTTTGGGTCCCTAGCCATTTTTCATGCGAATGCCCATTCTACCTTACTGCTGCCCACCGTACAGTCGCTCTGCGAGCTGCGGCTTCTGGCAGGAGACGGCTTAGGCGTTTACACACTACTTGTCCGACTGCAGGAAGCATTTCATAGTGCAAGGCGGCAAGTCCCCGGGCCGACTTGTCGAGACCGGTGCCAAGCGGCATGACAAAGAGTAACATACTTGTAGGCATCATTTTTATCATACAGACAAAAGAGGGCAGTCCCCGAGCTCGTCTTGGGGGCCCCGAAGTCTTGGTACTTTAATACAAAAGGTAGTGTGGTACATACTGCATCCATTGTAAAATCTTCGGAGAAGATTTGCATTCCATGGCCGCTTTGTCTCCTTGCCGGAGTCGTCCCTCTTGCGTGCTCGGGGCTTCTGAGCGTCGATCAGGTTGTAGGAATCGTTGCCTAGTACTTTGCTGATGATGAAAGGGCCTTCCCAAGGCGGCGACAACTTGTGCTGGCCGGCTGTTCGCTGGATCAGCCAGAGCACAAGGTCGCCTTCTTGGAAAGATCTTGGCCTGACCTTCCTGTTGTGGTATCGGCGCGGGCTCCGCTGGTAGATGCTGGACCGGCTGAGTGCCAGTAGCCGGCCCTCTTCCAGCAGATCAATGCCATCTTGTCGTGCTTCTTCTGCTTCCTCCTCGGTGTACATGGTGACTCGTGGGGAGTCGAACTCTATGTCCGTTGGGATGACGGCTTCGGCACCGTAGACGAGGAAGAAGGGCGTGAAGTCGGTTGACTTGTTTGGAGTCGTGCGCAGACTCCAGAGGACGGCTGGCAGCTCATCGAGCCAGCAGCCAGCCGAGCTCCAGAGGCTCGATCAACCGAGGCATGATGCCGGACAGGATGAGGCTGTTTGCTCGCTCCACTTGGCCGTTTGACTGCGGGTGGGCGACGGACGCTAGGTCCAGTCGGATGCCCTGTGTTGCACAGAAACGGGCCAAGGCGCCTTTGGCAAAATTTGTGCTGTTGTCGGTGATGATGCTGTGTGGTATGCCGTACCGAATTGTGATATCAGTGATGAAGGTCACGGCAGTCGGACCGTTCAGTTTCTTAATTGGCTTCACTTCCACGCACTTGGTGAACTTGTCCACTGCGACAAGTAGATGAGTTAGATCACCTCATGCTGTCTTGAATGGTCCCACCATGTCCAGACCCCAAACTGTGACAGGCCAAGCAATGGGGATGGTCTTGAGCGCAGAAGCCGGCTGGTGTGGCTTGGAGCTGAACTTCTGACACCTTTTGCATTTTTGGACCAACTCGTTGGCCTCTTCCAAGGCAGTCGGCCAGAAGAAGCCGTGCCGAAAGGCTTTAGCGACGAGTGCTCTTGAAGCCGCATGGTGGCCGCATTCGCCTTGGTGGATGTCTTTGGGAATCGCTTGGCCTTGCTCTGGCTCTACGCAGCGTTGGTAGACACCAGTGACGCTGCGCCTGACCAGCTCTCTGTTGACTATGGTATAGGCTGCCGCCTGGCGTTGTACTTGCCGAGCTGAGATCTCGTCAGTTGGTAGCTCTTTATTCACCAGGAATTTGAGGATGGACTGGGCCCATGAGGGTGCTGCTATTTCTTCGATTGCCAGAATTGTGACTTGGACGAGGGTGGTTGGGCTGGGAGGCGGCGGGTTGGAGTCAACAGCCGCTTGCTGGGTTGATGAAGTCCCCAGGCCGACTGGTGCGGTCCCTAGGCCGTGTTCTGGAATCTTCGAGTCTGCTGCCACAGTCCCCGGGCCGGGCTCGACTGTGGCGGCTTTGGAGTCATCCGCCAAAGTCCCCGTTCCGACTGCCAGAGCTCTGGAGTCGGATCCGCCATCTTCGGGAGGAGACGGCACAAAAATGGAGTCTGATTCTGGTGAAGGCTTGACATACGGCTTGAGGAGGTGTTGAAGGGCGACGCCAGATGGAATTGCTTGGCGGGTAGAGCCGATTCGTGCCAAGGCGTCTGCTTGGTCGTTGTCATTTCTTGGCACGTGGAGGAACTCGCACCCTTCGAAATACCCGCTAAGTTGCTGTACGAGGAAACGGTAGCTCGCCATGTTTGCGTCTTTCGCGTCCCAGTCGCCAGATGACTGCTGGACCACTAAGTCCGAGTCGCCATAACACAAGATCCGGTGGATGCCAAGTTCTTTGGCAAGCCGGAGCTCGTGAATGAGCGCCTCGTACTCGGCAACATTGTTGGAGGCAGCAAAGTGGATTTGTAGTGCATATTTGAGCTTGTCGCCTTTAGGAGAGATGAGGACAACACCGGCTCCCAAGCCGGTGCGCATTTTGGAGCCGTCGAAGTGCATCCGCCAATGGGTGGAGTCAGGTGCTGGAGGTAGGTACTGGGTCTCGGCCCAGTCGACGAGGAAGTCGGCCGGTGCTTGTGACTTGATAGCGGTGCAGGGCTGGTAGTAGATGGTATAAGGAGCCAGCTCTATGGCCCACTTCGCCACTCGACCAAAGGCATCTCGGCTATCGATGATCTCGGCAAGTGGGGCCGTGCAGACCACCATGATTGGATGCTCTTGAAAGTAAGGCTTCAATTTCTTGGCGGCAAAGTGTACGCCATAGCACATCTTCTGGTAGTGGGGGTAGTTCTGCTTGGAGGTCGACAGTACCTCTCTTAGGTAATATACCGGTCTTTGGACAGGCAGCGCCTTGCCTTCCTCCTTGCGCTCCCTACAATGACTGTGTTGACTACTCGGTTGGTGGCGGCGATGTACAGGACAGTAGGCTCCTTGGGAGTCGGAGCCGCCAGGATGGGTGGAGTAGTCAGCATCTTCTTTAATTGGTGAAAAGCTTCGTCCGCCTTATGGTTCCACTTGAAAAAAGTGGTCTTCTTCATGAGTTGGTATAAGGGGAGAGCTATCTTGCCTAGCCGACTGATGAATCGGCTGATGGACGCTAAGCAGCCGGTGAACTTCTGCACGTCCAGCAGTCGGCTGGGTACCTCCATTCTCTCAATGGCCTTGATTTTTACCGGGTTGCGTTCTATGCTGCGTTCAGAGACCAGGAAACCTAGCAGCTGGCCGGCTGGTACTCCAAAGACGCACTTCTCAGGGTTGAGCTTGATCTAGAATCGGCACAGGTTCTCAAAGGTCTCGTTATGGTCTTCCAGCAGTGTTCCACACTTCTCCATCTTCACCACCACGTCATCCACGTAGACATGGGCGTTCCTGTCGAGCTGCTTGAGGAGACACTTCTGCATGCAACGCTGAAAGGTGGTGTCGGCATTCCTCAAGCTGAACGTCATGGTGAGGTAGCAGAATGCTCCAAACGGCGTGATGAAGGCAGTCTTCAATCTGTCAGCCGGGTTCAGCTTGATCTGGTGATATCCTGAGTATGCGTAGTCGCCGGTCACAGTCAGAATTCCCCTGGAACTGGGCATCTTCATCTTGAGGTAGGCATAGTGGGGGACCGCCATGAACTTGGCCAAGGCGGGTCGGCCAAGTAGCGCATGGTATGGGCTCTCAAGGTCCACCACCTCAAACCAAACATACTCTCTTCGGAAGTGATCTTTGTCCCCAAAGAGGACGTCCATTAGGATCTTGCCGATTGGTGAGCAGGACAGCCCAGGCACAATGCCGTGGAACACAGTCCGCCTGTTCTGAAGCTGTCTTTGCTTGATTCATAACTTCTTCATGGTGTCCTTGTACAGGATATTGATGCTGCTGCCTCCGTCTATCAGAACTCACGAGAAACGCGCGGCCCATTTATCCGTAGCAAAGGTGGCGTCCAGGACCAAGGCGTAGGAGCCCGGACTCGGCATTACTTCTGGGTGGTCGGCCCTGCTCCAGCTGATGGGCTTCTCAGACTAGTGCATGAATTCTGGCGTCTCTGAGGCTACTGCGTTCAGCTCTTCTTGCTGCAGCCGCCTGCTGCGTCGATCATCAGCCACACTGGTGAACACCACGTAGGCTCCGTGCTCTTCAGGGTATTCGTCTTGTACTGCGCCGACTGGCCTGACTGCCGGCTGCTGGGGCGGCTGCCTAGCAGGCGGGGGTGGCAGGAGGCCGTCTCCCTTGCGATCTTGGTGAGCCAGTGGCACTTCCGGGTGGTGTGATTCGACGGCTTCGCGCCGCTGTGGAACTTGCAAGGTCCATCCAAGGTCTGCTCGTAGGAGAAGGCCGGCAACCAGTTTGGCTTGCCGCCTTTCTGTCGCTTGGGTGGAGGCTGCTCTTCTGGCTGCTGGGCTTCAACGGTCGTGACCTGCCGGCTGCCGGAAGCCGGCTGCAGGGCCTTGCGCTTGTTGTCGCCCTACTGTTGTCGCCGGCCAGCGTCTGCCGCCGGAGTTCTTGGAGCTTGATGAGCCACTTTGCCAGTCGTGCTGATTTGAATTTCCGCCTTCATGGAGGAGTTGGCCGTGGCGTACTTGTGCTTGAGGAGGGTGCCTTCTCGGCACCTGGCTGTGAAGTACTCGATGGCCTGCACCTCGTGCACGCCCTCGCAGGAGTTCCGGAGCTCGGCCCAACGCGGGAGGTAGTCGCGAGTCGACTCGTCAGGACCTTGCATGCACAAGGAGAGCTGACGAGGCTTGGGAGGACGCTTGTACGTGCTGGTGAAGTTGCGGATGAACGCTTCAGTGAAGTCGACCCAGCTGTTGATGCTGCGGGGCTTCAGGCTGTTCAACCATGTCCGGGCCGTGCCCTGGAGCATGAGCGGAACATACTTTATGGCGACATGCTTGTTGCCATTTGCTATGCTGCCAGCCGTGGAGTAGTCGACTAGCCAGTCTTCCGGCTTCACGGAGCCGGTATACTAGGGCATGTCTCTTGGGAGCATGAACCCTCTGGGAAAGGGCTCGATCCGAATGCGGGGCCCAAAACAAGGCGGACCCAGCTCGTCTTCTTCTTCCAGCGCCAGGGACCGGTGAAGCCGGTCGATCCGGTGATGGGCGTCATTCTCTCCAACTCCCTCTCGGCGGGCAAGGCGGTCGCCGAGAGTCGGATGGTCAACAGGCGGCGGGGAGACTCGCCTCTGCTTGCGGGGAGGGGGAGGCAGACAGTCGTCCCATCATTCCACTGCTCTCGGGCGGCCGTCTCGGTCGCGCTCTATGGTAATCTGAGTCCGACTGTGGCTGACAGCCGGCTCCTTGTCCTTTCTTCCTCGGGCACCGCCAGTCGGTGTCCGAGACGTCGCGCCTTGATCTTGGTGCGGGTCATCGTTTGGCCGCTGCGGCGCCTCCGTGCGGCAGCTGGCCTCGTTCTGCGTGGCGGCTGCATCAAGGAGCCGCTGGACTCGCTTCATCATGAGGCGGTGCTCTTCGCCCTCAAAATTGTCCAGCTCGTCTGCCGCTGCCTGGGCGGCTTAGATGTTCTCCGCTGGGGTGGCGTACACGGGGCGGCTAGCCCCAAACAGGCTGGCGATGGCTACGCCGCGCTACTGAACCGCGCCAAGGCGGCTGGGCCCTACCGGGGCTGGCGAGCCGCCAACAGCGCGATCCATCTCCTGCTGGTAAGCTTCTAACAAGCGTCTCATGCTGGCTAGCTTCTTCGCGCCTTCAACAAGCTGAAGGCGGCGCGCTTCTAACGTCTCTGCGTCAGCATCTTCCAGGATGGGCGCAGTCAGGTCTTGCAGCGCCGCGCTGAGCGAGTCAGGCGCTCCTCCACCAGGGAACTTGTCATGACTGATGACTAGCACCTCAGTGACGGTGCTTCCGTCGCTCTCTGCGTGGGGGAGAGGCTCGTAGTAGACCACCACGTTGGTGGGAAACGCGTCGATCGACGCGGTGTCGAAGTCAACCAGCATCGGGTCGGTGGAGCCTACGGACTCCAGGTCTACGGCGGGCTCGCCGAAAACATGGAGTTGATCGAGGAGGCCCGCGGGGAGGTTCTCGGGGCCGCCCGCGCCTGCATCAGACGCAGGTTCGTCGGAGAGGCGGACCTCGCCGACGAGTTCGGCCAAGGAGCTGGCTGCGCAAGTGATCTCAACGCCGCACAGCGCGTTGATGCAAACTTCATCTGGCGTGCCTGGCTGGCTGCGCTCGCCAGGGAGGAAAAGGGTTCCCGTCCAGAACAGATCTCCGGACGGCGGTGCACCATGCCCCACGGTGGGCGCCAAATGTCGGGGGTTTGGTGCGACATATGCCAACGGATGGCTTATCATGGTGGGGGCGAGTAGAACGTCGCCGGTGCTTGGAAACGGGATGAGGCGAAGACATGCACGCCGGCGAATCTTACCCAGCTTCAGGGCTCTCCGGGGAGATAACACCCCTACTGCTGCTCTGCGGGGTCTCCGCATGATCACTATGGCCAAGTGTTTACAAGGTTGCTCCTTGAGCTGTTTCGGGTGGTAGGAGAGGGCAAGGCTAGCTCTCTCCTTCTATCTGGTGTGGTCTAGAACTAATGGGATCCAACCCTTTGCATGGGTGCCCTGGGGGGTTTATATAGGCCTACCCCCAGGGGTACAATTGTAATGTGACTGGGCGCGGGCCCAGCCATCAGTGCCTCCGACCTCCAACTTCTCCGCTGACTGCTGGGGCCCGCCGACTGGTGGGCCCCGCCGACTGGTCTGGTACGGAGCCGACAGGCCGCGTCCGCTGCGGGCGGGTCTTGCCGGCTGCTGATTACTGTAGCCGTGCTCCTGATGACGCAAGCTTGGTCATGGGGTCGTGGCAACAGCCCCGGCGCCTGGCAGGCGATCACTATGGCCACTCCCCATCTCTTCTTGATTGACGGCGCGTGGGCCCCTGGGGAGGGCTCGGCCGACTCCCCTGGGCCGACTTCCGATGGGTCCGACTGGCGGTTCTCCCGCCGTCTCCCGAGGTCTCGCTGACTGGTGGGCCCCACTGCCTCCAGGCTGTACTGACAAGCCGTCATGGGCGCAGGACTCGGTACAGTGGTGTTGATGTCAGGGCCGGCCGGGCAATAGTGCCACGCCGCAAGGAGATCTTCCCAAGTACGGCGTGATGTAGCCATGCCTGCCCTTGGTAAGGGGCGGGGAGTGGGCTTCACTGTTGCCGCGCCCCTGCCCCGTCCCCTCCGATGAGGTCATGGTTCGTTGGAGTCGCCGGCCGACTCCCCAAAGCCGGCTTCTCTGGAAGTCGCCCGTGGGACTCGGCCGTGAGCGGGCAGTCGGCCGCCTTGCCGTAGACTCCCCAGGAGGCGGCTCTTCGCCCTGTGGTCTTAAGGGGCGCAGCCTGCCCCGATGTCTTGAAAGGTTATGGGGCTCGGGTTGGCCTACCCGTGGCCCATTACTCCGACACCTCTGTTGGATTTCTCGCACTACAAGGTGCTTGAGAAACGGATGACCAAGACACCGTTTTTGAGAAGCATTAACTCTAACCCCGGGTAGATCGTACCAACCTACATCCCCTATATCTACTAGCCTACCACTGGAAGAGGTCATGCAACTTACTCCACTATGCTAGAGCCCATAATATCTTGTGGCTGCACACGGAAGTTTCTAGCATGAATAATCTTATGATCCCTTTGAGCCTGGGTGGCGCACCAAAAAGGACAGCACTGGTATATCCCCAGGTGCCCGCAACCAATCCACCCAGATGTGTATTTAAGTAGCCACCTTAAGTTAATCATTAATTAACAATCTCACATCTGTCATGGATACACTCAAACCCAATCCATGTCTATGAGCATAGCATGGCAGTATAAGCATAACGTAGAAGTAACTCCCAGGGTTTGATAATAAAAAGGGCAATTGGTTCTACCTCATCATCTACTTCCCAAAACCTACATGTTAAGAGATCCTACTCATGCAATGTTTGAGGGTGGTAACTGATGCATAAAAACTTGGTATGAAAAATATGATCAAAGTGGGAACTTGCCTTGTACTGTTGATGAAGATAAATCACACTCATAACTCCTGATAGTTCTACTCGTCACACTCCGGTTAATCTATCGTAAGCAAGCAATAGTAACCACACATGAGCAATCATGCAAAAGAATCGAAGAAAAGATCTCGAAAAACTCTAAAAACAAGAAATCAACTCTTGCAATAGAAAAAAATTTCTAACAGTACCAAAATTGTGTGGATTTGGCCTTATCAGAAAGTTTAGGTCAAGAGCTTCGATTTGCATAAAGAATCAACTCAATCAGAGTTATAAAACTCGAGTTACGATCAAACGAAGTTTGAATTCAAATTTTAAAACTTTCAAAAAATATGTTTAAGTTGTTTTACTGGATAGAGGGGATCATAACGAAGAAGTGGGCGTTGGTTTTGTTGGATTTGGACAAACGAGTAAAAAGTAGTGAGGGTTTAAAGATCAGGGGCTAAACTGTAAACAAAATAATTGCATCTAGGTCCCTGGCTGAAATAAAAAAAGAAAAGGAAAAAAAATATATCGAGCGAACGCTCGCTATAGAACCTAAACCGACAAAACCGTTCGCTACAAAGGTCTAAACGACGAACGTTCTCTAAATAACTAGACTAATAAAAATGGGGTTTTTTAAAGAAAACCCAAGAAAACCAGGAAACTGATCTAGGGTTTGGTTTATGCCGGTCCACGGCGGTTCCGACGGCCGGTCGTCGGCGGCGGCGGCCACGGCGAGGCGGGGCAGCAGCGACGGCGGTGCTCAGGCTGCGGCGGCTTGTGGCATTGCACAGGGCAAGGCGCGGGCGGCTCCGGTGTGCGGCGCGGTAGTGGATCGGCGGAGGCGGCGTGGGCTAAGCGGCGGCGGCGAGATGCGGTCCAGGGGCCCCGATGGGTGGAGTGTAGTATATATAGAGGGGGCGACGGACCACGGGAGATGTGCCCGGGTTAGAGTCCGACGGCGGCGGTGACGTACAGGAGCTGGTCTTCTGCGGGAGGTCGGTGACGATGCGGCTGGGCTAGGCCTGGCTGGCTTGCTGGGCCGGCCCAGTCGGAGGAACGATTTTTTTAACATTTTTTATAGAAAACCAAAAACAGAATAAACCATACAAAATAAAAATATAAAATATGCATATTATATATCAAAATTTCCAGAAAAAGATTTTCTATGACTTGAACATTTTTCTAGCATCAAATAAAATTCACACAAATTTAAATAAAGCAAAGAGTGCTACTGATGCAATAAAACCCAATAAAAATCATCTAAAAAATACCAAAACGATTTCAAATTTATTTCTCTCCAATTTTCTGATGTAGGGAATCAATTTACCCTATTTTCCATTTATTTTATTTTTGGAGAAAAATAATTTGAATAAAACCCAAATAACTCCAAATAGAAAATAATTTCAAAGGGACTTTAAATTTGATTCTTTTAAACTTCTAACTCATATTTCATATGTTTTGAAGAAGTAATTTTATCTTCTCTCATGAAAATCATTGAGTTGCTTAAAGTTTCTGAATTTGAAATATTTCCAAAGAAATTCAAATCTTTTCAACAACCCTTTTCATTTATTTAAATGGATAAAGTCATGTCATCTTCTCTCTAGGGTTTTGTGATGAAATAAATTTGAATTCTTGGAGATCAGAAAGCAAAGTGAAAGTTTTGGGAAAGTCATTTTATTCCCTCCCATTTAACTTTCAAAAAGTTTCGAATTTCACTCAATTTCACACAAGCAACCACACCACAATCAAACAATCAATTAAATCAATTTATTTAATATAACATTCCAAAATTTATAATTTTGGGATGTTACAACACTCCCCTTGGCTTCCGCCAAGCTTGGGGGAGGTGCCCCGGTATCATATCATCCCACTATCTTTTTGCTTTTACTTATCTTAGTTTGATCTTCTGCTTTTAGATGAAATAAAGTTTAGTTCGATCCTTTCTTATTTGAGAGTTTGCTTAGTGATTTATCATTCTAATCATGTGCAAGTTATATAATAAAGTTAGTTTGAGTTTTTGCTTTCTTTACTTTCGTGTTGCAAATAGAGAGAACAAATAAGAAAGAAAAAGAGGAAGGAAATAAATATAAGAAAGGAAATAAATCAATAAGATCATATACTAATCCTATGGTAGGTGATAGCACAAGATAAGGAAAAGTTTAAGTAGAAAATTTTATTAGAGGTTGACAAACATAGCATTAGTCAATGATGCAACTCAGGAAAGAATTAATAAAGGAAGAGAAGATTCACATATAGATATACTATCCAAGAAATCTTTTGTGATTGTGAGCCCTCATCAAAATATTATATGCCAAAATTGTTGACATTGGACAAGGAAGACAACTTAATGATTTATGTTTGTTTATATTCACATAGAAGTCATACTCTGTATCGACCAGACCTCAAACGGTCCAATCTCTGTGCTCCGGTGTCATCCCTGGATCAGTAATGCTGACACCACACAGTACTTGAAGGATTTATATCAGAGTAGCAATCACACACTTATTACATCGAGTATCTCAAAGGAGAACTTATTACAATAAATATGGCTTAAGGCCATCTAATAATGATAATAGCGGAAGGCTTGGAAGATAAGTGAGTCCATCAACTCCAATGGCATCACTGAGTATAGAACCACGACCTAAAACTCCTTAATCATCGTCTGAAAAGTCTACAACATTAACGTTGCAGCCCGAAAATGGGTCAACACATGGAATATGCTGGCAATGTAACACATAGAGAGTAATGGAATGAAACAGCTATTCTATATGCATATTTGGCTGGTGGAAAGCTCTATGGTTACAGTTTTGCGTAAAGCCAATTTTTCCCTACTACAAAGGAATAAATTTATTTAACTATCATGGTGGTTGTTAAACATTGAGAATGGTTGACAACATTCTCAATCCCAATTAAACATCATCATTAAACAATCCAGCAAAATTAATTTTTAGAGTAACATGTTGAGATTCACATGATAATCCAGGTACTAGATACTCAAGATGTCCATAACCGGGGACACGACTAACCATGATTAGTTTATACACTCTGCAGAGGTTTGCGCACTTTTCCCCACAAGACTCGACCTCCCCCGTTGGATTTCTCGCACTACATGGTGTTTGAGAAACGGATGACCGAGACATAGTCTTTCAGAAGCACTAGCACCTTACGATGGGTAGACCGTACCACCTACATCCCCTACATCTGCTAGTCTACCACTGTAAGAGTTCGCACGACTTAGTCAACTATGCTAGAGCCCATAATAGCTTGTGGCTGCACACGGAAGTTTCTAGCATGAATAATCTCATGATCCCTTTGAGCCTGGGTGGCGGTCCAAAAGAAAACAGGCAATCCCGGAATACCCAGGTGCCTCAATCCACCCAGATGTGTGTTTAGGTTGCCACCTTAAGTAAACCATTAATTAACAAAGCTCACATCTGTCATGGATACACTCACCCAATCCACGTCTACTAGCATAGCAATAATAAGCAAACGTAGAGTAACTCCCAAAGGTTTGATAATAAACATGTAATAGGTTCTACCTCAACTACTTCCCAAACCCACAATTTAATTAGATCCTAAAACATGCAGGGTGTGAGGATTGATCTAATGCAATAAAACTGGTAGTAGGAGGTATGATCAAAGTGTTACTTGCCTCGCCGATGATCCGGGAAACCTAGCGATTCGAAGTAACAAGCGGCACACTCCGGGTACTCTATCGCAAACAAACAAGCATACAATAAGTACTCAACTAATGCACAGGTAAAACTCAAATAAGAGGTCTAACCAGAAAGTTCAATTTAAGAACTCCGGTTGGCAAAAAGAATCAAATCGAACGAAGCAACGAAAGACAAATGGCAAAAGAAACAGGCTTCGTTTACTATTCTGGATCTAAGGCAATTTTTACATTGGCAAAAACTTGTTTAAGTAGGTTAAACGGAAAGAGGGTTTCGAGACGAAGATCCAGGCGCTTGAATCGCCTGATTCCGATAAACGAGCAAAAAGAAATACTAAAACGAAAATCGGATCAGAAATCGCGATCAGAAAAATCGCAGATTTAATCCGAGAAAAGAAAAACGATGAACGTTCGTTAAAACAAACGAACGGACGAACGCTCACTAATTAAATAAACCGGAAAACCGATATATTTAAAAAACCGAAACTAAAAAAAATGACAAAACCGTCGGAAAACAGAACGTTTTTTCTGGAAAAAACGGCGGCGGGATCGAGGTAAACCTCGGGCGGCGGGCCCGGCGGCGGCAGCGGGTCCGGCGATGGCGGCGACGGCGGCGGGTGGTGGCAGCGGCGGTGGCGGCGCGGCAAGGCGGCGGCGGCGCGGGGCGGCTAGGGTTTGGGGGGGGGGGGGTTCCGGCTGGGCCTCCCTGGCTTTTAAAGCTGGACGGGCCTTAGTGTCCGGGTCGGACACGGCTCGTAGGTCGGTTGCGCGTTTTTTATAAATAGTTACGCTCAGAAAAAAACAAAAGGACTACTAAAAGGACTCCAAAAATCCCGAAATAAATTTTCCCCGGCTTCTATCAAGCCGCACAGGATGAAAATTTATTTGGGGAAGTCATTTTATTCCCTCTCTCATAATTTTTATAAAAGAAATAATTGAAGATAAAATAAATAAAATCAAATGATCCTATTTTCAAAATTTGAGACAACTCAAATCTGAAAATAACGAAATCCCCAACTCTCTTCGAGGGTCCTTGAGTTGCATGAAATTTCTAGGATCAACCAAAATGCAATAATTATGATATGCAATGATGATCTAGTGTATAACAATCCAAATTGAAAATTTGGGATGTTACAAACCTACCCCCCTTAAGATGAATCTCGCCCTCAAGATTCGGGTTGGCTAGAAAATAGGTGAGGGTGGCCTTTCAGCAAATCATCCTCTCGTTCCCAGGTGGCTTCATCCTCTGTGTGGTGGCTCCACTGAACTTCGCAAAACTTGATAACCTTGCTGCGGGTGACTCGACTGACATATTCTAGAATCTTAACTAGTTTCTCTTCATAGGTCAAATCACTGTCCAATTGAATTGCTTCCAGTGGTACCGTATCCCTCAGCAGTATGTCAGCCATTTCTGCGTGGCACTTCTTCAACTGGGATACATGAAACACGTCGTGAACTCCTGACAGTCCTTCGGGTAATTCCAACTTGTAGGCTACTTCTCCCATACGCTCCAAAACTTTGTATGGGCCTACAAAACGTGGCGCTAGTTTTCCCTTAACTCCAAAGCGCTTAACTCCTCGAAGTGGAGATACTCGAAGATAAACTCGGTCTCCTACTTTGGAAACTGTCTCCTTGCGTTTAGAATCTTCATAACTCTTCTGCCTGGACTGAGCTATCTTCAGCCTATCGCGAATCAATTTCATTTTCTGTTCAGACTCCTTTATCAGATCTGGTCCAAACAGCTGGCGGTCTCCAAGACAATGGGGTCCTGCACCTCCTTCCGTACAAGGCTTTGAAAGGGGTCATCTTCAAATTGGTTTGATAGCTGTTGTTGTAAGAGAACTCTGCATATGGCTAATTCTCATCCCAACTAGATCCATAATCTAGCGCACAAGCTCTTAGCATATCCTCCAAAATCTGATTGACTCTCTCAGTGTGTCCATCTGTCTGCGGGTGGAAAGCTGTGCTAAACTCCAGTCTGGTTCCCAAAGTCTCATGCAACTGATTCCAGAACTTTGAGGTAAACTGGGTTCCTCTATCTGATACAATGCTCCTTGGAACTCCATGCAGACATACGATCCTGGTCATGTATATCTTTGCCAACTTTGCACTGGTATAGGTAGTCTTCACTTGAATGAAATGAGCTACCTTTGTCAAACGATCGACTACAACCTATATCGAGTCATAGCATGAACGTGTTCTGGGTAATCCTGTAATAAAATCCATGCCTAGCTTATCCCACTTCCATTCGGGTATCAACAATGGTTGTAGAAATCCTGCTGGCTTCTGATGCTCTGCCTTCACTCTCTGACATACATCACAAACTGCTACATATTCCAGAATATCCTTCTTCATTCCGGTCCACAAGAAAATATCCTTCAAATCCAAATACATCTTGGTATTTCCTGGGTGAATCGAGTACGGTGAGTCATGGGCCTCTTGCAGAATTAGCTTCCTAATCTCCGGATCATTTGGTACATAGACACGGTCTTCAAACCATAAGGTATCGTGCTCATCCTCACGAAATCCCTTAGCTTTTCCTTTGCTCATTTTCTCCTTAATAGAAGCAATTTCCTTATCAGTCCTTTGAGCTTCTCTGATCTTATCCATCAAAGTAGACTGAATCTCCAGTGCTGCTACATAGCCTCTTGGAACTATTTCCAAACATAGCTCTCAAAGATTTTCGGCTAACTCCCCTAGTAAATCTCCCGTCATTAGGGTGTTGACATGGCTCTTACGGCTTCATGCGTCAGCTACTATGTTAGCCTTTCCGGGGTGATAATGCAATTTCATATCATAATCCTTGATGAGCTCCAACCATCTCCTTTGTCTGAGGTTCAACTCCTTTTGTGTGAAAATATACTTCAAACAGTTGTGATCCGTGTACACCTCGCAATGGTTTCCAATCAGAAAATGTCTCCAAGTCTTCAATGCATGTACTACGGCTGCTAACTCCAAATCATGCGTAGCATAATTCAAATCATGAGGCTTAAGCTGTTGTGAGGCATATGAAACAACTCTGCCTTCCTGCATAAGCATTGCTCCAAGTCCTCGACGTGAAGCATCACAATACACCTCATAATCCTTGATCTGATCCGGTAAAATCAACACGGGTGAGGTAACCAAACGTTTCTTCAACTCCTGAAAACTAGCCTCGCATTCCTCCGTCCATATGAACTTGGTATCCTTCTTCAACAACTCCGTCATAGGCTTCACAATCTTTGAGAAGTTCTCAATAAACCTCTGGTAGTATCCAGCGAGTCCAAGAAAACTCCGGATATCTCCCACGGTGGTTGGTGCTTCCCACTTGGTCACGGTATCAAGTTTAGTGGGATCTACTGCTATACCTTCTCCGGATATAACGTGTCCGAGAAATCCAACTTCCTTCGACCAAAACTCACATTTTCTAAACTTGGCATATAATTGATGTTCTCTGAGCTTTCCAAGAACCAAACGCAAATGTTCCTTATGCTCCTCTTCATTCTTCGAGTAAACCAGGATATCATCAATGAACACTACGACGAACTTATCCAAGAACTCCATAAACAGCTTGTTCATCATGTTCATAAAATATGCAGGTGCGTTAGTCAGACCAAATGACATAACGGTATACTCATACAACCCATACCTGGTGGTAAAAGCCGTCTTGGGTATATCCTGTTCCCGAATCTTCAACTGGTGGTATCCTGATCGCAGACCAATCTTGGAAAATACCTTAGCTCCTTGCAATCGATCAAACAGATCATTGATCATCGGTAGTGGGTACTTGTTCTTGATGGTTACTTCATTCAATCCTCGATAATCGACAACCATCCTTAACGATCCATCCTTCTTCTCTACTAGAAGTACTGGCGATCCCCAAGGCGATGAACTTGGGCGAATATATCCTTTATCCAGTAACTCCTTAATCTGCTTCTTAATTTCCACCAAATCCTTTGCAGGCATCCTATATGGTCTCTTTGATATTGGCCCTGTGCTTGGCAAAAGCTCAATCAAAAACTCAATATCTCTATCCGGTGGCATGCCTGGCAACTCTTCTAGAAATACTTCGGGGAAATCCTTCACTACTGGTACTTCCTCCTGCACAACTCCGGTTAAACAATTTACTTGAGTCCTCTTTGGCACATGTCGGGATACATACTTGATCCTTCTCCCTTCTGGGGTGGTAAGTAAAATTGACTTACTGGCACATTCAATATTCCCTTCATACTTTGACAACCAATCCATGCCTAATATCACATCCAATCCTTGGGATTCCAACACTATTAGGTCTGAGGGAAAAACATAGTTACCAATTCTTAATGGTAACCGATCACACCATAGACTAGCCATATATTTTGCTCTAGGCGAAGTTACTAACATGGGTGACCTAAGGGCTTGGGTTGGCAGTTTATACCTATCCACAAATCCCCTTGATATGTATGAATGCGATGCACCTGTATCGAAAAGAACGAGTGCAGTAATGACTTAACCAAAAACTTACCGATTACTGCATCCGGCTGCTCTTCAACCTCCTCCACGTTAATGTGGTTCACCTGTCCCCTGTTGAAAGGGTTCGGCTTCTTTCCAGAGCTTCCATTGTCATTTCCATTCTAGGATTCAGGACATTCATTGGCATAATGTCCGGTCTTCTAGCACTTAAAACAAGTGACTTGGCTCAGGTCTTTCTTGGCTGCGGTTGATGGGTTGGTGCGGTTCTGGCCGTTGCTTCCTCCATTCCCATTACCATTCCTGGGGCCATTGTGATTGTGCGAGCTTCCTCCTCCATGGGTATGCTGAAAATGTCCTCCCGGGCTTGGGGTAAATCGTGGCTTCTGCTGAGCTCCTGAATTGTACTTTCCTTGTGCATACTTCCTCTTGCGATTCTCAATTTCTTGCTGTTTCCCTTCAATCATAAGAGCACGATCTACCAACTCCTGGTAGTTGTTGAAGGTTGCTACCATCAACTGCATGCTCAGCTCATCATTTAGTCCTTCCAGAAACTTCTCCTGCTTTGCTGCATCCGTAGCAACGTCATCTGGGGCATAACGTGCTAATTTACTAAAGTCCTCCACATACTGGCCAACTATCCATCCTCCTTGGCGCAAGTTACGAAACTCTCGCTTCTTCATGGCCATAGCTCCTGCTGAAACATGGGCAGTATGAAAAGCCTGCTGAAACTGGTCCCATGTGATAGTATCGACAGGGAAAGTGGCTGTGAAATTCTCCCACCATGATGCTACGGGTCCTTCAAGCTGATGTGCAGCAAACTTCACCTTCTCCACATCCGTGCATCTTGCTGTGGTCAACTCTCTAGCTGTCTTGCGAAGCCAATCATCTGCTACTATCGGCTCGGTGCTACTAGAAAACACCGGCGGATTCAGCCTAAGAAAACGGGCTAAGTGATCAACAGGTGGTGGTGGGTTGTTGTTGTTGTTGTTGTTGTTCCCCTAGTTCTGATTCTAGACTAGTAACTGCATCAATGTGTTCTGCTGCTGGATCAACTGAGTGAGCTCCGGTGGAAAGGTAAATCCGGGGTCCGTCTCGGAGGCATCTGAGGGTTTAGAAAAGATGAGATTTAAGAATAGATGGGGTCTAAAGAGAAAACACTACCCATATGCACATGAGGCAAAAGCAAACAATTTACTTCATTCAATCAATCAAACAAGGGCATAAAATCGATCTAACTATCGCAAAAGTGCTCGGACTACTATATTTACATGGTGGACTACTACAACGGTTGGGGTGGTCTACTATAAATATTCTTCGGTTGCAGACTCCATGATATCTGCTCTAGCTTCATCAACATAGTCATCATCGCTATCATCTGGATCCGAGTCGGTGTCGTCGTTGATGATGTAGTCTTTGGGGCGAATCTCCTTGGGTTCTTCGTCTTCTTCTACTGGTGTAGGGCCTCCCATAAATATTCCAATCTTCTTGATCAGATAGTCATTCTTCTGCACTAATAATTCAATTTTTTCTTCAAAATCTTCACGTGTAGCCTTGCGTTCTTCCTCCAGTTCCTTGATTGTTGTCTTTGCCTTCTTCAGGTCTCTCATGTCGGCGCACATCTAGTTCTCCTGGCGTCAAATGTGCTGGTTTAACTCCTGGATAAAAGCTGCAATGGATCTATCCTTTCTGGTGCTGATCATCTCCTAGTGCTCATCTCGGCGCCCACAAATCTGGTAGATAGTATCCTTGAGATCATTGCGGTAGACTTCTCCAATGCGTCCCATGGCGATGTGAGCTGCCATGCTCTTTCCTAGATTCCAAGTTGGTGCATCGAAAGAAAACTCTATGGGCTCAATGACTGGCATGAACGTCCTTCCTGGAACTTGAACTTGAATCATGCAGCGCTCTTCTTCAGGTAGAGTGGCGTTGTAGGTTCCGGTGAAGCTTGGTACTCCTATGTTCAGGTATCTAGTGACTTCCTTCAAGTGACGTCCAAAGGGTGTATCTTCATCCGGTTGAGTGAACTTGTTCCTTGCATCCGCCATCCTAAAAGAGTAGAAAAGATGAGAGGTCAGAAGAGAAGAGAGTGAGTAGTGATCTAGGTCTTTAGCTTAGTGGTCGTGTCCTATAGTCAGCGTGTGCTCTGATACCATCTTGTAGTGACCAGACCTCAAACGGTCCAATCTCTGTGCTCCGGTGTCATCCCTGGATCAGTAATGCTGACACCACATAGCACTTGAAGGGTTTATAGCACACCACACACCACTTGAAGGATTTATAGCAGAGTAGCAATCACACACTTATTACATCGAGTATCTCAAAGGAGAACTTATTACAATAAATATGGCTTAAGGCCATCTAATAACGATAACAGCGGAAGGCTTGGAAGATAAGTGAGTCCATCAACTCCAACGACATCACTGAGTATAGAACCATGACCTAAAACTCCTTAATCGTCGTCTGAAAAGTCCACAACATTAATGTTGCAGCCCGAAAACGGGTCAGCACATGGAATACGCTGGCAATGTAACACATAGAGAGTAATGGAATGAAACATCTATTCTATATGCATATTTGGCTGGTGGAAAGCTCTATGGTTACAGTTTTGCGTAAAGCCAATTTTTCCCAACTGCAAAGGAATAAATTTATTTAACTATCATGGTGGTTGTTAAACATTGAGAATGGTTGACAGCATTCTCAGTCGCAATTAAACATCATCATTAAACAATCCAGCAAAATTAATTTTTAGAGTAACATGTTGAGATTCACATGATAATCTAGGTACTAGATACTCAAGATGTCTATAACCAGGGACACGACTAACCATGATTAGTTTATACACTCTGCAGAGGTTTGCGCACTTTTCCCCACAAGACTCGATCTCCTCCGTTGGATTTCTCGCACTACATGGTGTTTGAGAAACGGATGACCAAGACATAGTCTTTCAGAAGCACTAGCACCTTATGATGGGTAGACCATACCACCTACATCCCCTACATCTGCTAGTCTACCACTGTAAGAGTTCGCACGACTTAGTCAACTATGCTAGAGCCCATAATAGCTTGTGGCTGCACACGGAAGTTTCTAGCATGAATAATCTCATGATCCCTTTGAGCTTGGGTGGCGGTCCAAAAGAAAACAGGCAATCCTGGAATACCCAGGTGCCTCAATCCACCCAGATGTGTGTTTAGGTTGCCACCTTAAGTAAACCATTAATTAACAAAGCTCACATCTGTCATGGATACACTCACCCAATCCATGTCTACTAGCATAGCATAGCAATAATAAGCAAATGTAGAGTAACTCCCAAAGGTTTGATAATAAACATGTAATAGGTTCTACCTCAACTACTTCCCAAACCCACAATTTAATTAGATCCTAAAACATGCAGGGTGTGAGGATTGATCTAATGCAATAAAACTGGGTAGTAGGAGGTATGATCAAAGTGTTACTTGCCTTGCCGATGATCCGGGAAACTTAGCGATTCGAAGTAACAAGCGGCGCACTCCGGGTACTCTATCGCAAACAAACAAGCATACAATAAGTACTCAACTAATGCACAGGTAAAACTCAAATAAGAGGTCTAACCAGAAAGTTCAATTTAAGAACTCCGGTTGGCAAAAAGAATCAAATCGAACGAAGCAACGAAAGACAAACGGCAAAAGAAACAGGCTTCGTTTACTATTCTGGATCTAAGGCAATTTTTACAGTGGCAAAAACTTGTTTAAGTTGGTTAAACGGAAAGAGGGTTTCGAGACTAAACTCCAGGCGCTTGAATCGCCTGATTCCGATAAACGAGCGAAAAGAAATACTAAAACGAAAATCAGATCAGAAATCGCGATCAAAAAAATCACGGATTTAATCCGAGAAAAGAAAAATGACGAACTTTCGTTAAAACGAACGAACAGACGAATGCTCACTAATTAAATAAACCGGAAAACCGATCTATTTTAAAAAAACCGAAACTAAAAAAACGACAAAACCGTCGAAAAACCGAACGGTTTTTCTGGAAAAAAAACGGTGGCGGGATCGAGGTAAACCTCGGGCGGCGGATCCGGCGGCGGCGGCTCCTGCGACGGTGGCGGGCGGTGGCAGCGGCCGTGGCGGCGCGGCGGCGGCGGCGCGGGGCGGCTAGGGTTTGGGGGGGCTTCCGGCTGGGCCTCCCCGGCTTTTAAAGCCGGACGGGCCTTAGTGTCCGGGTCGGGCACGGCCCGTAGGTCGGTTGCGCGTTTTTTTATAAATAGTTACGCTCAGAAAAAAGAACAAAAGGACTACTAAACGGACTCCAAAAATCCCGAAATAAATTTTCCCCGGCTTCTAAAATCAAGCCGCACATGATGAACATTTATTTGGGGCCTAAATGTGATTTTTTAAAACGCACATTTTTCCTAAATTCAAATAAAATAGCAAATAAAAACCAATAAAATCTTATTTATTTTTTATTAAATCCTCAATATTTCTTTATTTTGGGAAAGTCATTTTATTCCCTCTCTCATAATTTTTATAAAAGAAATAATTGAAGATAAAATAAATAAAATCAAATGATCCTATTTTCAAAATTTGAGACAACTCAAATATGAAAATAACGAAATCCCCAACTCTCTCCGAGAGTCCTTGAGTTGCGTGAAATTTCTAGGATCAACCAAAATGCAATAATTATGATATGCAATGATGATCTAGTGTATAATATTCCGAATTGAAAATTTGGGATATTACATATTTTCAAAAATACTTTAACATGTGGTGCTTGCCCCTATCTTTGCCAGCCAAAAATTCCACACTAAGTAGAGATACTACTTCTGCATCCAAAAACCCTTAAACCCAAATCCTTTTCAAGTGTCCACCATACTTACCTAGGGATTGAGCAAGATTCCTCATGTAAGTTATCATCGATGCAAAAAGGCAATAAAAATTGCTTCTAAAAGTGTGAGACCATTTTGTGTAAGAGAAAATTGAGCGTTGTATGAACTTGGATGACAAAGAATAAAAGCGCGAGACTGCATAATAAAGGTTGTCATATTAAGGGGCAATACAACATGACGTTCTCTTGCACTAAGGTATTGAGCATACAAACAAATAAGCGCATGGCAACCTCTGCTTCCCTCTGGGAAGGGCCTATCCTTTAATTTTATGCAAAGAGTCAAAATTTTCCCTCTATTCCTTTTTATTTTCTCTTTTGGCAAGCATCATGTGGTGAGGAAAGATCTAGGCACATATGTCCAGTTGAATATGGGTGGCATGAGTTATTATTGTTGAGATCACCCTTGAGGTGAGTACGTTGGGAGGCAAAATCATAAGCCCCTATCTTTCTATGTGTCCGGTTGAAACGTTTTGCTCACGGGTACGAGGTGAGTGTTACCAATCATAAGAAGACTATATGATGGTTGAGTATGCGGACTTGCCTAAAGGCTCCAACATGTGACTCTTCCTGAAAAGATGATGAATTGTAGTTGCAAAGTTGACTGAGAACGTAGTTTGTCGGTTTCTAATAGAGTTTTTGCTTTATACTTCGATTGTGTGATGAACTATTGCTTATTCATGAGAAGTATATGATGAAAGTTCTATGATAAAAGTCCTATGTTTAATTTGGTTGTTGTTATAATAATCAACATGATGCTTCTATGTCTGTATTTTGTTTTTATCGAGACCTCTCTCTCAAAGCATGTGGACATGTTTTTCGATTTCGGTTTTCACTTGAGGACAAGCGAGGTCTAAGCTTGGGGGAGTTGATATGTCCATTTTGCATCATGTTTTCTTACTGTTAATTATATTTTCTATCCATAATAATGCTTTTTGGAGTAATTCTAATGCCTTTTCTTTCATAATTTGCAAGGTACACACCAAGAGGGAGAATTCTGACAGCTGGAATTCTGGACCTGAAAAAGCTATGTCCGGCTACCTATTTTGCACAACTCCAAACAAGCTGAAACTTCACGGGGATTTTTTATGAAATATATAAGAATTACTGGAGCAAATAACTACTAGAGGGGGGCCACTAGGTGGGCACAACCCACCTGGGCACGCCAGGGCCCCCTGGTGCGCCCTAGGGGGTTGTGGCCTCCTTGACCCACCTCCGGTGCCCATCTTTTGGTATATAAGGCATTTTGACCTAGAAAAAAAATAAGAGGAAGAATCTCGGGATGGAGCGATGCCGTCTCGAGGCAGAACTTGGGCAGGAGCACTTTTGCCCTCCAGCGGAGCGATTCCGCTAGGGGCTTCACTCCCGGAGGGGGAAATCATCGTCATCATCACCACCAACCACTCTCCTATCTTGGGGAGGGCAATCTCCATCAACATCTTCAACAACACCATCTCATCTCAAACCCTAGTTCATCTCTTCTGTTCAACCTTGTTACCACTATAGATTGTTGCTTGTCGGTGACAAGTGGTGTTGATTACATCTTGTAGTCGATTACTATATGGTTTATTTAGTGGAAGATTATATGTTCAGATCCATTATGCTATTTAATACTCCCCTGATCATGAACATGTTTATCATTGATAACCCACAAGTATAGGGGATCGCAACAGTTTTTGAGGGTAGAGTATTCAACCCAAATTTATTGATTCGACACAAGGGGAGCCAAAGAATATTCTCAAGTATTAGCAGTTGAGTTGTCAATTCAACCACACCTGAAAGACTTAATATCTGCAGCAAAATATTTAGTAGCAAAATAGTATGGAAGTAACGGTAACGGTGGCAAAAGTAACAGTAGTAGTTTTTGTAGCAATCATAACAATGGCAACG
The DNA here is from genome assembly GCA_034509565.1 of Triticum monococcum. NCBI lineage: Eukaryota > Viridiplantae > Streptophyta > Magnoliopsida > Poales > Poaceae > Triticum > Triticum monococcum. Next base: position 125,997,819 of record CM067842.1, read on the forward strand.
GAAAAGTAACTAAGCAAAGATCAATACGTAGAAAGCTCGTAGGCAATGGCTCAATGATGGATAATTATGTCGGATGCGATTCCTCATGCAACAGTTATAACATAGGGTGACACAGAACTAGCTCCAGTTCATCAATGTAATGTAGGCATGTATTCTGAATATAGTCATACATGCTTATGGAAAAGAACTTGCATGACATCTTTTGTCCTACCCTCCCGTGGCAGCGGTGTCCTATTGGAAACAAAGGTATATTAAGGCCTCCTTTTAATAGAGTACCGGACCAAAGCATTAATGTGACGCCCTCGATTCAATCGTACACTAATCATACACGCAAATGTGTACAATCAAGATCAAGGACTCATGAGAGGATATCACAACACAACTCTAGACACAAATTAAAATAATACAAGCTTTATATTACAAGCCAGGGGCCTCGAGGGCTCGAATACATAAGCTCGAATACACAAGAGTCGACGGAAGCATCAATATCTGAGAACAGACATAAGTTAAACAAGTTTGCCTTAAGAAGGCTAGCACAAAAGCATCTACGATCGAAAAGGCAAGGCCTCCTGCCTGGGAGCCTCCTAACTACTCCAAGTCGTCAGCAGCCATCACGTTGTAGTAGGCACCCTCGGGGTAGTAGTAATCATCAGTGGTGTCGTCTGGCTCCTGGGATCCGTCATCTGGTTGCAACAATTGGGTATGGGGAAAAAAGAGGTAGCAAAGCAACCACGAGTACTCATGCAAAGTACTCGCAAGACTTACATCAGATCTAAACTAAGTATGCATCTGTATCAAAGGATAAGGGTTGTATCTGTGGACTAAACTGCAGAATGCCAGAAGAGAAGGGGAAAGCCTAGCCTATCGAAGACTAGCTTCTTCTAGAACCCACCATATTGCAGCAACAGGAGGGAGTAGAGTAGCACAAAGTAAAGTAGTTGAAGTGTTATCAACCTCGGCCAGAGATCCTTTCTCTACTCCCTGTGAGAAAGCAATCCCAGAGCCATACTATCCATTTCTCATATCCATTCATTTCTCATCACAAGTATCCAGTTCTAGTTGTATTGATCGGGATACAACTCCAAGTGTCCGTAACCGTAGGACATGCTATCGATAGATGTTTTCTTCCCTGTAGGGGTGCACCAACTTACCCATCACGCTTGATTAACTCCGGCCGAACACACTTTCTTGGGTCATGCTCGGCCTCGGCCAAACAATACGCCGCAACCCGACCTAGGATTAATAGAGAGGTCAGCACACCGGACTAAGCCTATGCCCCCCGGGGTCTTGGGCCATCGCCCCGGGAACTCCTGCATGTTGCGTGGGCGGCCGGTGAGCAAACCTAGCTACCTCCTTAAAAAGGTAGGAGCTTACCAGTCCAACCCAGCATGCGCCGCTCAATCGCATGACGTCTTTTAAGCTTCGGCTGATGCATACGATGCAGAACGCCCATACTATGCCAAGTGATGGTTAGTGCTATCAGGCCAGAGGCCCCTCAGATCAAATATCCAAACCATAGTGGATTAGGAGCACGTGGTAACAAGTAGAGACTCACAATGGATGTGACCCCGTCGCCTTGTCTCGAGTACTTGCGGCAAGGGCTAAGAATGCCTGGCCACGCCTCGTAAGTATCTCGCGGGCAGCTTCCAGGTCAACCCGACTCCACATCACTCGCTATTAAGCTCGCGCGGGTACCCCTCAGGGCCGACCCGTCTTTAGTAACATGGCTCAGTGCAAAGTCATAGTAACCATAGCAACTGTGTGTCTAACACCAAGGGGAAAACCTGAGGAATCACCCCGATGAATTCCACTTGATGTTGTCATCAAGGTGAACGTAAGAGGATCCACCCTTGAGGTTCACACTTGAGGGGTTGCACGATAGAGCCGTAACGGAAGTGGTTAAGGAGGAAATCACCCTCGAAGACCTTGACCGTATAGCTACACTACAGAGATCTCATCAGGAGTGATGTAAGAGGTTCCACCATCGGCACTCAATGGTAACTCTGAAGAGTCATACAACAAGGGGGGGGGTGATGTGTGGTGTCGAGGCCTGGGCAGCGATCACATTGATCGAGTCATCGAACATAAAGCGAGGCAACTGGGACAAGATGGGGTCACTGGTGGATCTCTAACCAACCTATACTAAGCAGTTTAGAATAAGCAGGTAAGGTAAGAAAGCAGGTAACAAAAACAGGCTATGCATCAGAGTAGGATCATACATAAAGCAGTAGCAGTTCTAATGCAAGCATGAGAGGGAAAGAAATGGGCGATATCAGAATGCTCAAGGGGGGGTTTGCTTGCCTGGTCACTTAGACGAGACGGAGGGGTCGTCGGTCACAGGGGTATCAACATCGTCACGGGGTCTACCAAAGAGAAGAGGGGGGAGAAACAGTAAATACATAGCAAGCAAGTGCATAACAGGAGAACAGGCAGAGCTAGACGTGTTTTAACGCGGTGTTCTGAGCAACTTTCATATATAAAACTTTTTCATCCGAGCTACGGTTTATTTTCTAGGATTTACTGAATTTTTAGCAATATTATGAAATTACTAATAATTCAAAAATAAATGCTAAAATGCTAGATGCACCTAGCAGAGGGTACATAGAACTATACCCAGTGGCTGACAGGTGGGCCAGGGGGTCCCAGTTGACCAGTCAACATTTGACTGGTCAACACGGGTGGGGTCCCCCTGTCATCCACACAGTTATCTAACTACTGTTTGAATTAACTAATCTAGTTCATTAGTTTAATTAAGATTAATTAAGCGATTAACTAATTAATTATTGATTTTTATTAATATGTTTTTTACATTTCTTTTTTATCTAAACAAGGGCGTGGGGCCCATATGTCATAGGCCCGAGGGGCCTAACGGACGCTGGCTTTAGTGGAGCGGAGCCGGGTGCGGGGAAACCCGCCTGGGCGATGGGGAGCCCGCCCAGAAGGCCGCAACGGTGCCGGCCACGGCGGTAGCGGTGGTGGGTGGTGCGGCGGCATCGGCGGAGGGCGACGCCGGTGGAGGGCGGCGCCAGAGCGGGCTGGGCGCGCGGAGCAGGTGAGCGGAGCGATGCAGGGCTTGGCGGCAAGGCGCAGGGGAAGCAGGGCGCACGGTGGCCGAACTGGGGCTACGCCGGCGCGGGCAAGAGGTCGGGGCACCGTAGCTGGCCGCGGCCGAGGCCACCGGGCGGCGGGGAAGCCCGGCGAGGGGAAGGGGCGGCCAGGGGCGCGGCCTTGGGCGACGGCGAGCGCAGACGCGGCAGGTGGGGGCGCGGGCGCTGCGGCGCGATGCGGGGGAGCGGGGAGCTAGGCGGCGGCGCGAGCGTCAGCAACAGCGAGGGGCGACAGCAGAAGCCGTAGTGGTTGTCGGCGGGAGCAACAACAGCAACGGCAATTGGCGAGTAGCGGCAGGGGCGCGGCCAGGCCAGGGGCGCACAGGGTGTCCGCCGCGCGGCCACAGACACGGGCAGTGGCGCCCAAGGCGTGCAGGAGCTCGGGGGCGGCCATAGTGAGCGAGGCGAACAGGGGAGGAGGCGTACGCGGTCTGCAGCGATGGAAAGAGGGGGTGAGAAGGGGGATCGGTGTGGCTCACCCCGGGGGAGTCGTGAACGAGCTCTAGGTGGCTCGACGACGGCCTGGAGCAGCGGATCGAAGGACGGCATCCGACAACCGTGCTCGGGGAAGGAGGCCATGATAGGCGTCGATGCGGTCCATACGCCTCGATTCATTGGTGGAGATGATGAAGCCGACGCCGATGGACCTCCAAGACAACCTCCCGTGGCACCAGGAGTCATCAGTGCACATGGTCGACGGTGGTGGGGTGACGGTGACGCTCGGACGTGGGCGGGGGAGAGCAACGGCGGTGTTGGGAAGAAGGGGGGATGCGGTCGGCATTAGGGCGAGCGGGGAGGGCTGCGGCGCGACCATATAGGGCATGGGAGCCGGGGGATGCTCGACGTGTGGCATCTGCCTTGGAGATGGCGCCACGGCTGCCCTGCCTGCTCCTGTAGCTGGTAGGAGAGGATTGGGGGTGGGCTGGGCTGGGCCAAAACTATTACTTTAAGGCCCAGAGGCCGAGTGATAGGTTCCCCCCTTTTTCTTATTTACTTAACTATTTTTCCTTTGCTCCTGGTTTGCATTTTTCTTTTAGTACCAAATGAGTTTTGTTTTTAACAAAACTTGGCACATAAAGCTAACACAATACCTTGAGATGGAATGAAAAGTTTGGGGTCAAAAGGAGTTTCCTAATCAATTTCAGAAATTGAAAATGCCAATTTAAATGCTGCTGGAGCACTGAATTAATTCCCATGGGCATTTTGGGAATTCAGAAGAGGTTGGTTTCAACAAGACAGTGATCGGGAAATTTATAAGATAGGGTGAGCATTTTAGTTTTACTGCTCAAAGAAAATAATTTATTTGACTTATTTTAAAATTGAAAAAGGCTTTAATTTTTGGACAAGTGGCAAGCTGCATAGTAACCATGATGACATGGCCACCATTAGGGGGAGATTACTGTAGCATGATTCTCGGGGTGTTACAAATCTCCTCCACTACAACAAATCTCGTCCCACGATTTAAGGGGTGGAGTAAGGGGGAAAGACTCGGGAAGGATGGAGCTCTACACAAGATAGTTACCTGGGGACTATCTTAGTGAATGTGGCAAAGAGGAATCTCCCGAGTTGAAATTCAAGAAAGTCATCGAGAGCAAGGTAAGAAGGTGCAATAAGAAGCTCCGATCGGGTAGGCAATTGTTTGTTGCCTGAAACAGAGTGTGAAAGGGTTTCAGAGCGACGAGAATAAGTATTTGGTCTGATACCAGAATTGGTGATCTCTCAGAAGGTGGCTCGTGGATTACATACGAAACCAAGCATGAGGAAGAACTTTTAGAAACAGGGGTATACATGAGAGTCAGGTTTCGATCCTGTGGAACTGTGGGTTATGGGCCCACCTTGTGTGTTCAGAGTAGGAAGAGTGGTGACATCTTGCATGGTCATGATAGCAAGGCATGTTAGAGAATAACCTATTAGTTATGTTGGCAACAATGTTGGTACCAAGGGCGAGGGACGAACAGAACCATTTTCCTGCTCGTTGGAACGAGGCGGACCATTAGGCAAAGTTCTCGTCCATCGGCGGTTACCGGAATGTCATCAACAGCAGTAACAGGGTCTTACTGACTGTGTTGTACACTGAGGTGTTTACATAAGCAGGGAAATATTACTACTTATACCATATAGATCACAAGAAAGATTGACAAAACAATGGAAAGGAAAAATGTGATTATCAAATTAAACACAAGTATTTGGACTATATCCTTCACAAGAACAAGCAGAGCAGGATATACAAGAAAGGGCAGCAAGTAGATAACCACTTTGGTAAAGGGGGAGGAAATTCATGAAGTTACCCATACAACAGTGTTTGGATAGGTGGTCAAAAAACATTTAGCAATGCGCCTCCAATGTTCTTAATGATGTTCGAAGTACCACCAACATGCTTCGGGACAGCATTGACATGGTCATCAGAGAAAGGTCAGACTTTGGATACACAAGGACCCATTGGAAACAACTTATAAAATAAGTCGTACAATTTTAGCAAGGAAAAGATGAGGATGGGGCCCACGGGCTCAGCAAAAATTAATCGAGGGGGCAAGGATGGTATTTCTCATCATGAATTCGGTTGATATCCTGGAAAAGTTTGGAATGATGATGAGGCACATTTGTCGAGAGGTTTCATGAAGATGTAATTGATCAACGACGACATCAAGCAAAGGAAATGATGAAGCATAAGGTTATTTGAGCCATTGGTACGACACAAACTCGAAATCAAGCTTGCTGTTCAAGGCGAATGATATGACGAGGAAGATCGACGTAGGCTTAGCTCATCATCGAAAATTGTGCTTTGAGAAGAAGGACCAGGTAGCACAGTTAAAAGTTGGCATGATAAAAATATAGCCGATCAGGCTAGGAATGACTTGAAGGATTATTAAACTCGTAAGCAACAAAAATTACTTAGAGTTATTGAATTGGAGTGCGGAATCGATTCACTTATCGGTGTTCTCGGTTGACAAACAACCCAGAACCCATGAAGTGACAAAGACAGGGGTAAGGTCGTACTCCAACAAAAGTTCATAAGATGTAGTGCAATGGCACGATATCCTCGAAATACCAGGGGTAATACTCGAAGGTAGATCATAATAGAGGTTGGGTAGGCGTATTGACCTGCAGAAGACAAGTGATTTAACTTATCCAAGAAATGAGACCAAAGGAGAACAATCATGGTCGGAACCATGGTTGCGAAGGATCGATTCACCGATACCAGATGATATTATATCTAGGAAATAGTTATTATTACAAGAAGCTTACATGATAAGTTCCACATCGGGTCCATGGGCATGAACACAAAGTTGAAGGTCGGCTCCCACTTCTTCAATGCATAACCTTTCATTCACTTCTTGTTTTCGATGAAGTCGTAGTGTTGAAATTATATCTGGCAAAACGCCAGAAGAGTATGACTCCTGAAAACACTCGGGTTCACACGGATTAGGGATGGCATAGGTTCAACCCATAGGGGCATCTTAGGAACATATACCACAAACTCCAAGAGTAAATAACACAAGCTCGGAAGGTAGAGCATGGTTGACAAAAGTAGAGGATACAAATTGTCAAAGACATTATGTATCATGGGAATAACTCACAAGAATTTTGAAAGTTAAGGATACTATCGGATAATAACCCAGCAATGGGCCTACCGGTCCAAAATGGAGCTGATGTGAGTATCGGTACTCAATCAGAGGAAGAAAGAATGTAAAGGCATCGGATTGTAGAACATCTGAATAATTCGATGCTTAGATAGCAAAGGAATTATGATTTCCAAAACGAAGGATCAGAAACAGATGCTCTGATCTAGGATGGATAAGTAGAATAGACCTAGGGGCACAATCGATGACCAATAGATTGGTCGAGAACCAGCTCATGTTCAAAATGACGCCTGAGCCAGAAAGATAATTTAGAAGGATAACCTGATGATTGCGTACTTTCACACACATGTTGAATCGATAGGATCAAAATGATGGTGTCGAAGGATACTAATTAATATTGCTACACATATGGAAAGCATCCATAATGCAAGCAGACAAGTATTTGCAGAGCAATAGTTAATAAGGATTTATAGAAGATCGAATAGTATTTCGAAGAATTTTGTGAAACACAAGAACAACTAGGGATGAGCGAATACTCGATAAGTGCAAGGAATTATCCATAGGGGTATTCATGTGGTGAAGAACTGCAAGGCAGTAGCTCAAAGGATTCTCGGGGCAACGGTGAGTATTTCGGGGCATCTTGTAATAACAAGAGCACTAGGGAATGACTGTATGAAAGGCTAGTGTACGTAGTTATCCATAAGGATATATCGGTGCCAGGGAATCTCCTGGTGCAGCAGGCGATCATCTGTAATAAGGGGCTCTCCGGGAGGAAGTAGTTACGAGATCCTAATGTTAGAGTTAGCAAAATCATTTAACCCGAAAGGAAGAGAGATCAGAGTCCCCGAGTATAGACGAGGAATAAAAGATCCTAATACCACCCAAATGGCGATGTGGGCCCATAAGACACACAACCATGTTAGTAAAAGTTTTGTAGTGACCAGACTCAACTTCGGCCAAGGAGTTGGAAAGGGGCTACCTACAGGCACTCGGCTCTGATACCAACTTATGACGCCCTCGATTCAATCGTACACTAATCATACATGCAAATATGTATGATCAAGATCAAGGACTCACGGGAAGATATCACAACACAACTCTAGACACAAATTAAAATAATACAAGCTTTATATCACAAGCCAGGGGCCTCGAGGGCTCGAATACATAAGCTCAAATACACAAGAGTCAGCGGAAGCATCAATATCTGAGAACAGACATAAGTTAACAAGTTTGCCTTAAGAAGGCTAGCACAAAAGCATCTACGATCGAAAAGGCAAGGCCTCCTGCCTGGGAGCCTCCTAACTAATCCAAGTCGTCAGCGGCCGTCATGTTGTAGTAGGCACCCTCGGGGTAGTAGTAATCATCAGTGGTATCGTCTGGCTCCTGGGATCGGTTATCTGGTTGCAACAATCGGGTATGGGGGAAAAAGAGGTAGCAAACCAACGGCAAGTACTCATCCAAAGTACTTGCAAGACTTACATCAGATCTAAACTAAGTATGCATCTATATCAAAGGATAAGGGCTGTATCTATGGAATAAACTGCAGAATGCCAGAAGAGAAGGGGAAAGCCTAGCCTATCGAAGACTAGCATCTTCTGGAACCCACCATCTTGCAGCAACAGGAGGGAGTAGAGTAGCATAAAGTGAAGTAGTAGAAGTGTTATCAACCTCGGTCAGAGATCCTTTCTCGACTCCCTGCGAGAAAGCAATCCCAGAGCCATACTATCCATTTCTCATATCCATTCATTTCTCATCACAAGTATCCAGTTCTAGTTGTATCGATCGGGATACAACTCCAAGTGTCCGTTACCTCAGGACAGGCTATCGATAGATGTTTTCTTCCTTGCAGGGGTGCACCAACTTACCCATCACGCTCGATTAACTCTGGCCGGACACACTTTCCTGGGTCATGACTGGCCTCGGCCAAACAATACGCCGCAACCCGACCTAGGCTTAATAGAGAGGTCAGCACGCCGGACTTAGCCTATGCCCCCCGGGGTCTTGGGCCATCGCCCCGGGAACTCCTGCATGTTGCGTGGGAGGCCGGTGAGTAGACCTAGCTACCTCCTTAAAATGGTAGGAGCTTACCAGTCCAACCCGGCGCGCGCCGCTCAATCGCATGACATCTATTAAGCTCCGGCTGATGCATACGATGCATAACGCCCATACTATGCCCACGTGATGGTTAGTGCTATCAGGCCAGAGGCCCCTCGGATCAAATATCCAAACCGTACTGGATTAGGAGCACGCGGTAACGAGCAGAGACTCACGATGGATGTGACCTCGTCGCCCCGTCTCGAGTACTTGCGGCAAGGGCTAAGAATGCCCGGCCACGCCTAGTAAGTATCTCGCGGGCAGCTTCCAGGTCAACCCGACTCCACATCACTCGCTATTAAGCTCGCGCAGGTACCCCTCAGGGCCGACCCGTCTTTAGTAACATGGCTCAGTGCAAAGTCATAGTAACCATAGCAACTGTGTGTCTAACACCAAGGGGAAAACGCGAGGAATCACCGCCGGTGAATTCCACTTGATGTTGTCATCAAGGTGAACGTAAGAGGATCCACCCTCGAGGTTCACACTTGAGGGGTTGCACGATAGAACCGTAACGGAAGTGGTTAAGGAGGAAATCACCCTCGATGACCTCGACCGTATAGCTACACTACAGAGATCTCATCAGGAGTGATGTAAGAGGTTCCACCCTCGGCACTCAATGGTAACTCTGCAAATTCGTACAAGAAGGGGGGGGTGATGTGCGGTGTCGGGGCCTGGGCGGCGATCACGTTGATCGAGTCATCGAACATAAAGCGAGGCAACTGGGACAAGATGGGGTCACTGATGGATCTCTAACCAACCTATACTAAGCAGTTTAGAATAAGCAGGTAAGGTAAGAAAGCAGGTAACAAAAACAGGCTATGCATCGGAGTAGGATCTACATAAAGCAGTAGCAGTTCTAATGCAAGCATGAGAGGGAAAGAAATGGGCGATATCAGAATGCTCAAGGGGGGGGGGGTTTGCTTTCCTGGTCGCTTAGACGAGAAGGAGGGGTCGTCGGTCACAGGTGTATCAACATCGTCACGGGGTCTACCGAAGAGAAGAGGGGGGAGAAACAGTAAATACATAGCAAGCAAGTGCATAACAGGATAACAGGCAGAGCTAGACGTGTTCTAACGCGGTGCTACACGCTACAGGTGAAAGGGGAAGTCAACCGGGCATGTTTTCCTGGTTCCGGACCTGTGTCAGACAGAGGACCGGAGGGGGAATGTTCCATTTTCAGCATGCTAGGGGCATCTGACATATGAACGGACCGCGTATTCGGATTCGTCCCGTCGTTCTGAGCAACTTTCATATATAAAACTTTTTCATCCGAGCTACGGTTTATTTTCTATGATGTACTGAAGTTTTAGCAATATTATGAAATTACTAATAATTCGAAAATAAATGCTAAAATGCTAGATGCACCCAGCAGAGGATACACAGAACCCAGTGGCTGACACGTGGGCTAGGGGGTCCCAGTTGATCAGTCAACATTTGACTGGTCAACACGGGGTGGGGTCCCCCTGTCATGCACACCGTTATCTAACTACTGTTTAAAATAACTAATCTAGTTCATTAGTTTAATTAAGATTAATTAATTAAGTTAATTCAGTGATTAACTAATTAATTAATTGTTTTTATTAATATGTTTTTACATTCCTTTTTTATCTAAACAAGGGCGTGGGGCCCATATGTCATAGGCCCGAGGGGCCTAACGGGCGTTGGCTTTAGCGGAGCGGAGCCGGGTGCGGGCAAACCCGCCTGGGCGACGGGGAGCCCGCCCAGAAGGGCGCAACGACGCTGGTGGGCGCCAGCCACGGTGGCAGCGGTGGTGGGCGGTGCGGCGGCATCGGCGGAGGGCGACGCCGGTGGAGGGCGGCGCTAGAGCGGACCGGGCGTGCGGAGCAGGTGAGCGGAGCGACCCGGGGCTTGGCGGCAAGGCGCAGGGGAAGCAGGGCGCACGGTGGCGGGACCGGGGCTACGCCGGCACGGGCGAGTGGTCGGGGCGCTGTAGCTGGTAGCGGCCGAGGCCACTGGGCGGCGGGGAAGACCGGCGAGGGAAAGGGGCGGCCAGAGGCGTGGCCTTGGGCGACGGTGAGCGCAGACGCGACAGGTGGGGGCACGGGCGCTGCTGCGTGGCGCGGGGGAGCGGGGAGCTAGGCGGCGGTGCGAGCGTCAACAGCATTGCGGGGCGACATCAGAAGCCATAGTGGTTGCCGGCGGGAGCAACAATAGCAACGACAATTGGCGAGCAGCGGCGGGGGCACGGCCAGGCGAGGGGCGCACAGGGTGTGCGCCGCGCGGCCACAAACACGAGCAGTGGTGCCCAAGGCATGCAGGAGCTCGGGGGCGGCCACGGTGAGCGGGGCGAACAGGGGAGGAGGCGTACGCAGTCTACAGCGATGGAAAGAGGGGGGTGAGCAGGGGGAATCGGTGCGGCTCAAACCGGAGGATTCATGGACGAGCTCGAGGTGGATTGACGGCGGCTTGGAGCAGCGGATCGAAGGATGGTGTCCGGTGACCTTGCTCGCGGAAGGAGGCCATGATAGGCGTCGATGCGGTCCATACGCCTCGATCCGTTGGTGGAGACGATGAAGCCGACGCTGGTGGACCTCCAAGACAACCTCCCATGGCACGAGGAGTCGTCGGTGCACATGGTCGACGGCGGTGGGGTGATGGTGACGCTCGGTTGAGCTCGGACGCGGGCGGGGGAGAGCAACAGCGGTGTTGGGAAGAAGGGGGAGATGCGGGCGGCATTAGGCGAGCGGGGAGGGCTGCGGCGCGACCATATAGGGCATGGGAGTCGGGGGATGCTCGACGTGTGGCGTCTGCCATGGAGATGGCGCCACGGCTGCCCTGCCTGCTCCTGTAGCTGGTAGGAGAGGATTGGGGGTGGGATGGGCCAAAACTATTACTTTAAGGCCCAGAGGCCGAGTGATAGGTCCCCCCCCCTTTTTCTTATTTACTTAACTGTTTTGCCTTTGCTCCTGGTTTGCATTTTTCTTTTAGTACCAAATGAGTTTTGTTTTTAACAAAACTTGGCACAAAAAGCTAACACAATACCTTGAGATGGAACAAAAAGTTTGGGGTCAAAGGGAGTTGCCTAATCAATTTTAGAAATTGAAAAGGCCAATTTAAATGCTGCTGGAGCACTGAATTAATTCCCATGGGCATTTTGGGAATTCAGAAGAGGTTGGTTTCAACAAGACAGTGATCCGGGAAATTTATAGGATAGGGTGAGCATTTTAGTTTTACTGCTCAAAGAAAATAATTTATTTGACTTATTTTAAAATTGAAAATGGCTTTGATTTTTGGATAAGTGGCAAGCTGCATAGTAATAATGATGACATGGCCACCATTAGGGGGAGATTACTGTAGCATGATTCTCGAGGTGTTACAATTAACACTTAGTGAATACATGAACTCCTCAAACTATGGTTATCACCGGGAGTGGTCCCGATTATTGGCACTTCGGGGTTACCGGATCATAACACATAGTAGGTGACTGTTGACTTGCAAGATAGGATCAAGAACTCACATATATTCATAAAAACATAATAGGTTTAGATCTGAAATCATGGCACTCGGGCCCTGGTGACAAGCATTAAGCATAGCAAAGTCATAGCAACATCAATCTTAGAACATAATGGATACTAGGGATCAAACCCTAACAAAACTAACTCAATTACATGGTAAATCTCATCCAACCCATCACCGTCCAGCAAGCCTACGATGGGGTTAGTCACGCACGCCGGAGAGCATCATGAAATTGGTGATGGAGGAAGATTGATGATGACGATGGCGACGAATTCCCCTCTCTGGAGCCCTAAACGGACTCCAGATCAGCCCTCTCGATGAAGATTAGGGCTTGGCATGAGCTCCGTATCGTTAAACGCGATGAATCCTTCCCTTTGATTTTTTTCTCCCCGAACGTGAATATATAGAATTGGAGTTGATGTCGGTGGAGTCTCGGGGGGCCCACGAGGCAGGGGGGCGCCTTGCACCCTCGTGGATAGGATGTGGGCCCCCTGATGCTGATTCTTTCGCCAATATTTTTATTAATTCCAAAACGTGTCTCCGTGGACTTTCAGGTCATTCGGAGAACTTCTATTTCTGCATAAAAATAACACCATGGCAATTCTGCTGAAAACAACGCCAGTCCGGGTTAGTTCCATTCAAATCATGCAAGTTAGAGTCCAAAACAAGGTCAAAAGTGTTTGGAAAAGTAGATATGTTGGAGACGTATTAACTTCCCAAGCTTAAACCTTTGCTTGTCCTCAAGCATATCAGTTGACAAACTGAAATGGATAAAGAAAAGTTTTACAAACTCTGTTTGATCTTGTTTTTGCAAATATGTAAAGCCAGCATTCAAGTTTTTAGCAAAGATTATGAACTAACCATATTCACAATAACATTTAGGTCTCATCTTTACTCATATCAATGGCATAATCAATTAGCGAGCAGTAATAATAAATCTCAGATGACAACACTTTCTCAAAACAATCATAACATGATATAACAAGATGGTATCTTGCTAGCCCTTTCTGAGACCGCAAAACATAAATGCAGAGCATCCCTGAAGATCAAGGACTCGCTAGACATTGTAATTCATGGTAAAAGAGATCCAGTCACAGTCATACTCAATGTAAATTAATAGCAATGCATGTGAATGACAGCGGTGCTCTCCAACTGGTGCTTTTTAATAAGAGGATGATGACTCAACATAAAAGTAAATAGATAGGCCCTTCACAGAGGGAAGCAGGTATTTACAGAGGTGCCAGAGCTCGGATTTTGAAACAGAGATAAATAATTTTTTGAGTGGTATACTTTCATTGTCAACATAGCAACCAAGAGATCTCGATATCTTCCATGCTACACACATTATAGGCGGTTCCCAAACAGAATCGTAAAGTTTATACTCCCCCACCACTAACAAACATCAATCCATGGCTTGTCCAAAACAATGGGTGCCTCCAACTAACAAAAATCCTAGGGGAGTTTTGTTTGCAATTATTCTGATTTGAGCATGGGACTGGGCATCCCGGTTACCGGCCATTTTCTCGTGGGTGATGAGCGGAGTCCACTCATCATTAGAATAACCCACCTAGCATGGAAGATATAGACATCCCTAGTTGATACATGAGCTATTCGAGCATACAAAACAGAATTTTATTTGAAGGTTTAGAGTTTGGCACATACAAATTTACTTGGAACGGCAGGTAGATACCACTTATAGAAAGGTATGGTGGACTCATGTGGAATAACTTTGGGGGTTTGTGGAAGTGGATGCACAAGCAGTACTCCCGCTTAGTATAAGTGAAGGCTAGAAAGAGACTGGGAAACGACCAACTGGAGAGCGACAACAGTCATGAACATGCATTAAGATTAATCAACAATGAGTGCAAGCATGAGTAGGATATAAATCACCATGAACAAAAATATCGTGGAGGCTATGTTGATTTTGTTTCAACTACATGCGTGAACATGTGCCAAGTCAAGCCACTCGAATCATTCAAAGGAGGATACCACCCTATCATACCACATCACAACCATTTTAATAGCATGTTGGCACGCAAGGTAAACTATTATAAACTCCTAGCTAATTAAGCATGGCATGGGCAACTATAATCTCTAATTTTCATTGCAAACATGTTTCATTCATAATAGGCTGAATCAGGAACGATGAACTAATCATATTTACAAAAACAAGATAGGTCGAGTTCATACCAGCTTCTCTCATCTCAATCAGTCCATCATATAACGTCATTATTGCCTTTCACTTGCACGATCGAATGGTGTGGATAATAATAATAGTGCACGTGCATTGGACTAAGCTGTAATCTGCAAGCATTTAATACAAGGGAGAAGACAAGGTAATATGGGCTCTTGGTTAAATCAACAATAATGCATATGAGAGCCACTCAACATTTTCATCATGGTCTTCTCCTCTCGACCCCCAAAGAATAAGAAAATAAATAAAACTATTTACACAAGAAAGCTCCCAACAAGCAAAAGAAGAACGAGAAATATTTTGGGTTTTCTTTTAATTACAACTACTACAAGCATGGAAAGTAAACTAGCTAAAAGCTACAACTTTTTTTTGTTTTTTCTTAAGGTTTTTCAAACACACAAGAAGAAGGCTTAGAAAAGAAAATAAACTAGCATGGATAGTACAATGAAAAAGTATAAGCACCGACAACTAGAATGAGTGTGTGAACATGAATCTAATGTCGATGAGAAATACATACTCCCCCAAGATTAGGTTTTTGGCCTAAGTTGGTCTATGGCCACTACTGGCCTGGTGGATATCCAAAGTTGTAGCTCAGGTCGTACTGAGATGCAGCAGCTACTGCCTGAAGAGCTGCAGCTTGGAGGCGAGCTGCCTCCGTCCTCCTCTCGTACTCGTTCGCCTCCTCCCTGGTTATGACATATCACCTTTTTTCCTGAAAGTTAAACAAAGTAGGAGCAGGGAGGGCAACATGGACTGTGCGCTGTCTGTCAAGGATTAGTCGGTACTGGAGGAACTATTCGTTCCTCTCAAGAAACTGATGGCAAACCATAGCATTATAATCTAGGTAAGCAGGAGGTTGTTCTATATCATTTCCATGTATGGGTACATTAAGATAATTCGCTACACGAGTTGCATAAATTCCACAAAACAAATCTCCGCTTATACCTTTAAGATGCAACCTTCGGGCCACAATGGCCCCCAAGTTATATTGTTTGTCTCCTAATACCGCACTTTTGAGGACACAAAGATCTGGAATGCACATGTGACAAGCCTCATCTTTACCATTAATGCATCTACCAATAAAAAGAGCAAAATAATGTATGGAAGGGAAATGAATGCTCCCTATGGTGGCTTGTGTGATTTCCCTATATTCCCCGACAGTGATACCAGCAAGAAAGTCTTTATATTCAGATTTGCAAAGTTCACTGACATTGCCCCAATGCGGGAGTTTACAAGCAGTATTAAAATCTTCTAGGTCCATGGTATATGATTTATAATAAAGATCAAATAAAACAATGTGAGAATTGCGCGAGGATGTAAATTTAAACCTCCTCATAAAGGAATCAGTTAGGTAATGGTACTGAAGGCACTTATCTAACACGAAGTCCTCAAGATCAGCATTACACATATACGCGTCAAATTCATCCTTGATGCCTCCCTGGACCATAAAATCCTCTGACGGCCATTCCCAAGGCCGCACTTGAGCTTCCCTCGATGGTTCATCGTCCAGCTCATGTATCGCGAGCCTTCGTCCTTGCTTCCTTGAGGAACCACCTTCGTACATTTTCCTGAACATTTTCATTCTCTGAAAAATTTCTGAAATTTTTTAGTGACTCGAAATAAAAGTGAACCAAACTCAACAAAATTGATAGCAACTACTCCTATAAGTGCCTAGAGGCTATATCATGCATTAAAACTACTTTGGAACATATAAATTTCACATGCATGCTCAAGAATAGGGTCACCTTAGCAGCAAAAATTTGTAATAAATAAAGTACTAGAACAAGAACTAATTGGACCAATGGAGTCACATACCGAAGAACAATCTCCCCAAACAGTTTTGTGAATGGAGCTTTGAGCAAGGAGATCGAAAATGGCAGCAAGATGAGCTAGAACACGGGTTTGAGCTATGGGAGGATTTTTTTTCTGGAGGAAGACAAAGTGAGTGGGTGCTGGAATAAGTGGAGGGTGTCCACATGGGGTCCACGAGGCAGGGGGCGCCCCCAAGGGGGTGGGCGCGCCCTGCACCCTCGTGGCTAGATTGTGGGCCCCTTGGTGTGTTCTCAGTGCCAGTAATTCTTAAATATTCTACAAAAAAACATATATCATTTTTAGGACATTTGGAGAACTTTAATTTTCAGGGTATTTTATTGCAAGGATAATTCAAAAAACAGACAGAAATTGTTATTTTTTGCTTTATTTAATCTAAATAACAGAAAGTAAAAGGAGGGTACAGAGAGTTGTGCTTTCTAACTTCATCCATCTCATGCTCATCAAAAGGAATCTACTAACAAGGTTGATCAAGTCTTGTTAACAAAGACTTTCCAAATAACATGAAACCGGAGAATTTTCGAATAACACTAGGTTACCTCAACGGGGATATGCATGTCCCCAACAATAAGAATATCATATTTCTTCTTGACAGTAGGGAGAGGGAATTCAAAACCTCCAATAGTAATTGTGGAAAATTTTCCAATAGAATTGATACTGTGGACTTGAGGTTGTTTCCTAGGAAAGTGTACCGTATGCTCATTACGATTAACATGAAAGGTGGCATTGCCTTTGTTGCAATCAATAACATCCCCTACTGTATTCAAAAAGGGTCTACCAAGAATAATAGACATACTATCGTCCTCGGGAATATCAAGAATAATAAAGTCCGTTAAATAGTATTGTTTGCAACCACAGCAGGCACATCCTCACAAATACCGACATGTATAGCAGTTGACTTATCGGCCCTTTGCAAAGATATTTCAGTAGGTGTCAACTTATTTAAATCAAGTCTACCATATAAAGCGAGAGGCATAACACTAACACCGGCTCCAAGATCACATAAAGTAGTTTTAACATAGTTTCTTTTAATGGAGCATGGTATAGTTGGTACTCCTGGATCTCCTAGTTTCTTAGGTATTCCACCTTTAAAAGTATAATTCGCAAGCTTGACGGAAATTTCAGCTTTCGGTATCTTTCTTTTATTTGTAACAATATCTTTCATATACTTAGCATAATGATTCATTTTAAGCATATCAGTCAAACACATACGCAAAAAGATAGGTCTAATCATCAGAGCAAAGCGCTCAAAATCCTCATCATCCTTTTTCCTGGATGGCTCAGGAGGAAAAGACATGGGTTTCTGAACCCATGGTTCTCTTTCTTTATCGTGCTTCCTAGCAACAAAGTCTCTCTTATCATAACGTTGATTCTTTGATTGTGGGTTATCAAGATCAACAACAGGTTCGATCTCTACATCATTGTTATTGCTAGGTTGAGCATCAACATGAACATCATCATTAACATTATCCCTAGGTTGATGTTCATTACTGGATTGTGTTTCAGCATCAGAAATAGAAATATCATTGGGATTCTCAGGTGTGTCAACAATAGGTTCACTAGAAGCTTGCAAAGTCCTATCATTTTTCTTTTTCTTCTTCTTAGAAGGACTAGGTGCATCAACATTAGTTATCTGAGAATCTTTCTCTACTCTCTTAGGGTGGTCCTTAGGATACAAAGGTTCTCAAGTCATTTTACCCCCTCTAGTCACAACTCTAACATCATTATCATTTTTCTTATTATTTAATTCATTGAGGAAATCATCTTGTGCTTTAAGCACTTGTTCTACCTGAGTGGTAACCATAGAAGCATGTTTACTAATAAGTTTAAGGTCACCTTTAACTCTAGACATATAATGACTCAAGTGTTCAATCATATAAGCATTACGTTTCAATTGTCTACCAACATAAGAATTGAAGTTTTCTTGTTTAACAATAAAATTATCAAACTCATCCAAGCATTGGCTAGCAGCCTTATTATGAGGAATATCACCTGCATCAAATCTATAGAAAGAATTTACCTTTACTACCTGTGTTGGGTTATTAAGACCAGGTATTTCTTCAATATGTGGTAAATTCTTAACATCTTCAGCTTTAATACCCTTTTCTTTCATAGATTTCTTTGCCTCTTGCATATCTCCAGGTCTGAGAAATAGAATACCCCTTTTCTTCGGAGTTGGCTTAGGAGTTGGTTGAGGAAGTGTCCAATCATTAACATTACTCAGTATATTATTCAATAGCAATTCAGCTTGCTCAACAATTCTTCCCCTGAAAACACAACCAACACAACTATCCAGGTGGTCTCGGGAAGCATCAGTTAGTCCATTACAAAAGATATCAAGTATTTCATTTTTCTTGAGAGGATGATTAGGCAAAGCATTAAGTAATCAGAGAAGCCTCCCGGAAGCTTGTGGGAGACTCTCTTCTTCAATTTGCATAAAATTATATATTTCCCTTAAGGCAGCTTGTTTCTTATGAGCGAGGAAATATTTAGCAAATAAGTAATAAATCATATCCTGGGGACTACGCACACAATCATGAGCAAGGGAATTAAACCATGTTTTAGCATCACCCTTTAATGAGAATGGAAATAACTTAAGGATATAGTAGTAACGAATTTTTTCCTCATGAGTGAATAGGGTGGCTATATCATTCAATTTAGTAAGATGTGCTACAACAATTTTAGATTCATAGCCATAAAAAGGATCAGATTCAACCAAAGTAATTAACTCAGGATCGACAGAGAAATCAGAATCCTTATCAGAAATACAGATAGGTGAAGTAGCAAAAGCAGGGTCATATTTCATTCTAGCATTCAAAGACTTTTCTTCCAGCTTAGCTAACAGTTTCTTAAGATCATATTTATCTTTACAAGCAAAAATATCTCTAGCAGTTTCTTCATCCATAACATAACCCTCAGGCACATCAGGCAATTCATATCTAGGGGTAGAATCTTCATCATCACTTTCACCAATATTATCTTTTTCAATAATTTCTTCTCTCTAACCCTAGCAAGTGTTTCATCAAGAAATTCACCTAATGGCATAGTATTATCAAGCATAGAAGTAATTTCATCATAAGAATCATGCATAGCAGAAGTGGCATCATCAATAACATGCGACGTATCAGAATCGATAGCAGGAGTAGGTGTCGCAAGTTTACTCAAAACAGAAGGTGAATCAAGTGCAGAGCTAGATGGCAGTTCCTTACCTCTCCTCGTAGTTGAGGGAAAAATCTTGCTTCTTTCATCTTTCAAGTTCCTCATAGTGATCAACAGATATAAATCCCAAGTGACTCAAAGAATAGAGCTATGATCCCCGGAAACATCACCAGAAAGTGGTCTTGATAACCCACGAGTATAGGGGATCGCAACAGTTTTCAAGGGTAGAGTATTCAACCCAAATTTATTGATTCGACACAAGGGAAGCCAAAGAATATTCTCAAGTATTAGCAGTTGAGTTGTTAATTCAACCACACCTGGAAACTTAGTATCTACATCAAGGTGTTTGGTAGCAACGTCATATGATAGTAGTGGTAATGGCTGTAAAAGGTAATAGTAGTAAAAGTAATATTTTTGGTATTTTGTAGTGATGATAACAATAGCAACAGAAAAGTAAATAAGCGAAGAATAATATATGGAAAGCTCGTAGGCAATGGATCGGTGATGGAGAATTATGCCGGATGCGGTTCATCATGTAACAATCATAACCTAGGGTGACACAGAACTAGCTCCAGTTCATCAATGTAATGTAGGCATGTATTCCGAATATAGTCATACGTGCTTATGGAAAAGAACTTGCGTGACATCTGTTGTCCTACCTTCCCGTGGCAGCGGGGTCCTATTGGAAACTAAGGGATATTAAGGCCTCCTTTTAATAGAGCACCGGAACAAAGCATTAACACATAGTGAATACATGAACTCCTCAAACTACGGTCAACACCGGTAAGTATCCCGATTATTGTCACTTCGGGGTTAACGGATCATAACACATAGTAGGTGACTATAGACTTGCAAGATAGGATCAAGAACTCTCATATATTGATGAAAACATAATAGGTTCAGATCTGAAATCATGGCACTCGGGCCCTAGTGACAAGCATTAAGCATAGCGAAGTCATAGCAACATCAATCTTAGAACAAAATTGATACTAGGGATCAAACCCTAACAAAACTAAATCAATTACATGATAAATCTCATCTAGCCCATCACCGTCCAACAAGCCTATGATGGGATTACTCACGCACGGCGGAGAGCATCATGAAATTGGTGATGGAGGAACGTTGATGATGACGATGGCGACGGATTCCCCTCTCCGGAGCCCCGAACGGACTCCAGATCAGCCCTCCCAATGAAGATTAGGGCTTGGCGGCGGCTTCATATCGTAAAATGCGATGAATCCTTCTCTCTGATTTTTTTCTCCCCGAACGTGAATATATAGAGTTGGAGTTGACGTCGGGGGAGTCTCAGTGGGCCCATGAGGCAGGGGCGCGCCCCAGGGGGGCGCCCTGCACTCTCGTGGAGAGGGTATGGCCCCCCTGATGCTGATTCTTTCGCCAGTAGTTTTTATTAATTCCAAAACGAGTCTCCGTGAACTTTCAGGTCATTCCGGGAACTTTTATTTCTGCACAAATATTACACCATGGCAATTCTACTGAAAACAACGTCAGTCCGGGTTAGTTCCATTCAAATCATGCAAGTTAGAGTCCAAAACAAGCTCACAAGTGTTTGGAAAAGTAGGTACGTTGGAGACGTATCAATCATTTGTGAGTAGTTACTTTTGTTCTTGAGGTCACAGGAGAAATCATGTTTCAAGTAATCATGTGAACTTGATATGTGTTTGATATTTTGATAGTATGCATGTTGTTATTCCCTTAGTGGTGTCATGTGAACGTCGACTACATGACACTTCACCATATTTGGGCCTAAGGGAATGCATTGTGGAGTAGCAATTAGATGGTGGGTTGCGAGAGTGACAGAAGCTTAAACCCCAGTTTATCCGCTATTCCATAAGGGACCGATTGGATTCAAAAGTATAATGCTATGGTTAGAATTTATTCTTAATACTTTTCTCGTAGTTGCGGATGCTTGCGGGAGGGTTAATCATAAGTAGGAGGTTTGTTCAAGTAAGAACAACACCTAAGCACCAGTCCACCCACATATCAAATTATCAAAGTAGCGAACACAAATCAAACCAACATGATGAAAGTGACTAGATAAAATTCCCGTGTACCCTCAAGAACGCTTTGCTTATCATAAGAGACCGTTTTGGCCTGTCCTTTGCCCCAAAAGGATTGGGATACCTTGCTGCACTTTTTTTTACTATTATCGTTACTTGCTCGTTACAAATTATCTTGATATCAAACTACTCCGCTACTTACAATTTCAGCACTTGCAGACAATACCTTACCAGAAACTACTTGTCATTTCCTTCTGCTTCTCCTTGGGTTCGACACTCTTACTTATTGAAAAGAGCTACGATTGATCCCCTATACTTGTGGGTCATCAACAATTAAACGTAATGCTTACATGCTTGATCACTTGAGTAATTATATGAATAGTACTGTGAATGATCTTAAGCTTATTAGTAAACATGCTTCCATGGCTACAACTCAAGTAGAACATGTACTTAAGGCTCAAGATGATTTGCTTAATGAGTTGAATAATAATAATAATGATAATGCTGTAAGGGTTATGACTAGAGGTGGTAAGATGACCCAGGAACCTTTGTATCCTAAGGGCCATCCTAAGAGAGTTGAGCAGGATTCTCAGAGAACTAATACTAATGCACTTAGTCCTCGTACTAAAAAGAAAAAGAAAATTGATAGGACTTTGCATGCTAGTGAACCTACTATAGACACACATGAGAATCCCAATGATATTTCTATTTCTGATGCCGAGACACAATCTAGTGATGAACATGAACCTAGTAATAATGTTAATAATGACGTTCATGTTGATGCTCAACCTAATAATGATAAAGATATAGAGATTGAACTTGTTGTTGATCTTGACAACCCACAATCAAAGAATCAACGTTATGATAAGAGAGATTTTGTTGCTAGGAGACATTGTAAAGGAAGAGAACCATGGATTCAGAAACCCATGCCCTTTCCTCCTACGCCATCCAAGAAAAAGGATGATGAGGATTTTGAGCGCTTTGCTGAAATGATTAGACCTATCTTTTTGCGTATGTGTTTGAGTGATAGGCTTAAAATGCCTCCTTATGCTAAATATATGAAAGATATTGTTACTAATAAAATAAATATACCGGAAGCTGAAATTTCCACCATGCTTGCTAATTATACTTTTAAGGGTGGAATATCAAAGAAACTTGGAGATCCAAGAGTACCAACTATACCATGCTCCATTAAAAGAAACTGTTAAAACTGCTTTATGTGTTTTTGGAGCCGGTATTAGTGTTATGCCTTTCTATTTGTACCGTAGACTTGAATTGAATAAGTTGACACCTACTGAAATTTCTTTGCAAAATGGCTGATAAATCAACTGCTATTCCCATCGGTATTTGTGAGGATGTGCCTGTTGAGGTCGCAAACGTTACGATCTTAACGGACTTTGTTAGTCTTGATATTCCCGAGGACGATAGTATGTCGATTATCCTTGGTAGACCCTTTTTGAATACTGTAGGGGATGTTATTGATTGCAACAACCGCAATGTCACTTTCCATGCTAATGGTAATGAGCATGCGGTACACTTTCCAAAGAAACAACCTCAAGTTCATAGTATCAATTCTATTGGAAAAATTTCAACTATTACTATTGGAGGTTTTGAATTCCCTCTTCCTACTGTCAAAAAGAAATATGATATTCTTATTGTTAGGGAAATGCATATCCCCGTTGAGGTAACCTAGTGTTATTTGAAATTTCTCCAGTTTCAAGTCATTTAGAAGAAGTTTGTTAATAAGACTTGATCAACCTTGTTAATGGTTTCCTTTTGATGAGAATGAGATGGATGAATTTAGAAAGCACAACTCTCTGTACCCATCTTTTACTTTATGTTATTTAGATTAAATAAAGCAAAAATAGTATTTTCTGTCTGTGTTCTAAATTATCCATGCAATAAAAAATGTGTCGAAAATAAAAGTTCTCCAAATGCCCTGAAAATTTAGTATGATTTTTTGTACAACATTTTAGAATTTTTGGTGCAAAGAACACACCAGGGGGCCTCACCAGTTGGCCACAAGGGTGGAGGGCGCGCCCACCCCCCTGTGGCTTGCCCCTGACCTTGTTGGCCCCATGTGCCCCCCCCTCCACTTATTCCAGCACCCATCCACTCCTTCTTCCTCCAGAAAAATCATCCCGTAGCTCAAACCCGTGTTCTTGCTCATCTTGCTGCCATTTTCGATCTCCTTGCTCAAAGCTCCATTCACAAAATTGCTTTGGGGGATTGTTCTTCGGTATGTGACTCCTCCAATGGTCCAATTAGTTTTTTGTTCTAGTGCTTTATTCATTGCAAATTTTTGCTGCTATGATGACCTTGTTCTTGAGCTTGCATGTCAAATTTATATGGTCCAAAGTAGTTTTGATGCATGATATAGCCTCTAGGCACTTATCAGAGTAGTTGCTATCAATTTTGTTGAGTTTGGTTCACTTTTATTTTGAGTCACTAAAAATTTTAGAAAGTTTTCAAAGGAAGAAAAATGTCCAGGAAAATGTACCAAGGTGATTCTTCAAGTAAGCAAGGACCCAGGCCTGCGATTCGTGAGAAGGACCTTGTGAATGGTCATTGGATGAATTTATGGATCGTGTAGGTTTCAAGGATGAATTCTATGCATACAAAATGCCATCCTTGAGGACTTCTTATTGGACCAGTGCTTACAGTATTATTATCTCGCCGATTCCTTCGTGCGGAGGTATGAGTTTTCATCTAAGCGTAATACTCATACTGTCCTATTTGATCTTTATGATGAATCTTATACCATGGACCTAGAAGACTTTTGTGATGCATGTAAAGTCCCACAATGGGGTAGTCTTAGTGAGCCTCATAAATCTGAATACAATGATTTCCTTGCTAGCTTCACTGTTGGAGAAACTAGAAATATCACATAGGCAACCGTGGGGAGCATTCACTTTCCTGCCATACATTATTTTGCTCTCTTTATCGGTCGGTGCATTAATGGTAAACATGAGCACTGCCACATTTGCGTTCCAGATCTTAGTGTTCCCAAGTGTGTGGTGTTAGGTGATAAACGATATAATCTGGGGGGCATTATTTCTAGGAGGTTACATCTTAATGCTAAATATGGAGATTTATTTGGGGGGATTTATGCAACTTGTTTAGCTAAATATTTTAGTGTACCCATAAGTGGGTATGATATTGAGTTGCCCCTGCTTTTCTAGATTATGAGGCTATGGTACGCCACTGGTTTCTTAAGAGGAACGAACAGATCCTCCAGTACCGACTAATCTTTGATAGACGATGCATCGTCCATGTTACTCTTCCTGCTGCTGCTTTCTTTAACTTTCAGACAAATGTGCGATATTTTATAACTAGAGAGGAGGCAAACGAGTATGAGAGAACAGCGGAGTCTACTCGCCTTCATGCTCCAGCCCTTCAGGCAGTAGCTGATGCGTCTCAGTACAACCCCAACTACAACTTTGGATATCCACCAGGCCAGTGGCCGTAAACCAACTTAGGCCAAAAGCCTAAGCTTGCGGGAGTACGTATTTCTCACCGACATTACATTCATTTTCACACACTCATTCCAGTTGTCGGTGCTCATACTTTTTCATTGTGTTATCCATGTTAGTTTATTTCTTTTTCCGCTTTCTTATTGTGTGTTTGAAAAACCTTGAGAAAAAACAAAAAAAATATTTGTAGTTAGTATACTTTCTATGCATGCTTAGTAGTAGTAAAATTAAAAGAAAACGCCAAAAGATTTCTCGTTCTTCTTTTGCTTGTTGGGAGCTTTCCCATGTAAATAGTTTTTCTCGTTCTTGTTTTAATTTCTTCAGAAAAACAAAAATTCCAAAAATATTTCTGTGTTTCTTTGAAGTTCTTTTCTTTTCTTTGGGGTCGAGAGGACAAGACCACGATGAAAATGTTGAGTGGCTCTCATATGCATTACTGTTGATCTAACAAATAGCCCATATTACCTTGTCTTCTCCTTTGAATGCACGTGCACTATT
The DNA here is from genome assembly GCA_034509565.1 of Triticum monococcum. Lineage (NCBI taxonomy): Eukaryota > Viridiplantae > Streptophyta > Magnoliopsida > Poales > Poaceae > Triticum > Triticum monococcum. The sequence continues at coordinate 126,023,250 of CM067842.1, forward strand.
ATTATTATTCACACCGTTCGGTTGTGTAAGTGAAAGGCAATAATGACAATATATGATGAAATGATTGAGATGAGGAAAAGCTGGTATGAACTCGACCTATATTGTTTTTTGTAAATATGATTAGTTCGTCGTTCCTGATTCAGCCAATTATGAATGAAACATGTTTGCAATGACAATTAGAGATTATAGTTACTCATGCCATGCTTAATTAGCTAGGAGTTTATAATGGTTTTCCTCGCGTGCTAACATGGAAATTAAAATGGTTGTGATGTAGTATGATAGGATGGTATCCTCCTTTGAATGATTCAAGTGGCTTGACTTCGCACATGTTCACACATGTAGTTGAAACAAAATCAACATAGCCTCTACGATATTTATGTTCATGGTGATTTATATCCTACTCATGCTTGCACTCAATGTTGGTTAATCTCAATGCATGTTTATGACTGTTGTCGCTCTCTAGTTGGTCGCTTCCCAGTCTCTTTCTAGCCTTCACTAGTACTAAGCGGGAATACTACTTGTGCATCCACTTCCATAAAACCCAAAGTTGTTTCATATGAGTCCATCATACCTTCCTATATGCGGTATTTACTTGCCGTTCCAAGCAAATTTGCATGTGCCAAACTCTAAACCTTCAAATGATAATTTTTTTGTATGCTCAGCTCATGTACCAACTAGGGTTGTTAATATCTTCCATTCTAGGTGGGTTATTCTCACGATGAGTGGACTTCGCTAAATATTCATGAGAAAATGGTTGGTAAACGGGATGCCCAGTCCCATGCTCAAAGCAAATCCAATCAAAATAATTGCAAAGAAAACTCCCCCAGGACTGTTGTTAGTTGGACAGTACCCGTTGTTTCGGACCAACCATGGAGTGTGCTTGTTGGTGGTGGAGGAGTATATATTTTACCATTCTGTTTGGTCACCGTCTATAATGTATGTAGCATGGAAGATACCGAGATCTCTTGGTTGTTATGCGACAATGAAAGCATGCCGCTCAAAATATTAGTCAATCTCTATTTAAAACCCGAGCTCTGGCACCTCTGCAAATCCCTACTTCCCTCTGCAAAGGGCCTATCTATTTACTTTTATTACTGAGTCATCATCCTCATATAAAAAGCACCAGTTAGAGAGCACCACTGTCATTTGTATGTATCATCATTAATTTATATTAAGTATGACTGTGACTGGATCTCTTTTACCATGAATTACAATGTCTAGTCAGTCCTTGATCTTCAGGGGTGCTCTGCAGTTATGTTTTGCGGTCTCAGAAAGGGCTAGCGAGATACCGTCTTGTTATATGATATCATGATTGTTTTGAAAATGTGTTGTCATCCGAGATTTACTATTATTGCTCGCTAGTTGATTATGCCATTGATACGAGTAAATGTGAGACCTGAAAGTTATTGTGAATATGGTTAGTTCATAATCTATGATGAAAACTTGAATGCTGGCTTTACATATTTGCAACAGCAAGATCAAACAGAATTTGTAAATTTTTTTCTTTATCACTTTCAGTTTGTCAACTGAATTTCTTGAGGACAAGCCAAGGTTTAAGCTTGGGGAGTTGATACGTCTCTAACGTATCTACTTTTCCCAGCTCTTTTGCCCTTGTTTTGGACTCTAACTTGCATGATTTGAATGGAACTAACCCGGACTGATGTTGTTTTCAACAGAATTGCCATGGTGTTATTTTTGTGCAGAAAAAAGTTCTCAGAATGACCCGAAACTTCACGGAGATAACTTTTGGAATTAATAAAAAATATTGGCGAAAGAATCAAGTGAAGGGGCCCACACCCTGGTCACAAGGGTGGGGGCGCGCCCTCCGACCTTATGGGCCCCCTGGACCTCCATCGACCTCAACTCCAACTCCATATATTCACTTTTGGGGAGAAAAAAATCGGAGTGAAGGACTCATCGCGTTTTACAATACGGAGCCGCTGCCAAGCCCTGTTCTTCCTCGGGAGAGCAGATCAGGAGTCCGTTCGGGGCTCCAGAGAGTGGAATCCGTCACCATCATCATCATCAACCATCCTCCATCACCAATTTCATGATGCTCACCACCGTGCGTGAGTAATTCCATTGTAGGTTTGCTGGACTGTAATGGGTTGGATGAAATTTACCATGTAATTGAGTTAGTTTTGTTAGGGTTTGATCCCTAGTATCCACTATGTTCTAAGATTGATATTGCTATGACTTTGCTATGCTTAATGCTTGTCACTAGGGCCCGAGTGCCATGATTTCTGATCTGAACCTACTATGTTTTCATGCATATATTTGCGTTCTTGATCCTATCTTGCAAGTCAATAGTCACCTATTACGTGTTATGATCCGGCAACCCCGGAGTCACAATAGTCGGGACCACTCCCGATGATGACCGTAGTTTGAGGAGTTCATGTATTCACTAAGTGCTAATGCTTTCATTTGGTACTCTATTAAAAGGAGGCCTTAACATCCCTTAGTTTCCAATAGGACCCCGCTGCCACGGGAGGATAGGACAAAAGATGTCATGCAAGTTCTTTTCCATAAGCACGTATGACTATATTCGGAGTACATGCCTACATTATTTTGATGAATTGGAGCTAGTTCTGTGTCACCCTATGTTATAACCGTTGCATGATGAATGCCATCCGACATAATTATCCATCATTGATCCATTGCCTACGAACTTTTCACATCTTGATCTTTTGTTAGTTACTTTTCCGTTGCCACTGTTACGATTCCTACAATATCGCTACTGTTACTTTTGCCACTATTAGTGTTACTTCCATACTACTTTGTTACTAAATACTTTGCTGCAGATATTTAGTCTTTCAGGTGTGGTTGAATTGACAACTCAGCTGCTAATACTCAAGAATATTCTTTGGCTCCTCTTGTGTCGAATCAATAAATTTGGGTTGAATACTCTACCCTCGAAAACTGTTGCGATCCCCTATACTTGTGGGTTATCACAGTACACCATATATAGCCATTGCAAAGCACCTTTCCATTTGGAGATGTCAATCTTTTCCTTCCAAGACAATGATGCTCTTGGTAAGCCTTCTGTTTCCTCCTACCGAAGTTTCCCCTCCAGAGCCTCCGAGTAATCCTTGGTTGGACCTTCTGATTCATTTGAAAGTTGCATCTTTTATTCACGTCAGAGCCTCCAAGATGATTACTCTGGAAGGTAGTCAGAGTCATGAGATTTGACTCCTAGAATCCTACTATTTCACGGAAGTGGCGGAGCCAGGGGTATTCCTCGACATTCCATGGAATACCAAATAATCTGGCCCAAAAAAATGAGTATACATGTTATACACCGAAGCCCACTAGAGCAGCCCATCCAGCCATGCACCAGATGCCAACAATAGAGCAGGTCTCCGTCTCCCACTCACTAGTAGAAAAGGGGGCTTTGGTTCAGCCAGAAAAGAGCATCAATACCGGTTGCATTACGAACCAGGACTAATGTGAGCATTAGTCCCGGTTCGAGCGGTGAGGGCACCGTACAGGCATTACTCCCGGTTCAAATGGGACCTTTAGTCCCAGTTGGTGCCATGAACCGGTATTAAAGGGTGCGATGCCCATTAGTACTGGTTCGTGGCACGAACCTGTACTAATGGGGTTGAGACCTTTAGTACTGGTTCGTGCCACGAACCGGTACTAATGGTGCAATTTTCAAATCCTACCCCCCCCCCCCTGTGTATCGCCTTTTCAGTTTTGTAAAAAGCAAAAGAAAATGATAAAAACATCAAAAGTTAAAATCATTCAAGATGTAGTTATGTTACCACATCTACTAGTTAGGAAAATTTAAAAACTTAAATTTGGACATGTTTTGCCAAAAGTGTAGGGAAAATGTAAAACGGTTATAACTTTTGCATACGATGTCAGAAAAAAAAGTATAATATATCAAAATGTTCAGCACGAAAATCCGCATCCGATTTTGACAGCCTACGGCCTGTTTACAAATTTTTAGAATCCTCAGATTCCAAAAGGAAAAAAAGTTATGCTCAAATTTCAGTTTTTTTTAAAATTTTCGTTAAATCTGATCCAACTATGGTCAAACTACTTATTCAAGAACTATTAGTGTTACTAAATAATTATTCAAGAATATTAGTGTTACTAAATAATTATTTCAGTTTTTTTTTGAATTTTGATCAAATCTGGTCAAACAATGGTCAAACTACTTATTCAAGAAATATTAGTGTTACTAAATAATTATTGTTTTTCAGAACAATAGTTTCAAACTCAAACAGTGAAATGTGTGACTTCATGCTCAAGCTAAACTCGTGAGGGTTAATAGGATTGACATCTTACTATTGTCAGGAAAACAACAATTGCAGACTTGGAAACGAGGAAGAATAGAACCCGAAAGTTAAGCGTGCTCAGGCTGGGGGAGTGGGAGGATGGGTGACCGTTCGGGAAGTTAGATAATTTGGAATGATGAGGGGTGACTAGAGATTAAATTGAGCAGTGATGAGGGGTGATTAGAGATTAAAATAATTCTGAAATTTGAAAATCGGGAAAAAAATTCAATTTTTTTAAAAGAATTAATTAAAAAAATCCTTTAGTACCGGTTGGTGTTACCAACCGGGTCTAAAGGTGGACCTCCGGCAGCAGCCACGTGGAGGGCCTTTAGTCCTGGTTTGTATACCTTAACGACCCTTTAGTCCCGGTTCCAGAACTGGGACTAAAGGCCCTCTAGAACCGGGACAAAAGGCCCTTTTTCTACTAGTGACTCTTCCTCTCTCAATGCAAATCTCCAAACCTACCTCACCGTTGACGGCGCCAGCGCCAGCGCCTGCAAGCGAGGTCCGACGGACGAGGTGGGCCCTCTGCCCCTCTGGCCCTCTCCCTTCCCTCCCCTCTGGCCCTCTCCTTCCCCTCCACCTCCGGCCTCCGTGGCTGTGGTCCGTGCCGGGCAGCGCCGCTGCGGGCTTCCTCCGGCCTCTATCGCCGTTGGCAGTCGCCGCTTCAGTCCGCTAGCCGACAGGCTAGAAGGAGAAGCTGTTGAGTATGTTATTTGTGCATGTATATTGACTAGGCCCACCTCTCTAGTTTGCTGTATAGATTGAGATAGAGGCCACACCTTGTACATCATATATACGTGCCTATGCACGAGAGCAATACATCGTCTAATCATAATCTCATACATGGTATCAGTTTTTTAGATTTTTCGCTTCCGCCGCCGCGCACCACCTCAGCACTGCCGCCGCCACCTAGCCGCCGCTTGCGCAACATACGCGTCGGCCGCCGCTTCTCCTCTCCCTGCGTGCGTGGTGCCCTAGCCGCCCGCACTTTCCCCGCTGCCCTGCACGCGCTGCATCCGATCCCGTTAGCCCCGCATCGCCAGCACACGCGTGTGATTGCCCGCCAGCCGCCGCTCCACCAATCGCTAGCCCCGCGCCGCTGCACCATCGCTCACCCCGCATCACAAGCACGCGCAATCGCTAGCCCTGCCATTTCGTTCGGACTCGCAGCTAGCTTACCGTGTGCCATTTCAGTTTGCATGAACAAAAGTCACGTGAAGATGCATGCAGCCAGCTCACCGTGTGTACTGGATTTGAAGACGTCCGGCCGCGCGGAGCTGGCCGCCCGCCAGCCTGCTCTCGCCGCCTCTGCCGTCCCGCCGCTGGCGCCCTCTGGCGCGGCTCCGCCATCGGCGCCCTACGGCGCGACCCCATCAGCCCGTCCCGACTTGCCGCACAGCTCGGCTTCGCTGCCCCCGCTTTTGTACGTCGCCGCCCCATCACCGGCGCTCTCCGATCAGTCCGTCGCTGACCCACCGCCGGCGCCGACTCTGCTCTTCCACACCTTGCTGTTGCACGGGGCGTCGACGCGCCCGTGTACGGGGCTCCCGGGTACTGGTGGGGGTCGTCAACAGGCCAGCACTCGCTCGCTGGGCAGCAGGTTTTTCCGGCGGGCCATCCGGCCTACCCGGCACCGCAGTCGCAGCCAGGGCAGCTTCCCATACCGTATGGACAGTACCCACCGCCGCTGCCGAGTGGTGGCTACGGCCTCCCCATGGCATCTCCGCCCCCCTCGCCAGCCCTACCACCGACGCCATGGGACCATGTGCTCCTTCCCGCACTGCATGCCACTCCTACACCGAACAACTACACCGGAGGTGATGATTGGTACATGGACACCGGGGTAACGACTCACATGTTTGCTCATCCTGGTAATCTTGCCTCCTTTACTCCCGTCACCACCAACCGCCGCATCATTGTCGGCGACGGTTCCCCACTCCCTATCACACATGTCAGGCACACTTCTTTTCCTTCTAATTCCATGCATATTACTTTGTCTAACATACTTGTGTCACCTCATCTTATTAAAAACCTTGTTTCCGTTCATCCTTTAACTCGTGAAAATCCTATTACTGTTGAATTTGACGAGCTTGGGTTTTGTGTCAAGGACGCTCGAACCAGGATGGTACTTCATCGATGTGATAGCCTCGACGAGCTCTATCCGGTGCATTCGCCGTACACCTCCACCACCGCACCGATTGCTCTCTCCGCCGGCGTCGATCTCTGGCACGCTCGTTTGGGTCATCCCAACCCTGTCACACTTCGTCATATTCTTAAGAGTTTCAGTTTCAGTTATCATAAGATAGAGGATCACACTTGTGATGCCTATCATGTCGGCAAACATGTTTGCCTCCCGTTTAATAACTCCACCACCATAGCTTATTTTCCTTTTCAGTTGATTCATAGCGATGTGTGGAACTCTCCGGTTCCTAGTAATTTGGGCTATTTATATTATCTGGTTATCCTTGATGATTATTCTCATTATGTGTGGACTTTTACTTTGCGCAGAAAGTCGGATGCACTCTCCACTTTGACGGCTTTTTACTCCCGTGTCAGCATGCAGTTTGGGCGTCCCATCCTTGCTCTTCAGACTGACAATGGAAAAGAGTTTGACAACCTTGCTTTCCACACTTTTCTGTCGCATCACGGCATAGTTTTTCGTCTCACATGCCCGTATAGTTCCCAGCAGAATGGTCGAGCCGAACGCGTCCTTCGCACTCTGAACGACTGCGTTCGCACGCTCCTGTTCCATGCTAATGTGCCGCCTCGTTTCTGGCCGGACGCACTCGCCAATGCTTCTCTTCTCCTTAACCTTCGCCCTTGCCGCCCACGGTGGAACTATGTCGGGGTAAATAGCCATGGGTAGCCCAGCCGGCTTCCCCTGGCCCCTCAGAAAAAATTATGAGCCCATCCGGCTCATAAGAAGACTCAAGACTTGGGCCGCCTCCCCCCAGCCGGCTACCTTCCTGGCCGGCTTCGGGGGCGGCCCGCCTTTTCACCCTCCTAGAGAAGGCTGCGGAGGGCCGGCTACGGCAAGGCCGGCTACGTCAGGGCCGGCTACAGCAAGGCCGGCTACTGCTAGGCCGGCTCCCATAGATCGGTCAACGCCGTACCCGCGATGTACGTGTCCACTCCACAATGATGAAGCGGGGCGTGGCTACAGTCGAGCCTGCCACCCCCAAAACACGGAGCACGCCTGGTACAACGCGTCGTGCGGGCAGCTGCGGCCCGCCCGGCGCGGCACTGTAGCCACGGCGGCTCTGGCGCCGTCCACTACGGGTAACCAGCGTGGCCCCCAAGGCGGTGGGCCCCTTCGGGCAGAGAGATGCCGAAGGCGGCCGCACCCCCTCTCAAGAAGGCAAGACAGAGGGCCGGCTTCACGTAGCCGGCCTGCCGCCCTCCTCGAAGGAGACGCCCATTAAGGAGACAAGATGCGGCGGGGCTACAGTAATCGCCCGCCAGGGCGGCGTTACTGTAGCCACGCTTACCCCGACCAAGCCTGCGTCAACGACACGAAGTAACAGTAACCAGCTGCCGACCAGGCCCTGGCCAGTGGGGCCGGCCTGTCGACCCAGGAGCCGGCAGCCGGCGGGACCCACCAGCCGGCGGGCCCCAGAAGCCGGCGGAGGAGCCGGCGAGCATAGTCACAGACAGCCGGGCCCCGCGCCCAGTCGGATTACCATTGTACCCCCGGGGGGTAGGCCTATATAAACCCCCCGGTGCACCCATGCAAAGGGTTGAGCTCTCTTCCTAGACCTAGACACAATACAAGGAGAAGAAGCAAGCTGAGCCGAGCCCTTCTTCCTCCTTCCACCCAAAACAGCTCGAGGAGCATTGTAGCTACTTGTCCATATAGTAACCATGCGGAGACCCCGCAGAGCAGCAGTAGGGGTGTTATCTCCCCGGAGAGCCCTGAAGCTGGGTAAGATTCGCCGGCGTGCATGTCTTCGCCTTATCCCGTTTCCAGGCACCGGCGACGTTCTATTGGCCCCCGTAATGATAAGCCACCCGTTGGCATATGTCGCTCCTACCACCCAACATTTGGCGCCCACCGTGGGGCCAGGTGCACCGTCGTCCGGAGACCTGTTCTGGACGGGAACCCTTTTCCTTCCTCGCGGGCGTAGCCAGCCTGGCTCGCCCGATGGCGCTTGCCGCGACGCGCTGCATGGCGTCGCCAACGTCTGCACGGCTAGCGGCCTCGCCAACCTCTTCGACGAGGCCCGCATCTCCGACGAGCTTGCCTCCAATGCGGGCACAGATCACCTCGCCAACCTCCTCGGCCAGCTCCACGTCTCCAGCGAGCCCGCTGCGGATTTGGAGTCGGTTGGCTCCACCGACCCGATGCCCGTCGACTCCGATGCGGCATCCTGCGATACCTTCCCCACCAATGTCACGGTCTACAACGACCCGCTCCCTCCGGCTGGCGATCGCAATTCTGACGCCCCCGAGGTGATGGTTATCGGCCTCGACGGCCCGACTGACGAGGGCGCCCGCGACGCCCCACGCGCGGCTGCCCAAGACTTGTCCGCCCCCCTTCCGGCCGACGCCAGCGACGAAGTTCTGGAGGCACGCCGCCTCGCCCTCCTCGCGGAGGGCCGGCGACTGGCCTCCGTAAGACGCCTCACCGAGGCCTACCAACGCGAAGCTGACCGCGCCGCCTTCGGCACGCCGGCTCCGGCTGGCCCTAGCCGGGCCGACGTTGTCAGGCAACGCGGCGCAGTCATCGCCGACACGTTTGGAGTGGATCGCCCGGTCTACGCCACCCCACTCGAGAACCTGCGCGCCGCCCAGGCGGCCGTAGACGAGCTGGACGGCTTGGAAGCCGAAGACCTCCCCCACATGACGCGGCGCATCCAGCAACTAATCAATGCGGCCGCACGACGGCACGAAGCCGACGCCTGCGCGGGGAGCCCTCCCCCGCGCCGTGAACACGGCGCGACTTCCCGGTCGCCGACTACCAGCAACACCCACGCGCGGCGTGAGAAAGAGCCGGCTTCCAGCCGAAGCCGGACCCAAGTCTCCATCGAGCGAGACACGGACGGCCGCCCCCGAGCCATGGAATGGCGGGGCACCCGCCTCCGCCTCGAGCTCACGGAGAGAGATACCCTACCCCGCCTCCAGTGGCTCACCCGACTCTCAGCGGCCGGCTTGGTCGCCGCGAGGGAATTGGCGAAAACGATGCCCGCCACCGGATCGACCGCCTGGCCCGATCCCTGGCGCTAGAAGAAGAAGACGATGTCGGTCCGCCTTGCTTTGGCCCCCGCATCCGCGACGAGCCCTTCCCCAAAGGGTTCTCGCTCCCAAGAGACACACCCAAGTACAACGGCTCGGTGAAGCCGGAAGATTGGCTGACCGACTACTCCACAGCTATCAGCATCGCCAATGGCAACCGGCGCGTTGCCGTAAAGTACGTGCCCCTCATGCTGCAAGGCACGGCACGGACTTGGCTTAACAGCCTCAAGCCCCTCAGCATCAACAGCTGGGTGGATTTCACTGAGGCCTTCGTTCGCAACTTCACCAGCACCTACAAGCGGGCTCCCAAGCCCAGACAGCTCTCCCTATGCGTACAGGGCCCAGCCGAGTCCACTCGCGACTACCTGACGCGTTGGGCCGAGCTCCGCAACTCCTGCGAGGGGGTGCACGAGGTGCAAGCCATTGAATACTTCACTGCCGGGTGCCGAGAAGGCACCCTCCTCAAGCACAAGCTTATCTGCGATGAGCCGACTACCCTCGACGAGCTCCTGAACATCGCCGACAAGTACGCCACCGCCGACTCCTCAATGAAGACCGAGCTCCGGGTGGACGCATCCGGAAAGGTGCTCAACCCGGCGCCCAAAGCGCCGGCCGGAGACGCGGCCGACGCCAACACCAGAATGATCAAAAGCGCAAGGGCCCTGCGCCGCCTCCCGCCAGCCGGCAGGTGGCCATGGTCGAAGACGCGCCGCCTGAAGTGCGGCCCGCACCCAAGAAGCCCAAGGGCGGCCGGCCGGCTTGGCAGCCGGCCTTCTCCTACGAGCAAACCCTTGATGCCCCGTGCAAGTTCCACAGCGGCGCGAAGCCGTCCAACCACACGACCCACAAATGCAACTGGCTCGCCCGAATCTCGAAGGGCGAAGGGCTCACGCCGACTCCGCCTGCCGGCCCGCCGCCGCCGGCTTCGCCGCCCAAAGCCTCCCGGCCCGCGGTCGACGCCATGCAGGACGAGTTCCGCGATGAGCAAGCATCTTATGTCGTCTTCACGAGCCAGCCCGAAGACCGGCGCAGCAAGCGCCGAGAGCAACAAGAAGTCAATGTGGCCGCCACCAGCCCAGCCGGCCACATGCACTGGTCGAAGAAACCCATCAGTTGGAGCCGGGCCGACCACCCAGAGGTGATGCTGTCCCCCGGCTCCTACGCATTGGTCCTGGAGGCCACCCTTGCAACGGATACGCACGCCGCACGCTTCTCCCGCGTGCTGATCGACGGCGGAAGCAGCATCAACATCCTGTACCGCGACACCATGGAGAAGCTGGGCGTCAAGGCAAAGCAGCTTGCGCCGACTCGAACGGTGTTCCACGGCATCGTACCCGGTTTGTCCTGTGCCCCCATCGGCAAGCTCAAGATCGATGTACTCTTTGGGGGCAAGGACCATTTCCGCCGGGAAGCAATCTGGTTCGAGGTGGTGGACCTGGAGAGCCCTTACCATGCCTTGCTTGGCCGACCCGCCTTGGCCAAGTTTATGGCGGTCCCCCACTATGCTTACCTCAAGATGAAGATACCGAGCTCCAAGGGTGTCATCACCATCGCCGGTGACTACAAGAAGTCCGCCGACTGCGCCGCGGCCAGCAGCCGGCTGGCCGAATCCCTCATGATCGCTGCAGAGAAGAAGACGCTGGACCGGATCGTGGCCCTGGCCAGCAAGCAGCTAAACCAACCTGCCGACTCCAAGGAGTATGATGCCCAAGGATCTTTCTTGCCGGCCAAGGAGACCAAGAAGATACAGCTCGACCCCGAGCACCCCGAGAGGTTTGCCGTCATCGGGGCGAGACTGGATAGCAAATAGGAAGGCGAGCTCGTCGATTTGCTCCGTGAGAATCGGGATATCTTTGCATGGTCCCCCAAGGACATGCCGGGTGTTCCGAAGGATTTCGCCGAGCACAAATTGCACGTGCGGGAGGATGCTAAACCAGTCAAGCAGCCCCTCCGCCGACTGTCAGAAGAGAAGGATCGTAGGGGAGGAGATAGCCCGGCTTCTTGCAGCCGGCTTCATCATGGAAGTTTTCTTCCCCGAGTGGCTCGCGAACCCGGTTCTTGTGCTGAAAAAGAATAACAAGTGGCGCATGTGTATAGATTACACAAGCCTCAACAAAGCCTGCCCAAAAGATCCCTTCGCTCTGCCCAGGATTGATCAAGTGATAGACTCCACAGCCGGATGCGAGCTGTTGAGCTTTTTGGATGCCTACTCGGGATACCACCAGATCAAGCTGAACCCGGATGACCAACTGAAGACCGCCTTCATCACGCCGTTTGGAGCCTTCTGCTACCTGACTATGACGTTCGGCTTGAGGAATGCCGGCGCCACTTTTCAGCGTTGCATGCAGAAGTGCCTCCTCACGCAGCTCGGCAAGAACGCCCACGTTTACGTGGATGATGTTGTGGTGAAGACGGAGAGGCGTGGCACTCTGCTGGAAGACTTGAAGGAGACGTTCGAGAACCTATGCCGGTTCCGGATCAAGCTCAACCCGGAGAAATGCGTGTTCGGAGTGCCAGCCGGCCAGCTCCTAGGCTTTCTGGTCTCCGAACGCGGCATAGAGTGCAACCCTGTGAAGATCAAGGCCATCGAGAGGATGGCGGTCCCAACCAAGCTCAGAGAGATTCAGAAGTTCACCGGGTGCCTGGCCTCTCTGAACCGCTTCATCAGCCGGCTTGGAGAAAAAGCTCTCCCCCTCTACCGCCTCATGAAGAATAGCACTCACTTTGAGTGGAATGACCAGGCCGACCAAGCTTTCCACGAGCTGAAGAAAATGATGTCCACGCCGCTTGTCTTGGCGGCACCGACTGAGGAGCCCATGCTCCTATATATTGCCGCCACTAGCCGGGTGGTCAGCACCGTCATTGTGGTCGAACGCCCCGAAGAGGGCCAAGCCCAGCCGGTCCAGGGGCCGGTTTATTACCTGAGCGAGGTGCTGTCCGCCTCAAAGCAAAATTACCCGCACTATCAGAAGATGTGCTATGGCGTGTACTTCGCCGCCAAGAAGCTGAAGCCGTACTTTCAAGAGCATCCCATCACGGTCGTATGCTCTGCCCCCGCTAGCCGAGATCATAGGCAGCCGGGATGCATCTGGCCGGGTGGCTAAATGGGCCATCAAGCTGGCCCCCTACACGATCTTCTACCAACCCCGCACCGCCATCAAGACACAAGCGCTGGCCGACTTCCTCGTCGACTGGGCCGAGACCCAGTACTTACCACCAGCGCCCGACTCCACCCATTGGCGCATGCACTTTGACGGATCAAAGATGCGCACCGACCTAGGAGCCGGCGTCGTCCTTACCTCTCCAAAGGGCGACAAGCTCAGATACACGCTGCAGATCCACTTCGCCGCCTCCAACAACGTAGCCGAGTACGAAGCGCTCATACACGGGCTCCGGCTTGCCAAGGAACTTGGCATTCGCCGGATCCTGTGCTATGGCGACTCGGATTTGGTGGTGCAGCAGTCTTCCGGTGACTGGGATGCCAAGGACGCAAACATGGCGAGCTACCGCTTCCTAGTGCAGCAAATCAGCGGATACTTTGACGGGTGTGCATTCCTTCATGTACCGCGAGCCGACAACGAGCCAGCAGATGCTCTGGCCCGAATAGGCTCCACGCGGCAAGCAATACCAGCCGGCGTCGCCCTACAGCGCCTCCTCAAGCCATCAATCAAGCCGTCTCCGGAATCCGACTCCATCTTCGTGCCGCCTAACCCCGAGGAGGCCGGGTCCGGCTTGAAGAATCAAGCAGCCGGCCCGGGGACTTCAATATTTGGCTCGGGGACTGCAGTACCCGGCTCGGGGACTGCCGCACCCGGCCCGGGGACTGCGGTAGCCGGCCCGGGGACTTCTTCAGCACAGCAAGCGGCGGCCGACTCCAGCACTGCATTACCCAGCCCGCCCACCCTGGTGGCTGTGGCCACATTGGTGGCAGAGGAAGTCGCCGCCCCATCATGGGCCCAGACCATCCGCAACTTTTTGGTGAACCATGACCTGCCGGCTGACAAAAACGAAGCAAGACAAGTCTAGCGCCGGGCTGGAGCATACACAATCGTCAACAGAGAGCTTGTCAAGCGCAGCGCCACCGGAGTCTTGCAGCGATGCGTCGAGCAGGAGAAAGGCATCGTGATCCTCAGGGATATACACCAAGGAGAGTGCGGCCACCACGGCGCATCAAGATCACTTTTCGCCAAAGCCTTCCGCCACGGTTTCTTCTGGCCGACTGCTTTGGACGACGCCAAAGAGCTAGTCAAACACTGCAAAGGCTGCCAGCTTTTTAGCTCGCAGCAACACATGCCGGCTTCGGCACTCAAGACCATTCCCATCACCTGGCCCTTCGCCGTCTGGGGATTGGATATGGTGGGCCCATTCAAGACGGCGCGCGGCGGCATGACACATTTGCTCGTCGCCGTCGACAAATTCACCAAGTGGATTGAGGCGAAGCCGATCAAGAAGCTGAATGGGCCGACTGTAGTGACTTTCATTGCAGACATAACAACCCGGTACGGCGTACCGCATAGCATCATCACCGACAACGGCACGAACTTTGCCAAAGGTGCCTTGGCACGGTTCTGCGCTGCGCAAGGTATCCGGCTGGACCTTGCGTCAGTCGCCCACCCGCAGTCAAATGGCCAAGTGGAGCGAGCAAACGGCCTCATTTTGTCCGGCATCAAGCCTCGACTGGTCGTACCTCTGGAGCGTTCAGCCGGCTGCTGGCTCGATGAGTTGCCGGCTGTCCTATGGAGTCTGCGCACTACTCCCAACAGATCAACCGGCTTCACTCCCTTCTTCCTTGTATATGGTGCCGAGGCGGTCATCCCAACAGATATCGAGTTCGACTCGCCTCGGGTAACCATGTACACGGAAGCGGAAGCCAAAGAAGCACGAGAAGACGGCGTCGGCCTGCTGGAAGAAGCCGGGCTGTTAGCCCTCAGCCGGTCTGCCATCTACCAGCAGGGCTTGCGCCGCTACCATAGCCGGAGGGTCCGACCAAGATCCTTCCAGGAGGGCGACCTTGTGCTCCGGCTGATCCAGCGAACAGCCGGCCAGCACAAGCTCGCAGCCCCCTGGGAAGGCCCCTTCATCATCAGCAGAGCCTTGGGCAACGACGCCTACTACCTCATCGACGCGCAGAAGCCGAAGGCACGCAAGAGAGACAACTCCGGCAAGGAGTCGGAGCGACCATGGAACGCAAATCTCCTTCGGAAGTTTTACAGTTAAAATGCAGTAGGTATCATGCCCACTTTTGTATTAAGTACGAAACAGTAGGCTCCCCGAGAAAGACTCGGGGACTGCCATCCTTTATCTTATGAATGAAAGTTATCATGCGTATGATATTACCTATTCATTTATTTTGTCCGGTACCGGGTCCGACGAGTCGGCCCGGGGACTGGCCGACTAGAGTTATATTAGGAGCCCTACCCGCAGCCAGACAAGTAATGTGCCGACACCCAGGCTTGGCTCTTGCCGAAATCGCAGCTCAAAGAACCGACTGCCCGGCTGGCAAGAGCCACAAGCCGGAAAGGGTGCGCACATGAAAAACGGCTAGGGACCAAACAGGCTCGCATATATAACAAAACCCGGCTGACTGCCTCCCGCCGACCGACTACCAGAGTAGCCGGCCGGCCGGCTTACATTCAGTCTGCTTCAAATCCAAGAAAGCTCAAGTACTTGCCTTCCCAAAGAGGGAAGGCGGCAAAGGAAAGAGCCTAAGGACAAAAAGTACACCTGAATGAACGCCAACACATGCACATATTAATATTTACACAAAGGGCCTCCAGAGAGGTCGACATCCAACATTGTTCGATACACCCCCAGTGGGTGGAATTGCAGAAACTTAAAATTGTCCGAAAAAGTAAAACAGGGACAAAAGGAACGGCAGATCAAGCCGGCGGGGCCGCAGACGAGCCGGGCTAGGCGGTGGGAGCAGTCGCGCCGGCTGGAGGAGCGGCCGGCTGGCCAACCTCGGCCTGATCGTCGTCTCTGGCAGAGGGCGCGCTCCCGCGTGGCTCGTTGCTGGAGGCACGGTCCGCTGGGGGACGGTCGGCCGTCTCACCAGTCGGCTCGGCGTCTTCGCCGTCCTCCTCCTCGTCGTCCTCGCCCTCGTCGCTGGAGGCGATCTCTTCGGCCGAGTCCTCACTGTCCGCCGGGTTCAGCCCGAACCATTCTTCCGGCTGGGCGGCGCCATCGTCGTTGAGTTCCGGCGCGAAGACGCTGGTGTCGGTGCACTCGGCGATCGTCGAGGCGCGTTGCGCGATCGCCGGCCGCACCTCCTCCAGCTCCGCGTCGGCTTCCGACCGCCACGTCCGCAGCTGGTCCAGGCTTAGCCCTGGGTACCACGCACGGACGAACTCCAGCGCGCGCCCGGCTCCAAGACGGGCCGCGGACGCCTTCCAGGCCTCGAAGCGGCCGACTGCAACTTCGAGCCAGTCGGCCGTCCGGCTTGGTGTGCGGGGAATTGTCTGGCCGGGCCAGAGCGCGGCCAGCATCGTCGCCCCGGCATGTTGGAGCCGGCGGAGCAGCCGGTGGGCCGGCTGCAGCTGCGCCTGGACGGCGATGAGCTGCTCCGACAAAGTCCGATTCGCGTCCGGCGGAATCACAACCCCGGCCTGACGGCGCTCCTCGCGGTAGGCTTCGATGGCTTGGGCGGCGAGGACGGATTGACCGGGAAAGTACTCTGCGCAAGACAGCAAACACAAGTCAAAACAAAACCGTAGGCGGCCGGCAGATGGAAGAAGAGCAAGAAAGACAGCCTACCATCGATGAGATCCTCGATCCGGCCGAAGCCTTCTTCCAGCGCCTGGCGCGTCTCGGCCCAGCTCGCCTCCCTGGCCTCGAACTCCGCCTTCAGGGTAGCCTCGCCGTCCTGCGCCTTTTGCAGGGCCGCCTTGTGGCTCTCCTCTTGGTCGGCCAGTTTCTTCGCCAGGCGGTCGCGCTCTTGAACCAAGTCAGCATACTCGGCATCCTTGGCGCGAAGAGCGGCCTGCACCTCGCCGAGTTCCCTCCGCAGGTCGGCGTTGGCCTCTGCACGAGCAAAAGATAAAGAGAAAAAGTCAGCAAAGGAAAAGTCGTCGAGGAAGATCCGACCCGACTGCGCTGCAGTCGGCCCGGATCTCGGGGACTACACCCAGTGGGTGCGCTGTCGCGCCCCCATGAGAAACAAATAAGGACAAAACACTTACGCCGGCTGCTGGCAAGGTCTTCGGTCCTTCGGCTCAGCTCCCGAGCCTGGGAGTTGAAGGCGGCGGCACGAGAATTGTGATAATCCTAGAGATCAGAAAAAACGGTCAAGATAGTCGTCGAGTAAGATCCGACCCGACTGCGCTGCAGTCGGCCCGGATCTCGGGGACTACACCCAGTGGGTGCGCTAGCGCGCCCCCACGGAAAAAATTCAAAGGACCAGAACGGTCAATGAGTGAAGACTTACCCAGATTGCAGACCGCGTCGACAGAAACTCCTGAGTAAATTGCCTCAGGAGGCCGGCCTGTGCCTGCAGCCGGCTCCGAACCTCTTGAGCCGCGATGTTCAGCTCGCCGCTCCCTCCGCTAGGAGTCCATCCGGACGTGGCGGAGCTGGCCGCCTCGAAGGCGTCTGCCGTCTACTCAGCCCCCGCGGCTCGGCGCGTGTCCGGCGGGGCCGTGCCCCCTCCGGCCCGCCGGCCCGCCGCCGGCTCGATCTCGAGGCCGGCTCCGGCCTCGGGCGCGGCCCGGGCCGGCTCCTCCGGCACCGCCGACGATTGGCCGCCTTTGCCTGCTCCGGCTGGCGCTGCCGGCGACGTCCTCTCGACGGAAACCTCGAAGACTTCGTCCCTCTGCACCGGCGGCTGCTCGGGGATAATCTCCTCCGCCGTGGGCAGAGGGATGTCTGGATCCAAAGTTTGGATGGGGATGGCAAGTAGCGGAGGCTGGCTACGCGCGCCTTCCGCCTCCGTCTCCGCGGCCGCCCGCTCCGACGAAGTCTCGGTCGCCGCGCTCGCTCGCCCCGGCGCCGTCTAGGCGGCCTCCCGCTCCGCCGCCTCCCGCTCGGCCGCCTCCCTCTCTCGACGCGCCTCGCGAGCGTTGCGCTCCGTGGCTACGTCAAGTTCGGCGCGGGGGTCCACTCGGCGGGACCCTGAGGATCCGGCACTCGGCCCGACCACGGAGCCGGCTGGGCCTCGCTCGAGGGAGAGCGGCGCCCTGCTCAGAAAATCAGAAAAGCATTCAAGAAAAGGAAGACTTCAGAATAACAAGAACGTAGGCGGCTACAAGACTTACGCGGAAACTGAGGGGGGCTTCTTCACCGCCTTCCGGAAGCGGGCCGCCTTCGCCGCCGCCTCCTCGCGCTTCGTAGCCGCGGCGGAGGCCTTCGGCTTCTTCGGCCGGCTTCCGAAGAGCGGGAACGCGGCCCGACGTTTCCCCTTTCCACCACCGGCAGTCGGCCCGGCAGACAAGCCCGCGCCGCGGCGGTCGGTTGCCGGCTGGTGGCGCGGGATTTCTTCGGCTTCGAAATCGTCCGGCCAGTCGTCGAAACTGGCCGAGAGCCCCGTGCCGCCGAGCTCGGCGGCGTCCCCCGTGGCATCGTCCTCCATGGCGACTGCGGAAAGGTCCGGGTCGTCGAGGTCGTCCACCGTGCGGTCCGGTGCATACTCGCGATCGACTCCGGCCGCCCCGGCTGGCGGCGGGAGGAGAGGATTCTGATGAAGAGAAAAAAGAGAAGAGCTGCCTGGTCAGAAGCCGGCTGACTCAAGCCGGCAGACGACGAGAAGAAAAACTTACCACAGGCGGAGGATGGGCGCGGGAGTACGGCGCCTTGCCGAACTGCCACTCGTCGGTGAGCTTCAGGTTGGCGATGTAGTTCGCCATCAGAGCCACCTCGGCATGGGGCATCTCCCATGTGCTCAGCCGGCAAGGGTCGAACCGGCCACTCATCTGGCACATCATGTGCGGCCGGCTTTGGTGGGGCAGAATCCGGCGCTCGACGAAGGCGGCTACCAGGTCGTATGCGCGCAGGCCTTCCGACTGGATCATCCCCCGAAGCCGGGCGATGGAGGCATTCCCAGCCGGAGACAAGGACTTCGACCTGTAGCCCTAGGACCGCCGCCTCCCAACCGGCGGGCCGGCTACGTAAGCCGGCAGATTGACGTAATCGCCGTGCGGGGCGACGTTCTTGACGTAGAAGTAGGATTTCTGCCAAAGCTTGACAGACTGGATCAGAGGAATGTGGGGGAAGGGGTTGTCGTCGCTTGCCCTCTTCATCGCGATAAAGGCACCGCAGGGAGCCGGCACGCCGGCGGAGACGGTGCCGAGCTTGTTCTGGAACAGCTCCGCCCAGAGCTCCAGCGTCGGCAGCACCCCCAAGAATCCCTCGCAGAGCGAGACGAAGGCCGAGAGCTGCAGCACTGTGTTGGGCGTGACGTGGTGTGGTTGGAGGTTGTAGAACTCGAGGAAAGAGCGCATGAAGCTGCTCGCCGGGAAGCCGAAGCCACGGAGGAAGTGCGTGCGGAAGACGACGCGCTCGCCTTCCTCCGGCGCCGGCGAGACCTCCTTCGTGGGCGTCAGACGCACCTGCACGAGGTTGGCGGCGGGCAGGCGCCGGGTCTGGCGGAGGAACTCAATATGGTCCTCGTGGACATTGGACCCGTCCCACGAGCTCGACAAAGCCATAGACATGGCGGCGAGGGTGGGCTGCGGCGCGAAACTGCGTCGGGCGCGAGAAGAAGAAGAAGAAGAAGAAGAAGAAGAAGAAGAAGAAGAAGAATAAGAAGAAGAGGAACAGGAGGGACGGGGAGCGGGGGAGCGAACGGGCCTGTGCCTCTCCCCCTCCCCCCCCTACTTGTAGGCGCGTGCGCCAGGGCCGAGGAGGCGCGGCGTGGGGGATCGTGGGGATCGATCGTGCCCATCTCCCCCACGCCCGCGTTAATTGCGCGCCTTGATGACGCAAAGTAACGGCCGCGGGGAGGCGAGCAGTCCCCTCGGGCCATAGAAGATCTGCGCCCGGGCCGAGGCCAGGGAGTGGCGGGCCCGGGCCTGCGGCGGCGTCCCGTCGCGCGCGTGCGATGGCAGGACTTCCCCGCCACGTGGCACGTCGTGGGGCCCGCGGCCGGCCCGCGGGTCAACCACTGCCACCCTGATAAACAAAAAGTGCTCCGGAGTCGGCTGCAACGACGAGGTCGGCCCCTCGGGGTATGAAGCCGGCCTAGCTTGCCGTCCTTCCGTCCGCCGTGAAGCTCGCCCGCCTTCGGGGACTACTATCGGGGTAAATAGCCATGGGTAGCCCAGCCGGCTTCCCCTGGCCCCTCAGAAAAAATTATGAGCCCATCCGGCTCATAAGAAGACTCAAGACTTGGGCCGCCTCCCCCCAGCCGGCTACCTTCCTGGCCGGCTTCGGGGGCGGCCCGCCTTTTCACCCTCCTAGAGAAGGCTGCGGAGGGCCGGCTACGGCAAGGCTGGCTACGGCAGGGCCGGCTACGTCAGGGCCGGCTACAGCAAGGCCGGCTACTGCTAGGCCGGCTCCCATAGATCGGTCAACGCCGTACCCGCGATGTACGCGTCCACTCCACAATGATGAAGCAGGGCGTGGCTACAGTCGAGCCTGCCACCCCCAAAACACGGAGCACGCCTGGTACAGCGCGTCGTGCGGGCAGCTGCGGCCCGCCCGGCGCGGCACTGTAGCCACGGCGGCTCTGGCGCCGTCCACTACGGGTCACCAGCGTGGCCCCCGAGGCGGTGGGCCCCTTCGGGCAGAGAGATGCCGAAGGCGGCCGCACCCCCTTTCAAGAAGGCAAGACAGAGGGCCGGCTTCACGTAGCCGGCCTGCCGCCCTCCTCGAAGGAGACGCCCATTAAGGAGACAAGATGCGGCGGGGCTACAGTAATCGCCCGCCAGGGCGGCGTTACTGTAGCCACGCTTACCCCGACCAAGCCTGCGTCAACGACACGAAGTAACAGTAACCAGCTGCCGACCAGGCCCTGGCCAGTGGGGCCGGCCTGTCGACCCAGGAGCCGGCAGCCGGCGGGACCCACCAGCCAGCGGGCCCCAGAAGCCGGCGGAGGAGCCGGCGAGCATAGTCACAGACAGCTGGGCCCCGTGCCCAGTCGGATTACCATTGTACCCCGGGGGGTAGGCCTATATAAACCCCCCGGTGCACCCATGCAAAGGGTTGAGCTCTCTTCCTAGACCTAGACACAATACAAGGAGAAGAAGCAAGCTGAGCCGAGCCCTTCTTCCTCCTTCCACCCAAAACAGCTCGAGGAGCATTGTAGCTACTTGTCCATATAGTAACCATGAGGAGACCCCGCAGAGCAGCAGTAGGGGTGTTATCTCCCCGGAGAGCCCTGAAGCTGGGTAAGATTCGCCGGCGTGCATGTCTTCGCCTTATCCCGTTTCCAGGCACCGGCGACGTTCTATTGGCCCCTGTAATGATAAGCCACCCGTTGGCATATGTCGCTCCTACCACCCGACAAACTATGCACCTCACCATCTTCTCTTCGGTACGCCCCCATCTTATGACGACTTGCGTATTTTTGGGTGTCTTTGCTATCCCAGCACTGCCGACTCCGTTCCTCGCAAACTCGCACCTCGTTCTGTCGCTTGCATCTTCATCGGCTACCCCTCCAACTCCAAGGGATATCGGTACTACGATCCCGTCTCCTACCGTGTGTTCACTTCCCGACACGTTTACTTTGATGAGCATGTGTTTCCGTTTCACCAAGTACCTCTGGCCGTTCCTCCCGCCACCGGTGACGCGGGCTCCTCGACGCCTCTCCCAGGGCACTCACGCACCTGTCTTGGCCCGCCCTTGGCTTTGAGGCGCGCCCCCTGCATACAACGCCTCCTACAGCCGGGGCGCTTGCGCCCGCGGCCCCCGTGGCGCCCCCGGTGCCCGCGCGCCCCTCGGCGCCCCCGGCGCCCTCGGTGCCCGCGCCCCCGGCGCCCTCGGTGCCCGCGCCCCCCCGGTGTGCACGGCCCCCCGGCACCCGCGGTCCCCTCAGCGCCCCCGGCGCCCGAGGTCTCCCCGGCGCCTGTGGCCGTTCCGGTCACCCATGCCCGTACGGGCGTTTTTCGTCCGAGCTCGCGCTACGCCTCGGATGACTATGTCCATGCGGCGTCCACCTCTGAGCCGTCGCCGTTGCCGTCCTCCGTTCAAGCCGCTCTTCGTGACGCGCTCTGGATGGCTGCGATGCAAGAGGAGTTTGATGCCCTGTTGCGCAACCGGACGTGGCAGCTTGTTCCCCGTACCCGGCACGCCAATGTGATTACCGGGAAGTGGGTATTTAAACACAAGCTCCGTCCTGATGGTACCCTTGATCGCTACAAAGCGCGCTGGGTCGTTCGTGGTTTCCGACAGCATGCTGGCATCGACTTCACCGACACCTTTGCTCCGGTCGTCAAGCCCGGCACGATACGCACGGTTCTCCACCTTGCGGTCTCCCGTGCTTGGCCGGTGCACCAGATGGACGTCTCCAACGCCTTCCTCCATGGTCACCTCGAGGAGTAGGTCTTCTGCCAGCAGCCCACCGGGTTCATGAACCCGGCGCTTCCCGACCACGTGTGCCTGCTTTCGCGGTCCTTGTATGGACTCAAGCAGGCTCCGCGTGCTTGGTACCAGCGCATCGCGGCGTTTCTCCACCAGCTTGGGTTCCGCTCTACCCGCTCGGACGCCTCACTCTTCGTCTATCATCAGGGCTCTAACACAGCCTACTTGCTGCTCTATGTTGACGCCATCATCCTTATGGCATGTACGGCTGGTCTCCTCAGTCAGCTCACGGCTCGTCTTCGCGCTGAGTTCGCCATCAAGGACTTGGGTCCTTTGCACTACTTCCTCGGTGTCGAGGTGGTGCGCCGGCCGGATGGCTTCTTCCTTCATCAGCGGAAGTACGCTCACGAGATCTTGGAGCGTGCCGCCATGCTTAACTGCATGTCCGCTGCTACGCCTGTTGATACGAAGGCCAAGCTTTCTGCCACAGATGGTTCTCCTGCTTCGGATGCGGCTTTCTATCAGTCTATTGTTGGTGCTCTCCAGTACCTCACTCTGACTCGACCGGAGATCCAGTATGCCATGCAGCAGGTGTGTCTTCATATGCATGCTCCTCGAGACGTTCACTGGGCTGCCGTCAAGCGGATTCTCCGCTATATCTGTGGCACTATGGATCTTGGCGTCACGCTTCACGCCTCCGCCGACACCGCCCTCACCGCCTACTCCGATGCAGACTGGGCGGGCTGCCCTGACACTCGTCGCTCCACTTCGGGCTATTGTGTCTACCTTGGACCCTCACTTATCTCATGGTCGTCCAAGCGGCAGCCCATGGTCTCTCCTTCCAGTGCTGAGGCTGAGTATCGTGCGGTGGCCAACGCCGTCGCCGAGTGTTCGTTGCTTCGCCAGCTGCTTCAGGAGCTCTCTTGTCCTATTGACTGTGCCACGGTGGTCTACTGCGACAACGTCTCGGCGGTCTACCTCTCCGCTAACCCGGTGCACCATCGACGGACCAAGCATATTGAGTTGGATATTCATTTTGTTCGGGAACAGGTGGCCCTTGGCCATATTCGTGTTTTACACGTCCCTACTTCCCAACAATTTGCCGATATCATGACCAAAGGCTTGCCTACGGCGTCATTTGAGAAGTTCCGGTCCAGTCTTTGCGTCAGCCGCGGTGCCGCTTCGACTGCGGGGGGGGGGGGGGGGGGGTTGAGTATGTTATTTGTGCATGTATATTGACTAGGCCCACCTCTCTAGTTTGTTGTATAGATTGAGATAGAGGCCCCACCTTGTACATCATATATACGTGCCTATGCACGAGAGAAATACATCGTGCAATCATAATCTCATACAAAAGCCACCCAATGTCCAATCCATCCAGTACTGCATCCATCTACAAATTACCAAAGTAAATTTCCTCTGTCTTTTAAACAAATCTGAAGCTTTTTTGATAAATTTCCAGTGCTAGAAGCCACTGATCTGCCACGGATTGATTGCCACTTTGTTGATTTGTTCTTGTATAAATTGTAATTGTTTGTACAATTGTCCATCAGTTCATGCCACTGATTGCTTCTTTGTTTGTCCATTCAGTCCATGCCACATTGCAACTGCCACTTATTTCTACTTTGTTTGTGTGATGTAGATGAAGAAGTATGTTGGCATATTTGAATTGTGGGATATCTTCAAACTAAGGCAAGGAAAACAATTTCTAAGTCCACATTTGTTGTTTGTTCTATTATATTGCTTTGGCCAATTTTTTTTGCTAGTATTATTGATGTATGGTCATCAAGTCATTGATATTGTCACAATGTTATTTTGTGGCATCGATGTATGGTCATCAATTCATACCTATTATATTATTGTTAGAGATATTGCCACAATGATATTTTTCTACTATTATAAATGTATGGTCATCGAGTCATTGATGTTACCATCTTACTACATATTTGTCATTCTATTATATTGCTTAGGCAAAAAACATTTTTTACAAGAATACCCAGGAGCAAATTCCTGGCTCCGCCACTGTTTCACGGCCCTACGAAAGCATGTGGATACAAGTCCCACTATGAATCCAAATCAGGTAGAGTCCATGTTGAGTCACGATTCGAATCATAGAATCTTATATAGAACTGCAGAATAATATGTCAGCCTTCAAACCTTTTTTTTTCACACGCCTCACGACCCTTTATTTCCCTCCCAAGCCAAAACTCACATCCATTGGCATCTTTGATCTAGTTCTCAAAAATCCTAGATCAAAACCCTAGAAGGCTAGAACGCACCTAAGGACTAGGCTTGTAGACAGATGGAATTGGCGTGAGAAAGATGAAGCATCAAAATTGAATGGAGAAGGAGAGCAATACCCTTCAAGGTTCGGAACTACAGGTCAGATATGCAAGCGATCGGCTATTCAGGAACTCTAAAAATTTCCTAAGTAAATTTCGTCATTGAAAATTCAAATGTTCTATCCATTTTCCTCTTATAAAAAAAGTTTGACATAAATCTTGTGTTTAACATGCATCTCTTCAGGGTGTGAAAGGAGTTGGAGAGCCTTTGGGTTGTTAACAATATATGTATCATTTCTCTAATAAGTATAGAAATCTAGCTTCAGTAATTTCATTAGAAACTGACAGTTAATTTGTATATTGTATTATGAATTATAAAGGTACATACAAAAAGAAGGAACCGTCTGCACCAACATAAGATGAATAATCGTGTGTTTATGATGTACAACTTCAAAGTAAAAGAAAGACAAAAGGAAAAGGATGTGAAAGATGCGCTTGAGTTGGAGGATATTGAATGAGATGATGAATGGATCATAGAAAACAAGATCCGGTGCTCCCCCCTAACCAAGATTTGTCGCACTCCCCTGATAGGATTACTCGAAGGGAAGCACATGTCCCTATAGAAGAAAATATTGACCAAGAAGTTGAAACCATGACAAAGAACGTAGTCACACATGTATGTATGTTGATTATATAGTTGTGATGTCATTTGTATAAAATATATGTACATAAAGTAATATATACAGTTTTTATATACATGCAGGTGGTGACAAGTATAATCGTGTATGTGACTACAATGAATATGAAGCTAACAGTGGATCCAACGAGGATAAAGAATACGATAATATACCAGCCAAAGATGATGGTAGCACACATCCTCCCCTTCACATGCGGCAAGCAATGATGAATCAAATATGGATGGCTTCTCTTAGATTGCTACTACGTTGCAAAAATTCTATTGTGGTCTAAGTACTTTTATTTTTTTACTCTATATAATTTGTTGTTAAAACTCTATAGAATCATATAATTTATGGTGTGGATACAAACTATCTAATTTCGGCGGAGGTGCCGGGCATCCGTCTCCGCCGTCGTCAGAGAGCGGGGGAGGACCGAGGCGAGGAGCGTGGCCTTGGGATCCACCAGCGCGTTCGAGGGCGAACGGCGGGCCGACATTGCCTCCCCCTCTCCTTCGCTCGCTGCCGCTCGCGCCGGGCTGCACGTGCCTAGGACTCGTGCGTCCGTGTGCGTGTCGTCCCCGGTGCGGGCACGAGGACCCAACGATGGCCGGGTACCACCGCCGGACCAGAGGATGGTGGAGGTGAGCGGCATACCTGGCGGAGCGAAGGGGAGCTGCCGGTGCTGCGCGGAGGGCGGGAAGGCCCGGCGACGTCGCCGATGCTGAGGAAGAAGACCCGACGCTGCCGGGACCGCCTTGCTCGAGCAGTGACCTCCGCAATGCGATGCGGAGGGCCAACTCATCCACGTCGATGTTCGACCCTTCGGATTCTGACCCAGATCCGCCGCCGGTTCCATCGCCGGCCATCAAATAGGAGGGAGGGGATCGGAAATGGAGTGGACGGAGACGGGAGTGAAGTGGATTTCAGACTGACCGTTGTCTAAGGTTTTCCGTATGTGGGGATATTTGTGGGGTCGGGTTGGGCCGGGCTGACGTAGCGGACGCGCCCATACGCCACCATATTCGCTCCATATTTGGATTGGATATGGGAATGCCGGTCAGCCCGGACGTTTGAGAGTTGTTTGAGGGAGCCGTCTGGGTCAGAAAAACGTTCCATATGAGGGTTTGAGATGCCCGGCTGTAGATGCTCTTAGTAATACTCCCTCCATTTCAAAATAAGTATCTTAATTTTATACTAATTTTAATATAAAATTGTACTAAATTTGAAACACATATTTTGCAACGGAGTTGCTATTCATATGTGTCCCTGTGCACGTTCAAACGAGCAGGGGGGTGTGCATCACCCGTGCCTGTGACCACTCTACCGGAAGCCAGAAGGCGAGGTGCAACCGCTATATCGGATCGGGTGTGTTGGCGACTTTCTTCGTATGCGAAAACGCCCAACACCAATCGATGATCTCCGTCGGCCCGGCTGCGATTTGCTACCGCACCAAACCATGCATGGCATGGCGATACCGAACGAACAAAGCGATGTGTACGAGGAAAGGCAGTGTTCCTTTTCTGGACCTATATACAGGGGAAGAGAAACTTCGTGTGGGCCCTAAGCTTATCGGCCAGGTCATAGGTTGGTAGTCTGAAACTTGACGGCCATGATAAGTGGTGATCGGTCGTCACTGCATGATGAACCAACAAGTCAAGGATGATGTAACTTAATTACACCGTTCTCGTCGGTCCATTGACGAAGGTGCCAAATCTAAACATCATCATGTTGATTTTTATCTCCTTTGAGCATTTTGCAGGCATTCTGAAGCTGGTCTTTGAAAAGGAAAGATGAGATGATCTTTTGGCGAGGCCACTGAGATCAAAACATGACTAGGTATGTTATGTAGCCTTTTAAAGACAAGACATAGCTAGGTGGACCAAAAACAAGAACCCATACAAAAATAACTTTTGAACAACCCCAACCGCGTTGTTGAAATCATCACGAAACCAATAAATAGAATGGCCACAAAAATGATTGCCAACCTGTATAAAAGAGGTAGTAGTATATGTAAGGCAAACCTTGTTGTTGAAATCATCTATATCTATATCTATACCAATATAAAAAGACCCAGTGAGGCAGATCCAACAGATCTCGGCCATCCATTCGCATTCATCCAACAGTTGTTATTGTCCTAATGGTGAGCGACTAAACACGTTTAGCGCTAAACACAACTTTCTCTTCTATCATCACCTTCCTTTGGCACGAAAGGAAAGAAACTACCCACGATCAATCAAGAAAGAAAGAAAGGAAAGTACTTTCTCCTCCGTGATCACATTCCTTTGGCACGAAAGAAAATAAACTGCCCACGTCAATCAAGAAAGAAAGAAAGAAAGGAAAGTAACCGCTGCATCATCGCGTCGCCCCCAATCGCCTCCGGCCACAACACCTTCACGACACCTTCCCCATCGCCTCGAGCCGCCACACCTTGAAGGATGCCGCATCTTCCATCTTTGTGTTGCCCCAACCCATCGCCTCGCCTTGCCTCAGCCATCGGCGGCGAGACCTCCTCCTACACCAACTGGCTTGGCTGCCAGGGACGGCACATCCTCCTACAGCCAGCCGGCTGGAAGCCGCCTCCTACACCACCTAGCAGGTCGTCGGGGACGCCTCATGTTCCTCGGTGTTATTCACCGTCCATCCGGGCGGCTCCGCGAACAACTGCCTCATTAGCTTCGCAGCCTCGACATCCTCCAACCGGATCCTCTGATCTCCTTCTTGGCGGGGAGAATGGCGAGCAATAGAGTCGGCAGTGGTCTCCCTGTTCGGCTCTCACTCTATATGTCATGCTTGGTGCCCTTCCGAGGTCGACATCGAGCAAGTGTCGACTGACGCTGCCCCCCGAGTTCTCAGCTTTCACAGGGTGCATCCACCCGGCCAGGAACCAACCCAGGCTCAAGCGACGACCATGGCCATTGGATCTATCATTGCGTTAAGTTTGGCCAGTGACATGCCCTTGCCACGCACCAGCTGCTAGGTGTCATATTGATCTGATGTCTTTTTCTATTCCGTTGTGTTTATCGGAATCTGACCAGACTCGCGTTTTCAGCTAATTATCAATTTCAAATGTGTAGACGTCTACCTATGCATTTGTTCTTACCAAGATGAAGGGAACTGCATAGTATTATCCATATGAAAAAACCAAGTCTACACATTTGAAATTGATAATTAGCTGAAAACGCGAGTCTGGTCAGATTCCGATAAACACAACGGAATAGAAAAAGACATCAGATCAATATGACACCTAGCAGCTGGTGCGTGGCAAGGGCATGTCACTGGCCAAACTTAACGCAATGATAGATCCAATGGCCATGGTCGTCGCTTGAGCCTGGGTTGGTTCCCGGCCGGGTGGATGCACCCTGTGAAAGCTGAGAACTCGGGGGGCAGCGTCAGTCGACACTTGCTCGATGTCGACCTCGGAAGGGCACCAAGCATGACATATAGAGTGAGAGCCGAACAGGGAGACCACTGCCGACTCTATTGCTCGCCATTCTCCCCGCCAAGAAGGAGATCAGAGGATCCGGTTGGAGGATGTCGAGGCTGCGAAGCTAATGAGGCAGTTGTTTGCGGAGCCGCCCGGATGGACGGTGAATAACACCGAGGAACATGAGGCGTCCCCGACGACATGCTAGGTGGTGTAGGAGGCGGCTTCCAGACGGCTGGCTGTAGGAGGATGTGCCGTCCCTGGCAGCCAAGCCAGTTGGTGTAGGAGGAGGTCTCGCCGCCGATGGCTGAGGCAAGGCGAGGCGATGGGTTGGGGCAACACAAAGATGGAAGATGCGGCATCCTTCAAGGTGCGGCGGCTCGAGGCGATGGGGAAGGTGTCGTGAAGGTGTTGTGGCCGGAGGCGATTAGGGGCGACGCGATGATGCAGCGGTTACTTTCCTTTCTTTCTTTCTTGATTGACGTGGGCAGTTTATTTCCTTTCGTGCCAAAGGAATGTGATCACGGAGGAGAAAGTACTTTCCTTTCTTTCTTTCTTGATTGATCGTGGGTAGTTTCTTTCCTTTCGTGCCAAAGGAAGGTGATCACAGAAGAGAAAGTTGTGTTTAGCGCTAAACGTGTTTAGTCGCTCACCATTAGGACAATAGCAACTTTTGGATGAATGCGAATGGATGGCCGAGATCTATTGGATCTGCCTCACTGGGTCTTTTTATATTGGTATAGATAATTCATTGTGCACACAATTGTGGGTCAGATGATTGATTTCACTGGAATTTGCGCGTACTCAAATCATGGCTTATGCAAAGTTAATTTAAAGTTTTATTTTGCAAAAATTTCAAACGGAGACCGAGCTCCATGGAGGCCTTTATTTGAAAACTTCAAAATTTGAACTTTTCAATTTCAAAAAATTCTATAAATAAATACACATATACCTAGATACATAATGTACTTGTGTGGAATTTTTCAGATGGAAAAACATTAAAATGTGAGCTACACAAAACGGACAAATCTGGGGCTTTTAGCATATGTATTGTTCATCTTCAAAGTCCATGGTTTTTTTTGTGCAGCTCGCAATTTAAGGTATTTCATCCTGAATTTTTTCACACATGCACTTTACATCCTTGCATACATGTGTATCTTTTTTCTGATTTTTTCAAAACTGAAATTTATGAAAAAAAATTCTAATTAAAGGGCTCCATGAAGGTCGGTCTCCAAAATGCCCTACTCTTTATTTTGTTGCTATTAAATACTTCATAAGTTTGTGTTTTGTGTAATTGATTGAATGGGGTTTCCTTTGTGGTTTCATATGATGAGTTTGTCAAGATCGGGATTAAGTATAGGCATGTGGTATTAGGTATCACCTGCTATTAAATAACATTCATGGATCAAATGTAGTGATATTAATTCATTTCTTAATACTTCATCAATTTGGCAAATGTCAGAGATAATTGAAGGTTGCACGTATGTCCGCATATAACCACTATGACACAAATATACTATTAGAGATGTGTTCTCCGAAGGACAAAGGGCATCTTGATGCAAGATGGAAGGCTTAAGAAGATTACACGTGTCTTGCACGTGCGAATTTACTAGTAATACAGAAGTTACTGTATCCACGATTAATTAGTGCCATTCATGGGTTGGCAAAGAAAATAAGTATTTGTAGTGCAAACTTGTAGTGTGATTTTTGTGTGTGTTGCGTTTGTTTTGACTTTCATTGTGTGTTTGCTCACTCAGTCGGTGCTGCGGGGTAGTGGAAAGCTTCACCCACTTTGTGTGTGAGTGTGTGTGCCGGGGGGTGGGAGGGGGGGGGGGGGGGGGGGGAAAGCATCTGTAGAGGAGGTAGTTCTACAAAATTGCTAACCAAACAAAAAAAATACATTCCACCATAAGAAGTATATTTTAATATATATGCTTTTTAGTTTTGCCAAAAGGATTGGTGGGTCATAAGTTTGGCCTGCACTAAGCTCGGCTGAAAGTAAGGGATTCATAATTTGAGGTTTGCCGAAATGGATTTTTTGTGTGTGATGGAAACATCTGATCTATTCATCAACTTCTAAGGTAATACAAAGAACACCAGAAGTTAAAAATACATCCAGATTCGTAGACGACCCAGCAACGACTACAAGCACTGGAGTGAGCCGAAGGCGCGCCGCCATCATCACACCTCTCTCATCGGAGCCGGACAAACCTTGTTGTAGTAGGCAGTCAAAAAATCCTCATGCCGAGGACCCATAGGACCGGCACATCAGAATAGTAACCGTCATCGATGAAGAGACGCATAGATCGAAAGGACCCAACCTATAGACACACGGACACAACAAACGAAGATCGGATCCACGTGGATCCATTGAAGACAAACGACAACTGCATCCCACGAGATCCGCCGGAAACAAACCTCCGCACTCCCTCCGAAGATGCTAGAGTCATCACCGGAATGGGGGCTAGGCGGGAAAGATCTTATTCCATCTACAAAAAACTATCGTCGTATCGCATCTAGCAGGACAAAAACCCTAGAAAAACTAAAAAAAAAAACAAAGCCCTCCCGCCGGTAAGGGTCGGAATTCACGACGCCTCCAATTTGAGGTTTGGCGAAACGGATATGTAAGGTTCAAAGATTTGAAGGCACAAATAGATTATAGGTGAAGATCGAATGGTCGGGCAATACAAGTTCTAGGGCCTAAGAGAATGCACAGATAATTTCTAGCCGCGTGTATGCGGGGCAAAGAAATCTAAACACCCATTTATCTCTACACACAAAAGCTTCACGTTGACTCTCCTACCTACCCCTAGTCGCTCTACGCGGGATCCGCCACCACTGCCCATTCCTATTGTAGTCTAGAGCCACCCATACCTATCTTCTATACCTAAATAGCCCGCTTTCACTAACATATTTATTTTCAATATACAAGCATGACATCTGAGTATACACTCAGTATGCAACATGCATGAGAAAACATGCAACCATGTAAAAAAAAATGTCCAACTCAACATGCATGATAATTCCTTTTTATTATGTTAAACATATTTATTTAATATTTTATTACTATACAATAATCAAACACAATAAATCCAATGTAGTTTCAGTTTTAGTACTCATATTATTATTTCAAATAATAATGTTTCATACAACCAAATATCATTGAAATATATTAAAAACCATTCCCACAACAAGGTGCATGGTATCATGCATAGGACAATGCCTACCTCAGCATGCATGAGAATTTACATTCTGTTATATTGATTATATGTATGAAATATTTTACAACTATATAATATAAACAAACACAATAAACCATATGTACAAGTTTATCATCCTTCTCATGAACTCTTGCGGTGTAAGGCTGGATACTGCCTCGGAGAGGGACACTTTTCAACCATGTGTCCTCCCAGGAACAAATCCGAGATCCATTCCTTACCGCGAAGGATGGATCTAAAGCGGAGAAGATATTTTGTGCCACCATCAGATCTACCCAAAAATACGAGTCCTTGGTTTTCAATATCCCTAGGACACGATTTTGAGCTTACATACTTATTGTGCAAAATAATTTACTTAACAAGTTTCTCAGGTAAAAGCTTAGAGTAATGTAATAAGATGATGTAAGCGAGTGATAATGATTTAAATAATATATTTTGCTAAGTTGGAAGAAAAAGAAGAGAAGAGAGAAAAGATGTGGACTGTAGAGTAACACTCAGTTGCATCACGTGCTCCTAGAAACTTCATGAGAATGCAAGGTGGGTCACAATAACATATATTGATAGCCAACCATTATATGTGTTGACTAGAAAATTAACTTTAGGGCCTCTTTGATTGAAAGGATTTTCATAGAATTTCTGAAGGATTACAATCCTTGGGAATTTTTTCTATGTTAGTCGTTTGATTCGTAGAATTGAATTCTATAGGATTTTCCCTAAGGATTCATTTGTACTACATTTTATAGGAATTTTAGCATCCACTTGAACGTCTTGGAAGAAATTCTTTGTTTTTCCTGTGACACAATCAAAAAAACTCAAATTTTGTAGGAATACAATGGCCATGTCATTTCAATCCTACGGTTTTCCTATTCCTATGTCTTTCCAATCCAGCGAATCAAAGAGGCCCTTAGATGATATGATATGACAAGAACATATAGCGAGCAGCCAACTATACTATTAACCATGCTCTCATAAAGGCATTTAGTAAGAGCATCTACAGTCGGGCGTCTCAAACCCCCCACATACACCCGGGCGGACGGCCCGATGACTGACCGGACAAAAAACCCGACCCATACAGGCGCCTCTGTAAGACTAAACCAGAGATGACCCCTAAAAATGTACGAAGACATTGAAGACAATGGTGGTTCATGAAGACATTCATGTCGAAGACAATGACATATGAAGACTCCCCATGAAGCCTATGGAACTCGAAGACTTAGATCCTTCGTAGTTTTACTTTATTCATGTTGTGTCATAGGAACCACCGTACTGTTAAGTGGGGTCCAAGAAAACCAGTCAGGATGACTGAAGTGATGCCTAATTCAAATCCTATGTCTTCGAGTGAAGACAATGAGAGAAAATCTTGTCCAGAGTCAGACAAGTCAGCTTTACTTGCAGCCCAAGTAAAGTTGCCGTGAGAGTTCGAAATCCGACCGTTAGTACACGTGTCAGTTCCTTAGTGACCCAGGGTCATTTCGGACAAATCAGGTCAGGGTTGCCAAGTGGCTATAAATAGTCCACCCCTACAACCATAAACGGTTGGCTGCTCAGATTTCAGTGCACGGCTTTTGTCGTTTGAGAGTAACCCACCTCGAAGCCTTTGAGAGAAAATCCTTAGTGAGGAGAAAAGCCCTAACCACCCAGAGCCAGAGTAATTGGGCATCACTTAAGTCTTCTTGTCTGAGTGATCTGAAGACTTATTACACTTGAGGACTGTGCATCCTCCAGACGGTTAGGCGTCGCGTTCTGAGCATCCAAGAGGAATTGTGGATTGCCGGTGAACGAAGTCTGTGAAGGTTTGGGAGTCTACCTTGAAGACTTACCAGAGTGATTGGGCGGGGTCTGTGTGACCTTAGCTCAAGGAGAAAACGGTGAGGACTGGGTGTCCTGAGCTGCGTGTTCAGGACTGGGTGTCCGGGACTATGTGTCCTTTGGTTTAAATAACTAGCCGCTCCAACCAGACGTACAGTTGTTACAGCAACTGGAACTGGTCCAACATATCATTGTCTTCAACGTGTCACTGGTTTCATCTTCGCCTCCCTTTACTTACCAGTACACATTGTGAAGCTATTGAATGCTTGCTTTATCTTCTGTATTCACAACCTGACTGTATGATCTGTTTGGCTTCATAACTTCTTCCAACCTGATCCTCATTACACTGAAGCTGCTTGTCACTGTGCTTTCACTATATTGTATACTTGACCATGACTTGCGTTGTGTAATCTAACTTCCGCTGCATAGTGATAGGCTTGTTCACTCTGTTTGTCTTCATAACTTCCACGTTTTGAAGACTTTCATAAAAATCGCCTATTCACCCCCCTTCTAGTCGATATAACGCACTTTCAATTGGTATCAGAGCAAGGTGCTCCCTTGTTCTGTGTGATTCGGTTTAACCACCTGGAGTTTTAGCTATGTCGACTACAGGGATAATTAAAGTCTCCGCTGCGTGCCCCGTCTTCGATGGAACTGAATATCCCTACTGGAAGAATAAGATGCGCATGCATCTTGAAGCCATTGACGTCGACCTATGGTATGTCGTCGAAAACGGCGTTCCCAAGGCTGGAGAAGGTGTCACTGCGGCTGATGTCAAGAAGTTCACTCAACTGGACTCCACTGCTAAGAATATTATCTGTGGTCATCTGACCAAGGGACAGTACGGCCGTGTGAGTGCCTTGAAGACATCCAAGCTGGTTTGGGACTGGCTCTCCAAGGTCAATGAAGGCATCTCAACCCAGAGAGGTCAGAGAATCAGTGTTCTTCGCAATCTCTTCAACCGCTTCAAGCGAAATGACAATAAGAATGTCCAGCACACATTTGACCGGCTCACTGACATCACAAATGAGCATCAAGCCCTCGGCGCCACTGAGATCACCAAACATGAAATCATCAAGACGCTGCTAAGATCACTTGACAGTTCATTTGACATCCTAGCCCTGATGATTCAAGAACGTCCAGACTTCAAGACACTCGATCCGTCTGACATACTTGAGAGGCTCAACACACATGAGTTTCAGCTTTCTGAGAAAAGAGATATCTACGGTCCAAACTATGGGCGAACTCGTGCCTTGAAGGCAAAAGCTGTGTCCTCATCTGAAGAAGAATCTAACAGCAGTTCTGATGATCCTGAAGACATTGGAAGGGAACTTGCAATGCTAGTGAAGAAGTTCCAGAAATTCACCAAGAAGAAAGGCTTCAGAAAGTCTTCACGATCAAGCTCAAGGAATGATGAAGCTTCTGCGCATGACTACAAGAAGAAAACATGTCACAAGTGCAAGAAAACTGGACACTTCATCTCTGAATGTCCACAGTGGGACAATGAGAACAGAAAGAAGAAGAGCAAGGAATATGACTCTGACGATAAGAAGACGAAGAAATACTCAAAGTCTTCGTCCAAGTCTTCCTCAAAGTCTTCATCACACAAGAAGAGTTCATCTGGCAAGGCTCGTGCGTTTGTTGGCAAGGAAATGGATTCAGAGGAGGAGTCCGCTTCTGAGGAGGCAGAGGTGGAGTTTGAGGAGGAGTCAGATTCAGGCATTGCGAGTCTGGCTACAGCCTACGTCGCCAAGTCCATCTTCAACACTGAAGACAATGACTCCATCACCAACACCGATGCAAATGACAAGGACGAATATACTCCTACCTACTGCTTCATGGCACGTGGTGCCAAGGTAAACACACGCACTACTCACTATCAAACATCCAGTGACGATGACTCTGATTGTGATTCAAAACCCAGTTACAAAACACTTGCTAAAATTGCAACTGAACAACAAAAGGCCATGGAACATATTCAAAAACTGTTAGACAGAAGCGATGATCTGTTGGGTGCTGAAATGACTCGTTCTGAATCCTTAATTGAAGACATAAAAAAATCTTCATGTTAAGTATCAGGAAAAAGAAGCAAGATCTTGAGAAGTTGAGAGCGGATCATGAAGATCTTCAAAAGGAAAACGAGTCACTTCGAGCCGAACAGATCAGTTCTGCTCAGGAAGGATTTGAACCACCATGCCTTAAATGCATTGAGCGTGATAATGCTATTTCTGTTGCTGAATGTTCCACTGCTACTGCTGTTGCAATATCTTCAACTGTTGAAGTGGTAACTAACCCCTCTGCTGAGGATACCACTGCTATTCCTGATGAAAATGCTAGGTTGAAGACATTGCTTGAAACAGGGATGTACAAAAGTCTCAAAGGACATCAGACATTATGTGATGTCCTCAAGAAGCAGATTCTGAACCGAAACCCTAGGAAAGAGGGTGTTGGCTTCGTGAGGAAAATTAATGCAGATGGCTCTTACTGGAAACCTGAGCAGTACCCCAAAACCACATGGGTTCCTGCAAAGGAATCCTCAGCAGATCCATCCAATCTATCTGGCTTCACTTGTGCTAATCCAATTATCATTGATGAATCCTTTGATGCAAACTATAAACTGTTTAGGAATCAGAATGGTGAAGTATTTGCCAGGTACATTGGTACTAACTGCAGGAATGGACCGCCTATGAAGAAGATCTGGGTTCCAAAAACATGTCTTGAGAATCTTCCTGTGAATGTCCTCATGACACCTCACATGAAGAAGACAAACCTCAGACCAAAGGCTTCATATGGTCCAAAGGCTTCATACAGGCAGAGGACTCATTTGAGTCGCACTAACACAAATGTTCTGCAGGGAAACCATGCTCAGGCATATGAGAGCGGTTCTTCAAACCGTCAATCTCATATGACCAAAAACTATTCTGGCTATTCTTATGAGTACTATTGCCCACCTGCTAGACTGTTTGCTAGGGCTCCAAAGCCAAAATTTTCAGATGCTGCACTTAGACTTATTGCTTCTAAGCCACCCTTGAAGATGTGGGTGGTTAAGAAAGCTTAACTCTCTTTTGCAGGGAAAGATCTCCAGCACAAAACCAAAATCTTCTGATGCTATTGCTGGGGACCTTAAAAATCTTGTGGGGCGCAAGATCAAATGCCCGAATGGCATCACTATGTATTTCATACCTGAATCGCATGCTACTCTCCCTACTTGTCCTAACCTGGATCTAAGTTTTCATAATCCACTGGTTCGTCAAATGTTTTTGCTTCACAACACTCTTCGTGAAGCCTATCCCCCTAACTGCACTGTAGGGTACGACACCAGTGACTTCAGAGTCTTCAGAATGGATTATTGACAGTGGGTGTACAAATCACATGACTGGCAAAAGAAGTCTCTTTATGGACTCAACCTTACGTCCATCTGACAAGAGCTACATCACATTCGCTGACACTGGTAAAAGTAAGGTACTGGGTCTAGGTAGAGTTGCAATCTCAAAGGATCAACACATGGATAAAGTCATGTTTGTTGAATCCCTTGGCTTCAACTTAATGTCTGTCTCAATGCTTTGCGATTTGAACATGATTGTAATCTTTGGAAAATATCATTGTCTGGTACTAATGGAATCTGACAAGTCTCTAGTGTTTGAAGGGTATCGAAAAGATGATTTGTACATGGTAGATTTCTCAGCAGGGCCACAGCTTGCAGTTTGTCTTCTCGCAAAGGCTTCAGAATGCTGGCTTTGGCATCGAAGACTTGGGCATGCTGGCATGAGGAACCTCCACACCCTTGCGAAGAAGAAGCATGTCATAGGCATCGAGGGCGTCAAGTTCAAGAAAGATCACTTATGCGGTGCCTGTGAAGCTGGGAAGATGACAAGGGCAAAACATCCTTCGAAGACAATCGTGACCACTACTCAACCCTTCGAACTGCTTCACATGGATCTCTTTGGTCCCACTCACTACTCAACTTTCTCCACTACTGCTTGCCTCTATGGCTTCGTCATTGTTGATGATTACTCTAGATATACTTGGGTGCACATAATCCTTTACAAGACTGAAGTGCAGGATGTCTTCAGACGCTTCGCAAATCGGGCAATGAACAATTATGGCGCCAAGATAAAGCACATCAGAAGTGACAATGGCACAGAATTCAAGAACACCGGCCTTGACACATATCTTGATACATTGGGCATCACTCATGAATTCTCAGCTCCATACACGCCACAACAGAATGGCATCGTCGAACGCAAGAACAGAACACTCATTGAGATGGCCAGAACAATGTTAGATGAGTACAAGACACCAAGAAAATTCTGGACTGAAGCCATTGACACTGCATGCAATACTATCAACCGTGTATATCTTCACAAGCTGCTGAACAAGACATCTTATGAACTTCTGACTGGCAAGAAGCCAAATGTCAGTTACTTCAGAGTATTTGGATCAAGATGCTGGATCAAGGACCCTCACCACACCTCAAAATTTGCTCCAAAAGCACATGAGGGCTTCATGCTTGGAAATGGAAAGGATTCGCACTCCTACAGAGTCTTCAATCTCTTTCACTACAAAGTGGTTGAAACAGTGGATGTGCGGTTCGATGAGACCAATGGGTCACAAAGAGAGCAACTACCAGATGTGCTAGATGAAGTTCCAGCCAGTGAATCAATCAAGCTAATGGGAACTGGAGAAATTATACCTTCTGAAGCTCGTCCTGAAGAAGAACTTATCATCTCAGCACCTGATCCACATGAAGACAATGCTCAGCCTGAAGACATTCCTCCCCATGACAACGTAGATCAGCAAGAGCAAAGTCTTCGACCCCTACATCCTCGTGTTGCCAATGAAGTGCAGATTGACAGAATAATTGATAGCATCAATGCACCTGGTCCACTGAATCGTTCGAGGGCAACTCAACTGGCAAACTTCTGCGGACACTTCGCATTCGTTTCAATCACAGAACCCAAGAAAATTGATGAAGCCTTTATGGAACCTGAATGGATTCAAGCTATGCAAGAAGAGCTTCAACAATTTGAGCTGAACAATGTATGGGAGTTGGTTAAGCGTCCTGATCCATGGAAGCATAACATAATAGGCACCAAATGGATATACCGCAACAAGCAAGATGAGCATGGCCAAGTCGTCAGAAACAAGGCTCGTCTCGTTGCTCAAGGATATACTCAAGTGGAAGGCATTGACTTCAATGAAACATTTGCTCCTGTTGCCAGACTTGAAGCCATCCGTATACTGCTGGCCTATGCAAATCATCACAACATAATCCTGTATCAAATGGATGTAAAAAGTGCCTTCCTCAATGGCAAAATTGAAGAAGAAGTGTATGTTGCACAACCACCCGGGTTTGAAGATCCAAAACATCCTGACATGGTGTACAAGCTCAAAAAGGCACTATATGGCCTCAAACAAGCCCCTCGGGCCTGGTATGATACACTCAAATACTTCCTGAAGAGCAAAGGCTTCATACCTGGTTCCCTGGATCCCACTCTCTTCACAAAGACATATGATGGTGAACTGTTTGTGTGCCAAATATACGTGGATGACATTATCTTCGGCTGCACAAATCAGAAGTACAATGAGGAGTTCCGATATATGATGCAAGAGCAATATCAGATGTCTATGATGGGGGAGCTGAAATTCTTCCTCGGTCTTCAGATACGGCAACAACGCAATGGCATCTTCATATCTCAAGAGAAATATCTCAAAGACTGCCTGAAGAAGTTCGGTACGCAAGACTGCAAAGGCTTCACAACACCAATGCCAGCCAAACATCATCTGGGTCCTGACGACAATGGTAAAGAGTTCGATCAAAAGGTATACCGCTCCATGATTGGTTCTTTGCTTTCTTTATGTGCATCTAGGCCAGATATTATGCTTAGTGTTTGCATGTGTGCTCAGTTCCAAGCGGCACCAAAGGAGTCGCATCACTTAGCTGTGAAGCGAATTCTTCGATATTTGGCTCACACCCCAACTCTAGGGTTATGGTATCCAAAGGGCTCAGAGTTTGATCTGGTTGGATTTTCGGATGCTGATTACGCTGGTGACAAGGTTGATCGGAAGTCCACATCAGGCACATGTCACTTTCTGGGCCGATCACTTGTCTGTTGGTCTTCAAAGAAGCAGAACTGTGTATCTCTCTCCACTGCTGAATCTGAATACATTGCTGCTGGATCCTGATGCGCTCAGCTTCTATGGATGAAGCAAACCCTCAAGGATTATGGCATTCATCTGAAGCAAGTGCCACTTTACTGCGACAACGAAAGCGCCATCAAGATTGCCAACAACCCAGTTCAGCACTCGAAGACAAAGCACATTGAAATTCGTCATCATTTTCTCAGAGATCATGTTGCAAAGGAAGACATTGATATCATACACGTCAACACTGAAGAGCAATTGGGAGATATCTTCACCAAGCCCTTGGATGAGAAGATATTTTGCAAGTTACGGTGTGAGCTAAATATCTTGGAATCCTCAAATGTCCTGTGATCAGGCACACATCCTAACACTTATGCATGATGATGACTTAGATGTGCAACACATGAAGTAACGTATATCTTCAATCAGTGAAGACATACATTCTAAGTGTGAATACATTAACGTGGAATTTGACTTCGGAGCGCCACGATAATTGTGCGCCGTGTCTGGGTCTAATACTTCCTGTACGGTGGGTAGCGCCACCACCAAATTTTTCTGCTTGAAGTATTTCACTCATGGCATTACATTTGCTATGTCTTCACATTTGGTTTGGCTTCAATCTCAACATGTATTCATGATTTTCTTCACTATGTTGATTATATATGTACTGGTGGTCTGTCCTCTACAGCATTCACTTATAGCTATGCCTTCTTGTTTGAATCTTTTGAACTAAGTGAATGTGATCGGACCCTAACCTCTCCATGCTTCCTACCTCAAACTCTATCTCTCCAAGTCATATGCATTCTATTGAAACTGTCGAATGTCTTCACTGCATCCTTGTCAGAAGAAGACACAGAGACAAACTTCAAAACAGCTTTCAATGTTTTTCCATCAACAAGAAATCCGGAGAAGTAGGAACGACTCCCGACAAACAAGGCGTGCGTGGGGTGAAACTGCCCCCACAATTCCGCATGCTGGCCACGTACTAATCAGATGCGAATCGCCAGGGCCACCTGAGTAATAGCGCAGTGCCGCCCATATTCCTATAAATACACGTTTCACTGCGGTCATTATCTCTTCTTCCACCCTCGCACGAACCCTAGCGCCACCGCTAACTTTCAACGACGCCGGCGACGAAGTGCTTCACTGCCGCAACCTCTCCGACGCCGTTCTCACGCCGACAGCGGACATCAGTCTCTCCGCCGTTGCCGTAGGTGTCTTCCGTCGCCAAGTTAGGGCACGGAAGATCGAACTGCTCGACCTCAACTCTCACCTCGTCTAGCAGTTCCAAGTCTGGTAAATAACAAGTCTTTTTACAGCCTCTTTTGATCCTATAGCTCCATCACTTTCTGCCAAAAGAGGTTTCCATTCACACAAGTTTCATCCCTCTCATCTGCATCTCATAACTTGCCTAGTATATTCACTTGTTCTTCATGAAGTAGTTAGATTCCTCACTTGTACTGATCTATGGGTTCGTACAAATCTGGAACCAACTTCTTTTCTATAAAGTGAATGTCTTCGCATGATGAGGTCAATATCTTCTAAACTGATTTATCTTCAAAATCTTCTGAGAATGCATATGACCTCTTCCCCTTCCCTAGCACCTTAATGCTGTCATAGGTACATGTCCGTGGGAGAATCTTTTGGTTCTCATAGTCTGCATTCATTTGCAGAGTTCCTACAGCGTCACATCAACTCACCCGAAGCTAGTTCCTGTTGGTCAAGCAAAAGGAAGCCTTTGAATCTCTTGAAGCCTTCCAAGTTAAGCTTCATGGCAACAGAAAAACTAGCAAGGAAGGGAGGCAGACAGAGACGTGGTGAAACGTCTAAAGATCTGCCTGAAGATTTGGCAGAAATGTACCAAACTGATCCTGAAGAGAGCTATGGTCAGCGCAAGACACGAATCCAATGGATTCGAAGATATTGGGCAGAACAGTGGTTCCAATACCGCTTCATAACCAAGGAATATGCAGAAAAGTGCGCCATCAAGAGACCATGGGAAGACGCACTGTACAAAAACCTCGTACCCCGAACCAGAGACGAAGCCATTGCTCAAGGCTTCTTTCCATGCATGGTCAGGGGACAACAGCCAGCTGACGCACATCCGTCATCCCTTCTCTGGTGTCGCGATGACACTCTGTTCAAGCGCAACTTCCAATTTGCTCAGAACTCTACGAAGCAAAACAAGCAGGAGTTTGGGTTGGACTTCAACCCTGGTCCCTCCAAACCAAGGGCAGATGGCACATGCGACGCAAATCCCAATGTCATCGGGCCGTATGCCAATCTCGAAGGCCTCATCACTCGCATTCTAGTCCAAGGGACTGCCGTGAACGACCCTCCAGCAGACACTGAGTCTGATGACGCTCCTGCTGCCCCGGAGCCGAAGCAGATGAAGAAGAAGCCAAAAGCTTCCAAGCCAGCCGCTTCTCCCAAGATCTCCAGAGCGAAGCCATTGGCCACTGCACCTCCTGAAGCAAGTGTGCAGTCTGAAGACTTATCACGAGTCTCCAAGCCCCAAGAAGCCAAGAAGCCTCAGCCACACACTAGCAAAGAGCTCACTGCCGCTGCCGTTCTTTGCTGCGAGGCCATTGATCTGTCAAGTGACGACGATCTTGCCGATGATGCTCTTGAGCAGCTAATCAAGAGCAAGGAGGAGGCTGAACTCTTCAACAATCTGCCTCTGTTCGATGCAGCAATCATCCACAACTTCATTGATGAGTGGTTTGATACACCCAACATCAGCTTCGATGATCTGCAGCTGCCCATTGGCCTCAGCGTAGCCTTCCAAGGAGCTATTGCTTCAGAACTCGCAATTGCCCAGCGCATAGTGGAACTGAAGCAGAAGATAGATTTTGAAAAGGCTCAGTTCAAGCAGAACATGGCCACGCTCAGCGTCCAAGAAGTCAAAGACTTCAAAGTCATGCTGCACGAGTTGAAGGAAAACTTTATGCAGAAACGTGCAGAGGCTCAGGGTTCACGTGAGCGCATGAAGAATTTGGCTGATCTCTGTGTGCAGGCCTACAATGAGGCCGAGAAGCGAAAGGCACTTGGGCGTCCCGGCATCGACCCCAGGATGGCCGCTAAGAAAAAGAAGAAGCCCACTGTGGCTGAACAAGAGGCCCCACGACAAGAAGCTGTTCCGATTGTCTTCCCCACTGCCAAGCCTAGCTCGAAGCCAAAGCACCGCTCAACCGCTTCAGATCTTAAGAAGACAAGGACAGCCGAAGCTGAAGCAAGGAAGAGGAAACACCCTGAAGCCTCTCCTTCAGACCCCACCATCAAGAAACGCAAGACCAAGAAGTCTCGGGCTGCTCCCACAGAGCCCCTGATAGTCGAACCCCTCTCCGTCCGCTTTCCGAACGAAGATCGTCAGCTGACCGTGCATGAGCCTGCTTTCACAGAGGCTCCGCATGCTGAAGACATTCCAGCAGCCGGCCCCAACGCTGCTGAAGACATTGGTCTCCAAGACAATGTGCAAGGTGATGCAGTCCTTCCTCAGCTCGAAACGAGCGAAATGATCAGCATTGGTCGTCCCTTGACGCCAATCACCCAAGATGCATCATGGGCAGATCGCCCGCAAGAGGAAGAGAATGAGCCCCAGCCCACTGCAACTCCACCAGCGTCGCCTGCATTCCGTAGGCTTCGCAAAGGGCCAAGGGCTCAGACTGCTGACGACATTCCGGCTGCATCAGCCGAAGAACATGAAGAAGAGCACGAAGAACCTCAAGCTCCATCTCCCCCACACCAACAAGAAGAAGTTCTCAAGGAGAACGTACCTGAATCCATCCCTCTCACTACACGTGATGAGGCTGACACCACTGCGGCTGCCACACCCAATACTGAAGCATTTGTGGAGCCCGACCAACCAACAGC
The DNA here is from genome assembly GCA_034509565.1 of Triticum monococcum. NCBI lineage: Eukaryota > Viridiplantae > Streptophyta > Magnoliopsida > Poales > Poaceae > Triticum > Triticum monococcum. The sequence goes on from CM067842.1 coordinate 126,066,645, forward strand.
TTCAAGAGATACTGAAGCTACTGCCTCTGACCCTTCTGTGCCTGAGTCTGCTGCCGGTCCATAGTTCAACTATCATGTTGCGCACAGGCCCCAGGTACAGAAGCCAATCCCACGACTGCCAAGGTTCCCAGGTCCTGCCACCGCTCCTGGCTCCTTCAATGTCAATAGCTTCAGGGCAGATAACACCTTCTTCAACCGCTCCAAGAACCCTTACTCAAGGGAACGGATTGTGTCAGATAGGTTCTGGAGCTACCCACAGCGCAGCTACTACTCCTGCGTCCTCTACAACCAAGGCCGTATCTTTCCACACCAGCGCCTTGAGGTTGAAGCTATTGCTGGTCTGCCTGGTCTGGAAGAAGCACCGGACTGCTTCAAGCAAGTTGGCCTGCTGCCGTTTGTCACAGATGAAGAGCATTGGAATGAAGAGCTTCTGCTCCAGTTCTATGCCACACTGCACATCAAAGGCTACAACAGAGATCCGAAGACTTGGGTCCTGGAGTGGATGACCGGCAATGTCCATCATGAAGCCAATGCATTTGATATCATTGAGCTCACCGGCCTACCCACTCCTGGCGAACTCTTCGAAGAAGGCTGCCAACTCCATGCGGAAGCAGTTGAGAGCATATTTCAGCGACCTGAGCCAAATATGAGTCAGATGCTCTCAATGATGAAGCCATTGCTTCCTGACGCACCTTACCCAACCGAGTTCTTCGTTGAAGACTTAGAGTACCTGCCCAGAACTATCTATCACATCATCAGGCGGACTCTATGGCCCATTAAGGGGCACTCTCGATATGCTAAGGTTGAAGGTGCCATGAAGACTCTCATCTTCTGCATCCTGCATGGCAAATGCTTCAATGCCCAGGATCTCTTTATACGTCAACTTGCAGCGTCTGGCTCAGATCTCTTTGGTCTGAAGATTTATGCTCCATGGGTTATGAGGCTCATTAAGCTCCACTCTGCTATATCCTATCAACCCTCTTCTCGCAACCACAGAATCTTCTTACCTGATGTGGACACCTCTGCTGAAGCGATCTATCCTGAGCCTGCCAAGCAGCCATTAAGTCTTCAGAATGCAGAACACCAGAGCTTCACTCAGCATGATGAGGGTGTTGAAGCCATTTCCAGAGTCTATCCAATGGCTGGCACCACACGTGCCCCTGCATCAACTGAAGCCACTGACAGCACAGCTGCACAGAGACCCAAGAAACGCGCTCGTACGCTCACTGACCGTGAACTTCTTGTGGCTCTGCACCAAAAGCAAGATAGGCATCACGACTGGCTCAAACGGCAGATGCGCAGTATCATGCAAGACATCAATCGCATCAGGAATCTGGCCACAAAGAATGGCTTTGTCGCACATGAAACCTGTCGCCGCACTTGGAAAGGCCTCACCGTGATGTGCACTGAAGCTGAACTGCAAGAGGATGGCTTCAAAGAGAGATTCAAGTTTGACTCCACACCCCCCAGAAGAGCTGTGTTGCGTGGAACTCCGTCGCTTGAAGAATCAGAGTTCTCTTCCTCTGCTGCCACAGTGACTGGAAAAATCATTGAGGAAGAAGACGACGCTACATCACCACCACCTTCTTCAGCGCACGTCGTCACTGCACCAAGCTCGCCAGCTCCACCAAACGCCTCCACCGACCCTGCTGCGCCTGGGAACGCGTAGATAACTCTATGTCTTCAAACCTTTTTGGTCATCACTGACAAAAGGGGGAGAAGCATATGATGTTCATAGTCTTCAAGCGGGTCAATAATAAGGGCGGGTGCTTTATTATATTTTGCTTCGTGCTTACAACTCTCGTTTTGCTACATTTGGTTCTTTGAGTTGTAACACTTAAACTTGATGGTCGTCTGCTACTATGTTTGCCACTGTGTTTTTGCGAAGATAAATTCCGCATGTACGATGATAATTTCCGCACTTATATCATTTCGCAGACGTCCATTTTTCATTATGCATATCATTATCTTCTTATATCTTTACATGCATGATGGATTGTCATCATAAGTTGAAGTGGATTCCCACAAATACAACCTGCTATGTGCATTCGCGTTCCAGAAGCAAATCACTTATATGCACATCTTCAGGGGGAGCCCTTGCAGCTTATGAAGACAATTCTTTTACAATTTCACAAATTATATTCCCCGTTGAAAACTTCAACTAGTTTGTCATCAATCACCAAAAAGGGGGAGATTGTAAGTGCATCTAGTGCCACCCCTAGTTGGTTTTGGAGTATTGACGACAAACCTAGTTGAGGGACTAATGTGTTTGTGAGAATTGCAGGATAACACAGGTAGAAGTCCCTCATTGATTCGGTTTAGTTACCAGAGATGGCCCCTAAAAATGTACGAAGACATTGAAGACAATGGTGGTTCATGAAGACATTCATGTCGAAGACAATGACATATGAAGACTCCCCATGAAGCCTATGGAACTCGAAGACTTAGATCCTTCGTAGTTTTACTTTATTCATGTTGTGTCATAGGAACCACCGTACTGTTAAGTGGGGTCCAAGAAAACCAGTCAGGATGACTGAAGTGATGCCTAATTCAAATCCTATGTCTTCGAGTGAAGACAATGAGAGAAAATCTTGTCCAGAGTCAGACAAGTCAGCTTTACTTGCAGCCCAAGTAAAGTTGCCGTGAGAGTTCGAAATCCGACCGTTAGTACACGTGTCAGTTCCTTAGTGACCCGGGGTCATTTCGGACAAATCAGGTCAGGGTTGCCAAGTGGCTATAAATAGTCCACCCCTACAACCATAAACGGTTGGCTGCTCAGATTTCAGTGCACGGCTTTTGTCGTTTGAGAGCAACCCACCTCGAAGTCTTTGAGAGAAAATCCTTAGTGAGGAGAAAATCCCTAACCACCCAGAGCCAGAGTAATTGGGCATCACTTAAGTCTTCTTGTCTGAGTGATCTGAAGACTTATTACACTTGAGGACTGTGCATCCTCCAGACGGTTAGGCGTCGCGTTCTGAGCATCCAAGAGGAATTGTGGATTGCTGGTGAACAAAGTCTGTGAAGGTTTGGGAGTCTACCTTGAAGACTTACAAGAGTGATTGGGCGGGGTCTGTGTGACCTTAGCTCAAGGAGAAAACGGTGAGGACTGGGTGTCCTGAGCTGCGTGTTCAGGACTGGGTGTCCGGGACTATGTGTCCTTTGGTTTAAATACCTAGCCGCTCCAACCAGACGTACAGTTGTCACAGCAACTGGAACTGGTCCAACATATCATTGTCTTCAACGTGTCACTGGTTTCATCTTCGCCTCCCTTTACTTACCAGTACACATTGTGAAGCTATTGCATGCTTGCTTTATCTTCTGTATTCACAACCTGACTGTATGATCTGTTTGGCTTCATAACTTCTTCCAACCTGATCCTCATTACACTGATGCTGTTTGTCACTGTGCTTTCACTATATTGTATACTTGACCATGGCTTGCGTTGTGTAATCTAACTTCCGCTGCATAGTGATAGGCTTGTTCACTCTGTTTGTCTTCATAACTTCCACGTTTTGAAGACTTTCATAAAAATCGCCTATTCACCCCCCTCTAGTCGATATAACGCACTTTCAGCCTCAAACCGGCCTCAACTGCCCGGGCTGACCGGCACCACTCAAATCCAGCCCAAATATGGGGCGGATATGGTGAGGCTCGGACACGGTTGGGTGCGTCTGCCATGTCGGACTCGATCCACGTTGTCTCACCCGACCCACATATGTTCCTCCCCATTTGCTCCGTGGAGCAAACCCTAGCCACTCCACTCCGCCACTCAACCACTCGTCCAGCGATTGCCGACCTTCTTCGGCATGGCGAAAAACGGATCTGAGTCCTACACCTCCAGATCCGTCGACCCCGAGCTCATCCCACGAGGCCTCAAGGAGGTGATGGCCGTCCGACTTGCACTCCGTAGCTCCTGGGAGGAGGCAGCCCGATGGCAGCGCTCAGAGTCCTTTTGGCGAGAATCAATTGCGTCAGCCCAAATAGCGCATGGATCCACTGTGAGGTGTCTCACCGCTGCCTCACCGGAGGTGGTGCGGTCCGTTTGGCATCCAAATGCGGTGATAGGCATGCAACCCCTTAGTTTGTGCGCCGAGAAGGAGGTGAACGCATGGGCGGCGCCTGATGCAAACATGGTGTGGCATGATGTAACACCCCAGATGTAATTTACCTAATATGTAATCCAACTCTTGCTGTTTCCGGCATTAAGTTATTTTATTTTCTCGGGTTCGGGTTTTTGTCTCCATGCGTTGTTGTCGTTGTCATGCATCTCATATCATGTCATCATGTGCATTGCATTTGCAGACGTGTTCGTCTCATGCATCCGAGCATTTTCCCCGTTGTCCGTTTTGCCTTCCGGCGCTCCGTTCTCCTCCGGTGGTCATTTCTACTTTCTTTTCGTGTGTGGGGGTTAAACATTTCCGGATTGGACCGAGACTTGCCAAGCGGCCTTGGTTTACTACCGGTAGACCGCCTGTCAAGTTTCGTACCATTTGGACTTTGTTTGATGCTCCAACGGTTAACCGAGGGACCGAAAAGGCCTCGTGTGTGTTGCAGCCCAACACCCCTCCAATTTGGCCGAAAATCAACCAAAACCCTCTCCATCATCTAGAGCGTTCGATCACGATCGCGTGGCCGAAAACCGTACCTCATTTGGACTCTCCTAGCTCCCTCTATGCCTATATATATCTCCCCCATTCGAAATCACAGTTGAAACATTAGTCGCCTCCCACCTCTCGCCGCCGGACGCGTCCGCTTCGGGCCGGACGTGTCCGACCCAACTGCCGCCGCCACGTGTCCGCCTCCCACTCGCCGCCGCCTGCGCCCACATCAACCGCGCCAGCACCCGCGCGGGCCCGTCGGGGCCCAAGGACGGCCCCCGCGGCCCGGGTCTTCCCTGCCGCCTCCTCGCTCCAGGCGCGTCGCCCCGACGCCGGCGTTGCTCGCCGCGCCGCCACGCCTTCTCGCCAGCGAGCTTGAAGCTCCACCCGGCCCCCTCGTCGCTAGCCATCGCCTCGGCACGCCGCGCCACCCCGGTGCGCCGTTCCTCGCCGGCCTCGGATCCGGTGAGATCCGGCCGACCCGCTCCTTCGGTGAGCTCCGGGAGCCGCCTCCCCAACGAACTCCGGTGCCGACCCCGGCGAGCATCGATCCACGTGCTGGATCTCAGATCCGGATTCAAAAAAACCTAGGGTTGACTCCATTTTTTTCCTAAGACTACAGATAATATTACCATGTTCATCATGCTATATCTCCGCACCCGTAGATCCGTTTCGGGCGTGTAGCATATCAAAATGTTCGCCTCAGAGAGTACATTATTTCATCTCATTGCATCATTTTCATTTGAGCTCATGTTGATGCCCGAAATGCTGTTGGAAGAGAGCTATTTGAGTTAATTATCAGATCTACTGCACCAAATAGCTATTTGTCGTTTTTGCCATGATTATTGTGTGCATGATATGCTCCTGAGCTCTACATGTGTTTTGTTATATGCTTTGCCATCTTTCCAGAAGTGCTATCCATGTATTTTTTTGATATGTGTGGTGACTAGCACAAGCTTGCAAAGTGCTACATTCGTTAATGCTGTTTTCAGGGACTTAGCAATTCCAATAAGTCCTTGATCTGTTTTTATCAATATGACATATGTTCCTGTTGTTTCCTAGTGATCCGTGCCTCTTTTGAGGATGATCAGTAAGGATGATTTGTTAATCTTGTAGTGCTCTATCCATCCATGTCTTTGTTTGCAATTACGGAGCACCCTAGCTTGAGTCAATCGAGCTCTACTTTTGCTATTTCGTGAATCTGGGCGGATTGTCTACTCGTTAGCGATTTTGCCGAGGATGTTGTTGTTGTTCCATGCATGCTAAGTTGTTGTTCTTGCCATGTCTAGCTTGTATAATGTGTATTCTTGATGGGTGTATGCTTATTTTGTCATGCCTTGCTCTGTGGTGAGTGCATCGAGCTCGTGATCATGCCTACTCATTAACAGATTTGCATGCTCCAGTTTTTCTCAAAGTCTGTGACCTGATTATGTTTTTGCCATGTTCACATGCTTGCAATTGTATTTTCTGATCCCTTTTGGCTCAAGGTCACTAAGGAACTTTTGTTAAGCTCTTTGAGTAGCTCCATGCCATGCCTTACTTTGCCATGTTCAGTTCCTGTTGCATCTAGTTTTCTTTCTCCAAAATGTGCTACCTGATCTGAAATTCCAGGCTTGTGTTAATTTCACAAAGTCTGAAAACCTGTTTACCAATTGCACTTTTGCCATGCTTGTTTGAACCTGTTAATGGATGAATTGGCCGTAGCTCAGTGTTCATCTTTTGTTAAGCTTCATGAGTGGATCCCTGCCATGTATTTTTCTGCCATGTTTGAGTGCTGTAGCAGAATTATCTTGTTGCATTTAGATGGCTACTTCCTGTTTATCGCAGACCGGTACCATATTTGTTTTGCTTGCCATTTCCAAACCGTGCATCCGATTCCGGCGATCTTTATATAGATTTCAACCGAAATCACCTCACCTTTCCAGTGGCACTCTTGGATTTCCGAGTTGAGGCCGGGTTCATTCATTTCATGTCAAATCTTGCATATGCATCGCATATCGCATCCCGCATAGCATACCATGTTTGCATCATGTTGTTTGAGCTTTGCACATGGTTGATTGTGTCCTTTTGCTTGTTTGTCTTGTTTGGGTAGAGCCGGGAGACAAGTTCGCTAACGAGGAGCCCGTTGAGTTTGCTTTCGAGGATCCAGTCAACTCTAACAACTTTGCAGGCAAGATGATCATACCCTCGAAATCACTTCTATCTTTGCTTTGCTAGATGCTCGCTCTTTTGCTATGCCTATGCTACGATGCCTACCACATGCTTATCATGCCCCCCAAATTGCCATGTCAAACCTCTAACCCACCATGTCCTAGCAAACCGTTGATTGGCTATGTTACCGCTTTGCTCAGCCCCTCTTATAGCGTTGCTAGCTGCAGGTGAAGATTGGAGATCGTTCCTTGTTGGAACATTATTTTTCTTATTGGGATATCTCTATATTATCTGGTTATCTTAATACATCTATATACTTGGTAAAGGGTGGAAGGCTCGGCCTTTTGCCTAGTGTTTTGTTCCACTCTTGCCGGCCTAGTTTCCGTCATATCGGTGTTATGTTCCCGGATTTTGTGTTCCTTACGCGGTTGGGTAATAATGGGAACCCCTTGACAGTTCACCTTGAATAAAACTCTTCCAGCAATGCCCAACCTTGGTTTTAACATTTGCCACCTAGCCTGTTTTTCCCTTGGGTTTCCGGAGCCCAAGGATCATCTTATTTAAAACCCCCGGGCCAGTGCTCCTTTGAGTGTTGGTCCAAACAGAGCCACTTGCAGCGCCACCTTAGGGAAACTCGAGGTTTGGTTTTAGTTGTACGTAGTGTTCATCTGAGTGTGCCCTGAGAACGAGATATGTGCAGCTCCTATCGGGATTTGTCGGCACATTCGGGCGGTGTTGTTGGATTATTTTTAACTTGTCAAAGTGTCTTGTAGAACCGGGATGCCGAGTCTAATCGGAATGTCTCGGGAGAAGGTATATCCTTCGTTGACCGTGAGAGCTTGTCATGGGCTAAGTTGGGACTCCCCTGCAGGGATTTGAACTTTCGAGAGCCGTGCCCGCAGTTATGGGCAGATGGGAATTTGTTAAAGTCCGGTTGTAGATAACTTGAACCTTAACTTAATTAAAATGAATCAACTGTGTGTGTTACCATGATGGTCTCTTCTCGGCGGAGTCCGGGAAGTGAACACGGTGTTGGAGTAATGTTTGCCGTAGTTGGTTCTTTAGTTCTCCGTTCGTGCTTTGCCTTCTCTTCTCGCTCTCTTTTGCGAACAGGTTAGCCACCATATATGCTAGTCGCTTGCTGCAGCTCCACATATTACCTTGTCTTACCTATAAGCTTAAATAGTCTTGATCGCGAGGGTGCGAGATTGCTGAGCCCCTGTGGCTTACAGATTACTTCCAAACCAGATGCAGGGCCTGACGACTCCGTTCCAGATGATGCGCTTGACCTCAAGTGGGAGTTCGACGAGGATTCATGCTGTTACTATGTGTCTTTCCCTGATGATCAGTAGTGGTTCCCAGTTGGGGCGATCGGGACCATGTCGCTTGTTGGGTTGATCTTTTATTTTGGTACCATAGTCGGACCATGAGTGATTGGTTGATGTATTGCTATTTATGTACTTTGCTTGACGTGGCGAGTGTAAGCCAACTATGTACCTTCGCTTTTATTATCTATTTACATGGGATGTTGTGAAGATTGCGTTACTTGCGACATTGCTTTCGATGCGGTTATGCCTCTAAGTCGTGCTTCGACACGTAGGAGATATAGCCGCATCGAGGGCGTTACAAGTTGGTAATCAGAGCCTTCCCCGACCTTAGGAGCCCCACTTCTTGATCGTTATTAGCAGCCGTTGTTGAGTCTAGAAAAATGTTTTGAGTCATTTAGGAATTATATATCGGAGAGTTTAGGAATTCTTTTTACTCCCCAGTCCCTTCATCGCTCTGGTAAGGCTTCCTGACTTAGAGTTTTGACTCTTCTCTTCTCAAATTTCACTAATTTTTTTAGGATCACACGGGTATCTTGGAATCATTCCGATGGATTTGTGATGAGAACATTGTTCTTGGTGCCTCCTGTCATTTAGGGGTTGTGGCAGTGTCCCGGGGAGTTGAGCTCTGAGGTGTTGTTGTCACAATTTTATCGTTGCAGTTCTGGAATACCTGAGTTTAGTTCACCGACATCGAAAATATCTTTTATGCAGTTGTTGGTGAGATAACCTCGATGCCACCCAGTACTGGGGTGGGAGTTCGGGAGTATTTCCATAACTTGGATAACGGATGCTTTTCGAAGGTTGAGGTAGATGGTTTCCGAAGTTTTTCTCGGTTATGTGTTGAAGGATGGATACAGCTGGATGTAGGATTTGCTAGATTTGGGTGAGATATTATGCTTCCCCTGTATCCCCAACACCTGATTGCATAACCGGAAAGGTTCGGGAGTTTCATAGGTGGGAATTCTTGTAGCTCTAGCTCTTCTTCCACGGATATTTGGTTTGAGATTGGGATTTCTTACCGAGTAATCGTTCTTGCTCCATACCTTGTTGATTTATTTCTCTACCTAAATTCTAAGTGGCTTCTCAATTTATGGATATGTGACCATTTCAATTGGAATGCATTCGTTCATTTTGTTCCGATGTGAAGACTATATGTTGCAATTTCATCCCGTTGATTCAGCTTCAATTTGGTCTATCAATGTGCTAATGGATGTCAACCTCTTCAGGATGGCTCCTCCAACGTGCACGACTCCGAATCCTGATCCGCCACCACCACCTCCTCCTCCGAAGGCATGGCAAGCTGTGATGGCCGCTACCAATGCAAACACGCAGTTAATCATGCAAATTCTTCAAGAGCGCAACCAAGTGAACCAAGGCAACCAGGGCAACAATCAGAATCACTTTGCTACACTCAACCAGTTCCTTGCTAACCAGCCAAAGACCTTCAGCAATTGTGTTGAGGCAACTGATGCCGACGATTGGCTTGTGGACCTATGCAAGCATTTCGAGTGCAGTAACGTCAGGCCTGAGGACTTTGTCAATTTCGCTTCCTTCCAACTCAAAGACCAAGCTACAGAATGGTTCCAACAGTACAAAGATTCCAGAGGAGGCCGTGTGATTACCTGGGATGAATTCCATCAAGACTTCAAAGCTCATCATATTCCTCAGAGAGTGGTTGAAAGCAAGCGTGAGGAATTCCGCAACCTCAAGCAAGGCTCTTTGTCTGTCTATGACTACAACAAGTTGTTTCAGAAGCTCGCCCGCTTTGCTAAGCAGGACGTCCCTGACGAGAAGAGCATGATATACCAGTTCAGGGGTGGTCTCAGAGAAGAAATCCAGCTAGCTCTTGTTCTCTTTGAGCCCTTGAGGTACGATGAGTTCTACAACATGGCATTGAAGCAAGAGGCTGCTCAACTGAAGTGTGATGCTTCCAAGAAGCGAGTCAGAGATGCTACTCCTTCCTCTACTCAAGTGGCCAAGCAGCAGAAGTATTGGCTTCCTCCTACTCCGTTCCGTCAGCCGTATCAAAAGAGCAAAGGTGGCAGTGGATCTTCCCACCCACACAACCCTGGCTTTCAGAACAAGACTTCGTCTCAAGCTTCAAGATCGATTGCTCCGTATCACCGTCCGCTTTCAGAGTCACGTGCAACAAGTGCCAACAGAAGGGTCACTATGCCAACAAATGCTTCAATCAGAGGCGTCTCCCTCCTCCTCCTCCTGTGAGATCGGCAAGTACAGCTGTGGTCAAGCATAACCCCAAGCACGCCAAGGTCAACTTGTTGAACGCAGCTCAGGCAAAGGACTTGCCAGATGTCATCATGGGTAACCTTCCTGTTAACGATGTTCCTGCAAAAGTTCTTTTTGACACTGGTGCATCGCTTTCTTTTATTTCAACACCATTTGTTGCCAAGCATGATTTTGTGACCGAAAGGATTCCTTTCCCGTTGAAGATTGTGTCTACGGGCAAGCAAATGACTTCTAACAATTGCGTCCCGGATGTCTCTATCACGTTGGGCGACTACAAGTTTCTTTCTTCTCCGGTGGTTCTTGATAATTCGGATATTGATCTTATTCTCGGAATGGACTGGCTTTCTAAGCACAAGGCGCATCTTGATTGTGCTGCCAGGCAGATTCAATTGACTCATTCGTCTGAGAATGTAATTGTCTTTGCCGCTCGTGATGATACCATCCGTCTGTTTTCTCTTAATGAGAAGGGTGAACTGGATGCCATCTCGCAAATTCCGGTCGTTTGCGAATATCAAGACATCTTTCCGGAAGAGCTTCCAGGAATGCCTCCGCACCGGCCAGTTGAATTCGTCATCGATCTTGAACCTGGCACGGAACCTGTTTGCAAACATCCTTACAAGATCGGACCTGAAGAGTTGAAGGAGCTAAAGAAGCAACTCGATATTCAAGAGCGAATGGGTCTTATCCGACCTAGTTCCTCTCCGTAGGGTTGTGGAGTACTCTTTGTGAAGAAGAAGGATGGAACGGACCGACTTTGTGTTGACTACCGTCCATTGAACAAGAAGACTATCAAGAACAAGTACCCACTTCCCAACATCAATGAGCTGTTCGAACAACTCAAAGGTGCCCAAGTATTCTCCAAGCTTGATCTCCATATGGGTTATCACCAGATTCGAATCCGTGAGCAAGATATTCCCAAGACGGCTTTCAGAACAAGCTATGGTTCATATGAATACACTGTCATGTCTTTTGGCCTCGTCAACGCTCCTCTGACTTTCTCTCGCATGATGAACTTCATTTTCAATGCCTACACAAATGACTTCGTTTTGGTCTATCTCGACGACATTCTAGTCTTTTCGAAGAACAAGGAAGATCATGCCAAGCACTTGCGTTTGGTGCTCGATAAGCTCAGGGAACATCAGTTCTACGCCAAGTTCTCAAAGTGCGAGTTTTGCCTCGATGAGGTTCTTTATCTTGGGCATATCATCTCTGCCAAGGGCATTGCGGTGAATCCTAAGAAGGTGTCTGCAATTGTGAATTGGGAACCACCTCAGAACATGAAGCAACTCCGTAGCTTCCTCGGTCTCGCGAGCTACTGTCGAAGGTTCGCGGAGAACTTTTCAAAGATCGCGAAGCCCCTTTCAAACCTTCTCCAGAAGCACGTCAAGTACGTTTGGTCTCGGAATGTGACATCACTTTCGACACTTTCAAAGAGAAATTGGTCACTGCTCTAGTTCTGACTCCTCCTGATGAATCCAAACCGTTCGAGGTCTTCTGCGATGCCTCTCTTCAAGGTCTTGGTGTAGTGTTGATGCAAGAGAAGAAAGTTGTGGCTTATACCTCTCGCCAGTTGAAGCCCAACGAGAAGAACTACCCCACTCATGACCTCGAGTTGGCGGCAGTTGTGCATGCTCTTTTGACTTGGAGACATCTCTTATTGGGAAGAAAAGTGGACATCTTCACTGACCACAAGAGTCTCAAGTACATCTTCACTCAGCCTAATCTCAACCTCAAGCAGACTCGTTGGGTTAAAATGATTCAAGAGTATAATCCGAGTATCGAGTATACTCTAGGCAAGGCCAATGTGATTGCTGACGCATTGAGCAGGAAGGCTTATTGCAACAGCCTAATTCTCAAGCCTTATCAACCCGAGCTTTGTGAAGCTTTCCGCAAACTCAATCTGCAAGTTGTTCCTCAAGGTTTCCTCGCCAACCTTCAAGTCTCTCCTACCTTGGAAGACCAGATTCACGAGGCTCAACTTCTTGATGCTATGGTGAAGAAGGTGAAGATTGGGATTGCCAAGAGTCAACCCAAGTACAAGTGCTACCGCCTTGACGACAAGGATACTCTCTTCTTCGAGGATCGTATTGTTGTGCCCAAAGGTGACCTTCGTAGAGTGATCATGAATGAGGCTCACAATTCTCTCCTCTCCATCCACCCTGGGAGCACAAAGATGTATCAGGACCTCAAGCAGGCTTATTGGTGGACTCGAATGAAGCACGAGATTGCTCAGTTCGTGAATGAATGTGATGTCTGTAGAAGAGTGAAGGAAGAACACCAAAGGCCAGCTGGTCTCCTCCAACCTCTTGCCATTCCAGAATGGAAGTTTGACCACATTGAGATGGACTTCGTGACCGGGTTTCCAAAGTCCAAGCGTGGCAATGATGCTATATTCGTTGTCATCGACAAACTCAGTAAAGTGGCTCACTTTCTGCCTATCAAAGAGTCTATCACTGCAGCTCAATTGGCGGAGCTCTATACCTCTCGAATTGTCTCTCTGCACGGCATTCCACAGGTGATCTCTTCAGACCATGGCAGCATCTTTACCTCCAAGTTTTGGGAGTCCTTTTAGAAGGCCATGGGCACCAACATCCGCTTCAGCACAGCTTTCCATCCTCAAACTAGCGGTCAAGTCGAGCGTGTCAATCAGATTCTTGAAGATATGCTAAGGGCTTGTGTGATCTCCTTCGGCATGAAATGGGAAGATTGTCTTCCATATGCTGAATTCTCCTACAACAACAGTTTTCAAGCAAGTTCGGGCAAGGCCCCATTCGAAATTCTGTATGGCAGGAAGTGCCGTACCCCACTCAACTGGTCTGAAACCGGCGAACGTCAACTTTTGGGAAATGACTTAATCACAGAGGCAGAGGAAATGTGCAAGGTCATTCGAGATAACCTCAAAGCAGCGCAATCGCGCCAGAAGAGCTACTATGATAGTAAGCACCGTGATTTGGCTTTTGAGATCGGAGATCATGTTTACCTCCGCGTCTCTCCAATGAAAGGTACTCATCGCTTCGGTATCAAAGGGAAGCTTGCCCCTAGATACGTGGGCCCTTTCAAGATCGTCAGCAAGAGAGGCGACCTCGCCTATCAACTCGAGCTTCCTTCAAACTTTGCTAATGTGCACGACGTGTTCCATGTCTCTCAGCTCTGCAAGTGCTTGAAGACTCCTGACCGCACCGTCAACTTCGAAGACATTGTTCTCCAAGAAGATCTCTCTTATCGTGAGCACCCCGTTGCTATTCTTGAAGAGACTGAACGCAAGACTCGCAATAAGTCAATCAAATTCCTCAAAGTCAAGTGGTCACACCATTCCGACCGTGAAGCCACCTGGGAACGCGAGGATCACCTCCATTCTGAGTACCCGGCGTTCTTCTAGTCCTATATCTCGGGACGAGATCCTTTCGTAGTGGTGGAGTGTTGTAACACCCTGGATGTAATTTACCTAATATGTAATCCAACACTTGCCGTTTCCGGCATTAAGTTATTTTATTTTCTCGGGTTCGGGTTTTTGTCTCTGTCCGTTGTTGTCGTTGTCATGCATCTCATATCATGTCATCATGTGCATTGCATTTGCATACGTGTTCGTCTCATGCATCCGAGCATTTTCCCCGTTGTCCGTTTTGCATTCCGGCGCTCCGTTCTCTTCCGGTGGTCATTTCTACCTTCTTTTCGTGTGTGGCGGTTAAACATTTCCGGATTGGACCGAGACTTGCCGAGCGGCCTTGGTTTACTACCGGTAGACCGCCTGTCAAGTTTCGTACCATTTGGACTTTGTTTGATGCTCCAACGGTTAACCGAGGGACCGAAAAGGCCTCGTGTGTGTTGCAGCCCAACACCCCTCCAATTTGGCCGAAAACCAACCAAAACCCTCTCCATCATCTAGAGCGTTCGATCACGATCGCGTGGCCGTAAACCGCACCTCATTTGGACTCTCCTAGCTCCCTCTATGCCTATATATATCTCCCCCATTCAAAATCACGGTTGAAACCCTAGTCGCCTCCCACCTCTCGCCGCCGGACGCGTCCGCTTCGGGCCGGACGTGTCCGACCCAGCCGCCGCCGCCACGTGTCCGCCTCCCACTCACCGCCGCCCGCGCCCACATCAACCGTGCCGGCACCCGCGCGGGCCCGCCGGGGCCCAAGGACGGCCCCCGCGGCCCGCGTCTTTCCCGCCGCCTCCTCGCTCCATGCGTGTCGCCCCGACGCCGACGTTGCTCGCCACGCCGCCACGCCGTCTCGCCGGTGAGCTTGAAGCTCCGCCCGGCCCCCTCGTCGCCAGCCATCGCCTCGGCCGCCTCGCCTCGGCAAGCCGCGCTGCTCCTCGCAGGCCCCGGATCCGGCGAGATCCGGCCGGCCCGCTCCTCCGGTGAGCTCCGGCAGCCGCCTCCCCGACAAACTTCGGCGCCGACCCCGGCGAACATCGATCCGCGCGCCGGATCTCAGATCCGGATTCAAAAAAACCTAGGGTTGACTCCATTTTTTTCCTAAGACTGCAGATTATATTGCCATGTTCATCATGCTATATCTCCGCATCCGTAGATCCGTTTTGGGCGTGTAGCATATCAAAATGTTCGCCTCAGAGAGTACATTATTTCATCTCATTGCATCATTTACATTTGAGCTCATCTTGATGCCCGAAATGCTGTTGGAAGAGAGCTATTTGAGTTAATTGTCAGATCTGCTACACCGAATAGCTATTTGTCATTTTTGCCATGATTATTGTGTGCATGATATGCTCCTAAGATCTACATGTGTTTTGTTATATGCTTTTCCATCTTTCTAGAGGTGCTATCCATGTATTTGTTTGATATGTGTGTTGACTAGCACAAGCTTGTAAAGTGGTGCATTCGTTAATGCTGTTTTCAAGGACTTAGCAATTCCACCAAGTCATTGATCTGTTTTTATCAATATACCATATGTTCATGTTGTTTCCTAGTGATCCGTGCCTCTTTTGAGGATGATTAGTAAGGCTGATTTGTTAATCTTGTAGTGCTCTATCCATCCATGTCTTTGTTTGAAATTATGGAGCACCCTAGCTTGAGTCAATCGAGCTCTACTTTTGCTATTTCGTGAATCTGGGCAGATTGTCTACTCGTTAGCGATTTTGCTGAGGATGTTGTTGTTGTTCCATGCATGCTATGTTGTTGTTCTTGCCATGTCTAGCTTGTATAATGTGTATTCTTGATGGGTGCATGCTTATTTTGTCATGCCTTGCTCTGTGGTGAGTGCATCGAGCTCGTGATCATGCCTACTCGTTAACAGATTTGCATGCTCCAGTTTTTCTCAAAGTCTGTGACCTGATTATGTTTTTGCCATGTTCACATGCTTGCAATTGTATTTTCTGATTCCTTTTGGCTCAAGGTCACTAAGGTACTTTTGTTAAGCTCTTTGAGTAGCTCCATGCCATGCCTTACTTTGCCATGTTCAGTTCCTATTGCATCTAGTTTTCTTGCTCCAAAATGTGCTACCTGATCTGAAATTCCAGGC
The DNA here is from genome assembly GCA_034509565.1 of Triticum monococcum. Taxonomy (NCBI): domain Eukaryota; kingdom Viridiplantae; phylum Streptophyta; class Magnoliopsida; order Poales; family Poaceae; genus Triticum; species Triticum monococcum. Next base: position 126,082,458 of record CM067842.1, read on the forward strand.
TTGTGTTAATTTCACAAAGTCTGAAACCTGTTTACCAATTGCACTTTTGCCATGCTTGTTTGAACCTGTTAATGGATGAATTGGCCGTAGCTCAGTGTTCATCTTTTGTTAAGCTTCATGAGTGAATCCCTGCCATGTATTTTGTTGCCATGTTTGAGTGCTGTAGCAGAATTATCTTGTTGCATTTAGATGGCTACTTGCTGTTTATCGCAGACCGGTACCATATTTGTTTTGCTTGTCATTTCCAAACCGTGCATCCGATTCCGGCGATCTTTATATCGATTTCAACCGAAATCACCTCACCTTTCCAGTGGCACTCTTGGATTTCCGAGTTGAGGCCAGGTTCATTCATTCCTTGTCATGTCTTGCATATGCATCACATATCGCATCCCGCATAGCATACCATGTTTGCATCATGTTGTTTGAGCTTTGCACGTGGTTGATTGTGTCCTTTTGCTTGTTTGTCTTGTTTGGGTAGAGCCAGGAGACGAGTTCGCTAACAAGGAGCCCATTGAGTTTGCTTTCGAGGATCCAGTAAACTCTGACAATGTTGCAGGCAAGATGATCATACCCTCGAAATCACTTCTATCTTCGCTTTGCTAGAGGCTCGCTCTTTTGCTATGCCTATGCTACGATGCCTACCACTTGCTTATCATGCCCCCCAAATTGCCATGTCAAACCTCTAACCCACCATGTCCTAGCAAACCGTTGATTGGCTACGTTACCGCTTTGCTCAGCCCCTCTTATAGCGTTGCTAGCTGTAGGTGAAGATTGGAGATCGTTCCTTGTTGGAACATTACTTTTCTTGTTGGGATATCACTATATTATCTGGTTATCTTAATGCATCTATATACTTGGTAAAGGGTGGAAGGCTCGGCCTTTTGCCTAGTGTTTTGTTCCACTCGTGCCGGCCT